>OX336389.2:1186321634-1187667150 GCA_946902985.2 Meconema thalassinum
CCCACTTTGCTGCAAATATCAATATACTGTATGTATCAGAATTTTCAGGATTAGAATGGACCCACCTGTAGCCGCGATTGCTATAGACTAGACCAATTATCAGCAATAATGCATCGTCCCCATCGTCTTGATCGCGAGCGAAGCCGCGGGTACCTGCTAGTATTTTGATATGTCTCATGCATCTGACGGCAGTACAGATTACCTGTGAGACATATTAATTATTATTTACAACATATATACAGATTATATTTCAATACAAGAGTGCATGCACATTTTTTGTAATGATAATGATATTGGGGATAATGATAACAATATTAATGTAACTAATTAAAGACGCAAAAAACCACTATAGTAGATATATTAATAGATTTATGTTATGAGTTAAAGTTTAGTTAGGTAATAGTTTTTAATGCGACGTATAGCTAGTTGTTTGCTGTTCATGTTCGTCAATCCAGGTGATAGTTCATTAAGTAGTGATGGTATAATATAATTTAGTCTCTTGAAACCATAGCTATTTATACATAAAGGTTTTACATATTTAGTACTTGTTATGGCTCTTGTTTGTATGTTGTGAGAGACCTTATGCCTGAATCTTGGATCATGGTAGTAGACATTCAGTACAGTAATTTGAAACAACACTTTAATATAAAAAAATGGGTATCAGTGAAATATTTAAAAAACCTGTTTTGGCTATCTTGAAGATTATTAATTAAAGTTGTGTTTTGATTTCACCAAACTGCTATAGCATATCTTAATTTGATTTCAATCAGAGCACAAGTTTTTTTATCTACATAAAATCGGAGATTTTAGAAGGTCAAGAGGTTTGCTCTTAGTTTTTTTATTATGTTTACTGTGTGTGTGTTCATTTTAAAGTGTCCGTTAGGGTAATTCCTAGGTATTTTTGTGTCGATGTACTATTTATGAAGGTGTTACATTTGCAAACTGCCAGGATGTTTTGGTGTATGCATGATATGCTGTGGTGCGTTAGTTTGTATTTTTCTTGTGTGAAGTGATCAACTCTGATGAGCATTATTTTAGATTTGGTTGTATTTACGTATATACAAATTATTGTCATGACACCATTTTGTGATGTTATTGAAGTCTTCTTGAAGTCTATCAAAAGCTGATTTAGAGTCTTTATGTATGGTATATATAGTGGTGTCATCAGCATAAATAATTGTTTTACTGTGATCAATGGCTTAATACAAGTCGTGAAATAATACTGCCTTGAGGAATACCCTGTGTTCCTTCTGCTGCGTCACTGATAGTGTTATTGATCGTAACTGCCATTTCCCTGTTTTTCAGATAGCTTTCAAATAGTTTGTAAGTCGTGCCTCTTATACCAATATCGTGTAATTTAGCAATTCGTTTTTTGTGATTTATTGAGTCAAATGCTTTTGAAAAGTCAAGAAAAAGTACCATTGTGTGATTGTTCTTATTTAAGGCATCATTTATTACATTGGCAAATTCAGCCAGGAGTAGTTCAGTACTTTTCCTCTTCCTAAAACCGTATAGGTGTCCCTTTAAAATATCATATTTATTTAGGAAATTGTTCAATCTCTTATCCAAGCATTTTTCCATTATTTTGTGTAGGATTGATAAAATGCATATTGGTTTGTAGTTGCCAAAGTCTAAGTGATCACCATTCTTATATATTGGTTTAATAATTGTGTATTTCAGATATTTTGGTATTAGGCCTGATTCGAATATCTTGTTTATGAGATGTGTTATGATTGGTATAGTTTTTTTTGGATAATGCCTTTATGTCTTTCAAGCGTATATTGTCTGCACCGGGCGATTGGTCTGTTTTTAATTCCTTAATTAGGTTCTCTATTTCATATTCATCTGTTTCAAGTAACGTAAAAGAATGCATTTATGTGTTTTTATTTGATTGCCATATGTAGATATTACAGTTATGAGCTAGGCTGTTTATTTTTTCACTGCAGGTACTGCTGAATTTATTGACTATCACTTCATTAGTAAAATGTATTCTTAAATGTTTGACAGTTTGTGTTTTCCGACCTGTTATATCATTAATGATTTTCCACTTTCCTTTATTATCGGTTTTCAGCTATTTAACTTATTTTTTAATATTGATGTTTTGTTTTGTTTATTAGCTTATTTGATTTGTTTTTGAAAGTTTGTATTCATTTTTTATTGCAATATTATCCTTGTTTCTGAGCATTGTTTTAAAAGTCTGTCTCTTTCCTTACATTGTATTTTTAGGTCATAAGTGAACCATTGTTTGCTTTTTCTGTGTTTACGTGTGGTTGTGTAAGATGCTTTTTGGTAGATTTCCTTAAATTTGGTTGTTATATTGTTATATATGTCATTAGGATATTTATTTCAAGGCAATCTGTGTTGTTAAGGTTGTGGGTATTATAGTATCGTTCATTAGAGTAATGTACGATTGATTATCTTGTGATTGTGTCTGATCATTTTTTGGCCAAAGACCTGCATATGTTATGTAGTTGTCAGAGATGTCTGATTGTATGGCTGCAGAAGTATATTGATCTAGTCTGCTACGATAGTATATGTATACCTGCATATGTTATGTAGTGGTCAGAGATGTCTGATTGTATGACTGCAGAAGTATATTGATCTAGTCTGCTACGATAGTATATGTGAAAAATACATATTCTCGAGTCTAAATTTGGATCATAACGAGTACATTGAGTGATAAGTGGTAAGAAACTATGAGTTGTCATAATATTTGTATATTTGATAGCTGATAGACTGATGTCATTAGATAAAGTATCAATGTTGATATCTCCTAAAATGGCGTATTCGCTGTACTTACTGGTGTGTTGTGTTATATGTGTTTCCAGTTCATCAAGAAAGTTATTTATGTTAGTGCTAGGTGGTCTGTAAATGCATGTTAATCCAATCTTTTTGTTCATGTGAAGTAATTCTATTACCATTGATTCATGAGTAATTGAAATGTATGAATTGTGTGTTCTAATAGCAATGTTGTTCTTTACATACATGGCTATGCCTCCTCCTTTACGATTTGTTCTATTACAAAATACAACATTTAAATTATCCAAAGTAAGTAGGTAATTATTAGATTCAAGTATGTTAATTTCTGTTAGGCAGATGATATCCAGATCATTAATTTTCTTACCTAAGGTTGTGGTTAAATACTCCCAGTTTTTTATATAGATTGAATATTTAGAGTGAGGATATTCATTTCAGCATTATTTCTAGTCTTATTACCATTTTCGACGAAATCTGGTATATTGAGAAATGTGAGTTCCTTTTGTAGTCCAGAAACATTTATATTGCCATTCCAACTGTTCATAATATCAATTAATATAATAATTCAATAGGAATTCTTTTTTTTGTGGGGGGGGGGGGGGCTTACCTAATTTTGTTTATGTCTTCCTCACGGGAGATTCTCAATATACCAGATTCGTCGTTTTTTCGCACTAGAATTTTGCCGTTTTTAACCCAAATGAATTTCCAGTTATTTTCTCTGGCCTGATTTTTAGTTTTCCATAGTAGCTCTCGATAGAATGCCGTTAGACTTCCGTTAATAAAAAAACCTAGATTTAGTGTTCCCATGAGTGAAGAAATTTTGCCTCTTTCTTTTCTGTAAAAGTTCATTCTTTTTGGATATAGAGTTGAATTTAACCACTATTGCGGGGATTTTGTTTTTTCTTTGCAGGGGGAGGGGGAGGGGGGGCTGTAAACTTGCTCTACATCAAATATGTTTCGATGTACTTCTAGAGTCTCAGCAATTTTGTGGACGATTTCATCCAGGCATCCATCCTTCGTGCGTGGCACTTCACATATTTCAATGTGTTGTTGCCTACCGTTCTGTTCCATTGTGTGCACTTTCTCGTTTAGATCTGATATTATTTTGTCTTGTAGATTCTTTTCGACTTTTAGGGTTTTGATTTCTGCTGTAAGTGATTTCAGCAGAGTCGCATTTGACTTAGTTTCCTCAATCAACTCATCTTATTTGTGCGTAATAAAGTCGACACTTTTTACACTTTCACTCACTTGGTTTTTCAGTTCACTAATCGAACTCTTTAATTCTAAAAACATACCTCTGATAACCGATGCGTGGTTTATCTCCGTGTCCGGTGTTGAAGGTGGAGTTGCTGTGTCATCGGTATTGGCAGCTGGTTGGGTCAATGTTCCACCGCTTGCGACAAAAGGTGCTGACGTTGTCTTCTTGTAACTACGGCATCGTGGACACCGCCATGACTCCTTAGCTTGCTTGGCCATACCTTTCCACGTGCGTATTGTTACAGTTGTACATTCATAATGATATTTCCCTTTGCATCCCGTGCAGGATACATAGTCACCAACACTTGGAAGTCCTTGACAACGGTCGCAAACCATTTCCTTGCTATACTTAACTTTTTTGCGGAGCAATCAGGTACACGTCTACTTCCTCCGGTTGTCCCACTAATAATAGAGTAGGGGAGCAGTAGCGGTTCTGCCCCACTCGATGCATCTGTGCCCAAAATGCAAACATGGCGGCCAAGCGAATGTTAAATAATTAATATCTGGCGAACCCATGGTCGGATGTTGACAAATGAGGTATTGTAGAACTCTGGGTGACGCCCTTTTTCCTATGGACCACTTGCTATATTAAAAAAATTGAAAATGTTTGTTTTTGTTTTTGTAAGTAGACAATATTTCCAAAACTAATGATGATAGAACGTTGTGCAAAGGTTTAAACGAACGGTCTCTATGTTCTTTATCGTCAGAACAAAACTTTATATATATTGTTTTTTTTTTCTTCAAAAAAGTCCAATTTTGAAAGTGGCTATATTTTGGAAACTAGGAAGTACACAGACAAGTTTGTTTGACATAAATTGATGGTCTTTACCCCTCTATACACAAACCAAGTTTCAAGTCTCTAGGACAAAAACTGTGCAGTAGGGGAGCAGTGAGAGTTCTGACGCAATCTAGAACCATCCTCACCCCACCACTAGGCCACAGCCATGTAACATTTGTGATATTTTATGAACCCATTATCGGATTTTGACAAATGAGGTGTCGAAGGACTCGGGATGACGCCCCCTTTCCAATGGACAACTTATTTTTACTCCAAAATAAAACCTACCCCTACTAGGGGCTGAAATAGTAATTTATTAGGTGAATGTGGCTTTCCATGTGCTACATGTATGAATTTAAACTTGTTCCACATGAAACGCATGCATACAACTGGATGCCTCTCTGATAAAATTTTTTTTACGCCTGCGCGCTTGTTTTTTTTTGTAAGAGGGCGGGCTTTTTGAATAATGATTTATAGATGAGCTATATATTTTTTTAAATTTAACCAAAAGATCCAAAACTAATAGGACATGCGCTTTTTAATATCTTATAAACCAATAAGGCTACAGACTTGTATAAGGGGTCGTTGGACTTGGAGTGACGCCCTCCTTTTGAATGTATTTTTGAAATTTTGACAAAGAGCTTAACTGCACTTTTGTTAATATCTTGCGAACCCATGATGGGATTTTGACCTGCAAGATATTGTAGGACTTGTGATGACGCCCCCTTTTTGATTGTATTTTTAATTTTTGTTAAAAGGGCCTAACTGCACTTTTGTTAATATCTCGCGAACCAATAATGCTAGAGGCGCGTACAAGGTGTCCAAAGACTTGGGGTGACATTCCCTTTTCGAATGTATTTGTGAAATTTTGACAAAGGGCCTAACTATACTTTTGTTGAAAAAAATTTCATTTTAAAAAATTTGTTTTAATTGTTAATAACGAGTGTTTGCTGAGAGAGACGATACCGCTGGGTGTGTGTTTCAACGAGCCTATCGCCAGTCACGGTGGCCGTGCTTAATAGAACAATCGATATTTCGACGGGACGGTTTATGGCAGGGCGAGGGTTCGTTTCCAGATACTTTACCCCCGAAGGGGATCTTTAACGTGTAAACGATGATGTATTACATGGCAAATGATAATTCTATGATTAGATGAAGGACAAACAGGACTTGGTTATTTGTTGGTTGAAGCGAGTAGAGAAAACGAACTTGCTGAGGGGCATATTAGCAGGATGTGTATGTCATTTGAGCTTATTGAAATGCGCTGATCTGACTTGACACCAGGTGCAATGGAAAACTACAGAGGGGCAGAGGACACTTGAGGTTCAAACGATCAGACAATCATGGTGGGAGGGCAGAGTGAAAAGCATGTGAACACGTGTGAAACCATATGTAAGCTAACAAGTCACAACCTGTTTGCTTTGCACATGAGAAAATGCAAGTTCATGTGTAATATGACCTGATACAGGTGTTAGTTGACCTTGGACGTTAGCTGTACACGTGCTCGATAACAGCTAACAAGTCACACCCTGTTAGGTTCGTGTGTGAGAAAATGGAAGTTGATGTGTAATATGACCTGACACAGGTGTTGACCTTGGCTGTTAGCTGTACACGTGCACGATAACAGAATTGGCAAGTGTATGAATCGCTGAGTCAGTAAAAAGTATCATGGACGTGTAGGAATTATGTAACCTGCAGTATAGGCTGGGTAAGAGGTTTTGGGTTGGGGTTTGGGAGGAAAGAGAGAGAGAGAGAAACATTTGTGGCATATAGCGTGATATAAAAGAGATGTCTTAAACATTTTTACTCTCATTTATATGGTTACCTCATGAGACGCTACAACGTTGTATGAACATTTGCTCTTGTTTATCAGTTTTGGTGTTGGTGGAAAATACTTAACCTTGTTGTGGGGTTAGGTATTTTTTTATATATTTATTGATTTACATACAATTATTTATTGATTGATAAGGTGATGAACGAATGTTTATTTATTTGTTTGCAGATAACGTGTAGACCTGTTGTGTGTGGGAAATCGATTGAGAAAGAGAGAGGAAAACGGATAGACAGTGACGGAAACCATTTCCACACTAGCCCACGGGACGAGAGCCACATGGTCAATGCCTTGCTTGCTAAATTTGATAAACTACAACAAGTACCCAGTGATCTTGCGTTAGACAAAATCCGGCACCTTCAAATTAATATTTGTCAATTCAACCCGTTCAATCCTGGTTCTAGTTTTATTGAGACTCCACTAGCAATAGCATTGAAAATGCTGTGGTTAACATTGAAAATAAGGATGACAAATGTTTTCTGTGGTGTGTGGCCGCGTATTTGCAGCCAGCACAAGACCGTCATGGTTCTCGACCGAAAAAGTATAAGAGTGCATTTAACTATTTGAGACAAAATTTAAATTTAACTGGTGTGTCGTTCCCTATGGACTTAACCGACGTCCATGGGTTTGAACAAGATAATTTATACTGTTCGTTTATGGTGTATGGTATTAATGGTGATGACATTGAGGGTCCTCTATATGCCACAAAAGATCCGAAACAACACCACATTCATCTTTTATATCTGTCTTATGGAGATGTGAATCACTATTGCCTGATTAAGAATTTGAGTAGATTGCTAAGCAGTCAAGTGTCCAAATATGAACATAAGAAACATATTTGTGACCGTTGTCTGCAATATTTTACAACCCCTACGCTTTTGGAACGACATAGGGTAGATTTCGTATCTCAGGAAGCGGTGAGGCTAGTATTGCCACAAGGGGACAAAGCTGTTTTTAAATTTAAGAACATTCATAAGCGTGACACTGTCCCCTATGTGGTGTATGCAGATTTTGAAGCTCGCACAACACCCATGGCGGGATGTGAACCAGATACCACCATTAACTCAACCACACCCATTCAAAAACATGAACCTTTTGCTATAGGATTTAACGTGGTGTGAGCCTATGACCCCACAAAATCCTATTACGAATCCCGTGAGGGACCAGATTGTGCGAAATGGTTTTTGGACCAACTTGTTAAGTTGATGGATCATGTACAGGAGTTACTGGACAACCCAGTACCCATGAGCCTAACTCCAGAACAACAGCAACTGTATGAGCATGACACCACATGCCATATTTGTGACAAACCACTGCTCAGTTCTGAAGACACTGTTCGAGATCACTCGCACTTTACAGGAGAGTTTTGAGGAGCCGCCCACAAAAAGGGTAATGTGAATTACACAGCTCCTCGATTCATCAGTGCTTTTTCACAATCTGGCAAATTACTATATTCAGTTTTTTGATACGTGAATTGGGTCATGTCAGCAAGGGATCGTTTCAATTATCCCTCAAAATCATGAACGTTTTACAGCCTTGACATGGCGGTTGGGTGAATTTTGCATTCGAATTTTGGATTCCTTTAAGTTTATGACATCCTCGCTAGATAGTCTTGTCAATGGCTTGGATGAGAAAGAATTAAAATACACCTGAATGCATTTTGAATATCCTGAGCATTTTAAATTGTGCATTCGGAAAGGTATTTTTCCCTATGATATTTGTAACAGCTGGGACGTGTTAAAGCAAAAAACTCTCCCACCGCAAGAGAAATTTTACTCAAAGCTCACACGCTGTACCGGTTCCAATCAAGACTATGCACATGCGTGGAAAGTTAGGCGAGTGTTTGATATAAAGACGCTAGTTGAATATGCTATGCATTACCTAAAACTCGATGTATTGCTGCTGGCAGATGTGTTTGAAAAATTCCGTGACGTATGTCAACACATTTATGGCCTTGACCCCGCTCACTATTATACAAGTCCTGGCCTGTCGTTTGATGCAGCTTTAAAATACACTGAAGTGGAATTGGATTTACTCACGGATGTCGACATGGTCTTATTTTTTGAAAAGGGTATTTGCGGTGGCTTTGTGTCACTTAACCAGCGCCATGCCGTAGCGAATAATTCATACATGCCCTCTTATTCACTAGAAAAACCAGAATCGTACTTAATGTACTATGAAGTGTATAATTTGTATGGCTATGCCATGAGCCAGCCTTTAACCTATGGGGAGTTTACTTGGCTGACAGAGAAACAAGTGTCACAATTTGATGTGAACAAGGCCAGCCAAGAAACTGGCCGTGGAAATGTTTTAAAAGTGGATATTGAATATCCCTCATCCTTGGATGATAAACATGCTGATTTTCCATTTCGCCTAGAGCGAATGTTTCCCCCGAAAGTAAAGTGAAAATTAAAAAACTCATGGGTACACTTTACAACAAAAATCGGTATGTGCTACATATCCACATGTTGGTGCAATGCCTAACCCAATGCTTGGTGTTGAGGAAATTCCACAGGGGTATTTCCTTTCCCCAAAAAGCATGGTTTGAGCCATACGTGCGACTGAACACAGAGCATCGACAAATGGCGATACAGCAGTTTAAAATATTTTTTTAAAAATTATGAACAACTGCATCGATGGAAAGTCCATGGAAAATGTTCGCAAATACTGTGAAATTAAATTGGTCAATGACTGGGAAGGACGTTACGGTTCCCAGTGGTACATTGCCAAGCCAAATTTCAAATCGATCAAAATTATCGATGCCAATTTGGCCACCATTGAAATGAGTAGGACCAGTGTGACCATGGATAATCCCATTTATTTGGGGCAAGTCATTTTAGACTTTTCGAAATCGGTCATGTATAGATTCCAGTACGAGTTTGCAAACAACATTTTCAGGACGTAACTCTTTTGTATATGGATACGGACTCGTTTATTTATCGCATTCGCCACTGCAACCCCTATGACGTCATGAGGGAACATAGTAACAGGTTCGACACCTGTTCCTACAGCTCTGACAACATGTTTCAGCTGCCCATAAACAACAAGAAGGAAAAGGGTGTTTTAAAAGATGAATGCGGTGATTCCATTATGACGGAATTCGTTGGTTTAGCTTCCAAAATGTATGCCTATCGCACACTAGACTGTAAGGAAGCCAAAAGAGCAAAAGTTCTAGGTACGGCAGTGGTAAAATCGCTATGTGTAGACGACTACCTAGCGGTTTTACAAACTGACAAAGCTATGTTGCATAAACAGTGCAGGATACAATCCAACAACCATAATTTATATGTTGTGGAATAGAGAAAACGCACCCTCGCCTCAATGGATAATAAACGTGTGTGGACGGATGACCTGCTCACCAGTATACCATGGTTTATGAACAGGAGGAGGAGGTGTGAATTCTGTGTTTGATCGTTTAGAAACATAGCTTTTTGTAACTAGTAGATTTAGTATTTTGTAAATATTTGTATTTTGTAATTGTTTATAGTGGATTTTGTAAATATTGGAAACCACTTAGGCCTTTTGCTCTTTAAAGCCCTGTGCAACTTATTATTTTATTTTATTTCCATTGGGTTGGGGATGGTAAATTGTAAATATTTGTTTTTGGTTTTTAAGGCTGTACAAAGGTGATATTTGTTTTTAGTAACTTAAATGATTAATTTTTTTTTGTAATAGTAAATGGTAAATTTTTAACTAAAAGTTCTTTGGGATGAGTTTGCATGTAAAGAATGTTCTTTGGGAATAAATAGTGTGGTTGTGTTTGTTCCCACAGCCAGGCATGCTTGTGAAAATGTATGACTAGAGAGAGAAAGAGAGAGAGAGAAAGAGAAGGCTTGTATGTAGGTTGCATTGATCGTTTGACCAGAGCAAACACGGCAAGGTAGGGTGGTGGGGAAATTCATGTATATAGCAAATCGTAAATAGTATATTGCAGTTTTTTAATAGTTATGTTTTTTGTAATGCAGTGGTAGATAGGCATTATTTTTGTAAAACAGTCTTACCTGCAGTAGTAGTAGTAGGCATCTTCGTTTTTGGAAACAAACAAAAAGAGACTGCACTATCACCATGGCCAAGCACTTCCATCAAGACCAATTCAAAAACTTGTAATCAGCAAACGTGTGTTTTACAAAACTAAACTTTCAATATGGACTGAATCATAAACGTGTTGACAGTGATATGCAAACAAAAAAAAAAGGAAATCCATGTTTCCATATCAACAAAATACAAAAACCTTTAAAATGACATTTTTAAAAAGTGGAAATTGGAAATTAACAAATGACAATGTTTGAAATATGTAAAATAAATCAACAAATGCATATCGTCATTTTTCTAATTAAAAACGTCAAGCTATGGTAAACTGTGTTTGTATTTCATAGCCATAGGGCTTTTACAAAAAAAATAGAATACAAATTAATACAAAT
The DNA here is from genome assembly GCA_946902985.2 of Meconema thalassinum. NCBI lineage: Eukaryota > Metazoa > Arthropoda > Insecta > Orthoptera > Tettigoniidae > Meconema > Meconema thalassinum. Next base: position 1,186,332,679 of record OX336389.2, read on the forward strand.
TCCTCAATCCTCAATTCCTCAATGTTCATGTCCATGCATTATTAACTTTCCTTTCATAGCACTTATTACAATTAGGGCAGCCAACCTCTCTCTCACTCAGACAGTACAAGATGTTAAAAGTTGTTTAGCTTTTTTAACAACACTTTATCCGCCAAACGTCTTAAACCAGGATGACTATGGCGATGAGAAAAGTCATGTTCTTTGCATGCTTGATCCAAAATATTAATGGATACATCACCACGTTGCAAACGTTGATTCAGCTTTGTTCCAGGACCACAATAGCGATACCCAGGTAAGTGGATTTCGAAAGGTAAGTATTGAATGACTTTGTCAATGGCACCATGACCAGTACAAGTTTGACATATCCTTTTCCATAGGTGGAGAAAAGGCTTGATTTTCCTCTTCCTCTGTAGACGATGTTGTTGTTGTTGCTTTTTTCGCCTTCACACCCGTGGAATGATGAAACAAATTCATTGCACTGGCTTTTATGACAGTGATAGAGTTTGACCAAGTGACAAGTAGCACTCTGTCACATAGAGGGTATTTTTGCCATGGCCACTTGCTTATGGTGATCGTAATCCGTACATGGTTGCAATTCACTTAACACAGGGTCTTGCGTCCATGATTTTGGTACATGTTGTCAGATTATTTTCACAGCACTCGCTGCTACATAATTAAAGAACGACTTGGGGAGCGCCAATAATTCCTCTATGGTAAACCTGTCTAGTTTCTTTTTGCAGACAAAGAACTTCCCAATTGCTTTATCGGTGGCATCCTCTTTCTCCATGGTATCACGTACTGTAGATGTTAACACGTCGCTTGTAGAAACCTCACTGGTGTCATGCACAGGTAAATCTTGAGTTTTTAATTTTATTTAACAACTCCCAGCACGCATTGGTCGTTAGCCAATGAAACAATTGCCACACATGGGCTAGGGCTGTATGGGTAATGTTGCTAAGGGGCAGAGGTCCATGAGTGTTTGCAGTGAGGGGCAGCCCAAGTCCATTAAATCGATACATTGACAGTAAGGCGCCAAAAATGTTTGTTGCCATTGGCGGTTTTCATTACCTTTTATAAATACCTCATGGGCAGAGGACAAGTGGGCTTTTATGACCATGTCCAGGTGTTTACACAACATAGTTCCTCGATTCCACTCTAGTTGCATATGAGTTTCAATCCACTGGGCTTGTTTACGGTGTTTTTCACACAAGAAATCAAAAGCATAGGATGGTTTAAATACGAAATGATTAGCTTGTGATATCCAAAAGGTAGAACAATCAATCATGACCACTTCTTTAAATATAAATTTTTTATCACCAATTTTAAACCCTTGGCAATCCACAATCAGTGTGCGCAACATGTTCACACACTTGTCTGGAACAAGTCCAACTGACCCAGGACTGACTATCAATGACTAACGTACACCCATGACATTGACATTGTAAAAATGAGGTGAGGATATGACAGGGAACATGAGAAGTAACATCAACAACAACAATAATTTTTTAAATTACATTATTTTATTGGCATAACAAGTTTTACATTCTTTTGCCGTTTTGGGATAGGGACAGTACCAACTCATACAACAATACAGTCTTTTGTGTTTATAACGTCCATAACACCGATGATGTCCCAATGTCTCTAAACTGGGTGTTTTTAACTGTGAGCTGCTCACCGAAGCACCGTTGACACCATGAGGTCCACAAGTATCATAACTTTTTTCATGACCAAGAGGCACTAGTGAGGGATAGCTTGAATGGCAAGGTATGTTACCCACATCCATTCTACACAGGTAGGGGCAGGTGGGTGACCAGCGCTGATGTTCTTGCATAGGTTCATCACTCTCTTCCCATTGGTCTATGGTGAAAATGAAAATCCACAGCCTGCTTCCAGTCTCCGACCGGGTCAGGAATGGAATGAATGAAGCCCCCATCTAGCGGCGAGGATATGGACTGTGCCAGCAGCCGAGGCCTGACGCACTCTTCTGGGGCAATGATTAAATGAATGACAGATGAAATGAAAGGATAGTGGAGAGTGTTGCTGGAATGAAATTTTGACAGGGAAAACCGGAGTACCCGGAGAAAATCCTGTCTGCCTCCGTTTTGTCCAGCACAGATCTCACATGCAGTGACCGGGATTTGAACCACGGACCCAGCGGTGAGAGGCCGGCGTGCTGCCGCCTAAGCCACGGAGGCTTCCCCATTGGTCTATGGTAATGGAACAAAAACACACATATCACTTGATCTCTTGTTTTTAAATAATAGAAACCAGCAGCTGCCAAGGCTTGAGGGTTCATGAAAGGTACAGGCCACGTTGCAAAGGTCTTGAAACGTTGTTCCTCAAATTTTAAATTTAAGGGTGTGACACTTTTTGAGGCTATAAAGCAATGCATGACTGAGCTGATTGACGTGGGTTGTCACTTGGTTGGACAGTGGATAGCAAAGTGGTAGAAAAGTGGTAAAAAAGCGGTAGAAAAGTGGTAGCAAAGTAGTAGAAAAGTGGTAGAAAAGTGGTAGCAAAGTGGTGGAACAGTGGTAGCAAAGTAGAAAAGTGGTAGAAAAGCGGTAGAAAATTGGTAGAAAAGTGGTAGCAAAGTAGAAAAGTGGTAGAAAAGTGGAAGCAAAGTGGTAGAAAATATTACATATATTGTTTAGAAATAGTTTAAGCGGTTACGTGGATCCATTACACAATACTTTTGGCACGACGAAGCTCCTTTTCTATATCCAATAGGTCTTCCTCATATTCAGTATGACCAGCCTGTCTACATGCATGCAAGTACTGAAGCCGCTGGATTCGCTTACTGGGATTGTTCAAGTAAACAAATTTAACAAATGATTTTTGGTTGTAAACAGAGCATTACTATTATCATCATCATCATCATCAAAATCATCATCGTCAACATCATCATCATGATTATCATCAATATAATCATCATCTTTATCATCATCACTATTACTATCTAAACTTTTTTGTTCCTCTTGCAATGCAACAACCTTTTGAATAGTTTGTGATGCCTTAGATAGTGTTGGGGGTTTCTTAGACGTGAACGACTGTCCTAATATGTCTTTTTAGGAGATAATAGATGCTTTTTAACAAACAATGCACTATCTTGAGCCACAGTATTTTTTCTTGGACTTGCTTTTTTACATTGGTTAGAGTATTTTGTCCATTTAAATAAGTATTATTTTGAGATTTACAATGATGATCGTCTGAAATAAGTATGTTAGAGCCTTTGTCTTAAGCATGCCTCGACACTGTTTTGAACGTTGTTTCGAACAACACCAAATAACAATTCCATTTATATTAGTTCCTTTCACAGTATAGGTATATCCTTTATAGTAAGCAAATGGCTTACCACAGCTAGTCGTTGATACTTCCATGTCAACTGTTAAGCATAAACTAATCTCTAGTAAAGTTAACATTGTAATAAAAATGATAGTTTGTAGCATGTTGTATATTCTATTGTACGTTTCATGCACGTGTACAGCTAACGTCCAAGGTCATCCCCTGTGTCAGGTCATATAACACATCAACTTGCATTTTCTCACATATGAACCAAACAAGATGAGACTTGTTAGCTGTTATCGAGCACGTGTTCAGCTAACGTCCAAGGTAAACACCTGTGTCAGGTCATATTACACATCAACTTGCATTTTCTCACGCACGAACCAAACAGGGTGTGACTTGTTAGCTGTTATCGAACACGTGTACAGCTAACGTCCAAGGTCAACTAACACCTGTGTCAGGTCATATTACACATGAACTTGCATTTTCTCATGTACAAAGCAAACAGGATGTGACTTGTTAGCTTACATATGGTTTCACACGTGTTCACATGCATTTCACTCTCCCCTCCCACCATGATTGTCACATCGTTTGACCTTCAAGTGTCCTCTGCCTGTCTGTAGTTTTCCATTGCACCTGTTAAGTCAGATCAGCGCATTTCAATACGCTCAAATGACATACACATCCTGCTAGTCTACCCCTCAGCAATTTTGTTTTCTCTACTCGCTTCAACCAACATATAACCAAGTTCTGTTTGTCCTTCATCTAATCATAGAATTATCATTTGCCATGTAACACATTATCGTTTACACGTTAAAGATCCCCTTCGGGGGTAAAATATCTGGAAACGAACCCTCGCCCTGTCATAAACCGTCCCGTCGAAATATCGATTGTTCTATTAAGCACGGCCACCGTGACTGGCGATAGGCTCGTTGAAACACACACCCAGATGTATCGTCTCTCTCAGCAAACACTCGTTATTAACAATTAAAACAAAGTTTTAAAAATGAAAACTTTTTCAACAAAAGTATAGTTAGGCCCTTTGTCAAAATTTCAAAAATACATTCGAAAGGGGAATGTCACCCCAAGTCTTTGGAACCTTGTACACGTCTCTAGCATTATAGGTTTGCAAGATATTAACAAAAGTGCAGTTAGGCCCTTTTGACAAAAATTGAATATACAATCAAAAAAGGGGGCGTCATCCCAAGTCCTACAATACCTTGCAGGTCAAAATCCCATAATGGGATCGCGAGATATTAACAAAAGTGCAGTTAAGCCCTTTGTCAAAATTTCAAAAATACATTCAAAAAGAGGGCGTCACTCCAAGTCCAACGACCCCTCATACAACTCTCTTGCCTTATTGGTTCATGAGATATTAAAAAGCGCATGACCTATTAATTTTGGATCTTTTGGTTAGATTTTAAAATATATATAGCTCTTCTATAAATCATTATTCAAAAAGCCCGCCCTCTAACAAAAGCCCTAGTGCGCATGCGTAAAAAAATGTTAAATCATAGTTACATCCAGTTGTATGCATGCGTTTCATGTGGAACAAGTTTAATTTCATACTGGTATCGGACCTCATACATGTTATTATTATTATTATTATTTATTAAATCGTTACAAATACACACATTTTACAAAATTCAGAATAAATGTAAACATTTTATGAATTTCCTTATACTTCCTACTCATTGTTTAACCTGTAAATTTACAATTATTAAATTATATTGTTACAATATGATAAAGACAGGTCGAAATAGGATATCAAATTCATACAGAGCAGGAAGAGATATCACATATGCCACTAAAAGATGCAACCTTGTGTGTGGCAAGCATATCATTGATTACTATTTCAAAAAATTGTATAATGGCTTAGCCGAATAACACGTTCTATGTAAATGATGTATACACTAAAAATAATGAATAAGAAGGAACATTTAATTTGCGTTTGCATAAACTTGTAGGCTCAACAAATTATATTTTCAATTTTAATTTTGTTTTCTCTGAGAAAATGTTTTATATGCATCTTCAGGTTTGCATGATTTCCTTTAAATTCTTTTAATTTAATTGGGAGAATGTTATATAATTTTGGTGAGAAATACAGAAAGTTACGTTTGGCTATACTTAACTTAGGTTGATATAAAATAGAGTGATTCTCTGTAATACTTCTGGTTTCATTCCCGTGACTAACAAATTGAATTCTATTTCTATCTTTAAAAATGTATTTATATATATCAAAAGCATACAATTCTTTAATGTTAAAGACCCTTGTCTCAGCATACAGTCTCATAGTCAGATATAATCTATCTTTCTTCAACATTATTCGCAGTATGTGATTCTGCACTATCTGAACACTTTTTAGTACATTTTCAAAGGCGCCTCCCCAGGCAAGAATACCACATGTAAGAACTGACTGACTAGAGCATGGTAGATGTCTCTTATTAATTTGTAATTGACAATATGTTTTAAATTGTGAAATATATAGATTGGTCTTCTTATTTTACTTGTAAGGTGTTGGCATTGGCTTTTCCATTTCATGTCACTATCTATAAATAATCCCAGATATTTAACTGTATCCACTTTAGCTATTTTAGGACAGTCACAGTTCTGATTACAGTTCAATGTGTGTATTTTTAATTAATTAAAATCATCTTCAACTGCTTTTAAACTGAATCTTACGAACTTTGATTTAGTGATATTCAAAAATAGTTCGTTACCATCTCTTTAAAATTTTCTATGCAGCAGTTGCAATTTGTTTTACATTTCCCCATGTTCTACCTTCAGCAAAAACTATCGTATCATCTGCGTATGATATGGCATTAACATTTTAATTCCATGTATAGATGATTCAATATGGTTGATAAAAATCAAAAATAATAATGGACTCAGCACTGTGCCTTGTGGTATTCCTCTTTTCACTCTTAGAGGTAGACTTGTAGTTCCATTTACTCTAACGTATTGAATCCTTTCAGTCAAATAGCTTTCTTTCAATTTCAGTGCTATGCCTCTGATGCCATATCTATCCATCTTCTGAAGGAGAATATGTTGAGGTATGGTGTCAAAAGCCTTCACCAAGTCGAGAAATATGCCCAAGGTCGGTTTCATACTGTTCATATTTTCATAAATTCGCCTAGTTAATTCCCCAATAGGATCAGGGGTGCTGGATAGCACATGGAGAGCCAAATTTACCTAAAAATTATTATTTCATCCCCTAGTTGGGGTAGGTTTTGTGTTGGGGCGGAAATAAGTTGTCCATAGGAAAGGGGGCGTCACCCTGAGTCCTACGACACCTCATTTGTCAAAATCCGATAATGGGTTAAAAAATATGACAAATATTACTTGGCTGAGGCTTAGTAGTGGGGTGAGGAGGGTTCTAGATTGCGTCAGAACTCTCTACTGCACAGTTATTGTCATAGAGACTTGAAACTCGGTTTGTGTATAGAGGGGGTAAATACCATCAATTTATGTCAAACAAACTTGTTTGTGGAATTCCTAGTTTCCAAAATATAGTCACTTTCAAAATTGGACTTTTTTGAAAAAAAAAACCTTTTGTTCTAACGATAAAGGACATAGTGACCGTTCGTTTAAACCATTGCACAACGTTCTATCATCATTAGTTTCGGAAATATCGCCTACTTTCAAAAACATTTTTTTTTAATATAGCAAGTGGTCCATAGGAAAAAGGGCGTCACCCAGAGTTCAACAAAACTTCATTTTTCAACATCCGACCATGGGTTCGCCAGATATTAATTATTTAACATTCGCTTTGCCGCCATGTTTGGTTTTTGGGCACAGCGGCGTCGAGTGGGGCAAAACCGCTACTGCTCCCTTACTTAATAATAATAATAATTATTATTATATTTATAATCCACGAACCTACTACGTTGTCGTAGCAGGGGGAGAGGTGATACTCCCACGTGGCGCGTCCCAGGTGGCGGATAGGGGGGTCCTCACTGGCTTGCCAGCGGACTTGAGGGAAATAAAATACCTCTCGCGGACCAAACATTCTGTAAACAGCTGCAGAACATCGAGTGGCACCTCTTGATCTCAACAATCGAGTTGCAACCATGTGATCATTTCATGTGATCATCCCAACCATTCACTTTCAACTTGTTAACCTGGCATGATGGATCGTATTGGATCACAGCAACTACCCCAGGCCCCGGACTTATACAGTTCGGGTTCTCCCGATCATCGGATTCTGGGGGATCGGGAGCATCATGCTGAGAAGAGTCGGAGCTTCTCAAAATCTCTTCGCCAGAAGAAAAAGAACTTCATCGGAACAGTCAATGTGAACACTTTGCTCAAAACTGGGAAACTTAAACAGTTAATTGACACCTTGAATAAATTAGATATTCAAATTGCAGCCATTCAGGAAACACGTTTCCAAGACGAAAATCATTTTGATTCAGAAAACTTTAGAATATATAAGGGGAAACCAGCCATAAAAATTGGAGATAATTTATCACAATTTGGAACAGCGTTTTTTGTAAGAAAAACAATAGCCAGTTCAGTACTCAACTTTACTTCTCCCTCCGAAAGGATCTCCGTTCTCTCAATAAAATCAAGCAACAAGGCATACACATTGATTAATGCCCACGCTCCCATAAACAATGACAATAAGAAAAACCCTCAGAAAGTAGAAGACTTTTAGGAATTCCTTGAGGAAACCATCAGCAAAATTCCTAATCATCATGTGAAAATTTTACTCGGTGACTTTAACGCACAGGTTGGTAGAGAAAAGAAGTATAGATCCACAGTTGGTCATCATCCAGCACATTGGAGAACAAATCAGAATGGTGAGCATCTGATAAATTGCTGTAAATCCTTTAATTTGAGGCTCATGTCTACATATTTCACCAGGTCTCCACACCAGAAGAAAACATGGAAATCACCAAATCCAGCACTAGGAGAATTCCAAATTGATCACGTAGCAGTGTCCAAACAGAACATATGTGAAATCCCAAATGTTAGAGTGCGCAGGGGAGTGATTGACTCTGATCACTACTTAAGCCAAATCAAAGTGAAATTCCAGCCTAATAGATCCAAACCAAAAACTAAGAGATTACTAAGAGTGGATCCGGAGCACCTCAAGCAGAACGCCAAAGAATTTCTTCAGGCCATAAAAGAGCAAAATCCCAAAGACTGGAGGGACTTAGGAAACTCAATTCTGACATCAGCACAGAAGTTAGGGCAGCCCCCAAGGAAAAGGAAACACAGATGGTGGAACACAACCTGTGATAAAGCAATTGAAGACAGAATTAAAGCCTGGAATAAATGGAACGGACATTAGACAACTGAACGATGGGAATTATTCCTTAAGATCCAGAAATCAACAGCTAAGATCATCCGCAGGGAGAAGCGGACATACGACAGGAATAAACTCATAGAGATAGTACAGGACTTCCTAAGAAACAACACCAGAAATTTCTATAAGACCTTCCGTGAGAGTCTGTCTAGTTATCAACCACCTAGCATATGTTTCAGTAGACCAGATGGCTCACTAGAAACAAACACCAAGGAAAACTGCAAGATCTTAGCAGATTACTTCCAAGACCTACTCAATTGTGACCCACCGAAAGAAAAAATGCACTTTGAAAAGCCTGCACCGAATCCAGATTCACATCCACCGACAATGGAAGAAACAGCTGAAATCATTCAATCTCTTAAAAACAACAAAGCACCAGGAGAAGACGGTATTACCGCTGAAATGCTGAAACTCGGTGGGGAAGAGGTCACCAGAAGAATCCACGCAATTTTAAAAGCAATTTGGGAAACAGAAGTGATCCCACAGGACTGGAAGTGCGCGTTAATACATCCATTGCACAAGAGAGGTAACAAAACTGATCAAAACAACTATAGAGGCCTATCCCTATTATCTGCGGCCTATAAAATCCTATCTAAAGCTCTTCTGAACAGACTAGAGAAACAAACAAACCATTTGATTGGTGAATATCAAGCGGGTTTTAGGAAAGGGCGTTCAAGTGCTGAACAGATATGGAATCTGAAGATGATTTTGAAGATCCGCAGATCCAACCCCACAATTGTCACCTTTGTGGACCTAAAGAAAGCATATGATTCTGTGGACAGGCAGACCCTGTTTGAGACGCTAGAAGAACTTCAAGTGGGCAGGAAGACCAGAGAACTGATTCGTCAGGCTCTCACCAATACAACATCGAAGGTGAAGTTTCTTGTGGAAATTTCTGACTCGTTTGAAGTACGAACAGGTGTTCGCCAAGGAGACGGACTTTCACCCCTTCTATTTAACCTGGTTCTAGATAAAGTCATCAGAGAGTGGGAAAAGAACATCAAAGGCGGTAGCATAGGAACTGCTGGAAACAAAATCAATGTGAAATGCTTGGCTTTCGCAGATGACCTAGCGATTATCACTAGGAACAAAGAAGAAACTAAGCATGCTATTGAGACATTATACAGAATAGCATCACAAGCAGGCCTTCAAATATCATTTGAAAAAACCAAGTACATGCAGAATTTTCAGCAAAAGAAGAAGAAAGAAAAAATAGAAGCAGCGTATGGAGCAATATCACAAGTAGAATTTATTAAATACCTTGGAGAAATAATTCTTCCTTCAGGATTGGACAGTTTGGGTAACACAGAAAGAGCCTCAAAACTTCATAGAGCATTCAGACTAACATGGGATCACTATAATAAAAGAGCAATGTCACATAATGCAAAACTGAAACACTACAAAACAGTTGTACTACCGGAAGCTCTATATGCTTCAGAAACCATAGCTTTAGGAGGTCATTCTAAAATTGCAAATATAGAAAAGCAAGAACGTAAAATTCTTAGAAAAATATTCGGTCCCACACAAGAAAACGGAATTTGGATTAAAAGACGAAATTCATACCTATACCGTCACACAGATAGTTTCAGCAACACTGTACGAAAAAGACGTTTAACATTTTATGGACACCTCTTCAGGATGGACGATTATAGACTTACAAGAAGGGTATTCAATGTAATAAATTCTCAGAAATCAAGGATAGCCTGGCTGGATGAATCAAGAGAGGACCTGCAAGAGTTGAACATCGGAGAAAATATTCTGAGAAACCGCAAAGTCTTCAGGACCGCTGTAACAAAGCACAAGTTTAGGGTGAAACTAGTGGCAGGACTGGAACCAAGTGGACAGAAGAACGGAAGAAGCAGCACAGTGACTTCATGAAGAGATTTTGGGAAGATAGGAAGGTGAATATCATCAAGCCGAAAAACAAGTTCAAGCGCGCTCTATAATGTGCAAAACGCAGAAAGAAAGAAGAAGAAGAATTATAATTATAATAAGAAGAAGAATAAGAAAAAAGATACGAGCCTTACAGTAGTCGCATATGATGTGTAACATCTGACATGTTACCCTACTAAGAAATAGAGATGAAATATATGTGAAGTCAATTTATTCGTCATATTATTGGTCGAATATGTTCTACGCATGGAAATATATGTAATTCTGGATATTTTGCTGTCTGGTACTACTCATTAGGCTTCATTAACACTTTTATTATAGTTTGATATAGTCTGAACATTTAGACATGTTAAACAATTTGTGACGAGTGTCTGATAGTGACTGATAATGTAGATGTTAGGCCCCTTAAAACAATCATCATCATCGTTCATAACTGTAATACTGTATAAACTAACTGGGCAGGCCTGTGAAATTTATAAGGTAAGTTCTTAGAGTAGGCCACAAAGGTTATCAGCTGCATAAAATGATCGTGTTTTGAAATTTTCATTGATGATAGTTATAATTAGGTTAATGGATCCGATCGGGTGACTATCGGCCAACATTCTTGATTTATAAAGCATAACAAGCATAATAGAGTAATACATGTTACTAGTAGGCCTATGCTTTGTCGAGTTTAGTACGGTTCAAAATTATACGTAAAGTATTGTATTCACGGTCTTATAATTTCCTAACCATGTACACACGTCACCATTTTATGCATTCCAACACTGATATGTCAACTCACCAAAATATCGCATAGAGTGATGATACTTCACACTTTTCATCCTAACATCCCAAGCAATATTCAGAAGGAATTGTATTTAACGCCACCTTCAACAGAAATAGTCGTTTAATCACAAGGAATACGCTTGAAGCCGGATTTAAAGTCACTTCATAATGCTATTCTTATGGGAGACAACTTTGTTTTGCCCAACATCAGCTGATTTAATTTTGGCCCCACTGAAATGTTATATTTACCGAAATCGTGCAGGCAGTGATATATCTGTATTTGGTTAGCTTCATATTTTTTTGCGATTTTGGTGAAAGGTTGAATTAGATTGCTAGTTTTTGGAAGCAAAATGGTTAGCGCAGGTTGGAGCGCTTGTGTGGTTGTAAGTTGAACTATTGGATTAGGAGTGCTTACTCTAAAAATTCCAGAGATAGAGAGAGACAATGAGAGTTAAACAAAAAAGAGGGGAGGTTAGAGGTTATTGTTGGTGATAAAAGAAAGCTATTGTATGAACGACATTATATGAAAGATAAACGTGAAGGGAGTTATAGATTGAAACATTCTGTCTTCTTTATTGCATCGTAATGGTTATATGACGATAGTTTCTAAAATCAATTTTTCTAAGAAGGGAAATCAGAATAAAATGAGTATTTGAATGATGGTATGAAACTGGAAATTGTATCTTGTTGTGACGGCACTATTGATACAATTTCTATTTACATCCATTGGTACTGCAAAGTAGTAAGTGGCATTACGTAGAATTGTGGTTATGTTACTGCGTACATTAATCTACCTTGTTTAGTATTGTGTCCTGCTTGGTGTCGGAGACACGTCACGCCTGGGGATAAGAATATTCTCGTGCAGCATATTAAACTATTTTTCATAGTGTATAACCTATGAAATGGCGCCCTCCCGGATTATATCTTCTTAAAGATATCTATTTAATTTTTAAAACATTACACCACGGTCGGCCGGTAGAAGCATAGTGAGCGCACTCTCTATCCTATTGTATGCTCGAAGCATTCCACAGCAAAAGTATAAAGGAGAATGTAATGGGAACTTTCCAAAAATACTGATATCAAAACAGTTCTGTTGGAATACTATGAAAGCTTTTAATACATGGGATATTCCGGCGCTGACATACACGTTTGCTCTACTAAGATGGTCAAAGACAGTACCGAATGACACTGATATAAATACAAGAAATAACAAAGAGCAAATGCTGAGTCTTTCGTCGGAAATCTACAATTGGGTCAGCGATATTTCCTCAATTTCATAGACACCAGAGTTCGCATGAGCGTTTCCCATTCAGTATGGCATGTACATTCCTCACTGTTTCCTCTTACCACTGCCAGCGGGCACACTTCCGTTCGATCCACCACTGCCAGTTAGATCGTTCCGATCCACTTCCGTCCCATTTTTCCAAATCACTCCCACTAAAATATCCAGCACCCAAGTGGAAAGATGTTACACATCAATAAGAATAATTTCGGGAGGAAGTTAAACTTTGTCAAATATTGACTACACTGAGTGCCACAACAGCGATGCAAAGATCGTGCTCATGAAGGTGGTTGAAGCTATAGGACTAGATGTGTTTTCATTTCCAAATTTCAAGTACCAGGCAAAATATTTTCAGACAATGGAACGCATTTGTTACATACGGACAGGGAGATCATTACTGATAAAATTATCAAGGCGAGTCGTCCTGATATATTCCTCATTAATTGGGATGAGAAATAAGCTGTGATTGGTCAATATAAGTAGGGGAGTAAGAGGGGGTTCTGCTTCACCCATTTTATTTGTACCCGACTGTACATGTTAAATAATTAATATCTGGTGAACCCATGGTCGGATGTTGACAAATGAGGTGTCGTTGGACTCGAGCTGCCGGGGGCTTCGCTATTGATCAATCGTTATATTTAAAAAAAAAATTGAAAATTTTTGTTTTTGAAAATAGACGATAGTTAAAAAAACCAAACATGATAGAACGTTGTGCAATAGCTTAAACGAACGATCTTTCTGTCCATTATTTTTTATAATAAAACTTTTAAATTTTTAATGTTTTTTTGAAAAAAGTGTAATTTTGAAATTCTTATATTTCGGAAACTAAAGGGTTTACAAAAAAAAAAAAATGTTTTGACATACATGATTGGCCCTGACCCCCTCTACCCGCAAAATAAATTTCAAGCCTCTAGGACTAAAACTGTGTAGTAATGCTAGGTTGTAGGTTCTGCCCACCCCCTACTTTCATATAAACTTTGGGCGATATTTCCCGAACGCGTGGTCGGATATTAACGAACGAGGTATTGTTGGCGTTGGGATGACGTTCTCTTAGCTAAGCATGTGTGTTGGTACTTAAAAAAATGTTTGTTGAAAATTTTTGTTTCTTGGATTGGCACTATTTCGGAAACGGTGAATTGGAAAAAAAATGTTTGACGTTGATGAAAGGTGGATATGCCCTCTAGAGGTACAGCAAGTTTCAAGGGTGTAGGAGGAAAAACAAAATGATAGCCTACTTTCTCGCGAACATTGGTGATCATTGGCGAACAGATAGTCGGATTTTAACAAATGAGGTGTCGTTGGACTCGAGCTGACGTCCTCTTTTCTATAGACCACTCTTTTTTATTTTGAAAATTTTTGTTTTAAAAGTAGGCGATAGTTTGAAAACCAAACATGATAGAATGTTGTGCCATAGTTCAAACCAAAGGTCTCTATGACCTTTATTTTCTTATAATAAAACTTTTTATATTTTGAGATTTTTTGAAAACCCTTAAATTTTGAATTTTTACTATTTTTGAAACTAACACGTTGACAAATAAGTGTGTTTGACATAAATGAAAGATCCCTACCCCCCATCTACCACGAAAATAAATGTCAAGTCTCTAGGACAAAAAAAACTAGGCATTTTTAATTTTATTTTATTTTTTAATTTTTTTAAAATAAAAGCGTGTTTGTAGACAGAGAGCCGGTAGCGCTTGACGTATGTTACAACGAGGCTATGATTGGCCATGGTGGATACTGGAAATGGCTATTTCGATGTATGGCAAAACGAGGGGTCGCTTTTCGATATTTTTTTTTTCCTATGACGAACGAATGAAGGCGAATATTTTGAAATGTGACAAGCATGCTAAGATTTTTACCCCTGAAGGGGATCTTAAACGTTTTAGTTAACGGTGATGAGCGAGATCGCTCTCTGACACAACAGACGGTTGTACGATATGACCAAGTGTTTCTTAGACGTTGGCGATCTCGGTGACCGTGCCCGGAAGAAATGAATAGCTATTTTGGTGGGATGGCGGGGGCAGCTTATGACGGTTAGTTTTGTGACATTTCCTATGACGGATAGAGGCGAATATTTGAAAATGTGTTAAGTGTGCTAGGATTTTTTTTTACCCTTGAAGGGGATCTTTAACATGATAAGCGAGACTGCTGTCTGGCACAGTAAATGGTTTTAGAATATGGAAACCTATAACATTTGCTCGACCAAGTCATGTGCATGTACGCAAAGAGCCAAAACGGTAAGGTCATTGGCCTGAAATGTTATAAACTAAATATTGAACTGGGTAAAGTCATGTGTTTTAGAATGAAAGTATGTGGTTAACATGATCATGTATTGAGGATGGCCGATTGCTAGTAATTATTATTACAGTAAAATGTTTAATAATAATAATAATACACATGTTTTGAATGCTAACACGCACACAGTCCAGATCACTGGTGACTGAATATTGTACCTAGCCAGAGGACTCGTGAGAGCTGTTGCTGGTGCTGACGAGGCAGGAATGTCTACGTCAGCAGGAAGTGTGATATCAGCTTACTTGCCTCGTGGTGGCTAGCAGGTGTGCTGTTTAAGCAGAGACCGCCATTTTGGTTCTGAGACAGTAGGACTACCGATGTAGCCATTTTGGTTCCTTATGAAAAACATGAAAATAGTATAAGGTACACGAATCTTATTCAGATTGAGGAATGTGAAGAGGCGTGGGAACACGTGTGAAAGAGACAACATTTCAAGGCCAAAACGCTGAGAAAACGCAACTCTCTCTGTTGCTAGGCTAACTGATAACGATTGCGTTAGTCATGCACTTGCCATTTTAGCACACGGACGTATACAGTAGAGCTCTGAACTGAACTTTGGAAGAAAAATCCTTTTATTTTTTGGTAAGTACCTATGAATGATTATTTTAATAATGTCATGCTAATGAACCTTAAATTTGTAGTTATTGATTAGGTAATTAATGATTTTATTTATTTATTTGTTTGCAGATAACCGGTATACCTTACATGTCAGAGATACAAGAAACCATTACGCTTTTGGACCCACTAGAAGGAAACAGTAACAAGCCACTGCAAGTGAAGGTGAGATTATTTTTCTACACTAACTTGTTTCATTTTGTTTGTTTGATATTATCTTATTTTATTTTATGAAATGCATGAATTAACCTGAATTTAGGGATTTATAGCGGTTTATTTTATTTATTTTTAGAAACTTGGAAAGAAAAGCCTTACCACTGTAGCAGTTGCTGATAACCCAAGACGCAGTAGAGTGCAACCATTGTTTCCAGGCAGTGAACTATTGAAAACTCAGGTAAGTCTAACTTAAAATGCTATGCCATTTTACCACTAATGAAAAACCATAGACAAAAAAAATATTCATTACCTGTACATGACTGGTACAATGATTGCTTTCTTGATTAATGGCCATGTATTGACAAACGGTACAAGACTATATTGGTTGTTGTTGACTGGGGAAAGTACAAGGCCATATTGGATTTTCTAAAAACAAGCACAAAATTAATTTAATTTATGGGTGGTTCTCTATGGACTCAACAAATATCCACAGGTTTGAACAAGGTAATATGAACAAACTGACATGACATTCATTTTTGTTTATATATTGGTTAAAGGGGGGATGTAAATGACTAAAGCTTTATGAAAAGAAAATAAGTGCATGGGTTACTGTTAGTGTCAAAATACAGTTTATTTTTAATGGTGTTTTGATATATTAATGTCAATTAACGTTAAAGTTTAATTACAAGTATTGATTGATTGACTGATTGAGTGATGGATTATTTTGTTTGTTTTTAGGTGTGGTCATGCGCCATTAACGTAGAGAACAGACAGTGAACAAGCATACACTATGCTTTAAAGTACTCTGCGCTCTTGTGCAACGTTAATAACTTGCAATAAAAAAAGTTTTATTATAACTCATGGCGTTAGTACCAAATACAACAAGTGAGCAAGTTGGTTTACCACGTGGGTTAAATTTAAAATCAGAACATGATCGTTGGTTAACATTTGAATCCTGGCCCGTAGGCTTTTTGACGACACATGAACTTGCAAAAGCCGTTTTTTTTACTTGAACCGAGAAGATGTGATGAGCTGTGTGTTTTGTCGTATTGAACTTTCACACTGAGAAGAAGAGGATGATCTCTTTAAAGACCATTTGCGATGGTCTCCTTGTTGTCCTTACATGCTTGGAAAACAAGTGGGTAACATACCCGTGTATCCATTTTAACGAACCACTAGACCATTGGCCGCTACTTACGGTGCTGAAACACAAATAAATAATAAAATAATGATGTATTACCAGCCAACAACGGTAGTGTCGATATATGTGGTCCATATGCCAAAGACAGTGTTGAATTGGCATGGGCTTTTGAAAAATTGGGAGTTTGCAAGACTAAAGCACTAGCACACCCAGAGTACAGGTCTGTTGAAAAACGTTTAGAATCTTATAAAAATGTTTGGCCATTAATATTCAAACACCTTACCAAACAGCTAAGTGAAACTGGATTTTTTTTATACTGGTGAATGGGATAAAACAATATGTTTTTATTGTGGATTTGCTTTAAATGATTGGCAAATGACTGATGACCCTTTTGTGCAACACGCTCGTTGGTTACCTAACTGTAAATACATGGTGTTGCTTAAAGGTCAGGAATTTGTGAACACTATTCGTAAAGAAAACGTGATTGCAGCACAAGACATAAAAGTGCCTTTAGAGTTTGAACACGCGGAGCAAATACATGAGGCTGAAAAAAAAAAAAGACTTGTCTCACGAACAGATACAAAAGTGTGACCAACAATTATGTAAAATTTGTTATCAAGATGAACTAGGTGTTGTATTTTTGCCTTGTGGACACATGATAGCCTGTATCAAGTGTGCATTAGAACTCAACACTTGTGCTATATGCAGAAAAGCAGTATCTGCTACAGTTAGGGCATTTCTTGCATAAATAGTATAATTTATTAGCCATGCATAGTGCAAAATCCCTAATTGCACAATATTATTAAAGCTGTTTTAGAGTGTAATAGATATGCTCTTCTTTTGTTTATAGACTACTACAATGAATGTTTTGAATGCTGTGGGTCAAGCATGTGGCTTAGAGACAAAGAAGCTCAGCGAATTGCCAACTCATATTCCATTCCGCATTATCAAGATTCGGAAATTGAAAACAGCATATGGTGATCGTGTACTTTGTGTATGTGAAAACTTTGAGACATTTCTGCCTACACGGTTTAATGATATGTTGGAGAGTGTTTTTGATGAAGTCAATAATGCTGTGCAACCTGTACACTTAATTTATGAAGGTTTTAAAAACAATAGGTGCATGGTCCGTTTCAATTAAATGAAAAAAAACAACAAATGTGAAATAATAATGGAAAATATAAGTAATGACAATGGACTGAAAGAAAAAAATGTGTATAGAATAATAATGTTTTAGTTTTTAGTATTGTCTTAAAAAGATTATCATGAAACAAAAAAAAATGTATATAATGTTTGTAAATAAATGCAAAATGATGTTACAATGTTGTTTTATTTTATATAAAGTTAGAATATTTAACATTGCAGAGTATACATGATTATGACAATAGATGCACACTTAATACAATTCTTTCTCTCTTTACAATAGTCTGTTATAGTTTTTAAACACAAGGCCTGTTGTAGATCTATTATAGCGATGTCCATTCTCTGTTGTTTTCAAAAACTGGGGAAGCCGCAATGGTTTTATAGGCATAAAACCTTATTGTTATTACTATTTAGTCATTTTGATCCTCTTGCAATACTACGGTACCTTTTTGCATATCAAGAGCAGATGACCTAGTTGTTCCACTCCTTAAAACGACGACAACAACAACACTACCTCTTGCATAGTTTGTGATGTTGATGGCTCTTGCGGTGTGGAAGACGGATTAAACATAACTTTTAAACAGGTGTTAAACGTTCCTCATTAAACAATCCACTATTTTGAGTAGCAATATGGTTTTCTTGATTTTTTGTCGACGGCAACTTTGTTTCATGCAGTACACTACATTGATGATCACTGACACTTAAAACCTCACAATTTTTACTTTTTAGGTCACCACGACAATGCTTGGAACGTTGTTTTGAACAGCGCCAAATAATAGTTCCGTTTTTTTTGGTTCTTTTCACAATATATGAATATCCTTTATATTATGCATAAGGCTTACCATACCTAGTCACTGATATTTCCATGTCAACTGTCAAGCATAGACTAAGCTCTAGTAAAGTCAACTTGGTAATAAGAATAATAGTTTAATGTGAGAGCAAATATGGATCCGAAGCGCTCAGGTAAAAGTGGAAGCAAATAAGCAAATATAAGAACCAAGAGTGGGGGTAAAAGTGGTCGCAAAGTGGTAGAACCATTACACAATAATTTTAACACGACGTAGCTCTTGTTCAATTTCTTTGATTTCCCAATTGTGACCGGTTTGCCCAGTTTGTTGTAAAGCATGCAAGAGTCGAAGCCGTTGAATTAGCTTACTGGGTTTGTTCCAGTATACAAATTTAACAAATGAATTTTTAGGTGTAAACAAAGCATTACCATTATCATCATCATCATCATCATCATCATGATCATCATCATGATCATCATTATCATCATGACCATTATCACTATTACTATATAGTCCTTTTTGATCCTCTTGCATTACCTCTTCATTTATATTCTGCGTTGATTTTGATAGTGTTAAAGGTTTCTTGGACGTTGACAACTGTCTTAACATGACTTTTTGAGGACATGATAAGTCCTTTTGAACAAACACTGCACTATTTTTTGCCGCAATATCGTTTTCTTGAACTTGCTTTTTAGCATTTTGATAATTGTTTGTAAACAGCAACCGTGGTTCGCTTGGAGCACTACATTGATGAACACTCACACTTAAAACCTTTCCATTTTTACTTTTCAGATTGCCTCGACATTTTGTTGACCTCCCTTTTGATCATCGCCAGAATATTATTCCTTTCGCATTTTGACGATTATAGTTATAAGAGTAGCCTTGATAGAGTGCACGTTGCCTACCATTGTTGGTTGTAGTAAGTTCCATAGTAGTTACTGACCTGTCAGTACGACGTTCACAGTACAAAGGTTACAACTGTTTTGCTGATGGAGTGACCTAACATAAGCTTATATATTGGCTTATGTGTTGGCTTTTTGTGTTGGCTATTGTATTGGCTTTTGTATTGGCTTATTTGACTAGTTATGTTTGTCAATGTACTTAGTGGACTTTTTCTTGGTGTTGGAAAGTATTTGAAAGAGAGGGAATATTTAAAGACTTAACCTCAGCTCACTAACCTAACCTAACCTAACTTCACCTAACCTAAAATAAAACAACATTGTAACATCATTTTGCATTTATTTACAAACGTTATATACATTTTTTTGTTTCATGATAATATTTTTAAGACAATACAAAAAACTAAAACATTATTATTCTATACACATTTTTTTCTTTCAGTCCATTGTCATTACTTATTTTTTCCATTATTACTTCACATTTGTTTTTTTCTTCACTTAATTAAAACGGACCATGCACCTATTGTTTTTAAAACCTTCATAAATTAAGTGTACAGGTTGCACAGCATTATTGACTTCATCAAAAACACTCTCCGACATATCATTAAACCGTGTAGGCAGAAATGTCTCAAAGTTTTCACATACACAAAGTACACGATCACCATATGCTGTTTTCAATTTCCGAATCTTGATAATGCGGAATGGAATATGCGTTGGCAATTCGCTGAGCTTCTTTGTCTCTAAGCCTTATGCTTGGCCCACAGCATTCAAAACATTCATTGTAGTAGTCTATAAACAAAATAAAAGCATATCTATTACACTCTACAACAGCTTTAATAATATTGTGCAATTAGGGATTTTGCACTATGCATTGCTAATAAATTATACTATTTATGCAAGAAATGCCCTAACTGTAGCAGATACTGCTTTTCTGCATATAGCACAAGTGTTGAGTTCTAATGCACACTTGACACAGGCTATCATGTGTCCACAAGGCAAAAATACAACACCTAGTTCATCGTGATAACAAATTTTACATAATTGTTGGTCAAACTTTTGTATCTGTTCGTGAGACAAGTCTTTTATTTAGCCTCATGTATTTGCTCCGCGTGTTCTAACTCTAAAGGCTCTTTTATGTCTTGTGCTGCAATCACGTTTTCTTTACGAATAGTGTTCACAAATTCCTGTCCTTTAAGCAACACCATGTATTTACAGTTAGGTAACCAACGAGCGTGTTGCACAAAAGGGTCATCAGTCATTTGCCAATCCATTAAAGCAAATCCACAATAAAAAAAAAATTATCCCCTTCACCATTATAAAAAAATCCAGCTTCACTTAGCTGTTTGGTAAGGTGTTTAAATATTAATGGCCAAACATTTTTATAAGATTCTAAACGTTTTTCAACAGAGCTGTACTCTGGGTGTGCTAGTGCTTTAGTATTGCAAACTCCCAATTTTTCAAAAGCCCATGCCAATTCAACACTGTCTATGGCATATGGAACACATATATCGACACTACCGTTGTTGGCTGGTAATACATCATTATTATTATTATTTATTTGTGAATCAGCAACGTAAGTAGCGGCCAATGGTCTAGTGGTTCGGTAAAATGGATACACGGGTATGTTACCCACTTGTTTTCCAAGCATGTAAGGACAACAAGAGGACCATCGCAAATGGTCTCTAAAGGGATCATCCCCTTCTTCCCAGTGTGAAAGTTCAATACGACAAAACACACAGCGCACCACAGCTTCTCGGTTCAAGTAAAAAAAACGGCTTATGCAAGTTCATGTGTCGACAAAAAGCCTACAGGCCAGGATTCAAATGTTAACCAAATATCATGTTCTGGTTTTAAATTTAACCCACGTGGTAAACCAACTTGCTCACTTGTTGTATTTGGTACTAACGCCATATGTTATAATAAAACTTTTTTATTGCAAGTTATTAACGTTGCACAAGAGCACAGAGTACTTAAAAGCATAATGTATCCTTGTTCACTGTCCGTTCACAACGTTAATGGCGCATGACCACACCTGAAACAAACAAAATAACCCATCACTCAATCAATCAATCAATACTTGTAATTAAACTTTAACGTTAATTGACATTAATATATCAAAACACCATTAAAATAAGCTGTATTTTGACACTAACAGTAACCCATGCACTTGTTTTCTTTTTATAAAACTTTGTCATTTACATCCCCCCTTTAACCAATATATAAACAAAAATGAATATCATGTCAGTTTGTTCATATTATCTTGTTCAAACCTGTGGATATTTGTTGAGTCCATAGGGAACCACCCATAAATTAAATTAATTTTGTTTTTGTTTTTAGAAAATCCAATATGGCCTTGTACTTTCCCAGTCAATAACCAATATAGTCTTGTACCATTTGTCAATACATGGCCATTATTCAAGAAAGCAATCATTGTACCAGTCATGTACAGGTAATGAATATTTTTTTTTGTCTATGGTTTTTCATTAGTGGTAAAATGGTATAGCATTTCTAAGTAAGACTTACCTGAGTTTTCAATAGTTCACTGCCTGGAAACAATGGTTGCACTCTACTGTGTCTTGGGCTATCAGCAACTGCTACAGTGGTAAGGCTTTTCTTTCCAAGTTTCTAAAAATAAATAAAATAAACCGCTATAAATACCTAAATTCAGGTTAATACATGCATTTCATAAAATAAAATAAAATAATATCAAACAAAAAAAAATGAAACAAGTTAGTTAAAAAAAATAATCTCACCTTCACTTGCAGTGGCTTGTTACTGTTTCCTTCTAGTGGTCCCAAAAGCGTAATGGTTTCTTGTATCTCTGACATGTAAGGTATACCGGTTATCTGCAAACAAATAAATAAATAAATAAATAAAAATCATTAATTACCTAATCAATAACTACAAATTTAAGGTTCATTAGCATGACATTATTAAAATAATCATTCATAGGTACTTACCAAAAAATAAAAGGATTTTTCTTCCAAAGTTCAGTTCAGAGCTCTACTGTATACGTCCGTGTGCTAAAATGGCAAGTGCATGACTAACGCAATCGTTATCAGTTAGCCTAGCAACAGAGAGAGTTGCATTTTCTCAGAGTTTTGGCCTTGAAATGTTGTCTCTTTCACACGTGTTCCCACGCCTCTTCACATTCCTCAATCTGAATAAGATTCGTGTACCTTATACTATTTTCATGTTTTTCATAAGGAACCAAAATGGCTACATCGGTAGTCCTACTGTCTCAGAACCAAAATGGCGGTCTCTGCTTAAACAGCACACCTGCTAGCCACCACGAGGCAAGTAAGCTGATATCACACTTCCTGCTGACGTAGACATTCCTGCCTCGTCAGCACCAGCAACAGCTCTCACGAGTCCTCTGGCTAGGTACAATATTCAGTCACCAGTGATCTGGACTGTGTGCGTGTTAGCATTCAAAACATGTGTATTATTATTATTATTAAACATTTTACTGTAATAATAATTACTAGCAAGCGGCCATCCTCAATACATGATCATGTTAACCACATACTTTCATTCTAAAACACATGACTTTACCCAGTTCAATATTTAGTTTATAACATTTCAGGCCAATGACCTTACCGTTTTGGCTCTTTGCGTACATGCACATGACTTGGTCGAGCAAATGTTATAGGTTTCCATATTCTAAAACCATTTACTGTGCCAGACAGCAGTCTCGCTTATCATGTTAAAGATCCCCTTCAAGGGTAAAAAAAAATCCTAGCACACTTAACACATTTTCAAATATTCGCCTCTATCCGTCATAGGAAATGTCACAAAACTAACCGTCATAAGCTGCCCCCGCCATCCCACCAAAATAGCTATTCATTTCTTCCGGGCACGGTCACCGAGATCGCCAACGTCTAAGAAACACTTGGTCATATCGTACAACCGTCTGTTGTGTCAGAGAGCGATCTCGCTCATCACCGTTAACTAAAACGTTTAAGATCCCCTTCAGGGGTAAAAATCTTAGCATGCTTGTCACATTTCAAAATATTCGCCTTCATTCGTTCGTCATAGGAAAAAAAAATATCGAAAAGCGACCCCTCGTTTTGCCATACATCGAAATAGCCATTTCCAGTATCCACCATGGCCAATCATAGCCTCGTTGTAACATACGTCAAGCGCTACCGGCACTCTGTCTACAAACACGCTTTTATTTAAAAAAAAAATTAAAAAATAAAATAAAATTAAAAATGCCTAGTTTTTTTTTGTCCTAGAGACTTGACATTTATTTTCGTGGTAGAGGGGGGTAGGGATCTTTCATTTATGTCAAACAAACTTATTTGTCAACGTGTTAGTTTCAAAAATAGTAAAAATTCAAAATTTAAGGGTTTTCAAAAAATCTCAAAATATAAAAAGTTTTATTATAAGAAAATAAAGGTCATAGAGACCATTGGTTTGAACTATGGCACAACATTCTATCATGTTTGGTTTTCAAACTATCGCCTACTTTTAAAAACAAAAATTTTCAAAATAAAAAAAAGAGTGGTCTATAGAAAAGAGGACGTCAGCTCGAGTCCAACGACACCTCATTTTTTACAATCCGACCATCCGTTCGCCAATGATCACCAATGTTCGCGAGAAAGTAGGCTATCATTTTGTTTTTCCTCCTACACCCTTGAAACTTGCTGTACCTCTAGAGGGCATATCCACCTTTCATCAACGTCAAACATTCTTTTTTTTTCAATTCACCGTTTCCAAAATAGTGCCAATCCAAAAAACAAAAATTTTCAACAAACATTTTTTTAAATACCAGCACACATGCTTAGTTAAGAGAACGTCATCCCAACGCCAACAATACTGCGTTCGTTAAAATCCGACCACGCGTTCGGGAAATATCGCCCGAAGTTTATATGAAAGTAGGGGGTCGGGAAGAACCTACAACCTAGCACTACTACACAGTTTTAGTCCTAGAGGCTTGACATTTATTTTGCGGGTAGAGGGGGTCAGGGCCAATCATTTATGTCAAAAGAATTTTTTTTGTAAACCCTTTAGTTTCCAAAATATAAGAATTTCAAAATTACACTTTTTTCAAAAAAACATAAAAAATTAAAATGTTTTATTATAAAAAATAAAGGACATAGAGATCGTTTGTTTAAGCTATTGCACAACGTTCTATCATGTTTTGTTTTTAAACTATCGTCTATTTTCAAAAACAACAATTTTCAAATTTAAAAAAATATATATAACGAGTGATCCATAGCAAAGCCCCCGTCAGCTCGAGTCGAACGACACCTCATTTGTCAACATCCGACCATGGGTTCACCAGATATTAATTATTTAACATGTACAGTCGGGTACAAATAAAATGGGTGAAGCAGAACCCCCCTTACCCTCCTACTAATATACCCGTGCCACTCAGCCACAGCCATCAGAAAGCCTATGATCATAAAACCAAAACATAATCTACACTGATCCGGCCGCTAAAAGGAAATGAGGAAGTTGAATCAAGTGTAGCCTACCTCAGAGCTCTCATTCTACCTGCAACTGGTATTGTAACATACCATACAGACTGCTAATGCAACTACAGACTCTCGCAATGACATACAAAATAGGGGAGATTCAAAATGTTGATTCTGGATACATGCCATAGTGTGGCCATTCTTGAATGACAAATGAACTCTGAAAGTGCTTACGTCAGTCCGTATTATTAGTTATTGTACCAGCGTGAACTGAAGAATGTATGAATTTGTAAATAATAATAACAATATTAATAATTTTCTTTTACATATTATTATTATTATTATTATTATTATTATTATTATTATTATTATTATTATTATTATTATTATGATAGTAACCTACGTCCTTCATAAAACTTACCAATTTCAAATGCTATAATGCAAATTAGAGTAATATTTTGATTACAAAAGAAAGCAGCGTGGATTTACTTCATGGCCCTGAAAAGATTTCTAGGCAATTAACTGTGAGTTGGAAGTAGTCCACTCTTAGCCCTTTTCTCGACGATGCGTGCATTTTGAATGAGTCAAGATCCTTAAAAATAATTGCCTGCGATATTGATCTGTTGTCTTGATGCAAATTTGTAACATTTTAAAAATTCTTCTCGTGACATCTGAGTGAGACTAAGAGCAAAGCTGTTAAACACTTCACAATATATTTGCATAAATTGATGAGGCTCGAAAGGTTTTTGGCTAGATGAATCGTGTGTGCTCGCATATCCCGTTCCATTCGTTTAATTGCACGTGTGATGGCCAATCCTGGGAGAAATATGGTGCACCATCCTTCAGTCAGACATTGTGAGTAATTCACAAGCATCGAGTTCTTTCCATTTCCCTCTTGTTAAGTCAACACATCCGTCATACTCAGTAAGCAATGAGGGATCAAACACGGTGCTAATATTAAAGTAATTCACCACCTATCGTTTAGCACACGATCGCATATAATTGGACCCAGTAGACTGGATTAGTCAAAAGAACACTCCAACTCAAGAAACCTGTTTACATTCCTGTTGCTCTATATCCTATCAAATCTGTTCGCCCGATTTTGTATGTATGTATGTGTAATAAATTTCAAAAAGGACATTTCATTCCTTTGCAAAACACTGTAGGCCCCATCTTCTACTATTGTAATACACTTATTCATCATTACAGTGCAATAAAATACAGTACACTAGTGGAAAATTAAGAATGAACACACTGAAGCAATAGTCGCACATGAATGCAGTTTTATTGATATATTATACTGTACAGGTTGTACACTGTATGTAATCATAATCACAGGGTCATACACCTGTGTTCAGTTTATCTTGGACATATCAGTACCTTGTATAGCTTATTTTAGCTACAATGCAGTCTTGCAATCATGCATACAGACGATCATGGTAGCGTTCCACTCTAATTTCACCTGTTGTCGCTATTGGTCAAGGGATGTTGCCATTAATGCCCGCACATTTGCTCACTCAGGTACAGATCTGGTGATAGTGCTGGTCAGGTGAGTTGACGAAAATCTTGGAAAGCTCGTTGGGTAGCACGGTAAGTATGTACACAGTCATTGTCCTGCTGGAAGAACACTTCTACCTGACATAGGAACGGCAACAGAAGGGCTGAATGATGTGTTAGATGTATCGCATTGTTCATTGTTCACCCAACAAACACCAGAGGTGTATTGCTCCCCACACCATGATGCCAGGGGTTGGTCCCCTATGCCGTAGCCGTATACACTCTGGTAGTCGTCACTCTTCTGGTCGACCATCACTGACGTCAAGGCAGAGTCTGTTTTCATCACTTAACATCATTTATCCCTCCAGTTGAGACCATTGGAGTGTGAGGGGAAGCCTAGAGAGCACTACCCTTGATCGTAGTCCAGCTTCCAACAAACACAGAGGATCCATCATCAATGGCTGCACTCCAGCTGCTGTCCGGAACCAGGATGACGAGCATGGACCACCGGCACCAACATTGATACACAGCTGACACCGTACAAATTGGGCAACTTTTCGAAATGACCATCAAGCTTGTCGCTACTGTACGACCTTGTTGAAATTCCGTTAATTGCGCTCATTGACGCCTTCTTGGCCATGCTTTACACAACAGACCAATCCTTTGGCAAGTCAAATGCAGTTACTATGGGCTCAGAGTTTTCTTGCTCAGTGTGAGGTTCCTACCCCCTTCACAGCATTTACTGACGCTCCACATCAGTAATCCCAAGCAAATATGGTGTTTGTACGCCACTTCTTTAAAGGTGATTTTTAATTATTCACTATTATATTATATTATATTATATTATATTATATTATATTATATTATATTATATTATATTATATTATAACTTGGCACCCCGTGAATTTCAAAAATTGAATTGCCTCTTCTGGTGCCCTAATCAATCAACCTATAATGAAACTCGTTAGCATAACGATTTGTAGCTAAACACAGCATGTCCGGCTTGGATGTACAATAAAACAAAAATTCCAGAGTAATAGGGCTAATTATTTGCGGCTTATTTCTACAAGTAGAGACGCTCGATGTTATTAGCCTATTTTCATTTATGAGACCACCTCTTTTTTGGTGTGCGTTTGTCCCTAATTAAATCTAAATGGCTAGAGCGATTTCAAAGAAACTCGGTAAAGACATAGTACTATTTCGTCCGACCCCCACCGTCCCCTTCAAATTTTATTACGTCTCACCAATCCAACATAGCGGCTGTGAGAAATATTTCACCGGCATTATAATCTCCGAAATTACTACTGATATCACCCTGAAACTTTGTACGGGGATAAAAGGCACTACTGTACTAAAAGTTCACCTAGGTGACATTCAAAACCGGTTAAGTACGAAACGAACTTGGCGGCCAAGTTGAAACATTTAAATAGACTTTTCTCGTGATTTAACCATACGAGCACTGTGAAACATGGTACAGCAAATGTTTATACACATTGTATACTTACATATAATTTAGTTCAATTGATTACATAACCTTAAGATGGCAGCTGTGCGAAATTTTAAAATCTCGTGTTCATTTCTTGCGATCATTTCTTTAATCATGCGATTAAAGTTTGAATAATTAACCTACGCAATAATCGTCATCTACTGGCACATAACTCTATGGCCTACAAAAATCCAATATGGCGGCCATACGAAATATTTAGATGGTTCTCAATATCTAATAATCTTCAACAGCAATCAAACTGAAATTTTGTGAGCAGAAATCCAACATGGTGGTGACGTGGAATTTGAATATTTAAATGGACGTTGCTCGCGATATAACCATCCGTGCGCAGTGAAACTTGGTGCAGTAAATGTTTATACAAATTTTAATCTTCTGACATCTAATTTATTTCAATTGTTTTCATAAACTCAAGATGGTGGCTGTGCGAAATTTCGTTTTAATTTCTTGTGTCCTAATCATGCGACTGAAGTTTGAATAATAAACCTACGCAATAATCTTCATCTAATAGTACATAACTCTGTGGCCCACATATATACAAATCCAACATGTCGACCATCCAAAATATTTAGACGGTTCTTAATATCTACGAATCTATTACATCAATCAAACTGACATTTTGTATTTTGACAGTGGCAATTAACATAATTAGGATAGACTATATGAAAGTAGGCTATTAAGTTCTTAACGGAAATATTGTTTTTATAACTATTCTTCTGAAAAAGAATACGGAAGTCATATAGGCCTACAGTATATCACTTTAGAATTTGCTACGACAGGATGATGAATGCTCACGATACAACACTGTTATACAACCAAATATGTGTTCGGTTTCAGATACTTGTTTACATACCCAATACACCTCGATATGCACGCCATTAGTGTCGCGTCGACAGACGTCCAACTCTCTCCATATGTTACGTAGCATTGTAGTTGTACACTTGCGATAGCCTAGCTGCTTGAATGGGATGATATAGATGTGGTACATCTTGAATTCGTGATTCCTTGAAGAAAGCAGAGTGGCTTTACTTCATGGCCCTTAAAAAAGTTCCAGGGAATTAACTTGGAGTTGGAAGTAGTCCACGCTTAGCCATTTTCTCGACGATGCTACAATTTTGAATCAGTCAAGATCCTTAAAAATAATTGCCTGCGATATTGATCTGTTATCTTGATGCAAATTTGTAACATTTTAAAAATTCTTCCTGTGACATCTGAGTGAGACTAATAGCAAAGCTGTTAAACACTTAACAATATAATGACAGGGCACACCATCTTGTTGGAAGATCACACCGAGGAAGTTGTGGCAAAGCGTACAACTCCAACATGTCTAGGTACCTTTGTGAAATAACGGTACTCTCCATGAAGAACAATGTTCCTATGATGTCACTACGCGGATATTTTGAGAAATTCTTTGGAACGTACCTCTCCAAACCACTGGATTGGGATAGGTAGTCATCCGACATCTTGACCCTCCTAGAAGAGCAGATTTTACGCCTCTTGAATTATTCTTGTGGGGTTTTGTCTAAAATCAATTGCAGACCTATGAATCAATGGTGTTGAACGGTTTAAAAGTATGAGGTGTGTAAGCAGACGAGGGCAATATGCTACATGCAAATAGGGGATTATGGAGGCACATCGTTCATTCAAAGAGACTTTCAGATCAGACTGAAAGCTGAAAGGCATAACAGCCTATCATAAAAAGTAATTCATGAAAGTAAAAAGAAGATACATTGAGGGTTACTTATGAAGTTCCTCTAAAATGTTCCAATCAACAAAATTGTTAATGCGAGGTTTCAGTATACAACGGTTCGTTATGAATTGCTCTATCGTACATAGTGATCATCAAGTACTTCGACTGATGAATTTGAACTTTTTCTGTTGAATTAAAGGTAGGTCTACTGTGTTTTTAGTAGTGAACCCATGTACCATGGCCTCAAAGAGAGTCGAATCCATGTACTTTGAGAAAAGAATGAAAGAATCATACAGTTTCTAAGGGAACGGAGAGAGATTTCAAGCCAGGATTATAGCTTAACATTGTGCAAGCGCTAGGGCCAGGTGTTCCTTAGATGACCTCATGCCTCTTGACATTTATAAGGAGCCAGTCATGGATATTATTAGAACGAGTGGAAAGTTTTGACTGTAAGACGAAGAAGCTGGACTCGGAAATTGCTTTTACGTTGCAGGAATATGGCAACCTCGCTGCTGAGTCAGAACAGGAATAATTAAATTTAACCCGTTTACGAGTATAAAAATAAGTAAACAGATACAGTACGGTGAATCAATTTGGATTAGAGATTTTTGTGTAAAGAAAAACCTTGTAAAAATTGCACAGGAGAAAACTGCAAACGCAAGTAGACGTCATTGGGGGTTCACCGAGACCCAAGGAGTGGGAGAATAAAAAAAGAACAGCACCACCCACACAGTTGAGGACGAGAAATTAATTAATATCTCGGAAATGCACGATCGATTTCCATGCACAGGAAGATTATTTTACGTTTGGAAGACGAGCTGTCTGGAGATACGATTTTTATAATTGTGCGACAATTAGTTCAAAAGTTGGTCACGAAAAGGACTAGGATTTTATCTTTTTGTGACTGAAAGGTATAAAGCTCCTGGCAGAGCCAGACCAAACATGCAGTTATTCTGACAGCCTGTGAGGGGGTGTTACTCTGTATCACGCCGGAAGAACAGTATTCAAGAGCCCGTGAGGGGGACGTTAAGCTGTATCAGACATCGATCCAAAGCCTGTGGGAGGCTAGGCTACAAGTTCACCGAGTGTAGACCAGTTACGATATAAGTACGCTACGCTGAGGGTTAGCAGTTCGAGACTTTGAAGAGTCCTAAATTATAAAGAACATTAAATATACGGACTTTAAAGCAATATCGCCAAAGTAAGACACAGCGATCAGTAGGGAACTTCGAGTTCCAGAAGAACACTAGTTCAATACAGTTACGAAGTTATAAGAACTCCAACAAATAAACGGCGTTACGTTTAGTAAAAACATTGTTAAAGACATTAAGTCCTGTAAAGGAACTTTACAGTAATTACGATCGCGAAAGATAGAAGTTCAAGCGAAAGGAACTTAGGAACTTAGTTTCGAAACCAGAGGGAAAACGTACTCTAGTGAGAAAACGTCAAAAATATACGATAGACAGTATACGGTCCTCGAAGGGAGGCCAAGATATAGAAACTATAGGGTACGATAGACAGTATACGGTCCTCGAAGGGAGGCCAAGATATAGAAACTATAGGGTGCGATAGACCACTATATATAAATAAAGGTGACGGCAAAGAAAAGACATTTATCGCCTAGTTAAAGCAGATAAAGTAAAGCCGAGTAATAGACAATAGAAGCGGTTTTGAGAGACTGAAACCAGTAGTTTCCATTGTAGGAGAGAGAAACTTTGAACGAGTAAAATCACACGTCCAATGCAGGTTGATAGGATTCACATCAGGGATCATCAACAGCCGACAGAAATTGTAAAAATCGTTGAGATACACCCGTGTGATAGGAGTGAAGTGTAAATATTGTAAGAAAAGAAATAAGAGTGTCATTTTAAGTGTTTTAGGTAAAGTGAAAGCGTTTTATGCACAGTGATATGTGTTATAATATGTACCAGAGTAATATTTTTTAGTGTTTCAATGTGTGTTCAAAACGGATACACCAGTGTATTAAAAAAAATGTTGTCAGTGTTAAATATAGTGAATATGTGTCAAGAAATTTCTGTACATAAGATGAGATTGTACAATATGGAGTAGGTCAAGAAGGTGGGCCAAAATGTCACATCTAACGAGAATAAAGGTCAGAAAGCGACCTTAAACATGTAAGTAAAGATTTTCATTATGTTTTGGTGTCGGGAAAAATTTTGTGTACAATTCCACCGGAGTTTTGAGTAGAAGGGATGTTTTTAAATGAATAATAACTAAATAAGAACGCGATCTGAACGAAAATAAAGTTTTAAGAAATAATAAATAAGTATGTGAAATAATAAATCCTGTAGAGGAAATGCATGGAATAAAATGTCAGTATTTAATGAATGTTATAAAAGCAAGCGTGATAATAATAATTATAACAAAGATATTTACATAAAGGTAAATGTGAGTTATATGAAAGAATTAGCTTTTGAGCTTTTGTAAGGAATGAAAACATGATGTGAATAACAAGGTAAAGAAATCTAAATAAAGATTAAATTGAATGATATAAAAATATAGAGCGTTGAAGCCTTAACAAATGTATAAGACATGATGTGAATGCGTGTTCTTAAAAAGGGAGCGATTTATTGTCAACGGAAAAGATTAATATAAGAATTAAGATATGTATCAATTGTTACTATGAAATTTATCAGTTCTTTGGAAGACATTCGGCTGTAAAGTAATGTGTAGCGTAATGGAACGCAATTAAATAAAAAGTCACGCTAGGAACGCGTAAAAGTTAAAGTACTTGGTAAATTACTTATGGAGGGTAGTTGATTGCAGTGAATTGAGATATGTTGTAAGTCCTCTAAATTGTGACGTGGATCACGAGGCCATGTGTGTATTATTTAAAAGGGAGCTAATGTACGGTATTATTGAGCGTAGGTCCTGTAAGCTACGGCTTGACCCTAAATCGCGTTTTGTATAAGTCCTCTGATGTGGAAATGTTCCCGAGGCATGTTAAGAGATTCGAACCTAGAACCCTTTTGTTGTTAAAGCCCCTAATTATTCGTCGTAGAATGTGTATTAATCTTCCCAATCAATGAGGACCTTCTCATAATTAATAAATGCCAAGGTTACGAAAGTGGTTTATGAGCCAAAGAATATTGTTGAATGGAAATAAGTGAAGTAAAAGCCAGGTCTCTCCACAGAACTGAGAATAATGTGAAGGTTTGTTTTAAAGCATTGAAGAGAGCTGCCACCGTAGGTTAGGCAGAGAGTCGCTTTCCTTGTCATAAATCACGCCCGAGTATAATGGCCTGACCCTCATCGAGCGAGGGTGGGTAAAAACCGTCTTGTAAGATGTGTTAAATACACCGTGTTTAAAGTTGTTAATGACCCGGGCGTTGAACCGAGGTCCTTGTAGATTGATATTATCGCTTGCCAATTCAGATCGTAGTTTTCTTATGTGATAATGGTCTTATAAGACAAATGAATTAAATAAAATCCCTATTGTAATATTGTATGGAACAGAAGGAATCCACGAGTTTTGTGAAGATAACTAGGTTTCGGGAGTGATCATAGTTTTTGACTTTGTCAAGTAATCTTTATAACTCTGGAGTACACAAATAGTTTTCCCGATCACCGTAGTGAATTTGCAAAACTTGAGAGAGATAGTAAATATGGAGAACATGTGATATGCCCAAATATTGAAGTGAATAATTAACATGTAATTTTAAATGTAATTATATATTTGTTTGGATGATAAGAAAAGATAAAAATAATTCTTGAGGTGTACAAAAATATGACACCATTATTATGGGAAAGTATCGAGCCAAAGAAGCTCGTAGTTATTTGGAACTTTAAGATAAGTACTTTATGGAAGTGAAAATAATCATGAATTGTTGGTTTTAAAGAAAACCATGTGTTTTAATCTAATATTTGTTTTATTTTTATGCTATTCCTTGTTCATTTTGGACAAGTAGAATGATATTGGTCAGTAGTTTATGTGTTTATTTGTTTGTAGCGCCATAATTTTTGATTAATTAAATGTGTTAAAATAGGAGTTGATTTTGTTGTTATTTTTGCAAGTGTATCCTCTATTTAATCCAAAATATGTAAGTCACAGAGTGGGAGAACTTACCGCAGCCCCGAAAAAACCCGAATTGAGCAATGCTGGCATACTGTGATTAGCATATTTCTTGCTGCAAGGGCACAGTAGGACTAGCAATTTTAGTTCGTATTTTTCTATACCGGACTCATTCAAACTCCTATGGTGAAGGGGGGGGGGGGGAGGGCATTCTCAGACAGTGCTACTACGTTTGGATGAAGGTATTTTTGTTCTAATCACAGTGCAAAAACTTTACTAATTCACATTTCGATACGGGGTTACTAGAGTAAATATGCAAAAAATGGAAGGTTTTTACGCTGAAGAAACAAGAAAATCGAATTCATTAAGGTAAATTTATTTATTTTAAATTGAAATATCATGAAAAGGCAGTAACGGGAGCCTGCGTAAAAGATATTGACCACGAGTGATGGCAAAAAACAAAGAGGTTAAGAAGAATGTGTTTCTTTTCATTCCTGAAAAAGTCCCCAATGCGAGTTGTAATACATTTAAAGGCATACCCTTCACTTAACCACATAGACTTTGATTATCATGTGCTATGTGCAACCTGTAGAGTTCTCTTCAGACAGCAGTTCTTTGATCCGTGAGAGTCTTGCTACAATCCATCTCTGTTCCTATCTTGGTCTTGTCTTTGTCCGGGCGACATCCCCCTCCCCCACTCCCGGACCGCTAATTAAGATCCCCGCTAATGAAATTACGCTTGATTGCGACACCGACAGATGGAGTTGAGGTTTGTGGCACGTACACTACTGGCGCCCCCTCCACAGGTTACTTATTTGGGCATTTATAAGCGTACCGAACTAAGTAAGCGCAACTGGTAGCTGACAGTGCAGAGTGCAAGTGACACCCACATACAACAGTGTTCCCTCAGACCAACAGTTCTTTAACTCTTTCTATCATACCCCATTCTGAAGCATAACATATCTGGCACCCCATTTATTCTTCTCTCACTACTTAGCACTTCTCATGCTTTACTTTACAGAGAAACGGCTTATGCGAGTAAATTAGGTCTGTATAATAACTGCTGTTATCAATTTATTACATCAACAAAAATAATAATTACACAATAACTAGATATTACTGTATTCTTTGACTGGATGCGTGGCTCAGCGGTAAAGTTCTCGCCTACTGTGCTCAAGGTTGCAGGATCGAATCCCGCCGCAGTCAGTGTGCATTTGACGGTGCACACATGTGAGGGAACCACGCCAGTACATTTACTGGACCGATGTAACTCCCCTTCGGGGCAAAATTCAGGCACCCTGGCGTCTCTAAAAGCTGCAGCAGTTAAAAATGACGTAAAACCAATAACATTAATATTACTGTATTCTTGGAGCACATCAGAGTTCAAGAATTTATGTGACTGAATATAGGCTATTGTTAGTTGCATCTCTTATGGCACAGAATACAAAATTTGGTTGAAGTCCAATGGATAGCATGCACGTTACATGCAGTTAGACCTTGGATTTATCAGCGCGCGTAAAATTACGTTGGCAACAATGTCATGCATGTGTTGGTCAGAAATAATCTGAAATATTATGATCTCGTGTTGTACCAATTTTGGATGAAATCCATTTGTTAGTATAGAAGTAACTTGTATTTTAAAATTGGACCTATCAGCAGGCTTAGAATCATGTTGGCAGCACTGGCGTAGGCCTATATTAGTTACTCCAAATTAATCTAGAATGCCAGGTACTATACGTGTGCAAAGTTTAGAGCTATTGGCTTGCATACTTTCTGATATATTGATATTAGGGTAACAAAAATAGAGACAGTATTTATTAACAGTTGGCAGCCCTGGCTACTCTTAAGAATCGCATAGTCATATCGGTTATTGTACACATAGCACACACGAAATTTGGTTGAAATCCAAATGATAGTATAGAAGTTACATGTATTTAAAGTTGGACCTCTCAGCAGGCTTAGAATCATGTTGGTATACGTGTGCATAGTTTAAAGCTGTCGGCTTGCATACTTTCTGATATATGAGTAATTGGATTTAAAAAATTGAGAGCATTTATTAACAGTTGGCAGCCCTGGTGGCTCTTAGGAATATGCTCAGTCTTATCTGTTTATGTACACATAGCACATACGAAATTTGGTTGATATCCAATTGATAGTGTAGAAGTTATATGCATTTAAAATTTGGACCTATCAGCTGGCTTATAATCATTTTGGCAACACTGCCATGTATGGCCTCCTGGAAATTAAACTGAAATATTATTATCTATACGTGTGCCAATTTTGAAATAGCTCCCATGTATACCTTCCAAGATATCCAACATGGAGCTCAAATTTCAATTGCGATTTTTCAGCAGTTGGTAGCAAATATGACTGTGAGATATTCAGGTATAGGTCTTTACTCCCACCAAATTTTGTTTTGATTGCTGCAGCCGTTTAGGAGTTGATAGGGGGGACACACACACAGCCAGACAGACAGACAGAAGGACAGACAGACAGACAGACAGACAGACAGACAGACAGACAGACAGACAGACACACATTTGCCCGATCTCATAAGTCTACTTTTTCCTCATTTTTGCAAAATGTGAAAAGTAGGCTAAAAATAGGCTTATGAGATCACTTTTTGACCGTGCGCGTGTGTGTGTGCGTATGAGTGTGTGTGTGTGCCCCTAATAAAATCTAAATGACTGGAGTGATTCCAATGGAACTCGGTAACGACATTTCGTCCAACCCCGACTGTGCAATTCAAACTTTAATACTTTTTACCTATTCGGCATGGCGGCTGTGCGAAATATTTCACCGGCATTCTATATCTATCTATATTGAACCCTTATTGATTTGCCGATCAATAAGTCTTCATGGTTTTTATTATTATTATTACTGATGCCTTAGGCGGCAGCACGCCGGCCTCTCACCGCTGGGTCCGTGGTTCAAATCCGGGTCACTCCATGTGAGATCTGTGCTGGACAAAACGGAGGCAGACAGGTTTTTCTCCGGGTACTCCGGTTTTCCCTGTCAACATTTCATTCCAGCAACACTCTCCAATATCATTTCATTTCATCTGTCATTCATTTAATCATTGCCCCAGGGGAGTGCGTCAGGACTCGGCAGCCGGCACAGTCCATATCCTCGCCGCTAGATGGGGGCTTCATTCATTCCATTCCTGACCCAGTCGGAGACTGGAAGCAGGCCGTGGATTTTTCATTACTGATGCCAAGGCAGAGCATGTTGGAAATTGACAAAGGGGAGACAGGTA
Organism: Meconema thalassinum; assembly: GCA_946902985.2. NCBI lineage: Eukaryota > Metazoa > Arthropoda > Insecta > Orthoptera > Tettigoniidae > Meconema > Meconema thalassinum. The sequence goes on from OX336389.2 coordinate 1,186,369,658, forward strand.
GTGTGTCGCAACGATTACAACAGAAGTAGCGCGGTAGTTATTCCTGACGATGACCAGCTAAGCCGAGTTCAAGGACAAATTCAGTGTGAACGCGCATCCGAGTCGGCGTCATTATGGGCGTGCCAGAAGAGAAGTTCCAACCGATACACGATTGAATCAGCAAATCAGGAGAGAGGACGCCTAAACCACGCGGAGAGTGGCGTACCTTAAAAAAGGCGCTAAAACATGTGTATGAAGAACCGCCGATGCGATATAATTCCGCATGAGTCCATTGAGACGTTTGGATGAAAAGAAGAAGATTGATACTAGTCCCAAGTCTGTGAGTTGAAAACTACAGATTATTTTCACAGATTGCCCCCACTCCACCCCGTTCTGTCAGTTTCTAATAAATTGATCGGTGATGAGCAGTTTGAGACACAACTTGATCGACCTCTGGTGAGCATCGTTCACGCCAGTTTGAGTCGCGATTTTATCAGGCTCTAGTGAGCATACTTCTCGCCTGTTTGGGCAAACATTTTATTTTGTGCTCAAGGGAGCAGAGTGCACGCTTAGCGGAGGGAGATCTCTAGTCGAGATAAGCGCTACGCGGTAGACGTAATTTGAGAGACTTGTTAAAAGCCAGTTGCGTAGAGAACGAAGAGTGTAATTTTCTGTAAATTTTGTGTTATATTTTGTGTGACGTATATGTGCGTGTGATGTAAGCAAATGCTTAGGTAGGGCCAGTTCAACGTTGAGTAATCGCCCAGGACATTATTTGAGTGAAAGTCAGTAGCTCATAGCGATTCTAGCTAGGCAGACTAATAACTTTGAACATTTCTTTCCAAGAAGCCACGCCAAGATGTCTTCTGGAAGGTCGATTGGTGGAATGAAGTGCTACGCCTCTACCATAACGTCGAGGATGAACGAGTAGATTTCCCGTGGGGAAATGCCTTGGGACGGAGGTTGAGTTCTACAAGCTGCACGGTGATGTACAAACCATTGATTTATTCAATATGTAGCTAGATTAGACGCAGGAACGTTGTAAATATTTTATTCATTGTTTTTTCCTTGTATTTAGATTTTTGTGCGCCGAAACAGTTATATTTAAATGTACGTTGGCACGTGGCCAAAGTGTTTGTTTGATTGTATATTTTTCTTATGAGTCATATTTAGTATGCACGGCGTGTGTTTTGGTTTTATTCATGCGAATGCGAAATTCGTCGTGTTCGATAAGTGGTGCCTTATTCAAGTTCATTTTTTTAGTAGGAGAAGGGGGGTAAAGTTGTTAGATGTTTTACGAACAGGTTTTTATTCATACTAGGGTTGCCGAGCGCAACAAGTTAAGATGTCACTGTAGAACACCTTAGTTCTATTACCTTTTAGAATTTTTTTAGAGTCCTTTTCAGGTTCTTTAGTCACGGACTAGATTGGGAGCGCAAGTTGGTGGAAAATATTTTATGTCCTTTATTTCAGGTTTCTGTCAAACCCATACGTGTGATTCTGTGTGTGTCTTGTGTCAAGGTGTGTGTATTGAATCTTCGTGATGAGGGGTAGAATGTGCCTACTGCCCTCAAATATTGTGGTTGCATTTTTATGGAAAGGCAGAGCTCTCTTAGAGGCTACTGTACCTTGTCCAGTGCTGATTCTTGGATTTCCGTGGGAAATGCTAAGATATTTTATTTTGACACACACACGTATATTATGTGCTTTGGGAGCACACTTCTTCGAAACTCGAGTTCGCTACGGCAGGTCGAGGTTATTGACACGTGGGTTGACAGATGTGCAGATTCCACTTTGTGCCCGTCTACGTCTGGTGATTCATCGTTTAGGCAGTCCAGCTGACCGACTGACCCCTGTAAGCTATCTGTAGCAAACCTGTTATTTTAATGGTCATTGGATCATAATTAAATTGGGAGTTCGCCATGTCCGTTACGAATTACCGCATATCGTATGGAATGAAATATTTGTTTATGATGTAAATGTTGGCTTTGAGCCTAGTGATTTCTGTGACTCATTTCTATGTTAGATTTTGTCTGTTGTGACACCGTTGGGTGTATTTTTGTATTTTCTTGTAAAAATGGCAAGCGGCCATGGGTGTATTTTTCTTGATTGGTCACGTGTTAATTTACTTGTGTTGATTTGAAAAGTCCTAATTTTAGGCGTTAATGTTGTTTGCTACGGCAGTTCTTTGATTCCAATTTCATGCGGAAATTATTTTTGGTTTTATTTAGTGTAGGAAGTGTCGGATTAGTTTAATTAGTGTTTAGTGTGTTCCTAGTGTCTGTCTAGCTCTAAGACAATGCAGATTCGTCCCCTGAAGGTTTACTGGATGGTAACGAATCTCGCATTAATTTGTACACATCGTGTCGCATGTAGAAAAGCCACACACGCACATGTCATTGTATTAATTTGGGACATTTGGTCCAGATGTTTACGATCTCTCCTGAGATCAGGCCTAGTTTGGCATTTTATTAATTCAAGTGAGTGTCATTTGGGAGACCTTGTTTTTTTTGTTTTTATTGTAAATAGTGTAAATTCGTTGATCTGTTATTAAATTCATATGTTTTAATCCTGGTATTCACTTTTTCCTGCATGTTATTTTGTTATATGTTACCTTGCATGTTATAAGAAGCGCTTAACAACAACTTTACGAAATGGACTGTTACACCCCCCGAAACTGAGTCTCATATGCTTCTTTGCAAGGGTTCAATATATATATATTATATAAATTTTTTGTACGCTGATAGAGTTAAGATCAGCTATGTGATGCTTAAAAACATGATAATTACAAAACCAACATGGCGGCTAAGCGGAGTTAAAATATTTAAATGACAATTTCTCAAGATTCAATCAACCGAGTGCAGTGAAACTTGGTGCGATAAATGTTTATACATGATTTAATCTACTGGATTCTTATTCAATTCAAGGTTTCTCATAACAACAAGATGGCGGCTGTGAGAATTTTTAACATATTTTTTATTTTTTGTTTACTAATCATGCGATTGAAGTGAACGCTTGAATAATCAACCTATGTAATATCCTTCATCTAATGGTCCATAACTCTATGGCCTACATATAGAACAATCCTACATGGCAATCATCCAAAATATTTCAACGGTTCTCTATATCTGCAAATCTATTACAGCAATCAAACTGAAATTTTGTATGTTGACAGAGGCTATTAACATAAGTTCACATATGGGCTTTTCAATAATCTGATGAACACAAATGCAACATGGCGGCGAGGCGAATTTTAAATATTTATATAGATCTTTCTCGGAAAATCATTGTATGCCTAATTGGCGGGAGAATTTTGATGGTAAAGAGCAGTGCGATATATGAAAAGAGGCTTTTTTGTTCTTCACGGAACTACTCGTTTTTATTAACATTTATATTGCCTACGCAAATTTACAGATTCCTCAGGGTTACTACCTGACAAGTGACATTCGGTGAACGATTTTGAGAAATATTTAAATTCTTCAACTAAGTGAAAACGTTCGAAAAAATAAAATAAAACCAGAATACTAACAAATACAGTAGTTCTGTGAAGGATTAAGGAGCATACTGTAATTAAAATTTAAGCTTCAAACCTAGGATTTGTTTATTTAGACGTAAAACAAAGGTTCGGTGCTTTTCAGTCGGTCAACACGAATGTACCCAAAAGAGTTGGGTTATACCCAATTCCTGAAAAAAATTACATGAGATTAATAAATACACTAGGATGACCAGTTTCGATCGTCAAGCGATCATCATCAGATCCATTACACTTAGGCTATGAAATTTATGTTTGAAAATACGGGTTGACGATCGAAACAGGTCATCCTAGTGTATTTATTAATCTCATGTAATTTTTTTCAGGATTATGGTATAACCCAACTCTTTTGGATACATTCGTGTTGACCGACTGAAAAGCACCAAACTTTTGTTTACTAAAGCAACACTGAAAAATGGCTTCACACCCCAGAATGTTATTTGGACTTATTAAGAATAATACATTGCCTACGGAATTGAGTTTGTAATATTAGCATTCACGATTTGCTCAAAATATACCTGAAATATTTTGGTCTAATAGAGCACTATATTATGTTTGAAATTGATTTAATGCATAGATTCTGAGTTGTTGAGAGTCTCGGTCCAAGGTGCCCAGGGAGAGAGTCATTAGATAGTTGGCGGGACTGCTGCCTCTGAAATGTGCACAATAATCTCTCATAGCATACACAGTATATGATATCAATCAATTACATGTTACAGAAGATGCGTGCAACATGTAACCTATAAACGTCACAGAATTATTTTTGTAACACTGACATGCATGTGTTGCTCATAATATATAATATATATAATATATATATAATATATAATATATAATATATATAATATATATATAATATATATATATATATAATATATATTATGACGTAAGAGTGAGAGGAGTTTAAAAGTATATTAGATTCTACGATACTGAGTATGACTTAATTAACTTACTTGACTTAATTCCTGCTGTCCCTAGTGGAACGGGACGAACAAAGGCGAGACATCCTGTGCTGCTCCTCCATCTTTGGTCTCTATACTGCCCAAGTATAAGTGAAGCTATTCATATCTTCTTTAGATTCACCCATGAAAACAAATGGGTCTAGTTTGTTGGTGTTCGTAATTCTTAAGACCTTGGTCTATTTTGAGTTTATTGTGAGTCCCACCTTTTCTCCTTTTTCTACCAGGTCTTCAATCTTTGTTTACATTTTCCCATTTGATTCAGACAGGACACACAAATCGTCAGCAACATCTAGATCTTCCAGCCTATTTGTTAATCCCATTGGATACCACGTTCCACATTTCGAGTCACGTTGGTCTATCACAACCAAACCATGGTTGGAGACGGGATACAACCTTGACGCACTCCTGAATGTATATGTATAGGCTCAGATACATGGTCTTCATAAATGACTCTGCATGTGAAATCACGGCAAGTTTCTTGAATGAGATTAATAATTTGTGGTGGCACTCAATACCGCTTCACTTACTTCCACATGGTTTCTTTATCGATTGAATCAAAGGCTTTCTCGAAGTCAACGAACACTGCGTAAAGTCAAGCTGACCATTCAACACACTGGTCCCAAATTATCCTCAAGGTGTTGATTCGTTTGACACATGAATGAATCGGGCGTAATCCTGCCTGTTCTCGTAGGAGACTTTTGTTTACATGTTCTTCAATTCTGTTTAGCAGAACCCTGGTGAATACTTTGTCAGGGATTGAGAGAAGCATAATACCCCTCCAGTAGTTAGAGTTGGATGTATCTCTCTTCTTCGTCAACTTCATCAGCAACCCACACCTACAATCCATCGTCATTTCTCCATTTACCCATACCTTCTCAAGTAGCGGCTGTAACATATTGGCTGTGGTGCCCATATCAACCTTCATGACTTAGGCTGGAATGTTGTCAACTCCTGTTGCCTTACCGATATGTAACTCTCTCAATGCCCGCTTAATTTCCTCCACCGTTGGAACGCAGGTTTTAATCCTTGGGTCATGTTGAATCATCTTCCCCCCACATCAACTTGATCTTCCAGGGAATGGTTTAAAACTGCAGAAAAATGTCCCTGCCATCGCTGCAGTTGATCCTCAGGGTTTGTTAAGAGGGTACCATCTTTTTTCCTGACTGGACTTTTTCTCTGCATCTGCTTCCTCACCAGAACTCTGGTGAAGGTATAGAGTTCTCTAAGGTTCCTCTTTTTTGCTTCCCCCTCCACCTGTTGAGATAGGTCATCTATCCAGTTCCTTTGGTCTCTTATCGCACTTCTCGTAACTTCCTTATTCTTCGCAGCATATTTTGATTGCAGTTCTGCCTTTCATTGTCGTACCTTGCACTCGTTCATTGTCTCCTGGATCTCTATTCTTTCTCTGATAATTTACCATGTCTGCCCAGTCATCCAGTCTTTTTTCTTCTTATCCTTAAAACCCAGGATATTTTCACTCACTTCGGTAAAGACAGATCTAATTTTCACCCAATTTTCCTCCAAACTTTCATCCTCCACCCCAGGGAGTGCTTGGAATCGATTCATTAATTCGACCCGGAAGGCTTCCTTCACATTTCTGTTATCCTTTAGTTTCCTAAAATAATACCGCATCCTTATCTGGTTTATCCTCTCTTTCTATGCCCGGATCCTCGTTTGTAAGGTAGCCACAACAAGATGATGATCACTACCGATGTCGGCACCTCTCTTATTCCTCACATCCAAAATTGTACTCCTCCATCGTCTTTCAATTGCCACATGATCTATCTGATTTTATGTCCTATGGTCCTGTGATACCGAGGTTCCTTTATGACAATCTCTATGCGGAAATACAGTACCACCATTGACCAAATCATGACTGGCACATAATTCCACAAAGAGCTGTCCATTCTCGTTTCGTTCTCCTAAGCCATGCCCTCCCATAATATGCTGAAGTTCTTCATTTTCTCGGCCCACTTTTGCATTCAAGTCTCCTCCAACGACAATGATATCCTTCCTCTTCTGTTTCTTGATCGTGTCATTAAGGTGTACATAAAACGCCTATTTATCTTCTTCCATTGCCATCTCAGTGGGTGCATAACAAGCTATCATCACAACATTTCTAATATTGGCCTTAAAACGTGTCACAATCATCCTTCTCGATTCAGGATACGATTCCATAAGGCTCCTCTTGGCCTCCCTGTTCATCAATATGCCCACACCTCCGCAACTTGCTCCGTCATCCTCAGGTTTTCCAGAGTAGCCTATATAAATGTAGCTCCATCACAATGTGTGTCCAGTTCCCCAAACTCACTCCACCTCATCTCACCTCACTCAATCCTAGAATGTTCAGGCTATAGCTCCTCATATATGCCACTGCTTGTCGTAGTCTTCCACTTTCCCGCACAGTTCTCACATTCCACAACCCAATTTTCGTTAACCTTTTCTAGCTAACAGGTTGGACTTACCGGGGACTGAGTATAGGGCTCAAATATTCTCCGAATGTCCCTAGTCATTTGGTGGTCCTGTGGACTCTGTAAAAATGCGTAGTTAATTAGTTATCTATATATTTAAAACACTAAGGCGAGAGCTCTTGGCATGCAGATTTGCAGAATGTCTTTAAAATAAGCAAATATGTTACAGATTTTTTTAAAATCGTGTTTACCCTCCAGGGAGGTGGCTCCCACGGACTCAGCGAGGGAACGCACCCCTACCGCCTATCCAGGCAGTGTCCTAGAGTTGGGAACATCTAATCGGAATGGATACAACTGGTGAGGTGGGATTAGCAACTCGCCCAGGCGGCCTCACCTGCAAAGCGAACAGGGGCCTCATGAGGGAAGGGAGGGGAAGATTGGGATGGATAGGCAAGGAAGAGGGAAGGAGGCGGCCGTGGACCTTGATGAAGGTACCATCCCGGCATTTTCCCGAAGACGACGTGGGAAACCACGGAAAACCACTTCGAGGATGGCTGAGGGGGAATCGAACCCCCTCTACTCATTTGGGCCACCCGAGGCTGAGTAGACCCCGTTCCAGTACCACTTTTCAAATTTCGTGGCAGAGCCGGGAATCGAACCCAGGACCTCCGGGGCGGCAGATAACCTTGCTGACCGCTACGCTACGGAGGCGACATATATTTTTAAATTAATAAACAAAAATTCAGAAATCTTGCCAATCGCGCATGCGCACAATCGCCTTGCCTCATGACAGTCATGGCGGTTACAAATCCACCGCGTTTTAATTTCATAGTTATGTATAAGAATTATAATGGAAGGGAACATTGTTTATGACGTTTCCATGATATACACTGGAATATAATTATACAAGACAGAAAATGTTGAAAAACGTAAACTTACATCAAATTTTGAGTGTGCATGCTGTTTAACTACCTTAATATTGCGCGCCATTACCACCGGTTCGGTAGCTCAGGTGGCTCCGCCGTAGTGTCATAATTTATGCAGCGCCCAATGCGTGGGGTTCGAATCCCCCCTCCGGCATGTTTTTTTATTTCCGTATTTTCCTTTCTTGCAATTCCTATTATATTGTCAAAACATATTTAACTTTTGGCATTCCCGTAAACTAAGGAATTCTACGTTCCCATCTCAATTTAAAACGCTATGGTAATTTTATTGAAACGCTTTATAAGTTCCAACATTCGACAGATTACATTTGCAATAACGGTAGGCTATTTACCTTTATTGCTACAGAAGTTTTGGCATATTGTTGCACATGGGATAACTGTTAAGCCGACTGTCGGATTGTACGAATTCCAACACATTAGAATCCTGGGCGACTTACTTCCAAGAGTTTTCAAATCGCGCCATGTACTACGGTACTCATTTGTTTTCCTCAGTTCTTTCTTTGCCTTATAAACATACAAGGCATGTCCAAAATGTTGTTACATGAAATTCCACTAATGAACTGTACCTTTACCACTTATACGGTAATAATATACAGTAGGCCTACGTTGAAATTCTGATATTACAAATGTAGGCCTATTTTTGATTCCATTGTTTTCCAAATTAACTTCTATATTTCAGTAGCAGATGCCGCTGCAGTCGAATGTTGGAACCGCCATTTGTATTGTGTTTCCGATCTTTCTGTTATATAGTATTTGGTGGTCAGTCCAGGTCAGTCGTTGTCTGTCGAGAATACATATCGCAGCTTCTACGAATTGTTAAACCTTTCATTTTATATACCATAAATGGCATACTAGCAAGTGACTACGCAGAATTACTGGGCCGGTTTGTCTCCATAATTCATTGCCAGCTTTAAGAGTGGGCTTCCCTGTGTAAATACGACTTTTGACACGCACAGGAAATATAATTATAAAACTGACTTCATTATTAAGGTGACTGGCAAAGTGGTTCTATGCTCCTCTTCATAATTTACTGTCATGGATATCCGAAGAATTGCACCAATAACAGGTGACGGAAATTGCTTATTTAGAGAAGTTTCGTACTGTTTATATCGAAACGAAGAACGTCATAGTTAGTTGCGTTTGCAAACTGTTACAAAAATTGTTGCTGACTGGAATATTTATAAGGATTTTATTATTGGCGATGAGTCTTATCGCCTTCCCCTCAACAACCAACTTGAGTATGAAAATCTTATGTCTCTGAACGGTGAATATGCTGGTCATGTTGAACTCCATTGTATAAGCCAATTGTTTAATGATTATTTGTTTAGAGTGCATAACAATGAGACTAACCACGTTGTAGATTATGGCAATGGAAGTGTCATTTGTCATTTATTGTTTAGCGGCTCCGTTGATGCAGGACACTATAGTGTGATCGAATATGACATTAATTTGGGGACAAATCCTACCGTAAATAGACGTATTCGACGAAAAAGAACATTAACCGGTCGTGTGGAAACTACAAATAGACGCAAAACAATGAGAAATCGGAGAAAAGGCGAAACCACATTTAATATATAATATAAACCTGCCATTTCAGAAACAGTGCCAGATATTATGCCGTAGAGCGTTGGGTCCTTGACGAACGAATGTAAACATTGTTCTGCATTGTTCTTCTCTTGCGAAAAAAAACTACGCTTGGTTACTTTGGCCTTTGCTGTTGCAATGGTAAAATTGATCTGCCGGAATATAAAATACTTGACAGGCTTGAACCATTTTTCACTGGAAATGATGATACCTCAAGGAACTTCAGAGAGAATATTCGGCAGTACAACAATTCTATGTCTTTCGTTTCCTTTGGTGCCAATGTTACCGTACCACCTGAACAGGGTCCATATTGTTTTAAAATTTCAGGAATTGTACATCATTGCATTTCTTCCATAGGCTATATTCCAAAAATATAAGCGACAGTTGTTACGGCCAGTTGTATATATTAGACTGCTCAGAAGCTAATCAAATCAGACTAGCAAAGCGAATTCTTGCATCAGGGAGGGTACACTTCATATTCTAAATAATATTTTGCAAGAGCATAACCCTTACATTCAACTGTATAAGACAATGCATTCAAAAATATGCGAAGAAAATGAACTGGCTTTAAGAGAAAAACGTCAACCCTTAGATTTGGTAATGCGCTTTTACCATGAAACTCAAGAAGACCCTAGACGTTACAATAACCCAGCCTCCCCAGAGATTGCAGCTATTTTTGAAACAACAGACGGTGCTCCGGCTTCACACCGCCACATAGCCGTATTTTCCAATCAGGGAGTTTTAAGGGAAATTGATGTTGACAGTATGCATTGTGATCCATTAACTTACGTTTTAATCTGGCCTTGCGGAGAAACAAGGTGCCATATTTCACTGCCAACAGGAGAGAAACGTAAGACGAACGTTAGGCAAAATATGACAATGCGTGAATATATTTTGTATAGGCTGTCGACTCGAGGTTGTCCTCCCGCAGGAGGTTTCAACCCTTTACTTAATGCAGGTTAACTTACCCAACAATTAATAGTTGACTATTATTGTCGAATAGAAGGAGATGGACTAAAATATATTCGCAATCAACAAACGAAATTGCGTGTCGATACCTACGTTGGTCTGGCTGATGCTTTACACTTTAGAGTTGAAAATGAAAGTTTAAGAGCTGGTCGCATAGTTATTTTGCCTTCTACTTTTATTGGTAGTCCCCGAAATATGTTGCAAAATTATCAGGTTGCAATGGCAATTGTGAGAAAATTCGGCAAGCCAGACCTCTTCATAACTTTCACTTGCAACCCATCATGGCCTGAAATTACTACTAGCCTCCAACCTTATGAAAATGCAAACAATAGACCTGATGTCGCTGTTCGCGTCTTTCATGCGAAAGTGAAGGAACTCTTGCGTTTAATAAATCAAAAGCAAATTGTTGGAGAGGTACAAACTTTCTTATACACGGTTGAGTTCCAGAAGCGAGGTTAACCTCATATACACTTACTGGTTTGTTTTCGAGACAGTTGTAAATTACGAGAAATCTGTGATATTGATATGACAGTTTCTGCAGAAATACCAGATCCTTCCAATACAACATTGTACAAATTAGTAAAGACACACATGGTACATGGACCTTGCGGCCTTCTGAATCCCAATTCAATTTGCATGAAGGATGTAAGATGTAAGAAGGGGTTTCCAAAAGACTTTGTGCCAGAAACTAAAGAGAATGTGAACGGCTATCCACTTTACCGTAGGTGACAGAACAGAATGGAAGATCATATACTAAACGAGTACAAGACACCAATGTTGAAATCGACAATCGCATCATTGTTCCATACAATCGATATCTATTGATGTACTTTCAGGCCTATATTAACGTCGAATTCTGTGCAAGTGTACACAGCATCAAATACATACATAAATATGTTTATAAGGGGCATGATTGCGCTAACTTGAAAATCACGGCAAACGATGGAATGTTACATCATGACGAAGTTTCTACGTATTTGAATGCTAGATATGTTGGGTCAAGTGAGGCTGCATACAGGATTTTTGGTTACAACATGCACGAACAGTCCCACATTGTTGCCAGGTTACCTGTCCATTTACTAGACCAACAAGATGTATTTTTCATGCCGATGATGCTCCCAAAGCATTAATACAGGCTCAGATAAAAAGTACACAACTCACTGCATTGTTTCAGCTGAACCAAAATCCAACAACTAGGAGTGCATATATTTATCCTGAAACACCCGTTCATTATGTATGGGATACCGGCCGCGGTTGCCGAGAGCGCTAAAGCGCTACATCGTGCCTCGCTGGCATCGGGAGAGCGTGGGTTTGATTCCCACCTCGGCCGTCCTGAAAATGGTTTTCGTGGTTTCCCATTTTCACCACCAGGCAAATGCCGGGACAGTTCCTTTCAACAGGTCCACGGCCGATTTCCTTCCAATATCCCTTCCCTGACCCGTCCTGAAAAGAAAAGTACATGGCCATTGGCTGCATTAATAAAATTATTATGTATGGGATAAATCCAAATGCATTTGAAAAAAACGACTTAGATTCGAAAATGTAATAAGTCGGATGTACAATGTTTCTCCGTCTGAATCAGAAAGATACCATCTGCGCTTACTTTTACTTCATATAGTAGGTGCCACAAGCTTTGAGGATCTCCGAACATACCAAGGTGTTACCTGCCCAACATATAAGGATATGGCAATTAAGCTTGGTTTGCTTATCGATGATTCAGAATGGCAACGCTGTTTGATGGAAGCATCGGTTTTCCAAATGCCCTTTCAACTGAGACAGTTTTTCGCCTACATATACAGTGTATCAACTATCTCTCAGAGATATTAATAAAACTCTGCAATTGCATGGTTTCTCTCTCCCAACATTTAACTTGCCTGTTGGTACTGACACACACTCAAACGATCAAACCAATAATGAGCCAGTGTTCCCTTTTGATTTGGCTGACCTGATGTCCTTAGCAAACCAGGAACAACTTTCAATTATTAATGAAATCACCAGCGTTCTTCAAAATAACAACACAACTGTCACGAACTCATTCTTTATTGACGGTGCTGGGGGCACAGGTAAAACATTTATTTACCTATGCTTAATACAAAAGTTCTGCAGTTTAGGGCTTCATGTTATATCAGTAGCATGGACCGGAATAGCCGTGTTTTGCTACCCAACGGTCGAACAGTACACAGTACATTCAAAATTCCTCTAAATTTAAATGAGAGTTCAGTGTCTGGATTAAAATTAAATTCCAAAGCAGCTGACGATATTCGATTAGCACGGCTCATAATATGGGATGAAGCCCCAATGGCAAATATTAATTCATTAATGTGTGTGAATCGTCTTCTAAAAGATATTATGGGTAATGACATTCCATTTGGTGGGAAAATTATTGTTCTTGGAGGAGACTTTAGGCAGGTTTTGCCTGTTGTGCCGCACGCTTCTCGCCAAACAATTATTCAAAACTGTATTAAATACTCTCCTCTCTTGCCCTTCTTCAAAATACGCTACTTACATAAAAACATGCGGTTGAAACCACAAGACATTGAATTTTCTGATTTTTTTGTTACAAATTGGTAACGGTGACTACCCCTCTGTAGATGGTGAGGAATCAAATGTTATTGAACTACCACCCAGAATTTTAGCGCACGATGACATCGTGACTGAGATTTACAGCGAAACTTTCATTTCTACGAATGATATAATCAATTTCTCGAAAGTATGCATTCTAACACCAAAAAATGAACACTGTAATGAAATTAATTTGAAAGTCATCGAACTTATACCCGGTAGTTCAAAAACATACACCAGCGTTAACAGATTAATTACCGAAGATGAAAGCCAGCTACTTCAGTTTCCTACAGAATTCTTGAATTCCTTGGAATTAAGTGGTTTGCCTCCACATATTCTTACTCTAAAAGTTGGAGCCATAGTTATGCTCCTCAGAAATCTGAACGTTTCCCAAGGGCTCCTGAACGGAACCAGATTATTTGTAAAGAATATGTATGAAAATTGCTTGGATTTGGAAATAATCAGTGGAGATAAAATTGGGCAGAGAGCTCTAATCCCTCGAGTTGATATAACACCATCCGACAAACCCCTTCCATTTTCTTTTAAGAGACGTCAATTTCCAATTCGCTTGGCATTCTGTATCACAATCAATAAAGCTCAAGGAGAAACTCTCGAACGTGTAGGTCTCTATTTACCTCAGCAAGTTTTCAGTCATGGCCAGTTATATGTTGCAATGTCAAGAGTGCGATCTTTCGACGCCCTTAAAGTTTCAATAGTGCCAAAAAGTAGTCGTACAAAGAATGTCGTATATAAGGAAATCCTTCGGTAATTATTTTACCATTGACCATCCTGTTTCGACTTCGTAAAGCTCTTGGCCTGTAGATTTGCAGAGTGTCTTTAAGAGAAAAAAATATGTTACCGACCTGTGTTATTGTGATGGTTGTATTAATGTGTGTATCTGTAACTAAAGTGGGGATTGGGAAGGAGAACGCCGAGGTCTTAGGTAAGGAACCATCCCGGTATTTGCCTGGTGTGGAAGTGGGAAACCGAAGAGAAACACATCCAAGATAGTTAAGGTTGGAATCGATCCTACCTCTCCTCAGTTTTACCTCACGAGGCTGAGTGCGTCCCGTTCCAGCCCTCAGGCCAGAATTAAATTTCTTGGCAGAGCAGGGAAATGAATCCGGATCTCTGGGGCGATGGCCAAGAATATACTGTAGTCTTAATAGTGGGCTTGCCTATGTTAATGCGTTTTTTGACATGAACGGGATTTATAATTCTAAAACTGCCTCCATTACGCTGGCTGGCAAAGTGAGTCTGTGTTCATCCTGTAATTGGTGAAGTGATTCTATGCTCCCCTGCATAGTTTGCTGTCAAAGAAGACCAAAGGATTGTACCTATAACAGGCGATAGAAATTGCTTACTTCGAGAAGTTTCGTGCTGTTTATATCAAAATGAAGAACATCGCCCTGAGCTGCATTTTCAAACTATTGCAAACATTGTTGCTGGCAAGGATAATTATCAGAATTTTATTATTGACGATCAGCCTCATCGCATTCTCCTCAGCAACCAACTTAGTATGAAAGTCTCTGGACGGTGAATTCACTGGTCATGTTGAACTTCATTGTATAAGCCAATTGTTTATTGATTTTATTTGTTTAGAGTACATAACAATGAGTCTAACCACACTGTTGTTTTTGCAAAGGGAGTATTATTTGCCATTTAATATTTAGCGGCTCCATTGATGCAGGGCACTATAGTGTTATCGAATAAGACGTTAAATTTGGGAGAAATACTACTATAAAACACCGTTTGACGAAAAGGAACATTGTCCGGTCGTATGTAAACTACAAATTGACGCAATAAAGTGAGAAATCGGACAAAATACAAAGCCACTTTACAAATCCAATATAAATATGCCATAATAAAACCTCCCATTTTCTTTTAAGAGCCACCAATTTCCAATCGCTTGGCATAATTTATCACAATCAATAAAGCTCAAGGGGAAACTATGGAACGTGTAGGTCACTATTTGCCTCATCAAGTTTTCAGTCATGGGCAGTTATATGTTGCAAAGTCGATCTTTCTCTGTAATCATACAAAGAATGCATATAAGAAAATCCTTCCTTAAATATGTTCCCAATGACCGTCATGTTTTGACGGGTTTCAACAAGTATATTTTAAGGCACACATTGCACGTGCTCTATTTGGTAAAAATCCATAAATTAGCATGTCAATCATTGTGTGTTTGCATCTGCAGTATTTATACTGGTATAATGCAGCGCTCCATACCTCCTAGTCCCGAGCTACTCGTTTATCCCTACATAGCTACCACATCCTATATACGAGGCAATCTGTTTAACATACTCTAAACTTGCCCTATCCCTACAGTTTTTGTCCTCGACCGTTCCTTCCATAACATAGTTTGCTATTTTAGGGTGCCTTAATACAGTATATGCTCTACAAACCTGTCTTCTTCTCTTCATTAGCACCCACAATAAAACTCTATGCTGCCCCACTCATCTTTATACCTCTTCATTTGTTACTCTATTTACCCATTATTTAAGAAATTCTTTAATACAACTAGGCAACACTGACAAATGGCTTCTATCACTTCTATTTATCCATATAATCTTCATCATTCTTATGTAACACCATACAGTATTTTAAATGCTTCTATTATCCTCTTTTCCCCTACACGAACAGTGCCACGCTCCAGACAAAGGCTTTCAAAAATACTTTCTATCACCGAAATCCGTACTTGCTGTCAAAAGATTTATTTTCTGTAGGAAAGCTTTCCTTGCCTTTGCTGACGTAGTTTCCATATCCTCTTTGGTTCGTCCATCACTGCTTACTTTGCTTCTCAACTAGCAGAAGACTCCTACTTCCTTTAGATTTTCACCTGACAATTAGATATCAATAGGGGCTTCTGATTTCAACCAGCTGCAGTCTATTATTTTTGTTTTACATTTATTTATTTATTTATTTATTTATTTTCATCGTGAATTCTTTCCTCGAGACCAAGTTCATACCGTTTAGAAACTTATGCAATTCCTGCTATGAATCGGCTAAAATGACATCATCAGCAATTTTCAGAGTTGAAATAATTACACCTTGAATTTTTACTTCCTCTTTAAATGTCATTCCTATTTCCTTCATTGCTTGTTCAAGTATGGGTGGTAATTTGCAGCCATGCTACACCTTTATGAATTCCAGCCTCTCAGGATGTAGGGCCTTCTTGTCAGTTCTTGTGAAATTAAACAGCAACCACTCCACTTGAGGGGAACCACTCCACTTTGAAAACCAGTGCCTCAGAGAGATGTCCTGATAGAGGGTATCTTGCAGACACGCCAAGAGTAGGGCTTGATTGGAAGGAATGTTTCAATACGCATAACAACAGAAACCCCCACAAGATCAACATTCAAGTAGTTAATAATTTGTTTATTTTGAAGTCATAGTTTGATGCACTTCTTCATATCGTACTGTAATAGTTCCACACCCTGAATTTGAGGTAATCAATTGAATGCATGCTAGCCATGGTCTTCTGCTACAGTTTTTGTCATTCTGAATCATAGGCCTTACTTCTATGGGAATATTAAAAGCCATTTTTCAGTGTTGCCTAAGTATTCTCTTAGTAGTAAATTTTTAGTCGGTGTTCACGAATGTTCCCAATTATATTGAGAGGGGATTTATTTCCTAGTGCCTGTAATAAATTACATGAAATTACTTATACACTTGATGAAACACTTCTCACACAATAGCTCCCCATTTTTGAGAGAAATAGGGCACATTCGTGTTAATCAACTGAACAGCTTCTACTAATGGGCCTTACTTCACCCTTTGTAAAAGTAGACGGCTTGGAAACTAAATATATTTCTTTTATTAAAGCAGGATTAGGCCTACAACCTGATGTAACAGTACTTCAAGTTTTCTAAATTAAATTTCTATTTTACTCGTTAATCACAGTAAACACTTCATAAAAAAATCTTTCCTCTACACGTTCCTATTAAAGTCACGAAAGAAATACATAACATAATATATCTCAGATATGTATATATACATATTATAGGTTTTCTAACGTTACCATTGCTGTATCATCTGGTGGTACCATCCTAATGATGTGAGGCTGGAACTTCCTGTCACCTCTACGATGTCTAATTCCTTGACCTACCTCGTACTCTCAACAATAAGATAAACCATTGGCACAGAAGCATAAAAATGTCAGACTACCGAGGAAAAAACTCAAGTGAAAGTTGTACCATGTACACAAAGATATGTTCATCACAGACGAAGAAGAAATAAACCCTCTATCTGAAGCGCACATAATTAGTTAATTCGTCCAAGTCATGCTAACGACACGATCGATGTCTCTAAAATATCAACGTTCGAAACACATGGTACGCATCCACCAAGTAATCAAACATGTATCGTATACGAGTGACTATTTCAAGTCAAATATAGCCGCAGTCCCGGAGCAATTTCAGTCTAGTATAACTTGTCGGAGACATATTAAGTAAGTCTTCAACACACTATTTACCTATTCAATCGTTTTATAGTCTACCACAGACCCATAGCACACAAATACACATCATTCTATGCACTACACAGCCGAGCTTGTCCACCAATCTGGAAGATTCACACCACTCTGTTGCCCCCACATTTTGAAATTTCACACAGCTGCCATGTTGCTTTTATGAGAATAATTGAATTGAATTAGATGCATGTAAGATTTAATCTTGTATGAACTATTTTTTCCCGCCATGTTGGTTTTGTACGTATTGTCCGCGCATTATATCTCTGCCGCTGACGACCGTTGTATTTTTAAGAATATGAAGTGTCATCGACTTGTCAATTTCTCTACTCCTATTTACGTGGCATAACCCTTCATGTTGGGGCTCGGGAGATTTGACGATTCGGTACACTCGGCCGACTTAGCCTGTTGCAGTCAGCACCTGTCAGCACATTCATTAGTACTTGCCAGACTATTGTCAGTATATGTAGTTTTGCAGTAGTGTTGAATTTTTTTTTTTTATAGAATTTAAGGTGTTAAGCTAGTGTTATATTTTAAAAGTTACATTCTTAAGTAAAGTTATAAGATGCCACCTCTTAAGTTAAAAACAAGAAACTGAACAGCCCAAGTAGAGCAAATCCCAAGTTCATAGCATTTCTATAGCTTACCGTATGTGAAAAAAGTGTTTCGTTGCTTCTTTGGATTGTTTGGATTCTCTAGCGAGAGAATCATCCGATACAAGGACACAATCAGACTTCAATAAAATTACGAAATTAGGTAAGGAGAACATGAAATGGCGATGTAAATAACAGACTAATAATAATGACAGATTTTTTTTTTGCCGAGGCTGGTACAGTCGATAGATCTTTCCTGAAAGTGATGACGTACGTCGTCGGTAGAGACATAATGCGGGAACAGTAACATGCTTTTAAGCATCAATTAGCTGAAATTACCTTAGCATTCTTTATCACCATACAAAATTTCAAGTTGATATCAATAATAGTTTCGGAGATATAGAATGCCGGTGAAATATTTCGCACAACATCCATGTTGAATCGGACAAATGTATTTACATTTGAAGGGCACAAATATAATTCAACGTCCTTACCAAATTTCATTAAAATCGCTCCAGCAGTTTAGATTTTATTAGGAGGACAGACACACACATACGCGCGCACACACACACGGACAAAGGGTGATCTCATAAGCCTATTTTTCATACGATGAAGATAGGCTAATAACAACAGTAACAACAAAAATACTATTGTGGCACTTGCTGTCAGACAAATTTTACACACAAGCAAGTGCCCGAGGCACAACAACAGCAATTACCATCCTACTGGTCAACTCGAATGACTCACCATGGCATGGTTGTTAAATGGTGTTGTTAATGAATCGTTCTAGGAACTTAAGAGATCATGGTCATCAGCTTCGTGTACTGGGTTTATGTTGAATTTATCTAACAACCTGTGTGTCCCCTGTGACTTAAGCTGTGCATGTAACTCGAATTATTAAGGTTGGGGATGGGGAAGGTATGCCGGGACTTGAAATAAGTTATTATCCCAGCAATTGCCTCGAGGGAGTGTGGAAGAACCCGTGGAAGAACACACTAAGGATAGCTACTAACAGCGCAGGGGTTCGAACCTCCGATCTCCGGAACCACTGCAGCTCCTCCTCTCAATCATGGTAAGCAATTTAACTCGCACGGCTACGCTGCAGGGTGCATGGCAGTTTAAATACCGAACGTAAGACAAGCGAAAGGATGGATGATCGATAGTCACAAGAAACAGCTCTCTCACTCGTACGCTTACTCGCTGCCTTCAAGTGAAAATGGAAGCGCATCGTAATTCAGAGTTTAAGAGAAAGAGAGAACGTCAGTATCAACTATGCAGCTCCCAAAGGGAAATAGAGAAACAAATCAAACAAAGGCAGGACGGCTCGAGCTCAAAGAATGCAATACCATGAAAGAGAAAGACACTCTAAGCCTCGAATTAAATTTTTGAACAAGATAAGAAGAATTCCCGTAGCAGTTACTGAGATAAAGGAAGATACAAAATCAAAGGTTCCTTGAGGAGTGTGAAGCTTAATAAAAACGTCCAAGCTACGCCGTGAGACAAGATCCGTGTTTCACTATGGTTGAACTTCATTCTTTGACTGAGCATTGTATAGGTTGTTTCACAATATAGTTAATATATTTTACAAATAAAACCTGCGTAGCAAGGTTTGAAGCTACATTTTTCAGTGTTTCGTATCAAACGATGATGTGTAGGATTCCCTTTCAGTTGAGTGGAAACAAAACTTGTGTAGGCTCGTAAATTATGATATGTTTTGCTGTAGAAATATGTTGTTATATGAGACCAAATTCTCAACTGAGATGCTAACCTTACATCACTAATACACGCTTCGTGGTGTACTGGCTGGTGTTGTTGGACCCAAACCTGCAAAGCCGGATTCGATTCTCGGCCTGCCAGTAAATTAAAATCTTTAACTGCTATTAGCTCTCCGGCCGAAGAAGCCGTGGCAATACTGAGCGGAGGAGAATGGTTTGGGGGAGAGTCTCAAGGAGTTGGCTCGCAGGAGCATGAGCCCAGACTGTTGACAGATATGCTGGTACATCTGACAAACCGTGCCCTTTACCGTTAGAAGGAGAAGTAGGAGAAATACGAAGTTTAATTCTAATATACCTCACGTCCACTCCACCACTGCTAAATGCAGGGTCACACCAGCACACTGTTCTATTACTCCGTTCCCTGGCAAGTAATGCATGGATTGGAGGGGGTTTGAGAGGGATGGAAGAGTCCTTCATAGCTATTTTTGTTCTGAATATGGATGGAGCTGCTACGTAATTTCATTAATTTTAGCCGAACATAAAGCCAATGAGAATACGACTTGAGTATATTGTGTCTGAAACATTCAAATAACACAATGTGAACTGGGCCAAAATCTATATGGTAAGCCATTCGAAGTACAAACTGCAAAAGAAGGAACCGTGGCACCATAGCCCTCAAGGGCCTTAGCCTACCAAGTGACCACTGCCCAGACTTTGCCTACATATTGCGGGGTGACGCGTGGTCAATGCGTCAATGAGTGGCTTTCCTGACCGGCGTTCTGCCTCACTGTCAGACAGCTACTCAACTATCCTTACAAGGCTGAAATTTAGTTCTTACTTCAGTTTCTAAAATCCCCGACGGAGCCAGGGATCGAACCTGGAGCCTCTGGGTGCGAGGCAGGCGCGCTATCCCAACACCACGGGGCTGGCTATATATTCGTCTTGACCAACTAAATTTTAAGCCACTTGCTTTATTGTTTCATGGTATCTGAAAGATATATTAAGTTAAATAACATGGCAGACAATTTTGTTGTTACCTCACATCCCTTTAATAATGCCCAATTCTAATTTCCAAAAAGTCGTAGCAACAGACATTTACCCGAGATGACTCTATACAACATTAAATCAGTAAGACAATTAATTTTCTTCTGTCACGTCCATGAATATTCTTGAGCCAACTGATTCGTAAATAACTACCTCATGTTACTCAAGATACCCCTGCCTGCACACATCTTTAATGATCCATCTGAAAATGAACAAAGGTGAAACAACTTTATCAAATGATGTTTTAAAATATAGTCTTAAAACGTATTGTTTCATAACTAAGAAACTAACCAGTTCACATC
Source organism: Meconema thalassinum (assembly GCA_946902985.2). Classification (NCBI taxonomy): domain Eukaryota; kingdom Metazoa; phylum Arthropoda; class Insecta; order Orthoptera; family Tettigoniidae; genus Meconema; species Meconema thalassinum. Next base: position 1,186,390,726 of record OX336389.2, read on the forward strand.
CAGTCTGCTTGGATTCCTGAGATACTTCAAAAATCCTCAGATCATATGTAGTATCCAGTGAAAACACAGTCTGAAACATCTCTTTTGGGACAGCGTCATTATCGTCTTGGCTGACGGCCATTGATCTAAAACGACCATTCCTGATTGTGTTGAATTCTGATATTCTAATATAACATCCACTTTTAATCTCAATTCAGAAAAATCACTCTTGATAAGAAGTTTGTGATCTTCATCTTAAATGAATAAAATGATAAAGTAACAAGACATTCCGTGACGAACTAAAGCCCCTATTTTTTTCATAAAGTTAAGATTCAAGCCCTTTTTTTTCTAGATATACCTATTTCGAATATTAATTGGATCTACGAAATTAAGCTGGTAGCATTGGCAGTATAAAATTTGCTCAAAATATAGCTGCAATAATATTGTGACCTTATGGAGCAGAATAGTATGTTTGAAATTGATTCCTTGGATGAATTCTGAAATATTGAGAATATATGGCTTAAATGACCTGGGAGAATTATAAGGTAGGCCTAGTTGGTAGGACTCAAAATATGCACAAAAATATCTTATGGCATACACTGAATAACTTATAAAAAATTGGATACTAATCCACTAAATGTTATAGAAGTTATATTCAGTTAAACTTGGAACTTTTAGACGTTCGTACAATCAGCCCATTTTGGTAACATTGACATATACGTGTTGCTCCAAACCATCTGCAATACTAAGACATAATAGTGTATAGTGTTTCAAACTGCTTATATGAGCAGATTGTGCGATATTGAGCCTAGGTCTCAAATGTTTTCAGATTTTACTCGGCAGTTGGTAATCCTGTGTACTCTGTAAATAGGCATATATTGCACGTGCAGAATTATGTACAAATCCATAAATTCGTATGAAAATTGCATGCTGTTGAACATTGAACATTATACGCATGCATAGAATCATATTAGTAGCACTAAATTTGACGATTTACTCTAAATATGTCTTAAATATTTTGGACTTACACTGTACTAAGTTTGAAGTTCCTTTCGTACACTCTAGGGTTCAAATGTCTTCATACACAGTTGGTAGTCTTGGGGATTCTTATAGTAATCACAGTTACATGTCCTAAAGCATACATTGCATATACAAAATTTGGATGAAATCCACTCGTTAATATGGGAGTTACATATAGTTAAATATTGCAATTATCAGCAAGCGTAGAATCATGTTGGCAATACTGCCAAGTATGGGTTACTTAAAAATAATCTGACACAACGTTCTATACGTGTGCAAAGTTTAGAATAGTTGGGCTGTGTAATTTATGATATACTGAGACTATGGGTTAAAATTATAGAGAGCATATATGAATAGTTGACATCCTGGCAACTCTGATTATAAGCATAGTTCCATCTCTAACGGTGCATACTCCACATACAAAATTTGGTTGAAATCCAATAGATAGTATGAACTTTACATGCAGTAAAACATACAACCTATCAGCTCACGTAGAATCACGTCAGCAACACTGCCATGTATGGTTTGCTCAGAACTAACCTGCGAGATTATGATCTATATATGCGCCAAGTTTGGAATATATTGTTACGTGCCACCCCCCTAGTGACACTTTTGTTAACTGGATTACGGTGGGTTGAAGCACAACACAGATTGTTCTTTTAAAGAAATAATTAACTTTATTCCGGCCAGAAAGATACACTACTCATCTACAAATACAAGTAATTTGAACCTTACTCCAGTTTCCTCAAGTCTCTTCCTTATGGAGCGCTCTTGCCCCCTTTCACTTGTCAACAGACCACATAAGTTAATCCATCCTAATGAGTCTGGTGGCCTTGACAGAACTACATACAACACTTCCTCATGTACACAAACTACAGTTACTTACGATAACCTGCTACACGCTGCTTCGCTGTCCACAAACTGGGAAACAATGTCTCTGGATTTCGTAACTCGCACGGCACTTCGCCACAAAACACAGGCAGTCCCCTGTATGCTTCTCACTCCCTCGCTGTCAAGAGAATCGGCTTCACTAGGGGTTTCGCAAGTCACCACACTTCTGTCGCTCAGGATAAACGCTCGCACTAGCTCGAAAATCACAACAACACTGCTTGACAGGTCGCTCTTATATAGCAGGCCGGTGACTCAATAAATGCTTCTAGACCCATCCAGGGTTCACGGCTTCTCGAGGTTTCCTTCACTGGCTGAGTCACGAATATTCTGGACCATCCCTTTGTCCTAGTAGTCCTGTTGCATAAGGCGCACGCAATACACTGAGGCAGAGCACAGCCCAGCCCGGTGGCAGTTGTGACTCATGCGGCGAGCGATGAAACAAACCCACAGCCGTAACACCACCCCCTTCCTAAAAGGCTGATCGTCCCGATCAATCGTTGGTCCGTCTGTGTCCCTCCGTAGGCTGCCAGGCGATCTTGATGCACGATCTTCATCTTTGCCCTTGGGCTCCGCTGGATCCTGTAGACGACATCGTTGATCCGTTTCACGACTCGGTACGGGCCCTCCCAGGACTTCTGCAGTTTGGGTGACAGACCAGGTCGTCTTCGTGGAATCCGCCGGCATCCGTCTGTTGGTCGTATCGGGTTTTCATTCGGTCGGTCTCGATCCGCAGTTTCCTCCTCGCGATCGCGTGCACATCCTCCAGTTGGTCGACCAGTTCTTGACAATACTGGCTTACCGGGACCGGATCATTCCCAGGTCGGCCGAAGGCAAGATCGACAGGTAGGCGGAGTTCCCTCCCGGGCTGGTGTGCATCCGGTGGCTTCATGCACGGCGGCGCGGTAAGCCAAGAGAAATAGTGGAAGATGTTTGTCCCAATCCCTCTGGTGCTCGCTGATGACAATTCGGAGATGGTTCTCGATGGTGCGATTGAATCGCTCTATCATCCCGTCGGACTGAGGGTGTAGCGGCGTTGTCCTTGTCTTCCAGATTCCCAGCAGCTGGCATATGTTCTGGAACACCTGCGACTCGAAGTTCCTCCCTTGGTCGGAGTGCAGCTCCAGGGGTACTCCGCACCGGCTGACGAATTCCTTCACCAGGGTCTCTGCGATCGTCGCGGCTTCTTGGTTAGGGAGCGCATATGCCTCTGGCCATTTGGTGAAGTAGTCGCTGACGACAAATATGTAGCGGTTCCCTGCCTCGCTTGACGGGAATGGCCCAGCAACATCGATGGCCACTCTCTCCATGGGGCCGCCCACGTAGTAGGTCTTCAGTGGACCCCGTCGTCTTCGTCCTGGGCCCTTGCTGGCTGCGCAATCGTGGCACCTCGCGCAGTGGTTCTCCACGTCAGTTCGGCATCCGACCCAGTAGAACCGCTCTCTCAGCTTCTCCAGGGTCTTCTTTATTCCTAGCTGTCCACCAGATGATCCTCCATGAACTTCCTTCAGACTTCCTCCGTCATAGCCTTTGGAACGACGACTTGTTCCCGAGATGTCTTCCCGTCGGTGCGCTCCCAGGCGCGGCAGATGAGGCCATCCCTTACAATCAGCGAGTCCCACTGCGCCCAGTAAGACTTAAACTTTGGGCTGCAGTCACTCACAATGTTCCACCCGGGTCTGGGGACACAGGCCCTCTTCCATTCGGCTATCAGTCCCAGGTCATCATCTTCTGCTTGTGTCCGCGTGAAAGATTCGCGGTTCCAGTTCCCTTGAAGTTCCACAGTAGTCCGACGGCACTGTGTCCCGGTGTTCTCCTCCCTCCTAGTACAGACGGTGCAGTCTTCGGGGCACGGTCTTCGTGACAGGGCGTCGGCATTAGAATGCAGTTGGCCTTTCCTGTGCTGGATCTCGAATTTGTACTGTTGAAGCCCCTCTAACCACCGCGCGAGTTGACCCTCGGGCTGTTTGAAGTTCAGGAGCCACCGCAGGGATGCATGGTCGGTCCTGATGAGAAATTCTTGCCCGTACAGGTACTTGTGGAAGTGTTCAATGGTCTTCACGATGGCGAGCAGCTCCTTCCTGGTGATGCAGTAGTTCCTTTCTGGCTTTGACAAGGCCTTGCTGAAGTAGGCCACTACTCTCTCCTCGCCGTCCACTACTTGCGACAGGATTCCCCCTATGCCAAAGTCGCTGGCATCGGTATCGACGATGAACCTTGTTCCAGGTCTGGGGTAGGCCGGAATAGGCGCGGTGCACAGAGCCTGCTTGAGTTGTTCGAAGGCACTGTGGGATTCTGCTGTCCACGTGAAGAGTTGGTCCTTCTCAGTCAGTCGATGTAAAGGTTTGGCGATGTCGGCGAATCCTTTCACGAATCGACGGTAATAAGTGCAGAGTCCCAGGAAGCTTCGTAGTTGGTACTTGTCCTTCGGAACTGGCCACTGATTCACAGCTGCGGTCTTCTCTGGGTCAGTGCACACCCCCTCCTCGGAGACGATATTCCCAAGGTACTGGACCTGCTTATGGAAGAGCTGACACTTCTTGGTGCTCAACTTCAGCTGGGCAGCCCGTAGCTTCATCAAGATCTCCTTCAGGTTGCTGTAGTGCTCCTCGAAACTTCTCCCCAGAACGATGACGTCGTCTAGGTAGACCAGGCAGGTCTTCCAGTGTAGTCCCCTCAGAATGGACTCCATTAGCCTTTCGAAGGTCGCAGGGGCGTTGCACAGAACGAATGGCATGACGGTGAACTGCCAGAGCCCGCTGCCCACAGAGAACGCCGTTTTCTCGCGGTCCTTAGGGTGAACCTCCACCTGCCAGTAGCCACTCTTCAAATCCAAGGTGGAGAACCATCTTGACCCTGATATGGTGTCCAGGGAGTCGTCGATCCGGGGTAGAGGGTAGCTGTCCTTTTTCGTGACGTCATTCACCCGCCTGTAATCCACGCAGAACCTGGTGGAACCGTCCTTCTTCTTCACTAGCACGACCGGAGAACTCCAAGGACTATGTGATGGCTCGAGCACTCCTTGCTCCTTCATCTCTTCTATCATCCAGTCGACTTCAGCTTGCTTGGCGAGCGGGACACGTCGGAATGGGGCCCTAATCGGTGCGCTGCCCCCAACGTCGATTCTGTGCTGGACCAAGCTTGTCCTACCGAAGTCTTTGCTCCCCACGGAGAAGACATCCTGGAATTTGTGTGGCAGGTCCTGAAGTTGGCGTGATTGCTCCTCGTCTAAATGGTCCTGGGATCCTTGGTACAGCTTCTGTAGTTCTTCTGGCAGTGCGCGTCTTCTTCGGTTGTCCGTCTGCAGGTGTCCGTCCGTCGTGTCTGTGATACGGGCAATCCAGGTAACGGGCACGCAGACTCCTAGGTTGGTGTCCCGGTGAACCGTAATGTCGTAGTCATTCAGGTTGGACAGGCGGACGTACGGCCGAGACGTCGTGTTGATGAGGGTCTTGGCAATTAGCAATCCTTTTGTCTGGATGTCCTCATATTTTGGCTCGATTACAGCCGCCACTCCCTCAGCATTTCCGCCGACAATTACGGCAGCGCTGACCTCCGTCCTGGCGGGAACGACGACGTCCTCTCTCAGCCTTACTCTTCGTGCGGTGATGGCCTCGTGTGCTGGTTGCAAAGCAAGTTCCTCACCTCCGAAGTGCAGAGTGTTGGTACTCAGGTCCAAGATGATGTCGTACTGGTCCAGAAAGTCCAGTCCGATGATCACTTCGTTTGATACGTCAGCCACAAGCACTGGATGCTTTACCGCCCGTCGACCAATGACGAACTCCAGTGATGCTTCGCCATGTACCGGTGCAGTCTCTCCAGTCGCGGTTAATAGTTGGAGGTTCCTTTGTGTGGGTTGCACTCTCCACCTCGGGATCACGGTGGGATTAACGATGGTCCTCGACGCTCCTGTGTCGATCAGCATGGGCCAGCTCACTCCATTGATGACTCCGTCGACCATCAGGCTGCTATTGTCCCTCCGTAACTTCGTCACACGAACTCGGACTACCAGGGCTTGACGACTGTCACAAGCCAACCTTTGCCCCCCAAGGCTGGCTAATACTCGTTTCCCTGGGCAGCGCGGTTTTCAGACGACTGATTTCCCGTCAGATACCCTCGGTGGCGGCGATCAACGCAGTCCTTGCTCAGGTGGCCTTTCTTACCGCAGGTCCAGCAGGTCGGCAATCCTCTTCCGGGCCACCTCTCCGGTCGTCTTCCAGCGGTGTCGTTGCTGGTGGCGCCGCGACTATCGAAGAAACGGCTTAGCGCCTCCATCAATTCGTCGGCCAGGGGCTTGGTCTGGTTGGTTTTCACTGGTTCGTCGACGTCCACTTGACGCACCCGCGCGTGCATTCTAGATGCCTGTTTTGCCGTCTCGAACTCAAGTGCGTGGCTCAGCGCATCGGCCAGGGTCTTATTGCGCGCGAGTCGCAGCGCCTGTTGAGTGTCCGAGTCCCGTAGCCCGTCGGTGATGGTCTGCGTCGCTATCTGTTCCAGAAAGTCGGCCAGCGCTGTTGGAAAGGCGAGCCTTATGAGGCGTGCGATGTCCATCTCGAACTCCTGCAGGGTTTCCGCGTTCTTTTGTACCCGGGTCCGGAGCTGCATCTGATAGGCCTGCTGAAGATGGCTATCTCCATACCGGGACTCCATATGGGCGATTAGTGAGCGTAGTCGCGGGATCCTGTCGGGGTGGCCTGAAGGACGTTAAGAGCGTTCCCCCTCAGCGCTATAATGAGAGCTGTTGCCTTTTCCGTGTTGTTCCAGTTGTTTATGGAACAGGCTGCCTCGAACTGACTTAAATAGGTGCTCCACGGGACCTTTCCGTCGTAGGTTGGGGGCGTCACTCTGCTCTGTCCCGTTCCTGATATTCCCGGTGTACCTGTGGGCGGGCGTCGGCGTAGCTCGGCAACTTCCTCTTGAGGAGCGTTAAATCTCGCTTCCATCCCCGTCGGCGGGCGTTGGTGCACCTCAGCAATTTCCTTTTGTAAAGCGTTGAATTTCTCTTCCACCCCCGTCAGTGGGCGCTGGCGCAGTTCGGCAACTTCCTCCTGTAGAGCGTTGAATCACGCTTCCATCCCCGTCGGCGGGTGTTGGCTCAGCTCAGCAATTTCCTTTTTTAAAGCGTTGAATTTCTCTTCTATCCCCGTCAGTGGGCGTTGGCGCAGTTCGGCAACTTCCTCTTGTAAGGCGTCGAACATCTTTTCCACTGCTGCGACTTCCTCACGTAGGCCCTGTTCTAATTTCCTTTGGCTCTCCTCTAGTTTCGTCAGCAGACCCTCTTCCAGATTTTTCTGGCCATCCAGAAATTTGGCGGTTAGGTCCTCTGCTAACTTATTCTGGCCGTCCTTCAGGTCCTCTGCTAACTTATTCTGGCCGTCCTTCAGGTCCTCTGCTAACGTCTTCTGGCCGTCCTCCATCTTCTTCTGGCCGTCTTCCATCTTGGTTTCCATCCCGCTTAACTTTTCTAGCAATGCTGCCAATTGCGCTTCCATTTTAGATGCTTGTTTTGTAAAGGGCATGCACTCACAGGAATTCTTTTTAAAAAAAATTGACCTGCTCGGGTTTTGAAACCAGAACCGTCATGTGTTGTGCTTGTGTTTGAGTTCGTAATCCCACTTCTGACGCCAGTTGTTACGTACCACCCCCCTAGTGACACTTTTGTTAACTGGATTACGGTGGGTTGAAGCACAACACAGATTGTTCTTTTAAAGAAATAATTAACTTTATTGCGGCCAGAAAGATACACTACTCATCAGCAAATACAAGTAATTTGAACCTTACTCCAGTTTCCTCAAGTCTCTTCCTTATGGAGTGCTCTTGACCCCTTTCACTTGTCAACAGACCACAGAAGTTAATCCGTCCTAATGAGTCTGGTGGCCTTGACAGAACTACATGCAACACTTCCTCATGTACACAAACTACAGTGACTTACGATAACCTGCTACACGCTGCTTCGCTGTCCACAAACTGGGAAACAATGTCTCTGGATTTCGTAACTCGCACGGCACTTCGCCACAAAACACAGGCAGTCCCCTGTATGCTTCTCACTCCCTCGCTGTCAAGAGAATCGGCTTCACTAGGGGTTTCGCAAGTCACCACACTTCTGTCGCTCAGGATATACGCTCGCACTAGCTCGAAAATCACAACAACACTGCTTGACAAGTCGCTCTTATATAGCAGGCCGGTGACTCAATAAATGCTTCTAGACCCATCCAGGGTTCACGGCGTCTCGAGGTTTCCTTCACTGGCTGAGTCACGAATATTCTGGACCATCCCTTTGTCCTAGTAGTCCTGTTGCATAAGGCGCATACAATACACTGAGGCAGAGCACAGCCCAGCCCGGGGGCAGTTGTGACTCATGCGGCGAGCGATGAAACAAACTCACAGCCGTAACAATATCCATTAGGGTTAGTATGAAGTTACATGCAGTTAAACATTGAACTTATCAGTGCACATATAATCATGTTGACAACACTAACATGTATGGGTTACTCAAAAATAAACCCGAATATCATTTTTAAAATGTTATGTACAACACAATCCGCAAGTCACTGCAGTTAAAACGACGCATATATTTACATCGGTTCAAGATGGCAAAACATTGCGTTGGTACCAGCAATGCAAGAACAGTAACATTACACAGTGCTTGATGTGAATATGCAATAAAAAATTACCATACATAAAATATCTTACACGTCTTACTACTTTTAGTTCCTCATTTTCGCCGTCCCCCGAATTGGCTACCAATTCTCCTCTGCCAACACTGGCAAAGGTTTTTTTTTTTTTGAATTGTGGATAATAAGATCCTCTGCATGTAGGTCTACTTGACTAGCAAAACATGAACTGCTGGTTGATACTAGAAACTAGAATGCTTTTCATGGTCTAGGGGTGTCAAATGCTTGAACCCGATTGTATATATAACTGGTTTAATCGGCGTGACAGCAGGCTCTGTTTCATGTGAATTGAGGGGAACTTCAAGGCATTTTCAAAACTTCTTCTGTTGTCACCAGTCCATTTATCGTTGGTTGTGGTAGAGACATTTAGTAAAAATGTGATCAATTGAGTTTGCAGTTTGCCATTTCCACCAAGTCAAATTTAATTCAAAATGGTTTTATTTCAGTTACTGTGTATGGACGATTATCAAAATTGAGCACTTCATAATGCTTAGGAATGAACAATTTAAATTAAACACTTTAGCAATACACACAAGTTGCAAACAAAATTCAGATGTGTGGAGAAATCTGGAGATAAATTTCCTTCCTTCCCTCCCTGAACTGGCCACCCTGTCATTCTTAATGTCCTGAAGATAGTACAGAGCATTCTATTGGCCGATGCTTGTAGGAAACCCTTAAAATCCATTGATTGGATTGAGAATCTGGTAACTTAATTGAAACCAATTTTGAAACAGGTTACCATTTCCCAATTTAAGACGCTCTCTCACGGTGCATGTTAAGGAATTTAAACCCGGTATTTCAGTTGGCATTTTATGGGTGCTTAAATGCAAGAGACTTGTAGCAGTAGATTTGAAATTAAATGCCGTGTGGCCTCTTCTGAGGCCTGGTGCAGGTCCTTCTAGCTGATGTCCATGGGCAACTTGCGCGTCGTGAATGAGGATGATATGGTGATGAGGACATCACAAACACCCAGTCTCTAGCCAGAGGAATTAACTCTCGGATATTAAAATCTACATGATCTTCTGTTGGTTGTGTCGTTGCTTAGTGTGGTCTTCATAATCCTATGTAAGTAACTCTTTACGTTAGCCTATAGATGTGACTTGATACTTCTGATACGAATAAAGAAAGATTCCAAGAAATCAGCCTGAATGCTTTCCACTAAACGGTTGAAAACTTTAGGGATTAACAAGTAGTTCAGTGAAGAACTACCAAGCCTATTTTTATACAGTATATTCTACTGTTCTTTTCCATTTCAAAATTCTCCCGGCGTTACAGTAGTGTTCCATATGTAGGACTAAAGAGTTTTGTACAATGTGATAAAATATAGGGCAACAATTTCAAACTCAAAAATTTATATCCAAACATGGTAGTCATTTTAGACAGTAACTTACCTACTATATAAATAAAGTTTTCAGATATCAAACCAATGGCCTTACTATGTTCGCAGTGCTTGCCCTGTCTCAACCACAGACTTCATTGTTGCGCAAGATAACTCATATCAGCACGCATCCAGCACTGGAAAATATGTGTCGCAAATTATACGATGAGGCGTTATCTACAATCATCATTCTCTACGGCTTATCCCAATTAATTGGGGTCGCCGGAGCCAACCCGGCTCATTTTGGTTTTGGCCGGGGATTTAATGATGATAATGATAATTGTTGTTTTAAGGGGCCTAACATCTAGGTTATCGGCCCCTAATGATCTGGGTGATAGCGATAATGACAATGAAATGGAAACCAGAACGAAAATTATGTGAGACGGAGAAACTCAGATGGAAACAACTCACAATATGTTCTTACAAAAGGGAATTTAGAACGAAAAGATTCACAAAAGGAATAGATTGAAAAAGACCCACAACACGTAGGCTAGATTCAAAATACGTACAAAATGCAATGTAGCGTCGAAATACTTACAAAATGCAACTGAAATTCAAAATACTTACAAAATGCAAATGCGATCGTAAATACGTACAAAATGCAATTGAGTTTCAAAATACTTACAAAATGCAATAGAAATTGAAAATACACAATGCAATTCAGATTGAAATATCCCAGTTCCAATCCAAATTATTCACAAAGTGCAATTGAAATTCAAAATACTTACAAAATGCAATTGAAATTGAAAATGCTTACAAAATGTACGGTATATTCAAACGACTCATGTGGATTGACAATACTTACAAAATGCAATTTAGATTGAAAATACTTGACAAAATGTAATTTAGATTCAAAATACCCACTGAATACAATTGAGAATCAAAATATGTGCAAAATGCTCACCAAACAAAATGCAATTTAGATTCAAAATTCGTGCGAAATGCGGTTTTGGTTGAAAATACTTACAAAATGCAATTGAAATTCAAAATACTCACAAAAATGCCCGGAACCTACATTGAAAGATTTACTAAAAAGCAATTTAGATTGTCAATCGTTACAAAATGCAATTGAGGTTGAAAACAATCGCGAGATGTAATTTAGATCGAAAAAACTTACAAAATGCAACGTAGATTAAAAAGACCTTAAAAATCGCTAAAGGGAATTTAGATACACGGTGAACTAAGTAACAAAAACAGTGCGGGAATTTTAAAGAGAAAAGGAAATATAATGAAAAGAGGAGAGGAGAGGGGAGGGAGGAGAGGGTCCGCCCCAAAGGTAAGGGACAAAAGGGGAAAACGGACCCAGCTCAGGAATCCCTCGGGGTCGCCAACTCCCGAACTAACCAGCCGTGAGCCCCTGAGGGTGTAGCATTATCTGGGGTGCACCAAAAGTGGTGGGGCTACATACACCCGGCCTCCTTGAGGGCCTTAAGCAGAAGGCAGGAGATAACATGAAAAGAAAAAGAAGGCTGACCCCTCGCAGAAGGAGGGAATCAGAAAAGATGAGACAAGGGCCAATTAAGGCGAGAAAGGAAGAGACTCCCTAGGCCTCGGATACCCTAATACCGTCGGGGTCGGAAGAGAACAAGAGTTGACCAAGTGAGGTCGACAGGAAAGAAGACAGAGAGGAGCCCGGCACAAGTAAGGGGAAGCAATGCCGGACTCACCTGGGGCCCCGTGGTCGCCAACCCACATCCCACTAGATGTGAGCCCCTGGGGGAGGGGATTTAAGACCGGATGCCCTTCCTGGGAGGCGTTATCTACAATACATGAATATAACACTAAGGATATGTGTCAGAATAATGAGTTCATGGTACTGGTTTATCAACTTATTGAAAGACTAGTTCAATAGAACATCAGTAAAGGAAGTTCCTTATAGAAAATTTGCATGCCCATAATCTATAATTTTTGATATATACACTAGAAAACTGAGGCAGATGACCTCAGTGTTCCACCCTTCTAAAAATCATCACTACCAACACTACAATGAAAATTTACGTCCTTGAATATATAAGTTTAAGTATCGGTTAATTATGACACCTTTCATAGAGATAGCATCTTTCTGTAGTGAGTCACAGGAGTAAAATGTTAAGATTCTTATGGTGGTTTATTTAACGAAACTTTACTTTGAAGTCCTGAATACGATACGAGAAATTAAAATTGGTTTTATACATTTTTCACTGCCACCTTATTGATTTTTCCAAAACAATTTATTAAATAAGTGCCTTTATAGTAGGCCCAATTGCTCCAAGACATCACGGGGTTGGAGACTGAGATTTTTTATTTTTTTGTCGTTTGGCCTCCTGAGAGGCCGAGTGCAGGTCTTTCTAGTAGACGCCCGTGGGCAACCTGCGCGTCGGGATGAGAGATGGAATGGATGAAGATGAATGAAACTGGGCAAGGATGTGGAAGGAAGCGGCCGTGGCCTGACAGAAGGTACCGTCCCAGCATTTGCCTGGTGTTGAAAATGGGGAAACCACGGAAAGCTATTTCAAGGACGGATGACGGTGGGGCTCAAACCCACGCGTCTACCGAATCAGCAGAGAGCTTGGCCCCATGACCTAACGCTGTGATTTAGCCAGCGTAGCCACTGCTGTCGGTGGAGGCTGAGATCAACCACCGGGGATTCCATTGCAAGCGAACACACATAGGCCTAATACTTGACTTGCATTTGAGCTAGTCCCAGCACAATACTCTTATCATGGGTCGTATTGTGTGTGGGTGGGGTGAGTTATGAAACTAACCCAAATTGCACATCCAGAAATGAAAATTAACAAATCTACTGACTAAACAAATATCACGTGCATAATGATCATAGGTAATTCACAAACTCTTATAAAAAACTAACCTGATAACGAGATTCAAACTACGAATCGTAATATAAACACTATTTAATCACACTATATTTTTTGGGGTTAGATAATATTTGTATACGAATTTAAACCTCAACACAGTGATCAGGATCTGACGATGACCACTTGAAGGTCGAAACGCGTAATCCTAACATTCCCACATTTTAATAGTAATAATAATAATAATGTTATTGGTTTTACGTCCCTTTTAACTACCCTGGCCTTTAGAGACGCCGGGGTGCCGGAATTTTGCCCCGAAGGGGATCTTTAACGTGCCAGTAAATCTACTGACACGGCTCCCTCGCATTTGCGCACCCTCAAATGCATGCTGACTGCGCCAGGTTTCGAACCTGCAACCTTGGGCTCAGCAAGCGAGAACGTTACCCCTGAGCCACGCAGCCAGACACATTTTAATAGTGATCAAGGCTTATACATGTATTTTTTCCAGGATTGTTATTTACTTATTATTCATGTGTTACCTAGGTATTAAACCCGGATCGTTCACACGTCCGTGACATTGTTGACATTCTTATTTCGGAAAGAGGAGTTGTTAGTTGAAGAGGTTGAAGGAATGGATGATTTGAATAACGCGCGGAGGAGACTCAAGAATGCTGAGGGAAGCATACATCGCAGGGGCGAGTGACGCGAGACTATGACGTGGAGCCTGAATACGTCATGAGAAATAATTTTTCAGAATTACTTCAACGAGAAGAGATGGACGCTAGGAAATTAGCACACTTTTCTGGCTACAACAAGAGGAGGATTTTGAGCTATCAAGCATTAAAATCGGTCCAGTAGAAGCCGAGATACGCTATGGAATGTTCTCGAACAATTTATCGCTGAGCTATGAAAGACCACGAGTCTGAGCAGAGAGTCTTCATATCTTCAAAGCATTTGCTTATGTGCGGATCTACGCTACGTGAAAGTGACAGTATACACGCCGAAGTTCTGACGGTCGGAGGACTTAGTCGCCGTACCAGTGGTCAGCACGACTTATTTTTTTTTCAAGGGAACGAACTTAACTTTTGGCAGCGAATGGACTTAGAATATTCACTGACTTCCAGGTCACTTATTCTAAAGTCAGGTGATGGTAGTGTCGAAACCATTCACAGAAGTTAGCCTAGAGAACGATGTATTTCTTGTGGTGACTATACATCAGGCACTTCGAATTCACCAGAAGAAGTTTAATCCATTTTGTTCGTTTATGCAGCTAATGGGTGTTCCTATTCTTAGCGTGCAAACGAAACCGCATTACTGGAACATGGGATTTATTCTCGAATCTACAGGAATACTGTACCAGTCTATGACTGATCAACTTTGTGTCATGTTACACGGTACTAGTGATAACGGGAGTTATTTCGAAAGGATGACTGCGAACATCATCATGCGCCGCTAAAACTATTTGTAGGACTGGAAGGACATGGAGACGAACGAGGTGTTTGGATACGGCAGATGGCCATGGGAAGACACTGGGAATAGCGTACACCGCAGGACACGCCCGTCATCTACATCAAGAATGAAGTAAGACAACCATTTCATGTACTATCCACTAACCCAGTAGTATTAGAGAATTCCATATTATAGAACAGTCACGATCAGAAATCAACACACATTTTTCACCATAGCTAGATATTAGCTAGATCTTCGATTGTATTTGACTGGATGGCAAATGGAACTGCTGTCTGACAATTTATTTTTCGATCCACGATTTTTGATAGGACAGGCATTAGTTCATGTTTCGACATGAAATATTATTCCAAGGGATAGAAATATTTTTCGTTAATTCTGATTATGAGAACAGAAGTAATTGAGGCTTGGATTATTTAAATAATTTGATTTATTTAATAATAATAATAATATAATAATAATCAAGTGAATAAGTTAATATTATAGTAATATTAATCAAGTGTGAAGTGAATAAGTTAATAATATTTATAAATATTAACAATGCTATTTAAAGTTATAAATAATTAGGGAGTGATAATACCGAACATGAGGAATTAAATTAAATTTTGTTAATTGTTTATTGTGATTAAATAATTAATGCATTAAATATAAATTAATAGGAGACGTTGATGATAATAATGTGCAGATGAGATTTAAATATTTATTTATTTAAAAGAATAGGGCGATAATAATCATTTGACATTGACGATGCTTAAATATTTTTTGTGGTGATAATAATAATAATTTGTGGATGAATTTAATTAGGTGGAAGGAATTGAATTAAATAATTTTGTTTGGAAGTTTAAAAAATGAGTTTCTGGATGAAGAGAATGAAGTATTAGATTTTTGAGCTCAGAATTATTTTTTTCAAAAGCACTTACGAAAAAAAGAGAAAAGAAAATATTCAGATAAAAAAGGAAGGGAACGGCAGGTATTTAATGTATCAAGTAGGAAGAATTTATGTAAATGGGAGGCAAGGAGATTTTGACCAGAATTTATTTAATTGGTAAAATAACATTGAAGAACCACAGTCTAGTAATTGACAGAATATTACAAGAAAAAAAATGTAAAAAATATATATATAATAGTAATAATATGATGCTGTGTGCAGAATATTTTGGTGATGAGTTTAGTGCGCGTTTGGCGACATTTAATGTTGTGAAGGCCTAGGGGGTCATACAAGAGTGGGTTTTATTCCCGTAGTTGTGGGCACAGAAGGATGTGCGGATGTTTGAAGGAGCCTGTGGGCTATATTTGTAAAAGAAGGGTTAGGCGATGTGGACTGCCCCATATTCTTGTCAGATTTCACTATTCTGTTAATCCAAATATTTTTTTTTCTGGATCAACTCAAAGTTCAAATGGAATGCCTAAATAAATAATTGAAGAACTTGAATTTAGATTTGTTGAACCTGACCGATGGAAAAAAATAATAAGATGAAAAGTGCAAATGAATTAAAATAAATAATTAATGAATTTTTATTTTTGAATAACAATAATAATAACATTGGAAATGAGCAAATAAAATTTTCATTATGTGAGAGGTTGAGAAAACTTGTTATAAATAAAGAGAAGGGAAAGTTTGAAAATAATTGATTAATAATAATAATAAATATTTTTTGATTAAAATTTTTGTGAGATTATATGAAAAGTTTGATGATAGAATTTTTTTTGTTAACATAAAATTTTGGCGAAGAGTTAGATGATTTAATCCACTGATGGTGGATAGGAATAACAACATTGTTTACAACAATTTTTGTGTAATGTTAATTACATATGAGAATAATTTAAAATCATTTATGACATTTAAACAAATGGAAGTGATGAAAGAAGAAAGTTGAATTTTCAAAATATTATGAAAAGTTTTTGAACAAATTTTCGTTTTTTTGAATATGAAAATATTTATAAACAATTATTAACATTCGACTTTATGTCAGTCGAGTATTGATATTGTTATGATACAACGAATCAGTGACATGATAATTTTCCAAATAAGTTTTCTTTTTGAATTACACCGAATGCATCAAGAGACTATTTATTTTGAGAATTTTTTGCTACGAACATTTGATAAAATCAAATTGCAATCTTTGTAAAGTGAACTACGAACGTGTAAATAATAGGGATCACTAAGAACTCTTAAATGAACAGTGATTGCCGAGTGTAAATATTTTTTTTGAATTTTGAAATTTTTGGTGGATATCAGAATGGACTATTAATTTTTTTCTGATTATCACATTTACGACAATTCTAATAATATTATAGGGACCGTTGATTTCTTATGTGTGATGTGTTTTTATCTTTGTTGAGGGTTTTTACCAGTTGAATCATATATTTTATTTATAAATAAATTGAGAATTTTAAGGAATGTGCTAGTTCAAAAATAATTTCTCACCTTACCTTACTTGTGAATTACCGAGATCAGGGATGCCAGATTAGACCCAGGTATTCACCTAGATAGACCCTGAGATATTTTTTCTCGTGCTGATCTGATTTCGGTATTTTACAAAATGTGGTCGTTGGATCTCGGTCCAAACGGGCACAGTATATTCATTGTACCCGCCCAGTCGTTGGGCAAATTCGTGTTGACCGACTGAAGAGTTACAAATAATTTTTGTATCTGATAGAAAGTAGTGCTACCATGTAAGAAACTGATGCCTGTATTGAAAGAGAAAATTAATTTCCCCTGGAACAGTACAAAATTGCCCAAGGTTACCCTTACTGATCTCTTTTCAATATGATGAAAAATATAATTTTGTTTTTGTGCTCTAAGAAATTAGGCACACTTCCCCGTGTTACAAAAATCCATCGTCTGGTTCCCGGCGCATTTTAAAGGTGTTTCTGCGGTATGTTTAAGTGTCCCTCAGATCGTGAAACTCCCTCTACACCATCTGTTCACGGTTTACTTATTAGAATTCTACTGCTGAAGAAAGAAAGCAACTGAATAGGACAAAGGCGAGGAAACAAAAGCAAGCAGAGTAGAACTAGTATGATCTAGCAGGATTTTAGTGTGAATTTATGATTCTAATTTTTCATTGCTGATTTTTCGCTCTTTATTTTTCTAGTATTTATCTCAATGATAAAACTTGCCACCGACTCATTACCATATTTAATTAATACTTCTGTAGCTTAATATTGTAAATAGTGTTGTACATAAGCGTTATATACATATCCACTGAACCTAAATTAAGCCCAACTGAGCAGGATCTGATGATGTTCACTTGGACGAACGAAACTAGTCATCTAATTTAGCCCCACGCCCATTTATGTGAGAAGTGATTTATTGAGCGTACACATAATTCATATAATTTATTTTCCGTTCAATCTAATGAGGCACGCTCGTGTTGACCGACTGAAAAGCTTCTCCTAATAGATTACTTTGGCAACACTGAAAAATGACTTCTAATTTTTCAATAATTGCTGCTCCAGTTCAGAGAAGTACGGTGATCTATCGGGATATTATTACGAGTAGAATGTTAGCAAGTAGGGGGATAGTGGCAATCTAAAGCCCCCCACCACTACTCCCAATGCGAGCCTATATCTCCCGAACCCATGGTCGGATTTTGACGAATGAGGTGTTGTTGGACTTGGGGTGACGTCCAACTACTCGTTATAATTAAAAAAATGAAAATTTTTGTTTTGAAAGTAGGCGATATTTTTTAAACTAATGATGATAGAACGTTGTGTAATGGTTCAAACAGATGGTCTCTCTGTCCTTTATCGTTAGAACAAAACTTTATATTTTTTTTTTCCAAAAACGTTCAATTTTGAAATTCCTATATTTCGGAAACTAGTAATTCTACAAAAAGGTTTAATTGTTATAAATTGATGGTCTTTACCCCGTCTACCCACAAACCAAGTCTCTAGGACAAAAACTGTGCAGTAGTTTTGTAAGGGAAGTTCTACTTACTAAAGGAAGTTGTGAGCCCCTGGCGGCCTTTTGAAGTAAGGAATAATGATG
Source organism: Meconema thalassinum (assembly GCA_946902985.2). NCBI lineage: Eukaryota > Metazoa > Arthropoda > Insecta > Orthoptera > Tettigoniidae > Meconema > Meconema thalassinum. The sequence continues at coordinate 1,186,408,918 of OX336389.2, forward strand.
TTGGGGGAGGAATAGTCGTACAGGGGCCTGCGTGGTATCGTTCAGATGGTATTTTTTCCGCTCTATCTGAAGGTGAGGTTAGCTTTAAATAGGTTGAATTTGGAAACTAGACTTTGGGTTAAAAATGTTTTTTGACATTTTTGCTAATATCTCACGAACCAATAAAGCTACAATGATGTGCATGGATTAATTTTTTTTATCATTTTGCCCTCTTGACGGGGATGCCTGAGATGACTAGATGTGAACATGGTTTTTGGGATAAAAACGTGATTTTTGACTATTTGTTATATCTGGCAAATCCATGGTCAGATTTTAACAAATGAGGTGTCCAAGGACTCGGGGTGACACCCTCTTTCATATGTAGTGGTTATCTGTTCCAAAAATTTCACAAAGGGCCTTACGCTGATTTTTTCTTTTTACCTGTTTTAAAATTTTTAATAATAATAAGTGGTTTTAGACGGTACCGCTGGGCATGTGTGTGAACGAGGTTATGACCGGCCAAGGTGGCCATGCTCAATAGAGCAATGGATATTTGGTCGAGACGACAGGGTGAGGATTCGTTTTTCCGATCTTTCCTATGACCAACGGAAGAAGGCTAATATCCGAAAATGCGTGAAGCATGCTAAGATTTTTTAACACCTGAAGGGGGTTTTTAACATGTAAAAGGTGATCAGTAACGTGACATATACCTGTTGATGGGGCGAAAGAGGACAAGAAAGACTGACAGCCAGACATAGAGAGGGAAACCATTCCACTCCAGCCCACGAGAAGGCAAAAGCAAGGCTTTTTAAAAACAGAGGTAATATGTTTTTCTTATATATAACCTGTTTGATCATATTTTTAGGCTGTACAAAGGTCCTATTTGGAATGGATATACTATGGTAGTTTATTTTATTTCTTTTTTAGAGTGTGACCACTACAACTACTGTATGTTTGGGATTGTTTTTTTAAAATAAGAATCATGTCCTTTGCCGTTCCCGATAGGTTAAATTGGGAACCAATCGAGTCATGCTTCAAGTCGCGTGTATGCTCTGTTCGCGTGGTCAATGTTATGGAAAGTTTAATCCCGAAGGACATTGTTGAATCTTGTTTTCAAATGATTAAGGATCAAATTTATACAGCGCAAGGGCTTTAAAGGTCAATTCAGAACTCGTTGCGATTTTATATATAAATAGAATTACTGTGAGCATAAAGATACATTTTATAATTGCAGTAAAATGCGGGAGCTATTCATAGCCGATAATCTGAAAGAGTGGTATGAATCCAATGTGATGAAAGTCCTGCTAACAAAATTTGATAAACTTCAACAAGGACCGAGTGGCTTGCCTTAAACAAAATTCATAATCTACAAATCAACATTTGTCAATTCACCCCGTTGAATGCTGGGTCTAGCTTTATAAAAAAAAACACCAGCGATTGCCTGTCGGAGAGCGGTTGTGAATATTGAAAATGTTGATGATGATTGCTTTCTGTGGTCTGTGGCCGCGTATTTGCAGTCAGTACAACAGCATTGTTACAGACCAGGAAAGTACAAGGCCAAGTTGGTTGAATTAAAGCAAAATTTCAATTTAACTAGAGTGTCGTTCCCTATGGACTTAACCGAGATCCATAGGTTTGAACAAGATAACCAGGACTTTTCGTTCATGGTGTATGGCCTTGATGGTAATGGCATTGTGGGTCATCTTTATGCTACAAAAGAACCGAAACAACACCACATTCATATTTTATATCTGTCTCAGGGAGAGGTGTATCACTATTGGTTGATTAAGAACTTGAGTAAATTGGTAGGCAGTCAAGTGTCTAAACATGACGGTAAGAAGTACATTTGCGATCGTTGCCTCAAATATTTTGTTAGTCCCATGCTTTTGGAACAACATAGGGTAGATTGTGTATCTCAGGAAGCGGTGTGACTAGTATTGCGAAAAGGGGACAAAGCTGTGTTTAAGTTTAAGAACATTCATAAGCGTGACACTGTCCCCTATGTGGTGTATGCAGATTTGGAAACTCTCACCACACCCATGGCGGGAAGTGAACCAGATCCCGCCATCAGCTCAACCACACCCATTCAAAAACAGGAATCCTCTGCTACAGGATTTAACGTGGTGTGTGCTTATGACCCCACATAATTCTTTTATAAATCCCGTCAGGGACCAGATAGTGCGAAATGGTTTTTGGACCAACTTCTTGAGTAGGCGGATCATGTACAACAGTTACTGGACTACCCTAACTCCAGAATAGCAGCAATATTATGAGCATGAAACCAAATGCCATATTTGTGAAAAGCCTATTTCAGGCGGAAACCAATCGCACTTTACGGGAGAGTTTCGGGGAGCTGCGCACAGGGAATGCGATTTGAAGTATGCAGCTCCTCGATTTATCAGTGTGTTTTTCCACAATCTGGCAAATTATGATATTAAGTTTCTGATTCGTGAATTGGGTCATGTCAGCAAGGGCTCGTTTTCAATTATCCCCAAAAACTATGAACGTTTTACAGCCTTGACAGGGCGGTTGAGCAAATTTTGCATTCGATTTTTGGATTCCTTCCAGTTTATGGCATCGACGCTAGATAGTCTTGTCAATGGCTTGGATGAAAATGAATTAAAATACACCAGAATGCATTTTGAAAATCCTGAGCAATTTAAATTGTGAATTCGGAAAGGTATTTTCCCGTATGATTTCTGTGCAAATTGGGACATGTTAGAGCAGAAAACTCTCCCACCACATGAGAAATTTTACTCAAAACTAACACGCTGTACCGTTTCACATGAAGACTATGCACATGCGTGGCAAGTTTGGCGAGCGTTTTATATCAAGACGCTAGGTGAATATGCTATGCATTACCTAAAACTTGATGTATTGCTGCTGATGTGTTTGAAAAATTCCGTGAGTTGTGTCAACACATCTATGGCCTTGACCCGGCTCACTATTATACAAGTCCTGGGCTCTCGTTGATGCAGCTTTGAAATACACTGAAGTGGAATTGAATTTACTCACGGCTGTAGACATGGTCTTATTCTTTGAAAAGGGCATTCGCGGCGGTTTTGTATCACTTAACCAGCGCCTTGCTGAAGCGAAGAATTCCTACTGCCCTCTTTTTCACAAGACAAACCACAGTCGTACTTAATGTACTACGATGTGCATCATTTGTATGGCTATGCCATGAGCCAGCCTTTGCCCTATGGACATTTTGCTTGGCTGACAGAGAAACAAGTGTCACAATTTGATGTGAACATGGCTGGTCAAGAAACAGGCCACGGATATGTGTTAGAAGTTGATGTTGAATATCCCTCATCCTTGTACGATGAACATGCTGATTTTCCATTCTGCCTAGAACAAATAGTTTCCCCGAACAGTAAAGTAAAAATTGAAAAACTCATGGGCCCACATTACAACAAAAATCGGTATGTGCTACATATTCAAATGTTGGTGCAATGCCTAGCCCAAGGCTTAGTGTTGAAGAAAATCCAAAAGGGTATTTCCTTTGCACAAAAAGCACGGCTCATCCATATATCCAACTCAACACTCAGCAACACCGCTCAGGGCTGTTATCACTGGTTGGACTTGTTACCTGAGCTAGTGTCACGTTACAATGACACCAAGCACAGAACGATTGGGACCAAGCCACGTCTAGTGACCAAAAATATTCCACGACTGGATAACTGTTTAACCCCATAAAACAGCGGACCCTAGGCGACACCGCCTCAAAATTGGGGATTTTGTTCCTGTGAGCAAATTTAAGTCTGCCTTCGATAAGGTCTACACATCGAAATGGAGGATCGAACTATTTCGAGTTCGTCAAGTCAACCTGGACAGCCCAGTCATCTATTTACACGAGGACCTTAACCATCATCCCATAAAAGGATGGTTTTATATCCAAGAACTTCAGAAGACAGCGTTTCCATAAACACTACCTGGTGGAAAAAGTGTTGAAACAAAAAGGAAATAAACTCTATGTCAAATGGCTCGGATTTTACTCAGCCTTCAATTCTTGGATAAATAAATTAAATGTTGTGTGAACCTGGGCACCTTTTATTTATTTATTTATTTATTCATTTATTCATTCTTGTTTTACTCTACCCAGAGCTCTGTGTACTGTGATCAACGCTTCATTCATGTCCATATGCCTTTCTCATTCTCTCTCTTCTCACCCCTGTTCCACTCCTTCACTCCCCGCCCCTCCCCTCTACCCTTCATTCCCCCACCACTGCTTGTTTACACACTACTCGTCCAGCTATTGGCTGTCATGGGTTCCACACTCCTCCCCTCCTCGCCCCTCCTCTCCCCTCTATCCCTCTCACCGCTCTTGCCCACGCATTTACGTGATTCTGTGTTCGGTCATTGGGTTCCCCCCTTTCCTCCCTGCTCCTCCCCGCTCCTCTCCGCTGCTTACTCTTTTATCGCTGTCACAGGGTTGCCAGCTCGTTCAACCTCCATGTGTCCTCTGTCACAACCTAGCCGTGTTGCCAAGTCACGTCCTGATAAGATTTCACATTCTGCTAACCAGCTCCACCCAGGCCCAAGCAGAGTTGTTTCTGTTCAGGCTTCCAGCAAGACATAACCAAGTCCTTGTTGTCAACTATCAAGCCCGCTTTCAATAACATCATAGAATTATCATTTGTCATGTTACTGATCACCGTTTACATGTTAAAGACCCTTTCAGGGGTAAAAAATCTTAGCATACTTCACGCATTTTCGGATATTAGCCTTCAACCGTTGGACATAGGAAGGATCGGAAAAAGTAATCCTCGACCTGTCGTCTGGTCAAAATATCCATTGCTTTATTGAGCACGGCCACCCTGGCATGACATGTCCAGCGTACCGTCTCTCTGTCTACAACCACTTTTTATTAAAAAATTAATAACAGGTTAAAAATTTCAGCGTTAGGCCCTTTGTGAAATTTGTTTGGAAGGTATAACTACTACTTTTGAAAGACGGTGTCACCCCGAGTCCTTGGACACCTGATTTGTTGAAATCCGACCATAAATTTGCCAGATATAACAAAAAGTCTAAAATCAAGTTTTTATCCCTAAAACCATGTTCAGATCTAGTCCGCTCAGGCATCCTCGGCAATGAATCGAAGCACATCATTCTAGCATTATTGGTTCCCGAGATATTAACAAAAATCACAAAAAACACATGTTTACCCCAAAAACCATTTCCAATAATCCACCAATTTAAAAAATAACCTCACCATCAGATAGAGCGGAAAACTACCATATAAACGATACCACGCAGGCCCCTGTCCGACTATTCCTCCCCCAACACCATTATTCCTTACTTTACAAGGCCGCCAGGGGCTCACAACTTACTTTAGTAAGTAGAACTTCCCTTACAACCCTACTGCAGAGTTTTTGTCCTAGTGACTTAAAAATTGGTTTGTTGGTAGAGGGGGCGGGGTAAATACCATTAATTTATAACCTACATTTTTGTAGAATTCCTAGTTTCCGAAATATAGGAATTTCAAAATTGAATGTTTTTGGAAAAAAAGTAAAACATATAAAGTTTTGTTCTAACGATAAAGGACATAGAGACCTTCTGTTTGATCCATTATATAACGTTCTATCATCAATAGTATAAAAATATCGCCTACTGTCAAAACAAAAATTTTCATTTTTTTAAATATAGCGAGTGGTCCTTATGAAAGAGGACGTCACCCCAAGTCCAACAATACCTCATTCGTCAAAATCCGACCATGGGTTCGGAGATATCGGCTCGCATTGGGAGTAGTATTTCATTCCTTTCAAATTAAGAATACATTGTTTTATTGTTGAAAGTTATCGCCTAATAAAAAAATCTCCATATCTAAGTAATAAGGGCACATTAAGACCAAAGGAATTATCAAAATCTGTGTATGTGAACAACTTGGTGACAAAGTAAGAGAATAAAGAAATACATTTGTAACGCAAGGGACTCTTTCGAGGTAGTAAAGAGGCCATTATTTTAAGGGCAACAACCAAGGAATAAGCCACAACAGTTTAATTTGGTAAACACCATACTTGTACTATCAATATCTCTCTAGATAAATATGAAAGTTTGTCTGTTTTTTTCTGAATTTCCATATAATTTTGCGTTATTTACAAGTTTTAGACTGTTTTATGACGAATACGCGCAATGTTAGGCTAATTTGCTTGTCCTTCTGCCTCTTTGTTTGCAAGCTTATAACCCCAGAACTGCTGATAGGAAAACGTAAATTTTGGTATATGTATCCATCACAAGCAATACACCAATTATTTATATAACTTTCCATTGCATCTCTCATAAAAGGGGGCTATGGGGAATTCTCCTCAAAACATATGCTTAAACAGATTAAATATTAATGTTTTAGAAGGTCGAGACAAACCTCAGTTTGAGCTCCTCGATGTGAGGGAGGTCACACGGGAACCACGAAATCAATATTTTTAGGCCATTACGAGATACGTGCATCATAGATCCCCAGTTATAGGAGACAGAACGAGAACAAACGGAGTGAAACCATGAAAACACCAGCTCAAGGAATCACTTTTAACTTCCTTTCCTAATACAGGCATCACAATTACTCAGGTTATCAGACAAATTCCACACTCACCCTCGTACACAGAGTTATATATGAACAAGATGTCGCAATATAATGAAATCAATCAACAGCAACATAACTTTCTATCTTTCTCTGTAAGAGGTATTTCCCATCCGTTTATCACCTAAAATATGACACGAATATTATGTACCAACCCTCTAACCATCCTAATGCTTTGTAAAATTTAAATCCTTAATATAAAAGTAGGGTTAATCTCGTCTAAAACGTAATGTAATTCATCAACATCTAAGTCTTGGAAAAGTTACCGTATGTCTCGAATGAAATTATTATACAAAAATTAAAAGTACATTATGCAACGAGCCTATAATGGAAATAATTAAGATACGAGTATGTTTATAAAACGAGCGTAGCGAGTTTTATAATTTCCATACGAGTGTCTTAATTACCATCATAGGCGAGTTGCATACGACTGTTTATGTTCGACGATAATTATAACTATTTTAAGTTCGAAAATAAATATTCATAATTATCTGTCGAGATTTCACCATTTTTTTGTACTAAAGAGAGCGCATGGGACTCAGAGAATACCTTTTATTTGACCATGGCTTCCTGGAATACCTCACTATGACACTTGCCACGCAGTGAAATTTAAAATAGGGGCCATGAGTTGAGCGCCGGTGCTATGCTATCCTCAACTAGTTGGTCACACAACTGTTTCTTGAGCTCTGATTGGTGGGAGAAACTGTATCATAATGAAAACTTGTACTATAATGAGCCTCATTATAGTACAGTTTTCTGACATATAACATTTACATTTCGCCAGGGTCGAACATAAAAATTTTTGTATCCGAACCTGAAAAGAACACCTGTAGACTTTTAACCCCTAATAACTGGCAAAATAACGCAACATGTTGCGCATAAATACCTAAGTCTTTCTTTTTCAGTGATAAGCGTGACACCCAGACACATATGAGGAACTACCTCTAATATAAAATGTCACCAAATAGAAAACCAGTTTACACGTTGATTCAAATTAAATTGGTCTAAGGATTTACTAACATCAAAGTGATGCAGTATCTATAAGCCTTAACTGGAAGAAATAATGCTGACAGTACTGAACTGACCTAATTGCTTAAATGTAGAGTCAAAGACGGTTAAAATAGAGAAAGTTCGCTATGATTAATTACTGTTCAATTTCTCCTCTTTCGTTGAAAGTATTGTGCCCTTTTAGCAAGAAATATGCAAATCACAGTATGCCAGCATTGCTCAATTCGGGATTTTCGGGGTTGTAGTATGTTCTCCCACTCTGTGACTTACACATTTTCGATTAAATAGAGGATACACTTGCAAAAATAACAACAAAATCAACTCCTATTTTAAAACCTTTAATTAACCAAAATTATGGCACTACAAACAATAAAACAATTAAACTACTGACCAATAATCTTCTACTTGTTCCAAGTGAACAAGGAATAATATAAGAATAAAACAAATATTATATTAAAACCCATGGTTTCCTTTAAAACCAACAATTCATAATTATTTTTACTTCCATAAAGTATCTATCTTAAAGTTCCATATAACTACGAGCTCCTTTGGCTCGATACTTTCTATAATAATGGTGTCATTCTTCTTGTACACCTCAAATACTATTTTTATATTTTCTTATCATCAAAACAAATATATAATTACATTTAAAGTACATGTCAATTCTTTACTTAAATATTTGGGCACTTCACATGTTTTCAGCATTTACCATCCCTCTCAAGTTTTTTACAAATTCACCATAGTGATCGGGAAAATACTTGTGTACTCCAGAGTTATAAAGATTACTTGACAAAGTCAAAAACTATGATTACTCCCAGAATCTAGTTACCTTCATTTAACTCGTGGAATCCTAATTCCATACGACATTACAATAGGGATTGTTATTTATTTTATTTGTCTTATAAGACCATTATCACATAAGAAAACTACGATCTGAACTTGCAAGCGATAATTTCATCTACAAGGACCTCGGTTCAATTCCCGGGTCATTAACAACTTTAAACACTCACGGTGTATTCATTCCTTCTTACAGACGGCCTTCAACAACCCTCCTGCTATTAGGGTCTGACCGTTATACTTGAGCAAGATTTATGACTGGGGGGGGGGGGGGGGTGACTTCCAGTCTAGCCTACGGTTGGAGCTCTCTTCAATGCTTTTAAAACAAATCTTCCTTTCTTTTCAGTCCTATGGAGAGACCTGGCTTTTAACTTCACTTATTTCCTTTCAACAATATTATTTGGCTCATAAACCACTTTCGTAACCTTGGCATTTCTTAATTATGAGAGGTCCTCATTGATTGGGAAGAGTAATACACATTCTACGACGAATAATTAGGGGCTTCAACAACAAGAGGATCCTAGGTTCGAATCTCTTAACATGCCTCGGGAACCATTTCCACATTGGAGGACTTATACAAAATGCGATTTAGGGTCAGCGGTAGCCTATATGACCTACGCTCAATAATACCATACATTTGCTCCCTTTTACATAATAACACACACATGGCCTCGTGATTTATGTCACTATTGGAGGACTTACAACATATCTCAATTCACTGCAATCAACTACCCCTCATAAGTAATTTACCAAGTACTTTTAACTTTTACGCATTCCTAACCTGACATTTTATTTTAATTGCGCTCCATTGCGCTATACATTATTTTTAAGCCTAGCGTCTTCCAAAGAACTGATAAATTCCATATTAACAATTGATGCATATCTCAATTTTTATATTAATCTTTTCCTTTGACAATAATTGCTCTATTTTAATAACATGCATTCATATCATGTCTTATACTTCTATTAAGGCTCCAACGCTCTTACTTTCATATCATTCAGTTTAATCTTTATTTATATTTACTTTATATTATTATTATTATTAATAATACGCTTGCTTTTATAACATTCGTCAAATACACTGACATTTTATTCATACATTTCCTCTACAGGATTTAATCTTTCACATAATTATTTATAATTTCTCAAAATTCTATTTTTGTTCAGACCGCGTTCTTATTCTGTATTTAGTTATTTAGAAACATCCCTTTTACTAAAAATAACTCCGGTGGATTTGTACACAATCATTTCCCCGACACCAAAACATAATGAAAATCTTTACTCACATGTTTAAGGTCGTTTCTTGACCCTTCTCCTCGTGCGATGTGTCATTTTTGGCCCACTTTTTTTTAAATTACTCCATTGTGTACAAATTCATTGCATGTACAGACATATCTTGACACATATTTAACACGTATACATTTAACACTAATAACATTTTAAATACACTGGTGTATCCGTTTAGAACACACAATAAAAACACTGAAAATATATTACTTTTAACACAAATCTTGATATATTTACACTTCACAAATTTTGATCACTAGACCGCTATTAGGCCTATCACACGTGACCTCTTGATCTCCCGTCTCCAAGGGTGAAATTTAGTCATGTCGGCTTCCTATCCTCTCTGAATATGAAAGTCTCGAATCATCTGCTTCCTCCCTGCAATAGCACTCCTTCGAATCCCGTTCTTGACGATCTGCTATTTCTCTGACACGAACGGCTCCCCTTTTAGACCCTATTTATTGATCTTAGCGAAAGTCTGTTCTGTTCACGGTCCCCTCGATAATTTATCGGTGACCTATGGATTTTTAGCAACTAATACTTCTTGCGTCTTAGTGCTTTTGAATAGTTCGTCTGCTTTCTTGAAACGATGTCTATAGTTTCCTGTCTTCTTCTTTGCTTATTCGGTTCTCGTATTTCTGATCTTCTAGAATACTTACGAACTTTATTTTCTCTGTCCCTGCTCGGGTTCTTTAAATTAGATAAACTGTTTATCTCGCTATCCCAGTACTTCCGTACGTTATGATACTTTTGGTCGTTTACTTAAAGACCTATCGCCCTGAGTCCTAAGTTCGCAGCCTACTTTGACTGTATTTTATGAACTTTTCACTGTAAATTGTATACTGTCGGACCTAAATCCTGTAACTAGGATTTTCCTAATTTTTCAACACGGCGATACTGTAATATTACTTCTTTGCAACCCTTTACGGATGCACGTAAATTATTGATACCGCGACGCCCGTGGCTGTCGGATATTTTCTATGCGATGTGATACAGCGTTTTTCCCCTCAAGGAAAGCTGGTATACTGTCTTCGGTGTGTTTCAGCGTGACGCCCCCTCACGGACTATCGGAATTCTGTGTCTGATGAAGTACAGTGACGCGCCCTCAGGCCGTTTGATAACTGCATGTACTGATCCAGCGTGACGCCCCCCTGGGCTATCGGAAACTGCATGATTGGTCTGGCTTGGCCTGGACTTTTATACTATTTAGTCACAAAAAGATAAAACTCTAGTCCTTTTCGTGACCAACTTTTGAAATAATTGTCGTACAATTATAAAAATTATATCTTCAGAAAGCTCGTCTTCTCAACGTCAAATGATCTCACTGCGCATAAGAATCGATCGTGCAATTCTGAGATATTAATTAATTTGTAGTCTTCATCTGCGTGGGTGTTGCTGTTCATTTTTAAATGCCCCACTTCTCTGGTATCAGTGAATCCCCGATGACGTATACTGCGTTTGCAGTTCTTTCCTGTGCAATTATTACAAGGTTTTTCTTCACACAAAAATCTCTAATCCGAAATGATTCACAGTACAGTATTTATTTACTTATTTTTATTCTCGCAAATGGGTTAAATATAATTATTCTTCTTCTAGCACATCGGCGCTGTTGCCGTTTTCCTGCAAGCTAAGCGGGATTTCCGAGTCACGCTTCTCTGTCTTACAGTAAAAATTTTCCACTCGTTCTATTAATATCCATGACCCGCTCCTCTCAAGGAGTCAAGAGGCATGATCTCATCTCCTGAACACCTGGTCCTGCGGCTTGCGTAACGTTATGCTAGAATTCTTGCTTGAAATCTCCCTCCGTTCCCATAGAGACTGTGTGTTTCTTTCATTCCTTTCACAAATACATGGATTCGACCCCTTTTGAGCCAATGGTACATGGGTTCAGTATATCGTCTGATACGAAGAAATTGTGATGGGCAAATTTGTAGGTAATGCTATCACACTATTTTGCTACATGTTTTACGTAAAACTCACAATAGGCACTTGTTTTCCTCACAGCTATACCAAGGGAGAGCGCATAGAGCATGTCGAGAGTGCTCATTCAGATCCTTTCTACTCGTAGTCGGCCTTTAGGGTCCCTGGTCAAGAGGCCATGTTACGGCTGTGTTTAACTGCATGTCTATTTGACTATTGAACTATCGACTTCAAAACTTACTCCTTGACACTACAGCCCGCTTTCCTCGGTCCATTGCCTTGCATATCCATCTTCTAACTCCTATCTTCCTGAGGTCCTCCACTACATCGTCCAGCCAGTTTTTTCTTACATGGGGCTACATAACCACGATGTCGCAAAGCCCCTAAACGAATCAACAACATCAACAACAACTGTATTGCTTTTTATATCAGATCAGAAACAATGTCTGGTTCTCCAAATAGGATCGACTTAAAATGCTGCACTGAGCTATGTAGTCTACCATAGGAGCCATCAAGAATGGAGAGTTGATCTGAGGTGTCCATGTTAGGAATCTGTCAACAATCTATGCCTATCGAATGGTATACACCAATGTAAACTCTATTTATAAATACAGTTTCAAAAGCAATACAGCGACGTGATAGAAGAAGGGGCATGCCAGTTAATAAGCTAATTGTTCTAAAAATCATAATAGTAATGGAAAAGAAGAAAATATTAATAAATTAATTGCCCTATTTTCGATAATAGTAAACCACTATACTTTTTTGCTGAATTTTGATTGTGTAAATAACTATGGTATTCCTACATTGAGAAAATGTTAAATGAAATGTGATCAATCCTAAATGGATTATTACCGGGGTGTTGATTATTTATGGGATCCAAGATCACATGACTTCATTTGTGGATTAATTTAAGGACAAGGATATATTTAACAACTATTCAAGTCAGAAGTTCCTTTATAAAAAGATCCCTTTCCGTAGTTGAATTTCCACTTTTGCACAGCAAAGAATGACCATACTCTTCACAGTATTATTGTCGCGTGGCATACAATTCTAATGGCATAGGCTTAAAGAAAGAAATTTCAAGTTAATTCCAATCAAGGTTAACTTGATTCTCTCTCCTCTGCTTCACCTTCACCGAACGCTATCAAATCACTATCGTGACTAATAAAATTTATTATGGTGCCGGTGATTAAGTTATGCATCTAATGGATAAACCGGTAATAAGATAACTACATTTAGACTACTCATTTACGTAAGGAATTTTTGGCGTTAAGAGCAGGAAGCCGTTGGTAGAATGTGCACTTCTAATAGTATGTGGCATAAATTTAACAAGATGTTCAGTACAGAACACGTCGTCTGCGTTCTCTTAAATGTATAGCTATAGTTATACAGTAACTCTTTGTCAAGGAGTATAATTTAATATTTTGTACCTTATACAAGACTCCCCCTTTACTACGATTCATTTAATTTCATTTTTTTATCCAGAGAAATTGTTTCGAACAGAAGAAAAATACGTCCTTCAACCATTTTGAATGAATGGAATTGTTTAACATGTGCCTTTTGCAGAGAAAGCCTTTTATGTGCGACTGCATATTTGCTGCGTTTTGTCATTGTAATAGATACTGGATTGTCGATATCAATGTCTTACATGTTCAAGATGGCGGCTGCGTGCAATATGCAGTTTGATAGTCTTTTACGTTTTAATTTCACAATTACATTCTTAATGATTCACTATTACGTTTTAATAGTACGCCCGGCTGACATCTTGAAAATTTTGAGTTGCTGTTTTTTGCTTTGGGAATAGGATACTCCATATAGGTTTCTACCTAATCTCTAATTTTCGTTAGTGTAGTTCTAAAATATAGAAGCGTATTTATTTTTAAATTATGACTTTTCAGGATGGCCTCTGCGCGCTATATTCAGTGTGACAAATGTATTGTTGTTGGTGTGATTAACTATCACTAACCATTGGATTAATCAATTAAAGGTCTCCATTACCAGACTGAATTCTGAGTGAATTCAGAACCGAACAAAGTTTGAGCGTTAAGGAACATGGGAACAATATTAGCATATGTGACACAAGAAAAGAGAAAGAGAGAGCAGGTAGCTTTAACATATATATTTTCTTCCAACACAAAACACAATTTAGAAAACATAAGTTTTTAGGCTAAACAGGTTAGCACAACTTCAAACATTGTTTATGCTTAGAAGGTTTTGCTTTACTAACAAAGAAGAAATCATTAAATTGATCTTTAAACATTCGAGACACTAAGTGCTTTAATGCACAGCTTAGTTTGAACTTGAAAAGAAAAGAATAGCAACATAGCCTATAGAAGGGGCTAATAGCGGTCAGGGGCAGAATACTGCCGTACTTTATGAATGGAAAGTCTTATGCATTGCAAAATGCACAAGAAAAGTAAGCCATGAAAGGTTTCCAAAGAAAGTGAAATGGCAGAAGCAGGTAGGCATGTGATACCTGAAAGTGAACCATGAAATTGTTCATAAAAGAAAAAATGCTAAAGCAAGCCGCTATGTTAACTTTCCAAAATTCTCAAAGGCAAGCCGATACGTAAAATGAAGAAAACTTCTAAAGCAAGCCGGTATGAATCTTTCCTCGGAAAGAAGTAACATGATAAATTTGAACAGTAAATTACACTTTTCAAAACACAGGTTATGTATAAACAACGGATTACTTATCTTAATGTTGGAGCAGGTTAGCTACCTAAATGTTTGAAGACAATATATATATATGGCACGTAGAACACTTGAGTGTGAAGTAGAGATGACATTGGTTATTTCAAGTAGAATAGCATTCACAAAACGTAGAGCTTTAGAGTAAGCCATTGAAAACGAAGTCCTAGGTAGGAATTTTCACTTTGTAGAGAGTGCGTACAGGAATAGTTTTCCGTAGCACGAAATATATGAAGTTCAAAAATGTTCGTTTTCAACCATGTCGTAGAAACACGAAGACAGGTAATCAACATTAGATCACTAAGTTAAAATGTCGTAAAGACATTGCGAAGCGTGGATATCACTTCTTGATGCAGAGGTTATGGTGTTACATGAAGATCTAGATGACGTTTTAAGTCCGGTAAGCAAGACTGGTGGACAGCTCTCTGTCTGTCAAAGAAAGCACAAAGTGGACAGCCAGCTGGTCGCTTAAATAGTCGGTCTGACGATGTTCTCGTGGGTTCTACGGTGACGTGTTGAAGAAGACGTGCGGTGAATGGCTGGAGCTAGGCCCAAGCATGGCGGCGGACCAATGAGCGCGTAGCTAATGGTGACCAGATGACCACGAGGTCTCAATGCATGCAGAACAATCGTAGTACATTACTAGAACACTTGGAAAACTGTCTTAAAGCGAGAAGGACTAATGAGAAAATATGTAAGTAATTTACAAAGTACTTGATTTTAGATAAAGGAATTCTTACAAAACCAAATGTCAGGAACACGTGGTGACCAGAATATAGGTTATGAAAAAATAAATAAATTTTTGTCTGACTAGACACTTCACAAAACTTGCAAAATTAAATAATTAATTTATTCGCAAAGGCAAACATACTGCCAGAGGGGCAACAAGAAAAAATAGATAAAACACAAGGAAACAGGACTAGAGTGGCAAATGAGAAGCAAAAGAAATCGGACGAACACACTGTCCAGAAGGAGTAATTAATTTTACCACTCTTACCCTATTGTCACGACCGGTGTAGCATTTCACTACTCTGCCGGTGTGCCAAACAAGAGAATCAAATCTCCCTTCTTGAGGTTTGGGTGAGCGAGCTGCCACTTCCCCCTCCTTTGAAGTGGGATTAAATACTCCAGTCTCCACCGTTTCCAAAATTTATTCCTAAGAGTTTCGACTCTTTTCCAGACAATGGGTAAAGAAAGGTCGAGATTACGGTCGATGAGAGGTGGCGGAGCATTTAATGAGCTACCTATCAAGAAATGACCAGGAGATGAAGGAAGTAAATCTGATGGGTCGTTATACAAAGGAGACAAGGGACGGGAATTGACAGTACCCTCAATAAGAATTACAAAGGAATTGAATTCTTCAAAAGATAGGATAGAATTTCCTATAGTTCTTTTCAGATGAGTTTTAGTCAGCTTAACACAAGCTTCCCATCTACCACCATAATGTGGGGCGAAAGGAGGTATGAAATGCCATTTAAACTTTTTCAAATGAGTATAATTAGACAGTTGCTCGTTGGCAGAACGAGAACAGAGTGCTTTTTGCCATTGCTGAGAAGCACCAAGAAAATTTCTGCGTTGTCAGAATAAAACTTAGAAGGAATTCCTCTTCTGGCAACAAAGCGAGAAAAAGCAGAGAGAAAGTAAGAAGTGGAAGCATTGGTGACAAATTCAAGGTGAATAGCACCAGTAACCATACAAACAAAGAGCGCAATGTACAACTTGCTAAGAATCTTATGCTTAGCTTTAAGGCTGTTAGTTTGGTATAGGAATGGACCTGGATAATCGATACCAGTTAGAAGAAAAGGTCTGCTGGGAGCAGAACGAAACGAAGGAAGATCAGCCAAAGGTTGCTGGGGAAACTTAGGTTTGGCTTTAAAGCAAGGAATGAACTTTCTAACAACGGAGATGACTTCGTGCATGCCATTGATGGGCCAGTACTGCTCACGAATCAAACATAAGAGCGTGCGAGTGCCAACGTGTAAATGCTGGTAGTGAAACTGACGAAACTGAAGGATAAGTGCTTCTTATCTTCAGAATAATCAGTAAAAGACAACCGACCACCTACTCTCAATAATCCATTATCATCAAGAAAGGGGCATAAAGTGAATAGTCTGTTCCGCTTTTTGAAGGGTAGACCCTTAGATCGAGAATTTATTTCTTCAGAAAAAAATATCATGCTGAGTAAGCAATAAAACTTTGGTTGTAGCAGACTGTAATTCAACAGTAGAAAGAAAAGCTTGAGGAAGCAAGGGTTTTTCTAACACAAAGAATTTCCATCGAAGCAAGTAAGCTATAATACGAACTAGCTTTTGAATGGAAGAATATCTTTCATGCAATGAAGGGGTAACATTGGTTACAAAAAAGAAGCGATTTTACGAGTTTTAGGAACATTCGTTAATGTAGAAGAAGAAAGGGCTGGCCAAAAGGAAGGTTCTTGCAACAACCAAGTTGGACCGTGCCAGAAAAGACTAGATTTAGCTAGCTGTTGTGGAAGATATCCACGGGAGATGATGTCAGCTGGTTTTTTCTTACCAGAGACGTGTTTCCATTGAGAGGAATTAGAAAGAGTTTGGTTTTTTCCACCTTGTTGGCGACGAAGGATTGCCAATGTGAAGGGGGCTTCGTGATCCAAGTAAGATATGTGACTGAAATGACAATTAAGATTGGAGACAAGATTTTGAGATAATTCAGCTGCGAGAAAGGCAGCGCATAATTCTAAGCGATGTAAAGAGACGGTTTTCAAAGGGGCTACCAGTGACTTGGTACAAATTAAATTTGAAAATGAAGGAGGAGTGCTACGACTGACAACATAGGCGCAACATCCATATGCCTTAATGGAGCTATCTGCAAACAGATGCAGCTCTAAGTTAGAAGAGAAAGAAGTAGGAATTAGAACCCTGGGGATGTCTATAATAGACAGATCAAGGAGATGATTACGAAAATAAAGCTATCTTTCCAAAAGAGAAGGAGGGATGGGATCATCCCAATAGGTTTTTAGAGACCATAATTCTTGCATGAACATTTTGGCTCTAACTATGATAGGAGCTATGAACTGAAGAGGGTCATAGATTTTAGCGATTTCTGAAAGAACTTGTCGCTTGGTTTGAGGAAGAATATTAGGCAAGTTAACCTGGTAGAAAAAGGGATCCGAAATGGGATACCAATGAAGTCCCAAAACTATAGTAGAATTAACAATAGGTAACTGCTTGAAAGGTGTGTCAGCGTTGCCATTGGATATGAACTGAGCTGGTACTTCCTGAGAATTAGAATTCCATTTATGAAGTAAGAAACCTCCTCCATGAAGCAGTGCTTGGAGATCACGGGAGTGCTCGAGTGCTTCAGAATGGGAGCTAAAGGAATGAAGAAAATCATCCACATAGAAGAACTTTTTTAGAAGATTAGAAATATCAGAGGAAAAGAGATGAGAGTCTTGTACACAGCGAGATGCTTTAAAGTTCGTATGGCCAAGAAAGCAGATGGTTTCAGACCATATGTGACAGTTTTTAGTTTAAATATCTTCATGGGTTTTAAAGGGCTGTCACGCCATAAGATTTGATGCAAATTTTGTTGCTCAGAATCAATCAAGATTTGCCTATACATTTGTTTAATATCGGCTATGACACCAACAGGAAACAAGCGAAAGTTGAGTAAAACAGAAGAAAGTTCAGACTGAATGGCTGGACCTCTAAGTAAGGTATCATTTAAAGAAATGCCATTAGAATCAGGGGCGGAACCATTGAACACAACTCGAATATGTTCCCTAGTGGAAGGATTTTTCCAAACAGGGTGATGATTTAAATATACACTATCGTCAGAAAGGGTTTGTTTGTTAAGAACTTCCATGTGACCAGAGGCTTCGTAGTCTTCCATGAATTCTACGTATTGAGTTTTAGCTGAATAATCTTGCTTTAACTGATTTTCAACAGCAAACAAAGCCTTAAGAGCACGAGGATGCGAATTTACCAAAACTGGGGGGGGGGGGGGGGAAGAAATGCGAGGCATAGTGACAACAAATCTACCAACTGAGTTGCTAGTGGTAGTAGCGAGATAACGTTGTTCGCAAAAGTCTATCTTCTGTAGAAGCGAAGGTGTGGAATCAATGGATTCAATTTTCCAAAATTTCTCCAAATTGCTATCCAACTCAGCGTGAGTTAAATGACATTGGGATGAACACTGCACGGTGGCAAGCGGGATATGACCTGTGACTAGCCAACCAAACTTAGTGTGGTAGGCGTAGATGCTGGAAGTAATATTGACTCTAGAAGGTAGCAAAATTTGCCAAAATACATTAGCACCTAGCTGTCAACTGAGGCATTCTGATGAAAGTAGGGATCAGCTAATTTCAGATCAGAGGGGAAGTGCCAAGTGTCAATCGAAAATGAATGACTGGGAGTCGGAGCTCCAATAAAGGGGATAGACAAGCAATTCAAACGAAGGTTAGTACCAGATTGTACCGAATCCTTAATGTTAAGCTTTACAAGTTGCAAAGAAGTAGACTTACTGTTGTTAATGCCAGATATCTCTATAGAAGTGGTATGAGGCTTTAAATTTAATTTCTTGACCAGAGAAGAGGTATGAAATCGTGGGTGGCAGCATTGTCGAGAAGAGCTCGTACGGAGTGCCAATTGCCCTTAGAATCCTGGACCTGCAGTCGCACGGTAGATAGCAAGATCTGAGTGCTGCGCCAAGAATTTGCAGTCTGACTATAGGACTGAGCGCTTGAGTCAGAATGGGTGCCAGAAGTAAGGCAGGACTTACTGCTGGAAGCAACGTTATTTTGAGAGGATGAGGAAGTAACACACTCTAAAGGTTTGTTTTGAGGATGCTTGAGTTTAGGTTTTTCAAACCGATGCAATGAGGAGTGGTGACGCAGTTTACAATGTATGCAGACGCCTTTAGAAGAGCAGCTTGATACTGCATGCTTGTCCGAAAGACAATTGAAACAACATTTGTGCTGAGTGACAACTTTCCTACGGTCATCAGCTGACATAGCTTTGAAGGAAGAACAAGTATATAGAGGATGCAAGTTATTGCAAAGACAGCAGTATTGTACACTGCTCTGAACTGAGAATACTTGAGAGCGTGCAGATTTCTTGTTAAAAGGCGCCTTACCGATTGCACCTTTGCTCGAACTACGGAGTTCGCCTTGCTGAGCAACAGCGGAAAGTACCTGACAACGATTTTTTATGAAGGTAACAAAAGTGTGAAATGTGGGATCAGGTTGATCGATTAAATCTGATTCCCATGCCTTTAACCCTAGAATGGTAACGTGAGTTTTTCTGTACGTTATAGGTAATGATGAGTAAAATTTACGCATATTTAGGTTAGTGTTAGTAAAAAACATTTTATTGGATTAATTGCAATTTAATTACACTCAAGTGGTTCCTTAATCTTTTTTCAAATTACACATATTTCACTATTGGTGGAAAGTTTCTCTGTCTTTATTTAACAATCCGGGCAAGTTTTCTTTTGATGCTCCCGACAAATTGGCTTTTGGCACTCCAAACAATAGGTAGTAGTGTGCCTTATCTTGGTGAACAACAGTACGCACAATATTTCCCTCGATCCTTTTTGAGATGGAAGTTATTTGCCATCTGCAACTTCCTTCTTTTCACGAGCCACATCTTGAATCATATTCCTATGTTCCTTGCTGAGGGTTGGCGGATTTAGCCTCTGGATCTGACATTCGTTTGTCAATTTCGTGTCCAAATTTAACATTAATTTACTTCCATCTTTGTTCTTCTTGAAGAAATTATGGACATAAATTACGTAGGCATTGACTGAGGCCATGATCATCATATTGAAGAAGAAGCAGAGGGACCATCGTTTAGTTTTACGGTACAGTTCATATTATGACTCATCTCATCATACGTATGTACACCTCCTTTGGTGTCATTGTAATGAAGTACCATCACTGGCTTTTCAGTGCTTTCATGAATAGCTGAATCTTTGTGTGCAGATGATATCAAAGTGACAAGTTTCGGGGAGTTTGGTTTGTAGGAAACAACTGCCAAGTCTTCATGGAACAAGAATATAAGATGTTCCAGGTTTCCTGTTTTGAAACTTGGGGTCAATAAACTCTATTTTGCTTTTCTTTATAGTTACTATAACAGTCAGTCTGTCCTCTTTCAAAAGTGACTGAACAAGTGGTATGATGCAGAACCAGTTATCCATTGTCACATTGCGATGGGGACCTCATATAGATGCCACCAAAGTCTTAACAAAGTAGTCAGCAGAAGGCCGGCCATCTGAGACAGTTCCATTTCCGAAGTAAGGCATTGCATCCACAGCATACCTGGTTGAATGCGTATTCTTTACTCATAAATATTAACAGGCATTGGTAATGATGCGTAATATTTACGCAGCGACCTCTGCTTATGCCGGTCTGCTGCTGAGAGGGAAGTTTACACAGGTCTCACCATGCCATAGTCCTCACGATGACTAACCAGGGGTAGCATAGCTGTATGCTCAGCAATCTAATCCCCTCCACTCGGTAAAGGGTCACGTTGTTATGCGTCATATGCCTCAAATTTACTCACGTTACCATTCTAGGGTTAAGGTTTGAGAGTCGAACCTAGAAGTGGTGAGATATTGAGCACGCTGAGCTTAGGCTCATGTGATATTTTTCATTGCAACGCATTTTCATAATGGGATGCATCATCCTAGAACGCACCCACAGACCAGCCATGCTGCTGTCAGTACTTGGAGATAAGTATGGTTGCACTTTTGACTTTAAAGAAATCTATTATATTTTTATCTGAGTTCTTATTAACATGTCTCAACTTTCTACAAGGCTCAGATCATCTCATTTCGTCATTCTGTATAATCGAAACATTCTTGTGAA
This sequence comes from Meconema thalassinum, assembly GCA_946902985.2. NCBI lineage: Eukaryota > Metazoa > Arthropoda > Insecta > Orthoptera > Tettigoniidae > Meconema > Meconema thalassinum. Next base: position 1,186,430,058 of record OX336389.2, read on the forward strand.
TGTACTTCATTTTTACGGTAAGGTATTATCATCGCAGACACGCGAACCGGAAGGAATCAGTCGCTCCATGACTCAAGTATTTGCTAGATCCAGCAGCGAGGAACAACGCTCCACGCACTCGAGTATGGTTTTCCGTCCTTGTAGGACGCGTGATAAAGTCCGTCTTGGAAAGACGAGGGAACAGTCCGCCAGTAGGCGAGGTAATTATCAAAGTGCATCGTGCATTAATGAGCACCTATTTGTGTGCTTACCAAGTGAAATTTAAAGCCAGTGTGAGATTGTGTAATAATTATTTTGAATTCATCAAAAACTGTGAATATTTCGTGCCGTGGAACACCACATTTTTTACCACGTGCTTGATGAAAATCTATGTCTTCGTGTTACGACGAAATATGCTAGTAACTGTGAACTAATAATTAAAGTGTATGATTTCAACGATATCATCTGTGAAAATTACTATGGCCGCAAAAGCGAGCAAATTTAACCGTGGATTGTGTAGATGCCACGAGATTCAGTAAGTGTAGAATCTGTGAAGTGGAAAAAGCAGATAGTGCATGGGCAATTTTTATAACAATCTGCGCCGTGTGGAAACTGTGAATTCTTTTCAACAAATACCATTAGCTTCAGTGATAAGCTGTGTTATAATCACGTATTTTTCAAGTGAATATCATCTGCAAACATGCACCATTCTACTGACCACGTGTTCGACGCATTTCACTACTTATCATCGATGGGAATGATGAGATAAAGACCCCATGATGTGAAGGAGCCGTTCTAAGGAACTACAGCATGGCAGAAGATCCAGGATTATTGCACGAGAGTAGGAGATGAACGTGCCAGACCGATGAATATGACCACTACCACGATGGGAAGGAAGCAGACGACATCACTACGTCAACAACGAGGACGCATTAAGACCCTGGTCATGGATGAGGCCTATGCTGGAGGCCTAGTTTGGACAACCCTTGTCCGGGAGCCAGAGGATTATTTATACCCCTCATTTCGTTGGGATGAGCGAGGTGAAGACGTCCTAATCTTGTGAGTCTGTTTATTCTTTCCATGTAGGATTCTTTTTGTGGTAGCTTAGAATAATGTAGTTTTTGTAGAATCAACCGAACTTTCATGACAGCCATAGGTAGGATTTTTATTGTTAGCACTAATTTTTGTCATTCACTTTCAGTGATTGCCCATCACCCTGTGGTTGAACTCTGTTCAATCAGGTGCATTCTGATGGACGTCAATAGATGTCAAGTCTTTACGCTTACTAAACGTGACTGTAGTCTTTTGTACTACTTTGTTTAACTCTGATATGGGGGATTTTTTGTGTAAAGTTTTCTTTGACATGACGATTGGACGTCATTGTCAGTGTTATTTTCATAACACCCTTTTATTTTAAATGTATGTCAAGCCACTGATTTCCTTAGATGAGACCGTATCGGTTGATAGTCGACTGGAACTATCGGTTTTGTAACTTTGCTATTATATTTCATTCAAAAAGGAAGCTTGTAGTTTAACGTGACCGTTAATCTCGCGATCATAAGCCACGGGACCTCCGTTTTACGTGGAATCCGAACCACAGGACATGGCATTTCACATCGAAAATCTCACATGCAGTGACCGGGAATCGAACCCGGTCCGCCTTGGTGAGAGGCATACAGCTTGACCGCTGCGCCACCACGCCCCATATTTCATTCAGATGACCTTTGAGGCCATCCTGTTCAAGTGAAGAACACAGTCAGGGAAGTAATATTTCGTTGCAGGAGAGCATCGAACCCTGTACTCATCGTATCATTAGCAAACTCAGCGAATGTGAGACTTTGCGCCTTTTTCTATGTTTATATGCGTCAGGTGATCAGACACATGCTTTTGTTGGTTATTAAATACTGAGCAGTTATGAAGTGACATATCTGCGAATTGCAAAGACATTCAGATTGAGTGAGATTACAATCTTTTACTTTTCTTTGATTGACAAGACATGCTACATCTTTGTGTATATTTTTAGGGCGTGCTTTTAAGCATTATAATTGTGTTATTGAAATGTTAAACTGGGATGAATTACAAGGCCAGTTTCTCATAGGACTTTCTTTGGAAAGAACTGCCGCCTTCACTCAGATCTATTGTGTTTGTTAAAATCGTCCGAGGTGACAGTACGATAAGAGCCTAGCTCAATGTCACGGACAGGTGATGAGGTTTCCCAGCATGCAACGAGAGCACACTCATATGTGAGACAGATTTAAACAGACCTTTGACAAATGCTTGAAGCGTTATTTACTGTTAGCTTTTGTATTCCATTTATAGGTCAAGGTCTAGGCAGCCATCTTGTGATGACAATCAGATGTTTTATGTTATGAGGAAGTATTGGCAAACGCCACACGCTTGATCGCTATTACAGCGAATACCTTTTGGCACTGTTTGAGAGTGTATTTTCATATTCTGTTAAGGTTTGTTCTTTATTGTGAGGCTAGTGACAGACACCCTTGTTAGAGGCTATTCATGCATTTAGTGCTTGTATCGCACATATGTCCAGACTTCGTTCTGTAGACTTGTTATTTAAGGGAGGTAACTGATGTGTTTACCAGGCCTGCCCAAGGTTAATCAAGTGAGCCGAGAGCCACTGATAACTTGTGTTATTGTTTGTCCGAGCGTTGGGAGCTCGATGAAGGTGTTCCCGACAGTTATGTCGATGTGACAGCAGAGATTTGATATCGCACGAGACGCTACTGCTGAGCCCAGGTGTCTAGGAATGTCAGCACTATCGCCATAAACCGTCAATGAATTAAACCTACGAAAATATTAATCAAGCACATAATTATTCTAAACAAACTCATAACTAATTGTTTATTGCTATTAAACTTGATAAACATGCATTTTGGACCTGCTGACCGACGCCTTGTTAATGTTTACATTTCCTGATGGATATAATCTAGGACAGATGAAACTACTTTTGATCGACGGAGTGTTGTTTAACCGTTAGTTCGTAGCTGGTGGAGCTTGATACTCTTGCGATGTATGTCGTAGTTCTAATTACGCCATTGCCAACCTAAATGACACTCACTTAGGTGACATTGGATTACAATGAGTATTCCAAGGTGCAGGCAGGAATATAACATGATTTTGGTCTTGTTTCATTTATTTCAATGTGTGTGAATCCCAATGTTTACCTTCTTCGTGCTAATGAGCACCTAGTCTATAAGAGTGTATTTAACTTTTTTATAGCTTGTCATGTAGCTTTTGATGTAATTGTTTTTGCTTTACGGACGTAATCGCCGTAAATTTTGTATTAACTGTCAGGACTTAGCTAAATTGATTAACGTTCAATGTAAATGAGGAAATGGTATCATCGTAACTTAGATTTGTTTTTGCCACCCTGTTAAATGTAAATTCCGTCATTAGCTTAATCTTTGTAACTTGAACTAGGGTTTCTGTTCGCACCATTTTCCTAGCGTTGCTGTTGTTGCTTATCTTTGTAAATTAGATCTTTCGCGAGGGTTTACCGTAGCTTACAGGCAGGGCCCTGTTCTTTATTTTTCTTTATTTATTAGTTTGCGGATTAGCCGATAAAAAACCTACGAACTAGGATAGGTGCTTGCTTATTTTAAAATACATATTTTTACAAGTTTTACATAAGTCTGGATGTTTCCTTTCTCAGTTTAGTTTCTGAAGGTGTACTTTCTTGGGCCGTCTATGACCTTAGCCACCATGTTACCACGGATCCCTTGGATCATAGCTCTCGTGCCGCTGTGGCCTATAAGAAATTCACCTGATCCTCTAGGCACATGGGTCCGGCAGGTGATGTGTCTGGGAAGTCATTTCGGTTGTTGGCAACCCTGACAGCTCCTCTGACGGGCACATATACTCTTTTCTCTTTCTTGGCGCCCAACTGGTTGTGCCGATGTTGACATGGTGACCTTCAGCTCCATGTTATTTTTAAGAGGATCTTATTATTGATTAAAGGTAAATTGACTGGACTGGGACGAACTTAGAAAGTCGTACTGCAGATCAATTAACCGCATGGCATTCGTGCGTGATTTAAGTCCTTGGGGTAAGGCTTTGTAGTATAGATAATTGAAGGATAGGTTTTTCTTTGTTGATGCCTCATCCTAAGAAATTGTAACACTTTGCTTTGCTTGTTGTTGTTATTGTAAATGTAGAAGCACTTAGTTTGCATACTCCAGCAGTACGTGTGATGTTTATTTAAACGAAGGCAAGCTTTCTACCACAAAAAGTATCTATAGTCATAGTTGTAAGTTTCCTTATGAATTGCTCCTTCTGTTTCTCACAGGCCGATAACCTAGATGTTAGGCCCCTTAAAACAACAACAACAATGTTTCTCACTGAAATTGTACTAATTGTTATGGATGAGGAGACGATTCGTCGTGTGTTAGGAGAGACGTGGGCAGGTGTCAATGCCAATCTCCAGCAATTAAGCGCTGACTTGGGTGAAGTCCGCGGTGACTTGGGTGAAGTTAGGCAGGAAGTTGGAACTGTTAGTGGTAACGTTGGACAAGTCCAGGGTGACTTGGATGTGAACACCCAAACTGTGAACAAAGTTAGGGATGATTTAAATAATGTTAGAGCCGATTTAGAGGCTGACACCCGAACTGTCAATAATGTTAGGGCTGATCTAACGCAGGTCAGGGCTGACGTAAATGCACATCGAGAGGAGGCTAGGAATAACCTTGCAGCAGGTTTAGCCGCGGTTAGGCTTGATGTCTTGCGATACCAACAGAATGCCAACCGTCGCATAGATAACTTAACTGACCAAATGAATCGTGCTAGGGAGGATGTTCATACCAAATTAAGCGATCACACCGCTCAACTTCAGGCTACTATGGAACGAGTTCAAATTGATATGAGGGCTGACTTGGACCATACGAGAGAAGAGTTTGGTAACCGACTGACACACGTCGAGGGATTTATGGACACAGTTAAGAGGGATATCGTTACAGTAAACGTAGGTTTGACATTGATGAGAGGGGCAGCCTACGCAGTAAATGGCAACGTTAAAGCCATTGCTGATGACATGGTAGTATTTAGGAAAGAGCTTGCGACTAACACGAAGAACGTTACTCAGTTAACGGACACCGTGGGAGAGCTCCTCGAAACCGTGAATACTCACAGAGAGGAGACCAAAGTTGACATCATGCTTTTGAGGGGTGACTTCACAGAGCACAAGAGCATTGTAGAGGCACAAGTAGCCAGCGTTCGCGACGAAGTCAGAGAGCTTAGAGGGGACGTCGCTGAAGTAAAAGATGATGTGTTCGAGGTCAAGGATAATGTATCGAAATTCGAAGAAGAGGTTGATTCGATGAAGAAGAGATTAGAGGAAGTTGCCGTAACTGAACGTCTGCAACTCAGTTACAATTTACGGACAGCTATCCGAGAAGTTGACACTAATCTTAAGGGGAAGATAGAGAGGATCGAATTGCAACTCAAGGATATAGGTAGAAAAGCTGACGCAAAAAATATTCCAGGCTTAGAGCTGATAGAGAGACGTCTTGATGAATTAGAAGCCCAACCGAAAGAGACACACACTTCTAAGTTTTCGGCTGAAGCTCAGACTACACCAGGACCTCAATTCACTCATTCGACACCGTCTTGTACTCAACCGAGCGCACCACCGGGACCGCAACCGTTTCAGTTTGCGAACACAATGCCAAAGCAAATGTCAACATCACCATTCTCGAAACCACATTTCGGCGAAACTACAAATAGAGCAGACGTGCCAACAATGAATTACGCTGCAAATCCATTTAGGCCAGCACATGCACAACAGAACCAAGGAAACGTTATAATTATACGTTCCAGAGGAGTGCAACCAGCTCGTTTCTCAGGCACTGGAAGTGGTATAACCCCTGTGGAGTTTTTAGCGAATGTTGAGAGCTATTTACGAGACACGATGGTAACACCGGAGAGAGAGAGCTCAGAGTCATAGAGCGTCTTCTCGTAGGGCAAGCCAGTACGTGGTTTAGGGCCTTTCGATACTCCTTTACAGGCTACTAAGACTTCAGAGAAGCCTTGCTCCGAACGTATTGGTCAAGTGACATTCAGCAGAGTAACCGTGCTGAAATGTACACTCGACGATACAGCTCCAACACACCCACACGCTATGCAAATTACTTTCCAATACAATTGGCGAAACTTCGCTGTCTCCAACCCCCATTGTCGGAACAGGATCTTGTCAACACCATCGTTTGGCAATATCCAGCTGATGTTCAGCGCGTGTTGATTGCTGCAGGAGCAACACTATTCCAACAGTGCGACCGAATTCTGAGACGTTTGGATGCGAACACCGAGCAATTCGCAACTCACCGACCAGCGAAAAGAGAGACACGCTACGTGAACTTGACTACTGTGGACAAAGTTAGTCAAACGACACAGCAAACTCAAACTGAGAACAACCAATACTAGCGTGAGAATTACAATAGTAACCAGCGGAATTGGAATGTTACTCAATACGCTAGAGGTAGACAACAGAATAATCGAGGTTATTGGAACCAACGATTTGATCGAGGGACGAACGAGAACCGTCATCAAGACAACGACCGCCGTGGGAACAGAGATGATCCACGAGGAAGGAACATTCGTCGAGACTACCGCTACAGCGGAGGATATCGACACGATCGAGATCCCAGATACTGGGCAGATCGAGCTTGGAGAGGACGTGCACGGGAGAGTCGTGAATACATTCAAAAGTTACACGAACGGCGAGAAGAGGTTGAACAGAACCAAACGCCGAGGGAAGACTCGCACTCGAAGAAGAATCGCCAGACTGTAGTGGCAGATGTCCACCAGATTGATGTTGTTCCGAAGATCAGATATCAGAGACCAGATCAGAGACAAAAGGAATGGAACGCCACTGCCGAGAAGTATTTCATCACACCAGAGATGAATTCGAGGGAATACGAACGAAGAGAAAGAGCGAGGATGATTCGAGAAGATCGTAGGAGAGAGAACTGCCGACGAGAGGACGAAGAAGATGGAATTGGAGATCTCTCCGAGGGAGATTCAGAATAAAGAATAGAACCTCCGAGGGAATTGTTCTTGCTGACGAACGACGCTGACGAAACTCAAGAAAAAAACCACCGAGGGAATGGGGAAAAATATGACCAAGTTTGATTTGGGCCTAGAGTCAAATAAAAATGCATTCCTTCATTTTTATTTGAAACGACGGAGAGGCAGATGAGCCCGCTGAGCTTAGGCTCATGTGATATATTTCATTGCAACGCATTTTCATAATGGGATGCATTTTTCTTTTTATTGTTGAACAGCTACTATAGCTATATTGCAAAAAAAGCAAAATATCTTAGATTTAAAGGCTATTCACATTCCAATCGGTAACAATGTGCTAACTTCCTGTAGTATGTATGTAGCGCGCGCACACACACACACACACACACACACGCGCGAGTCCGTTTGTGAGCGTGCGTGGCTCAGAGCGGCGGCGCCTGCGAATGTGTGCCTACTTGCGCAGCCCCGTTTCCAGTTTTTTCCATTGTTTATAAACAATAATTCGATTTCTACAAGTTATGTTTACGTATGGTGATAAGAATGGCTTCTGACGTGTGTTTTATTTGTAATAAAGTACTGGATAATGATATTGAAAAGTTGACGACGGTGCGGGAAAAAGGTTTGAAGACATTTATTGAGTCGAGCAAGAAGTGGAAGGATGATCATCATGTTGAGCTAAGTAAAAATCTACAGTTGAGGTTCATGAAAAATGTCGTAAAAACTACAATGATGTAAAAATGATTACCGCTTATGTGAAGAAAGTTGAGGAGGGTAGGGAACAAGTTCAAAGACGTTCTACTGAACCATCTTTTAACTTCAAAACTCAATGTTTTATGTGTGGTCTCGTCATAACACCTGAGTTTATAGACCAGCAAAGAAAAAATAAAACCAATCGCAATATGGTTTATCAGGTTCGAGTTTTAAATGTCCAAGAAAATGTTATGAAAAGAGCAGAAGAACGTGGTGATGAATATGGAAAAGAGACTGAAGAAAGAGACAGAGGTATGTCTAATCTTAGAAGTTATTTTGTATTCATTCATCTCTCCTTGATATAAAATCACAGGTCAGTGTCTCACCACCGCTTTTATTTTCCAGGAGAACGACCCCTAACGCTGACGATGGATCAATCAGACCCTGAGCCAAGACCCGATGCCATCGAAGAACCTCAGCACGATGCGGAAGGTATGTTTAATCTCACATTCTATTTTGCAATCCTCATCTCTCCTTGAGAAATGACACCACCTCTTTCAATTTCCAGAACAAGCAGAATATGTACCGGGACCCATCGCCACCGAAGAACCTCAGCCAGGACCTTCTAAAAGACAACGGCTCATATAATTTTTGCATATTATAATTTGTAATAGCATTATATTAATATTATTAATATATGATCATAAGTAGGGCTCGGATTCGAGCATATTTGCATATTTTTTTCCTGAATAGTACACATTGAAAGAAGCCTTTCGGTGGTATTTTCACCTCTCTGGGACCAACAGAATTGAAATTTATCGAGCATATAAATGCATAAAACCGCGGTTTTCAGAATAGAAGCATATAAATGCATATTCTTGTGGTTTTCGTCTAAATAATTTGTTTTTCTTCGAATTCTCCCCCGAATTCGGGCCCTGACGATCCTTAAGGTTCGAAAACAGAAATAATTATTGAAAAGCCTATATGGTGCGAATAATAGAAGTGCAGGCTTTTAACCTTTTGTGAGGTCGTTCTCGTCATTGAAACTTTTATTGGCTGATTTAAGAAAATCATTCAAAACTGAAAACATAGAAAATTTCTTGTTGTACAGACCAATGCAGATCTACTTCATTGACTCGCCTAATTCTGAACATTTTGTAAATGAACTTTTAAACTGTATCTTTTATAAGAGCACTTCTCTTATATATACTTGTAAAACTTGAATGCGAGTATATTGCAGTGTATCATACATACAATTAGAAAACAAAGCTCATATATAAAGATATGTTATTGGTTTTTTCGTTTCACTTTCCTCTCTATAGTTTTTAACGGTGTTTTTCGAGCATATTCTGCATATTTAACCGCATATAATGGAGGTTTCGAGCATATAATGGGTTTTTAGAGCATATAATGGGTTTTTCGAGCATATCTATCGAGCATGAAACACATGGTGTTCGAGCATATCTGGAGATTTTATCGAGCATATCGATCCGAGCCCTAATCATAAGTAACGATATTTCAAGTTTTATTTTCTTAGAGTCCTATCTTTCTTGACACTGAATTTTAATAATTTCGATCCTTGTTTTTCGTTTTAATTACTTGTGCAGTAAACTAGGAGAAATTTATCAAATAACAGCATTCTAATAAAAAATAAAGTTTCGGAATGTAAAATTGGGTTTTGCAGAGACCGCTGAAAATTGCCAATTTTCAACCCGCATTTGAGACCGAACGGTTGGTCTAAAAAAAACTAAATAGTGATATTTGTAGAGAATTTTAAGTACTTGAATTTCTGTGAACAAACCATTTACTAAAATTTAATAGTTTTCGAGTTTTAGGCAAAAAAACGGAAAAAAGCAGATTTTTTTCCTTTTTTTGCGATTTTTTCAATGTTGCGTCACGAAATTTTGTCCGCAAACCTCAGATTCGGATTTAGTATCCCAAAATACGTATAGAATGAAAGAAATCAGGACTACCCCAAAACTTTCCTAGTAAAAACACAATTAAACTGAACTATTTTCCGTAGCACGAAAGATGTGAAGTTCAAAAATGTTCGTTTTCAACCATGTCGTAGAAACACGAAGAAAGTTGATCAACATTAGATCACTAAGTTAAAATTTCGTAAAGACAATGCGAAGCGTGGATATCACTTCTTGATGCAGAGGTTATGGTGTTACATTAAGATCTAGATGAAGTTTTAAGTCTGGCATGCAAGACTGGTGGACAGCTCTGTGTCTGCCAAAGAAAGCACAAAGTGGACAGCCAGCCGGTCGCTTATATAGTCGGTCTGACGATGTTCTCGTGGGTTCTTCGGTGACGTGTTGAAGAAGACATGCGGTAAATGGCTGGAGCTAGGCCCGAGCATGGCGGCGGACCAATGAGCGCGTAGCTAATGGTGACCAAATGACCACGAGGTCTCAATGCGTGCAGAACAACCGTAGTACATTACTAGAACACTTGGAAAACTGTCTTAAAGCGAGAAGGACTAATGAAAAAATATGTGTAATTAACAAAGTACTTGATTTTAAATAAAGGAATTCTTACAAAACCAAATGTCAGGAACATGTGGTGTCCAGAATATAGGTTATGAAAAAATAAATAAATTTTTGTCTGACTAGACACTTCACAAAACTTGCAATATTAATTAATTTATTTATTCGCAAATGCGAACAGTTGTTTTAAAGGATCTAACATCTAGGTCATCGGCGCCTCTGACGCCTGTTATATAATACTCCCCTTCAACCAAGTTTAGCCTGAATTGTGTTATAACGTCCTCAGTTACTAATTTGTATACTTGGCACTAATATTCGTTTTTGTAGGTCGTAAGTGTTGAGGGTTATTTATATTTATATTTTATAATTTGAAAATGGAGGATGCGAGTAATATTAACTCTCATATGGTCATCACATTTGAAACCCAGGGTTCTTAAGTAAAACTACCTGAATACCAAGTACTTTGAGCAATGATTCTTGAATATTATGATATGGATTATAATGCCTACATGGTTCGCACAGTCGCCACCTTGAATTTATTTAGCTGTTGACCTTGTAGTTTGAGCCACAGTTGCTTCACACATGACGGTTTGTTTTTCAAAAATTTGGTTTAATTCCGATGGTTGGTTTAGGCGTAATTAGATTAAAGCTTCGAACATTTCGACTTTTAGCCGGCGTTTTGTTTTCATTAAGATGGCGACAATATACGAAAATCATAGCACTGATGTGCCCTTAGCAAGTGCTACCTTTGTACTAAATTTGATTCAATTCGGTTTCGTCGTCGTTAGTGAATTGATACATACATACATATATACATACAGTACATGCACACAGACAGAGACATTTGGCCCGTGTAGATCTCATGACTACTTTCATATTTTTACAAATTTCGAAAGTAGGCTAAAATTAATGCTTTATACTCTCCACAGGTGCTGCTAGCCCTCCTCAGTCACGTGCTACTCGTGACTTCATAAGAGTCATAAACCACCAACTTCTTGCTACTGCCACCGCCTTCTGTGGTCGAGATCAGTGGCGGATCCAGGCCTTGCGGGGCCCTGGGCGATATGATAAGGCGGGGCCCACAAAAGAAAAAGGAAATAAAAAAATATCAAATCAAAAGGAAAATAATTTGGTGATAATCTATATATATAAAGCTCAATGTTTGTCTGTCTGTCTGTCTGTCTGTCTGTCTGTCTGTTATGTATACAAATCCACACCGTTTCACCGATCTGAACCAAAATTTGTATACTTACCCTTCGGAACCCTGCGGGTAACCCTGTCCACTTGAAATTTCCGACAGACCACCCCATTCCCTGCATTTAGGCCCTTTGGCTCAAATCTACACCGTTTCACCGATCTCAACAAAAATTTGTATACTTACCCTATGTAACCCTGTGAATAACACTGTCCACTTAAAATTTCGGACAGACCACCCCATTTCCTGCATTTAGGCCCTTTGGCAAACATCTACACCGTTTGACCGATCCGAACCAAAATTTGTATACTTACCCTTTGCAACCCTGCGGGTAACCCTGCCCACTTGAAATTTCGGACAGACCACCCCATTCTCTGCATTTAGGCCCTTTGACCCAAATCTACACCGCTTCACCGATCAGAACCAAAATTTGTATACTTACCCTTTGGTACCCTGCGAGTAACACTGTTTGCTTGAAATTGCGGACAGACCACTCCATTCCCTGCATTTAGGCCCCTTGGCTCAAATCTACACCGTTTCACCGATCTGAACCAAAATGTGTATACTTACCCTTTGTAACTCTGTGAATATCACTGTCCACCTAAAATTTCGGACAGATCACCCCATTTCCTGCATTTAAGCCCTTGGGCAAAAATCTATATCGTTTCACCGATCCGGACCAAAATTTGTATACTTACCCTTTCGAACCCTGCGGGTAACCCTGTCCACTTGAAATTGAGGACAGATCACCCCATTCCTTTCATTTAGGCCCTTTGGCACAAATCTACACCGTTTCACCGTTCAGAACCAACATTTGTATACTTACCCTTCGGTACCCTGCGAGTAACATTGTCTGCTTGAAATTGCGGACAGACCACTCCATTCCCGGAAAGAGGACAGGGTCCGTCCCAAAGGCAATGGAAAAAAGGGGTAAAACCGGACCCTCTCTGGAAACCCTCAGGGTTGCCAGCTCCCGAACTCACCAGCCATGAGCCCTTGAGGATGTAGCACTATCGAGGGTGCACCAGAAGTGGCGGGGCTACACACACCCTTCCTCCTTGAGGGTCTTGAGCAGAAGACATGAGATATTAAGAAAAGAAAAAGAAGGCTGACACCTCGAAGAATGAGGCTATCAGGAATGATTAGACAAGGGCCAATTAAGGCGGGAAATTGAAAGAGTCGCTAGGCCTCGGATACCCTGATACCATCGGGGTCGGAAGAGAACAAGAGTTTGACCAAGGGAGGCTGACAGGTAAGAGAACTGAAAGGAGCCCGGCACCAGTAAGCAGAAGCAATGCCGGACTCAGCTGGGGTCCCGTGGTCGCAAACCCACGTCCCACAAGTTGAGAGACCCTGGTGGGTGTAGGGGGGCGGAGGGGGGCCAGGTGTGAGAATAGCTTGCTGATTCATCGCGAGTTGACATGAGAGGAATGTCCAGACCCCGCCGTGTTACCTGGTATTGCTGACAATGCTGATGTTCATACAGGGTCTTTGCTCAAACCACTGTAGTGTTACGAAAGAATGAGTGATTCACCGGTCAATATGAATAGGACCGGGAACCCCCCCGAACGTCTGTCATCATATATCGTCATCATCTGCGATTCGTGCAGCTTGGACCCGAGCAGTACTCGATAAGCTCTTTCACTACACGCATCGAGTATAGGCCTAAGCCAGAAAATAACGTTCAGACTTTGGAAGACATCGAAGGTAGAAATCTGAATTGCCTATATCAGATTTAAAATTACACCATGTTCGTTTAGTAGTCATTTTGCATTACCTTATTATTATCATAAGGGCAAATGACCTAGATGTTACGCCCATTATACCACTAATCACCACACACAATAAGTCTTCATCGCCTGTGAATTTTGAAATATTTCTTTCTATCACGGTAGTTTGTAAGTTTGTCGTGTCAATTCAACAGTAGTTTTCATTATCATCCTCATCAAAAGGGCAAATGGCCTAAATGTTACGTCCATTATACTATTAAGTAACACCACAGTCTTCATCGCCTGTGATTTTAAAATGTGTATTTCCATTAATTTGTAAGGTTGATATACCCGTTCAGTAGTAGTCGTCTTCATTAACATCCTCATCAAAAGGGCAAATAACCTAGATGTTACGTCCATTATACTACTAAGTAACACAACAGTCTTCATCGCCTGTGATTTTAAAATGTGTATTTCAATTAGTTTGTAAGTTTGATTTACCCGTTCAGTAGTAGTCGTCTTCATTATCATCCTCATCAAAAGGGCAAATGACCTAGATGTTACGTCCATTATACTACTAAGCATCACCAGAGTCTACCTAGCCTGTGATTTTAAAAATATGTATTTGCATTAGTTTGTAAGGTTGATATACCCGTTCAGTAGTAGTAGTCTTCATTGTCATCCTCATCAAAAGGGCAAATGACCTAGATGTTACGCCCATTATACTACTAGGCAACACCACAGTCTTCCTCGCCGGTAATTTAAAAATATGTATTTCTATTAGAGTATAAGTTTATTATACCCGTTCAATAGCAGTCGTCGTCAGTATCATCTTCATCAGTGACGTTGAGTGTTAAGGAGACTGAAATATTATCATCATTCCACCGGGCGAAGCCGGGTACTACTGCTAGTAATAAAATAAAGAAGAGTTACAATATTTTGAATACACTACAGTACATTTTTAGCCTACTTTTCACATTTTGCAAAAATGAGGAAAAAGTAGACTTATGAGAACGATCCGGGAAAATGTGTGTCTGTCTGTCTGTCTGTCTGTCTGGCTGTGTGTGTGTCCCCCCCTATCAACTCCTAAACGGCTGCAGCAATCAAAACCAAATTTAGTATGAGTAAAGATGGGCACCGGAATATCTCACGTCCATATTTGAAAATGATGTCAGTGCTACCAACTGCTGAAAAAACGCACTAGAAATTTGAGCTCCATGTTGGATATCTTGCAAGGTATGCATGGGAGCTATTCCAAAATTGGTACACATGTAGATAATACTATTTCAATTTAATTTCCTGGAGTCCAACCATGACAGTGTTGCCAAACTAATTTTAATCCTTCTGATAGGTCCAATGTTTAAATGCATATAACTTCACCACTATCAATTGGATTTCAACCAAATTTTGTATGTAGTATCTGTACATAAGCAGATATGACTGAGCATATTCTTAAGAGCCACCAGGGCTGCCAACTGTTAATAATTGCTCTCTCTATTTTTTATCCAAATACCAATATATCAGAAAGTATGCTAGCCAACAGCTTTAAACTATGCACACGTATATTCTGACATTTTAGATTAATTTGGAGTAACTTACATACGACAGTTCTACCAACATGATTATAAGCCTGCTGATAGTACCAATTTTTAAATACATGTAACTTCTATACTATCAGTTGGATTTCAACCAAATTTCGTATGTGCTATGTGTACCATAACATATATGACTATACGTATAGTTAAGAGCAATCAGGGCTGCCAACTGTTAATAAATGCTGTCTATATTTTTTTACCCTAATATCAATATATCAGAAAGTATGCAAGCCAACAGCTCCATACTTTGCACACGTATAGCACCTGACATTCTAGATTAATTTGGAGTAATTAATACAAGGCAGTGCTGCCAACATGATTCTATGCCTGCCGATATGTCCAATTTTAAAATACATGTAACTTCTATACTAACAAATGGATTTCATCCGAAATTGGCACAACAAGATATCATAATATTTCAGATTATTTCTGACCAGCACACGCATGGTATTGTTGGCAACATGCTTTTACGCGTGCTAATAGATCCAGTGTCTAACAGCATGTAACGTCCATTGGACTTCAACCAAATTTTGTATTCTGTACCTTAATAGATGGAACTAAGAATATATTCAGTCACCAGGGCTGCCAACTGTAGTGCTCTATTAGGCTACATTATACCAGGTATATTTTGAACTAATTAGATATTTCGATATTACCAACTTAATTTCGTCATTATTCTAGATAGGTTCATATACTGTAGAATAATCATTGGCATGAAAAGTAGGCTGTATAGTTCATCACGGAACTTCTTGTTTGATAATATGAAAGAAACCATTAAGTGCCCTTGAAGAAGATTATGTAAACTATGAAATATTAAAATATTACTTTGCGACTTTTTTTCCCGGCAGAAGTCTTCTATTATTTCACTGAAATCTAAACTTGTTAAACGGTCACGGGAGGTCATAGATGCACTGAAAAAATGAATATGAATTATAAGTTAGTTTGAAAAGTATAATTAATGAATTAATTAAATTAAAAAAAATCCATGTCACGGGGCCCCTCGGACCGCGGGAACCCGGGCGGTCGCCCTCCTCTAGATCCGCCCCCGATCGTGAAGCAATGGTGAAACTAGTCTACAACAAAGTTAGTAAACCAGGAGTCTTATAAAGGATACAACTGTCAACATTTATCACAAGTACATTCAATTATACGGCTTCATGAGGATTAAAATATATAACTATTCTCGTACATTTAAGAAAGAATAGGCTACTTGTTATTTACTGAACATCTTGTTTACTACAACTATGTCGTGGATCCTCAATTGGAAACCACTGTTATGCACAATTTTCTCTTACTATCAGTATATTTTCAACTTGTTTTTGTGGGCTACCTTACTGCTCGGTTACGAGCTCTGTGAACTTGCGGGATGAAGGGCAGAAGCAGGGTAGGAGCAGGCGAGAATTGAGAAGCCTGTCGACAGCCCGCCGTTTTACCTGACATTCTCGTCTATTCCAATACTGCTAACATGGGTCTTTTCTGAAACCAGTGTGGCGTTGGGAATGAGTGACTGAGTCACCGACTAATGTATTTGCGTCTGTTAGTACGCAAGGACCGAGAAACCGCATCACTCGTCACCACCACTACTAATAGGCCTAGTCTGCGATGCACATTCCTCTCAGGTCCATGCAGGTTAGACTCGAGTAGTATTCTTGTCCTGGAGCAGCTGCAGTGGAAGCTGAAAGGTAGAGTACCCGAGGTACAAATCCCGGAGCTGACAGTGGTCATCCCTTGTATGGTTTCTCTTCTGTTTTTCCGAATCCCCTTCATGCAAATGCCGGGATGATACCTTACTTCACATACCAGAATCATTGACCCTAATAAATATCGTTACACTACTACAGTCATCACAGAAACACAAATGTATTCAATGCACATTCAAGTACATGGGGCTTTTGACCATGTTGTCTGGGGACCCTAAGAGAAGTAAGAACAACAACAACAAACACAACAAGTCCACATCGTAGTGTAGGGACTAGCAATCTTGGCTGTTAAAGCCTTGGTCCGTATTTGATTCCCAGCTTTGTCAAGAAATTGAATATAATTCTACAAGTGGACCATGGATACCCATTTAGGAACCACTGCCATGTACAATTTCGTCTTTCTATCTTGTCTTAGTGTTGGAACAGGATGCACTCATTGTCGTGGGAAAAATTCGGGAAATATGTGTTGGATTCCCACCTTAGCTAATTTAGAAATGGTTTTCATTGGTTTTCCTTTTCTGCTCCAGGCAAATGTTGTGGTATTCCCTAACTTAAGGTCACAGTCACCTCCTTCACAATCCTAGCCTCAATTACAAATACACACACTACTATATACACACAATAACATAGGTTATCAGACAGATTACACACACACCCATATACACGGGGCTGGTGACCACCATGTCCATGCCTACTATTGAAATAACAACAACTCGACTGGCTACTTGGCGCAGTGGTCACGTTCTCACCTGCTGTTTCCAAGGTTGAAGGATCGAATCCTGGCACAGTCAGTCGGCATTTGTAGGTTTGCAAATGCAATGGAGCTTTGTCAGTAGATTTACTGGCACGTTAAAAATCCCATTCAGGGCTAAATTCCGGCACCTCGGTGCCTCTAAACGTCACAGCAAGTTAATTAACAGGGACGTAAAACCAATAACATCATTTTCCAATTATGAGACAATATATTGAGTTTTGCAAATAATTTAACTAGAAAATTTTGCCATAACAACAATCACTATCATGATCATCATCATCAGCAGCAGCATGTGATTTTATTTTATTGTTATTTCCACTTTTCTCTCCATTTTTAATAATTTCTTACCTACGTTTTAATTATCTTGTTAATTTAATTGATGAATAAATTATTAACAATATATTTTTGCCAGCATCAACCCCATCTGCTGTTAAATGTAGGCTATGATTATTGTTATAATAATCAACTAGCAACTCACCACGCCTTCTCCCGGCATCTTTAATGGTTTACCCAGCGTAAGTTTAAGAGGCGCACGGACGGCAGGTTCCAGACTCAATTCCGAATAGTCAAGGTGAACAGCAAAACTCCAAACACATACACTCTTCTCTGAAGTCTTAACTCGACACGACTCGACAGTTTGAGGCTGGCCAAAACTGTGATGATAGGCTTGCTAACTCGTAAACTCGCTCCGAAGCTAGTAATTAGAATTTTCACTGAATGGAGATTGTTAAAAGAAATCAAAACGTAAAAACACATAGGCCTACAGTGGGCGATGTATTTAAAGATAGAGATATGCTGTCACGGAATCTTTTGTAGAACTTTTCATGGTGAGCAATTCTTACACTCATAGTAGAGTATTGAACCCTTATTGATCTACGATAAATAAGTATTCATATTTATTATTATTATTACTACGGCCCAGGCAGTACTTGAGGAAGTCGACATATAAAGGGAGGCCAGCGTTTCGTAATGATTGCGACAAGAGCAGAGCTGGTAGCTATTCTTGGGGGACGGCTAGAATTAGTCGGGTTCAAGGCCAAATTGAGCAACTACTGTACCAAAATTGGAAGCATAAAGGAACGATCACGAGTATCTTGCAACGAACATACGATTGAATCAGCCAATCACAAGAGACCAAGCCATGGCCACGCGGTGGATAGCGTCAGTAGTAAAAAGCCCGCGGAACTGATTATCTAAAGAACCGCCGAACGGATTAATCTCCGCACGAGTGCATTGAGACGTTTGATTTATTTGAAGAAGAAGGACACTAGTCCCATATTTGTGAGACAAAAACTCTGGAAATTTTTATCCGATTCCACCCCACTCCTCCGTCCCCTGTCAGTTTCTAATAAATAGTTTGGCATGACGCTACTCGAAGTCATTCTTTGTGGAGCCTTGAGAGGCTTACTTCACGCCAGTTTGCATCGTGATTTTAACGCTTTGAATTTAGTGAAGTTATTTTATTTGTGAGCTCTGAGGAGCTAAATTCACATCAGTGGTACGAACGAATTTTAAAGCTCTAGTACATTTTATCTGAAATCAACTTTATTTTGTGAGCTAAATATTTCACGCCAGTGCGTGGTGACTTGTAACATTTACTTAAAGACGACCATTTCAGCTCTGAGGGGCAAGTCTTGTAACACCCTAATTAGCGCTCACCGGAGCGAAGGTCAACAGTACAGTACGGAAATACCGAGCAAGATAGCGACTGCCAGTGCAGCCAAGATCTTAAACTTGTTATCGAGCCAGTGACGTGGTCTCGAGGTGTATATTTTATGTACAAATTGCAGTGTATTTTTCATGTGTTTTATTGTGCGTGTGTGCGAGATATCTAGGGCCAGTCTTCGCAATTAATCGCATTAGGACAATTGTGGGGGAATTGAGTAACCTGCAAGCGATTATAGATAGGTCAAATAATTAACATTGAACTTTTCTGCCAAGGAGTCGATACCAAGATGATCAGCACGTGGTTTGGAGTTGGGGTGATCTTCAACAATTCAACGCAGACGACCACGATGGAGTGTTAATTTGTCCATAGGGGCAATGGGCTGAGGAGGATGTCCTTAGTTCTACAAGCAGATCGGTGATGTACAAAAATTGGATTATTTCAATTATGTAGTTAGATTTGGCCGGGGAACCTTTGTAAATAGTCATATTTCTTTTCTTGTTGTTTAGAGTTTTTCTTGCACCGACACTAAATGTTTAAATGTCCGTTGGCGCGTGGCCAAAGTGTTTGTTAGATATTTGTTTTTCCTTGAGTCATATGTAATGTGCGCGGCGTGCGTGCGTGATTTTTGTCCATGCAAAATGCGGAACCCGTTACATTCGATAAATGGTGCTTTATTAACGTTAATATTTGAAATAGGAATGGGAGGAAATTACTGTAAGATATTTGCTGAACAGGTTATTATTCATATTAGGGTTGCCAAGCGCACCAATTTAAAAGTAATTTGTAGAACACCTTCGTTCTAATTTTGATAGATTTTTTTTGAGTCCTTTTCAGGTTGACTAGTCACGGCATAGAACGGTGGCGCCAACATGTGGAAATTATTTGTGTCTTTTTATTTCAGGGTCTGTCAAAACCCATACGTGTGTTTCTGTGTGTGTTACTGTGTCAAGTGTGTGTTGATTCTACGTGAGGAGGGGGTAGAGGTCCTACCGCTCTCATATATTTTTGCTGCTGTCGTATTTTTTTGATGGAAAGACAGGGTTCTCTAGGGAGACCGCTGTTTCTTGTCCATATTTATTCTGACACACACACACACGTATTATTGTGCTTTGGGGCACACTTCTTCGAGATTCGACCCCATGTCCTGGAAGGTCGAGGTTACTGACACGTGGGTTGACAGATATGCAGAGTTCCACAAACCGCCCGTTTTTGCCTGGTGACTTATTTTGATAGGCAGTCCTGATTGTCCGACTGACCCCTGTAAGCTTTCATGTAGCAAACCTGTTCATTGTGATGGTTATTTTTTAAGCCATAATTAATTGGGGAGTTCGCCATGTGTGTAACGGCTTGTTGTACGTTGTATGGGTAAAATATTGTATTATTAACGTAAATGTTGGCTGTGTGCCTATTGCTTTGTTTATGACTCGATTCATGTAATTTTTGTGTGTCACACCTGTGTGGTGTAGTGGTAGAGTACTTGTAAATTTTGACGGCGGTCATTTGTGTATTTTATTGGTCACGTGTTAATGTACTTGTGTTGATTTGTGTGAGAAGTCCTAAGTTTTTAGGCAGTAAATGTTGCTACGGCAATTTGATTCCAATTTCGCACGGAAATTTTGTGTTTGTTTATATTAGATTTAGGAAGTGTCGGTTTAATTTTAAGTATTGTAGTTGTGTTCCCCCGTGTCGGTCTAGCTCTAAGAAATGTGGATTCGTTGTCTGAATGATTATTCTGGATGATGACGAATCACGCATTCATTGTACACATCGTGATGCATGTAGAACGGCATACGCACATATATGGTCACTTTTGTTATTTTTATCTTAGGGACACTTGGTCCATGTAATTAATCTCTCCAGAGATTTTGGCCTAGTTTTCGGCATTTTTTTTAAGTGGGAGTCAGATGGGAGTCTTTGTTGTTAATTGTTGAGTGTAAATATGGTGATTTGTTAATAAATTCATTTGTTTTTAACCCTGGCTTCACTCTTTCCTGCATGTTATTTTGTTATATGTTACCCTGCAAGTTAATGAAGCGCCTTGGCAACAACTTACGATATGAACCGTTACACCCCCCGAAACTGAGTCTCATATGCTTCTTTGCAAGGGTTCAGTATATAGAAATTTTTAACGGTTTACCCAGCGTAAGCTTAAAAGGCGCACGGCCGGCAGGTTTTAATTCGACTCGATTCACTGAAATCGTTAGTGCTTGGCTTCCTTTGGTCATAAATGAATGTTGTCTACAGAAACCTTCCTAGAGAATTCCTTTACAGAATGGTAAAAAACGCATCAAATTCAATCCAGTGGTTCTCGAGACTACCCGTTACATCCAAGAATCGGAGATTTTGTTTTATACTATGTTGAGATTGTTCTGTTAGATTTAAGAACTGTAGTTCCAGTCATGCTTGTCTTGTTCACAGTGTACTATTATAGTACATTATGCAACGAGCCTATAATGGCTATAATTAAGACACGAGTATCTTTATAAAACGAGCGTATGGGAGTTGTATAATTTCCATACGAGTGTCTTAATTACCATTATAGGCGAGTTGCATACGACTGTTTATGTTCGACGATAATTATAACTTTATTATATGTTTTAACATAAATATTCATAAATATCTGTTTAGATTGTCACTAGAAATTTGTGATCGGGTGCTGCGCTGAGTATAGGATATCTCTGATTTCCAAGCTCTTTGACCGACCGACGCATGCGCTCTGTGTGCTTCAATGCCATATGTGCAGAATGAACACCAGTATTCAGTAAAAATGTCACCGAATGCGTTTGAAAACAACGCGCTGTGTAGAAATTGGATTTGGAGATATTAACGTACAGTGCTATTTCTTGTCTCATATTCACCATTTTATTTACGCGAACATATGGACGGTGCACTTTCGGTAATTTATACAGACATGTTGGATTTTGAGCGCATGCGCGAAGGTATCCTTATCTAATTGGTCAAACAACTGTTTCTTGAGCTGTGATTGGTGGGAGAAACTGTTTCATAATGAAAAATAGTGTTATAATGACCATCATTATGATACAGTTTTCAGATATATAATAGTCAGGGTCGAACATAAAAGTTACAATGTGCTTAGATGGAAGAGAGGGCCCAATGGCTCTAATCTTGCCAGACAACATGAATCTAATCTATTCTAATAGAAGAACAGAGCTGATGGCTGGAATATCCGTTTCTCCCTGGGAAACAGTAGTTGTTTATGTTCGTTTTCGATAAAATACCCTACTGTAGGTGTAATGCCATGCACCTGGGATTGGCATGTTGTCAGTTTTAGTGGATTATATTATAATCGGGAATCTCTTTGATGTTATCAGGAGTATTTATCCGGCCAATAACATAGCAGCTGACGTTGATGGAAGAGTAATACCGTGGTTTGACGTGCGTAATGCAGGGCTTTATTCAGTCCTCAGCGTTACTCTTGTATCTGTGGCCAACGAATTGAGGATGACAATATTGTTCACAAAGCCTACTGTTGCTCAACAAATAACTCACACGTACAATCACTGACTGTTAGGGATTCTTTACTTCTCCCCTACATTCCAGGAGATTTAAGCTCTCAGTAAAAAATGCGTGCAAGAACAGAGATTCCAAAGTATTTCCAATATTGGGAGGCAGGTTTAAGTTGTTGATTCATTTCGGGGTCTTGCGACATTGTAGTCATGTAGCCGCGCGCACTTGAGTAAGTGGAAAATCTGACTGATGACACTTGACAACAAATTTGAACTTTTTTTTTTTTTTTTTTTACAAAGGCCAAAATATTTTGAATTAAATGGATTTGAGTGTGCTGAAGTTGAAAATGACAGTTAAAGATCTAGATTAGCTCAGGCTTGGAAGTTATTGAAACTTTAATGTTCTTCACATATTATAATGGGACAACAATTGTTGGGGTTATCAGCACAACTGCGGGGCATTATGGCAGAAGTTTTGATTCCACACAGTAACTTAAAAACTCACGTAAAAGTCACAATACACTAAGGAGCAATTTTGTTTCCATACAATAACGCAGAATCTCATGCCACAATACACAATGGATCACTACGGAAGACAAGCAATCTTAGACTGTGTTATCTAGAAACGTCCGGCTCCATGGCTAATTGGTTAGCATACTAGGCTTTGGCCTGAAGGGTCCCGGGTTTTATTCCCGCATGGGCCACTAGGGATTTTAACCTCCTGAGGTTAATTCTCATGGCCCGGGGACTGGGTGTATGTGACGTCTTCATCATCACTCATTCTAATTACGACGCGTAGGTCGCCCACGGACGTCAACAAGAAAGACCTGCACTCGGCCTCTCAGGAGGCCACATTAAAAAAATAAAACTAGAAACAAAACACAGCATTCATTGGCATTCCTGAAATAAGATAAAACAAGAGTTAAAACAGAAATAAGGACTAACAAACTTCGTACAGCACTAAACCAGGAGCTGATGAACGAAAATTATTGTCATTTCGAATTCAGCGTACCAAAATCTATCAAGATGTGGTATTTTTGTTTATGTAAAAATTTCATTGTTGAACAGTGTAACCTGTGTCATTGTTATTACTGTACTGGGAAGGATTCAGTTATGCAGCATAATGAGCTATTTATAATAATTATTACAAGGTAATAATGATTGTGGGGTTTGAAGCCATATTTTCAGTGTTTTTAATGATGTTCAAATACTACAGAAGTCCACCCCGTAACACAGTGACTAGCATAATTGGTTGTCATCGTAGAGGTCTGGGTTCGATTCCCAACTCTGGCAAGAAATCTAATTCTGGTCTGTGGGCTGGAACGAGGTGAACTCAGCTACGTGATTTATCGAGATATGATTTAAGGCTGGCTAGATTTTGCTTTTAAACTATTCCATCGACAGATTCCCTATGGTTTCTTGTCTAGTGATTCTCTGATTTACAACAGATACCAAAACATCAGCTGACGGTTTGGCCATGTTGAGTTCTCGTGTCCAGAACTTGGATGGGTGACGGGTTCTAAGGGACCAGGTGTTGTAGGCGGGGGAACGGAAGGAGCAGGAGAAAGGAACTGGTGGGCTACAGAAATGAAACTCCAACTCAGGATGTTCACATCTAACTGCAAGGAGAAGACCCTTCTTCCTGTTAGGTTAATGTTGTTAATTCGTATTAGGGTTTGAGACATATTTGGTCATTAGTCCAGTGTACTTGTGTGTGTATGTGTGTTTAATATGTATGTCAAACTGTGTTTCTGTGGTGATTGTAGTAGTGTGTGTAGCTGTATTGGAGAAAGATGTGGTAGGCGCCCCGGGACTTGAAATAAAGTACTATCCAGGCATTTGCCTGGAGAGAGTGTGAAAAAAACCGGCGAATACCACACTGCGGAGAGCCACTGTCAGCGCCGGGATTGAAACCTTCGATCTCTGGAATTGCTACAGCTCCCTGTGGTGAGCAATTTAACGCACACGGCTACGCCTTGGGGTAGGTTTACTTGAACTACTAACAAATCCATGGGGCGGGCCAGGCTACAGGCTCCGTGCGTTTACTGAAGTGCTGCTGTAAGTGGACGTTCCGAGAAGCTGCTACATGCCGCGATCAGCTGAGTATTGATGTACCGTACTTCGAAAACGTAGAGCCTCCGTGGCTTAGGCGGCAGCACGCCGGCCTCTCACCGCTGGGTCCGTGGTTCAAATCCCGGTCACTCCATGTGAGATCTGTGCTGGACACAACGGAGGCAGATAGGTTTTTCTCCGGGTACTCTGGTTTTCCCTGTCAAAATTTCATTCCAGCAACACTCTACACTATCATTTCATTTCATCCGTCATTCATTTAATCATTGCCCCAGAGGGGTGCGACAGGCTTCGGCAGCCGGCACAGTTCATATCCTCGACGCTAGATGGGGGCTTCATTCATTCCATTCCTGACCCGGTCGGAAGCAGGATGTGGATTTCCATTTCACTTCGAAAACGTGCGAGCATTTATTCTACTATTTCATACAGTAATAATGTCAAGTCCCCTCCGTAGCTTAGCGGTCAGCATGGTTAGCTGCCGCCCCGGAGGTCTTGGGTTCGATTCCCGGCTCTGCCACGAAATTTGAAAAGTGGTACGAGGACTGGAACGGGGTCTACTCAGCCTCGGGTGGCCCAAATGAGTATAGGGGGTTCGATTCCCCCTCAGCCATCCTCGAAGTGGTTTTCCGTGGTTTCCCACTTCGTCTTCGGGCAAATGCCGGGATGGTCCCTTCTTCAGGGCCACGACCGCCTCCTTCCCTCTACCTTGTCTCTCCATCCTAACCATCCCTTATCTTCCCTCATGAGGCCCCTGTTCGCTTTGCAGGTGAGGCCGCCTGGGCGAGGTGCCAATACCACCTCACCAGTTGTATCCCTTCCGATTCGATGTTCCCAGGTCTAGGACACTGCCCGTAGAGGCGGTAGTGGTGAGTTCCCTCGCTGAGTCCGTGGGTTCCACCAACCTGGAGGGTAAACGACTAAAAAATAATAATCTCAAAAAGCTGTGTAGTATTGTTGGTTGCAATAATAGATATTGTAACACACAGAACAATGTAATATTCTACACAGTTTGCCTTCACGAACTCACTAAATTGATTTGAAAACACGGTGGATATTGACGGTGAATCGCAAGCAGTACGTTTTAATTGTGCATTTGGGATTAAATTAACCTATCTCTAACTAGGTTTGTTGATGTTAAAAGTTAGTTTGGACTCTCAGCAAGCGTTTGAGCTCACGAAAACTATAGGTCATCGCTTTGTAAAACAAGTTAACCTATGGGTGAAAATACGCTTGCGTAGGCCTACCTAGGCCAAACTGCTTCTGAAACCCAAATTCAGAGCTCATCAGCTCGGCTCCCTAGCATAACTTTTAGATATTTGGATATTTCTAGGGAACTTAGGGACATCAACATCTCTGGTACCTAGTCTTAAGTTTCTAGTATACCTGGAAAAGTTGCATTAATTCATGTCTATTTTCATTTTTGTATTTATTATACATCGTTACACCACGACGTTACCTCCTTAATATATCGGAAATTTTCGTCAACACTTCCTCTGGGTTTATTTTAAAAGTTAGTTTGGACATTCAGAAAACGTTTGAGTTCACAAAAACTATTGGTCATGGCTTTGAAAAAAAAAAAGGGCTAATGGTTGAAAATAATGTTGGCTTACACCGTTCTTCTCCTAAGCCACCATTTCAAATCCCTCCAACTCGGTCTCGCCGAAAAATGTAGAATATTTTAGACTCTTATAGGGATCTTGTGAGTATCAGCTTCACTAGTGCTAAGTTTCAAGTTTCTAGAATGTTTGGAAATCCCTCATTGATTCATGTTTATTTTCAGAATTTACCTACACATCGCTCCACCTCGGCCATGGTAACATACTCGAGCTTATAAATTTGGCCACTCATAGCGCGGCGGTGCATTTCTCACCCCAACGCACGGAGCCTAGGCTTATAGGTGGACCGGAGACGAGTGGGTTCAAACCTCACTGTTGGCCGTCCTTGAAATTATTTACCGTGGTTTCCTAGTTTCCAATGCTAAGGCGGTACCTCCTAATAGGCCGTACCAGCTTCCTTCCAATCTTTGCCAAGTTGCATGCATGTTCATTTATTTCGTCTTTCTTCAACTACAATAGTGAGTATGACGTCAGGAAGGACATCCGGCTGTATAAACCATTTACCTCGCGAATACTCGCATCACCTCATCAGGGACGGGCATAATACAGCACAGACTTGCTTCGAATGTCCAATCATTCAGAATGTTAGACAACACATTATGGAAACGATACACAAATTTTGCACATGTTAGCTATAGAAGTTTGAAATTGCAATTTTTTGCGATTGTGAAATCAATGCTAATCATTTTTGTCCTCAGCCAGACGTTCAGTATTTTGAATGATATTTCCTGCACACTTAGCCTTATTAATTAGTTAGATTAATACATTATCATCCCGTGCCTTCCGTGGCGTAGTTGGTAGCATGCTGAACTGCTGTGCCCAAGATAGCGGGTTCAAACCTGGACGAAGTCGTTGGATTTTTTAGGAGCGTTAAAATTTTTCAGTATGCCTTCCTTCGGAGGGGAAGTAAAGCCGGCGGTCCCATGTCATAGATTTGTGGCATGTAAAAGATCCTTCCACAGACTAAACTTGTGGGAAGCGAAATTTCCAAGTTAGATTTCGTCGGAACGCTCTATCAAAGTTCCAACGTTCACCACTAGGTATCATTGACATCTGGTAGCGAAAGTTGGAACTACTTGAAATTGAACGGAACTTGTAGCTCACTTGTAGCTTGAAGCAGCTACAGCCTGTGGCGAGCCGAAGATGTCCTCGGACACTCCCGGCACTAAAAGCCATACGATAAATAAATAAAAATAAATACCTCTTGGTGCTATTATTACAACATGAAAAAAAAACAGTCGCCTCCGTAGCGTAGTGGTCAGCATGGTTAGCTGCCGCCCCGGAGGTCCTGGGTTCGATTCCCGGCTCTGCCACGAAATTTGAAAAGTGGTACGAGGACTGGAGCGGGGTCTACTCAGCCTCGGGTGGCCCAAATGAGTAGAGGGGGTTCGTTTCCCCCTCAGCCATCCTCGAAGTGGTTTTCCGTGGTTTCCCACTTCGTCTTCGGGCAAATGCCGGGATGGTACCTTCTTCAAGGCCACGGCCGCCTCCTTCCCTCTTCCTTGCCTATCCATCCTAACCATCCCTTACCTTCCCTCATGAGGCCCCTGTTCGCTTTGCAGGTGAGGCCGCCTGGGCGAGGTGCCAATCCCACCTCGCCAGTTGTATCCCTTCCGAATCGATGTTCCCAGCTCCAGGACACTGCCCGTAGAGGCGGTAGTGGTGAGTTCCCTCGCTGAGTCCGTGGGTTCCACCAACCGGGAGGGTAAACGACTAAAAAAGAAAAAAAAAACAACAGATGTTTACAACACAATACATGGTTTCAAATATAAACAGAAGTATCCTCAACCTAGTTCTCTTAATCAAAGTCAAGAACAACTAGCTCAGCGAAATAGAAAAAGACATTCAAGAAATTGGCATTACAGAGGATATTATACGAGATCGACTTCAGTTCAGAACATTAATCAACAATCATAATTTCTCTGAGAAAATGACTACCAGGACCAAGAAATCATGGACTGAAGAACGGAGGAAGATGTTCTGTGCCCAGATGAAGAGATTTTGGGAGATGAAAAATTCATCATTAGCAAAATAAGTTCTGTCGCGCTCCACAGATGGGTATAACGATGTAAATAATAACAATGAAAATGCAAATCCGTAGCCTGCTTCCAGTCTCCGACTGGGTCAGGCAATGGAATGAGTGAAGCCCCCATCTAGCGGCGAGGATATGGACTGTGCCGGCTGCCGAAGCCTGTCGCACTCTCCTGGGGCAATGCTTAAATGAATGACAGAAGAAATGAAATGATAGTGGAGAGTGTTGCTGGAATGAAATTGTGACAGGGAAAACCGGAGTACCCGGAGAAAAACCTGTCAGCCTCCGTTTTGTCCAGCACAGATCTCACATGGAGTGACCGGGATTTGAACCACGGACCCAGCGATGAGAGGCCGGTGTGCTGCTGCCTAAGCCACGGAGGCTCCCCATATGTAAACAATGATTATGTAAACAATAATATTATTATTAATAATAATAATAATAATAATAATAATTATTATTATTATTATTATTATTATTATTATTATTATAATACAATATGAATAGATATGGATATACCAGAGAATCGCGTGATGTGACTGACCGCAGGCACAGTGTTTGTTAGTTATTTAATTAGCTTGTCTGCTGCGTGGCGCAGTGGTATCGTTCTCGCCTGCTGTTCTCATGATTGCAGGATCGATTCCTGGCGCAGTCAGTTGGCATTTAAGGGTGCGTAAATATCAGGGAGCCGTGTAGGCTACGTAGATTAACTGGCACGTCACAGATCCCCTTCGATGCCGAATTCCATCACTCTGGCGTCTCTAAAAGAAGCAGTAGTTAAAAAGGCACGTAAAACCAATTTCATTATTAACATTATACTTAGTTAGTTACTTACTTATTGTTGATTTAAGGCACGGAACAGCGAGGTCATCTGCCCTCGTCTAATTTGATATTGGCCCGCGGACAACACTCCTTTTTAATAATGTAAATTAATTATTGAATGACTCGCGTGCTTTCGTCTAGCAACTGTTATTGTTGATTGGGATGCACCGTCCTCAACTTGGGGCGATGTAGAGCCTCACTCAGATAAGAGAAGAGCTCTCACATTAGTCGTGACGTCAGTCGTCTTGCCCCAGTCGTGACAAATGATCATTGCAGTCGATATGGTGAAGCTCGTCCTTCTTACGGAAACAATACAAGCCGTTCCTTCGCAGCCAGGATTGATTTCATTCCAAGGAATCCGTGGACAGAGATTCCGTCTTATAGAAAACACTAGGCAATTCTTCTTCTTGTTCGGTTTCAACTTGCCCCAGCCAGAAATGTTTAAGGAAAGCAATAACATTCCAGACTTAGTTTCAGCACATGCAGATGATTAATTTGCCATGGTGTTGTGGTGAAATTTAATTTGGATAGTTGTCATCCATTTGATATTTCTTTATTAATTCTTGTAATCGTTGATAATATCGATGCTTTAGTTTGCCTCTAAAATAGTTGTTGTTTGAATCTTTGGTCTTTTGACTGGTTTGATGCAGCCCTCCATGCTGCCCTGTCCTGAGATAATCGTTTCATCTCTACATAGCTACCACATCCTACATCCGAGGCAATCTGTTTAGCATATTCTTACCTTGGTCTACCTCTACAGTTCTTACCCCTGCCCCGTCCTTCCATAAATAAATTTGCTACTCCCGGCAGTCTTAGTATGTGCCCTACTTACCTATCTCGTCTCTTCATTAGCACTCACCAGAAACATCCCTACTCTCCCACTCGTCTTAATACCTCTTTATATTTTACTCTATTTACCTATCTGATCATCATTCTACTGTAACACCACATTTCAAGTGCTTCTATTCTCGTCTTCTTTGCGGCGCGAACAGTCCAAGTTTGACTGCCATAGAGTGCCACGCCCCAGATAAAGGCTTTAAAAATGACTTTCTGGTACATAAATTTATATTTGATGTCAACAGTTTCCTTCTTTGTAGAAATGCTTTCCTTACCCGAGCCAACCTACTTTTATATCCTCTTTGCTTTATCCATCACTGGTTATTTTGCTTCCTATGCAGCTTAAGTCTCCTACTTAAGCTCTTCACCTGCCAATTTGACGGCAATAGGGGTTTCCTATTTCTTTCGGCTGCATTGCACTTTTTTTTTCATTTATTGATTTTCATCATAAGCTTCTTCCTCAAGGCGGAGTCCATACCATTTAAAAACTCATTCAAATCCTCTGGTGAATCGGCTAAGATTGAAATGTTTTAGGCAGTGGCCCACATTGCGGCGGCAAATGTAACTTTGGCACACTGATGGGCGACGAATGTAACGTTTTGGGAGCCACTCACAACTGTGGTGAGAAATAATAACGTTACTGCTAATAATAATAACATACTCACCTTTTACCTGCCTTTTAATAATGAAATGAAAATCCACAGCCTGCTTCCAGTCAGGAATGGAATGAATGAAGCCCCCATATAGCGGCGAGGATATGGACTGTGCCGGCTGCCGAGGCCTGACGCACTCCTCTGGGGCAATGATTAAACGAATGACAGATGAAATGAAATGATAGTGGAGAGTGTTGCTGGAATGAAATGTTGACAGGGAAAACCGGAGTACCCGGAGTAAAACCTGTCTGCCTCCGTTTTGTCCAGCACAGATCTCACATGTAGTGACCGGGATTTGAACCACGGACCCAGCGGTGAGAGGCCGGCGTGCTGCCGCCTAAGCCACGGAGGCTTCCCTGTCTTTTAATAATAATAATAATAAGTAATAATAAAAATACTAATAATAATAAGCTCGTTTGGACGACAGGTCATCTGATGATATAGGTGAACCAAATTTATAACTGGAACATAAACTAGAGCAATCGAGAACTCTCCCTCTCAAGTCGTGGCAAAGCTGTGCCACTAACCAATTGGCCTCCGTGATAGGGAATAGGGATGCCTTGTGACTAAAGCTATCTAATAAGAAAGAATCAAAATTTATTAAGTTAAAGAAATGCAGCAGCTAATCGTGACGTTAGATTATATTATAGTAATGATAGATCAAATAAAATAGAGCTTGAAGTTAAAATTTAAATTGGCGAAGTATACAAATTGGAAATTAGGGATTTGAATTTAATTTACGATAAAAAGCTTGACTCCTCTGTGACATAATTGAAATAACAGAGAACTGGTTTGGCGTTTCCATATGTGAGCTCAACATTGTCGTCTTGACGATTACTGCGTGCTGGTGACTGTCTCTCTTTTATAAGCAAGCTCGGAATGTGGCTGGCTCTCGATCCGTAGTTGGTGAAGGGACTTAACTTTGTCCACTGTAGACTGACTTCAGTGAATGGATGTACTCCATAATTCACTTTGGTGAATAGGATCAAGGCACGATCATATTGCCGTCAGTATAATAAGTATCAGCCTGTATTATTACAGTATAACCATAGTTGATTTTGGAAACCCTTTTTACAAAAGAGGAATCTGTTGACATCGAATATAGATTTAGGTATTAGGAAGTCATTTTTGAAAGCCTTTGTCTGGAGCGTGGCGCTCTATGAAAGTGAAACTTGGACTATTGGTGCAGCAGAAAAGAGGAGAATTGAAGCATTTGAAATGTGGTGTTACTGGAGAATGATGAAAATCAGATGGGTAGATAGGGTGACAAACGAAGAGGTATTAAGACGAGTGGGAGAGGAGAGATGTTTCTGGCGACTGCTAATGAAGAGAAGAGATAGGTTAGTAGGACACATACTAAGACACCCAGGAATAGCAAGCTTAGTTATGGAAGGAAGGGTTGAGGACAAGAACTGTAGGGGTAGACCAAGATTAGAATATGTTAAACAGATTGCTTCGGATGTAGGGTGTGGTAGCTATGTAGAGATGAAACGATTAGCTCAAGACAGGGAGGCATGGAGTGCTGCATCAAACCAGTCGAAAGACTGAAGACTCAAACAACAACAACATAATATGCGATTGACTTTAAACTGAAATATCGATCACTTTCTATCCTAAGATAGAAGCAGATTCTAATGTAGCAGTGACCGTAACGACGTGGCAAATTATTCAATAATTGTAGAAGATAGTCGATAAGTGTGGACGAGAATCGCTCTGCAAACGTATATATTTGCAGTATGTCTTCCCTCTATGGATGTTCTTCATCCTCCAAAAGGAAAGGCGTCGCCATGACTACCCCCTACCATCAGCCTGTAATATTCAAATGAAGCCTTCTTATACGCCCCAGCATCCACGTTGTGGAACGTCATGATTTTCTAAGATTTCTCCAGCCGTTGTTCAAATGTCGTTGAGATTCGTGACGTCAGTCACCTTTCCTGAATTCCTTTGCGAAACAGTAGCAGTCTCACCCGGAAACTTGGTGCACAATTCCTAGAATCCAAGTCTAAACTCAGTGGATCTCCTGTGGCTTGCCTGTCGCCAGCTCAGACGATATCTTGGGCAACCAGACCCTTTGAGTCCCTAACTTTAATACTAACTATTCAATTTCCAGTTTACATAATTCTAATACATGACGATTAATAGAATAGATGTAATAGTAATAACAATAAGCATATGACAATTAGCTGGAATAAATTAAAAAAATAATGATATTAATAATAATTAATAGTAATAATATACATATAGCTGCTTTATACTAATTAAATATGAAATAGTAACACTTTGAATATTTACAACAAGGGGATGAATTCGAAACATTAAAAGATGACAAAGTCGTTAGAAAATCTCATAGTTGAGATAATTTTTTCTTGAATTTTTACTCCCACTAAAAATATTTCTCTAATTTGCCTCTAATAACGGGGGATATTTTAAGTAAAGAATTCATGGTAATTCACCATACACACGGTATTCCAACGATACTTGCGCACAAGCACACACTATTTGTATAACTTATCAAATCAGGGAGCAGATGTCCTCGATATTCAGCAATAAATATTGAAGCAACAATCAGCAGCAACACCACCATCACTCAAATCTATTTGGCCTTTGTGAAGGAGAACATAACTTGCTTGTGGACCTAATACACCCGCAGTCTGAAAAGTGCGGTGAATGGGTCTATATTACGAACGGATTGTTGGCTTACATGAAACAGCCGTTACTATCCTTCGAAGTAATCCCCGTGGATGGTTATGCACTTCTGAGAACAACTGAACAAGTCCTGGAAACTCCTGGCATAGTCTTCTTTAGGAACAGCCTTCAGTTTGGGTCGTCAAAACTCTAAATTGAAAGCAAGAGAGAGGCGTGAATTTATGCAACCTGCCTTGCACACCTGGTAGACGGGTGGCAGTGAGAAGGGTGAATTTATGCAACCTAACGTGCACATCTGTTCGACGGGTGGCACTGAGAAGGGTGAATGTTCCGTGGAATGGAATGGTCCTGAAAGCCATCGTCACGAGTGACGAGACCTGGTGCCTGAGGTACGACCTCGAAGGCAAGCGTCAAAGTATGGAGTATCGGGGTCCAGGGTCGCCAAAAAGCCCTGAAGGGCCAGATGTTTTCGGACATTTCGGACATCCAACGTAATGTGACGACCCAACTGAAGGCTATCCCTCAGGAAAACCATGCCAGAACTTGTACAGTCGTTCTAAGTAGTGCATAACCACCCACGGGGATTACTTCGAAGGATAGTAACGGCTGTTTCAGGTAAGCCAACAATTTATTCGTAATATAGACCCATTCACCGCAGGTCAGTGGTTCGAACCCGGCACTGACAGCGGGTATCCTTAGTGTCGTATTTCGCCGATTTTCTTTTACCATATTCCCTCAAGGCAAATACTGTGCCAGAGCTCCTACCCCATCGCCAACCCTAATAATTACAGTCACCACCTATCATACAGATCAACACCCATACCCAAGCACACAGGGCTGATGACCAAATATGTCCCAAGCTCCAAGTACGAATTATCAACAACAACAACAATTGAACATTCTTCATAATTGGCGTGGAGGGGGTAACCACTCTTAGATCCCCTCTGAATCCACTCTCACATTAACTACTGTACACTTGAGGATTGTAAATACCGTACGCCCAGACACACGCACATACATGAACGCATGCACACGTGAGTTAAAAGGAAGAGAAAAAGCACATCACTCACCACACTATTGTCTTACTTGACAGCTGAGCTGCACGCTAACAACCTCTCAGCTTTCAGGAGTGCAGTGGGCATATGGCCACAGTCGATGAACAAGATTAATTGAACTTCACTAGTAAGGTGAAAGGGCGAGATGTGAAGACTTAGCAGCTCACCCGTTGATCACAATTCGAATTTCTGGAATTTGATCATGAAATAAAATCGTATCCGCTATCCCTTATTTCACTAGTATAGCATATTACCAAGGGTATGTTGGCAACAGCGATGTTAAGCAAAACAGCGAAAGAGAATATCCGGAAGCACTACTACTACGATTACTACCACCACCATCACCGCACAAAATTTCGTTCTGATCGAAAGACAATTCAAAGTTGAGACGTTAATAAATTGAGTCAAGAGCTACAATGTGTCAGCTCTCAGCGCTCAAATTTTGAGACACAGATTCTTGCTAGTCCAGACACGGGGTGCATGTCCATACATTTCTCATTTCCTCCAAACTCTTCCACTGCATTCGATCTGTCCCGTCACTATACAGTAACGATAGTCAACCCCTTTCAATATATTGTTCCACTGAGCTGGAGTGACCTCCACAAACAAACAACGGCAGTCAGCGTCTTGTTAATCAAGGTGTGTGCCTCATGATAAGATTGGTTTTGTACGTGTTAACATCAGTCATACGGAATTATTTGAGATTTTAGAAAAATGGTCAACAAATTGGATAATGTTTTAAACTGAAATAATACCTATTTCTTACATTCAAATCTCCCACTGCAAAAGGCAAATTATCATCTGAATTCTTTCTGAAATGACCGATATAAAAAAGGTTATCCCCAACATGCAGTACGTGCGTATTTGAACACAACATCACGTGATCGCGAGTTATTTTTGAAACTCCCTGCCCATTGGCTCGTTGTGTCTTAGGCAATCCTAGACGTAGTATGTAACAGACGCCACGTCGATACAACACTTTTTTCAAACAAGATGTTCGGTTTATAATATGTAGCCTACTTTCTCTTAAGTGTATGGGCGTATTTATAACTCTTTATCCTTATTATGGAGTATAATTGAATGCTCGTTAAAGTAGCTTGTTGAAATACAACGTTTTCCATGGTTTACCATTTCCAACTTCAGAAAAATGTTGGGACGGACCTTCTGACAAGCCACGGCCACTTCCTTCCACATCCTTGCCCAGCTTCAATCATCTTCATCTCTCAATAACTCCTCTCATGGGGTTGGCGTCAGGAAGGGTATCTGTCCGTAAAATACACTCGCCACATAGCCTTTCATCGCATCTAATCTCCAACCCTGTTGAAAACGGGAGTAATAATGGGTGGACATACATTATCACTATACTAACGATTATTTCCAATCATTGGGGTACTTCCTGGACCTTTCATCGACTATGTAACTCAAAATGGTACTTTGGTCGAGTGGTCTGATGATTTCTTCTCACCCGCGTAGCAGGGGTTCGGATCATGTAAAGTTTTTTTTAAATTTGCGTTAAGCTTATATTATATTTGTAATTGCATATATTGCGTCTTTTCTAGTGGGAAATAAATACGAATTACACGTTTTACAGCTAGCATCCACAACATAGGGACAAATTTATTGGCTGAGAATTCCTATACCCGTTTCAGGTTAATAACCAAAAATACATTGCTAGTACCATAATGCCGAATAAAAATACTATTTGGTTTACGTGCCAGAAGTTATGTTGCCTGTAGTCGACTCAACCGCGGTTCTTATGGAAATCGCCGTGTTAGAGTGTTGAAATAACATATTGTTATACGTATACATATAAAAAAAATCAAGTATAAAAAAACACTTGCCTGGTTTCCAACCCCAACCAAATGGGCGAGAGTTCGTAATGCAAACCATGCAGATAACCTGGCCATTGTTACGTAAGTGTTATCAAAAACCTTATATACAACTCCTTAGCAAATAATTACTTGGAATAAACGATATCTTGAGCGTATTATGCCTTCATTATGAACCATTTCATACTAAATTTATATTATTTCTATTATTATTATTACATGCAACATCCTGAACTTACTGAATGATGAGCCAGGCCGCAGGTGTCAGGTGCCATCTTGTCTTGTGACTGAGTGCGGCTAAGCCTGAGCACTCCTTCAGCCACTGCTACAGTATAAAATTATAATATCCAACGAGCCACGTCCTTAAGGACAGTATAAACCACCCTCTGTTTGATAAGTGGAACTGGTGAAACTGGGAATGAAGTTATGGATTCTGATGCTTGCATGATTCAGACAGCCGCATTTGAAATGGGTGCGCTGATGACCTTGTAGTTTAGGCGAAAGACGCGTCCTATATGAAGGTATGTTTTTACAAAATTTGGTAGAGACCCGATGATTAGTTTAGTCGTAAATTTTTAAAGCTTTGAACATTTTGTTGGCCGCCGTTTTGGTTAAGAAGGTGGCGATATAAAACATGACACTGACGTGCCCTTTGCTAGTGCTATCTGTTTAACAAATTTTGTTTTGTCGTGTTTTAATTGATAGGGGAGAACACACATACACAGACAGGCACACGAACCTTTGGCCCGTATAGATATCATAAGTATACTTTCATTTTTGCAAAATTTAAAAGTAGTCTAAAATTCGATATGACACAGTATGCGACTATCGACCGGTTTACTTTCGATATCGCTCCCTGCCACATTGAGGACCTAGTATTACCTACAATACATATACTAATAGATAGCAGAGCCGGGCTGATCCATATAACACCTACGAATAAAAAGGAACATGAATATGTATAAACCATATAAAACCAATCCAATTCCAACTAGCTCTGTAACAATACTGTAATCCTCGCTGTAACACCTGAATACACAGCATGCAACATGAAGTATTAAAGGAAATGAGAATACTATTTTACAAACCAAATTGAATAAGTACATCCACTTGCCCGAGAGCGCGCGCATAATATTGAAGGGAAAAAATGAAACAAATCAATTATTGGAAATGATAAGGAGTTATGCTTTTAATAATAGACTGTGATAGTTATCAGCGTTCAGTGTGAAAGCCCCTGAGAATGAACTACGCTTGTATCTAATCAATGTACAGTGTGAAGATCTAGGGAGATTTCATTTACAAAAAGCTTAATAAAATAATATGTAATTGACCTGCTCATTAGCACGTTAATGTAGGATATGCAAGCAATTATTTTGTCCTTCCACATGCCAAGGAACTCAGACGGAACGAAATAGTAGCTTTATGTGCCCGTTGATCTCACAATAATAATCCGCGAGACCTCCTATTTACGTAGAATCGGAACCACCGAACATTACATATTAACTCTGAAAATTTCCGATGCATTAACCAGGAATCGAACTGACTAATGTCCTAATGCAATCATAACTTATGTTAGTTACGCTTGATCTAGTTGCATAATAATGTTTATGTGAAAATAATGAAACATGTAACCGTGATGTGTACATTACTGGAGTATTCAACTCTAGAACTATATTATACAGTACAATGTTTTAATTGCATTATTATTATTATTATTATTATTATTATTATTATTGTTCTTTTCACAATTATTCACGGACATCTGTAGCTACGCTCACTAAGGCGCAGTGCTAGGCCATGGGGCCAAGCTCTCTGTGGACTTGGTAGACGTGGGTTCCAGCCTAATCGTTCGTCGTCCTTGAAATGGTTTTCCATGGTTTATCATTTTCAACTCCAGAAAAATGTTGGGACGGTACCTTCAGACAAGCCACGGCCACTTCCTCCCACATCCTTGCCCAGCTTCATTCATTTTCATCTCTCAATAACTCCTGTCATGTGGTTGGCGTCAGGAAGGGTATCCGTCCGTAAAAGACACTCGCCACAAAGCCTTTCATCACATCTAAGCCCCGACCCTGTTGAAAACGGGAGTAATAAGGGGTAGACATACATTATCACTATTATTCATTAGCTTACTGCAGCCAGTTCGAAGATCGGAGGTTGGAATACTGGCACTGACAGCAGCTATCCTGAGTGTGGTTTTCTCGGATTTTCCACACTCCCTGCAGGCAAGTACCGGGGGTAGGAGGGGTTGTCAGTCCTGATTACTTGGGTGTTTGTTCAATTTGTCTGATAACCTGTGTTACTCTGTTAACCGCAGTAGTGTGTGTGCAACTGTAATTATTAGAATCGGATATGGGGTAGATGCCCCGGGACTTGAAATAATGTACTATGCCGAAATGTGGCTGGAGGGAATGTGGATAAACCAGTTGAAAATAACTCTTAGGATTTCCATTGCCAGCGCTGGGATTCGAAACACCGATCTTTTAACCTGCTACAGCACCCCACTGCGGTCGTGGTGAGCGAACTAATGCCCACAGCTACGCCGCAGGGTGTTCGTAATAACGTAATAAGTAGAGCTGGGAATATTATGTAATATCAAGTGGCATAATATGTACATAAATATGTAACAAAAAGCACCAAAATATGTAGCAAAATATGTAAATTGGGCAAAATATGTAATATCATATAATTAAAATAAACTTACCATTTTTTCAGTTACAACACTCTAAACACTCTTTATATTACATTTTGTATTTTTCAATGTTCTTTGGAGTCATATTATATGAATATATCACACACATATTCAATAGAAACTTATTATTTTCCTAACTCAAAGCACGTTTATTCATTAAACTTTGTAGCACAGTGAACTATTATTTTTGGATGAGTTTGTCACTTAGGATGTTCTAATATGCAGAGAAAGATCTTTCAACAACACATGATGTAACTGGGGAAATTTTAGGAGAGGAATTTTCTCTTGAGGAGGGATCAACGTCATCTCGATTTAGAATTCGGCACACACTGTTAAATGTTGAATAACCAGGATTTCTCTTCAACACTTTTTGCAATTTACTCAATACACTCGCACCAGTTTCCCCATGCACAGCACTTATCGTCCTATCATCCTCTCAAATAGCCTACCTGTCACTCATAATTACCTTAATCCCCTTGTTGAGAGGACAGACAACAGACCCACAATAAGTGTGAAACTTCAATTCAGCAATTTATTTCATATAAAAACAAGATAACTCTGAAATATGTAATTTTATGTTATATCACTAAGAATATGTAGAATACCCACAAATATGAAAAAATATGTATAATATGTAATTACATAGAAATCCCAGCTCTAGTAATAAGTATATTAATCCAGAGGGATTTAATTCTTAACACGACATTTCGGTCCATTTCAGTATTGGTGTTTTATAAGGCACTTTCCAAGCCACATAATTTAGGATGATCCTCTCAAGTACAGACACTAGACGAAATAGCATGGGAAATGGGTCACCGTTGATGTTCATGGAAGGGCAGTTCCACAGCCGTAAGTGACTGAGGTGGACTGGTAAGTCCCCGGTGTGTGAGCGAGGTCCAAAATATTACATCCTAATAGCTTCTGATTCGTTAAAGATATCGATGTTTTGTATTGGAATCTTAAAGGTGTCAAGGGGCTAGTAAAACACAGTATTTTACTTTTACCTGGATTATTAATAACTAAGATATCGATACCAAATTTGATTTCTTGTGTAGAACGAGATTATGTTCTGCTGTTAGAATGTAGTTTATATTATTACGAATTCAGTTACGTAATTTATTCAAAAAATCGGGACAGTACTTCTCGAATAATAAATAATATTTCAAATAGGACAGCCTCCGTGGCTTAGGCGGCAGCACGCCGGCCTTTCACCGCTGGGTCCGTGGTTCAAATCCCGGTCACTCCATGTGAGATCTGTGCTGGACAAAACGGAGGCAAACAGGTTTTTCTCCGGGTACTCCGTTTTTTTTCCTGTCAAAATTTCATTCCAGCAACACTCTCCACTATCATTTCACTTCATCTGTCATTCATTTAATCATTGCCCCAGAGGAGTGCGTCAGGCTTAGGCAGCCGGCACAGTTCATATCCTCGCCGCTAGATAAGGTCTTCATTCATTCCATTCCTGACCCGGTCGGAGACTGGAAGCAGGCTGTGGATTTTTTCATTCCAAATAGGGGAAGGTCAGGATGTGTAGAGCGGACAGAGCTTTAGCTATGCGCTGGAATTGCCTACTTTCTTGTTAAGTGGCACAAGGTTATCGAATTAGAAGTGTCGAGACTTGGGGAAGCAATGATTAAAAAAGAGAAGAAGCGTTTGGTTTAATTGTCAGTAATAATAACAGTCTGCTTCATTTATGTAAAGGACATCAGTGAAGACTGGATTCGGTTCAGTCACTTGTAGTGTTGAGCCACAGAGAGCTGCATCAGTTTTTAAGGGGATAATAACATTCTTATTATAAATGTTTTTTACAATAATGCAGCAATGGCCATTTATTTTATTTTCAGGACGAGTTAGGGAAATGATTTTGGAAGGAAATCGGCCGTGGACCTATTGAAAGGAACTGTCCTGGCATTTGCCACGAAAACCATTTTCAGGATGGCCGAGGTGGGATTCGAAACCACGATCTCCCGGAGCCTTCGAGGCACGAGCTAACACGATAGTGCTCTTGGCCACCATGGCTGGCATTATAAATATTATGACTGCAACAATAATTGACATTTCGTTCCTTCGTATGGACATCATAATAACTAATTACAAGACCATCCGATAACTCGTGTCAATTTCTAAAGTATCTGAAATTGTGACTTTCATAAATTTTCTGATTATTTTCCTGTTTGCAGTTGTTTCCTGCGAAGGTTTTACTTGAGATGAATAGACACCAATGGTAAATTCAATTGGGGTCTTGTAATTTAATGTTACGCCATCCTCAAATTTTTTCACCAAATAATACTGAAGTGACCGATAGCCTACCACCCGAACTTCCCCCAATGATTTTGGACAGCGCAAACGACGTACTTGATTTGATCGCAGTCACACATACTCAAATGTTAGAAACACGTTTTCTAAACGCAACGTGATGGATTCCTTGGGTTAGAAATATTTGTTGTTGTTACTTCATATAGGGATTATGGATATGCTGTTCATCACCTGCGTGCATTTAGGTCAAGAATTGGGACCTGTTCTTGAAACAATCCGGGCATTTTCGGGAACGAATGTAGAAAAACCGAGCAAAGAGCTTGCTCAAGATGGCAGCTATAATTCAAGCTTCTTATCCTCGATCTTCGAGCACCCAA
Source organism: Meconema thalassinum (assembly GCA_946902985.2). Lineage (NCBI taxonomy): Eukaryota > Metazoa > Arthropoda > Insecta > Orthoptera > Tettigoniidae > Meconema > Meconema thalassinum. Next base: position 1,186,471,222 of record OX336389.2, read on the forward strand.
CGGCAGTCGGGAAGCAAGCATTAAGGCGCTTGGATGTGCTGCTGGGACTCGATGTGATTGTGCGACAGGAACAGGGGTTTACGCTTTGAAGAGAAATAATAGTGCGGTATTGGTTAAAAAGGAACAGAATTTTGCCCTGAGGGCTGAGATGGGATACACTCAGCTTCGTTAGCTAAAAGTGAGAAAAGTTTCGATTCGATTACCTCTTATGTCTTCCTGGTTTCCCACTTCGGCTTCACACAAATTCCGGGAGAGTTTCAATGCCGACTCCTTCCCAGCTCTCAGTTACAAATACACATAATACTACTGACGTCACAATAACATAGGTTATTACACACACATTTTACAACCATACTCTGGTACATGGGACTGGAAACGATAATATTCAAAACCATACATAAAACAACCTCAGTAAAGGAACGAAACTAGGCTTTTGCAGTATTATGGAAGTTTATCCAATTCACTTCGCACGTAATTGCATGGGGCCGAAGACCAATATGTCCAAAGATCCTCCATGAAATAACAAAACCGAATGTATCGAACCCAAGGGATCCCTCATATCGCATTTATGAGACATATTTCTAACGTACGTGTGTATGTAACCGTGATCAAAATAAGCACGTCGCTTGCGCTGTTTGATGAGGCGCGCGCTCAAGACGCTAAATCACTATTTGGAATATTGTTGATATTTCAAGAAGTAATTTCTCGAAATTTGAATAAATTTCATATCTGAATTCATAATAATTTGAATTATTCTGCTTATGGCAGAAAATAGTATCGTTCAATTCAAGAAACCAAAGTTGGTATCTATATCTCAGTTCCTAATAATTCGAGGTAAAAGCAAGGCGTGATCTTTCACAATCCCCGTAATACCATTTAAGAATATGAAAACAAAGCCCCGATATCTTTATCGGATAGAAAGTTATTTGGGTGTAACATCTTAGGTGAATAACCCTTTGGATTGCCTTAGAATGACTATTCAGAATTCCCTCGAAGGTGCAAACATTAAGGGGATAACAAAATCTTACAGATACGTTGTTGTTTTATTTAGCTATCATCATGTTCACGTACTTGTCTGTGTGAGGATTTTGCTTGGTAACGTGTATTCTTGATTGAGACTAGGCTTGGGAAGGAGGCAACTGTGGCCTTAAGTTAGGAACCATCCCGGCATTTGACGGGAGTAAAATAAGGAAGCCCCGGAAGACCCCTTTTAAAAAGGCTGAGGTAGCAATCGAGCTTACCTCCTCTGAGTTTTGCATCATGATCAGGTGTATCTCGTTCCAACTCAGCGATCAGACCTAAATTTTTTAACAGAGCCAGGAATCGAACCCAGAACCTTTGGGACCTGATTTTCAATGCATACCTTGATACCGCAGAAAGTGGCTTTAGAGAACCTTTTGAAGTGTTTTTGAACACAATGGTACTTGGACTAACAACAGCACCTTTTGAGATCGATGGAGTAGTAATACACTTTGTCTCCATGTTTACTGTCCTCCATCTTCACCGGTGGGGTGAAGCCAACAAAGGCACAAACTGTCCCCTTTAGATAGGTCTGTAATAATCGCGTCGCCTCCGTAGCGGTCAGCAAGGTTAGCTGCCGCCCCGGAGGTCCTGGGTTCGATTCCCGGCTCTGCCACGAAATTTGAAAAGTGGTATTAGGACTGGAACGGGGTCTACTCAGCCTCGGGTGGTCCAAATGAGTAGAGGGGGTTCGATTCCCACCTCAGCCATCTTCGAAGTGGTTTTCCGTGGTTTCCAACTTCGTCTTCGGGCAAATGCCGGGATGGTACTGTCCCCGTTATCCGGATAGTAGGCTGTCAGATATCCGCCCCCTCAATCGGATTGCCAATAATCAATTCACCGGCACTGCTACATCAATGAAAATGGCACTGACAGATACTATCGAGATTAGAGCACAATAGTTAACAAGAAATTATTGTGGAACACACCAAAATATACGGGGGTTCATACTTACCTTTTACTTACCTTTTAAATTTATCTCGGGGATGGGTTGTCAACTGGATCACTTAAAGTATGCCCACACAATAACCTCCACCATGATATTTAAAATGAACCATAACGAAGACGAGAAACTTTAAACTGCACAATAATTTATTTCACAAAAAGAATGAATTAACAAAAATAAAACAACAAAATCCACGTGGCAATCAGAAGTCATTGTCCACATAACTATGTCCTCCTGTCGGACTTGTATACTCTACATACAATGTTTCAGCTTTCTCAAGCTCAAAATAACGTAATTATAATAATGCACTTGGAATGGAAACGGGATTTGGGACGAGACACATATATCAATTGTTTTGCGTGTTTATACTTCACATTTTATTTATAGCCACAAGGCTATTATGGAGACGTCCTTGGCCTCTATCATACAGTTGTCCGGGCCAGCTGCAATGCACCAGCATCGTCAAAGTGGACTCACCTGTCCGTTCAACCCTAGCATAAGCGAGTTACATCAGAGCTTAGCTCTCCCTTCCAAAACACGTTAAATGTCCACATCTCAACTGAAATATTATCACGCAAATCTTTTAAATGCTCCATTCAAACACCAGTGGATTACTCCAACAATCCCAAATCATATTTAATTGTTCAATCCACCTGCTAAACTAGCGTTGTTTAGAGTATAAAAACAAAACTCTTAATGTTAATAACAAAAGTTCATTAATTATTTATAACAATAATAAATTGTTTATAACAATGTCAAACGACAATTGAAAATTTTATACACGCCTCTATTAATCCCTTTCATTTCAAATTGTTTAACAAAGATATTTACATAATTATTTACAATAATAATATTGTTTATATTATTTATACAAGAAATACATTAAACCACACGTTTATCCGGTTGATAATTACTCAAATTGTGTTGATATAATCGACCAATGAAGGTTAGTTATATTTAACTGTCAAATTCAGGTTTAATAAGGTTTAATAATAATTATAATTATTTGTGACGGTAACCTCCATTCAAAATCTTTATCTCAAATTATTTAACACTCTTGTTAACTTTAACAGTATTTTCACATGAATAACTTTCAAAGAACCAGGACAATACATTCAGCGGGAAAATACTTCGCTCAAAATGCACAAAATTGCACAACAATAGGCCCAGAATTCATCATATATCTTCATATATATATAGCATCAAAATCTTCCAAACTACATACAAAAACCTCCACTCATAAATTCAACAACTTCATTTATTACTGTGGGAACCTCCTTCATTATTCAAGGGCATTACTCATCAGCGACTTTTACAGGCCCACTGAACTAACGATTATACATCCATTGTTCCTCTTCAAAAATTCTTATATTCATCAATTGTATTAATGACTGTTATTATTTAACCTTCGTGGGTTTCATTCATGAATCGATATGAAGTAAAAATTTGCCAATCACAAATAAATTTAATAGCAAATACGATTAGACACTCCTCCCTGGTCTATCAAAATTGAGATTAATATCTTCAAAGTAACGCAGTATAAAAATACTATCTTCAATCAAAGTTCATCTAAACTGCATAAATAGTCGAATAGAATACAATTAGACTGTGGAATGCAAACATTATTGTTCCAATCTATAATTGAGAAAAACTCCTATCAAATGTTCATTACTATAGTGTATTCAATAAATCGTAATCAAAGTTCATATTTCATAAAATTGTCTATAATGCAATGATAAATGTCTATGTTGCAATCATGTTCATAAGACGACTAGTATTTCAAAGATCGTCGATGACGTAATAGATTTTAACGCTCTAAAATCATTTAATTATTCTTCTTTCTTGATGATGACAGAAAATTGGTCAAAGTAATTTACTGAATAGAATTACTTTAATAAAATGACACGCTGTCTGAATTCAAATCTGCCATAGAAATTCGTTAACTTTACAGTCAAATCGTGACTACAAAAATATGCAAATTATTGAAAGAATCTAAATTATCAGTCTCAACTGATCCAAAATTATTTAACTATGCCAATGACATAACAATGTCTCAACAAATCGTAGAAAAAGGCATAAATCATCGAAGTGTACTATGTACAGAAATGTTAATCAAGAAAATGGGGCAAAAGATAGGACAAAAAATATGGGAAAATGGTAGCTCAGATATCGCTACATGACTCAAATAATACAAGAAACGTTCACGACTACCTTATCTGTTGATTGAAGTTCTAGAGGAAAGTTTTCAAAGAAAACTGCTGTTGGTTCCATTTCACCAGCGTGAAGATGTGCTCCGTCCTCGAACCTGGAATCAGCGTCCTCGGAGAATCGAACTGCTTCCTTCTCCGGAAATTGCACTGCTCCATGTATACGAAAGACATCCTTCTGGCAAAACTCTTCTTTATGAGCCGGGTCCACCCTGGCCTCTCTTGAAAGTTCCCTGAAGTTCCAGTCGTAATTCGCCATGAAGTTTATTGCAGTTATTTCCACAGAAATATTCATAATCGTGGAGTATGATGATATTTCCACTGTCATTTGATATAATTCAGCGATGGATTCACGATGCATGAGTGTAGTTGGATGTTCACTACATGCTCGCTTTTGTAGAATGACGATTAACGAAGTTCCATGCTGTTACTTCACTCCATCGATATATGTCCCAATTGCATTAAAGCCTTAGCCTTCCATCTCAACTTCTGTTATAATCATTGAAAGCACTGCAAGATTATAATGTTCCATAGTAGAATGTATCGTTGTATTACCAAACGTATTCTCCAATATCACGGTTGTAACACGTGTCAGCCGTAGTGTATACTGTGGAAATTTAAAAGTGCCTCTCAGGTGGCGAGAAAATCACTTTTGTCTGCAGCCTTAAAGTGTCAATATCTTTTAAATTATAACTGTGAAATCGTTCAAATCTTCTACACACCTCAATGTTGTACTGCCCAATTGAATTATAATGAAGGCAGAAGTTAACTCTTTATATCTTATCTGATAGAAACGTTAATGTGAGCGTTACAACTTCACCTAGTTTCGAACAGCGTAAAATGGAACTGCTCCGTGTTCGTTCGATGCGCCGGGCTTTAACCACACGCTAAAGACAACTTGCTTCACTTATTCACTCGACAATGACTATCTAACATCTGAAATATATATGCGGTATCAGCGGTATGAGAGATATGAGAGATATGAGCTCCTCTCTCCTGTGCACGACCTTTTATCAACTTCTTAAGGGGCGTATCCATCCCTTCCATAGTTCGTTCCTCCGTCATTGCTAGAAGTTTTAACTTTGGCTATACTTGACGGATTTTCAAATTTCAAAAACTCAAAATTAATTTCTTCAAAATTCCAAATCAATGCCATAACTGAAAATAGTTTTCCACAAATCTGCATGCCAAAAGTAATTAAATATCGTAGTTTCAGCAATCTCCGTCTTCCTTCCAAACTATCGTTCATTGGTTCGAGTCTCTCCTCCAATAGCGTAACTTCTTCCTCAGCACAATACCTTGTTTCCTGCGACTGCGTCGTAAATCTCAGATCTTTCTCGAACAAAATCATGACGTCACCAAGAATCTCAGCTCAACCAGCCTACTTGCATGAAATCTGCGTCATCAGTGCCTACGTCATGAATATACACGTCACAACTATGACATTCATAACTTTATTCATTTATGCCAATACAGCCATCGTAGTCTCAATATAATTCAATTTACGGGGGCATTCTCCCTTCACCACGTTTTAAAAACAGTTGCAAATTGTTTTTAAACTCTGTGTTATAAATATCTCAATTCACTTGAACACGAAATTGAATTATTATTGGCTTATTCTTGGATAATATTTCTTCAAGTTCCCAGCATTGAACTTGCCATAAACGACATTATTCTCATCATCGTATAGTTCATAACAGTTGTTTCCATAAGCATTCGTAATTCTGAACGGACCCATGAATACTATTCCAAACTTGGGATAGATTTTCTTACCCACGTCAGCCTTGACAGGTCTGCGTAATAATACCAGATTTCCAATTTATAAGGGAGCACCAAAACGTTTTCCAGCTACTCTTTTCAGTCGTTTTTCTGCTGCTTTCTGGAGTTGTTCTTTCGCTTTGTCTATTCTCTGCTGCCTTCCTAGGTCGAGATCTCTAGGAACGTGGTTAAAAAGATTGTCCCACGGCCTTTCTGGGTTTCTTCCTAGATGAAGTCTCATTGGCACCTCTCCTGTGCTCTCCTGCACTGTAGAATTTAGACATTCCTCAATAAGGGGTACAAATCTCACCCAACCAGAATGATCATTCGGATAGAAAATTCGACAGAATTTCGAAAATTCAGCCATATATCTTTCTGAAGAATTCGATTCCGGATATCGCACGCTTGAAAATATGTGCTTAATACCAAGCCTTTCCATATCTGCAGCAAATTCTAAGGATGTAAACTGAGCTCCATGATCCGAAAGTAGATATTCTGGTTTACCAGCTTTTGGAAATACAGCATGTTCCAGTCTGCTTACAACGTTCCTCGTGTTAGCTTTTTGCATGGGACTCATTGTTACAAATTTTGAGAAGACATCCACGGTAACCAACAGATACTGATTACCCTGATATCCCTTCGGACAAGGACCAAATATGTCTGTCGCCATGAGTTCATTTGGTTTAGAGGGAATCATAGCCTTAGGTTTTCCTTTTAATAGAGCGGAAGCATACTTTGCTCTTTGACATTTATCACAAGAACGAATGACATTAGCAATGCTGGAACGCATGTTAGTCCAAATAAACCTCTCTTTAAGAGTATCAAGAGTTTTATCTAAACCCGCATGTCCAGTTGCGTGATGAGCTACCCACACTAAATTGACAACAAGATTAGGTGGCACGACTATTCGAAGCTTTGAATGCGCAGAGTCAGCATACTTACATACGATGTCTCCACTCAAGACAAAGTGTCGTGAATCTCTCTGTGTAGCTGCATAGTCAACATCAGTATTGTCCATGTAACCCTTAAGGAACCTGTACATTTTCCTGATTGGAGCGTGTCTCTTCTGTGACACACCGATTCGGGCTAACCTCCTAACGGTCTCTTGATCTTGCTGCTCCAATTGTACATGGTGTATCTGCACATTTTTGATAGGGTTACGTGATAAAGCATCAGCCAGTAAGTTATCTTTCCCAGGCTGATGGACGATAGTGGCGTTAAACTGTTGGGTGAACAAAGCCCAACGTGTCAATCTATCACTAGACATGTCAGTTTGCAGCATAAACTGAAGTGCTTTGTGATCTGTAATAATGATAACCTTATGTCCCAGCAACATTTTTTTCCAAGCTTGCAAAGCTGTAACAAAAGCTAACGCTTCTAGTTCAGTCGTAAAGTAATTTTCCTCGTGTTTCTTTAACTTTCGACTAGTGAACGCAATGTAGTGCTTGTTGCCTGCCTCGTCTTTTTGGTATAAGACTTGATGCATCAGACTCTATATAGAACACCTTCTCAAAGTCTGGGTACTCCAGTTTGACGTTGTTTCTGAGCATCTCCTTTGCTTTCTCAAAAGCCTCGTCTGCTGCGGTACTCCATTTCCATCTATTATTTTTCTTGAGTAAATCATACAGAGGAGCCATAATTTCAGAGTATCTCGGACAGTGGCTGCTAATGAATTGGCATGCGCCTACAAATTCTCTGACTTGTTTCACCTTGGTTGGCTTTGGGAACCTAGTGATCGCATCTACTTTCTGCATGTTTGGATGATATCCATCCTTATCAATAGTATGCCCCAAGTAATTGATCTCCTTCTTCAAGAATTGACATTTTCCAAAATTGACCTTGATATTGGCCTCCCTTAAATTTTCAAACAACTTTCTCAAGTGCACTAAATGTTCTGCGGCGTTGGGTGAAGATACAATTAAATCGTCAATGTAGCAGATTACATTTTCCTTCACCTCGTCAGTGAGCTTGCTATCAAGTGCTCGAATAAGTGCTGGTCCACTGTTGACCATTCCAAAAGGCATTCTCACAAAGACCCATGACGTCTGGTCAAATAGGAATCCAGTGCACTGCATACTTTCTTCTTCCAGTTGAACTTGGTAAAACGAAGATGTCAAGTCAAGAACACTGAAACATGCTCTCCCTTTGAACTTTCTAAGCAGATCTCTGATCTTAGGTGGTCGGTCATTTTCTGGAAGAATCTTCAAGTTGATGGTCCGAGCATCGAGACAAAGACGTATCTGACCATTACTTTTCTTGACTACAGTGATGGGGTTTATGTAAGACGACGCCTGTTTTTTAATAATCCCGTCTACCTCCATTTTTCTGATCAACCCTCGTACTTCTTGATAGTATTTCTCAGGTATGGGGTATATTCTCTTTTGGTAAGGGGTTTCATCGGTCAGCCTTATCTTATACTTATAGTCTTTAATCAATCCAGGCTTTTCATCAAAAATATCTTGGAATTCCTTTATCAAATCCTCAAATTCCCCCTGAATTTCTTCAAATCCTTCAGTTTTTCTACTGGGTATTTCTGATATATTCTCCACTTCATTAATAATGGTATTTAAAATTTCTTCCCTAAGGTCTATCTCCAGACTGTTTTTCACGTCCTGTTCTTCGATCTCTTCTGTGATCATGTACCCATCATTAAAGCTAATACTCCTATTTTTCATATCAATAATGGCTCCAACTTTCGATATAAAGTCGATTCCTAGCACAATATCGAAATGGATCTTGTTCACCACAATAAAGATCTGTTCATAATTCCTTCCATTAATTTCAAAGTTCAACAGCACTTTGATCTTACATTTCACTGCCTTGTCTTGGAAAATTCCTCTCACTTTGACGGTAGAAACAGGTAAAACTGTCATGTTTTCTCCTTTTAACAGACTTTGATAGCATTCATCAGAAATGATTGAAATAATTGCGCCAGTATCCATAAGAGCTTTATACTGTTGGCCATCTATCAGTACAGAAATAATAGGTAAGGCACATGGTCTTTCCTCTTTGACGATTCCCCTCTCTTCTAATAAATCCTCATCAGTTACTTCGTAAATTTCATTAATGGTAACCAGGTGTGGTGTGGCAATGTATTCATAGTTTCTCACTGTCGTTGAGAAATCGGCGTTTTTTTTTTGTGTTACCAATCTCAAAGTTCCCCTGCTGACTTGTAGAAGGACCAGGATCGATCACTACATCCTGTCTTTTCTTTTGGTTTTCAGCTTCCTTTTCTCTTAATTCCTTCAGATACTGCTGACTTTCTTTCTCTCTCTCTTGATACTTGTCGGGTGTCATAACCTGACCTTGAGAATTCTGATTCTGATTCTGGTACTGGTTATTTCGATTGTAGTTTCTATTATAACCATTGTTATAGTATCTACCTCTTCCGTTGTTGTAATTCCCTCTATTATTATTCCAGCCTCGTCTTTGCTGATATGGACGGTAACCTTGGGATCTGTTGTTGCGGAAATAATTATTCCTGTGAGGACCTACATTTTCAGTTTTTTTTTTCATCAGGCTTATCAGTTTGCTGCACTTGATCCATGTAGACTGTATTAACGTCTTTGAATTCGTGCCTCTGACATTTTTGTACCAAATTTGGCATTGGACTCGTGTAGTCAAGCCTTCTCAATAATTCGTCCATACTGGTCAAATCTCTGATATTTGACGATATGATCAGTCTTCTTACCTCCACAGGCAGCATACGTGAAATCGCATCTATCAACTGATCTGTTGACAATGGGGGTTGCAAAAATCTCAAGCGTGATAGCTGACTAGTGAAGAAATCAGCGTACCGTGTTGGAAGAGTACCTGAATACTTCCTCGAGTATACCTCAGCTCTTAGTGAATTCTGAGCTTCTATTGACCAGAAATGTTTTATCAGTGCCTCTGCAAATTCGTCAAAATTGCTGAAAGTGTACCGAAATGCTCTAAACCAGGGGTCTCCAAACTTTCCAGCCTTAGGGCCATACTGATTACTCCAGTAAGTTCCGAGGGCCAAAACCATATTATCATTGTTGCCGGTGGTAAAAAGTGAAATAGTCCACTGATGAAAAAAAGGTCCGAAAAAGTACGCAACGTTGAAAAAAGGCTGCAAATCGGACTAAAGTCCGCAAAACGGCAACACTGCATATTATTAATTTTCCTGGCATTATCTGTAATTTCTAGATTAGTCGTAGAGTACGAGCCATGAGGAGTAACGTGACACGACATCTGGTGGACACAAGCGGAAATAGGTAGTACCTTCTATCGCTAACAGATGGCGCTAATAGCACGTACAGAGTAATCTCGTTGGTTCGAGAGAGTTCTGGTGTCTTCCACTCACTTCTAGATGGCAGTAATTGGAATATATAAGAAGGCTAGTTGCGCAACCACAAGTCAGTTCCTATGACACTGTTGTGAAATAAAATAGTACGTACCTCCTTAAAACGTGTTTGTGCGTGTTTAAGTTTAAGACATCTTTGTAACAGTATTTTGATTTGAATTGTTGCTTTTGTGTGTGATTTAGTAGTATGGAAAAGAAGCGAAAAATTGATAGTGAATGCAGAAAATTCAAAGATGAGTGGAACATTCAGTATTTCGTAATTGAGTCCAGTAACAAGGCGCTATGTTTGATTTGCAATGAAAGCATAGCCGTTCTCAAGGAATATAACATTAAACGTCATTATGAAACAAAACATTTTCAAAATTACTCAAAATATACAGGAAGTTTGCGGACAGAAAAATTCGAAGCTATGAAGCGCGGATTGAAATCGCAGCAATCTTCATTTACAAAACTCAAAACCGAACAAGAGGCTGCAACTCGTGCCAGCTTTCGTGTGGCTCTTGAAATTGCAAAACGTGGAAAACCATTCACCGATGGAGAAATGATCAAAGAATGCATAATTGCAGCAGCCGAAGAAATGTGCCCTGAAAAGGTAAATTTAATAAAAACTGTCAGTATGTCAGCAAACACTGTGGCTCGAAGGGTAGAAAACATCGCTGAAAATATATCCTCTCAACTGTTCGACAAAAATGGAGATGCTGAGTGGTTTTCTTTGGCCTTGGATGAGTCAACGGATGTGTCAGATACTGCTCAGGTGTTGATTTATATTCGAGGAGTAGATAAAAGCTATGAAGTGCATGAAGAACTTCTTGATATGTATAGTATTCATGGCACAACTACTGGTACAGATATTTTTAAAGGAGTTGAAATGGCCATTAATCAAAAGAACCTTCGATGGAAAAACTTGAAATGTATTACAATTGATGGAAGCAAAAACATGAGTGGGGAAGATAAAGGAGTGGTCGCTCTTGTGTCAAAGGCTGTAGAAAATGACGGTGGTTCAAAACCATTAGTCTTACATTGTATCATTCATCAACAGTCTTTGTGCGGAAAATATTTGGATATGTCTGAAGTTCTGAAACCAGTCATATCAACTGTTAATTTTATGAGATCTTTTGGGCTGAATCACCGACAATTCCGACAATTTATTGAAGTGATTGGAGAAAATGACTTACCTTATCATACTGCCGTACGTTGGCTTAGTTGTGGGAAAGTCCTTCAGCGCTTTTTTGAACTTCGAGCAGTGATCGAAATTTTTTTGAATGAAAAGCATCGCCCTCTTACTGAATTACAAAACAACGCATGGCTGTGGAAGTTAGCATTCTATGTTGATTTGACAAAACATGTGAACGAACTGAATTTGAGATTGCAAGGAGAAAACCAGCATCTTCCTGATTTATACACTAATATCAAATCATTCCGGAAGAAATTGATACTGTTTCAATCACAACTACGAAGTAAATGTTTTTCACATTTTAAAACATGTGAAATATTCAGCCACACCACTGAGACTGAGTTTCCTATCGACTTTGCAATCGAAACTTTGAGTGCTTTGAAAATAAATTTTGATACTCGTTTCTCGGACTTCGATGCCTTTGCGAATCAAATTAAGATTTTTCAGGATCCTTTTGATACTGACATTGAAACCCTAGCCCCGGAACTTCATATGGAAATGATTGAACTACAGTGCAGTGATATAATTAAGAACAAATATCAAAACTCATCTTTGTTGGAATTTTATTAGAGTCTTCCACTGACACAATTTGATAATTTGCATAAATTTGCTCGTGGGCTGTTTTCTGTTTTTGGTACTACTTATTTGTGTGAGAAGACCTTCTCCAAAATGAAGTACACAAAAAATGTTTACAGATCTAAATTAACTGATGAGCATCTTAAATCTCCTTTAATAATTGGTACAAGTAAAATTAGCCCACAACTACAAACTATTGTCAGTGGAAAATCTCAATTACATAAATCTCATTAGTATTTCATATGTCTGCATGTTATACATGTCTTTACTCATTACAATTCGGTGTTTCTTTATCCAACTTATCACAAAAACAATAACAATAAGCCTACAACAATGTTATGAGTAGTTAGCCCATGACCATATCAATGTAGATGTCATATAAATAATTATTCAATATAAAATTAGAATACTTCAGTAAACTAAATTTAATTTGCTATAAAAAAATATGTTCTCTAAAAGGAGTTTTCAAGTATGCTAGCTCTCCGCGGGCCGGACAAAATCTGTCCGCGGGCCGGATGTGGCCCCCGGGCCGTAGTTTGGAGACCCCTGCTCTAAACCATTCGAGGGGTCCTCCAGCTAGAAATCTTTCTACGATTCTCATCTCTCTCTCTCTAGGAATGTGGGCTTCTATGAAATAGTCTTTAAGATTCCTGATATATTCGATCGGTGTGAGACTATCAGTGTTGCTAAATTTTTGAGGTTTGTCTTCATAATTCCGGATGACTGTCACATTTCTCGGATATGAATCCATATAATGTTTCCCACTATCACGATACTTCCATTCAGGTTCAATATTTCTATCCTCTTCTTCTTCCCTGAATCTGGATATACGTTCCTCAGGACTAATATCTCTCTCTTCTGTAGCGAGGTTACATCTTCTCACGTAATTTCTATCCTCTTCACCAGTCAATCCTTCCATATCCTTGTCTGTGATTTCCGTGATGACTTTCCTAATCAACTCTTCTTTATAGGTTTCCATCATGCTAGCTTCTCCTAGTTTCAAATTCTGAAGTTTGCTCGTAGTTTCATTAACATCAGAGACAACCTTATGAATCTGTTCCTCTAACGCAGTTTTTAATGCTTGCACGTCCTGACCTATTTGAGTTCTATCCTCTACCTGCTTTTCGGATAGCGAATCCATCCTTACATTCAAGTCTTTCCTGATCTGAACTACTTCATTATTAATGTCTACTTGTGTACTGGCAAGTTTTCTTTCAATTCGCTCCTGAATCTGATCTACATGTTCCCCACTTGACCTGTTCCATTCATCTTTCCAAACCGTTACATTTGCAGTTAACATTTCCGCGATATCTACCTCAATGTCTTCCTTATGTAAACGATTGTGATCTAATACTTGGGTTCTCATGACCTCTACATCGTATTTTAAACCAGCTAAAGAAGCTGTTGTCCTAACAGACTCGTCAACTAACCTAGTTGTTAATGCACTAATGTTACGAGTACAAAGCGTTTTTGAAGTTTCAATTTCTTCCCTAACTTTGTTAACATCAGTCTGAACTTTAGCAATGTCTACAAAAACAGTATTGACTTCTACTTGTATCTTATTGATATCGCTTTGCATATCATTAACATCTGAATGAATATTATTGATGTCTACTTGAACATTTGACACATCAGTTCGAGCATTTCTAACCTCTCTTTGAACTTCCTCTACTTTGTCTTGTACAGTAGCAACATCATTCCTAACAACAATTACTTCAGCTCTAGCACATGAAATATCACCCCGGACATTAGCAACATCAAGATTCAACATAGTAAGATCTTTCTGTACCTTAGAAACATCAATTTTAACCTCAGAAACATCTTTATGCACATTGGACACGTCTGTGCGCATGTCAGTTACAGCATTCTCGATTCCCTGGGTATTGATCTGTAAACGCGACACATTATTTTCTAAGTTTGCAGACCTGGTCTGAATAACTTTCAAATTTTCATCCAGCATCTGCTTTACACTTTCATTCATGCTAGCTTTCAAGTTAGCAGACATATTACTAGCATTCTCCTCCATTCGACTAGTATTCCTAGCTTCCATCTCCTTCATACTTTCATTAATGCTAGCTTTCCTCTCCCTCATATTGTTGGACATCTCCTCCAACATTTTCTTAATACTTTCATCTGCCATTTCAATAATATTTCAATAATAAACTGCTTTAGGGACATACATCAAACAGAGCAAAATAACAACATCTGAGCAACATTTTTCACCATATATAAATTTGAGCAATTTTCTGTCTTAAATCTAACTTACAATTACCTTATAATTAACTTTCGTAGACACTTCATGTTGAAATAAACTCAAGCACATGTTCAAATTTCTTTGGTTCATTTTAAAATATCCTAACACAAATAATTTACATTTACAATCCAAATAGTTTAATTTTATCTTTAATATGACTACACATGTCATAAGCCGGTCAAATAAAATAAGATTCCAGATCATAGGCGATTTTTCTAAGTTTCCAGCCTATTTAACCTCTCTCAAGTTGTATAAGATCTGATCTTTTCTGAGTGTAATTTTCCTAATACAACACAACATTTAATCCCTATATAATCACACTCTCAAATTCTACAATTGGCTAAGACATCTAACAAAGAATCAACCTCTTTATTTGAGTCTTCACAATCCCTTTGACATCGATAACTTGGTAATCCAATGCTATTCGAACACTCCACAAAAATTGCGGTGTCAATTCTACTGCAATAACTTGGTAATCCAATGTTTTGCTGATCGTGCCAATCGAGCCAATCGAGCCAATCGAGGCCCACACGTTGATTGCGCCAATCCTACTGTCCCCGTTATCCGGATAGTAGGCTGTCAGATATCCGCCCCCTCAATCGGATTGCCAATAATCAATCGCACCGGCACAGCTACATCAATGAAAATGGCACTGACAGATACTATCGAGATTAGAGCACAATAGTTAACAAGAAATTATTGTGGAACACAAAAAAATATACGGGGGTTCATACTTACCTTTTACTTACCTTTTAAATTTATCTCGGGGATGGGTTGTCAACTGGATCACTTAAAGTATGCCCACACAATAACCTCCACCATGATATTTAAAATGAACCATAACGAAGACGAGAAACTTTAAACTGCACAATAATTTATTTCACAAAAAGAATGAATTAACAAAAATAAAACAACAAAATCCACGTGGCAATCAGAAGTCATTGTCCACATAACTATGTCCTCCTGTCGGACTTGTATACTCTACATACAATGTTTCAGCTTTCTCAAGCTCAAAATAACGTAATTATAATAATGCACTTGGAATGGAAACGGGATTTGGGACGAGACACATATATCAATTGTTTTGCGTGTTTATACTTCACATTTTATTTATAGCCACAAGGCTATTATGGAGACGTCCTTGGCCTCTATCATACAGTTGTCCGGGCCAGCTGCAATGCACCAGCATCGTCAAAGTGGACTCACCTGTCCGTTCAACCCTAGCATAAGCGAGTTACATCAGAGCTTAGCTCTCCCTTCCAAAACACGTTAAATGTCCACATCTCAACTGAAATATTATCACGCAAATCTTTTAAATGCTCCATTCAAACACCAGTGGATTACTCCAACAATCCCAAATCATATTTAATTGTTCAATCCACCTGCTAAACTAGCGTTGTTTAGAGTATAAAAACAAAACTCTTAATGTTAATAACAAAAGTTCATTAATTATTTATAACAATAATAAATTGTTTATAACAATGTCAAACGACAATTGAAAATTTTATACACGCCTCTATTAATCCCTTTCATTTCAAATTGTTTAACAAAGATATTTACATAATTATTTACAATAATAATATTGTTTATATTATTTATACAAGAAATACATTAAACCACACGTTTATCCGGTTGATAATTACTCAAATTGTGTTGATATAATCGACCAATGAAGGTTAGTTATATTTAACTGTCAAATTCAGGTTTAATAAGGTTTAATAATAATTATAATTATTTGTGACGGTAACCTCCATTCAAAATCTTTATCTCAAATTATTTAACACTCTTGTTAACTTTAACAGTATTTTCACATGAATAACTTTCAAAGAACCAGGACAATACATTCAGCGGGAAAATACTTCGCTCAAAATGCACAAAATTGCACAACAATAGGCCCAGAATTCATCATATATCTTCATATATATATAGCATCAAAATCTTCCAAACTACATACAAAAACCTCCACTCATAAATTCAACAACTTCATTTATTACTGTGGGAACCTCCTTCATTATTCAAGGGCATTACTCATCAGCGACTTTTACAGGCCCACTGAACTAACGATTATACATCCATTGTTCCTCTTCAAAAATTCTTATATTCATCAATTGTATTAATGACTGTTATTATTTAACCTTCGTGGGTTTCATTCATGAATCGATATGAAGTAAAAATTTGCCAATCACAAATAAATTTAATAGCAAATACGATTAGACACTCCTCCCTGGTCTATCAAAATTGAGATTAATATCTTCAAAGTAACGCAGTATAAAAATACTATCTTCAATCAAAGTTCATCTAAACTGCATAAATAGTCGAATAGAATACAATTAGACTGTGGAATGCAAACATTATTGTTCCAATCTATAATTGAGAAAAACTCCTATCAAATGTTCATTACTATAGTGTATTCAATAAATCGTAATCAAAGTTCATATTTCATAAAATTGTCTATAATGCAATGATAAATGTCTATGTTGCAATCATGTTCATAAGACGACTAGTATTTCAAAGATCGTCGATAACGTAATAGATTTTAACGCTCTAAAATCATTTAATTATTCTTCTTTCTTGAGGATGACAGAAAATTGGTCAAAGTAATTTACTGAATAGAATTACTTTAATAAAATGACACGCTGTCTGAATTCAAATCTGCCATAGAAATTCGTTAACTTTACAGTCAAATCGTGACTACAAAAATATGCAAATTATTGAAAGAATCTAAATTATCAGTCTCAACTGATCCAAAATTATTTAACTATGCCAATGACATAACAATGTCTCAACAAATCGTAGAAAAAGGCATAAATCATCGAAGTGTACTGAGTACAGAAATGTTAATCAAGAAAATGGGGCAAAAGATAGGACAAAAAATATGGGAAAATGGTTGCTCAGATATCGCTACATGACTCAAATAATACAAGAAACGTTCACGACTACCTTATCTGTTGATTGAAGTTCTAGAGGAAAGTTTTCAAAGAAAACTGCTGTTGGTTCCATTTCACCAGCGTGAAGATGTGCTCCGTCCTCGAACCTGGAATCAGCGTCCTCGGAGAATCGAACTGCTTCCTTCTCCGGAAATTGCACTGCTCCATGTATACGAAAGACATCCTTCTGGCAAAACTCTTCTTTATGAGCCGGGTCCACCCTGGCCTCTCTTGAAAGTTCCCTGAAGTTCCAGTCGTAATTCGCCATGAAGTTTATTGCAGTTATTTCCGCAGAAATATTCATAATCGTGGAGTATGATGATATTTCCACTGTCATTTGATATAATTCAGCGATGGATTCACGATGCATGAGTGTAGTTGGATGTTCACTACATGCTCGCTTTTGTAGAATGACGATTAACGAAGTTCCATGCTGTTACTTCACTCCATCGATATATGTCCCAATTGCATTAAAGCCTTAGCCTTCCATCTCAACTTCTGTTATAATCATTGAAAGCACTGCAAGATTATAATGTTCCATAGTAGAATGTATCGTTGTATTACCAAACGTATTCTCCAATATCACGGTTGTAACACGTGTCAGCCGTAGTGTATACTGTGGAAATTTAAAAGTGCCTCTCAGGTGGCGAGAAAATCACTTTTGTCTGCAGCCTTAAAGTGTCAATATCTTTTAAATTATAACTGTGAAATCGTTCAAATCTTCTACACACCTCAATGTTGTACTGCCCAATTGAATTATAATGAAGGCAGAAGTTAACTCTTTATATCTTATCTGATAGAAACGTTAATGTGAGCGTTACAACTTCACCTAGTTTCGAACAGCATAAAATGGAACTGCTCCGTGTTCGTTCGATGCGCCGGGCTTTAACCACACGCTAAAGACAACTTGCTTCACTTATTCACTCGACAATGACTATCTAACATCTGAAATATATATGCGGTATCAGCGGTATGAGAGATATGAGAGATATGAGCTCCTCTCTCCTGTGCACGACCTTTTATCAACTTCTTAAGGGGCGTATCCATCCCTTCCATAGTTCGTTCCTCCGTCATTGCTAGAAGTTTAACTTTGGCTATACTTGACGGATTTTCAAATTTCAAAAACTCAAAATTAATTTCTTCAAAATTCCAAATCAATGCCATAACTGAAAATAGTTTTCCACAAATCTGCATGCCAAAAGTAATTAAATATCGTAGTTTCAGCAATCTCCGTCTTCCTTCCAAACTATCGTTCATTGGTTCGAGTCTCTCCTCCAATAGCGTAACTTCTTCCTCAGCACAATACCTTGTTTCCTGCGACTGCGTCGTAAATCTCAGATCTTTCTCGAACAAAATCATGACGTCACCAAGAATCTCAGCTCAACCAGCCTACTTGCATGAAATCTGCGTCATCCGTGCCTACGTCATGAATATACACGTCACAACTATGACATTCATAACTTTATTCATTTATGCCAATACAGCCATCGTGGTCTCAATATAATTCAATTTACGGGGGCAGTACCAACTGTTAGGCCACGGCCGCCTCCTTCCCTCTTCCTAGCCTATCCATCCCAATCCTCCTTTCCCATCCCTCACGTGGCCCCTGTTTGCTTTGCAGGTGAGGCTGCCTGGGCGAAGTGCTGATCACACCTCCCCAGTTGTATCCATCCCGACCAGATGTTCCAAGCTCCAGGACACTGCCCATAGAGGCGTTAGTGGTGAGTTCCCTCGCTGAGTCCGTGGGAACCACCAACCTAGAGGGTAAATTAAAAAAAAAAAAAAAAACGCATTTGGATTATTGAAAAGGATAAGTTTTAATTACATAGCTTCTTTGAGATGAATCAATATCCTCATAAGGGTAATTGGAGGGTGCAAATAATTAACTGATCGTTGAATAGCACTTGCCATCGATCTTGACCATCCATCGGCAATATAGCTAATAACCCTGCTGCAGATCAAACATGTGCTAGGCCACTCGAATTAAAATTCCAATGTTGGGGGTTCA
This sequence comes from Meconema thalassinum, assembly GCA_946902985.2. Lineage (NCBI taxonomy): Eukaryota > Metazoa > Arthropoda > Insecta > Orthoptera > Tettigoniidae > Meconema > Meconema thalassinum. The sequence goes on from OX336389.2 coordinate 1,186,490,419, forward strand.
AGAGAGCAGAATTCAAGTGGCGTTTCATTGCAAAACAACTCGATTCGTGTATTTATAACCGAAGAGATTACGCTAAGCGTTTTGAGGAGCACATGTCCAAAATCCATACTTCAAGTCAGACTGTAGATAGGACTGCTGCGATATGTCCTGGAATGGTTATAACATTACCATTAACATGTGTTTTGTTTGTGTGCTAATGGTGTTGTATCAAGCCATCATTCAACATTAGACTGGTTTGTCATCTAACCTGCGGCGTAGCTGTGCTCGTTAAACCATGCACCACGGCCGCGCGGGCAGCTTCAGCATGTCTGAAGATCGTAGGTTCGAATCCCGGCGCTGACAGCGGCTAACCTGAGTGTGGTTATTCCCCAGAGTTTCCCTCACTCCCTCCAGGCCGGCATAGTAGCATACTTCAAATCCCGGAGCACCTACCCCATCCCTGTCCCTGCTACAGCTACGAACACTACTACAGCCATCATAGAAATACAAGTTATCAGACAAGCAACACACACTCATCTACAAGATGTCGCATGCCCTTTAAATAAAGTAACAGCAACAACAAGGTTTGTCACAGAGAAGAGTGTTTTTTACAGTCTAATTTTATTAATGCAGTCAATGGCCATTTATTTTAATTTCAGGATGGGTCAGGGAAGGGATTTTGAAAGGAAACCGGCCGTGAACCTGTTGAAAGGAACCAATCCAGCATTTACCTGGTGGTGAAAATGGGAAACCACGAAAACCATTTTCAGGACTGCCGAGGTGAGACGCAAACCGACGCACTCCCGATGCCAGCGATGCTTGAGGTAGCGCGTTAGTGCTCCCGACCACCGGGACTGGTGGGAAGAATGTTTTTGGGTGGCCATAGATAAGGCATTCTACCCAAAATCCACTCCCCAAAATTATTTTTGAGTATGGCCCTAGTCTGTTAGATTCGTTATGCAATCCAGTTCCGAAGAATACAGTATTTAAGCCTTTAATGAGGTACGTGGCGACAGAGAGCTCCGTGTGGTCACCCCTATCGCGTACTGGCTCAGCGTTGAGCACCTTCATAGCGTGCAGACGCAGACATCCATATTAATGTCTCAGCAGGGGGCTGCTCATTGTCTAATAAAGCGATGGCGATGCACTCTTGAGCATAATGGCGTGCTTCATCGCGATTAATTCCCCCCATACACGTGTAACTTCATTTCCGTTCACACCATCTAATGCTGTTCCTTTAGTGGTAAGTGGGAAATTATCCTCTGCTGGAATTTCAGAACGCAAAACTGTGAAGCCTAGTATTCTATTCCACTGGTGCGTGCTGATACCTAGTTCATGCACTGAGTAATGACAGAATATGTAATCATCTTTGTACACGACCTTGTTCAAATGTGCTTTAAATATAAAAATTATAGCCAATGCCTTATTAAATGAAGCTTATGTCGTTAAACTCAATTTCGATGATTGACCTGTGAACACAGTTTGTCCTCGACCTCTTCCACTAAGTGAACATCACTAATGCCTAACACATCCCATCCAGTTCTTATTGCCGGTCCATCTCGTGGTGCAGTGGCTAGGATTCTTGGCTGTCACCTCAGAGATCCAGGATTAATTCCGTTCTCTGCCAAGGACTTTAGTTCTGGTTGAGTGCTGGGATGGGGTCCACTTAGCCTCCTAAGGCAAAACTGAGAAGAGGCGGGTTCGATTCCTACCTCAGCCATCCTGGAAATGGCCTTCAGTGGTTTCCCACTTCCACTCCAGGCGATTGCCGGGATGGTTCCTAACTTATGGACACGGCCGCTTCCTTCGCAATCCTCACCTTAATTACAAATACACTAGTACAGACATCACAGTGACATAGGTCATCAGACAAATTACTGCGTAAGGCTTCTAAGATATTTGAAATCAATAATTATGTAGTATTGGATTTGGAAGGAAAGGAAGCTTGTAGTTTAACGTGACCGTTAATCTTGAGATCATGAGCCACGGGACCTCCTTTTTACGTGGAATCCGAACCACAGGACATGGCATTTCACTTCGAAAATCTCACATGCATTGACCGGGAATCGAACCCGGACCGCCTTGGTGAGAGGCATACAGCTAGACCACTGAGCCACCACGCCCCCAGTATTGGATTTAACGTCGACTGTGCAGTAGAGATTCCAGGGTGCCTGTTTATTTCCCTGCATAGGATTTTTAACATACCAGTAAATCAACTCACATGCGTTTGTCGCGAAAAATCAACTTTACATGCCTTCGGTCCGAATCAAGTTCGAACCCACAATCGTGCACAACGCGGTCAAAATAAGGTGCCATGCATGATGATTACAAGTAAAAATTACGGCCCATGGTTTATGAACATGAGTTCAAGAAGAAGAGTAACTATAAGCTTTGTCAGGTTATCCTCACGAGGCTGACTGCCGTCCTTTTCAATCATAATGGCAGAGCTGGGAATGGAACCTGAGATGTCTATGCAGAAAGCTGCCATACGAGCAGAAAGACCACGATGGTGGACGATAGAAATTAATAAGAAAAATGCAAGGTTGTAGTTATATGTGAAACGTAACATTGTGATCCTAATTATTAACCAGGAATCGAACCCGGTCTACTTTAGTTAGAAGCAAACGGACAGGATCCGATTCCCGGCTCAACGAGATTACATTATTGAAAAGTGGTCGATTCGATTCAGATCTAAATTAAAGCCACGGTCGCCTCCTTCCCAATCCTAGATCAAAATACAAATACACAGAGTGATAAGGACAACAGGACAACTCAGGTTATTAGGCAAATTGAAGAAACACCCGAGCAAACGGAGCTGATACCCACGATGTCGCAAGCCTCCTAATAAAATAAAGGTTGCAATAAAACTGTACCCAAGTTTCATGCTGTTCAAAGTTCAAAAGGAAGAACGGGGCTGGTGGGAAGAATGTTTTTGGGTGGCCATAGATAAGGCATTCATGAAAATACGCCACTGTACCCGAACCACAGGATGTTACATTTCACCTAGAAAATCTCACATGCTGCGTCAACACGCAACTATTTGCAAATGTTATACCACCAAAGAATCAGAATTCCCTGAATAAATCTTCCATTGTTTGAAAATAAAATAAAAAGTTTTGACCCTGACGTGTTTCGAACACGCAACCTTCAAATGTGGAGTCTGACGCGCTCCCTATTGCGCCACGGGGTCGGACACCTGTTGGCGATTGAAGCAGATTTATTAAGGGAGTTATTGAAACCGAGGGGGTCACAACGAGATTTCATTATTGAAAAGTGGTCGATTCGATTCAGATCTAAATTAAAGCCACGGTCGCCTCCTTCCCAATCCTAGACCAAAATACAAATACACACAGTGATAAGGACAACAGGACAACTCAGGTTATTAGGCAAATTGAAGAAACACCCGAGCAAACGGAGCTGATGATACCCACGATATCGCAAGCCTCCTAATAAAATAACGCTTGCGATAAATCTGTAACCAAGCTTCATGCTGTTCAAAGTTGCTAGTGCTAAAGGAAGAACGTCTATAGTTTTACATGACCATGAATTTCACGAAAATACGCCACTGCACCCGAACCATAGGATGTTACATTTCACCTAGAAAATCTCACATGCTGAGCCATCATGCAGCTATTTGCAAATGTTATACCACCAGAGAATCAGAATTCCCTGGATAAATCTTCTATTGTTTGAAAAGAAAAAAAGTATTGACCCCGACGTGACTCGAACACGCAACCTTCAGATTTGGAGTCTGACGCGCTCCCAATTGCGCCACGGGGTCTGACGGCCCGTATTGATTGAAGCGGAGCTATTAAATGGAGTTTATGAAACGCCGACAGTGTCGCATCTTACTTATAGCGGCTAGGAACAACGCTGTTATCAGCTCGGGTTGCCTGAGTTGACGTTTATCTTTTACACTATACAGTAGGTAGAGTACTCTTTGTGCCAGCTCACATCTCAAAGTTGCCCAAGCGCGATCGGCAACCTCTAAGTTCTTTCCAATGATTTGCCCTTCTTTGTTTAGAAAGTATGTTGTTGTTGATTCAGTTAGGGACTTTGTGACATCGTGGTAATGTAACCCCGTCTACTTGAGTGTTTGTGTGGAATTTGTCTGATAACTTGTGCCATTGTGATGGCTGTAGTAGTGTGTGTATTTGTAACTGAGGTTAGGTTGGAAAGAGGCACCCGTAGCCTTAAGTTAGGAACGATTCCGATATTTTCCTGGACAAGAAGTGAAAAACGACCTAAAACCACGCATCTTTTCTCAGTTTTACTTTACGAGGCTGAGTGTATGACACCGTTTCATCTTTCACACCAGAGAAGTTTCTTGGCAGAGCTGGAAACCCGAGCGTCAATACGTACCCTGAATCACATAGAGCGGCTTCAGAACACTGTTGTTGTTTTCAATTCATTTTAGGAGCTTGGGAACCTTAGTCATCAGCCCCGTGTAGTTGGATAAATGTTGAATTTGTATGTTATCCTGTATGTATGTGATGATTGTAGAAGTGTGTATAACTAAATAAGGGACAGGGACAGGTGTCCAGGGACTTGAAGTACCATAAGGTACTGTCCTGGCATATGCCTGAAGGGAGTGTGGAAGAATTTGGGTAAAACCACATTCAGGATAGCCTTTGTCAGTGCCAGGATTCAAACCTGCAATCTCCCTACTTGCTGCAGTTGCCTGCGAGAGTGCTGCACGAGTTAACGAACATGGCTACGCCTTGGGGGTTTCAGAAAATTCTGAGATGGTACCTCCATCAATCGTAGACCCGATTAATGACTCCTCATTAACATTCTTTATCAGGAGGACTTCAGCCGCACGTAAGTACGCAGTGCTGATTACCATGGTGTTATAAGCACCTTATGAATCAACTTTAGCTACACAATTCCGATCCGGTTTATCGAGGGAATTGGCGTCAGTTTGGACTTTTATGACATGTAATATTTGTTGTTGTTGTTGATTCTTTTAAGGGCTTTTCCATATCGCGGTCATGTAGCCCCGAGTACTTCGGTGTGTGTAGAATTTGTCAGATAACCTGTGCCACTGTGAAGTCTTTATTTGTAGTTGATGATAGGATTTGGGTAGGAAGTGGCCGTAGCCTTACGTTAGGTACCATCCCGGCATTTGCCTGGAGTAGAAGTGGGGAAACCACGGGAAAACACTTCCAGGATGGCTGAGGTATGTCGGGAACTAAGCTCTCTTCGGGATCATTGGATATTTGTATAAAGGTTATAATATGTGTGACATATCTACGTAGTCGTAGTTCTTTGCCAATAAAGCGAAAGATGGAGTATTAGTGTGATAGCAAGAAGTGTATTGTTATTCAAACGAATCCCCCACATTTGATGCCGAAACGCCAGTATAATAACGAACCTTAGCTATATAATTAGCCTACGTTCACGTGCAGTATACGAAGAGATTCACAGTAATTGTTCCGTAACACAGAAATAAACGGGAACGACGGATTGAAACCCACACCACACTGCATCATTGCTTAACGCGCATTCGCTGGATAAGTATTTCCGTTAATTTAATTTTGCCGTGGATATTTGCTATATGCATGATTTTCATTGCTTCAGGGCGTTATGATCCTTGAATGCGCATGCTATTAAGCTAATAAATGAAGGCATTCATTTATTTGCATATTTGCGTGATTGTATATTACAAAGAGAAACCATCTTGCAGGTGACCCAATCGGAGAATACTCCACGCATAACTTGTCCTGCCATCTGGTGCCCGTATTTATACAACTGCAATTACGTGATTGCCATCTACCTGCCACCGTACGTACTGTCATCCCATCAATTTTTCAGCCCATTCGCTATTTGTCAGAACTTCCCAATGACGGACAAGGAAGAACTCCGAAAACTTAAAGAAAACGCACCACTCAACGGAGTACAGTCAATGGTTTCACAAACACAATACAGTGAGCTAATAACACAGCCGCTTTAGACGACATTGCACATGCTCGCGATCGCCTCCACGAAACCTTACAGTCCATATTAGCACTAGACATCTCCATAGAGAACTTTATAAGTGACAATGAATACGGAACAGATGTAGTAGTTTGCGAGGAACATATTGACTCCTCAAAGCGTGCCATTCGGACAGCTACCAATCTAATCAAACAGCGACATGACCACACTGTTGAAACGTGCCACTCCTAGTACACTAGTGCAACCAGCTGTCTTTCAGCAAATTAAATTACCTAACAATCGACTCGAACCCTTCTCCGATGACGTAGAGACATGGTCACGATTCTGGGAACAATTTCAGTCATCAGTAGACAAAAATCCCATTTTTTCTGACATTAATAAACACGTATTCATACGAGGTTACTTAGAAGGCGAACCATAACGTCTCGTAGATGGAATTACAGTCAGGGCAGATACATACGAACAAACTAAGAAAATACTTTTGGGCTGTTATGGCGATAAGAATCGCATGATTCAGGCACACTTTGACTTCCTGGAAATTTTAAACCCACGATCTTGGCTAGCCCAGATGACCTGAACGATATTTACATGGAGTGCCATCGTAGATTACAAGCCCTGAAGGCCTTAGGAGAAGACATAGATGTATATGGGCGAATCTTAGCGCCGAACATTCTTCGTGCATTTACCGCTGATATCTGCAGAAGATGGTTAATCCACGCAAAGCGACCTGACATTCCAGAAGGTCACATTTCCTTGTTGATGGACTTCCTCAACGAAGAGGTGGAAGGAGCACTGAGTCTCAAAAAATTCGAGGAGATGCAGTGAATTCACTAGTCCCATACTACACTCCAACAGATGCTGCTCTTCAAGTTATTGCCACCACCAGGAAATCAAAAGAGAAGACCAATTCCACCCCTTATTGCGACTTCTGTGAAAAACGAGACCATTGGGCCCAAAACTGTAAAGAGGTCGCCAACGTTTGGGACAGACTGAAGAAGTTAAAAGCTAATAACAGATGTTTCCTTTGTCTAATTAAGGGACACACAGTCCAACGTGAACCAGCCACCGTCACCTGCAGATGAATGGGGATCTGTCGGAACAATTGACTGCGTCGAAAACTTAAAGTTTCCTCTCTCAGATCAGAATCACATGGAAGTTCATCGCACCACGTGCATCTTGGTGGGTGCGGATGATCGGTACTGTAAAGCGATGTCTTCGGAAGGTGTTTGGGGGAAGGCAGAGCTTACGGAGGAGCAGATTACGACGACGTTCATTACCATTGAAGCCGCAGTCAATTATAGTTCTATCTAGACCTATCTCGCAAGGGGACCTCATAGGAGAGAAACTTCTGACATTACCATCTGGTCCAGAACCCACTAGATGACACGACTTGGTAAAGGGGTTCCGAATGCGCCAGAAGCTCGTGGATGACCTCCTGGAACTGCGGACCTTCCACGAAGAGAGACATGCAGCCGGGGAAGTTGCCAAATTCAGACCGGGGGATATCGTTCTCCTGCACGACGATTCACGACCGAGACACGTCTGGAGGAGAGCCAGGATAGAAAGTCTACTGCCAGGAAGAGATGGCAAGACACGGGCATTGGTCCTCCACACACCAGAGGGACTCGAGATCAGCCGTCCTTTCCAGCTGGTCACACCCTTGGAGGTGGACCATAGTGGCAAGGATGTCGGGAACTAAGCTCTCTTCTGGGTCTTATATATTTGTACAAATGTTATAATGTGTGTGACATATCTACGCAGTCGTAGTTCTTTGCCAATAAAACGGAAGATGGAGTATTAGTGTGATAGCAAGAAGTGTATTGTTATTCAAATGAATTCCCCACAAGATACGAATAAAACCCGCCTCTTGCCAGTTTTGCCTCACGAGGCTGAGTGAACCCAGTTACAGACATCAGACCAGAATTAAATTTCTTGGCAGAGCCTGGAACCGAACCCGGGCCTCCGTAATGACAGCATCGCACGCATTTCTTTGCTCGCCTGGCAGAGGCAGAAATGAGATGAGGGTAGTATCTGCGTGTTCCTGCTTAGGGGCATAGTGCGCGGTAGACTGTCACACTTTAAATGTGTATCACGCAAATTTTCGCTTGACCTCCAGCCCAAAAACATATCCATGTTATAAGTCGAAATGGTAAACGTTCTTCAACACAACGCAGGTTATTCTACACTATACCACAAGCAACATCTTATGAGGAATAAGAAAAGTCACCGAACGAAATGACGTTCTTCAGATCAGTGGCGTAACTAGGATTTGCTTCTGGAGGAGGATGAGCGGAGTCAAATCTGAACTAATTGCTTTTTTGATTTTGTGTTTGTAATTTTCTAGTTATTCTTTCTGCTTTGTGTTTCTTACTTTTTGTTTTGTGTTTTTTTCCGCTTTTGCTTTTGTTTTTGATCGTGTTGTTGTATTCTGCCTTTGCTTTTGTTTCTGAATTTTGTATTTGATTGTGTTGTTTTTTCTGCTTTTGATTTTGTTTTTGAATTTTGTATTTGATTGTGTTGTTGTTTTCTGCTTTTGATTTTGTTTTTGAAATTTTTATCTGATTTTGTTGCTGTTTCCTGCTTTTGCTTTTGAATTTTGTATTTGATTTTGTGATTGTTCTCTGCTTTTGCTTTTGTTTTTGAATTCTGTATTTGATTTTGTTGTTGTTTCCTGCTTTTGCTTATGTTTTTGAATTTTGTTTTTGATTTTGTTGTTGTTTTCTGCATTTGATTTTTTTAGTTTCGAATTTTCTTTCTGTTTTGGTCATGTGTTTGATTTTGCTTTGAGCGGGGACAAAATAAGACAATCATTGAAAGCAAACTACACGTTTACATGGTTGATCTATATAGCATTTGCAGGTATCAATATGCCTAACGTTAAATATTTTACGCAAGTAAAGATACATGTTCTCAAATTATAAACGTACATAATCAAATCGTTTGTCAACACTTCTTTTTTTTTATAAAAATGTCATCAAATTAGCTTTCTTTTAAAATGTTTTGCTCTGGGGGGGATTGATTCCCTAATCATCTCCCATAGTTACGCAACTGCCCGTGATGTCACACGATTTGGAGCATAGTATTTCTAGATATAAGTCAATGTTGGGTACCAATCCGCGAACTTACAAATTTGAAGACTTGAAAATGCTGAAATAGTTAAAACTTTGTAAGCTATGAATAATTTTGTACTCACCTATTGTGTGTGTCATGTGCAGCTGTCTGTTTATAATACGAAAGCAAATGTCAATAAGTCGAAAACAATGGAAGTTTTAATCTAATGCGAATTTTTATAATTCCACCATTTTGATGCTTTTCGAAATATTGTGGGGACATTAGATACGTTCTCGCACATACAGTATATTATGCCGAGGTCATGTTGTACACCAGTTAGAATAGTTCCGTGACGAACTAAAGAGCCTTCGTTTCTTAAATTTGCAGGAAAAGTAAATCTATGTACCCACAGAAAAAATACAAATGACTCATCTATATAAAGCTATCTACAATAATAACGAAATTAAGTTGGTGATACTGGCATCTCTGTTAAGTTTCAAATATAACTGAAATATTGTAGCCTAATGGAGCACTACAGTTTGTTTTAGATAAGCTAGTGAGCTTCCATAAATTCTGTGATACTAAGATTCTATGGCTCAAATGCCCAGAGAAAGATATTTGGTAGTTGGTAGGTCTGCTGGGTCTGAAAATGCGCTCAAATATATCCCTTACTGCATATATACAATCGAACCTATCACCACGCGTAGCATTATATTGACAACACTGTCACGTGTCGAAATGAATACACAAAATTATCGTTTATTGACATGTGCCAAATTTGAACTGTTCGCCTGCATATATTGAGACTAGGGTTCAAAATTATGGAGAGCATTAATTAAAAGTTCGTATCCCTGATGACTCCAAAAATATGACGAGTTATATCGCTGCCATCGTAATATCCAGGCCGCAAGGCTCCTGTAGTGACGTCACGCTTTGGGTCGTTTCGGCCGCAGCAGCAAGTCGGACGGCTCCTTTCACACACAGTCACTCCAAAACGAATATAAATTCATACTTATAGGGAAATTTTAATACTATTCACTGTCAGTTAGATAAGTTACCACTAAATAGGCCTAATTATCGCTCCGCTAGTTCGAATCCTGCCGTTATAGTGGACATTTTACGAGTGAACAAAATGGTACATCGTCTGTGAACTTACAAGAACGAGGACGTACACAGACAGGGCAAAATAAATGTTATATCAATAAATAGAGGCATTGAAACAGTTACTAAATATTGAACCCTTGCGAGAAGCTTTTTATGAGACTCTTTCTGCGGTGTAGTGGACGGTCCATACGAAGTTGTTAAATTTATGCTTCTATAAGGTGCAAGGTAACATAGTCCAAATGTATATGACAGAAAGAACAAAAGTGAAGACAAAACTAAATAAAAACAAATTTAATATCAGAATAAAAACAACAAAACACAACAATCAACGCGAGGGAACACCCCCTTACTGCTACACACAAATCTAATAGTGAATGCAAATAAAATTATCCCTCCAGAGATGTCAACCAAATAACAGGTCCTGAAATACGGTCTGCCTATCTGCAAACCATGTGTGCGTATGATGTGACCAAGCATGCGATATGGTAGAGTACATGATGCGCGATTTGTTGCCATCCTACGAATGCCGTCAGGCTACAAATCCGCATCTGAGATAAAATAACAATGGGAACTACACTAATAAAAACTATCAATACAATTGCAGACACTCTCTAACTTTAAATATTTACACACATAAAGAATTCCGTTGAAATCTGGATCAACGTGCCAAGCACAACAAACTGCCTCAAACATAGGACTTCATCAAATGAACACAAGCAGTAAGTAGCGTGACCACGATACGAAAACAATAACAAATGACCGCATGTCATCTTACACTGAAGTACACAACAAGGTGTCAACAAGAATTTACATATCATGAATATTTAATAAAACAATTGCTCACCAGCAACATAATTACTATACAAGGAAAACGTTTGATATGGACGTCGCGCATGGGAATACCACTCAAGCGTGGCGATCTCAGCCCTGAATGATATTTCACTCTTTAAAATGAACAAGCAAGCATAATTACAACTAGGTCACGGCGAAGCCGTACCTCCCCTCTCACAAAAGAGGTGTTCTGAAAATACCTCAGACCAGTGCACGGTGTGGAACTCGTTTTCACATGTCAAAATCACCCCTGCGTGAACCATGTCTCGGGCCAGCACTAATTGCTCAGGTCCCAAGATCGACGAAGAATAGCTGTCACGAGCAGCTCAAATGTGTGTGTGTCAACCAAATAAATATCTCATTAATTCCACCTGGAATTACAAGATCGTCAATTGGACAGGCTGAGGTCCCGGCGGGCACCACTCATCATCCTTAAAAACATTGCAGCAGGCAGAGGACTGGCCCACGCTATCCTCCCGCGCAGATAATCACACACTGCACACAGGCACACAGACACACACAATCACTCTAGGGTTTTGACAAACGCCGGAAATAAAAGTACACAAATACTTACCACATAGAGCGCGCGTCTGATCTAGTATTCTGATCGAAGAATTAATTAATCAAAATCAAATTTTTTTACTTAAATAAAAGAACGGACGGTTCTTTACAAAATCAACTGTCGCAACAAGGCAACTTAAAATAAAATACTTGTTCATTCAAGATCCTAGCAAACATACGTTTCCCCCCTTTGCTATATTTACTGTTAATTAACCAGTGCCACTTATCACCTGGGCCGCCTCCATGCGTCCGCCAAATCAAATCACGCATGTACACGAGTTCACGAATTAAATTACACAAAATAAACAATAAATCAACTAATGGCCACGCATACCCACGCATTTAAATATCTGAGTGTCGGTACACTACATTAATCTGAACATAGACAAAACAAATCACAAGAAAAATTATTTACAAAATGTTCCCATGCCGAAATATCTATCATATGAATAAATCAATATTTGTACTCAGCCATATCGAACTCGTCACGTCAATGGACATCACTCTCCATGCCCCAACTAGGATTGTACTCGGCCATCATGAACATCTGCGTAGATTGCATGTTCACCATCCCAGCTGTCGACCCACGGTTCGTCATCTCGGTGTCTTCTTCAAAATGGTAAAATACAGTTCAGAATTAATATTATTTCTCATACTAGAATTGCAACAGAGCTACACAATCACTCTTAGTCCAGGCAATTTCTAAACGTCGACTTTCCCTAGATAAACACTTGTTCAAATTCACACGCAAAAATCAAACTATAAATTATCACTAATATATTACAAACGGCTCTCGACAGAGTCCTCAAAATGTTCTGCATCTCACTTGGGATTGAAGACAAAGTACTTTACAGAAGTTTATTAGCGCTCGGCTACGGCGAATAAGAACAGTACGTGTGGTACCTCCCAGGTACATCAAAATAAGAACTGACGTGTAGTAGCTCCCAGCTACTCAAGGAAAGGAACAATGCGTGTAGTAGCTCCCGGCTACTCAAGAAAAAGAACATCGTCGTTAGCACAGACAACTAATTTATACAGATCTGGTCAAATGGTCGGTAGAGGGGACTAAAAATTTTTATAATTTGAAGGAGATGTCGTAGAAGCTTGCGGGTGGTGTCAAAGATCACTATTTTACGTGAACGTTCCAACGCTGTCCCGCGGAATCAAATCGCATCGATGATTAATTAGATACAGCTTTGGCGCGCTTTTCCTGGGCACGCTATCAATGCGCCTAAAATTGGCTTGGGTCTTCGTGATTCGTCCATTCATACAAAAAATCGTTGAGTAGAGCACGTCACTTCTCCCACCTGCCGTCCTCACAAGTATCTCTGTCTCAGAATTTGCTCTCTGTTTGGTCTGCTGGACGAAGGCTCGAGACGCTAGGTCAGCGTTCAACGACCCGGCTTCCAGGAAAATGTTTAAATTTACCAAGCGTGCTCAACTGCCAAACTCGTTGCAATACTCAGCTCCCAAATTGCTTCAACTGACTGGGGACATGATGCAGTACATAAAATAAAATATGAACAATTAATTCATGATAGTCGAATTAAGTGTTCATTTTCTTCAAGCACAGTTTAAAAATTCGAAAAAATCATTATTTGAATTTTTAAAACATCAACATAATCATTTTCCCAATTTGAGTCTGGGCCTCAACAGCTCTTTAAATTTTCCAGCGCAGTCCGAGTATCTGGCATACCTCGGCTCACTAATTGCTTCTCTACTGTTTACTAGGTGTACCTTGGCCTCGCTGAGTCGTCAATTACCTGTCACATTCCGGCCTCTCCCTCTCTGTCACAACAGCACGTAGACCTGCCTGAGTCGCCAACATGTTTGTAAACAAATCACTCTCATTCATTTGTCCGTCCAGTTTTCTTAATTTGCATCAGAATTTGCAACTGCTTCACTTTACACTTATTCCCACGGCTCTCTTTTATAATACAATTTCAAATTTGCAATATTGAAAACTGACTTCGTTCAGTGCTCACATCTTCAATCCTGTAGGCGTTATTTTCTAGATTCTTGATTATGCGGAACGGTCCCACGTACTTGGCACTAAATTTTGCGAATACTTTGTTCTTAGGATCAGATATTGGTGGTCGTCGTACGAGTACCAATTCGTCTTCACGAAGTTCTCGGTGAAATTTCTTCCCTAGGTATCTGCGTAACCTTCGTTCTGCCTGATTATTCATGTGCTCCTTCGTTCTCTGAATCCTTAATTCATGTGCTATTAATGGATCCTTAGGACATGGAATGATCTTGTCCCAAGTTCTCTCTGGTAATCTGTTATGGTGCACTAGCAACGGCACCTGTCCAGTAGATTCATGCTTAGTTGTGTTCATAAAATGCTCGATGTCACCAACTTTATCCACCCACTTATTATGTTCATTAGGGATCTGAATACGATAATACTTCTCCACACAACGGATTACTCTTTCACTAGGGTTAGCTTGGGCGTGACGTATGCTGGATAAAATGTGGTTTATTCCAAGATTCTCAACTCCTTTCCTGAACACAGAACTGGTAAAATAGCTACCATGGTCTGACAATATGTATTCCGGTTTTCCTAGGATAGGAATGACTTTGTTTTGAATCCTGCTGAGTACCTGTTTTGACGTGGTCTTTTGGATCGGGCATAATACCACCAATTTTGAAAATACATCAACGCAGACTAACAGATGTTTACACCCACGCCTTTCTTTGGGTAGGGGCCCTAGACAATCGATCGCCAGTAGCTCACACGGCTTCTGCGGTAATAATGGCTTCGGATATTGTTTCATGAGGTAATTATTAGGCTTAGTGCGCTGTCATGCATCACAAATCTTAATTACCTCAAATATAGTGGACTCATTCTCGGCCATGTAAAGGATTCTCCAATCGTCGCCTCTGCTCACATGTCCCAAATTTTGATGAACATGCCACGTTAATCCTCTCTGAAGAGAAGCTGGAACTACAATTCTGAGTTTGGTGTGCTCTTCGTCCACAAACTTGTGTAGCAGGCCATTTAAATACTGATAATTGGCTTCCCTTGCTTTCGCTTCACGATATTCAGGTGTCCCCTGCAGTATCTCATTCTTGAAGTATCTTATCATCACCAGCATCCACGGATCTCGTTCTTGCTCCTGTTGAATGTTCTTGAGTCTGTCCAGAAACTATCGGTCCTTCGGTGTTAGCTCCAACTGGTGTACTTCTACTGCTACCTTGTTACCCTGCTCAGGATTTCTGCTCAATGCATCGGGAATGATATTCATCTTCCCTGGACAGTGTTCTATGGTAATATCGTATTGCTGGATGTAAATAGACCAACGAATCACTCGTTCACTCACCATCGCAGTCTTGAGAAGGAATGTCAATGCATGGTGGTCGGTTCTTACAATAATGGAATATCCAAAAACAATCTTTCTCCACTTCTCTAACGCATAGAGTATAGCCAATAACTCTAGCTCAGTAACTGTATAATTTCTTTCGTGCTTGCGTAGCTTGCGACTCGTGAATGCCAAATATGATCGGTGATTTAAATCTGAAGTGTCCTCTTGGTATAACATTGCACCTATCCCAATTAATGATGCGTCAGCCTGAATTCCAAATTTCTTTCCAAAGTCCGGATATCCCAATTTCACACAGTTGTCGAGCAGTTCTTTCATGGCATTGAAAGACCTGTCGCACTCCTCACTCCATGACCATCTATTTCCTTTCTTCAACATTTCTTGCATTGGTGCGACTGTCTCCGAGTAGCCTGGACAGTTCTCCTTGAAAAAGCCAGTGACTCCCAAAAATGCTCTCACGTGCTTTACTCTAGTTGGTGTCGGGAACTTCTTAATAGCATGTATCTTGGCTGGATTAGGTTTCACACCTTCGTGATCAATAATGTGTCCTAAATACAGTATTTCACTCTGAAAGAAGTGTGATTTCTTGAGGTTAATTTTGAAATTCATAGTTCTTAGATTGTCCAGAAATTTGTTTAGATTTACCAAGTGTTCTTCCATTGCTTCTGAAGCAAGAAGAATGTCGTCAACGTATCTCGTAGTGGATGCCTTTACCTCATCTGATAAGTTTCTATCCAGGGCTCTAATTAGTGCACAACCTGCCGTTTTTACTCCAAATGGCATTCTCAGCCACACATAGGTCTGATTATCAAATAAAAACCCCGTTAGCAACTGTGATTTTTCCTCTAGCTCTAGGTGATGAAAACTGTGGTCAGATCAACGCTACTATAGATCTTCTTTCCTCTAAATCCTTTCAGTACATCATTAATAAGCGGCGCTTTATCGTGCTCGGGCAGAAGCTTGCTAATTAAAAAACGTGCGTCTAGGCATAGCCTAATAGACCCATTTGGCTTAGCTACTGCCAAAATTGCATTTAAATATGGTGTTGGTGATGTTTTAATCATTCCAGCTTCGAGTAAATTGTCAATAATATCCTTCACCTGAGAGTGATGTTTCTCCGGGATTGGGTAAAGTTTACTTTTAAAGGGCGTCCAGTTATCCAATTGCATGGCATACTTGAAATCGAGAACTTTTCCTGGTATAGTGTCAAATACTTCCTTATGACGGCGTAAAATAATTTCTTACTTCAATTTATCAGAGTCCCCCAATTTCGCTTCGTTCAGCCGCTCCTGAATTAGATTTTCAAACTTTGAGCTGGAGTGATCTTCTTCCGCTAAATGGACACATTTATTTTGCCTCTCCTGTTGCCTCAGCAAATTATCTGCTCCTTCTCCGTGATTATCGGGATTTCTTCTGTTTTCCATAGCTCGTCCCCACTTCTCTTTCTCCGTCTCCTCATTAGCGTGTAACTCTTTTAGATACTGCTGCAATTCTCTATAGCGTTCATCCCAGTTGTTCCGGTACTCCCTTGGATCCTCTTGCACGTCATCCCGTTTGTTTTTCCATTGGCGTGTGTCACCATTCCTCTGATACGGCCTGTCCTGCTGCCTATTTTCTCTCCAATTAGAATATCCTCGCTGGTACGGTCTTCTATTATTATTATTATTATTATTATTATTATTATTATTATTATTCTGGTACTGATTATTGTAGTTATTATGATTCTGGTATCGATTGTTGTAGTTATTACGATTATTATTTTGCTCATAGCGACCCCTGTTGTCGTGCTGATCCTGCCTCCTTGGCGTGAACTGTATGTTTGTCGCTTGCGAACTCGTATTCGAATGCTGATTATTATTATTATTATTACTTGGAACAATTTCTGCTGCGTTAACGCATTCAATGTTTCTCTGGCGACTTTGGGCTGAAACCATACTTGTTTCATCCAAATGACGAAGGATCTCTTCTGCTTCTACCGCTGTTTTTACGTTAGCCGTAACCAAAAATTGTTGTATATTGATAGGTAATTGTTTGCCTATTGTTAGTAGCAAATATTCTTCTGACGATGGCTCGTCCAGATCTTTCAGTCTAATCATCTGTTGTGAGAAAATCTTCGAGAATTTCGTTGGGTGTGTTGTGTGATACTTCCTAGCGTACAGATCCATTCTTAACCCTTGTTGCAGTGCGGGACACCAAAACGTCTTTAGAAATGCCTCTTTGAACTGTGCCATGTTTTCAAAGGTATATTTTAAACTTTGAAACCAAACAAGACTTGATCCCAGAAGAAACTTCTCTACTATTCTAAGTTGTTGGGTAAAAGCACCACTAGTTGACAGAGTATCAGTAGTTGACACTTGGCCACATATTATAGCATATTAAGGCATGCATTTTACATGACTGCTTTGTTTCCGAACGCGTGCAAACCCTCATTTGTTCTCTTTGGAAATAAGTGGCAACCTCGCACCACCTGGCGGAATTGGCGGCCTGACACCATTTTGATTGTTGCCATTCATAGTAAGACCTGAAATTGTGTTGGATGCTTATCGCTTTTGTTAAGGAACTTCAGGTGAATATTAAGTTTAATATATCTTAAAATATCGAACGCCTTTAAAACGTTGAATTTCCTCGTTTTAGACTGATATTGTAGATACATATTATTTGCCTTTTATTGCTTATTTTACGATACTGCTAAGGTTATGTAGGGTGTCAACTACTAGATCGGAATAAAATAGATTTTTCAGTGCTTGACAGGAATGTCAACCACTAGCTCATTTCATATGTCAAATTGATCTTCTTGTTAATTTTACCCGGGCTTCCTAAATATATGCCCTCTAAACTGGTGGAATTTCACACTGATAGCATAAGCGTATCCAGTAGTTGACAGGGGGTGTCAGCTACTGATGCCAAGGCTGTCAACTACTAGCACTTGATTATTTTTATTTATTTTTGTTTGTTTTATCCTTTCATTTAGGTATATTAAGATGGTACCCCCTAGGAGATTACTGAATTATGAGCACGAGCAAATGGAGAGGGCACTAGCTGATGTAAATAGAGGAATCCCAGTTGCTACTGCAGCTAGACAGCATGGTGTTCCTCGTGTAACCTTGCTTTACAAGGCAAGAGGCAAGACCCCTATAGGGCGTAAAATGGGTCCATCTACAGTTTTAACCACTGAAGATGAAGCAAATTTGGTAACGTGGATTAAGCATGTTGCTAAAGCTGGCTTCCCAGTCACCAGGAATCAAGTGGCTGACAGTGTTCAGCAACTATTAAAAAATATGAATCGCACAAGTCCATTGTTCACAGATGGACGCCCAGGTAGGACTTGGTTCAAATCGTTCCTAAAGCGTAACCCCTCAGTATCCATCAAAGTCACAGAAAATCTGACTGTGTCAAGGGCCTGTGTCACACAAGAAGTCTTAAGTGAGTGGTACACACATGTGTACACCTATCTTCAGGAAAACAATCTGACAGATATTTTGATGGACCCGAACAGAGTTTTCAATGGAGATGAAAGTGAGTTTTTCTTGAACCCTAAAGGAAACAAGGTTCTTGTTACAAAGGGAGACAAGCAGGTGTACAGCCAAGTGAACCCTGACGAAAAAGAATGTTTAACTGTTTGGTTAACAGCTAATGCCGCTGGTGTGATGTCTCCCCCATCAGTTGTTTTTAAGTATGAAAGAGTTCCAGCTGACTTGTCGGCCAGTATTCCCCAAGGTTGGGGTGTTGGGAGGTCAGAAACAGGATGGATGAATGCTGGTCTATTCTACGAATATTTAGCAAATGTATTTCACCCATGGTTAGTGGAATGTAAGATCCCTCTACCTGTTATTATTTTCATAGATGGGCATGCATCTCACTTGACACTGCATGCTAGCCGGTTCTGCGACGAAAATGGCATATTACTGGTAGCTTTGTGCCCTAACGCTACACACTTGATACAGCCTATGGATGTATCAGTTTTCCGATCGCTGAAGGGTAGGTGGAAAGTTAAAGTTCATGACTGGAGGTTAAAAAATGTCGACAACCCTGTCTTGAAAAAGAGACATTTTGCTCCACTACTGAAAGAAGCCCTAGATGAGCTACCATCCAGCATATTTATGAACGGATTTAGAAAATGTGGACTGGTACCATGGAACCCACTTGCGCCATTCGAGCACAATAAAAGTTCTTACGATGGTGGCTCTTCCAGAACACAACGTAACAAACATAATCTTCAACATATGAGAATTGCTCATTCTGTAATTGAAGACATCATAGGGCCAGAAAAGTTACAGCTATTTCGAACCACCTCAACAATGGCGGAAGGCAATGAAGACAAATCCTTGCATGAAATCTGGAAGAAACTGGGCCGTAACTTGAGTCCAGGTGATATATGTGAACAAAGTTTAGAAAATGAAGCCGATTCTAGTGCCATTTCCAACCTTGGCGGGGAAATCGATCTTGAAGATAGTTTTGCATTGAGCAGTGAGATGGTGAAACAAAATGCACCCGAAGAAAATACTACTCATCCTTCCTCCGATAACTCTGAGCCAGCTCTTCTTTCCTTGGGCAGTAATGGACCAGACACTACCCAACAGCCATGTGTTACAAAACCAGTTGGTTCCTCAATAGCCAACTCTTCAAATATTCCAAGTCCCTTTAAGAAGGTTTTTATTCTGGCCAGAAGAACCTCAAAAGAAAACTAAAAGAAATGAGAAGGTACCACGCTTTGTATTATCTGAAACATGGAGGGAGTACCATGAGAACAAAGCAAAGAAAAAGCAAGAATTGGAGGAAATTAAGAAGACAAAAGCATTGGAGCGGCAGAGGAAAAGGTTGGAAAAAGAAGAGCTAAAAAAGAAAAAGCAGGTTAAGAAGCCACAAGCTAAGATCACCATAAAGAAGAAAAGGAAGTTGGTATCATCTTCTGACTCTGATGAAGAGTGGATTCCTTCAGGAGAAAGTCTTGATGATGTAAGCCTGGGCCATTCTGATTCTGATATTTCAGACTATGAAAATATTGTGAAAAAGCAGCCTAAAGCCTTGATGGGAGAAGTTCAAGAAATAGATAGTGAAGCATCAAGGAGTATTGAGATCCCTGGAATCACTGGGCCTGAAGGTACTGCTGTACCACTGGAATCCGTAAGTATAGTGGAACATTCTAACATCAACTTTGAAGTGGCTCAAAAAGAAATTTGTGTTAATTCCGTGAACTTTGAAATCCCTGGAACAATTGAGGTTGAAGCTGCTGAAGTAACCGGGGAATCTCAATGTGTAATGGAAACCTCTCAGGTCAGCGTCGAAGTTCAGAAAACTATTGGTGAAACGTCATTAAATTCTGAGTGTAGTGGTACTTCTGAAGTTTCAATGGCTGAGTTCTCAAATAAAAACAAAAATAATGAAAGTGTGAGTTCCCAGCCAGCATGTCTTAAAAGTGATTCCATTAGTGAAGGCACATTTGTCTTAGCATTGATGAATAAATCAAAACGGTATTGTAAGCATCTATTTGAGATAGTGAACATACTGGATGAAGATCATTTCAATGCAGCTGTCCTGAAACCTTTGAATAGGCTGCGAAATGTGTACGTAAGGGACGAGCAAAGGACTGTAGTTCTTGGTCTGGATCGTATTGTTGAAAAGTTACCAGACACTGACAAGAGATATCAATTTTCATATTCACTTGATGTACCCTTTTGAGTGTCCTGTTATCATGCTTGCGTAAAATGATCCTTTTTTGATGTTTGATTTTTGTTTTGATGTTGATCCTAAACTCTAAGGATGTTTACTTGTCATTTTAGTTAATGAATGAACGGTAGCTGCAGTTGAACAGAGTTATTATTTGCGTGTCAACTACTGATACATCACCCTGTCAACCACTGAAAATTTCAGAAATCGGAGTGTCAACTATTGACTCAAATCAGAGAACTAAGAAATTTTATATTTCTCCTTTCTTAGCAGACATAGTCTATTTTTTAAGGGAGATTCTTTAGGAGAATGTATGAAATATACAGGACACCAAAAAAAGAGGTCCTGTTATAGAAATTAGAGCAAATGTGGTTGAAATTGTACAAAATGATTCTTATACAGTCAACTACTGGTGCTTTTACCCATTGGGCTAATTTAATTATCATTATAATAATCGTCCAATTCGCGGAGAAAGGCTTTCGGTGTGATTCCGTCTATAAAATTTGCTGGTTTAAAATCATTCCCTCTTATTACTTGAATTACTTGCTGTGTCGTCACATTAGGTTTCGGTGTAGATGTCTCGCCCCTGTAGTTACGAAAAGCTTCCGTGTCGAACCCTGCTTTCACGCTGTTTTCCTGGCTAGTGCTTGCCGTGGATATAAATGCCTCCGGACTTCCAATACTGACAAGTTCTCCTGCTGTTTGTTCTGAAGTAAATAGAGTTGCATTTTCTAACGACCATATCTCGTTCTTAATGATTAGATCCGCATGCTCTGGAAATTTAGTTTTGATACTTTCCTCCAGCGCTTGCATTCGAGAATTGTTATCTCCTAATCTCTTTAAAATTGTCAATCTATCTCCTTTATTTTCTTCCACCTGCTGCTTACAATCTTTTCGGATCTTCTCTTTCATTGTTTTCCAACCCTCTTCGAATCTATCTTCTATCTGCCCCTGATTCTTATCTATCTTTTCTTCTAGCTGCTCTAGATTCTTGTCTATCCGTTCTTCTGTCTGCTCCATCTGTTCTTGGCTCTTACCTTGACCTATCTCAATTTTTTCCAAACGCTCGTCCATTTGCATCCTATTTATTTCAATATTCTTCTTTATCTGCTGTTGATCAGCTTCTAAATTCGCCCATCTCTCCGTAGATTTAATTTCCTACTGATTGAGTTCTTTAATTAACCCAATACTTTGTTGTCTACTGATTTTATCTGTTCCTCTATGTTCGCTGTCTTGGACTCGATTTTCTTAAATTCTCCCTGTAATTTCTCCTGCGTTGTTTTTATTCCTATCGTATTAGTCGTACACGCTTGTTCTATTTTGTTTCAACTTTGCAGTTACCATTTCGTCCAATTCTACCATTTCAATTCGAATTTCGCTTCTATCGCTTTAATCTGTCCCAATTGTTTAGTGTTGTTATCATACATCTCGGTTGCCAGTCTGTTTAATTGTACCTTCGTATTCGCGTTTATCTCGAGTGTGATTTTACTTAGGTTTTCAGTCTGTGCTACCGCTTGTTCCTCAAGTTTAATGTTTATATGCTCTGTAATGTTATTGTTTAACGTGACTAGGTTTCCTCTGTTGTGTTCCTTCATTCCATTTTAGTGTACGCAATTGTTCATCCCTATGCTGATTAATTTCGTTCTTTAGTGTTTGTAATTGTTCACTACCACTCTGAGTAATTTCGTTCTTTAAAGTTAATAAAATTTCATTACTGTTCTCCCGCATCTTAGTTTCTAAACATTTGTTCATTACTGTTCTCCCGCATCTCATTCTTTAATGTTAATAATTGTTCATTACTGTTCTCCCACATCTCGTTCTTTAGTGTTAATAATTGTTCCTTATTTCTCTCTTGCATCTTAGCTGAAGACCTCTCCAACAACTCACTTATTTCGGCAATCGTTGCCATCAAAACACAAATATATTTCACTTGGAGACATAGGGCCAAGCAACCAGTAACCTCCACCGCACTCACATACATGTTTGACATTTAATATTTATTCATACTCAATCATTTATTTTTACGTTAAAACACACCCCACAATCAAAACATCAATGAGTATTTGAATTTACATTTAATTTTAATTCCCCTTTTTATTCTGGTCATAAATTACTAATCTGAATGAATTTACATAAACATCTTTTAATTCACCAGTGTCATTTAAAAATTTCAAGGCAACACCTTCCTGTCATTTAAATATTTCTGAGTTCATTGAATCAACACAATCCCTAATTTACTTTTATTGGGCGCCAGGAAGCCATCATAAATCAATATAATATCAAATCTACTGTGTTACGTATTTCTAACATTAAATGAACTCACTGATTTTTCTTATGAACATGGTGGAAATTTACTGATTCTACTAATTAAATATGCAATGCCTAGTATTATTTTTCCACAAAGTACTAGGAGGAAAGCAAAAGCAACAACAGTCCGACTTGTTATGCGATTTAAGGGAAGCAACAACAACAAGTCCCATGTTGGGCAGACATTTTAGATCTATGAACCCTTGCGAGAAGCCTTTTATGAGACTCTTTCTGCGGGGTAGTGGACGGTCCATATAAAGTTGTTAAATTTATGATTCTATAAGGTGCAAGGTAACATAGTCCAAATGTATATGACAGAAAGAACAAAAGTGAAGCCAAAACTAAATCAAAACAAATTTAATATCAGAATAAAAACAATAAAATAAAACAAACAACACGAGGGAACACCTTCTTTCTGTTACACCCAAATCTAATAGTGAATGCAAATAAAATTATCTCTCCAGAGATGTCAACCAAATAACAGGTCCTGAAATACGGCCTGCCTATCTGCAAACCATGTGTGCGTGTGA
Organism: Meconema thalassinum; assembly: GCA_946902985.2. Lineage (NCBI taxonomy): Eukaryota > Metazoa > Arthropoda > Insecta > Orthoptera > Tettigoniidae > Meconema > Meconema thalassinum. The sequence continues at coordinate 1,186,513,709 of OX336389.2, forward strand.
TGTGACCAAGCATGCGATATGGTAGAGTACATGATGCGCGATTTGTTGCCATCCTGGGAATGCCGTCAGGCTACAAATCAGCATCTGAGATAAAATAGCAATGGGAACTACACTACTAAAACTATCAATACAATTGCAGACACTCGCTAACTTTAAATATTTACACACAAAGATTTCCATTGAAATCTGGATCAACGTGCCAAGCACAACAAACTGCCTCAAACATAGGACTTCGTCAAATAAACACAAGCAGTAAGTAGCGTGACCACGATACGACAACAACAACAAATGACCGCATGTCATCTTACACTGAAGTACACAGCAAGGTGTCAACAAGAATTTACATATCATGAATATTTAATAAAACAATTGCTCACCAGCAACATAATTACTATACAAGAAAAACGTTTGATTTGGACGTCGCTCAAGGGAATACCGCTCAAGCGTGGCGATCTCAGCCCTGAATGATCTATCACTCTTTAAAATGAACAAGAAAGCATAATAATTACAACTAGGTCACGCCGAAGCCGTACCTCCCCTCTCCCTAAACAGGTGTTCAGAAAATACCTCAGACCAGCGCACGGTGTGGAACTCGTTATCACATGTCAAAATCACAACTGCGTGAACCATGTCTCGGGCCTGCACGAATTGCTCAGGTCCCAAGATCGACGAAGAATAGCTGTCACGAGCAGCTCAAATGTGTGTGTGTCAACCAAATAAATATCTCATTAATTCCACCTGGAATTACAAGATCACGAAGAACAGCTGCCAACTCAGCTCCAATAAACATGTTTGCCACCAAATATCTCATTAATTCCTCTGAAATTACAAGATGATCAATTGGACTGGCTGAGGTAACTGCGGGCACCACTCACCATCCGTAAAAACATTGCAGCAGGCAGAGGACTGGCCCACGCTATCCTCCCACGCAGATAATCACACACTGCACACAGACACACAGACACACACAATCACGCTAGGGTTTTGACAAACACCTGAAATAAAAGTACACAAATATTTTCCACACACAGCGCGCGCTTGATCTAGTATTCTGTTCGAAGAATTAATTAAGCAAAATACAAATTTTTAAATGAAATAAAAGAACGGACGGTTCTTTACAAAATCAACTGTCGCAACAAGGCAACTTAAAATAAAATACTTGTTCATTCAAGATCCTAGCAAGCACACATTTCCCCCCTTTTGCTATATTTACTGTTAATTAACCAGCGCCACTTATCACCTGGGCCGCCTTCATGCGTCCGCCAAATCAAATCACGCATGTACACGAGTTCACGAATTAAATTACACAAAATAAACAATAAATCAACTAATGGCCACGCATACTCACGCATTTAAATATCTGAGTGTCGGTACACTACGTTAATCTAAACAAAAATGAACCAAGACAAAAAAATCACCAGAAAAATTATTTACTAAATGTTCCCATGCCAAGATATCTATTATATGAATAAATCAATATTTGTACTCAGCCATATCGAACTCGTCACGTCAGTGGTCATCACTATCCATGGCCCAACTAGGATTCTACTCGGCCATCACGAACATCAGCGTAGATTGCATGTTCACCATCCCAGCTGTCATCTCGGTGTCTTCTTCAAAATGGTAAAATACAGTTCAGAATTAATATTATTTCTCATACTAGAATTGCAACAGAGCTACACAATCACTCTTAGTCCAGGCAATTTCTAAACGTCGACTTTCCCTAGATAAACACTTGTTCAAATTCACACGAAAAAATCAAACTATAAATTATCACTAATATATTACAAACGGCTCTCGGCAGAGTCCTCAAAATGTTCTGCATCTCACTTGAGATTGAAGTCAAAGTACTTTACAGAAGTTTAGTAGCGCTCGGCTACGGCGAATAAGAACAGTACGTGTGGTACCTCCTAGGTATATCAAAATAAGAACTGACGTGTAGTAGCTCCCGGCTACTCAAGGAAAGGAACAATACGTGTAGTAGCTCTCGGCTACTCAAGAAAAAGAACATCGTCGTTAGCACAGACAACTAATTTATACAGATCTGTTCAAATGGTCGGTAGAGGGGACTAAACATTTTTATAATTTGAAGGAGATGTCGTAGAAACTTGTGGGTGGTGTCAAAGATCATTATTTTCCGTGAACGTTCCAACGCTGTCCCGCGGAATCGAATTGCATCGATGATTAATTAGATACAGCTTTGGCGCGCTTTTCCAGGGCACGCTATCAATGCGCCTAAAATTGGCTTGGGTCTTCGTGATTCGTCCATTCATACACAAAATCGTTGAGTAGAGCACGTCACTTCGCCCGCCTGCCGTCCTCACAAGTATCTCTGTCTCAGACTTTCCTCTCTGTTTGGCCTGCTGGACAAAGGCTCGAGACGCTAGGTCAGCGTTCAACGACCCGGCTTCCAGGAAAATGTTTAAATTTACCAAGCGTGCTTAACTGCCAAACTGGTTTCAACAATCAGCTCCAGAGTTGCTTCAACTGACTGGGGACATGATGCAGTACATAAAATAAAATATGTACAATTAATTCATGATAGTCAAATTAAGGGTTCAATATGTACCACAACGTCGATAAATCGCTAATGGCTAAACTTGGGATTGAAGGAAGGAAACATTCGAATATTTGAACACACAAAATAATTTGCAGGAACAGTTTATTAATAATGTAAATCTATGTACCCACTGAAACAATACATAGACAGGTACACTTTTCAGTGCCTACTGCCAGAAAAATCCAGTCATGTTCGAACTGAGCTTATGTTATAAAATTCCAAGGATAAGATACCAAATTATTTTATTTTCCTTTTCTTTAGAGAAACAGACCCCCCCCCCCTCCTACTACCTTCTTGAACACTATGCCCCCAAACATCATTATAATCGGTAGTATCAGAAATATTCACTTCCAGATAGAAAAAATATCCTTTTGCATTTTTGTATATTTATGCACTACAAAAAATAAATGGGGCCAAAAGCCACTGTTACTTTAATGAAGATCTTCTTCAAATAAATATCTCTTGTACAATATAACCGTTTCTCTCTTGACCGGACCGGCTGCGTGGCTCAGCGGTAACGTTCTCGCTTGCTGGGCCCTAGGTTGCAGGTCCGTATCCTGGCGCAGTCAGCTGGCATTTGATGGTGCTCAAATGCGAGGGAGCCGTGTCAGTAGATTTACTGGCACGTTAAAGATCCCCTTCAGAGCAAAATTCCGGCACCCCGGCGTCTCTAAAAGCCAGAGTAGTTAAAAGGGACGTAAAACCAATAACATTATTATTTAACATTCTCTTGACCTGTCAGAAAAATGGTTAAATTTCAAAAATCAATGTCACTTTACTCAGGATCCTTCAAAAAAACTAATGTAAAAGTCACTGTTGTCCAACTTGATTGCATCTCACAAAAATGAATGACGTTCACAAAATAGGATATTATTCGAATAAACATACAGTAATTATGTATAAAACACTATGTCCCCCTTGGCCTCCTGTCAGAAAATAGTGTTCAAGAACCTCTTTTTCGAATAAACTTTTATGTTGCCTACTAAATCACTGCGGTTCCACTTGACCACCAGAAAAAGGTATGGTACAAGGTCCAAAAATCAGGGCTATTTAATAGGGGATCTTCTCTGAATAAAATAACTACTAGCTGACCCTTCAGCAAGAAAACAAAACAAATCTCACCCTATTTCCAGATAAAAGAAATTTAAAAACGTTACATAACATTTTTGTTATACACAACTAAAAATACAACTGAAAAGCTACTGTCTTCCAAGCACTTCTTCGAATGAATATCTTCACCCTATTTATAAGGTGTAGAACCAATAAGAATATCCTAATCTAAGTGTCATCATTTCAGCCAGTATTAAGCTACTGTTGTGATACCAGCACTAGATGTTAACCTCTTATGGAGTAAGCTACAGTACAGAAAAATTAATAACTAATGTAGCCTATCTACCTACCATGTCTACATAAATTCTTCTCTGACACAGATATATTCAGAAAGTTTAGATCTCTAGTGATGATGTGAGTCATGAGTTGGATTATAATAATTAAGTGAACCCTAAACAATGCAGAGTAGGCTACTATATCTAGTGACTCGTTGACTAGTGGCTACATCCGACTCGTACCAAGTTAGGTGTGAACGATAATCTAATGAGATTGAACTTACAATATTTTTTTACAGGTAATCACAACAAATATTCTCTCTCCTAATATGTAGACCTATGTATATACTCGTATTATCTCAAGGGAAACTCCTCTTAATTTGTAGATCACAAGTTTATCATTTTTTATCTGATCAATTCGGATCGTCACTATTCACCACATTAAGGTTAAATGCCTGAGAAAACCCATCATCACTCTAAGCTATTCAACAGATCAAATTCTAAACTACTCGTGGCTCATTCAGCACATTGTATCTTATCTTTAACTGTAATCAATGCACAGACCATTCTTGTGTTCCCTGTAATGCGCATTTTTTCTAGGAATTTTAAGTATCCATTGCTTTCTTAAATTTTCGTCGGCGGGGAAGAAAAAACAAGGCACATAACCTAATCATCTCCATTATAATAGTTGATTTTGCAACCGGTAACACAACAACCTTTCGGCATACCAGGGACCTGGGAAGGAATAATTGTTTCAATGAACAAAGAGAATATTGTATTACCATCCAAAAAGCCTGCATTAGTTGAAAATAAGCGATGTAAAAGTTCTAACTGAACCACAACATGCAACATTCATTCAACTCAAGCTTTTTATAGATATAGGCTAATAACATACCTACAAAATTAACATTTGCTTCAGGAAACAAACGGAGTAATCCTCATTCTGGATGACGTAAGTAGTAGCGTTCTTACTTATTGCTTTTCACTCGGACACTAATTAAAATGTATAAACAACACACCACAAACCACACACAGTTTAAAGCAAATGGCCGTTACATCTCCTACCCTGTCGATCAGATGATCACGTGGTCATGGCCGATGCATGACGGCCTGGACATTACGATGGCAGTGGTTATATGTATTGGGATATACATTTCAAATACGAAATTCGCTGGAATACATTTATTATTATGGAAGTTGCATGCAGTTGAACGTTTGCTACATTTGAAGGGTGTTCCGTATACATCTTCCGAAATGTTGAATCTACAGTTCAAAAGGCTTGAGATTATTTTACACAGTTGGTAGCCCTGCTGACTCTGATATGAAGCACAGTTATACGTCCTAAAGCGTAAAATGCCCGTCCATAAATAAGGATTATATCCATTCGTTGGTATGAAAGTTTCGTGTAGTTAAATAATGAACCAATCAGCATGCGTATAATTATGTTGGCAATATTGCCATCTCAGGGTTACTCAAAATCAATCTGGAATATTATGATCTATGAGCTTACAAAATTTAGATTTGACGGCCTGCATACTTTCTAATCTTCCGAGACTAGTTTTCAAGATTATAGAGAGTTTTATCAACAGTTGGTAGCCCTGGGGACTCTGAATATTTTCTTAGTTCCATCTCTGAAGGTACACAATGCACATACAAAATTTGGATGACGTCCAATTGATAGTATGGACGTTGAATGCATTTAAACATTGAATTAATAATCATGCCTAAAATCATGTTGGCGACACTACCATGTATGGATTGCTAAAAATTAACCGGATCTATTATGATATATATTGGAAGAAATCCATTTGTTTGTATGGAAGTTACATGCAATTAAACATAGAAATTCTCAGCACGCGTAGAATCATTTTGGCAGCACAGTTGCATATCGATTACTCAAGCTTATTCTACTTTTTCTGGTACTATACGTATTCCAAGTTTAGAACTGTTTGCCTGCATACATTCTGATATATCGAGAACAGAATAAACATTTATAGGGAGCATTTATCAACAGTTGGCAACCCTCGTGACTCTAAAGAATGGGTATAGTCATATCTGTTACAGTACACAAAGCACATACGAAATTTCGTTGAAATCGAGTTGATAGTATGCAAGTTACATGCATTAGAAAATTGGACCTAGCAGCAGGCGTAACAACATGTAAGCAACACTGTATTAATTATATGAACTCCTGAAAATTGATACGATATATTATTATCTACAGTACTGTATGTGTGTGCCAATTTTGGAATAGTTCCCATGCGCATCTTTTGAGATATTCTACACAGAACACAAATTTCAATTGTGATATTTCAGCAATTTGTAGCACTGACGTCAATTTCAAATATGGCCGAGATTTGTGGTATAAATCTTTACTCATAACAAATTTGGTTTCCATAACAGAAGCCATTAAGGAGCGGATAGCTGGGATGGTGGAGCGGGAGGGGGACGACGACACACAGACAGAAGGACAGACACACACATCTGCCCCGGTGATCTCAGAAGATTACTTATTTGTCAGTTTTGCAAAATGTGAAAAGTAGGCTACAAATTTACCTACGTTTAACGGAGAATTAAGTGCACGTCAGTTACGAATAACTCAGAGAGATATTATACAGTGTACTTACTTAATGGGGTATTAATCGGAATATAAGTAAAATACGCACAAATAAGATGATAGTAATGATGATAATTGTTGTTTTAAGGGGCCTAACATCAAGGTTATCGGACCACACAAATAAGAGTTAGGTACAACTGGGTTATGTATAAATCAGTTTCAAATGTAGTACAAATCTGTATGACCGTCGTCTCGTTAACGTTTGTGCGTTAAGCTAGCCAAATTACCATGAGTTTTTCAATAGATTTTATAAGCTGCAAATTTACTGGTAGCTTAGTTCCATAAGATCGGCTTAAACTCTTGATTTAGGCAAATCATCTTTATATTTCATTCGTCTTCAATTATGAATTCGTGAATTGTTCCTAACTTCTGTCGTAAAATAGAATGGTGGATAATGGAACTCTGGTTTATTAATTCAACCTCACACTGAATTGCAAGCCCAATACGGCATTCATAATCTAAAAAACGACACATATAATAAATAAGAATGTTAACACCTTTGAACGTGTGTGATTGTCATGAAATTGACCTTTTGAATAATTTATCCGGTGGCAGGTCAATAGCCTCTCCCATTAATATTATCACAGGGAGACAGGCGTGTAATGCTACAGTATGGGCGCTACTATGGAGTACAGATGTTTGATTATGTTTGATCTCGAGACTAGGTCATCAACCCCATGACCTCTCCTGGTTAAGGGGGCGTGATGGTGCTGTAGTCAAGCTCTTTGTCTCTCTCCAAGACGGACCGGGTTCAATTCCCTGTCAATGCATGTGAGATTTTCGAAGAGAAATATAACGCTCTATGGTTCGGATCCACGTAAAAATTGAGGTCCCGTGGCTCATGATCACGAGATTAACGGTCACGTAAAACTAGAAGATTTTCTCCTTGTTTATAAGCAGTTGGATGTCCAACATGCATAATACAAAGCTCACGAACATGATTCCAGGCCGATAATCCACCTGGTAGCTGAAGCCATATAAATATTATTTGCCACGTAGTCCATACTTCCCCTGTGTCTGAAAACCGTGAGGTCCGTGCTACTGTGATGCAAGGTCAACGACTTCATTAATATATGTTGGAAATTTTCTGAAATCTGATCAAAAGGAGAATTTATGGAAGTCTGGATTTTTTGTGTGCAAATTATTTTGAAAAACATCAACCTCCTCGAATAGTGCAAAGATTTAAGCAATTATAAAAACAAGCCGTTAGTCAGTTAAACAAATACCACTTTGGGGACTGAGACAACAATTCATATGGAAAAATTGGTTCTTTATTGTTATTATTATTATTATTATTATTATTATTATTATTATTATTATTATTATTATTATTATTATTATTATTATTAAAGTAAACTTCTCAGTTATGAGTTGTAGAAATTACAGCCCCATTTAAAAGAACGCACTAAAGTGCAGACAACACAGTACCACATGTTACTGGAAAGACTTCATACGCAATTAAGACCACGTTTATCAAATCCCCTATTATACTATATTTATAATAATTACAATATTAATAATAATAATTATTTTTTAAAAAAACCTTCTCAGTTATGAGTTGTCGAAATTACAGCCCCATTTACAAGCACACACTGAAGTGCAGACAACACAGTACCACATGCTACTGGAGAGACTCCACACGCAATCAAGAATTTGGAGCTGGTTTAGCAAATCCCATAAATGAAACAATGTTCACAGTATGTACAGTATGTATAATAAAATATATTTAACTAGCAACCCGCCCCGGCTTCACCCGTGAACAGTTATGAATGCAAGGTGATGGGCTACTTTTAACCGAGGTCATATAAGATTTACTTGTATACGACATTAGTCCTTTTCCTTCCGGCAGTGAACACGAAAAGATTTCGGTTTGATGTAACACGCGATAGAGCCACGTAGAGCTGTTCATGAGAAAAACATTCTCTACTGTGATCAACTCCAGTCACGCTAAGTGTATGACCCTGTGCTTTGTTTATAGTCATGCCAAAGCAGACTCTTACTGGAAATTGTACTCGTTTGAAAAAATAAGGAAAATTCTGAAGGAATCATAGGGATTCTGGGTACTAAGACCATTTCTCCTGTAGCACAGCTAGTTAAGATAGTTGCTTCAATGAAACAGTTTTTCAAAGTTTTCAGTACCAACCTTGTCCCATTGCATAACTTTGGTGGGTGTAAATTACGTAGCAATACAATAGGCACTCCCACCTTTAAAATGAGCTTGTATGGTGGCAAGCCAGAAGGAAGTAAAGAGTTTAGGAATTCTGTAGGGTAATGAACAGCTTCTTCACTATCGACTACTGCGTCTACTGAGTAATATACAGTACTTGAGCCTGGGCAGTGAATTTGGAGAACACCAAGTTATTAATTTTCACAACTTGTTCGTTTGTCGGCGATAATATTGCTCTTTCTTTAAACCATGAATGAGACTTGTTAGATAGGTCATGGATTTGAGGATAAACGCTACCAATCAATTCTTGAATGCTGCTTACTAAAACACAGAAATCGTGACTGAGGGTAATTTTCCCGTCAATGACCGGTAAATCTCCATTTCCGACTCTAAGTAACAAATTAGCAAACAGCCTATTTTCTTCTGAAGGTAAGAGTACTCTCATGTTAGTTTTGAGTGCCAATTTTGTTATATCCGGCCAGATGTAAGATATTTTTAATGAAGCGTTCACTTCGTCGGCTCTCGTTCCTCTGGTAACAACTGGTAAGATTTGACGAAAATCTCCGGCGAACAAAACTGTGCAGCCACCCATAGGTGTGTTCCGATTTCTTAGATCACGCAAGGTCCTGTCTACTGCTTCAACGGAAGTTTTGTGTGACATTGTAGCCTCATCCCATACAACTAAAGAACAATTTTGGATTACACTGGCGGTGTTACATTGTTTTGAAATATTACATACGCTTCAATCATTACTGCTGACTTTCAAAGGAAGTTTAAATATTGCATGTGCTGTTCTTCCCCCTTCCAAAAGAGTGGCTGCAATTCCAGATGATGCGACGGCAAGAGCAATATTACCACCAGACCTCACTTTGGCGAGCAACAAATTAATCAAGAACGTTTTGCCGGTGCCACCAGGGGCATCGAGAAAAGATATCTTGCCTTCCTTCTTAGTGATGCTAGATATGATGGTGTCATAAGCTTGTTTCTGATCGTGGTTCAGACGGTGTTCTTCTTGAGCAACGGTTTACAGTAGCCGAGGACGAAGTCTCTCTTTCTCTTGTGACAATCGAGAAAATATTTGTTGCTCTGTTTCATTGTTACGTGATAAGCGACTCCCCCCCCCCCGATGTCTATGAATTATGATCTATATCCGTTTTACTTCTCGGCATGATGGCTTAAAGCCGACCCCGAAGTTTTGGGGTAGCGCGCTTACCTCTCACCTGGAGGCCCCGGGTTCGATTCCCAGTTCCGTCAGGGATTTTAGAAACTGACGTGAGGGCTGGAACGGGGTGTACTCAGCCTCGTGAGGACAATTGAGTAGCTGTCTGACAGTGAGGCAGCGCCCCGATCATGAAAACCAAGATTAACGGCCGAGGGGAGCCGATGGGCTGATCACGCGTCACCCCAATATCTGCACGCCAAATGGCTGGGCAGCGGACTATTGGTAGGCCTAGGCTCTTCATGGGCTGTAGTGCCAGGGGTTATTATGATGGCTTAAAATCACTGACTGGACTATTAATTCTAAGTAATCCTTGTCAGACGGAATTTAAGAATGGCGAGGTGCATGAAACACAAATCCCCTTTCCGTCCAATCTTAAATTGACTGTGTATTTTGCGGAACGAAAAGTTCACAGGCGAAATGAAGAAAAGCCTAGTTGCACTCCCAGGGAAACTCCAAACACAATCACCCTTCTCTGAAGTCTTAACTCAACACGACTCGACGGTTTGCTGGTGGCTGTATCTGGGGTAATAGGTTCGCCCGCTAGTTAAGCTGTAACAGGGGTGATAGACTCGCCCTTAGCTAGCTCGTAAACTGTCGCCTCAGTATTTGAATGGACATGGTTGGAAGAAATGAATACGTAAAAACAACTTATAGTGGGCGATGTATTGAAGATAGAGATATGCTCTCTGGGACTTTTTTGTAGAACTTTTCATGCTGAACAATTCTAACACTCATAGTATTTAGATATTTTTAACGGTTTGTCCAGCGTAAGCTTACAAAGCGCTCGGACGCCAGGATTTTTTTCAATCTTTTCACTGAAATGGTTACTGATCGGGTTTCTTTGATCATAAATAAATTATTTTCTACAGAAATCATCCTCGAGATATTCTGTACAGAATGGTGAAAACCGCATCAAAATCCATCCAGAGGTTCTCGAGATTACCCGTGACATCCAAGAATCGGGGACTTTGTTTTATACTAAGTAATATGGGTCCCAACTTGGCCGGTATTGCAGGCACTTGCTTGTGCTGGGATTCTCTACTACATCATTTCTGTCGACCTCGTTGGTCAACTTTGTTGGCCTATTTTCGTCATAAGCTCACCGGACAAAAGATTGTTAACCCTCTAGAGACATCGTTGTAATACTGTGTAACACCACCTCCAAGCTTGATATCCTCCTAAAATTCGGCGAGGAAGGGACTTCACAAGATTCTGCAGGTACGCCATATCTAGCTGAAGCCGCTCACTGACAATAAGATCCCATAGAGCTCCTTTAGAGGGTGACCAATATTTCACCCCATGGTATGGTGGTATTTCAGATCCAATGTTATCTGATATAATATCAGCGGATGTCACCAAATTTCTAGCTGATCTGCGAAATAATTCGATACAACAAATGCGGGTGAGGATCGACTCTTAATGGCAATATCAAAGTCTTTTTTATTTTCTGTATGCATGTTTATTATTTTTTTGGCTGGCTGCGTGGCACAGCAGTAACGTTTACGCTTGCTGGTCCCAAGATTGCAGGCTCGTATCCTGGCGCAGTCAGCTGGCATTTGAGGGTGCGCAAATGTGAGGGAGCCGTGTCAATAGATTTACTGGCACGTTAAAGATCCCCTTTGGGGCAAAATTCCAGCGCCCCGGCCTCTCTGAAAGCCAGAGTACTTAAAAGGGACGTAAAACCAATAATATTATTACTATGTTTATTATGTTGTCAAGAGCTCAACTATTTGCGCTTTTGTGGGGACATTTTATGGCCATGGGACCAATATATACATCAAGGCTATTCATTTTGTTTGAAAGAATATGCACGAGGATTGGGCAGCGCATTCAGAAATCCAGGCAAGTTAGGCACACTTCACATTGTTGTGTCATGTCGCTGTCACTGCTGTTCTAATATGTGGGGTTGGTAATGTTTCTACTTCGTTTTTTAGCAAATTTCACTTTAATATTTTTTAACAAGATCACTTAATGCTTTGTGTACGTATGCCTAATATACCACCCACAAGGCTTTGTATCGTCCCTTACTCTGCTGAGTTTGATATTCAACACATGAATTTCAGAATGTGCATTTTTTAGACAAAAACTTGTACTTAGATAACAATAAGAAATAGAATTAACTTACTATATGATGAAGTATGTTAAGATTTATTAGAACGGGACTTCCAGCGATCAAGAAAACAAGTAAAATTGTACAGTGTTGAAGTGATACGCTATGTGCTTGAACAAGGTATGGGTATGTCCTAATACTTAAACTCTATGTATTTATTTATTTTCTTGTATTGTTGGATGCAACATTGCATATTGTAATAATAATAATAATAATAATAATAATAATAATAATAATAATAATAATAATAATAATAATGGTCTAATAATAATAATAATAATAATAGTAATAAAGGATTTCCCATAACGCACATAGACAATGGAGGATGCAGCCATGGTGTTTCTAAAATGGGTTGGTGGGGGGCTATGGACAGCAAATAACTTTTACTAGATGCTTTCCTGAATGATTGTTTCTCATTACGAAAGGTGTTTTGGCTAATTGAAGGGTTCGAAAAAATATCTATTAATGAGGTGTCCTCAACTGTTACACAATTAACCTCAACCAGTTAAGGACACACAGTCATAATGGTGGAGTGTTTGGTAGTGTTCGCGTAATATTGAATTGAGGGCACCACGGTCCACAGATTGATTTTATTTCCACAGCTACACTTCCATACTTTGCAGTAGCACCTGAACCGTTTTTATCAGGTTCATTATTTTTTGTCATATTATTATTATTATTATTATCTTCCTTCATGTCGCATTATTGTGACATAAGTTTCTCTGTCTTTCGTACTGCGCATAAACTTCATACATACCTCGCAATATGGTGAAATATTTCACCTTTCTGCTAACTCACTTTATGTACAATTTTACCATTGGTTGAAGCAGGTTGCCAGGCTTTGCCTTCGTCATTGGACCCCCTCCACCCATGCATTCGGAGAGGGGATGTTTGTCGTATCTACGACTTATTTTTCTCGGGCGCGTTACTGCGTTCTTTAAGAGAAGGTCTCTTCCTTCCAATTTTGGGCCGTCATGTAGACGGACGTGTGTGCACGTGTCGGGCTTTTGCCCGCACCCAGAAAGCAATTAAATGTAAGTACGATTCAGTCATTGAATTTATCTAACTTGAGGTCATTTTAAATTTCTGTTTCTCCATATTTTTTTATATTTTGTGTCCCCTTTGATTCACTTATAATTTCCCTTTCTTATGATGATGTGAATTCGATCCATGAACCCAAGTCCCTTCGCCTTTGTTTACGTTAGTTTAGCGAAGCCTCTGAGTTTATTTGTCATCCCTCCCTTTCATGTAATCGGTTTTATTTTTACGTAAATCTTTCAGGTCTGAAATATCTGCTATTTTTCTACGAGGCTTAATTGTGCTCTGTATTGCGTCACCACCTGGTTCGGCGTTCTTTTAAGACGACCTCCGGTGGATTTTCGCATCAGAGCCTTGTTTTTGTGGATGGAATCGGCGAAGTTACGGAGCTGAGTCTCACGTCTTCAGCCAGATCCTCCCTCTGTTTTATTGAAATGTATGTGAGCGATGGTCATCGTGCTAATCACTGTCCATGCGCCACATTACTTTCTTTGTTTCATCGTATGTCGTTGTTATTCGGCATTTCTACCTCTGTGTAAGCCTACATCTTCCTACGAAGCATATTTCTTAGCTGATTGATTTTTTTCTTTTCTTTCCTGTCCCGGTAATGTCAAGTAATTTAATGTAATTTTCATTTCGTTTATTTTTATGTGTTAATTTTGTGTTGCTTCCTCTGACTTCGTTATATTACGTAACTCAGTGTCATCCCCACCCCCCGTTTCCCCACATACGCACTCCTCCACTCCCCACCCTTTCACCCCCTACCCCATGATTTCACAACATCATGAGCGTCTGAGTTCTGTTTTTGGTGCTGGACATTCTAGTCCAGATCATGTCATCTCTGTAAGTAGTCGTTCTTGTAATCTATCCCACGAATTTCTTTAATTTCTTTAATTTTGCTTCATCTTTTTTTAAGTTTTATTATTGAATCGCGTTTCCAATTAGTTGCTATTATGATTTGAATTTATTTCTAGATTCCTTTTATTTTACATTTAAGTTGCTCGTGTTTTATTTTCATTTCTAATTTTTAATCAGTACACATGTGTTTATTTTATTATTAATATACTTTTATTCAGTAAGTACAATATTTGCTTCCGTCTTATGATTTCTCGTATTTGAGTTCCTCGTTTGTCTTTCGATTCGACTTAGTCTTGGCTTCGCACTGTAGCGAAGTTACGACTAACACGGTCTCTGGGACCCTTGCTCTATTACTTAAGTTTAATTTTTCCTTTTGATTTTATCTTAAACATTTGTTCTGGCTTATTTTCTGTGGAAGTCACCTTTCTTTCGATTCGGAATCTTGGGCCCAGCACGCATCGAAAGAAGTATTCCTTCCTCGTTTCCTACGTGATCCTGTTATTTTTGTTGTTTTTGCTTCCACTGTATTCCTCATACCTCTGCTATTTTGTTTAACGTAAAAGCACAAAGCGGTGCACACCATACATACAGGAGGATTAAAGCTTATAAACATAGTACATTTCGTTAAAATGATATATAGTAGGGGAAGTCCTGTAGCACCGGGCGGCATGTAGTATCTGGCACACTGTAGTTCACGAAAATCTCGCTGGATGTCAGCATCATGAAGAGTGTATTTCCAAGGTTCCTTCCAGTGTACGACAGCGCAAGCAGTGTGAGTTTGTCACTCAAGCAGTAGCCATGCTACGTGATATTTTCGGATTTCCTGGGTTCATTCATGTGTCTCAAGCAAGTTTTGGAAGAGCATTGTACTGAAATAGGTAAGTGAATTGTTACTGTACTGGTCTTAATAACATGTTCACAGAGTATAAATTGAAAATGAAATGTATTTAGTTAATGGCAGTTGTTTCCTTAGCTTAGATGCATGCTTGTCCTGTAAGACCGGAAAGTACTATGTCCTGTACCATTCGACACGTAATTAGCTGTCATATTATTATTTGCAGGTTGAATCACTAATAAAAACATGCCAAATGACAACACAAATGGGAAGGGGAGGGGAACGTGGTCTGAAGACCGTATGAAACTGGCAGTGAACAGCGTGCTGGCTAATAATTTGAGTGTTAGGGAAGCTGCAAGTAGTTTTAGTGTTCCGAAGAGCACTTTGCAGGACAGACTAATAAAAATAAAGAGTGGAGGAGAAATTCAAATTAGGCCGTAATTAGGGCGCTTCGAGAGAACATTTGCAGACAATTTTGAAGAACAATTAGTCGCTCATAACAAGCTGTTAAATGGCATGCTCATGCCCCTTACCAGAAAAGAGTTCCTGAAACTTGCGTATGATTTAGCTGCGACTTTAAAGCTGCCTCATAGGTTCAATACGGACAACAAAATTGCAGGGAAAATTTCTATTACAGCTTCATGAAGAGACATCGTGAACTTGCGCTGAGATCTCCAGAATCGACCAGCATTATGCGGGAAGTGGGCTTTAATAAGCCACAGGTGGATGTATTCTTTAATAAACTGAGCGTGTTGATGGAGAAGTATTCGTTCCCTCCATCCCGTATTTACAATGCGGATGAGACGGAAATATCTGCTGTCCACGAAAACAACAAAGTGATTTCTGTGAAGGGCAAAATACAAGTAGGAAAACTAAAATCTGGGGAGAGAGGTCGTAACGTGACACTGATGTTTAGCATGAATGTCCAAGGACAATATATCCCGCCTCTCTTCCTCTTCCCTGGACAGAAGATGAACCAAAGGCTATTGATTGGTGCTCCTGACGAGAGCTGTGGGGTCGCTCAACCAAACGGCTGGATGAACGGGGAAATCTTTCTGACATGGTTCAAGCACTTTGTAAGGCATGTACATCCGACAGAAAAAAAGCCCTGTACTTCTAGGCCTTGATGGCCACTGCAGTCATCAGGAACTGGAGGTTATTTTATATGCACGATCACACCACATTCACATGTTATCAACACCATCCCATAACACTCACAAAAAACAGCCTCTCGATTGGTCATTCATGAAACCTTTCAAAGGTCCATACGCAGAAGCCTCTTCCTCATGGATGAGGAAAAATCCTAGTCTGCGTATAAATGAATACAACATTTCAGAATTGGCATGTGCAGCCTACACCAAAGTCTGTCGTCTCGAAATAGCTCAAAAAGGATTCTCATGCACAGGAATCCATCCGTTCAACTCAGGAATTTTCTCAAATTTGGACTTCTTACCTTCTAAAATTACAGATGTCGTTCAACCAGTCAACCAGGAAACCAGAGGGGACGTCGTGCAGTCTGATACCACACAAGCCAGCGTGGAACCAGTTGCTGGTCCAAGTGGACTTGTTAGGCCTTTGTCCATCTTCGAAAAAATAAATCACACCTTTGGTATATGGTGGCAAACGTAGGCTTGAAGGCAGGAAGAGGAAGGCAGAGAGAAGTGAGATTCTTACGTCAACTCCCTATAAAGAAGCACTCCAGACCAAGCACAATGAGTAGTCTAAGAAGGAAGAAAGAAACGCCTCAAATGTAAGAAACTCCTACATTTTGTTGATGTTCCAACGTCCTCTCAATGTAATGCAGAGTAAACAGTTCGTATATTGTGTGGGGAAAGTTTTGAAGAAGACTGGATCCAATGCCATTCATGTAAAGGATGGCCCCATGAAAACTGTGCCAGTATTGAAGGAGCAACAATATTTTATAAGTGTGATAGGTGTCTAAATATTGGACATAGCTGTGGTGGACGTGATTTAATGTGAGATGAGGAAATAGACCTAATGATTTTGGGTACCCTGTTGAAAAGTGATCCAGGACTGTATTTAGCCTAAGTGAGTATTGTGATGTCAACCACTGTTCTGTTTTCAGTTTATAATTCTGATGACATGAAGCTGATGAAAGCTGCCCTTTTATGGCTCTCCGGATGATTTGAGTCCTTCGTGAATAGGGCAATCAACCTACCTTTAACAGAAGAAGCTTATAATCAAGAAATAGCTATAATATATCAAATAGCAGAAGCAAATGGTTATGATAGATCTTTTGTAAAGAACATTATCAACAAAATCAACAACAAGCCTAAATCTAAGTTAACAAGGGAGAACAAGAATAAGGAGATATATGCTGTTTTCACCTACACCAACAGGTTAACGCACAACATAACCAGCTCTTTAAAGAAATACAATATTAAGATTGCATTTAAAACGGATAATTATAATCATAAAAAGTTTTTCAATTCTAAACAGGTCAATAGTTATAACATACACAGTAGATCAGGTATATACAGATTACATTGTAACAATTGCCAAGCAGACTATATAGGTCAAACAGGACGTAATTTCAGCATTCGTTATGCTGAGCATTTAAACGCGATTAAACATAGGAAGTTTTCGGCAATGGGAACACATATGTTAGAAACTGGCCATAATTTCACTAACATTGAAAAAGATCTGGAAATTTTGCACTACGAGAATAAAGGATCTGTCATGAACATCCTGGAAC
The DNA here is from genome assembly GCA_946902985.2 of Meconema thalassinum. Classification (NCBI taxonomy): domain Eukaryota; kingdom Metazoa; phylum Arthropoda; class Insecta; order Orthoptera; family Tettigoniidae; genus Meconema; species Meconema thalassinum. The sequence continues at coordinate 1,186,531,157 of OX336389.2, forward strand.
AAATTGAGATAAACACGGCTCAAAGAGTCAATCCGTCCCATAATTTAAACGCGATTAATTTCGAAGCAAACGTCTTGTACGACACTTTGATTGAGACCATTACAAACAAAATAAATTAAGCCAAATCGGCTGAGCATCTATCCCGAGACTCATAATTATATTGTTTGAGTTGAACAATAGCTGTTAGCAATATGCATAACTTATTTCTGAGTCTGTTCTTCATGAAGTCGCTTTAGCACGAGGTTGCGCCGGTTCATATGTAGCTACGACTTCACATGACTCGAGTCAGTAGGTTAGTGTGAGTTAGCAGCTTATAGAAGTTTTCATGTTTTCCACTTAAACATTTAGGACAGTCATTTCAAATTTCTTTGTAGTTTCTCAGATTCTCTCAGATTTGTTTCGCTGTTTATTCGGGTTAACATCATATTAGGGGATAACACACAACATTTTCAAAATTAATATAATCAGGCATAGAACTACAAACATTTTTACACTCATATGGGCTTTGGTGTAATTTTACAACATTATATTATTTATTCTTTGGATGTCGCAAACAGTCGTACTGTTTCATCTATGGAATATTTAGAACGTGATTTTGTTTCTTCTTTGGATGTCACAAACTATTGTACTGTTACATCTATGGAATATTTAGAACATGATTTTATTTCTTCTTTGGGTGTCATAGACTATTGCATTGTTTTATCTATGGAATGTTTTCATTGTATGTATTTGATAAGTGCGTAATATTTGTTTATGTCTTAATGCATATTTGGACTGAGGAAGCACTAACGTTTGTGCGAAACATGTACCCAATTGTATAAATAGACTATTAATATTGTATTAAAAAGACGGAGAATTGTTAGTTTTATTAGTAAACATATTCAATACGGACCTGAAAATGGATAATATTATTTTGAAATAACAATCCGAAAAAGTTCTAAACCGTGCGGTATTACAGACCAGTCTTCATAAAAGGGAAAATGCCACACGTACGTTTATTTACATTCCCAATAATCCTGCCACTATTGAAAATCATGCTATCAGGAATATTGTCTTATGTTACATGAATGATTTCACTGATGTCTTACTTCATTTATGAATTCATAAATTTCAACAGTATTGGCAAATAAAGTAATATGTCCGGGGCTAGAGGACTCTCCCTCACATCATAAGGGACAGTTAAATTTGTATAAATTTATACAATACGTTGTATACAACGTTTACAATAAAAATAACAGTCTAACAATGATCGTAAAAATACATAAAGAGAAAGAGAGAAAGAGTGAGAGCGTAGCAGACTTACCTCCCCCCCCCCTACTCGTTCTAATGCGCTACTCGAATTAACAAACTTCAAAACGCCAAAACAGTTGCTAGTAGGCTAATAGTATTGGGGATCTAATTTTGGTAACGCTAAATAATGCGCTCTACCACATCTGAATCAAAACGGAGAGTGTCCTTGTAATTAACAGGCGTTCATCTTAGAGTGCTATTTCCGTCTATTATATAAAACACTAATATATGGATTTATATTATAAATTATTATAAATTTATATTATAGCATGGGTTCATTATACTAGGTTCTACAGAGTTAGGATCATTCCTTGACAACTTAGAAGAATCCATCTCAGGAAATTGTGAAGAGGTAACAAGAGGTTTATACGAATGTATGGTTTGATTATAGTAGTGGTTTAAGGAGAGTATCAGCCTTTCAAAACTAATAATTTCTTTACTTGTGATGTAGATGGTGAAGACATTTGCTAACATTAGCCAACTAATGGCTAAGCTGCATGGTGCTGCACGACTCAAAGCAACGGGAAACTACAGCCATGAAGTTCTTCCCGGGTAATTGCACCTCTCTATGCATAAATAGACTAACAAATATGTGAAACACGAGTTTCATTGATTAACAGCATTTATATTACATTGCATGGCTGATATTTCACATTTCAAATAGGAGCTTTCATTAATAAAAATAATTGTAATGCATCGATTAAAACACTGGATTTTCAAAATGTTCATTTATAACGATGAGCATATAAATACTTCTGTAGTCTTGAGTTACACAATGAGACTATGGTCCCAAAAGTTCAATTCCAGGGTCTGGCAAGAAATTGATGTCTGGTCAGGCGTGGATACGATGATAAATCTGAGAAGAGTAAGATTCAATTCTCATCTTAGACATCTTAGAATTGGTTTCCCGTAGTTTCATACATCTACTCCACTCAAATGCCCGAATGGTTCGTAATACAAAGTCACGGCTGCCTCCTTCCCAATTCAAACGTAAGTTACAAATATTCACCACAATAACACCGGTTATTATCGGACAAATTCAACGAACACCCATCCAGCTGATGACCACGATGTCCAAACCCCTACATGAATCAATAACTGTCGGTAGGTCATATTACATATGTTGACAGCTGGAAACTACACTATCGTTAAAATAATTATCACTTTCAACATTTGCTACATACATGGCTTACAGCGCCAAGCGAGAAAGTAACTAACACACATTGGTAAAGTGAAAACAGAAGATGTTATTTAAAACTGACTCAATAGCTTAGCCATGCTCATTAAGAGTTCTGCACCATGACTCGAGAGGAGGTTCGATACTCGGAGCTAACAGTTGCCATCCTCAGTTTATAATATGGATACCTATCAGGGCTGAGGATCGGGACACAATTTGCGTGATAGAATATGTGTGACGGTCTACCACCACCTTGTCCTAAGCGGGCGCGCGCAGATACAGCCCCATCCCTTTGCTGCCTCTGTTAAGGCGAGAACCACGAGCTCATGTAATATAACACTTGGATACTTTATTGAACAGTTGTAGAGTAACTTCATCAGTGTGAACATGTCGTCGGCTGAAAGTATGGGACGTCTCTTCTCCTGGATTTTTATTATAATTATTATACATATTTGCAAATGGGGGTAATTCCCCGGTGGCAAATTGTACAAATACAGAAAATTACCAACAATAATATCAACCACATTATACACAATTCGCAATTTAGGAACTATAATAATTACATCGTAGTATTTACACAAATTTCAGTGTAGTCAAGATGGCGGCAAGTGTGACGGTTGAGTGAAGTTGCTCTTGCTACACCCTGCTTAAATAGAAAGTTAAGTTGCAGAAAGTGCTGATTCGCGTGAACTAAGTTATATTATTAGGCATCCTCTTCACTAAAAAGTAAACGCGATGTCTCTAAAGGAAGTAGCTAGGAAGATATCGGCTTTCGAAGATTCCTTGAAAGAATATCAAGCTCGTCTAGATTCAGCTGTCAGTGCCGCCAACCCACCAAACGTGCTCCAAGCGCTTGGCGATGAGTTCCAGGCGTTCAAGAAACAGGCCACTGATGACATCTCCAGACTTAAAGGGGAGTTGAAGGAACTGGAAAACCGGCTTCATAAACAAGACGAGGTATTGGATGAGGCTGAACAGTACAGTCGCCGAAACTGCCTCTCGTTGCATGGGGTCCCTGAGCAGCCGTCTGAGGACGTCTACAACAAAGCACTCGAGACACTGAAAAATAAACTTTCAGTTGACATCTCACTGCTTGATGTGGATCGCTGCCACAGGCTGGGCCGCCGATATCGAACGTCTGCTGAGGTGGTCTCGCAAGGAAATCGACCGATTATCATCAAGTTTCTTCGGTATCATGATCGAGATCCTGTGTGGCGTGCGAAGCGAGCTTTTAAGGGCAGTGGGCTCATGCTAACTGAGTCACTCACAAGTGTGAGAAAAACTATCTTAAATCAGGCACGGGATATATGGGGATTGCAGAAATGCTGGACTCAAGATGGACGTATTTGTGTTTTAAGGGAGGATGGAAGCAAAATTCAAATAAGCACGATGATGCAGTTAAACAACATGGCAGGGAGTAGGATGAACAAGTGAACCTAGGAAAGAAATTATGTGTATAGTAATTAGCTTATATTTGTGTGTGTGTGTATGTGTGTGCTTGTGAAAGTCAGTGGATCTGCTCACCAGGTTGCTCAGGTAAGCTCATTTTACTTCTTACTTAATTTTATTTCCCACTGCATACTTTCAGATGTTTGTTGACCAGGACAACGGAAATACCATTGACCTGCATTCCTCTCCCCTAACTTCGCCCACCCCTTCTCTCCCGTCCATACCAGCTTCAACGGGACTTGTGTTGCAAGAGCAGCTTAAGAGCCACCCGCGGTCGTTACATTGTTGCCACCTAAATGGTCAGTCATTATTAGCACATCTGGAGGAGGTAGAGGCTATTTTTGAAGTAAACAATGTACATATTATTGGAATCAGTGAAAGTTGGATGCGTAAAGACATGCCGTCATCTGCAGCTAACCTTGATGGATACTCTATATTACGCCATGATCGTATTGACAAAATAGGTGGCGGGCTTCTACTTTATTACAGAAACGACCTAAAATATAAGATAATTTCCACTTCTGACCCAACACTTATACTGCGACCAGAATTTATGTTTGTAGAATTAGACTACCATAAAAAGATATTAATAGGGATTGTATACAAGCCACCTAAAATAAGACAGACTGCTGATTTTGAAGATACATTAGCAGGTCTTGCCTCGGCATACGACGGCATTATAATCATGGGTGATTTTAACAGTGACCTTTTAAAGCAGACTGGTGAAGTTAACAGCCAACTGAATTTATTTCTCGCCACAAACATGACGGTTTTACCCCTGAACGCTACTAATCATGTTCATTACTCTGACCATACGAGCCATACCTTAATTGATCTTCTTGTGACAAATCAACCTCAGAAAGTAATTAAACACGGACAGATCCCTGCTCCTGGCATCTCTTCACATGATCTATTGTACGTATGTTATTCTATACGAATACCTAAGTATAAACCACGCTACATTACAATACGAGACTTACGACATATTGACCAGAATAAACTACGCTATGATGCATATAACTTGCCTTGGGATAATATACGTAATTCTCAGAACATTAACTCTAAAGTAAGTATATTCAATTTAATGGTACTAGAAATATTTGACAAACATGCACCAAAGAAACGGGTAAGAATTACCCGCTCTTCATCTGCGTGGCTAACGGCTGAGGTAAGATCTGCTATGGCCAGTCGTGACAAACTATACAGACAATACAGACTGACACATGATGCAGTTGATTTTGAGAGATATAGAATTCTGAGAAACAGAACCAAGCAGCTAATTAGAAATTCTAAATATAAATACTTTCAGGAACTGATGAAAACCAACAGCCCTAGACAAAAATGGAGTAAATTACGTGCGTTAGGGATAGGTAAGACAGTTGAACAACATGTACCAAGCATATCGCTAGAGGCTCTAAATGATCACTTCGCACGGCCAAAAGTAGCCTCTACCTCCTTCCCTAAAAGTTCACTACAGGTACCCTTGTTACAACAGCAGTCTGTTTTTGAGCAATTCTCTTTTAGAAATGTCAGCTCGAATGAAGTTAAAGGTGTGATATACTCTATTTCATCCAATGCCACAGGTAATGATGACATTCCTATATCACTGATTAAGGATGTCTTGGGAGCTGTTCTGCCAATACTAACTCATATATTTAACTACTGCCTGGCAAACGGAGTGTTCCCAGATGTTTGGAAAGATGCACTAATTAGACCTATCCCGAAGAGCTCCAAGTTTGATTCTCCTTCAGATTATCGTCCAGTATCCATCCTACCACCATTATCCAAGGTACTTGAACGTCTAGTTCACACACAAGTTACTGAATACCTTACAAAGCATTCCCTACTCAGCCCCTTCCAATCCGGCTTCAGAAAGGGGCATAGCACTGCGACAGCCTTACTACGAGTGACAGATGATATCAGATGTGCAATGGACCAACGGGACGTGACTGTACTGACATATTAGATCTCAGTAGTGCCTTTGAGACCGTCAACCCTCAGTTGCTACTGCAGAAACTTCGAGAACTGAATTTTAATAGTGTGTCACTCCGGTTCTTTTCCTCTTACCTCGAAAATCGCCGGCAACGTGTGATAGTGGGAAATGCGAGTTCGGGATGGCAAAGTAAGACTCTCGGTGTCCCTCAGGGTTCGGTCCTTGGGCCACTGTTATTTATCATCCAAATAAATGACATATCAAAAGCCCTTAATTTCTGAAAATTGCAAGTGTATGCAGATGATGTACAGATCTACTATCATTCAAAACCGAGTGATATCAATAATGCAATTATTAAAATAAATTCTGACCTACAACAGCTTAGTGACTATGCTTATAAAAACAGTTTATTAATAAACCCAAATAAAACTCAAGTGATTATTATCGGTACCAGTAAAAACTTATATTCCCTCAAGCAACGTGACATCTCGCCAATAATTGTAAACAATAAAATCATACCCTACTCTACTTCAGGGACAAACTTAGGAATTATTATGACTGAGACCTTAAATTGGACTAAACAGGTGATAAGCACATGTAATAAAGTACATAAATGCTTATATCCTCTGAAACGGTTCGGTAATGTATTCTCTGTTCGACTTAAAGTACAACTAATTCGCTCTCTGATACTACCTATATTTGACTACTGTGACACTGTGTTGACTGAAATAACCTGCGACAGTAACAAGAAACTGGACCGGTGCCTCAACAACTGTGTAAGACATATCTTTGGCCTGCGATATGATGTTCATATATCACCCTATTATAAGGAGCTGTCGTGGCATCGAGTGCACCAGCGTCGTGAACTCCACATGTTATCACTACTGCACAAAATACTTTCCACTAATACCCCTAACTATCTTGTTTTACCGTTTTCTTACCTCTCGTCCTATCATGACCACAATACGAGATCTGGCTCCTCTCTTGCCATACATATAAACCGTACTGCTGTTTACAACCGCTCGTTCATAATCTCTGCGTCCAGGTCATGGCATTTGCTACCTGCGAACATTAGAGACAATCCCTCTCATCGCAAGTTTAAAGTGGCTTGCTGCGAGTATTTGCTGGGTGGAGCCCGCTGACTTCCTGGATAAATGTTGAATGAACGAATGAATGAATGAGATGAATGATCGGATTACTGTAGTTACGTCATTTAAGGGTACATTACTTTGTGTATTTTTGAAATCAATGATTCTACCATTATTCATATTATCACTATTCTTATAGCTATTAATATTATTTGTGCTATTTGTATTTGTAATTATAAGTCATGTAGATGTATACTCTTCTAGTGGTTAAGTGTAAGAGAGGGCCTTGAGCCCAAACTTCGCCACCAATCAAGGCATTATCTATCTATCTATCCAAACACATCAATATGTTTGGGGAAAGGCTCTAAGACTGAGGCAGGTAATGAGTTCCAATTATCAATACCACGGTTATTGAAAGAATAGTTCCCATAATTTGTACGCTGTGGTCGGACCTTAACTTTATGTGGATGATCAGCCCTGCTCAGGTGGGAGGGATTTCCCAGACGTTTGCTTAGTTCTCCCCATGCTGGCTTATTAGTGTATCGTAAGTGTTATAGCCTACATAGCGTATAGTCTAGATTTCGTTCTTCTATCTTCCAGAGATTCCCACCCTTGTTAGCCTACTTTTCACATTTTGCAAAAATGAGGAAAAAGTAGACTTATGAGATCGATCCGGGAAAATGTGTGTCTGTCTGTCTGTCTGGCTGGCTGGCTGTGTGTGTGTCCCCCCCTATCAACTCCTAAACGGCTGCAGCAATCAAAACCAAATTTAGTATGAGTAAAGATGTGCACCGGAATATCTCACGTCCATATTTGAAAATGATGTCAGTGCTACCAACTGCTGAAAAAACGCACTAGAAATTTGAGCTCCATGTTGGATATCTCGCAAGGTATGCATGGGAGCTATTCCAAAATTGGTACACATGCAGATAATACTATTTCAATTTAATTTCCAGGAGGCCAAAAATGACAGTGTTGCCAAAATAATGTTAAGCCTTCTGATAGGTCCAATGTTTAAATGCATATAACTTCTACACTATCGATTGGATTTCAACCAAATTTTGTATGTAATATCTGTACATAAACAGATATGATTGAGCATATTCTTAAGAGCCACCAGGGCTGCCAACTGTTAATAATTGCTCTCTCTATTTTTTTTATCCAAATACCAATATATCAGAAAGTATGCAAGCCAACAGCTTTAAACTATGCACACGTATATTCTGACATTTTAGATTAATTTTGAGTAACTTATATACGTCAGTTCTACCAACATGATTATAAGCCTGCTGATAGTACCAATTTTTAAATACATGTAACTTCTATACTATCAGTTGGAATACAACCAAATTTCGTATGTGCTATGTGTACCATAACAGAATGACTATAAGTATTGTAAAGAGCAATCAGGGCTGCCAACTGTTAATAAATGCTGTCTATATTTTTTTTTACCCTAATATCAATATATCAGAAAGTATGCAAGCCAACAGCTCTATACTGTACAATACCCAAGGGGTATGCACCCCTTAGAGATCATCCCCCCCATCATCTGTCTAAATCTCATAAAAGGCAACCCTTTAAAAGCCTACCCAATATCCATCAATACTATAAGGGCAGCTGGCTACTCCATAAAGCAGCTCAACCCTTGCGTAATTATGACACACAGCGACATACTACAAACTGGTTCAACTATGCCACAACGCGCTGACAGAACAGAGGCTAAAGGTATAAAAGGTGCCTTAAGTGGGTCACGAGGATCTCTCCATCATCAGTGCTTCGACGAGACAGCCGGAGGCTAACGACAGTGTCAACCGAGGTGAGTCAGTCAGTCAGTGTTCAGAATCCTACTTTTGTAACCTAACACCCACAGTTTGTACTCACATTATAACATCACAAGATCCCTTAAAAGGGACTAACAGTTACTCATTGCTGACCAATAAACACTTGGTCAGTCTCTTACACTTGCATTACTGATCTACACTCTTCTTCACGTCCCAACGTCCTTCCTTACTCCCGTCACAGTCAGACGTGACACACCGTAGTAATAACGCCAACTCAGACGTCCTTGTATTCCTCACAGCGGCTCGCGTGCTCAAGTGAAGCGCGTGCCGAACCGCTGACACTAGCAAGGTGATTATATAATAAGTAGCCGGCTGGGCGACTAGTACATCGACCCGCGTGCTAAGGCTACATCCCTTAAACCACATTTACAGTCTTTATAGGAGCGCCCCCTAGTTCCTAGCACACCACAACACACTACACTGGTCAGCTTGCCCTGTCAAGGGGAGCTACCCTTCTTTAGGCACAAACCCATAAATTAGTACAGCAACTCTCCCTTTTAGATCCACCCCCAAATAAGGGATCTAAAACACTGGTGGAGGCGGGGTACTACGCATAGAGAAAAGGGACTCAATCAACGAGCCCTCGTAGTTAAAACGACCCCTTCCGTACCGCAAAAAAAAAGCCAAGCAAATAGAGAAAAAAAAATTTTTTTTAACCTCATATTGCGTCACACATTTTTTTTTTATTATTAAATGTCCACATTTAGGACTACATTAAGAGACTTTGCACACCATTTGTCGGCTAGTACGACCCCACTCCTGCCGAAGCTAAAGATTAAGAACGGTGACTTAATAACTGACCAGACTGCAGTACAACTTCTCAGGGACCTTGAATTCCAAACAGCACAGATCCGTGCTCAACACCCTGCCGCTGCAGCACAAGTTATACATTTTACACGGTCCCAGGCCAGTGAATACACACACGAGTCGCCGGTATCCAGCGATAGTGAGGTAGATTGCCTGCCAACACTCCATCCCCTATTGTTACAGCAACTGCAGATCACAGAGCAGAAAGCCAATAACCTGCTCGAGCGCATTTCAGAGCTATTAGAAACAGACACTATTAAAGCCAATAGTCACACGACAGAAGCAGTTCTGGACATCCACACTATTTTGGAGACAGTAAAACAGGATTTAGACAGAACCGTACACATAGTCGAATCCACACAGTACGACAACACACCGGCCATCAGCACAAGCATATCAGGTGACGAGCCACCTGGTAACGTAACACAGGTGTCCTACACGGGAAGCGAGGCTAATTCCCCTCCAAACAGCCCAAACACCTCGACACACAGTCAACGGGACACAGCCGAGAACGACATGAATAGACACACTGAGTACCCCATGATCCACCCCACAAAGTTCACGGGGGAAGGCCAGGATCCCGAGGAATACCTCAAGGCCTTCAATAGAACGGCCCGGATCAATGGTTGGAGCGAGGAAGTTAGAAAACGGCTCCTTCCTGCCTACCTCACAAAGGCGGCCATGACGTGGTATGAGCTCCATGAGGACGCACTAGAGGCTGCCACATGGGAGGAAACCGCGGTAATGTTGAAGGATGAGTTCCAGCTTATACCAGACGATGACGATCTCTATGACCAGATTAGACAGAGGTCACAGGGACCCAAAGAGAGCGCCCAGGCATACATCAATGTTAAATTGATAATGTGCGAAAAGTACAATGCAGCAATGACAAATAAACAGAAAGTCAAGCTGTTGATGCAGGGCCTCAGACCAGCCATAGTAGAAAAGCTATGCATCATGAACAACCTCACGGTCCAACATATGTTGAATAACATAAAGACCATAGAGGAGGGGAGAAAGATCACGGAAAAGGCTACGGAAAAAGCCGTGGATCTGCACTTCAAAACCCGGAAAGACGACACTAATGACAAAATAGACGAATTAGTGGACAGGATGGAGAAACTGACCATAGCTGCCATCCAAGCGGGCGGGAGACCGCCAAGGGATGAGCAAGCAGACACACGAGAACACTATCATACTGAGAGGGACAGGGGGTACACAGAGAGGAGACGCTACGGGAGGGAAGAAAGTTACTACCCTCCACAGCGGCCAACAACACCTCCCCCACAGGATAGGCCACACTACCCTCCTCGGTACTCACCGATAGCATACACGGACACAGAGCCGACATACCCCTCAAGGCGGTCACCATCTCCGTACACACGGGAGTACTACCCTGAGGAGTACGACCACGACATCCCCCGACGAAACAGCCCGTCACCACATAGACAGTCCTACGCTGCCCCACAGTACAGGGGAAATGGGGAATATCGGGAAAACCCGCCCCCACGCAGCCAAGGCTATGCTGCCCCGCAGTACAGGGGAAATGGGGAATATCGGGAGAACCCGCCCCCACGCAGCCAAGGCTATGCTGCCCCGCAGTACAGGGGAAATGGGGAATATCGGGAGAACCCGCCCCTACGCAGCCAAGGTTATGCAGCCCCGCAGTACAAGGGAAATTGGGAACAGCGAGAAAACCCACCCTCGACCAGACAGGGGTATGCAGCTGACCAATATAGGGAAAAGGGGAACCGACGGGAACACCCGCCCCAGCAGCAGCAGACATACACCCCACCCTGGCGGAGACAGAATAACGGACAACAGGGCAATAACCGACAAGGAAGAAAACCCACTAGAGGAAGGGACAACATGGACAAACACACGAAGGGCCCAGAACACTACCCCCTCCCAGACGAATACCCGAGGGAGTTCAGGGATGAAACACCCCACAGGACAGACAGGGGGGCAATACTCCCTACGCCTAAACACACACCGCAAGCAGGGAGTTGGCGCAGCCACCCCGAGGGGGGGCGCACATACATTACAGGCAGGCGTACACCCACATTTTCAAAAAACGCCTAGACGGGGAGGTTCGGCTAGCTGATGAAGCAGCTGAGGTTCCTCCCCCAACACAACACAAGAAAGGCCCTTCCCCCAAGAAAACTCGTAAGAATAAGGGGAAGAAGCAGCCAGCTAAAACTAAGGCTGACGATCCGCCCCCGGACCGTTTCCAAACACACCCCGTGCAAGGAGACGGCAACTGTCTGTTTAGGGCCATGAGCTTTCTAATCCGGAATACCGAGGATTATCATGGGGACTACAGACAGAAGACGGTCAAACATATCCTGGCCAACTGGAAAGAGTACCGGGACTTTGTGTCGGACGAGCGGGAAAACCCATTCCAGACCGGGGCGGATTACCAAAAATACATGGGCAAGGACGGCACCTATGGCAGTGCCGTAGAGGTAACCGCTCTCGGCAAAGTGCTCAAAGCCAATATCCATGTATATACGGATGTGCACTCGCCTCCGCTATTCTCAACTGCGGGATTCAATAGGGACCTACACATACTTTTCACAGGAAACCCTAAGGCGGGACATTACACACCCCTCACATTTAGAAGCCAACAGCCCGAGAACACGCCCACACCCTCCAAACAGAAAACCCCACCCCCTTCACCACACCACAGGGGGGGAATTGACCATACACAGGCGCGTGACGCGAGCTCGCTCGGCATGGGGAAGCCAGCAACAGGAGTCGAACTCGCGACCGCCTGGAACAAAAGTCGGGTTAACAAAGGCAAGCTCAGGGTCACATTTGCAGACACACCTTCCCGAGAGGAAGAAACCAACAACAACACAACTACACAAAGGCTGGGAACAATTAATACACTAAACGTTAGCCAGCAGACTCCTAGTCTCACAGCAAGACCGGTTAAAGGAGCTGGCAATGTACCTGGCAAACGCACTTTGCTGACCTGGGCAAAGTACTCAGGACAGGAAGTAAGCCGAGAGGCGAAGCGTGCTAGGTACGATAAACGGACAGATCCATGCCCTCCCAGCACAAATGTCACTCCGGCAACAACAACAACAACAACGTACATCTTACACAACACATCGGTGCAGGGCAGTGGATTTCAGGTATCGGCCCTCACGATACACGCCACCATAAATGGCCACAGAGTGCAGGCCCTAATCGATACTGGGGCTGCCGTAAGTTGTGTTAATAGCCGACACATTGCCGAGGCGCAAATACAAGGTGTCACGGGGGACATCCGGCTGGTAGCGGCCAATGCTCAGACGTTAGAAAACAGGGGAGTGGCAAACATACATATTAGGATAGACCATTTTGCCACAATGCACCCCATGTTCGTTATCGAACACCTTTCTGCGTCAGCCATAATAGGCATGGATTTTCTCGCTAGATATGAGGCTAGCATAAATTTCGCTAGTGGTCAGATGCTTTTAAAGCACGACCAGAGGCTCACCACACATCCCATGGTATACACCAGGAACAGAGATGGGATTCGAGCGGAGCGAGAAAACCACGAGCATCAGGCCCCTACACTGCACACTATCAGCCAATACACAAACACACACACTGATAAGGCGGCCAACCAGAACCACACGCAGGACCTGACTCCGGAGCAAAATAAAAGGCTCACGGAGCTCCTGGAGACCAACAGAGATATTTTTGCCCACTCAATGAAGGATCTCGCTGTGACAGACCTCATTGAACACCACGTCACACTCACTAGTGACCGACCAGTACACCAGCCTCCCTTCAGAGTGAGCCAGAAGGAGAGACATGCCATCGATGCCCAAATCTCAGAGATGCTCGAGGCAGGGGTCATTGTTCCAGTTCTTTCTAACTATTCCTCTCCAGTTCTGCTGACCAAAAAGAGGGACGGATCGCACCGATTTTGTACTGACTACAGGAGGCTCAATAAGTTGGTCGAAAATGATAGTTATCCACTACCAAGGGCAGACACCTATTTGGACGCCCTTGGTGGAGCTAGCTGGTTCAGTTCGATGGATTGCTATAGCGGATTCTATTCAATCCCCGTCTATGAACCAGATAGGCACAAGCTGGCGTTCGTTACAGAGAACGGACTATTTACCTACACCCGTTTACCGATGGGTCTCCGTAACGCCAGCCAAACCTTCCAAAAGCTAGTGGATAAGACATTTTCAGGGCTTAAATGGCGTTCCGTATTGGTGTACGTGGATGACATAACGGTCTTCTCCAACACTTTTGACGAACACATCGTACATTTGGAGGAGGCTTTCGCAAGGATCAGAGAAGCTAAACTAAGGCTTAAACCTGCGAAATGTCAATTTGCCAGACAGCAAATTAACATATTGGGCCATATTGTCAACCGGGAGGGCATTATTCCCGACCCAGCCAAGACTGACGCAATAACGGGCATCCCAATGCCCACAAATTTGAAACAATTGCGCAGTTTTATTGGCTTGGCTTCGTACTATCGCAAGTATATCTATAGGTTTGCACACATCGCCCATCCCCTAACTGAACTCACACGTGAAAAAACGCCCTTCAGCATCACGCAGGAACACATAGATGCCTTCAACACACTGAAGCAACTATTGACCTCACCTCCATTGCTGCAACACTTCCATAGTGATAGGCCCACATTTTTACACGTGGATGCCAGCCTGTATGGGTTGGGAGCAGCCCTATTGCAGGAAGACGCCGAAGGGCGCAAACGGCCCGTCGCCTACGCTAGCAGGAAGCTAACGGCCGTTGAGACTAGATACTCTGCCACAGAGCGGGAAATGCTGGCATTTTCGTGGGGAGTGAACTATTTTAGAGTATACCTCTATGGTATCAAGTTCACGGTAGTGACTGACCACGCGAGCTTGCTTTTTTGGGACAAATTTAAAAACCCAAATTCGCGCCTCAACAGGTTTATATTCCGCCTGTATGAATATGATTTCGTGGTCAAACACAAGAAAGGCGCTACACACCTAGACGCAGATGGGTTGTCTAGGCTGCCAGTAGCCGATCCCCCGGATGACAGTAAGGACCACGACTGGGACGATATGCCCACCTTTGCCCTGACGGTGGTTGACATCAAACAGGAGCAAGAAAGTGATCCGCACCTGAAACAGATTCTATTGGCACTAGAAGACTTGGATAAAGTGGACTCCAAGACAGCACGGCTGTCTAGGCGATTTTTCCTAGACAAAGACGGGGTACTGAAATTTAAGCCCACAGCCATGCACGATAGCGCACCTATAGCGGTTCCGGAATCATTGAGAGAAAATATCATGATCGGACACCATAATAGCCCAATAGCAGGGGCACACTTAGGTACGCATAAAACTTACCTTAGAATCCGTGACAAGTACTATTGGGTAAACATGAAGGCCGACATAGATACCTTTGTCAAGACATGTCACACCTGCCAACGATTCAAAACAAGACCTGGCAAGCCTCATGGACTACTCAACCCAATTCCCGTGGGAGAGTTATTTCACAGAGTCGGAATAGACGTGAAAGGCCCCATTACAACAAGTCAGAAAGGCAATAAATATATCCTGGTGGCCACCGAGTATCTCACACGATACATGATTACAAAGGCTGTTCCCAAAGCAGACACGAACAGCATAGCCGAATTTTTATTTGACATAATTACACGATATGGCCTATTCCAAACCTTATTATCCGACAGAGGTACTATTTTCACCTCGAGAGTGCTCCAACAGTTTCTGGAGATACTCAGGATTAAGGCATACACTACCACGAGTTTTTCACCGCAAACCAACGGACTCACGGAAAGTATGAACAAAATACTTGGAATAGCGCTGGCTAAATTTACAGAGGACGCAGGAACAGACTGGGATGAATATCTGCAAAGCATTACTTTTAGTTATAATACCTCTGTATCTACGGCTACGAAACACTCTCCACACTTCCTACTGCACGGATACACACCCAGAAGTCCCATAGACAATATATGTATCCCACAGGACGCCCACACAGACAATGCGGCTCGGCTAGAGCATTTGCAGATAGCCCGCATGGACGCTAGAAAAAACATAGCCGAGGCCCAGAAAAAACAAAAAGAGCGGTACGATCAGAATAGAAAGACCGTGGAATACACACCCGGGCAATTGGTCATGGTCTCCAATCATGCCCGTAAGAAAAACGTTTCCGAATTCCTCCTACCACGATGGGCAGGTCCCTTCAAAGTCTGCAGGAAGGTATCTGACCTAAATTATATAGTGAACGTGCGCCATGGGAGGAAACTCATAAAGGACACTATTCACGCCCGCCGGATGAAGGCATATCACACACGTAAAGCACACACACCTACATGTAAAGGCGGGCACACTGCTAAAAGAAAAGGAAACGGTCCCGTTGGAACACGTGGGAAGAAAGCCAAGAAATAGCCCACTGACCGAACCGGGATACCATCCTAACACTCACCAGAACTGTCCCGGAGACACAACCTTCATGGCGCCGGAAACAATTACTCTGGGTAAAAGGCGGTCTCCAGACCCGCAACCTTCTGAATACCAGGAATATAAGGTTGAGTAAATATCCAGTCGTAGAATAAGGATAATGAGAACGCTAAGACTAATTGGGACAGTCCCACTAACAGCGGGTCATAAACGAAAAACAATACAATCGCCTCTGGCATCTGGTCACCAAATACGCGACTAGCGGACCAGACACACTCGCGTACAATGCATATGAGATTTCCGAAGTGAAATGCCATGGCCTGTGGTTTGGATTCCAAGTAAAACGGAAATCCCGTGGCACATGATCTCCAGAAATGGTCACGTTAAACCACAAAATTCCCCTCTTGCCTTTTTATAATGCGAAGAGCACTAACAGAAAGCAGGCTGATTAAGAACACATGTTCGGATACACAGCGTTATCGAAACAAGTAAACAAGCGAGCGCGCAAGACATTGCAACCCGACACCACCATAATCAGCAGTAAAGCAGACCTCAGTGATAAACTGCGAGCCTTACAGACGACAGTTCCCAAAGCACACTGCACGGAATCATTCATAGCCAACCCAAGAGCCCTATATCTTCAAAATTTACACTACGAGGAGAGGGCAAAAATAAGCAAACTCCTCGCAGGAAGGTATACTAGGGGTTGCGCATAGAAAAACACACAGCCCAGTTGCCATAGTGTAGGCGGCACAGAAATGGCCACCAAATCTTTACAGACAACCGGCTTCGAACCCATGTCCACACACAAAAACCTCGTACCGAAAACTAACTAAACAACGGTATTTTCGGTACGAGAAACACAAACAAAATACAGACAGAATGCCCGCAGAACATGGACAACGCAGACATATAACACAGAGAATTACATAGAACACGGGTTCGAACCCCAGAGAAAATTGCACGCCAGGGAAAAACAAGCAGACGGCCTTCCAATCACACCAAAATTGGCCCATATAACGGCTTAGACAGATAATACTACATTCCTGCGGCCAAATGACAGGCATAAAATTCCAGAAATACACTTGACAGGGAAAATGGACTTTCCAGACAGAGACATATAAATTTCGTAAGACAACGGTCTTACGGAATAATGGCCACACAACGGCAATAGTAGCAGGGCGGATTACCACATCGGGCCGCCAGGAATTTAACACAATGACCACACTGGCATACGTGCAGAAAAACACGCAACAGTGGTTAACCTACATAAAATCCCGGCCTGAAGTTACACACACAAACTGATGACTTGCAGACTTAGCCACTTTGCAACACTGTCGATGACAAAACGCGATTGTGTAGTGGCAGTGACCATGAATAAACAAATGCAGAACAATCATAACACTATACATTTTTCAACACTGCGAAAGCATTTATCAACAAGCAGACGTCACAGACCAAAACTTGTCGCAGGCCCAGAGTAGCACGTTCGTAAAGACGTTGGCAGGCCACGGGCGCTTCCTACCCATACACAATATACACAGTAGGACTTGGCCCTACAGCAGACCAGGCGTCCGCGTGGTGTAGCGGAGCGTAGTCACACACACACACACAAACGCGCTCACCAATCAGGGGCGAACATAGGGACTTTGAGGAAACGGGACCTCCCCTTAACAACTTCTTTTTGCGACCCTAGTCCCGAAACAAATCATTCCAGGCGACTAGGACTTAGCCCTATAACGGACCAGAGTAGGTCGTGAAGCTTCGCTATCCCAAAGCGCGGATAGAAAACCAACATGGACCAAGGAAGGATGATAAGAGAACATGCTAACAGCGTCCCACTCTACTCCCTTCCCATAACCTTTTCACGTCCAAACATAAACAACGCAGACACATGAACACGACCAGCACAGCTACACTACACTACAAAGTATACATAAGGGTTGGTAAACTTCATGTGTTTACAGAAAGGGCATGCTACGCCTTGAGCCCCACCGCTATCACCTGAATGAGAGGGGTGCATCGGCCAACACCAACTAAGCGTAATGCACATCTCCATATGAGAGATGAGGCCATAAGTAATAAATACTAACCATTTTTTTTAAATTTAAATCATCCCGCATGAGAGGGAAATATATTAGTATTATGCCTCAACCTACACCTATCCATACATGAGTGCAAACGCCTCATATCCAGACGCATGCATGTATATCCCATCCATTCACCAGGGGATATTGATATCAGACCGGCATGGATTTTTATTTTATTTTTTGCAACCCCGGGAATTACCTGCCCCGTTCCACTCACTGTAGGAGCATCCCAGCACAAAAACCGGTTCCAGGCCGCCACTAACGCGGAATTCGGAAGTGCGCAACCTCCTCCTACCCTGCTTTAACCCACTCTACAGATAACTACCCCCAGATCACAATAACAGGGTACCTGACGCCACAGACCCTACTAACACCTCCATCAAGGTTAAAAAAGAGCATTATCGCTGGAGAAGCTGATATAGCACAGGTAGCCTAAAGTAGTCTACGTATGTAGAGGTTTTACCAGCCCACCACACTGGAAGTATTTTACATTTGACACTTTTTACACAGGTTACACCTATATTTAAAAAAAAAAAAAAAAAAAGGGAATCTGAAACACCCTGGCTGATGATACCGGCGTTAGCCAAAGGTCAAAAGCACAACACTAGGAGCAGAGCTGGGGAAGGCGATGTGGACCCTTACCCCAGTCGGCTCATCAAATTACTGACGACTAGACCAAATAGACGAACCACGTAAGGTCAAAGCATTCGCGGCCTGGTCGGGCAAGCTCTGGAATCCTAGGTGCGCATAAACCGCCCCTGGGAGGAAGGGATGCTAAACCCACTTTGAGCCACGGTCATCGAAGCCAAAACCTGCAGGGAGACTTCCTGAGAATGGCGGGAGAAATAGCTCACTCCGCGCCGGCCTCGGGAGCTATCCCTAGAGACGACCATATTATGACTAGACTGTTAGTTAAATTTACGTAAGTAGGACTTCCATGGCGGGGAGTCAGACTCCTATTCGTCAGGAGTGAAGCAGGATCCAAGGGTTCAGCAGGACCAATCCTAGATCCGACAAGTCCTTACCCCGCGAGGTGAAGGTGAAGACCACGACGGTAATCAATAATGCAGAATGAAATATGAATATATATATATGGAATGTACGCGCTCATTCGGTCCTGCGCCCACGTAAATGGACGACAACGGGTCGCCAGAGTTCTTAAATGAGTAGCATAGCGGGCACTCAAAAGGGTTCAGTGGGCCAACCCAGCAATGCCGATTAAGGCGAAGAGGACTCCCCGGACGCTCACTTCCCGGAGGACATATGAATACAAATATTGCGGCCGACACAGGCAAAGAGGACTCCCCGGACGCTTTTTTCCCGGAGGATATTATGCCATTGGACTACACTGTCCAATGCCCACATAAATGACGACGCATCGGGCAGTCAGAGGGCATTAAGAGATGGGGCATTGCGCGCCCCTCACAGGAGCCAAGTGGGCGGCTCACCTACGTCAAATAGGAACAGCACCCGGTTATGACCACGAAAGTTACAGCGGGCGAAACGGTTAGCTTAGTGGCACCGTAAGCGCCTGCGCATAGATTAGTCCTAGTAATAGACGTCGACACCTAGAGTTAAGGGGACGGAATCTAGCGACCCTAGAGACAACCGGTGTTTCTGGGGCTCGTGCGGGTGGTGATCTGGGGATTTAATTGCCCCAGGCGATCGTCCTAGGCCAAATTTAGTTATACACGGTTGCATTTGACACGCAACCTAGGATTAAGCAAATTTAATGAACACTGTTGCAATTCAGCACAGCATCTTTCGGCAATAGATTAAGGCAACCCTCTCGGCTTAGATGTAGTTTTTTTTATATATACCATAAGTAGAATAAGTAGTATAAGAGAACGCCGTTCGGCGCCTGATGACCCACAAATCCGTCATCAGGGTAAGTCCGATAACTCATGATAAGTTATTATAATGTAGCATAGTCTTACATTTAAGACAATTTTTTTTAATACATATATTGAGGTAAAATTTCGGCGCCTGGCGGCCCAAATTCGTTGCCAGGGTAAGCCCAATACTACAACACATTAGGAAATGACGTCACGGCACCATATAGGGTAAGCCCGGCCATATATCGAGTAATAATAACCATGCCATTCTTTTCACAGGTAAAAAGGGGCTTCAGACTGTGGCAACGCTGCCACAGGAAGCGGCATATGGAATAAGGAATTTCAATGTTTTGTTAACCTCTCCATTTTTTTTTTGCAGGCATTGTCACCTAGAATATGACACGTGTAATTATGATTTTGCTGCCAGATAGCAGCAACATGCTATTTAATGCCCCCTTATTGTAGTATTATACCTGTGCATACTAACCTCCATTTAACATTCATTCTCACTTACACACTCACTACATTTTTTTTTACAGCTACACGTCAATAATCTGCACAGCAGGAATGATGCCTGTGGGGCATCAGGCTTGCTGGCAGATCTGCATAAAACAAAAACACTTGAAGCGTCAAAATGCGACGCAGCTTACGGCGATGAGGGCGCAACCGGCATGTGGCGGCGACCCTCATGGCCAAGTGTGCAAGCATTCACCCACAGAGGATGCTTCACAGACTAGGTATTAAGAATACACTGCAAGCGGTACGACCACTCAACCGTGCCAAGAGGTGGCCGTATAGGATCAGCCGTGATACGGCAAGCGTACATACAAACAGGTAGCGTGCACGCGAGGATCCAAACAAAAACTAGAATTATAAGGGTTTAGCGCGCTTAAGTAGACATAAGGTCATTGTAGGTCATAATTTTAAAGAGTAAACTACATACATATTCATGCGCCCACGGGCAATTATTCCAATGGAAATTCCTAAATGTCAGCATCGCAACATAATACATTCAACACTATATATATTTTTGTCTGTTTATCAAGTTCACGTGTACACGATGTCTATATTTTTGTTTTGTTTTGTTTCGTTTGCTAAGGTAACACGTAACCAATGTCTGTGAATTGTTTTCTTTCATTTTTCTCTCTTCTAACTTCCCCATTTGTCAGGGTGTTCCGTTTTATCCCACACCAATAAATACATTTTAAATATTTCCTTTAAATTATACCCTGGAACACCCATTTTTTTTCTATTCTCTCCTATCTTCTTTATTGCAGGGAGCACTTTTTCCCCAAGATAGGGCGGACGACGCAATCATCCGTTCGGCCCTGGGTTTTTCCTCCCTGCACAACTATGTAACCATGTATAACCATGTTTTTTTTCTTTTTTATGCCGACAACGGCAATGGCGATTGTGCCTCAATAGCAATTATTTTCTTTATTCAACAATGTTAATGCACATTTCACCATGCAATGTAAAATTTATATACATATATATCTATGTACACCCCATAACCCTCCCCTCTGAACACGGGCTGACCGCACACCTACACTTCTGCACGACGACACCCGTTCCATACGACGACGCTTACGACGCCACCACCAGAAGAGACGAGGGGGATTCAAAAACTACTACGACAACATCCCAACCCCAAGTGCCCTTCCCGGTCGCGAGGACGCGACCAAATGGAGGAAGAGGCTTGTACAATACCCAAGGGGTATGCACCCCTTAGAGATCATCCCCCCCATCATCTGTCTAAATCTCATAAAAGGCAACCCTTTAAAAGCCTACCCAATATCCATCAATACTATAAGGGCAGCTGGCTACTCCATAAAGCAGCTCAACCCTTGCGTAATTATGACACACAGCGACATACTACAAACTGGTTCAACTATGCCACAACGCGCTGACAGAACAGAGGCTAAAGGTATAAAAGGTGCCTTAAGTGGGTCACGAGGATCTCTCCATCATCAGTGCTTCGACGAGACAGCCGGAGGCTAACGACAGTGTCAACCGAGGTGAGTCAGTCAGTCAGTGTTCAGAATCCTACTTTTGTAACCTAACACCCACAGTTTGTACTCACATTATAACATCACAAGATCCCTTAAAAGGGACTAACAGTTACTCATTGCTGACCAATAAACACTTGGTCAGTCTCTTACACTTGCATTACTGATCTACACTCTTCTTCACGTCCCAACGTCCTTCCTTACTCCCGTCACAGTCAGACGTGACACACCGTAGTAATAACGCCAACTCAGACGTCCTTGTATTCCTCACAGCGGCTCGCGTGCTCAAGTGAAGCGCGTGCCGAACCGCTGACACTAGCAAGGTGATTATATAATAAGTAGCCGGCTGGGCGACTAGTACATCGACCCGCGTGCTAAGGCTACATCCCTTAAACCACATTTACAGTCTTTATAGGAGCGCCCCCTAGTTCCTAGCACACCACAACACACTACACTGGTCAGCTTGCCCTGTCAAGGGGAGCTACCCTTCTTTAGGCACAAACCCATAAATTAGTACAGCAACTCTCCCTTTTAGATCCACCCCCAAATAAGGGATCTAAAACAATACTTTGCACACGTATAGCACCTGGCATTGTAGATTAATTTGGAGTAATTAATACAAGGCAGTGCTGCCAACATGATTCTATGCCTGCTGATATGTCCAATTTTAAAATACATGTAACTTCTATACTAACAAATGGATTTCATCCAAAATTGGCACAACAAGATATCATAATATTTCAGATTATTTCTGACCAGCACACGCATGGTATTGTTGGCAACATGCTTTTACGCGTGCTGATAGATCCAGTGTCTAACTGCATGTAACGTCCATTGGACTTCAACCTAATTTTGTATTCTGTACCTTAAGAGATGGAACTAAGAATATATTCAGTCACGAGGGCTGCCAACTGTAGTGCTCTATTAGGCTACATTATACCAGGTATATTTTGAACTAATTTGATATTTCGATATTACCAACTTAATTTTGTCATTATTCTAGATAGGTTTATATACTGTAGAATAATCATTGGCATGAAAAGTAGGCTGTATAGTTCTTCACAGAACTTCTTGTTTTTGATGTGTAACATCTTTCCGCTCGGTTGCTGGATAGTTTTGTGGGAGTGATTTTGAAAATTGGGGACGGAAGTGGATCGGAACGATCGAGCTGGCAGTGGTGGATCGAACGGAAGTATGCACTGCCCGTTCGATCGATCGAATGGAAGTGTACTAGCTGGCAGTGGTGGAAAACGGAAGTATGCACTGCCCGCTCGATCGATCGAAAGGAAGTGTACTAGCTGGCAGTGGTGGAAAACAGAAGTATGCACTGCCCGCTCGATTGATCGGTCCAGCGGGCAGTGGTAAGACCCAGCTGGCAGTGGTACGAGAAACAATGAACGCGCGGTGTCGGAAATTGATACCACGACGTACTCTCGGCCATGTGGAATGTATATGACATACTGAACGGAAAACGCTCATGTGAACTCTGGTGTCAAGTGATTGAAACAAATGACATGGTACATGTTCGAAGTCTTCGTATCAGTATTTAAATGGTAAAATGCCTTAATATCAAACATTGTGAGTAGTCGGCATTGCCGGTATTATGTTTCTGCACAATGGCTATTCAAATATTAACCCTCATAACGGCAATGCAGTCATCAATATAATATAATCGTTGTGGTTATACGAGAATTGAGCAAGCCTTCATGAACTATTACTGAATACATTCTCTTTACTCACAAGAGGGCTTATTCATAAGGCATTTAAACTCAATTTCACGCAGGAACATTATCGAAACAAGCAAAATATAAATGAAACTTAATTCCGTAATGCACTATTATTGGAACGTGGAAATAAGTCACCATCGTGTGCACAAAATTTGCGTAGTCGAAATAGCCGTGGGGTTAGTGCTTATGACTGTAAATCTAGAGATCTTGGGTTCGAATCCCGGACGGTGTAGATATTTTTGCTACCAGATTATAATTTTAAACGATATTTATCATATAATATGACTCATTCTAACAGAATCCATATGAAATTACATGTTGGTCTGTGAATCAAGAGGACCTGTTTATAAGGAATTTAAGGTTATGAGCGGTGTCGGGACTATTAATCTAGTTGATCCATATCGTATTCTTTATTTAGGCAAGTGCTGATGGAAGCTACAAATCATCTAATAAAATGAGTTCCGTATTATAAACTACAATATCTGTAAAACACTCCCTTTTACAATAGATTAATATTTGTGCCAATAATAGTATAAAATACCGGTGTATCAACAATTTCACGTGAGGTTTCTTCTATGTCAGAAGTTCCACATCGTATGCGACTACTGTAAGGCTCGTAATTCTTTTCTATCATTCGAGTTACACTACTTCTAGGATTAAAATCATTGAGCACAAACCTAGCAGCCTTCCTTTGTAATATCTCCAGCTCATTGATGAGCTCCACCTGAATTTGATCCCAAACCGCTGAGCCGTATTCTAAGATTGGCCTCACCAGGGACAAATATCCTAATTCTTTTGCGGTAGAGCTACTGCCTTTTAATACTCGCATTACAAAATGAAGTGATTTGTACTTGTCCCTACAACTTCAATGCACAACTAGTGAACTTAAGGTGTCGACGACGTTATAAAGAAACTGGTTTACAGACCAACCCTCATGCAAATTGCAGGTGTTGTAAACAAGTGCTCGCCTGTAATATAACCTTGTTAGAAAGGTTTGTGAGTATTTTTGACCGAATCATCTAGATCTGAAAAACATATCCTTGATTTGATGTCCCTCAGTGTAGCGGAGGATCTTGAACTCTTTTCACACTTCCTCTTATCCTAATCCCAGACTGTAAAACTGTAGTTATACACAATTAACCGCATCAGAAACACAGGTTATTAGATAAATTCAACTCACACTAAAGTACATGGTGCTGATGCCGAAGATATTCCAGTCCTCCCCTCCCCTCCCAAAAAATTAGCAATATTTTGGATATAACGACAGAATGATTGTAGCTTTGTGAGTAATTTTGTCCGAATCGATAGTTATCTAGAGACCATGCGTATTATTACAACTGCTGTCGCTACAATTGATAAATTCCTTGCCGCACACTTCAAGTAAGGTATATACACGTCACTTCACTGCTCATCAACCAGGATTTTTTATTTTTTTTGCCATAGGGAATCGCACAAATTTTATCCGCTGATTCTCTTTTCTTCCCTCCTTTATCCAGTATACCGCTAACGCGCTTGTCGAGGGCTGTCGTCACAAATAACAACGGAGCGGTGCCACTGCCAACAACACGCGGTGGAGCACGAGGTGTTTGCCAACTCCCTCGGCGCTGGGGCCGTGCGTCCTGGCGCCACTCTAGGCTGCATTTATGAATGTAATTCATTTAATTTAGCCTATTTTCCTGAGAAATATAAGTGGAGTAAGGCATCAATCAGGGAGTGATATGCGTGTGTAGGCCTATGTATGAGTGGCCGCTCCATTTTCACCAACATTTTATGTTGCTTCCAGATGTCCGAATTTTACATTTTTGTAAAAATAACTGCTGCCAACTGTAGGTAACTAATAGTACCAACATTGCAGCTACCCTTCAATGATTTTTACTGCCAATAGTTAGTTAAGGGTGGTACCGACTTTACAGCTACACTTAATGGACTCCTAATAAATATCCAATTTTGTACGAACTCTGAACGAACAAAATCAAGCACAACCAAAGCTCGATTCGTTAAGTTAAGATAGTTCCAGTGCTACAAACCAGTTTCACTTTAATCACTGGTAAAGAACTGACCCAATTCGGACCAAACCTAGTACGAACAAAGTACGCACAGCTAAAATACTGATTGTTAAAGTGTAAGCTGCTCTCAAGCGTTAATAACATGCGATACCCTCTATAAACTTGTCCAAACAAAGTGTGCATTCCCAACAACAACAACTAACGAAGACTTAGACTTTTCCTGCGCAACCAGCAACCACCTTACTTTCTCTCTTGATAAACCCGTAATGAACATAATTGTAAACAAACATAATTCCCCTTCATGTAAAGATCCTGAAGTGAGTTGTTATTGCTCGTTGTGGTTCATTCGGATAACGAATTACCTCCTTTGCCATGTATCACTACTGTATGTACATAACTACTTTCAGTGATACCGCATCCGTTTAGAAGATTTTGATACCCGAAAGCTTCTCCCAAGTTTTGCACTCAGTATTCTGGATATGAAAATGAAAAATACAGTAGTTTGGTTTATTTTTAGTGGCCAAATGACTGATGAAAATATACGAGTATATGTCTCCGGGTTTCCCATAGACGACAGGAAAAATAAATTAAAACTAATTTTTCTGTATACTGTAACTTAGAACTCGTTGAGACCATTCAGGCGACGTAACACTTATGAATTTCGGGTTTTAACTAATATCAAGACTAAATTATTACGTTAAACGTCGTTTAAACGGGGCCTTAATTAATTTGAGCTCCCTGTGTCTCCAAACTATTTTGATAATAATAGTCCACCCTGTAATAAAGGTCAGTCCCACGGCGCAACCTTGCTCGTTAATACATGCACCATGGCCGCGAGGGTACCTGACACGGGGCTGATAACCACGATGTCCCAAGCCCCTAACATGAAATAATAACAACAAAACTAAGCAACAGATCAGCCGTTTAAGCGCCAATCTATGTCAGCCAGTTGCGACTCTCCGAAGCCAGTCAATATATTGAGGTGAAATGTGACTATTTAGAGTGTTCTCTTATTTTATTATAACGACATTTCAAGAACATCGAAAATATATCGTGTGTAAATTAAGCGGGTCATGTTGCTCAACAGTGACAAAAATTGACATCACATGTTTCCGTATAAACCTCATTTGAGAATTTCAAACGACGAATAATTTCCATGTCCTTAATATTTTTGTTTGAATTATTAACATCTTCCTTCTGCCCGACGACTTCCAATAATTTAAAAAAAAAGGTGGTCTTTTTGTGCGGTGAAAAATCATACAACCATCCACAAATTTTTATTACCATTGGAAAAGCTCCATAAAGTAGCTTTAAAGCAATTAAGTCAATAAGTATTTACAAGTAGACTATAATGCACCGACACTTTTCGGGACAACAGATAGCCCCATTATCAAGGTTAAGTCCAAATGGTAGCGCAGTGGCTAGCAATTTTAGCTGTCACCGTGGATGTCCAAGATCGACTCCTGGCTCTGAAAAAAAAAGAAAAAAAAAGAACTGAGGCATGGAACGGTGTATACTCAGCCTCGTGAGGCAGAGTTGAGAAGAGTTGGTTTCGATTCCCACCAACAGTAAGGTATCCCAAAAGTGATTTTCCATTTCTACTTTAGACAAATTCTGGGATGGAGCCTAACTTAAAGCCACGGCCGCCTCCTACCCAACCCTACTTACAAATACACACACTGCTAAGGCCATCCCATTAAAATAATTTATCAGGCAGATTTCACACACACCAATTACAAGATGTCGCAAAGTTCCTAAATGAATCAACAAACACTATTACTTATCAAGGCCAGAATTGATATGAAGAAGAAACCACTTTATTATGATTATACATCTTGATCTAATAGCCTAAATTTACTTTATGGATAGGCCTATGAATGGGCATGGGAATTTACGTAATAGTATATCGGAAAATCTTTTGTACGCAAATCAGTATTGACCCCCTATGTAACCCTCTGCCCCTAGTTTCCAACTGAATTTCAGGGCATGAAATAGTAGCTACTCCATGCCTTGGATACATAATATTACGTAGTTCCGCCCCTTAAAACAACAATAACTAACTAACTAACTACATAATATTATTGAGATACTGTATGTACTACCCTACCAGGGAATTGTTACCGCTAGACATGAAGCGGTGCTGTTGTGTATACATTACGTCACCTCGCCTCGTTATGGCTGCAGCGAGCGGTTGCGAAGCGAGAGGGGGAACGCATGTACAGTCATACAATGAGAACACACCGCACAGCGCACGACCCAGCACGAATCATGCACACAAATGACATGCGATGAGGTTTCGCTGGCGATGACTGCATGTCTATCGCAGGCGTGTGGCTGGGCGGAGTGCATTAGTTCTGATTTCCGCCACCGGTAACAATTCGCTGGTAGGGTAGTACATACTGTAGATGTCCATGCGATCAAGGCTGATGCACGCCGGACATTCTTGTTTTGCGGGCTTGATGTGACGCAGGGTATATTGTCTTTATTCCACATTTAAAGACCCTCAGTGTATCCAGCTCCCCCACTTATTTAGCAATTAATGTTTTTTCCTGAATTATTCAGACAATTGAAAGATCTTGGCGCTAACCGCATCTCCAGACTCCCTCTGGGTTAAGTGTTTAGATTTGTGAATGTTACACCTTAGTGTTTCATTCGTACAGGGGCGTGCTTGTGCAGTGGTCAAGCTGCTTGCCTCTTACGAAGGTAGGCCGGGTTTGATTCCCGGTCAATGCATGTGAGATTTTCAAAGTGAAATATCACGTTCTGTGGTTCGGTTTCCACAAACAAATGATGGTCCTGTGGATCAATGATCGCAGGATTAACGGTCACGTAAAATTACAAGCTTCCTCCCCTTTTCATTCAGACACGTGGCTAAGCTATTTGAATAAACATTGAATTTCTCAATTTGATATCCTTTCGCAACCTTGATGAATAATAATAATAATAATAATAATAATAATAAACGATATTAATAAATACTTATAATTAGTACATAATTCATTCATAAATATTTAAATGAGGATATATTTAATTTTCTTTAGTGACACCAAGGTAGTGCAATTCTTTTGAGCCAGGAAGTCTTTAAGTACAGCATTGTTTTGTGGAGAATATCACACTCCTTCCTCACAATCTCGAACACACATATGCCATTGTCTAGTTATAACAGAACACATACAATATCTCTCTTAACTAAAAAAAAATACGTCCAACACCGACTGTAAATAAATATTTATAATTAAATAACACAAATAATTCAGAGTCATTACTTTATGGGAACCCTGAAGTTGTTATGAATTCTTGTCAACTTTTGTGGTGTAAATGCACCCCAAATATAGTATACGAAGCACATTGAGGGCTTTGTTAACTGATTTTTGTTGTTGTTGATTCTTTTAGGAACTTTATGACATCGTAGCCCGATGTGCTTGGGTGGGTGTAGAATTTGTCTGATACGTAGCTTGTGTTTTTGTGATGTCTATACTAGAGTTTGCATTTTGTAAATCTGGTAGAATTTGGGTAGAAAGCGGCCGTTACCTTATCTTAGGTACCATTCCGGCATTTGCTTGGATTAGAAGTGGGAAACCACAGAAAACCACTTCCAGGATGGATGAGACAGGAATCGAACCTGTCTCTTCTCAGTTTTGCCCCACGAGGCTGAGTGTACCCCATTCCAGCCCTCAGATAAGAATTAAATTTCTTAGCAGAGCCGGGAATGGAACTCGGGCCTTCGTCGTGGCAGCCAAGAATGCTAGCCTTGACGCAACGAGGTGGACCTGTATTGACTTAAATGTAGATATGAAGAAATTATTCGCAGACTACTTTAGTGGTGTAGAAACACATGGAGAGTCTTTAAGAGCTTCTTGACAGCTTCTGTCGGTACAGTGCTTATAGAACAACCATGTGTGCTCAAGATGCGAACAAGGGCTAATTAATCACACTAACATTCAATAGTGCTGATGCATTGTTATTTAACTGACCGATGGAAGGTTAACAAGTTTGCATTATTCTGTTTTCTGCAACGAATTAAAGATAAATGTTGGCTAAATAACTAAAGCGTCGCTGAAATCTGTGTTGAGGACAGGTGACCCAGATGTGTTTCCAAATGCACGATCGTACTTGTTTCCCATTTATAATATCCGATTGTTTCAGTATTTGAAACTCGTAATTGGTAGTATGATGACATGCAAGTCCTGCTGTGACACGTCATAAAAATTATTATTATGCAATTGAAGGTTTTGTTTTCCAATCGTTAATGATGTCACGCAACCAAACTGGTAACGGAGGACTCTAAAGTGGGGCTAATGGCCTGAAAGAAACTGATATCTCTATTCCTTCTGTTAGATTATGGGATAGGATCCAAACTAGGACATGCAGTGTTCAATTGGTTTTTTATTATTATTATTATTATTATTATTATTATTATTATTATTATTATTATGTAGTGCGCAATCGATTTACTGTACTGAAGAATAACTGTTGGATTGAGCATATTTTTTTAGATTTTCTTATTTATTAATCAAAGCACAAACTACTGACAGCTATGTGAACTCTTCACGCTTGTACAAAATAACAAATGTAAAGATATGAATCGTTGTTTCATTTCGGACATTGGACCTCGTTGTACTTGGTTGTGTGTAGTATTTGTCTGATAACCCGCATTATTTTGATGTTTGTAGTATTGTGTGGGCTTATATTCACAACTAAGGTTAGGTTTGGGAAGGAAGACGCGTGGCATTAACTTAGGAACCATCCCAACAATTTTCTGGAGTGGAAGTGAAAAAACACAGGAACCACTTCCAGAATAGCTGAGGTGGGGATTGAACTCACGCTCTACTCTGTTATCGTAATGAGACTGAGTGAACCCCATCCCATTACAGCCTCAGGGATGGAGGAGGAATATTGCGTTATTCAGGAGGAAGGAACCAGTTTCGAAGGTAAGTTTTAGGGCCTATAGGTGTTTCTGAAGTACAATATTACATGAATACTCGTCCCATTCTGAACGATATCCGAGATACAGCTGTTTGGAAATCACTGGCGTGAGTTTCTTATCAGATCACGCTGTTGAGCACGCAACTGACACCCACTCACGGGAGGTAGAGAGTAGATGGTGAAGAGCAACTTTCAGTTTTAATTAACCATGGCCGTAAAGGCCATATGAAAATCATCTGCGAATTTCTGGATTTGGCTTGAATACCCCTCTCTGACACGATCCTAAAATCCTCTGATTAAAAACATCGGGAACCCTCTGCCACACTGACGCTCCAGAATACCTATCATCTTGCTGGCGGACAAATGGGCGTGACGGATAAAAGTTTAACTTTTTAGATTCTTTACTGTATGCACTCCTAATGTTATTTGTTTTTTCCCATTATTATCCTTGCATGCATTCAATGAGCTCCATTGATTTCAGTTTTGAAATAACAGCATATAGGCAGCTTCTTTATTTACTTTATCATGATAGTATTCACTTTTAACCTTTAAATGACATGGTTCCGACTCCGTAGATATTGATAAACTCTTCCAGACGTTCATAGCTTATGTTGACTGAATCTAACTCAACTGACGCCACGATACACATAATCCGGTCAGCCAGTACCGTACATCAAGAAGCTGAGAATGATTATGTAGCCTACTGAAACTCAAGACATATACTATATAGATTTCTTTTCATACACCAGGAGAGAAAATTGAGCACTGTTCAACACAGCACTTATCCAGTTTGTCCAATGTTTCCTTCACTTATCTCAACCTGCCTGAGTATTAACATTTTGTAACAATTATTGTATACACATAGCCTACTGTATTTTGTCCATGCTTCAATTAATACAACACCAAAATTTCCACCCGTGACTTCCTTTTGTCAAAATAGCGATGATTTTCTCTCAGGGGACAGGTTAGGTTTCTGTACTCAAATAGAAGCTGACTAATAATTTCTAATTACTAATAAGACTAATAAGTAAAATGCATTATGAGAATGGATTTAGAAATAGTAACATAAGGCTAATTTATTTTACTCACTCACTTGTGTGTACCGGTATGCTACATTTATATTTTAACAGTACAGGATACCTATCAAAATGCTGTCGTGTGGGTAGTAGTGCATGTATTTTTATCTGAGGTTAGGATTGGAAAGGAGGCTTTAAGTTACAAGCTTAGTAACCTGTAAAGGAAATTGTTAGGAAGCAATGATAACTTTAAGGGGGTGAGGAGTCATGAATATCACCTACCACCGAGAGGTAGCGGCGAAAAGTGAGAAAAAAAAAGGGCAGAAACTTCTGAAGCCCATCCTCGGTTTGGACATCGACCTGCAAAACCCCGACTAAAATCTAGGAAAAGCTTCCTCAGAACAACAGAGACTCTGTCGGGACTTCACAACAATCCCGAACCAAGTTTGGCGTGCAAGGTTCTACAGTCCTGGACAATGGTTTCCACCCTCTGAAAAACTACCAGCCGTTTTCACAGAGAAATGGAGTACATGGAGATCACTCAATAGACTTCGGTCAGGTGTCACAAGATGCAAAAGCAACTTACTGAGATGGGGTTTCCATGTGGAGTCACCCTCTTGTGAATGTGGAACAACGCAGACGTCCTACCCTCTGCTTCAGTGCAGTCAGTGCCCAACAACATGTACGTTAGAGGACCTGTTACATGCAGCACCTAATACCATAGATGTCGCCAACTTCTGGGCGGCTATAGTTTGAACAAATTGAAATGTAAAATTTTGTATATAATATTATGTAGTCTATTTATTGTATATTCAATTTCACACTGTAAGTGTCTCTGACACGAATGAATGAATGACTGTACAGTATCGGCTACAATTGGGCCAGCTCACTAGCCTAGGTTCACATCAGTAGGCGACCAGTACATCAAGGAGCTGGTAATGATTATGTACTGAAACTCAAGAAATATAATATTTTCTCTTCCTACACCAGCAGAGAAAATTGAGTACTGTTCAACACATCACTTATCCAGTTTGTCCAATAATTCCTTCACTTATCTCAACCTGCCTGAGTATTAACATTTTGTAACAATTATTGTATACACATAGCCTACTGTATTTTGTCCATGCTTCAATTCATCCAACACCAAACTTTCCACCCGTGACTTCCTTTTATCAAACAAGCGATGATTTTTTCTCAGGGGACAGGTTAGGTCTCTGTACTCAAATAGGAGCTGACTAATAATTTCTAATTGCTAATAAGACTAATAAGTAAAATGCATTATGAGAATGGATATAGAAATAGTAACATAAGGCTAATTTATTTTACTCACTCACTTGTGTGTACCGGTATGCTACATTCATATTTTAACAGTACAGGATACCTATCAAAATGCTGTGGTATGGGTAGTAGTGCATGTATTTTTAACTGAGGCTACGATTGGGAAGGAGGCTTTAAGTTACAAGCTTAGTAACCTGTAAAGGAAATTGTCAGTAAGCAATGATAACTTTAAGGGAGTGAGGAGTCATGAATATCATCTACCGGTACTGTACAGTATAGGCTACAATTGAGCAAGCTCACTAGCCTAGGTTCACTTCAGTAGGCGATCAGTGCATCAAGAAGTTGGTAATGATTATGTACTGAAACTCAAGAAATATAATATATTTCTCTTCCTACACCAACAGAGAAAATTGAGCACTGTCCAACACAGCACTAACCACTTTGTCCAATATTACCTTACCTTATCGCAGCTTGCCTGAGTTTTAACACCTCATTACAGTGATGCTTCACTTTATAATCTGCATATTCTATCACACAGCAGTATTTGCTGCTGACCACAGAAGACCCGATGTTCTTGTACGGTGACTGAATGTACTATGTTTGTTACAAAACTACACCTATAGGTCTGCTGTATTGTAGTTTTATTTGTATTCAATCTGGCAATGAGCCTATGTGGAAGATAAATTACTTCTCTTTACATTTAATTTGCTGATTCGTACCAACCATCTCTCTACCAGTTACATATTGAGCAGCAAAGGGAATTGTTAGAAAGTATCAATGACTTTAAGGGAGTGATGATTCATGAATGCTACCTTTGGTATGGTATGTAATTGTGCGAGCCTACTAGCCAAGCTTCATTGAAGTACCAGTATCGTACATCAAGCAGCTGGTAAAGATTTATGTACTGAAATTCAAGAAAAATGTATTGTCATTGCTGCTTTTCAGTCGGTAAACATGACTGTGCCCAATGAATTGGGCGGGGCACAAAATTATAAAAATGTAAACACACTCCTGGAAAAATTACATGTATTATATACTTAGTTATCACACTTAAATGGGCAATGGGCAACTAAAACATGTATTTTTTTCCAGGAGTGTGTTTACCTATTTATAATTTTGCGCCCCGCCCAATTCATTGGGCACAATCATGTTGCCCGACTGAAACGCAGCAAAGAAAATTTGTATTTCTGTACTGTCCAGACTTGGGTAGTAATAATTTTAAATTGCCCATTTTCCTTAATTCTTTCTATGTTACTGGACCATTTGATGACATGATCTATTGAAAAATCAATTGTGAAAGCATCTTTTAGACAACTGTTTTCATCCAAAAACCTGTAGCCTAACATTTTGGAGCTTCTTTAGATGAACAGTAGCATATAGGGAATATGGTATGAAAACCAGTTGTATATTGATTCGAGGAGAATGGACTGCCAAGTAAGAAAATAAGTTATACCATCAATTCATGTTGTGCCTTCTCTGTAAGTACTAATATTGGGGTGTAAACAAGTAAGGTATAAAGAGGATAATACAAGTTCGTACCATGATTTCCTTTGCTTTGAGGGACCAAGAAATTTTCTTTCTAGATGCTGGTTATAATTTTAAAGCGTGGAACCTCGAGGTGATCTGACCTTATTAGATAGGGGAGGGGTAATTATCCAGATAAATACCCCTAGTTGACAAGTAGGGACACGTAATTAATTTTTTTGTAGTGTTTCAAATTAATTTTGCAATCTAACCTGAATTTTTTGTAAATAAAATTAATTTTTATAGTACAGTAACTAAAAACTGTACAGCACAGTTAAGCTAATGAATAAATCCAACGGAAGCTTCAAATACTTGAGAAGAAAACTGGAATGAAAAAGAAAAGATATAAAAAGCAGGAAAGTATCAGCATGAAGGATACCTAGGGACAAATTAGATAGATGAAGCAGTGCTAACAATAATGAAGTCATCATGTGTGGATGACTGGAAGGAGGTTTACTGCTAGACTTACAGACCCTTGACCCTTCTCAGAGGATATAACCCTACATTAGAAAATCAAGACTATCTTGATATTCTTGAATAAATATTCGGTCTATTGAGACGTAGGCCTAACTTACCTTGTTCAATTTGAAGGGATAAAAATGACTTCAATTATCAGAATCCTTAGGATATAGCCTACCGTACCATACATTAAACTGTTAAGTTTAGTATTCTTTACCGTAGCCAAACTAGTATAATACAAGAAATGCCGTATCAGAAAGGCAAGAAATTTACGTACGTAGGCCTAATATTATCGGGAGCAAGAGATGGTTTGATACATATTCACAACCTTCTGTATATAGTTTCAGAGAAATTTCATTCTGAGTTGCAAAACTGAAGGGTACATACGTAAATTAGATACTGATCTAATATATCAGCATTCACTCTCACAAGAATATCTGATTATTTCAACATCGCAGGCTCGAGGATAGTACATCGGCCTTGTCCACCTTCGAACAACGCGCGATACTACAGATCAGATGAAGCAGTCCGTTCACAAGTACACTTAAAACCTGATCCCGCTCCCGATGCATCAGCTTTGGAACTGTTTGCTATCGTGAACGCAACCAATCAGTATCATTTTGAATTTTCCTCAGTCTGCCAAGTCTGCGCAGTTTTCTACGACACTCGCTCAGGAAGAATCAAAGACCTGGGCTGCACAGATTTTCCTCGGAGGATTTCTGGAACATATATGGGGGCCTTAAGCCCATCAGTACATCCCGACACGATTTACCTCTACGACCAGTTTGGAGTGGGAGAACAGTGAAATATGCCCCAAACAATTTCCCCTGTTTGAATTTTCCTAGTCGATCCCCTGTGGAGAGACCTCATTAGCGCTGCTCAGTTTCACCATCACCGTCTCTAGCCGTGCTGTTGGTAGAATTGGCAACGTATAGAGGAGTCCGTAAATTCTATAAACATGTAAGACCACATGCTAAGTTTAATTCTTAAATATCGTTTATTTTGATATGACAGCATTACAAGCAGTTCGTACTGACTATTTCAACACCCGTGAAATTCCTCGTGGTAAATCAGACCTGCTGAAAGTTGTAGAAGTGAGTATTTCCAGTATTATGTTGCATGTGTAACCAATACATACTAAAGAATTTAACCAACAAATTCTTCACTAATATTTCATTAAACTATTTCAGATGCCTAGGAAGGGTTGTGTGCCTGGCTGTAAGTCAAATTATGGCAGCACTATTAAAATAACTGGTTATATCACTACGGTTTGATCACTACAGCGAGGTGGACGTTCAGTGCCTAGTAATTTAGTTTTGGTATATATCTTCATGTGGCCTCTATATTCCAGTACATCACGAACTGTACTCAGCAAGTGCCTTTAGGTAGACTTCATTACAAATCTAGACTGTCTGCATTAAGCTTTGAGGCCTATTGTGACTATGATGAGTGCATGTGTGGACAAAAAGTGAAGAATTTATTATCAAAGGCAGTCTCTAAGTTTGTAAGAATAATATTAAATATTTTTTCTGAGCGCGTCAATGATGGCAGTGAGCATGGCAGCAATAAAAGAAAACTTCAGACATTGGGACATTGCAGTACAGTACAGCCTTTTATTATTACCTTATCGGGAATTGACAATACATAGCATGATAATATGTACCCTTTATTTGTGATATTTGTGTGTAAGTGGACGTTATGTTCTTTTGTATTTTCGGAAACATTTGGCGTCAAAATCCTTGTGTTTACGCAGTGTTAGCAATTACCATGTGCTTGCGCTAGGCCTCTCAGATGACAGACGGGCGGTATTGCCAGACCTTATGACACGGATTGAGAATTGTAGACGGCGATGGTTTCACCCATCCAGTCCTTCCTGGGAATGTTAGTTGTAATATCAGACGGCCAACACAAATTCGCGTTTGTATGTAGGCAACACTGAAAGAATGACTTCAACACTTTACACTTCCTGGAAATATTTCTCAGCTATACCCTATTCAGATAACTTGACACCCGATCAGAACATAGGCTGTCGCCCCAGAGGTCCGGGTTCGATTCCTGGCTCAGCCAATGTTTTAATTCTGGTCTGAGGACTGGAATTGGGTACACTTAGCCTCGTGAGGCACAACTGACAAGAGGTGACTTCGATTCCCACGTCAGAAATCCTGAAAGTGGTTTTCCGTGATTTTCAACTTCAACTACAGGCAAATGCCGGGATGGTTCCCTACTTAAGGCCATGGTCGCCTCCTTCCCCACCCGCACCTTGATAAATACATTCACTGCTATAGACACAGGTTATCAGACAAATTCTACACACAGCCAAGTACACGGGGCTAAATGACTACGATGTCCAAGACACTCAAATGCAACAACAAAATATTAAAATTGTAAACATCTGCAAGAAGACGCTTTGTTATCTGTCAGTTCTCGGTACATGTTTTCCACGTGAAACGGACCAATCACTGCAGGTGAACTTCAGATGTTGCCTGGCGCATTTGATTTGATCGAGCGTTAAGTTATCTGGAGGAGGGAATATTTTTTCTTCTTTTAGGGGCTTGCAACTTTATGGTCAACAGTTCCGTGTACTTGGGTGTGTGTTTAAAATCTTTATGATAATCTGAGTTATTGTGCGTCTGTATAAATGTATGTATTTTTAATGGTAGGTATGATTTGGGAGGAGGTGACCGTGGCCTCCCGTTATGTGCCGATTATCATGATAATTGTTGTGTTAAGCGGCCTAACATCTGGGTTATCGGTCAATTATGGTTCAGGTGATAGTGAAAATGAAATGAATAACCACTACTAAAACTAAATACTAAACTCACGGACTAGAAGTAGAAAATTACCAAAAATGGGAAAAAGGGAAATAACAACAGTGAAAAGAAATGCCCTCAGCCCTCGAAGAACGAGGACTGAGGGACTTGGAAAGAAGAAGAGCCATGAGAGGCAGATAGAAAAGGTAAGGAAGACAGTGTCCGCTCCAAAGTCAATGGAAGAAGGAACAAACTGACCCAGCTCTGGAATCCCTCGTGGTCGCCAACTCCCGAACTTACCAGCCGTGCGTCCTTGTGGGTGTTGCACCATCCAGCGTGCACTAGAATTGGTGGGGCTACACACACCCTGCCTCCTGTAGGGCCTTGTGCAGAAGGCAGGAGATACCATGAAGAGAAAATAAGAAGGCTGTGACCTCGAAGAATGAGGGTATCAGGAAAGATAAGACAAGGGTCATTTAAGGCGGGAAATTGAATACCCTGCTAGGCCTCGGATACCCTAATGCCCTTGGGGTCTGAAGAGAACAAGAGTTATCAATGCAGGTCTGTATGACAGAACGTTATGTGCCATCCTGGCTTTTGCCTGGAGTGGGTAAGGAAACCATGGTAAGCGTGTATGATGACTGAGGTGGGAATCAAATCCACAGCTTCTCAATCCTCACGAGTTTGTGGACCCCTCAGACCAGAATTACATTCACATAGGTCATTCAAACCCCTACATTCCGGTATACAACTCCCCGCGGGAA
Organism: Meconema thalassinum; assembly: GCA_946902985.2. Taxonomy (NCBI): domain Eukaryota; kingdom Metazoa; phylum Arthropoda; class Insecta; order Orthoptera; family Tettigoniidae; genus Meconema; species Meconema thalassinum. The sequence continues at coordinate 1,186,569,554 of OX336389.2, forward strand.
TGTATGGGGAATTAAAATGAACCCTCAGCAATATATTGTGGAAAGTCAGCCATTAACAGACGTTAACACCACTGTGGGATCGGCCTTAAAGCAGTGGGTAGTGCCAGCATTGTAAAAAATATTTATTGTATTATTATCTAATTTATTATCTATTAATTAATTAATTAATTAATTAATTAATTAATTGTGGACGTTGTTAAGGGTACATCGTCATCTCTTACGCTGAACCAAGATGTACGCAACACATTTTTGTAATTAAAACTAAAATAGTAGACTACATTGAATGTTGGTATATGCCCTGAGTACTTGATGTGTATGTTAATTATCTGTTAACCCGTCTTATTGTGGCGGTTGTAGCAATGTGTATAGGCCTTACTTTACAATTTAGGTACAGGATTTTTGCAGCTGCATTGGGACTTGAAATAAGATGCTTTACCGGCATTTGCCTGGGGGAATGTGGAAAAACGGAGGAAAGCCTCACTCAGAATGGCCGCTGTGAGCACCAGGGTTTGAAGCTCGGATCGTCAGATACAGTAGCTGCAACTTCCCATCACGGTCGTGATGAGCGATTTGAGAAACACGGCTGCGCCGCGGGGTCACTGTCTGGGGTAAGACTCGTGGCATAAGAGACCCGTCACATGGGCTCCCGCCTGTTACCAAATTTCGCCGTGGCTTGGTGAGATCTGATATCTCCTTCTACAAATCATACTGCTGTAATCACCTTCCTCAAAGTGTTTCCTAGGTCCTCTAACGTAGACGGACTTCTGAGAGAATTGTTGTTGTAGTGCGATTGGTTTGAGAGAATATTGGGACTCGGTAAGCCGACCCAACTTAACTTCTCCAAGGCCCGCGTGTGTATTCAACTGCGTACGATTTCAGCCGCTCTAGGGGTGGACCAAGAAATTGAGTTATGAGATACCTTTACATATGTTATTCCTGTGACCTGACCTAAAATTGTGCTAACTTTCAGTGAGATCAGGGGATTCACATTGTGACTGTCCAGACACACATTTACAGCTCATGCGACCATTTGTAATTATACCACAACTCAATAAATGATAATAATAATAATAATAATAATAATAATAATAATAATAATAATAATAATAATAATAATAATAATAAAATACTTCTCCTCTCAATGGTATACATAATGAACTAGACATTCGGGATTCGTGGGGGTTTAACGCCCTTACAATGATAATAGCAGCAATAATTTATCCACCCTAACTACACCAGTGACTGCCTGAATAATAAAACCTGATATCGGGTCAAACATTAATATAGGCCTATTCTGATATAACACATATGAAAAACACTTATTATAGCAGGATCCTTGCCGAATACAGACTAACCTATAATTTCCTTATCATAGATACATGGCAACACCGTTATGACATACACTGAAGGACCCTGGAGGATGATGTAGTCTGGTACTCACAGTTGATGATCTCTGACGTGAAGACTATTTCTACTGATTCTGGGGTGTTGGCTCCCAAAGAATCAGTCCTAATTACTTTTACACCGAAGATGCTGAATGGTTTCACTTGCATCCTAATATTTATTTTATGCATGGCTGTTGTTTGCCTTCATTCAAGACCACTGGAAGTATTTGTTACTTCTCGATGTGAGTGTATGATAGCGCTCTGAATCAGTTTGGTAATTTCAGAACCTATTTCGCACCTCAACCTTACTATACTTGGCACATATTATCAGTATTCGCCGGTAACTAGTTTACTGATGCCCTCGAATCTCGGTAATCAGACTCGAGTTTCCCGTACCTTAAGCTTTTCAAAACAGGTCATTATTGACCTTCCTGAGACTAGGCTGAGCATTCCTAGTAGAAACTCTGTACACGCTATCGTGTATGTCCAGATATACCACCATTACCAGGATTACAAGTATAACAGCACTTAATCTCCCAACTTTTAAGTCCAAACTTAAGTGAAATGTTGGAGTTCGATCCATGATCGACCCTTACTAGACAAAATCTAATGAACAAGTTTTTCGAGCGCTCGCCAACAGGAATTACCATATCTACATCCCCTACTCTGTCCAGTTTTTCATAGCCAAGAGCACAGACTTGAAAAACACAAGAACCAATAAGAATAATTAAAATCACCACAAGACACTACCCTCCGCACATGGATGCAACATCTCCGTGCCTTACCTTCCAGTGACTTACATCGGCCACGGCCTAGGACCAAAACCCAGCCCCTCACAATAACTCCAATTCCCGGAAACTTGTGCAATCTGTTTACGCATGGCTCCCTCGTGCAGAATGACACACACACATTCTGACCAGTTAAAATTCATCTGATGTCTCAACATAGGCCTACTTTGTTTCCCATGGACAAAGGATCCTGCACATAATCTAAATCTTAAATCTAATTTGAACAATTTGAAATTAATTACCCTAAGAATACGTATTAATTCAAATAATTATATAACAATAAAGATCATCGGATAAAAATATACACAAGATAATTAAGATTATCAAGTGAGGGTTCGATAACTTGAATCTAGGACCGTTTCAACATTCGTGACATTTTCTTGTAAGTCACCGTCCGAGTGATAGAAAGAGAATACAGCGAGCCAACTCCCGGAAAATGGTGTCAGTTGAGGGGGAGGCGAAATGGTTGAATATGAGGAGTGGTAGGTGAGAGCTGTTGTTGAATCTATGGTCTGTGCTAGAATTCCGAATTAGCACTCTTTGCTGTCACCACTGATGCCCGGGTTCGATTCCCAGCTCAGCCAAGGAATTAAATTCTGGTTTGAGGCCTGGAACGGAGTACACTCAGCATCGTGAAGCAAAACTGATAAAACTTAGAAAAGGCGGGTTATATTCCCTCCTCAGCCATCCTGGAAATGGTTTTCTGTGGTTTATCTCTTCTCCAGGTGAAAGCCAGGATGGTACCCAAATTAATACCACGGCCGCCTCCTTCCCAATCCTCATCTGAATTACAAATACACATACTAATACAGCCATTGCGGTAACACAGATAAGATAAATTACACACACACCCAAGTACTCGGGGCTACATGAACTCGATGTGGGTAAGTCCCTAAGTTAATCACAACACAACCCACATACTGTAATTCAGAATAAACTGATGGTCCGTTGTTGTTGGTGTAAGTTCATTTTAGGGACTAAGGACATCTTGGTAATCAGCCCAAAGCAGGAAACTGAGGTCAGGGAGAGTCTCTTGATGACCCTGACTTACAACACTCGCCTAATACGGCATTGTGGGACCACGCACGTGGGGGCATATTGGGTTTTGTGCAATGGGTTCTGCAGTTACTCATACGGGTGGACCGGACAATGTAGAAGGGGTGGACCAAGGGAGAATATTTCTTGCAAAGGGAGAGAATGACCATCGCTAGCTTTTACGCAAAGGGAACGGTGTATCGAAAGCAGAATAAGGACTTTTGTGTGAGGCTTAACTCTTCATTAATCAAAGTGTTCTTATCCCCAGCTGGTGGAACGCATAGTGTGATTTACATTAATCATATATCCCCTGTTAGCTCTGTATGAGTCTAACCAATACTAATTTGTTCCATAAGCTAGCTTAACATGTCGCCTCCGTAGCGTAGCGGTCAGCATGGTTAGCTGCCCCCCGGAGGTCCTGGGTTAGATTCCCGGCTCTGCCACGAAATTTGAAAAGTGGTGTGAGGACAGGAACGGGGTATACTCAGCCTCTGGTGGCCAAAATGAGTAGAGGAGGTTCGATTCTCAGCTCAGCCATCCTTGAAGTGGTTTTCCGTGGTTTCCCACTTCGTCTTCGGGCAAATGCCGGGATGGTTCCTACTGTACGGCCACAGCCACCTCCTTCCCACATCCTTGCCTAACCATCCCACTCTTCCATTCCCTTCATCAGGCCCCCTGTTCGCTTTGCAGGTGTGGCCGCCTGGGCGTAGTGTTGGTCACAAACCCCAGTTGTATCCCTGACTCAGAGTCTCAAGCTCCAAGACACTGCCCTCAGTGGCGGTAGAGGTGGGATCCCTCGCTTAGTCCGTGGGAAAAGCCAACCCTGGAGGGTAAAACGATAGCGAAAAAAAAAAAGCTAGCTTAACGGTTGTATTTTAAGCCGCTCAAGTACATGGGGACTTCTATGTCCCAACGCCCCAAAAGGAATCAACAACAAAATGCATTTTAAACACCCACACACGTGATCGAGTGCTTCAGGTCACGTCCTACGACTGGAATGAAAACTGTAAATTTGGAGGTCCAAGATTCTAATCCAAGTGCATCCTTAGTGAGTTTTATCTCTAAGAATTCTCACGATCACTCTAGGAAAATTCTGAGTTCGTATCTTATTAGTCCCTTACTCTAACACCAGACCCAAACAATTATATTTAAGTTCACCACTACAGCCAATACAATATCACAGCTTATTACACATGCCCCTTAAACACACAAATACATGGCGCTGATGACGAAAATTGACGAAAGCTATAACTAAAACAACAACATACAATGACGTTCAATGATCGACAAAGAGTAACACTTCTGGATAGAGTTTTCTGCTACATTAAAACGGGCACATTTCATAGATTTAATGTTTCTATTTGTCTTCAGTGATAGGTTTAGATCAGCCCCATGCAGAAGCCAAAAAGTGACGACAGTGATAAGTCCACGTTTTCTTGTGCATTCGCAGCGTAGACAGCATTCACACCTCGTCATTGTTATTGTTTCAGTTAGGGACTTGGACATCAGCCCTGTGTACTTTAATGTGTGTTGAATTAGTATGATGACCTGTGCTATTGTTATACCTGCAATAGCGTGTGTATTTTTAATTGAGATGATTGGGAAGGAGGCGGCCATGACCTTAATTTGGGAACAATTCCGGCATTTATCTGGGGTAGAAATGGGAAAATACGGAAAACCACCAAGTGGTTGAGGAGGGAATAAAACTTGTGTCTAATCAGTTTTGCTCACGAGGCTGAGTGTTCCCACTTCCAGCCCTCACGTCACTTTATAAAATCCCCCACGGAGCCAGGAATCAAACCCGGGCCGCCAGTGACTTATTATGAGCAGATAACCTAAATAAGACATAATTAATAGCAGCAAATAATATTAAACACTTATAGGGTATGAAATAACCCAAACAATAATCTATCATTATCTGGTTTGGGACAGATACCCTCGCTGTTACGCACCTTAAAACCTCAATAACTAACTAACTAACATCTGATTTCTATGATTATGAAACCCTTGAGGCTGTCAGTAATTTAACGAATTCACCAGTTGTCTTAATATAGGCAATGCAACAAAGATCTACATACGGTGTATTTTTAGCCTATTTTCATTTATGGACAAGTAGTTCTGCGAAGAACTAACTTGCCGATTTTCATATATCCTACTTATATTAATTGCTACTTATAGTCTATTAATTGCCTGTATGTTGATAAAGGCTATGAACATAAATTCACCCATGAGAACTTAAATAAACTGGTGAGCACAAATCCAACATGGTGGCGACTTGAAATTTGAATATTTAAATGGACGTTTCTCGCGAGTCAACCATCCGAGCGCAGTGAAACATGCTATGGTAAATGCACATAAAAAATGATAAACCACTGGCATCTAATTATTTGAATTGCTTTCATAACCACAAGATGGTGGTATTGCGAAATTTAAAAATCTCGTCTTTATTTCTTGTGTCCTAATCATGCGATTGAAGTTCGAATAATACATCTACGCAATAATCTTCATGTTTTTTTAGAGTGTATGGATTTTAGTGCCGGTAGTGTCCGAGGACATGTTCGGCTCGCCAGAGTTTGTAGCTGCTTCTATGTGGACACCCATGGGGTGAGCTACAGGTACCGTCACGTGTGGAGTGTTGTCTGGGGAGGAAAGTGTGATTGTAAGGACGAGGAATTGAAAGGTAGCGGCTGTGGCCTATAGTTAGGGATCAACCCCGGCATTTACCTGGAAGGAAGATGGGAAACCACAGAAGACCATCTTCAGGGTTGCCGGCGGGGAGATTTGAACCTCCTGGCCTCCCGGATGTGAGCGACTGCCTGTAGCCCCACCGTAACGACTACGGCTAACTCACCCGGTATCTTCATGTAGGCTAATAGTCCATAACACTTTGGCCTACATATATAAAAATCCAACATGGTGACCATTCGAAATATTAAGACGGTTCTCAATATCTACGAATCTATTACAGCAATCAAACTGAAATTTGGATCTTGATAGAGGCAATAAATATAAGTAGGATATATGAAAATAGTCTATTTAGTTCTTCACGGAACTACTTGTTCCGAATAAAATAACGTATCAAATATGGACATAAATAATTAATATTAAACTAAGGTTAAAAGTGATATCTACAGTAGTAGAATAATATTGAACCTGACTAGGATATGGAAAACGTTTTCAAGTTTTGTATGCATTTTCTCATCGATGACTAGCACTGCGTGACTTCGAAGGAGACACTCGTAGCAGGAACGTATTAAATAAATAATAATAATAATCCATACTCTTTCTTCTCATCATTAGGTTATATCATGGGGTTCCCCAGAACCAGTCACCTACCAAGTTCTGAGCTCACTAAATGTTGCTTAATTACAGAGATCTCAAGTGATTTGGGTCTCAACTTAGCTAAGCCTTTGGATACACACTGTTGTTACGATGAATGTTTTAATGAAGGTGGCAATATGAATAATTGGAATCCATCCATCCATAATACTGGAATGTATAGGCCTACACAGCATATGCCTTGACAATTTCTGTACGGAAGTTACCTTGTGCTATCCCAACCCCTCTACTCTGCACCTTGGGGGTACCACTAACTATAGCCCTGGTTCTACCATTAGTTTATCTTTAACAACCATATTTTGGCTTCTAAACTTTTACTCAAATGGTTTCAATTTTATACAGACGTGCCTTCCTGTTCTATTGTTTCCAACTTTTTCCTACTGAATAACTCTCAATGCTTGACTAGTGACCACATATTTGTTTTGCTCTCCACCTCCTCCATTGCAGTAATTTGTTGAATGTAACTTCCATGTCCGCTACTCACTGTTTGATGTTGTTTGGAGTGTGTTTATCATTCAAGTTGAACTTGAAGCAGCTCGGTGCTGGTGAACGATGGCTGGCATCCCATTGTTCCACATTCTAGATTGTTTGATGTTGTTCCGTTTAGGGAATTGTGGCATAGTGTTCATCAAACCCGTACACTTCGGTGTATATTAAGTCTATCTGTTAACCTAAACGAATGTAGTGTCTATTAGTGAGTAAACTATGTTGTATTAATATTAGTTACCACTTGATAGATTTCAATAATATTATCTAGGTTATTAATATTTATAACCGTGGTTTATACAATTATTTCAGTACTGTTAGCGTACTTTTGAATTTTGAAAAATAAGTAGACTTATGAGATATACACGGACAAAATGTCAATGTGTCTGTCTGTCCACCCCCCCTCTTCCCATCAAAATTCACAAAAAACAAAACCGAATTAAATCAAATTTGGTACAAAGGCCTCAGTGTTATGGTTTATATTGCCACCAGAATAATAAAAGAAAATGGCGGCCACCCGAGTGTTCAGAGCTTATGTCGAATTTAGACTAAACTAACCACCGGATCTCTACCATAGTTTGCAAAAGCAAGCCTACACATGGGGAAAGTATGGGAGCCAAACTACAGGGTCATCAGTTGAAATAATTTAAAGATGGCGACCGTGCGAAAAATGCAAGTAGACCTATTATAATCCATAACTTACGATCCTATGAATCAATACGCACAGTACTTGGCAGTAAGATAGTTTTGTATAAGGATCCTCTGTTACAAACGTGATGACAATATGAGAGTGAATATATGCGCAGCCACCGTCTTGAAATCATAAAACATAAAAGTTAATAATTCTCAACACTTGAGAGCTACATAAATTGAAATTAGTGACACAGTAGGACCGTATATGTGGCCTTGTATGGCCGAGGCAAAATAACGCAGTAATGATACAGTCATGATGGTGGCTGTGCGAACTATAAGAATATTTAAATCAGCAACCCAGAATGCAATCACGTAAATAAGGCGAATCATAGCAAGAGATAAGCATCATATGAATGTTCTCACTTGCGTTAGTGAATTGGTTATCACCAGGGTTAGGATTTTTAGGTGCAAATTTCAGATGAAAAGAGGAAGGGTAAAGGTGCTCAAATAAGGTAAATGAAAGGGGCAAAAAGGTGCTGGTTTATTCAACTAATTTTCTCTTTCCCCTATTCTAGTTTATTGAATTACAAACAAGTACATTAAATCACTCATCAAAAAAGGAAAAAAAACATGAAGCTCTTGTACTTCAAGACATTGGGCAACTCTACATTTTTTAAAGTAAGTCTGTTTCTACTAGCAGATGGAATGACTTTGTAGATGCTAAAGCTTCTTTCGACATCCACAGGAACCAGTGGGGCTAACCTTGTATTCACTCGGAATGGCAAGTCTATTCATGTGGCGAATTCCACAATGTCTGGAACCTCTGAAGACTAGACTAAAGTTTCTTTGGTAAAGCCATGTACCTGCTCCCTCACGGAAGTAAAAATATCCCAATGTTTTTCCTATTCCAGACCTTGTTCTTCTAATCGTTTAATAACTGCAGTCAGGTACTTGTAACTAAGGACACAATATAGTTCTGTCTGCAAATTATGTATTTGCTGTGCCTTGGAAATTGCACCTGCGTCGGCGAGATCCAAAGAAAGCACATACAGTACTCTCTAATATTGTCAAAGTTCTCACACAACATAGCAGCAGAATCAATCCACGATCCTCAGCGTGTAATGACCGAGAAATTTGGAAGGGGCACGCCAGTGGTTTCCCTGTAGGCAACAACATGATTTGGAGCTTTCAGTAGAATCTTCTTCAGGGCAGAGATGAATTGATTTGCGATGTCGTATTCGTTCCTTATGGATTCACAAACCCTGTGAGGGGAATGAACCAAACATGTCACATGCTTAAACTTTAGAAATAATGGTTTGAATTGGTTAACAGCTGAAACCTTGTATGGAGCCTGGTCCGTAACCACAGGAAGAAGTTTTTCAAACTCCATACCAGTAGGCCAGTTTTTCTTGACAGAAGTTAATAATTGATTGCATTACTGTACAGACATCGGCTTTCTGCAGCTCTTACATTTTTAACAACATGGGCTTAACGTTCTCTCCTGCTAAGGGAAAAACTAAAATGTTCAAAACATATCGTTCCATTAAGTCTATGGTTTCGTCCACAATGATTCCCACATCGCAGTCAGACACTTTCACCTTGATTCTTTGTATGGTTTCTCGGTAAACAGGCTCCATGTAGTCTTGTCTTAATGTACTATCACCGGGGATTGACATTATTGTGTATTTTTCAAGAAATCCCTTGAAGGCTGGATGGTACACCTTATTGAGTGGAATTCCTTCTTGTGTAAGAGCTGCACACAAATCTATGTTTAATTCCTTCAAATTTTGGCTTTTTGAAGAATTCTGTTGAAACGCATTTCGTAATAGAGGTTGCCGCGATTTGTTTGCTTGGAGAGTCTTATTCATTTGATGCTTACAGCTGGAAATGTGTTTGTTGATGCGATCTCGCTGGTGTCTTTAATCTAACAAAATTCCTGAATCACAAATAGTTCATCGCATAACAGTTCAATCAGCGTCTATGAAATCTTGTTCGAATTCATGAGCCAGAGCAATAAATCGGCCACTGGACACGTTTGGCATGGTAAAATCTAATAGTACACTCGCTTAGTAATGTAACAAAGTGCTAACACTAGTTCACTTGCTAACTCAATGCGACTATCGCAGAACTCAATCTTGCGCTCACTCACTCACTTGCTGTCCACACTCTCTTATAACACCACGACAATTACCAGAATGTTTTCATTCATGCTGGAGCTGCAGTCTCAGCGATTTCTAGAAACTTCGAGCAGAACCCTGTCTCAATTCTCGGAACTATGCGGGTGCGGTTGCTGACGTCTCTGCGTCACCAGCCTCCGCCTCCATGCGAACAGATGACGTCCCTCACAGCAACAAACTCACATTCACAAACAGCAGGCTACTGATTCTGGATGGATATAATCACTCATTGTCAATTGCATTATTGTGGGCTACATTATAGCTGTAATTATGATCGTGTGGCCTCCAGAGAGGCCGAGTGCAGTCTTTCTAGATGACGCCCATGGGCGACCTGCGCGTCGTAATGTGGATGAAGTGATGATGAAGACGTCACATACACCCAGTCCCCGAGCCACGGGAATTAACCCCAGGAGATTAAAATCCCTGATGGCTCGGCCGAGAATCGAACCCGGGACACTTCAGGCCAAAGCCTAGCGCACTAACCATTTAGCCACGGAGCCAGACATTATAGCGGTAAAGCGAGAGAAAGAGGTTTTGTCGAACAGGCAATTATTTTCCTTTGTTGTAGGTGTGCTTTCAACTCCCGCGCGGTGTTTACTGAAAGAGGTAGGCCTACTATTCGCACGTACACAGCAAGCTGAGGAGACGTTAATTGAAAGTTAAATATTTTAAATTGATTAGAAATCTTTTAGAATAAATTAGAATTAAACTTAATAGAAAAAAAGGGGGAAACGGGGATTATGGACATGGTTGGGGAAAAAAGGGATAAAGGTCCCAAGAAAGGGAAAATGGTGCGTGACAGATTCCTCTTTTTGCAACTAGAAACAATATTTCACACTGTGATATCTTTCCGAACAGCTTTAATTTACCCTAAGGAAGAAGGTGCGCACCTAAAGGTCCTAACGCTGGTTATCACACTGGATATAGTGCACAGCGGCAATCTTAAACATTCAAAATAAATCAATAACTCTCATTATTTTAGAGCTGTCATAACGAAATTTAGTAATAGGGTATAACCCTTTATGTCGCTTCGTATTCCTGAAGCAAAATAACAATGACTCTATACATTCAAGTTGGCAGCTAGGCGTATTTTTAAAATATACAACGCAGAAACCCAGGATAGAATAGCTCAATTGAGACAAAACCGTGTAGGCGAGGTATATGCTAATATATAAGAGACACCAGTATCATTAGTGATAAGTATGGCTATGATTTTAGGCTAAATAAATATTTAAAAAAAAGTGATTCTTAGGCAAAATATATTTTTATTTTAATCATTCTTTTAATAATTATCACATTAATTCCGAATATTTCAGTTACTAGCACTAATTTCCTATAATCACGTTTAGCAATGCGATAGATATTTCAGTTTATTACAATTTATGTGGTAAGTTCCTTAAAACGAGGATGATTATATGGCGAGAAAGAGACAAATTGCAAAATGAGAAGTCTCCCACCATACAATACTGCCTTCTTGCCTTCGCCGCATAGATTAGATTCTGATGAAAAATGCTTCTGCTGTGACAGATTATCCAATAATACAGCGAGTGACAGGGAGGACTGTATATTTCTTTTATGACAAAGTGCAGATTGGAATGAAACCAAAATTTGCCGAGTTTCTCACCCCACCTTTCCGCAATCTCAGAATGATTTCTGATCCAGACAGGGAAGAGGTACTGTACCGTATATTTTCATAAGGTTATGCCCAGATACAGTAATGGAAACGACGAGAGACGCGATGCTGTTGAGCTCGTGAGTCAAGTCATGATCTATCACGCCGTTAATATGAGAAGTGTCATTCGGTTCGAGATCGGAAAATAACGAGCATTCCCGAGTGGATGGCCTCTCAGATAGACCGATCAATAAACGTGTACGTGACGTCATGTCATATATCGATCCACGCCTACAGGATCATCTTTATTGTTTTGAAGCGAATTAGAGTATTAGAAGGCTTTTCAAAGGACATAGAACGCGGATTACCATAGCAGAAAGCTATTTCATATGAGGAATATAATACAACAAGCGACGTGCAATAATAACATCTATAATGATCAAGCCATAAGCGAGTTATTGACACATCGAGATATCGATGAAGGAAGACGGTAGTGGGGGTTGCTTGCTGCGGCGCTTGGCTGCAAGCAAGGCGATTTCACTGTTGCATTCAGAGTGTCATATGTGGTTACGCAACGCGGTTATCAAGTGAGATCACAGGTACAAGGCAGGCTGTGATTACTTCGCGTGTAGAAGGCTCGCATTTATACTTAGCGAAGCCGAACAGTTCTTTTTTGAAGTGCGTTAGGAACGTGCAGAGCATTTCGTATCTCGACAAGCGGACGTGTACCGTGCTCAAGTATTTATTAAAGCTACAAGTTTATGATGGATCTGAGATATTATCAGAACAGTTGTAAATGTATACTGCCATCTTGGTCAGGAGGAAATGTGTCGAAGCGGAACGTGGACTGACTGTATGTCTCTGTCCAGCGGTGTCCATTACCAAGGTAGCCTTTTCGAAACCTTGTGAGGTTATCACCACGAGTAACAGTAACCTGTATGACTGTGCTGTTACATGCTTACTTCAGGACTTGTTAAGCTGTACATTATGCAGACACTAGAACGCATATTATCGTCTGAGATGTCAGCGGGGAAGTTTCATGTTGTAGTTATGACTTCCAGAATGGCAGGCTAATTTTAATGGGGTAGCTTCATGAGATATGCATAAGCGAGATGATTGCCAGCCACAAGTGCATTCTCCTTGTTGGAGAGGAATATTTGTTTTTCACCGCACTCCAGTGGTCGTTCGCGAGTGCGTTCATCAGCTGCGCCATGCAGGACAGTGCTTTTTCTCAGGCGGAAGATAGTATTTCTGGCATGAAGGGAGTAGGCTCGTATGGTCGTCTAACCAGTATGCGTGTGCACTGCAGACCCGGGTTCGATTCCCAGATCCAGAGAAGAAGAAGAGTGTATTATCTGGTGATACCCTGGATTTTCATCAGATATTTATATATCCCGCTTAAGACGCTTCAAGGTGCAACAAAAGGTACTGGACCAGCAGACTCTATTAACGTAGCTTAGTGGTGGCACTTGTTAACAATTGCAATTGTCATTTATTTTTTTGTAGATTAAATGGGTATTCACAAGTTTAGGTTCGATGTTTCTGTCGAATCTGACTTGCTGTGTTCCCGGGATTTTGTATTCGCTTAACGAATTCATCCCTTGTGTATTATTAGTTTGGATCATTTAATCAGTATAATCAATAATTTCTTAGTAGTGCGTATTTTTATTTGCCGAGAAGAGAATTTAGGGGAAGATCTCCAATATTTTGTCTAAGCATAGTTTAATCGCGTTTGTTTCTTAGTGTTTGGAACACTGATTTATTTGAGGCCAGTACATGTTTTCCATGTACTACTGTTCTGTTAGGAACTTCGCTTTCTCGCAGCGATTTGAATCTTGGAAAGTTTATCTTGGTGTTCGTTGCATTTATAGTTTTTAATCCACCTGTAGGATTATTTTTGAGGAAAGCAATTCGCTTTTGTGAGTGCAGATTTATTAGTGGATTTACTTAATGATTGTCATTGGATTAACCTGATTAGTTAACTTGCTTTCATGGTGTATGTTTTATCCACTGATACTTCGAAGCCCACCGAAGTTGGAGGCTATCCTGATTCAGGAAAAGATCAGTTTTACCTTCTATTAGGTATTGATTTGAGATTAAATTAATTTAGGATGTCCTTTTGAGATATGTATTTTTCACAGTATTAACGTAAATAATTGCATTTAATGCAATTGTGTGAGTGAGGTATACTGTAGCAGTTTTTAACACCATTTACAAAGTTGATTAAATCATTCCAGGAAAGCTTGACTAGGAGTCAAGAAAAATGAACAAGTATTATTAATATACATTATCGGGAGGCAAGATAGGTTAATTTGCTAGTGGAATGTTTCAGTATCTCGACTTTGAACAACGTGCTTAAGGTTTGTGTGTGAGTTAAGCATGTTTGTAGCTCTTGTGTGAATATTGAGATTAAAAATAATAGTAGCGTTGTGAAGGTTCGTATAAACTTGTTGTTGTTGTGTTTTGGATGCACATCTGGGATGATGCATATTTGTGAGATTTCATGCTTGTTGAAGCATTAGGCCTATTTTAGATTTAGCCGGTAAGTGCTTTTTCAGCCGGTAAGTGCCAATCTGTTTGTGACTTCGATTAGTCCACACCCGTGTTTGGTGTTACATTAATGAAGATGAGTTTTTCTGGTATTTTAATGTCTGTTGGAGACATTGGCGTCGTCATTCTTATGGAGCGATCCTACATGTTTTTTCTTCACATAATCAAAGGTATCGCTTGGATAATCTGTTCGAGCTACTTAAGACATTTCCACAGCATATAATCGTTAAACCCTCTACAATTCTGTACAAGTTTACTTAAAATTTGAATCATGAACATAGTCGATAGATACACTATTTAGCTTAATTGCTTAATGAAAATTGATAACCCGATATATTGAAAATTAAGTGCACACCACGATGCGAATGTTATGGCCAAGATCAGTTGTTTAGGCTGAAGCATGTAAATGTCAGAGGACATTTCTCTGTATATATTCTTATAAATACTTGTATATAATCTTGATATTGCTACACTTTTGGAATATCGTTTAAGACGATACACGTGTATAAATTTTGATAATTCTTCTTTATTCATCGTCTAATAGTTCATCCAGTCCTCCTAATATCATTAGGAGATTGATGCCTAATTTCCTTAATACATAATGTGAGATATTAATTTTTGAATCACCCCAGCGTGTAGGTGATAATCGTAATTCATTTTTGAAATCATGTAGGATTTTCTTACTACAGTTGTGTTTAGCTGTAATTTTGTTTTCTTGACGACAGGGTATTAATATTTTTTTATTTTGTGTCTGTTACCTTGTTCTCATGGAATAATTTGTTTTCCCAATTTTAAATCATGGTGTGATATTTTAGCAAAGAGATTGGAGGTCATTTTAAGGTGGCCATCGCTTGATTTTCTTTTTCCAGGGTTTTCCACCCTTGAGATAGTTCTTTTTAGAGTCGTTTTTCGTGTTCTTGAGCTAGTTTTTTTATTTGTTCGTTCGTTGTAGCCATGGTCATTCTTAAAACAGCCTGATAGGATGACTAGTACCCCATTCATTCCTCTACTTGGTGGTAGGACCTGGGAGGGTTTTTCGCCGGGCAGTTTTCAGGTTCTACGATCCAGAGACCATCGAGGGATTTCACCAGGTATTGGTAAGTGTTTCGGGTACAGTACGCAATGCTGACCAAAAGCTTTGTAAGGCAGTTGCTTCACGCAAGGCTGAAGAAATTGCTGGGGAAGAACAACCGTCAGACATGAAGAGAGTAAAAGTGGTGTGATGGCTCAGAAGACACCCAGGGCCATGATGAAATTGCTCAATACTTATCTGTATGCAATTGACTTTTGAGTTGGATATTTACTTGACTGTTGGAAACAAAACTCACAAGTGCTTCAGGAATTAGCTATTGTAGCGAAGCATATTTTTGCTATTCCCTCCACTAGCGGGTTTTCAGTGCCACAGCGACAGTAGTTCAGAAGCGTAGATCAGGAATAAGGCTGGAGCATGCAGACGAACTTTTGTTTCTTAACAGTTACCACAGAAGTGCTATGATACCAGAACCATTGAAGGGAACCAAATTGCAATGCGTGATGTGCACTATGTGGACAGTCTAAGAGATTTAGTACTGTAAGTATGTAAGTATTTGTATTTGTATTTGTATACTACACACATCAAAAAAAGTTTTGCATCACCTCGGTTCCAAGAGTTCCGGAACCTTTAAATACAAAGGGAATAGAGATCAACACAAACAACATTTCAGCTCGTTTTATTGCTCATGAGACCCACACATTGCATGTTGTACCATCATACAGCTAGACTTTCAGCATTTGTGGTCCAGATTGCAGTACACACCACTACCTCTAATACCCAGTAGCACGTCCTCTTGCATTGATGCATGCCTGTATTCGTCGTGGCATACTATCCACAAGTTCATCAAGACACTGTTGGTCCAAATTGTCCCACTCCTCAACGACAATTCGGCGTAAATCTCTCAGAGTGGTTGGTGGGTCAAGACGTCCATAAACAGCCCTTTTCAACATATCCCAGGCATGTTCGATAGGGTTCATGTCTGGCGAACATGCTGGCCACTGTAGTCGAGCGATGTCGTTATCTTGAAGGAACGCATTCACAAGATGTGCACGATGAGGTCGAGAATTGTCGTCCATGAAGACAAATGCCTCTCCAATATTCTGCCGATATGGTTGCACTATGGGTCGGAGGATGTCATTCAGGTATCGTAAAGCCGTTTCGGAGCCTTCCATGACCACCAGTGGCGTACGTCGGCCCCACATAATGCCACCCCAAAACATCAGGGAACCACCACCTTGCTGCACTCGCTGGACAGTGTGTCTAAGACGTTCAGCCTGACCAGGGTGCCTCCAAACACGTCTCCGACGATTGTCTGGTTGAAGGCATATGCGACACTCATCGGTGAAGAGAACGTGATGCCAATTCCGTGGGGTCCATTCAGCATGTTGTTGGGCCCATCTGTACCGCGCTGCATGGTGTCGGGGTTGCAAAGCTGGACCTCGCCATGGACGTCGGGAGTGAAGTTGCGCATCATGCAGCCTATTGCGCACAGTTTGAGTTGAAACACGACGTCCTGTGGCCGAACGAAACGCATTATTCAACATGGTGGCATTGCTGTCAGGGTTCCTCCGAGCGGCAATCCGTAAGTAGCGGTCATCCACTACAGTAGTAGCCCTTGGGCGGCCTGAGCGAGGCCTGTCATCGACAGTTCCTGTATCTCTGTACCTCCTCCATGTCCGAACAACATCGCTTTGGTTCACTCTGAGACGCCTGGAAACTTCCCTTGTTGAGAGCCCTTCTTGACACAAAGTAACAATGCGGACGCGATCGAACTGCGGTATTGACCTTCTAGGCATGGTAGAACTACAGACAACATGAGCAGCGTACCTTCGTCCTGGTGGAATGACTGGAACTGATCGGCTGTCGTACCCCCTCCGTCTAATAGGCCCTGCTCATGCATGGTTGTTTACATCTTTGAGCAGTTTTAGTGACATCTATGAACAGTCAAAGGGACTGTATCTTGGATACAATATACACAGTCAACGTCTATATGCCGGAGATCTGGGAACCGAGGTGATGCAAAACTTTTTTTGATGTGTGTAAATTAGTTTTCATTTCCTAGAACCTTTACTTAAATGTCTGGAGGAGGACACATTTTTACTTTACAACTGTCTTTCGGGTGACAAACAAATTGAAGATGCTTTCGTTTTTATTTGTCTCATTATTTCCTTCCGTTTTTTTCTAAATTATGTAAATCAGTCCTCACAGTGTATTCCTAATTTAATAAAATACATTTTTGGTAATCTTGTTTGAAGTACCAATTGCGATATGTTAGTACAATAA
This sequence comes from Meconema thalassinum, assembly GCA_946902985.2. Taxonomy (NCBI): domain Eukaryota; kingdom Metazoa; phylum Arthropoda; class Insecta; order Orthoptera; family Tettigoniidae; genus Meconema; species Meconema thalassinum. Next base: position 1,186,586,875 of record OX336389.2, read on the forward strand.
GGAATATACAGTACTTTAAAGCAATTCCTTCTGTTAGTATGGGATATCACTTTACACAGTACTTTCCATCCTATCCCGTACCATCACTGCACGCAAGCCGAGGTAGGCTACTGCTTGAATAGGTTAAGTAAGGCGGGTATAGGCACGACTCGGACGGATCTAGGCAGGTGCAGACCCGGTCGGGTGAGGAATCGGCTTAGTAGGGTCCAGACTCAGCTGTCATCTTGTTACCCTACCAGAACCGTCTGATGAATGAACATACTCGTAAAACACATCAGAAATTGGAGGATAGTGTAGAGTAGATGGGTAGATAAAGTAACAAATGAAGAGATATTAGGATGGGTGGGGTGAGATAGATGTTTTTAGTGAGTGCTAATGGAAATAAGAGATACGTTGGTAGCAGAAATACTAAGGCACCCAGGTAACGTAATGAAGATAGAGGACAAGGACTGTAAGGAAAGGCGAAAGTCACTACATAACTATCTTGGGTGTAGAGACGAAACGACTAGCTCAGGACAGGAGACATGGAGAGCTGCATCAAGCCAGTTTATGACTGAATGCACAGACACAAACATATAGAGAATTCAAGTTTTGATAATGAATATTCCTTATAATTTCCCAAGGAATTCCTATAAACTGAACACGGAGGAGGTTATAATATAAATTGAATTTGCCTATATTCAATTATCTATTTTGGGAAAGCGAAGGTTAATATGAATTTTAAACAAGTAGTTCCGTGACGAACTGAGGAGCCTACTTTAAAAAGAAAATTAAAGATTCATACCAATGATTTCTTTAAATTTGAGATTCACACCAATGATTGATCTATATAGACTTATTTAGATTAATGAATTGAATTACGAAATTAAGTTGGTATTACTTGCATTTTTGATTTGTTCAAAATATACCTTAACTATTGTAGCCCGTTAGAGCACTAGAGTTGTTTGAAATAGTTTCCTTCCACTGATCTTGAGATATTGAGAGTCTACGGCTCAAATGCTCAGAGAGAATCATTAGGTAGTTGGTAGGTCCACTGCCTCTGAAAATGCGCACAATCATATCCCTTACGGCATCCACTATATAAAAAAATGTTTTATTTATCCATATGAGTTACTTGGAGTTAAACGAGGAACATATCAAGATGCGCAGATTTACGTTGGCAAAACTGTCACGAATGGGTTGTTCGAAATGAATCTGCAAAATTATCGTCTATACATATGTGCCAAACACTAAACTGTTTGCCTGCATACATTGAAACTAGGGTTCAAAATTATAGAGAGCATGTATTAACAGTTGGTAGCCCTGATGACTCCAAGAATATTTTGAGTTATATCTATTGAGACGTACATTACACATACGAAATTCGGTTAAAATCCATTTGTTAGTATAAAATTAAATGCAGTAGAGAATTTGATCCTATACTCTAGCAAAGAATTGTTGGTAGCATTAACTTTGATATTATACTCCAAATGTCTTGGACACACAGTTCCGTACACATATTCCGAGTTATTGAATCGAGAGTTCAAAAGATTTGAGATTATTGTACACAATTGGTAACCCCGCTAACTCTTATAATACGTACAGCTATACGTCCTAAAGCATACGATGCACGCACAAAATGAGGATGGTATCGGTTCGTTAGTGTGGATGTTTCATACAGTTAAACATTGAAACTATCAACATGCGTAGACTTATGTTGGCAACACCGTCATATCTAGGTTAATCAAAATTAATATGAGATATTATAATATGTTCTATAAGTTTGCAAAGATTAGCATACTTTCTGATCTACTGAGACTAGGGTTCAAAAATATGGAACGTATTTGTCAAAAGTTGGCAGCAGTAGTGACTCTGAATATATTCTTAGTTCCATCTCTTAAGGTACACAATGTACATACAACATTTGGTTGAGGTCCAATAGATGGTATGGACGTTACATGCAGTTGAACATTGAAGCTATCAGACCGCTTAAAATCATGTTGGCAACACTGCCATGAATGGATTGCTCAAAGTAATCAGAAATGTTATGATCTATATATGTGCTAATTTTGGAAGAAATCCATTTGCAACTAGTTTCTAGTGACTCTCAAGAATACGCCTAGTAATATGTGGTACGGTACACAAAGCACATACAAAATTTGGTTGAACTCCAATTGATAGTTTGGAAGTTACATGCATTCAAATATTGGAACTATCAGCAGGCGTAGAATAATGATGGCAACTCTGTCATGTAAGGGCTCTTCAAATTTAATCTGGACTATTAATATCTACCTAGGTATATGTGTGTCAATTTTGGAGCCATTCGCATGCATACCTCCTGAGATATCCAACATACAGCTAGAATTTCAATTGTTAGTTTTCAGCAGTTGGTAACACTGTCGTAAGTTTCAAATATGGCCTTTAGATGTCCTGGTATATATCTTTACTCACATCAAATTTGGTTTCAATCGCTGCAGCAGTTTAGGAGTTGACGGTGTAATGTTTTAGTAGGCAACCATTAACAATCCGTACCACAGTTGGGCAACAAAAGTAATGTTTTGGGCCATTTGGGTGACCAAATGTAATGTGTTGTGTTACCTCAGCTGCTGAAAAAGAAATATATGTGTTGTCGGGCGCCAGGCCATTATTAACCAATAATGAACCAAAAATCATCGATGAATCTGAAAGAGAGCAACAAGAAAATCTTTTCTCAGATCGTGGTGTGACTGAGTCGGCTCACCTATCAGTATTCACTTCGGGAGTTAGGGATGCCTTATAGTAATTACTAGCTTTAAACGACGACAAACCTAACATTGAATTTAAATTTAAATTTATTACGTGAAAAACAACAAGTGCAAAACATTTAAAATCTAGATAATAATAATAATAATATATTTAATGCAGCCAAATAGCCATAACTTAAATTATAGGATACATTGATGGGTTACATATTTGCATAATCACTTATAGACATTGTTCTTCTTGTACAGAATTCTATGTGGTACCGTTCACACATTTTTCCACATAGCGTGCACTCACAGTCTATACTTGGGTCATGGAAGTGTTCTGATTTGCAGAGTAGGTGGTGAAAACCGTGAACTGCCAACCTTGTAATGACATGTCTTAGTTTGAAATTAGCTTTTGTCCACGAGCGGTCTATCATGGCCCCAGTGCCATAGAAGTCTGGTTGTACTTCTTCTCTCTTCTCCGTCAACTTTGCCAGAAGTTTCTCTGATGCACCGGTGCTCGGTAGTGGTATGCTTGTCCTGAGGTCATCTACGAGGAAAGTTTCTTTCGCCAGTAGATATACAAGTTTAGATCGTGTCGTTTTTGATACTCCTATCACCTTCTTTATGTAGTTCGCTTTCACCCTTTCCAAGGTGGATAGGTTCCTCGTAGTTAAATGTGTCCAGATGATTTCAATGCCATAGGTCATTATTGGAAGAATTTTTACTCTGAATAGCAACATTGCTGTCTCCAGACTGAGTGATCTGATGTTTATTTCGTGCATTGCCATCATTGCTTGGGTTACCTTATCTGTGACATGTTTTGTGAAACAATATGCACTCGATTGCAGTGTGATGCCTAAATATTTAAAGTATGGAACTGTCTTTAATTTTATATCCCGAATGAAAATCTCTGCCGAGGCGGGTATTCTTCCTCCTTTTCGGAAGATCATGGTGTCTGTTTTTGAGATGTTGATGTCCAGCTTGTGTTCGGTGCATCAATTTTTCACGTAATTTACAGTTTCCTGGAGTTTTGTTAAATCTCCGGATCCCATTACAATGTCATCAGCATATGCGCAAGAGAATACTCCCTGGCGGCAAGTGTGACGGTTGAGTGAAGTTGCTCTTGCTACACCCTGCTTAAATAGAAAGTTAAGTTGCAGAAAGTGCTGATTCGTGTGAACTAAGTCATATTATTGGGCATCCTCTTCACTAAAAAGTAAACGCGATGTCTCTAAAGGAAGTAGCTAGGAAGATATCGGCTTTCGAAGATTCCTTGAAAGAATATCAAGCTCGCCTAGATTCAGCTGCCAGTGCCGCCAACCCACCAAACGTGCTCCAAGCTCTTGGCGATGAGTTCCAGGCGTTCAAGAAACAGGCCAGTGATGACATCTCCAGACTTAAAGGGGAGTTGAAGGAACTGGAAAACCGGCTTCACAAACAAGACGAGGTATTGGATGAGGCTGAACAGTACAGTCGCCGAAACTGCCTCTTGTTGCATGGGGTCCCTGAGCAGCCGTCTGAGGACGTCTACAAAATAGCACTCGAGACACTGAAAAATAAACTTTCAGTGGATATCTCACTGCTTGATGTGGATCGCTGCCACAGGCTGGGCCGCCGATATCGAACGTCTGCTGAGGTGGTCTCGCAAGGAAATCGACCGATTATCATCAAGTTTCTTCGGTATCATGATCGAGATCGTGTGTGGCGTGCGAAGCGAGCTTTTAAGGGCAGTGGGCTCATGCTAACTGAGTCACTCACAAGTGTGAGAAAAACTATCTTAAATCAGGCACGGGATATATGGGGATTGCAGAAATGCTGGACTCAAGATGGACGTATTTGTGTTATAAGGGAGGATGGAAGCAAAATGCAAATATGCACGATGATGCAGTTAAAGAACATGGCAGGGAGTAGAATGAACAAGTGAACCTAGGAAAGAAATTATGTGTATAGTAATTAGCTTATATTTGTGTGTGTGTATGTGTGTGCTTGTGAAAGTCAGTGGATCTGCTCACCAGGTTGCTCAGGTAAGCTCATTTTACTTCTTACTTAATTTTATTTCCCACTGCATACTTTCAGATGTTTGTTGACCAGGACAACGGCAATACCATAGACCTGCATTCCTCTCCCCTAACTTCGCCCACCCCATCTCTCCCGTCCCTACCAGCTTCAACGGGACTTGTGTTGCAAGAGCAGCTTAAGAGCCACCCGCGGTCGTTACAGTGTTGTCACCTAAATAGTCAGTCATTAATAGCGCATCTGGAGGAGGTAGAGGCTATTTTTGAAGTAAACAATGTACATATTATTGGAATCAGTGAAAGTTGGATGCGTAAAGACATGCCGTCATCTGCAGCTAACCTTGATGGATACTCTATATTACGCCATGACCGTATTGACAAAATAGGTGGCGGGCTTCTACTTTATTACAGAAACGACCTAAAATGTAAGATAATTTCCACTTCTGACCCAACACTTATACTGCGACCAGAATTTATGTTTGTAGAATTAGACTGCCATAAAAAGATATTAATAGGGATTGTATACAAGCCACCTAAAATAAGACAGACTGCTGATTTTGAAGATACATTAGCAGGTCTTGCCTCGGCATACGACGACATTATAATCATGGGTGATTTTAACACTGACCTTTTAAAGCAGACTGGTGAAGTTAACAGCCTACTGAATTTATTTCTCGCCACAAACATGACGGTTTTACCCCTGAACGCTACTAATCATGTTCATTACACTGACCATACGAGCCATACCTTAATTGATCTTCTTGTGACAAATCAACCTCAGAAAGTAATTAAACACGGACAGATCCCTGCTCCTGGCATCTCTTCACATGATCTATTGTACGTATGTTATTCTATTCGAATACCTAAGTATAAACCACGCTACATTACAATACGAGACTTACGACATATTGACCAGAATAAACTACGCTATGATGCATATAACTTGCCTTGGGATAATATACATAATTCTCAGAACATAAACTCTAAAGTAAATACATTCAATTTAATGGTACTGGAAATATTTGACAAACATGCACCAAAGAAACTGGTAAGAATTACCCGCTCTTCATCTGCGTGGCTAACGGCCGAGGTAAGATCTGCTATGGCCAGTCGTGACAAACTATACAGACAATACAGACTGACACATGATGCAGTTGATTTTGAGAGATATAGAATTCTGAGAAACAGAACCAAGCAGCTAATTAGAAATTCTAAATATAAATACTTTCAGGAACTGATGAAAACCAACAGCCCTAGACAAAAATGGAGTAAATTACGTGCGGTAGGGATAGGTAAGACAGTTGAACAACATGTACCAAGCATATCGCTAGAGGCTCTAAATGATCACTTCGCACGGCCAAAAGTAGCCTCTACCTCCTTCCCTAAAAGTTCACTACCGGTACCCTTGTTACAACAGCAGTCTGTTTTTGAGCAATTCTCTTTTAGAAATGTCAGCTCGAATGAAGTTAAAGGTGTGATATACTCTATTTCATCCAATGCCACAGGTAATGATGACATTCCTATATCACTGATTAAGGATGTCTTGGGAGCTGTTCTGCCAATATTAACTCATATATTTAACTACTGCCTGACAAACGGAGTGTTCCCAGATGTTTGGAAAGATGCACTAATTAGACCTATCCCGAAGAGCTCCAAGTTTGATTCTCCTTCAGATTATCGTCCAGTATCCATCCTACCACCATTATCCAAGGTACTTGAACGTCTAGTTCATACACAAGTTACTGAATACCTTACAAAGCATTCCCTACTCAACCCCTTCCAATCCGGCTTCAGAAAGGGGCATAGCACTACGACAGCCTTACTACGAGTGACAGATGATATCAGATGTGCAATGGACCAACGGGACGTGACTGTACTGACATTATTAGATCTCAGTAGTGCCTTTGACACCGTCAACCCTCAGTTGCTACTGCAGAAACTTCGAGAACTAAATTTCAATAGTGTGTCACTCCGGTTCTTTTCCTCTTATCTCGAAAATCGCCGGCAACGTGTGATAGTGGGAAATGAGAGTTCGGGATGGCAAAGTAAGACCCTTGGTGTCCCTCAGGGTTCGGTTCTTGGGCCACTGTTATTTATCATCCAAATAAATGACATATCAAAAGCCCTTAATTTCTGCAAATTGCAAGTGTATGCAGATGATGTACAGATCTACTATCATTCAAAACCGAGTGATATCAATAATGCAATTATTAAAATAAATTCTGACCTACAACAGCTTAGTGACTATGCTTATAAAACAGTTTATTAATAAACCCAAATAAAACTCAAGTGATTATTATCGGTGCCAGTAAAAACTTATATTATCTCAAGCAACGTGACATCTCGCCAATAATTTTAAACAATAAAATCATACCCTACTCTACTTCAGTGACAAACTTAGGAATTATTATGACTGAGACCTTAAATTGGACTAAACAGGTGATAAGCACATGTAATAAACTACATAAATGCTTATATCCTCTGAAACGGTTCGGTAATGTATTCTCTGTTCGACTTAAAGTACAACTAATTCGCTCTCTGATACTACCTATATTGGACTACTGTGACACTGTGTTGACTGAAATAACCTGCGACAGTAACAAGAAACTGGACCGGTGCCTCAACAACTGTGTAAGATATATCTTTGGCCTGCGATATGATGTTCATATATCACCCTATTATAAGGAGCTGTCGTGGCTTCGAGTGCACCAGCGTCGTGAACTCCACATGTTATCACTACTGCACAAAATACTTTCCACTAATACCCCTAACTATCTTGTTTTACCGTTTTCTTACCTCTCGTCCTATCATGACCACAATACGAGATCTGGCTCCTCTCTTGCCATACCTATAAACCGTACTGCTGTTTACAACCGCTCGTTCATAATCTTTGCGTCCAGGTCATGGAATTTGCTACCTGCGAACATTAGAGACAATCCCTCTCATCGCAAGTTTAAAGTGGCTTGCTGCGAGTATTTGCTGGGTGGAGCCCGCTGACTTCCTGGATAAATGTTGAATGAACGAATGAATGAATGAGATGAATGATCGGATTACTGTAGTTACGTCATTTAAGGGTACCGTACTTTACTTTGTGTATTTTTGAAATCAATGATTCTACCATTATTCATATTATCACTATTCTTATTGCTATTAATATTATTTGTGCTATTTGTATTTGTAATTATAAGTCATGTAGATGTATACTCTTCTAGTGGTTAAGTGTAAGAGAGGGCCTTGAGCCCTAACTTCGCCACTAATAAAGGCATTATCTATCTATCTATCTATCTATCTTTTGGGCTATTTTTAGGATATCTGTGGTTAATATTATAAACAGCAAGGGGCTCAGTGGGTCACCCTGTAGGACCCCGTTTGATTGGGCTATCGGTTTTGATAGAGTGAGGTTGTCCGAAATTAGTACTGTACTTCGTTCCATTAAAGTATTGATGTGATGAGATTGGCCCATATATTGTTCATGCCTAGCATCTCCTTTAGCTTTTCTGTCACTAGCTTTCTATTTATCAGATCGAAAGCCTTTGTGAAATCTATAAAAATGGTGTAATATTTTCCGTTGTCCTCTAAGGCATCCCATATTGGTTAAGCAGAAGTTCAATGGCGTTTAGGGTAGATCGTCCCTTTCTAAAGCCAAACTGGTTCTCTGGCAGAAGCTCGTTTATTTCCTCATTTAATTTTCCTGTTATAATTTTGGTGAAGATTTTGAAGGGGCAGTTTTCCAGTGCTATGCCTCTGTACTTATTGGGGTCTCTAAAATCTCCTTTCCCTTTATATAAATCTTTTACAATTGACTTTCTCCACTGGTCAGGTATGGAAGCTGTTTCTATACATTTGTTATACAATTTTGTCCATTTTGGGGCTAGAAGGTGTGCAGTGTCTTTTACATATTCATTATAGATCCCTTCCGGTCCTGCGGCTGTCTTATTTTTGGTGCTGTCTATGGCGATTCTAGTTTCCTCAATGGTCAGAGGTACCCAGTCTGTTGGTATTTGTGGAGAAATGATATGTGGATCTTTTCTGGTGTGCGCTAGACCCTCGATATTGAGAATCTTGCTGAAGTGTGATTCCCAATTTTCCATGTCTATGTAGTGTGTCTGTGATTGTTTCTTTGGACGTAGGGCTATGAAGGTTTTTTTTCTTGGCTTCCTCTGCTAGCTTCCTGCCCTCTGCTTCTAAGTAGGCGCGCTTCTTTCCTTTCAATGTTCTCTTGTAGAGATTCCTCTTGTCGTTGTATATGTGTAGTAGACTTTGGTTATTCAAGTTCTGCCTTAACTGATGTAATTTTTCTAGGGTCTCCCTCCTCAGCCTATAACACTCACTATCAAACCATATCTTTGCTCTTCTTGTGGCCCGCGGAATGGCGGCCTTTTGTAGGATTTTCTCTATTGTTCTTGTTGCGTCCTCCAGCCTTGAGTTATCTATTAATGAGTCTAAACGTATTGTTGAATCTAGCATAGCTTCTACTTTCTCGACATCTATTTTCCTTGAAAGGAGATGAGTTGTCTTTTCCTGTAGGTTTCCCCATTCCCCTTGGATACTTATTTCAAGTGGTAAGCGTTTCCTTATCACAGCTTGGTTTGCTGTCCATAATGTAAATAAGTTTCCTGTTATTGGTCCTTTTGTAAGTGCAATGTCTATTGTGCTCTTTCTGTTGTGTGAGATGTATGTGGGGATTGTGGGGTTGTTTAGCAGGATGAAGCCTTCTTCTACCAGTTTCTCCAGAACTAGCTTTGTTTTGTAGTTCGGAATGTCTAATCTGCAGTTAAGGTCACCTGCGATAATAATTGGTTTATCTTGCTTGCTTTGAATGATCATTTGGCCTAGCTCATTCATTATGTCGAATGCTGTTATGTTCGGTTGGAAATAAGCGGCTATTATTATGAGGCCGCCTATTTCCAAAAATAGGGTATGGTCCTGTTGCCTTGTTGATAATATTGGAGTTAGGTGTGGTTTTAGTAAGATAGTTATCCCCCCGGAAGGTCTACCTTTTTCTCCCTGTCTAGCTTTAAGATGAATACCATAGAAGTGTGGGTGTTGCCAGTCATCAGTGACGAATGTTTCCATATCGTAACCTATTAGAAAGTGTTCTGGGCTCATACTCATAGCACTTTTTAGCACTTCTATGTTCCACATCATGATTCTTAATTTTCTTGGTAAACTTATCTCTTTTAAGTTTTGATTCTTTCTATCAACTACTTTTTCTTTTGAGTTATTCGTAGGAGTGACCAATTTCTCGAGTGGGACGAAAGGTCTGAAATCGAAAACGTCTGACATAAATCCCTGTCGGCCAGAAACCCTTTCCATTAGTTCGAATGGTATCCCCACTTTGAAAGCTTTAGTATCGTAATTGGTTGTTATTTCTTCACACGTAATGTTTTCTATAATTCCTCTGTTTTCTAGGTACTTCTTTATGGCACCGGAGGTGGTGTGCGGGCCTACACGCACCACAAAAAGCCAAGTTTTCTTCTTTGCTGCTTGCAATTCTTCAACTCTTGGACCTGAACTTATCGTTGCGTATTGCTGTCTTGTTTGCCTTCTATCTGATTTGCTGGCAATTTGAACCAATTGCCCCGGATAGTTGGCATGTTCCAGGTCTTGAGTTCTCACCTGTGCCAATTCTTGTGATGATGGCGTCAGTTCGTCAATTTTCTTGTAACTGTTCGCCTTAACTTCTGCTGTTCTCTCGACACGTTTTGGTGTCAGTGTTGAGCGCTGAGCACTCTCTATTTCCTCTTTTATTAATTTCCTTAAGTTGCCTGTAAGGGTGTCAATCAAATGAGTTAGTTTTTGTGTGACATTATTGGTTATTTTATCTTCCAGTGACGTGTGGTCTGGCTCCTGGCTGTTGTGGTTATAGAAGTCGCCGCTTGATGTCGAGGCTTGCTGTGTTGTACTTGTAGTTCCTGGTGAAACGTCTCCAGTTAGCTCGCTAGTTGCGTCATACGTACTGTTGGTTGTAGGCGCCAGAGAGCTTCAGTCTCATTTCTTTTCCATCTCTGAATCTGTTTCATGCACACTGTCGATAGATGGCGCCACATGTTTCACAGAGCTTCTGTCTCTTGCCTTTTTCATCTCTGATTCAGGGAAGCCATTACTCTCTTTTCCTTCGTTTGCTAGATCAACATACTCATGTTTATCCTTGGTTTCACTGTCTTCGCCGTTGTTCATGGATCGGAAACAATCTTCCAAGGTACTCACCGCTATAAGCAATTCCTCCTTCATAACTTTACTTAGTTTGCCGTTTATTTGCTCTATACTTCTCAATTTTGTGAGAGCAGTTTTCACTCGTTCGCCTTGTATGTCCGCCATGTTTTTGAGACTAGTATAATGAGTGTTGGAACAAATACTTTCCTCAAGCCTCCAGTAGAATAAACGTTTTAACACGCAAGATGCTTTCTCGTTAGAATGTGCTTCCGCAAATTATCTGCTCGAGTGAATGATTTATTGCATGTAGAACAAATATATGACTTTCTCCTACTGTGTACAAGTACTTAGAACAAACGATTTGGTACATATACGACATGAGTAAGGTTTGTGGCCAGTATGAATCAGCATGTTCACACATGCAGTAAAATGCTTTATTGCAATCGCGACAGGTGATGACGATTCGTCGCTTACGAAGCAGTGTCATGCAGGTCCAATTTTTAGCGTGTGCGGCGTTTGCAGTAAGGCTTTCGGTAGCTTTTTCTCTTGATATGTGTCGTTTGTAAACTGCTGTGATTTGTTCAACTCTAACCTAACTATTTCCCTGGCGCCAGTATACCATCTCTTACTTTTATAAGTGCACTTTACCTTTAGTATTTGAGATTTCTTGTTGTTTCCCGTATCAGTGTCACTGCGCTATCACTTTTCGCTTGTTTCCACGTTATTATCTCTCTTATCACTATTTATACATCCAAATTATTTCACCGCTTGTTCACGCCGCTCTTCCCGCCATATTGCACTCACTCGTTGCTCTCACGGATAATGAATTTACTTACATTACTGATTACGGGGCCTAATTCGATAATCGAGGGGTATACGACGTTAATTTAATTAAAAAACTTGAATTTAAGTTGCCCAAAAGAATTTCCAGAATGACTTGAGTGTTACTACATTCATTGCTCACCGAGTAGATTCTCTTCATCTTAGATCGTTGCTGCTGTAGATGCATCGTGGTGATGGTATGATGTCCTCGATGTTCTTCCAAGAATTGAATATTATGTAGATTTGAAGTTAATTATTGTTGATTCAATCTATCTATATATATAAAAATCAATGTAACGTGCTAGTTTGTCCGTCTGTGGGTATGTATGTCTCCTATGCGTTCATATACCATTCGTCCGATTGCGACGAAACTTGGGTGAGATGTTGATTACACTCCAAGGAAGGTTTCTGACTTAGTAAATCCATTTTACAATAGGTAGCGCACGCGTAAATTCAACAAATGAGCGACGATGCGCGAAGCATTTCAACAAAGTCCCGTATGTGTTCATATACCATTCGTCCGATAGCGATGAAACTTGGGTGAGATGTTGCGTACACTTACGTGAAGGTTTCAAAATTAGTGAATACATTTCACAGTAGATAGCGCACGAGTAGATTCATCAAATGAGCGACGACACGCAAAGCGTTTCAACAAAGTTCCGTATGCATTCATATACCATTCGTCCGATAGCTGTGAAACTTGCGTAAAATGTTGTGTACACTGCAGGGAAATTTTCTGGCTTAGTACATCCACTTTACAATAGGCAGCGCACGAGTAGATTCAACAAATGAGCTACGACGCGCGAAGCATTTCAACAAAGTCACGTTTGCGTTCATATACCATTCGTCCGATAGCGATGAAACTAGGCTGAGATTTTGTGTGCACTCCAGGGAAGGTTTCTAGCTCAGTAAATCCCTTTAAAAATAGGTAGAGCACGAGTTGAATCATCAAATGAGCGACGACGCGCGAAGCGTTTCAACAAAGTCCCATATAATTGCATATACCATTCATCCGATAGCGATGAAACTTGGGTGAGATGTTGTGTACACTCCAGGGAAGGTTTCTGGCTTAGTACATACATTTTACAATAGGTCGCGCACCAGTAAATTCAACAAATGAGCGATGACACGCGAAGCGTTTCAACAAAGTCTCGTATAAAGTCATATACCATTCGTCTGATAGTGATAAATGTTTGGTGAATTGTTGTGTACACTCCAGGAAAGGTTTCTGGCTAAGTAAGTCCAATTTACAATACGAAGCGCACGTTTATGTTCAACAAATGAGTGACTACGCGCGAAGCGTTTCGACAACGTCCCGTATACGTTCACATACCATTCATCCGATTGCGATGAAACTTGGGTGAGATGTTGTGTACACTCCAGGGAAGGTTTCTGGCAGAGTACATCCATATTACAATATGTAGCGCAAGAGTAGAATCAACAAATGAGCGACGACACGCGAAGCGTTTCAACCAAGTCCCGTATGCATACATGTACCATTCGTCCGTAGCTATGAAACTTTGGTGAGATGTTGTGTACACGTCATGGAAAATTTCTGGCTTAGTAAATCCCCTATACAATATGCAGCGCACAAGTTGATTCAACAAATGAGGGACGACGCGCGAAGCGTTTCAACAAAGTCCCGTATAAGGTCATATACCATTCTGCCGTTAGCGGTGAAACTTGGGTGAAATATGGTGGACACTCCAAGGAAGGTTTCTGGCTTAGTAAATGCATTTCACAGTAGGTAGCACACGAGTAGATTCAACAAATGAGTGACGGAGCGCGAATCTTTAAACAACATCAGGTATGCGTTCATATACTATTCATCCGATTGCGATGAAACATTGATCAGTTATTGTGTACCCGCCAGGGAAGGGGACTTAGTAAATCCATTTCGCAATAAGTAGCGCAACAAATGGGTGACGACGCGCGAAGCGTTTCAACAAAATCCCCTATTGCGTCCATATAACACTCTTCGATTGCGATGAAACCTTGATGAGTTATTGTGTACACGCCAGGGAAGGGCTTCGACTTAGTAATACATTTCTCAATAGGTAGCGCACGAGTAGATTCAACAAATGAGTGACAGCGCACGAATCGTTTAAACAAAAACTCCTATACGTGCATATACCATTCATCCGATTGCGATGAATCATTGATGAGTTATTGTGTACACGCCAGGGAAGGGTTTCGACTTAGTAAATCCATTTCACAATAGGTAGCGTACGAGTAGATTCAACAAATGAGTGACAGCGATGAAACTTTTTAAAGTTGTTGTGCACGCTCCCACGAATGGTTCTAAATTAGAAAATCCATTTTACGATAGCTTAGAGGCAGTTAACATGTTGTGTATCCAAAAGCACTTCAAGAAACAGAATTTCAACGCCAACACTTTCTTTGATTGGCATTGCAACGCATGCCGGGTACAGCTTGTATATATATAAATCAATGTTACGTGATAGTATGTATGTGGGTGTGTGTGTGTGTATGTCTCCTATGCGTTCATACACCACCCATCCGATTGCGCTGAAACTTGGATGAGATGTTGAGTACACTCCAAGGAAGGTTTCTGGCTTAGTAAATCCATTTTACAATAGGCAGCGCACGAGTAGATTCAACAAATGAGCTACGACGCGCGAAGCGTTTCAAAAAAGTCTGTTATGCATTCATATACCATTCATCCGATTGCGATGAAACTTGGGTGAGATGTTGAATACAGTCCAGGGATGGTTTCCGGCTAAGTAAATCCATTTTACAATAGGCAGCGCACGAGTAGATTCAACAAATGAGCGGTGGCACGACAATTGTTTTAACTAAGTCACGTATGCGTTCATATACCAATTATACGATTGCGATGAAACTTGGGTGAGATGTTAAGTACACCCCAAGGAAGGTTTCTGGATTAGTAAATCCATTTTAGAATAGGTAGCGCACGAGTAGATTCAACCAATGAGTGACGACGCGAGAAGCGTTTCAATAAAGTACCGTATGCGATCACATACCATTAATTCGATTTCGATGAAACATGGGTGAGATATTGAGTACACTCCAAGGAAGATTTCAGAATTAGTGATTCCATTTTACAATAGGTAGCACACGTGTAGATTCAACAAATGAGTGACGACGCGCGAAGCGTTTCAATAAATTACCGTATGCGTTCACATACCATTTATTCGATTTCGATGAAACTTGGGAGAGATGTTGAGTACACTCCAAGGGAGGTTTCTGGATTAGTAAATCCATTTTACAATAGGTAGCGCACGTGTAGATTCGACAAATGAGTGGCGATGCGCGAAGCGTTTCATAAAGTCCCGTATGCGGTCATATACCATTCGTCCGATAGCGATTGAACTTGGGTTAGATGTTGTGTACACGCCATGGAAGGTTTCTGCCTTATTATATGCATTTTACAATAGGTAGCGCACGCGTAGATTCAACAAATGAGCGATGGCACGACAATTGTTTTAACTAAGTCACGTATGCGTTCATATACCAATCATACGATTGCGATGAAGCTTTGTTGAATCTTGAGTACACTCCAGGGAAGGTTATTGATTTAGAAAATCCATTTCACAATAGGTAGCGCACGAGTAGATGCCACAAATGATTGACGACGCGCGAAGCGTTTCAACAAAATCCCGTATGCGATCTTATAACATTCATCGATTGGGAAGAAACTTTGGTGAGCTGTTGTGTACACTCATGTGAACGTTTCTAACGTACTAAATCCTTTTCACAATAGGTAGCACACGAGTAGATGCAACAAATGTGTGACAACGCACGAATCGTTTAAACAAAGTCCCGTATTGGTTCATATGCCATTCATCCGATTGCCATGAAACGTTAATGATTTGTTGTGTACAGGCCAGGGAAGATTTTCGACTTAGTAAATCCATTTCTCAATAGGTGGAGCACGCGTATATGCAACAAATGTGTGACGACGCGCGAAGCGTTTGAACATACTTGCGTATGCGTTCATATACCATTCATCGATTGCGATGAAACTTTGATGAGTTGTTCTGTATACGTATGTGAACATTTCTAACTTAGTAAATCCAATTCACAGTAGGTAGCGCACGAGTAGATTCAACAAATGTGTGACAACACACGAATCATTTAAACAAAATCCCGTATGCGTTCATATGCCATTCATCCGATTGCGATGAAACTTTGATGAGTTGTTGTGTACACGCCAGGAAAGGTTTTCGATTTCGTAAATCAATTTCACAATAGGTAGCGCACGCGTTGATGCAACAATTGGGTGACGACGCGCGAAGCGTTTCAACCAAGTCCCATATGGGTTCATATACCATTCATCGATTGCGATGAAACATTGATGAGTTGTTGTGTACACCTATGTGTAGGTTGCTAACTTAGTATATCCATATCACAATAGGTAGCGCACGAGTAGATTCAACACATGGGTGACAGCGCACGAGTCGTTTAAACAAAATCCCGTATGCGTTCATCTGCCATTCATCCGATTGCGATGAAACTTATGATGAGTTGTTGTGTACACGCCAGAGAAGGTTTTCGACTTAATAAATCCATTTCTCAATAGGTAGCGCACGAGTAGATTCAACCAATGAGTGACAGCGCACGAATCGTTTGAACAAAATCCCGTTTGCGTTCATATGCCATTCATCCGATTGCGGTGAAACTTTGGAGAGTTGCTGTGCATGCTCCCACGAATGTTTCTAAAGTAGTAAAACCATTTTACGATGGCTTAGAGGCAGTTAACGGAAATTGAAAAACATATTGTGTATCCAAAAGCACTTCAAGAAACAAAATTTCAACGCCAACACTTTTTTTGATTGGCATAGCAACGCATGCCGGGTACAGCTTGTCTATATATATAAAAATCAATGTTACTTGATAGTATGTATGTGGGTGTGTGGGTGTGTATGTCTCCTATGCGTTCATACACCACCCATCCGATTGCGCTGAAACTTGGGTGAGATGTTGATTACTCTCCAAGGAAGGTTTATGGCTTAGTAAATCCATTTTACAATAGGCAGCGCACGAGTAGATTCAACAAATGAGCTACGACGTGCGAAGCGTTTCAACAAAGTCTGTTATGCATTCATATACCATTCATCCGATTGCGATGAAACTTGGGTGAGATGTTGAATACAGTCCAGGGATGGTTTCCGGCTAAGTAAATCCATTTTACAATAGGCAGCGCACGAGTAGATTCAACAAATGAGCGATGGCACGACAATTGTTTTAACTAAGTCACGTATGCGTTCATATACCAATCATACGATTGCGATGAAACTTGGGTGAGATGTTGAGTACACCCCAAGGAAGGTTTCTGGATTAGTAAATCCATTTTAGAATAGGTAGCGCACGAGTAGATTCAACCAATGAGTGACGACGCGAGAAGCGTTTCAATAAAGTACCGTATGCGTTCACATACCATTTATTCGATTTCGATGAAACTTGGGAGAGATGTTGAGTACACTCCAAGGGAGGTTTCTGGATTAGAAAATCCATTTTACAATAGGTAGCGCACGTGTAGATTCGACAAATGAGTGGCGATGCGCGAAGCGTTTCATAAAGTCCCGTATGCGGTCATATATCATTCGTCCGATAGCGATTAAACTTGGGTTAGATGTTGTGTACACGCCATGGAAGGTTTCTGGCTTAGTATATGCATTTTACAATAGGTAGCGCACGCGTAGATTCAACAAATGAGCGATGGCACGACAATTGTTTTAACTAAGTCACGTATGCGTTCATATACCAATCATACGATTGCGATGAAGCTTTGTTGAATCTTGAGTACACTCCAGGGAAGGTTATTGATTTAGAAAATCCATTTCACAATAGGTAGCGCACGAGTAGATGCCACAAATGATTGACGACGTGCGAAGCGTTTCAACAAAATCCCGTATGCGATCTTATAACATTCATCGATTGGGAAGAAACTTTGGTGAGCTGTTGTGTACACTCATGTGAACGTTTCTAATGTACTAAATCCATTTCACAATAGGTAGCACACGAGTAGATGCAACAAATGTGTGACAACGCACGAATCGTTTAAACAAAGTCCCGTATTGGTTCATATGCCATTCATCCGATTGCCATGAAACGTTAATGATTTGTTGTGTACAAGCCAGGGAAGATTTTCGACTTAGTAAATCCATTTCTCAATAGGTGGAGCACGCGTATATGCAACAAATGAGTGACGACGCGCGAAGCGTTTGAACATACTTGCGTATGCGTTCATATACCATTCATCGATTGCGATGAAACATTGATGAGTTGTTCTGTATACGTATGTGAACATTTCTAACTTAGTAAATCCAATTCACAGTAGGTAGCGCACGAGTAGATTCAACAAATGTGTGACAACACACGAATCATTTAAACAAAATCCCGTATGCGTTCATATGCCATTCATCCGATTGCGATGAAACTTTGATGAGTTGTTGTGTACACGCCAGGAAAGGTTTTCGATTTCGTAAATCAATTTCACAATAGGTAGCGCACGCGTTGATGCAACAATTGGGTGACGACGCGCGAAGCGTTTCAACCAAGTCCCATATGGGTTCATATACCATTCATCGATTGCGATGAAACATTGATGAGTTGTTGTGTACACCTATGTGTAGGTTGCTAACTTAGTATATCCATATCACAATAGGTAGCGCACGAGTAGATTCAACACATGGGTGACAGCGCACGAGTCGTTTAAACAAAATCCCGTATGCGTTCATCTGCCATTCATCCGATTGCGATGAAACTTATGATGAGTTGTTGTGTACACGCCAGAGAAGGTTTTCGACTTAATAAATCCATTTCACAATAGGTAGCGCACGAGTAGATTCAACCAATGAGTGACAGCGCACGAATCGTTTGAACAAAATCCCGTTTGCGTTCATATGCCATTCATCCGATTGCGGTGAAACTTTGGAGAGTTGCTGTGCATGCTCCCACGAATGTTTCTAAAGTAGTAAAACCATTTTACGATAGCTTAGAGGCAGTTAACGGAAATTGAAAAACATATTGTGTATCCAAAAGCACTTCAAGAAACAAAATTTCAACGCCAACACTTTTTTTGATTGGCATAGCAACGGTTGCCGGGTACAGCTTGTCTATATATATATAAAAATCAATGTTACTTGATAGTATGTATGTGGGTGTGTGGGTGTGTATGTCTCCTATGCGTTCATACACCACCCATCCGATTGCGCTGAAACTTGGGTGAGATGTTGATTACTCTCCAAGGAAGGTTTCTGGCTAAGTAAATCCATTTTACAATAGGCAGCGCACGAGTAGATTCAACAAATGAGCGACGACGCGCGAAGCATTTCGACACAGTCCCGTATTTGTTCGTAAACCTTTCATCTGATTGCGATGAAACTTGGGTGAGAAGTTTTTTCCACTCCAGGGAAGGTTTCTAACTTAGTAAATACATTTCACAGTAGATAGCGCACGAGTAGATTCAACAAATGGGTGACGACATGCAAAGCGTTTCAACAAAGTCCCGTATGCATTCATATACCATTCGTCCGATAGCTATGAAACTTGTGTTAGATGTTGTGTACACTTTAAGGAAGGATTCTGGCTTAGCAAATATACTTTACAACAGGTAGCGCACGAGTAGATTCAACAAATGAGCGACGACGCGTGAAGCGTTTCAACAAAGTCACGTATGCGTTCATATACCATTCGTCCGATAGCGATGAAGCTTGGGTGAGATATTGAGTACACTCTAAGGAAGGATTCTGGCTTAGCAAATATACTTTACAATAGGTAGCGCACGAGTAGATTCAACAAATGAGCGACGACGCGTGAAGCGTTTCAACAAAGTACCGTACGCGTTCATATAGACCTACCATTCGTCCGATAGCGATGAAACTTGGCTGAGATGTGGTGCACAGTCCAGGGAAGGTTTTTGACTTAGAATATCCATTGCACAATAGGTAGCGCACGAGTAGATTCAACTAATGAGCGAAGGCACGCGAATCGCTTCAACAAAGTCCCGTATGCGTTCATATAGGCCTACTATTCATCCAATTGCGATGAAACTTGGGTGAGTTGTTGTGCACACTGCAGGGAACGTTTCTAATTTAGTAAGTCCATTGTATAATGGGTTGCGCACGAGTAGTTTCAACAAATGAGTGATGGCGCACAAACCGTTTCAACAAAGTTCCATCTGCGTTCATATACCATTCATCCGATTGTGATGAAACTAGGGTGAGTTGTTGTGCACAATGCAGGGAAGGTTTTTGACTTAGTAAATCCATTGTACAATTGGTAGCGCGCGAGTTGATTCAACAAATGAGTAACGGCGCACGAATCGTTTAAATCAAAATCCCGTAAGCGTTCATATGCCATTCATCCGATTACGATGAAACTTTGATGATTTGTTGTGTATACGCCAGGGAAGGTTTTCAACTTAGTAAATCCATTTTACAATAGGTAGCGCTCGAGTAGAGGCAACAAATGAGTGACTACGCGTGAAGTGTTTCAGCAAAGTTCCATCTGCGTTCATATACCATTCATCCGATTGCGATGAAACTTTGGTGAGTTGTTGCACACTCTCCCACAAATGTTTCAAAATTAGTAAATCCATTTTACGATAGCTTAGAGGCAGTTAACGGAAATTGAAGAAAAAATTGTGTATCCAAAAGCACTTCAAGAAAACAAATTACAATGCCAACACTTTCTTTAAATGGCATTGCAACGCATGCCAGGTACAGCTTGTGATGGAATAAATTCCAGAAATCATCGTTGTTCACAACAATTTCACAGTTCAGTGAGACCGAAAATTCAAAGTCTTCTGAATTCAACTGAATAGAACCGAAGTTCATTACTGATGTAGTTCTGAGAATGACTTAGTGAAATTTCAAACTAGCCATCTCATCTGAAATGCAGCACAGAATGATGTTTCTGAGTTATCAGTTACAGAATGACAAACTTGCCCGAAGACAGAATAAAATGTTCTTTTTTGTCCGAAGACAAAATATCAAAGTGTCCTACTTGACCGAAGACAAAATAAAAAGGTATTTTTTGTCCAAAGACCAAAATCAAAAAGTCACTGCGCTCAGTCAGTCATGAGCTTAAATAGAAACTCCAATTTCCCACTTCTCAATATTCCTATGATCGAAGTCATGACGATAAATCTCCTCCTCTGACGTCACACCGTATATCCACGTTGATTGGTCGGCAGAACTAGATATTTCTCCTCTTCTAAGGTGGGCGTATTCAAACTCCTTGCGCCATAAGAATATCCAAGTCACCTGGTTGTAGGCTAGATTCCAAAAGTTGCTTCTCGAGAATAATGATATTCTCGTAGTTTCCGTTTCCAAATATGAGCATGTACCAGCATTATATATGAGTCATGTAACTTTCCAGCTAGGGTCGCGGTCACTTAGGCCTAGGCTGTTGTTGACGAGCTCTAGAAATCCCGCATGAGTCATAGGTTTCATCCCTGTAGTAACATTTCCTCGAAAACATATATTTGTGTCAGCTCAGGAATGTTAAGCCCGTGTCTTGCTTCTTGTAAG
This sequence comes from Meconema thalassinum, assembly GCA_946902985.2. Classification (NCBI taxonomy): domain Eukaryota; kingdom Metazoa; phylum Arthropoda; class Insecta; order Orthoptera; family Tettigoniidae; genus Meconema; species Meconema thalassinum. The sequence goes on from OX336389.2 coordinate 1,186,608,097, forward strand.
ATTATATCTTCTCTCTTCCTGGTCGATGTGAAATATCCCTGATGTAGAAATATTACTCAAGCCACTACACCCTAACTTATTCCAAATCAATACTGACTCCTAAAATTGAATTACCTCCAGCAACCTATATGTAGTAATGAATAATTTACATGTATCAATCATATAAATTATTTTCAATTTGAATTAATTATACTGATAAAATTTTTAAAAATACGACATATAAAATTAATAATAATAATTATGCAGGATTTGCATCTTGTGGTCACCATTTGGGATCATAACAGGGGAGAGGGGCTCACATACAGACAGAAGGAGAACCAGACAGACACATCGGCCCGGGTGATCACATAAGTCTACTTTTTCGTTTCATTTTTCAAAATGTGAAAAGTAGGCTAAAAATTACCTCGTATGGATTTGAACATGTCACGACATGAGGGAAAAGTTGGTGCTCTTTCTGTTCAGCTACGTGTGCTGTAGCATATTCATGCATCGCTTGATAGATTCTACACTACACCAACACATCCACATTCTATCCTTCCGTAAATAGTCTTTGTCATTGGCGGGATGACTGAGTAAATACAGTAGGTATATAAAGTGATCAAAGACTTCTGTGAACAATTCGATATACAGGGCTCTACACGTCTGGTGATGCGGCTGCCAATTCATGTTCGCTCCAGCTAGCGTCAGGTGGAGGGGTGTCCATGTTATTCAGGTCAAATGCACAGCACAAATTAAGCAATTTTAACCTGCTATCCGTGGGTAATCGCGGCTATAATTTCGCTTGTAGGCTTCAGTTGACAAATATGTGCGAGGAGACGAATTATTTTGACATGGGCCTTGTTGCCTGATCTCTCAATATATTCATCCTTTTCTTCGGAGCTGGTTTGCCATTATGCTACTGTGCCAATAGTTTGGTTCCTTCGAGATCGTCTGAAGTCTGACTCAAATTACGTCGTATGAGCAAGTAGTTTGACATCGTACTGGGCGGCAAGAGTTTCCAGCAAGAGTTTCCAGATTCATCTCATCACGAGAACATCTGCAGATGACGCCATTAAAATGAAGCAAAGGTAATGTTTGATATCATTTAACATATGGTACATATTAAAGTTGGGTAGGCCTATTTCTCTCCTAACATAGAGAAAACTATTCACAACGTCATTTTGTACAGAAAATGGTTTTTAATATGTGATTAAATTGGCAAACTTCGGAATACATATGCAGTTTTAGTGGTAGCTCAGCTAGTCGACTTGTAGTTAGTCTTTACACTACTGTACTTTTACAGAGCAAGTGTTGGGGCCCATATATCAATCAGCTCTTATCGAGTTTCTTTACACGCCCTTGGAGTCAGTGGAGTGTCCTTTGGGGGATTGTTTGGAATTAATTGTTATATTTTGTTGTTATCCTATTGTTAATGTTACTTATGTCACCCAATGGCCAATTGAATAAGTTAGCAGTCTATTTAATTGGGGTTAGGACAGGGAAGGTGAGTTATGTACCATCTCAGCATTTGCCTGGAGCAGAAGTGTGATGCAGAAAATTATTATTTTTGGATGGCAGAGCCGGGATTCAAACTCAAAGATCCTTTGGACATGAGCGTTTATACGATTTTCATATGTGGCAATAAATACGATACGTTCTGCTCAGTAAGTAGTTCTTGTTGATTAATTTAGTGGCTTTGCAATATCGTGGTAATTTATTTAGTATTCAGTTTTGTGTGTGTGGAATATGTCGGATAACCTGTGCCATTGCAATGGCTGGAATTGTCTGTGTATAATAGGGGCTAGTGTTGAGTAGGATGCGATTATGCCCTTAATGTTGGTACCATTTGCCTGGAGAAGAAGTGGGAAAGCACGGAAAACCACTTCTAGAATGACTGAGGTGGGAATCGAACCCACCTTAGTTTTGCCTCACGAGGCTGAGTGTACCCCGTTTCAGCCCTCAGACCAGATGGAAATTTCTTGATAGAGCCGGCAATTGAACCCGGATCTCAGGGGTGGCAGCCAAGAAAGCTAGTCACTACGGCACAACATTGTTTATTCAGTTAATAGGGATCCATGAAACGTATTGTTCGTAAACCAGTCGTTGAGGTAAGTCAACCCATAAATTCCCAGTCATTTCCCAATTGGCTAATATTATGGAAGGTTGTACTCCTAGAAGCAACTGGGAGGCATCAAAGGGGTTCGGGGAAGGAGACGACGTGAAAGTTATGTTAACACTGGTGAATTGCTCTCTTGGGATCCGTTTATAGGTTTCTCTTACTCTGGCCGTCGCGTCTTGACTGTACATAGTATCCACTTTTGGATATAATTCAAGATTAGACTACTATCATCAAATCTATTTGTCTGTATTACTTTGTTTTAAATTAACAATAATAATAATAATAATAATAATAATAATAATAATAATAATAATAATCGTAAAGGAACTCAAAGTCCGAAGGAGTCTGAACATTGCTTTAGCCTTACGAACAAAACCAATCATCCAATTAAAACCCCCATTCGCATGAGAAGTGTATAAATACGAGTAACTAATGTATTTATTTTAGGCACTAGGAAATTAAATTAATTGTTGATTCCCACCCATTCTAATCGGGCGCACTTGTGTTGACTGACTGAAAAGCGATTCATCTAATAAATTGGAAAAGTTTGAAATAGTGTTTCGGCTTTGGGATATAAAAATAATTTAAATGATAATTTTATCTAGATTCACATTTATAAATGTAAACCAAATGAAATAACAATAGGTACTTAATGAATTTATTACACCTTAGTCAATCAATTTGAATTAATATACATTAGTATTGTACCCTTATGGGCAGGTACAAGGGTCGAACCCGTGATCTTTTAAGAAAAGTATATACGATTATTTTATATAAATGAAGTTACAGCCCAGGCTAGAGGATGGAAAAGGCTGGAGATGTCTTCATATTGAGGCATGGCTCGCTTATCAAATTTACGACGCAGCTGCGTGGTGATTCAGGCATGACGGCATGGCGTATGTGAGCTGCGGTATCCGACCCGTGATTCACGTTGAGCAACGTTGCAAAGGAACTATTTTCGATGAGAAGGTCTAGAAGCAGAGAGGGGCTTCCCCGAGTATTTGCTGAGATGGGAATATTTAGCAGTGGGAGTACCCGAAACTATGGCGCAATTTCTACATTTTCAAGAAATATGCAAAATTATAAACATTGAGCTTCGCCAATTTGAATGATAATTGGAATTAGAATTTTAAGAAGACTAAAAACTTATAAGTGCAGTACAGGAGAGAACTGTCAAATCAGCACTATATGACTCCGCCCAAGTGTAGGAATACCGCGGAGTTATTTGAGTAAAGAGTCCACACCCACACAGAATTAGAACATTTGGAAATTATTAACAATTAAATGTATGATCGATTTTTGGATTTGAGAATAATTTTGTAACTTAGACACTCTAAGGAGTATGGAAATAATTTTTATAAGCCAATAGGACCATTAATTTGGAAGTCAGTTTCAAAGTGGGAGAAAACTCCCTATATTCGGCCAGATTTGGATAAATAGCCAGCCGGACGAGCAGGAATTATACAGTCTACAGTTGACTTCTAGTATGGAAGTGCCGCATCAAGAAGTATTCAGTCTACAACGGACCTTAGTGGAGGTCACGCTAGTTCAACGAGTGGATCCAAATCGAGACCACGTTACACCGACAGTCACGAATTCGAAGCCCCGAGAGGCAAAGTGAACTTTGTAAAGTATTCAGCAGTATCTGCAAAAGACATTTAAACTCGTGTGGAGTGTGTCAGAAATAATAGCGTCAGAATTGGCCCGTGCTTGGGAAATTCTCGACATTAGGGCGTTAGTGCAAAGCGTCGCAAGTCGGAAAGTAGTAATAATAATTTGAAGCGTATAGAAATCTTCAAATCGCTAAATAGAGGAACTTTAGTGGAGGAACTTTGGTGGAGACATTGAAACGTGAATTCTAGTGGAAAGCCACTTATATTTAGCGCGTTAGTCAGACTACGACTCTAGGGAAGAAGTGTCTGTTAGAGACACATGGCGGATAAGTACCGCAGCCGTAGATATAAATAATATCGTGCCTGTACGATCAAGTCAAGGCCGATAGGACAGAAAGAATTGTATATTTGGAGGAATGATTATCCGAGGTGTATAGTGAAACAACGGGTAAGTAGATCAGAGACTTTCACACTTCTCAAGTAGATGCTAGGACCAGGATAGGGATCTGGGAAACCTGCAATTCTTGGAGGAGGCAGAAGAAAGGTTGGAATGTGTGACTTAGGAGAAGATCACACATTTGTGTAAAGCATTAATTTCTGCTAAGTGTATTAATAACGTGTGAAATAATATTTTTGTTTTTAAAGTGTTTATAAGTATATTTAGTGTTTGCAAGTGTATTGTAGTGTTTAATATGTTAAAAATCTTAAGAAAGGGGATTTAGGTAAAAGAAAAATGTGTGTAAGTATTGAAATGTACGTGGAAAGTGCTACGGTAGTAATGTTGGAAGATTAGATACAAGATGGTGGACGAACAAGTCCTTCTCCATTGGCGACCACCACCGAGATAGATATGTAAGTACAACCCTTATATTTTATTATATATTTTGGGGTCGCGCGTCCTTATACGATCGAAATATCACACATGCATGAGAATTGGAATATTTATATAATTAAACCAATGGTGGGTTGTATACACCATATTGCTATATTTGAATCGATGGTGGGTTTTGTACACCATATTGCTATAGTTGAACCGATGGTGGGTTGTGTACACCATATTGTTAAAATAATACGGATCTGAATTGATTTTGTAAGAGGAAATAAAATTGTGAAATGAGTAAATTGTAAATTCTAAGCAATTTGTGGAAAGAATAAGAAATTCTTAAAGTAATGATGTGAAGTTATAGAATAACTTGTTAACGTTAAATGATGAGTGAGGGTACAGATAAGTCAGTAATGGGAATTACGGAATGGCGTGGAAATAAGAAATTCTTCTCGAAAAGCTTTACAGAAATATTGATTGATACGCTGAAAGAAGCGAATGTAACTTATAGAATCCAATGATTGCTATAAACCATGCTAGGAAGGATTAATGATGGGAGAAGTTGTCGGTGGGTGAGTGGAACGAATAAAAGTATCAGTGAAGGGAGCACTATTGTTTGTTATAATTGCGCCCAGAGGTCTGAATGCAATAACGCTCTGTAGGCAGCAGATATGTGGAGGATAGAGGTTAAATGTTCCCACTCCAAAATATGTATCGTCGAATCCTCTGAAGAGGGGTTATCCCTAGGAGTGGATTATACGTGAGCCGTGGGTCACGTCCCTTATAAATGAAAGTCTCGTCCTTCATACCAAGCAATGCGGATCCTCATCCATTAAATACCTTACCCGCATAAGATAAATATCAGCTGATGTGATAGCCGCGTTAAGGTAATGCCTAGACTGTAAATTTTAAAGCTTTTCGCGTTAAGAAACACATTGAATGTTGTAAGGCCGCCAGCGGTTGAAATCACAGTATCATCGAGCCAGACAGTTGGTCTTGGCCTCATAAATCTTGTTCAGAGCGCTGCACTTCAGAAGAGGGGTGGCTGGCTGGGATATTGCCTGGGCCGACCACATGTTCGTTTGTAAACACGCCAGTATTAATGAACTGGTAAGATAGGTCAGTAGTGGCACGGAGATATGATCTCGTCACTTAATTATGAGTAGAGTTCCTTGCAAATGTTATGAATTCAGATGTCGTCAAATAAGATTATTATCCGAAGGTAATTATAAATTCTTGTGTGTGACGGATCGAAGTTTAAAGGTGTTCTATTGTTTAAACAAATATGCGTAATTCAGGGAGTTTTCTTCATTTGACTTTGTCAGTAATTTGTGTAATAAAGGACAGCGCGATCGCCATGGGTGAAAGTTGTACTTAACATAAGAGAGAGAGAGAGAAAATTTGATGCGTGCAAAAACCTAGATTATTATTATTAAATAAAATAAATGTTGGTTGCACCAATTTTTAGGAACCCAAGGCTAAAAAGGGAAGAAATTCATGTTAAATGATAAAAATAAAGATGTTTAAGAATATTGGAGTTATTGAAACTCGTAAAATAAACATCAAGGTGGGAAGCTATGGAAGCGAAACTAGAATGTTATAGGTTCGTGTGGAACCGAAGTAACAATGAGCATTGTGTTTAGTGAAGATTCCTATTGTAAAGGAATGAATATTCATGAATTATGAATTTTGAGAGATTTTATAGTGATTTGTGTCATTTAATTGGATTTTGTTTATTTGTGTTGTAGCGCCATTTAAGCTATAAATAAATATTTGTTTTAAGTGAGGTTTTTGAGTTCATTTTTGAAGTGTTGACCTGATACGTATGATCCTAAATGTAGGCCTATGTGTCATATGTGGGAATGGATGTACCACCCCCGACGTGACTGAGCTAATCGAAGTATGACCATATATTATGTCTTTAAAGGGTGCAGTATATGCAATGTACCAGTTTCAGCGATATTAGGCTTTCTTCAGCAAATTTTTATAAAAAGAAAAAAAAACTATTGTAATTACGAGCAAAGATTTGTAATAATATTTCACTTGTGTTATTTCTATGAAAAATTAAAAAAAAAATAGTCGAAAAGAGATCTGTATCAAATGTGGGATTGAATTTTATGATAATATAAAAATAATTTTGTGAAAATGACAGATATCTAAATAGTTGGTGTTTGCATATTCCTATAAAATAATCTAAAACATTTTTTTCCTTAAAAATATCTTGAGAGGTTCAGTGAGATGAGATGAATAAAGGAATATGTACTGTATTTATCTTCTTGCTCCAGTGGAAATGTTGAAGTCATATGGAAATGTTAATGGTCCTTGACAAGAACTACAATTGAAGACTAACATATTGTTCAGGTCGCTACCTTCTCTGGTAGGCTTGCGGGTGCTTGGCAAAGGGGTAGTTGTGTGATGGGGGATGCTCAGGAGGGGGCAGCTTCCTGAAACGAGGTTGCATTTGTGAGGGTGTGTGTGTTGGGGAATGGAGGGATGGATGAATGTAGAGGGAGCGAAGGTGGGCTCAGGACGGGCATTCCACATGGGTTTGTGCGCGGGCCATTTGCTTGGTCAATGGCACCCGTAGGCCTACGTGATCTTGTAGCAGTCGCCAGATAGTTGCTGAGTCGGTGAGATAGCCACCGGCTGTACTCTTTATGACGTTAGGGAAGTCAGTGCACGGGAGAATGAAATGACAAGAGGCAGAAATTACTTACGCATAACTAGAATTTAATAACTAGAGTCAGGGTGGGAGTGTTGTTAGAGGTGCTGAGGAGGAAGAAGGAAAAGCTGGCACAATTACCCATTTATGTACTGCTGCGGTGATGTCTCTGGTGGACTCTAAGTCGAGCCTCGTCCACGATGTGGAAGCCGTCGCGCGGTGGGGCGCTAGCCCCCGGCATCAATCGGTCTCCTTTGACACTGTCCGTGTCCCAAACTGTCCGGGCACGTGGGCCCTTTGCTTATTAGAAGGCTCAATTAGGTCTTGAGTAGTCAGCGGTATTTTTTCCTTGTTGCATCGTATGGTTGCAGGCTATGTGTTCTGATGCCCTACTTGGTGAAGTAATTATTGCTTCATGTGTGTGGCTTCGCTGGGTGAAGGAATCCTTTATAATTGTAGTAATTATTGTAATTATGGGTTTGGGAGTTAGGGCCTCGTAGAGGCTGGGGCCTTAACAATATACAGTCACTTATGATAAAATCCAACTCCATCTCCATAGATTACGGCACATCACAAATAATAATTTGATGTATTAAAATTGTTTTATCTATTCCTTCGCAACTTTAAAGGCTATTCTATTTCAAATGTACTTTTCATGTAATTAGGCCTAACCGTTCTATTGATCAACTAAACAACATAAGATAAGCAAAGGACCCACGTTCCCGGGACAGTTTGGGACACGGACAGTAACAATGAAGACCGATTGACGCCGTAGGCTAGCGCCCCATGGCGCGGCGGCTCCCACATCGGCCGCCAAGCAAGTGAGAGAAGCAAAATATGAAGGAAGAAATGTCATTCTCTTAATGCGTGTCTAGAAACTACCCCCCATGAGGGTTTTAAATGTTATGCCTAGGGCTTTTACGAGTGGGGGGTATAAGCCATTATATTCTGTTCGTTGTTTTCTGTGTTAAAATATGAAAACTAAATGAAATTATACTAGAAGTTTCGCTTTGTCAGCAATAGAAAGTAATCAAATAATGACTGGATCTATCGTAGTTTAAGAATGTTAGCAATTTCTTCTACCCGTTTCCAGCAGGCTGATTGAACCCGATGTGTGGCAGATATAGCGGCATTCATTTTAGAATGAGAGCTGCAAGTATAGTAGGCTATATAAGACCTTATTTTAAAAGGTGTGAATCCCAAATAACATAGGGGGAGAGGGAACATAGCGTACGGCTTTTCTAAAAGTTCGGGGAAAGTGAAGAGAGTACATAAAAGTAGGGTCGTAAATGAAACACAACCCTCTCAATAAGTGGATTGGTCACAGTGAATTTGACATTATAAATAAATAAATTTTAAAAAAATAGAAGTCAGCAAATAAAGTCCCCGATTCTTGGATGTTACGGGTAAACTCGAGATCCACTGGATGGATTTTGATGCGGTTTTCACCATTCTGTAAAGGATATCTCGAGTTTGATTTCTGTAGAAAATAATTTATTTATGATCAAAGGAAGCCGAATAGTAACGATTTCAGTGGAAAAGTCAAAAAAAATGGCGACAGAGCGCTTTGTAATCTTACGCTGGGCAAAGCGTTAAAAATATCTAAATACTGTGAGTGTAATAATTGTTCAGCATGAAATGTTCTATAAAAAAGTCCGGGATAGCATATGTCTATCTTCAATACATCGCCCACTATAAGTGTTTTTACGTTTTAATTTCTTCCAACCATGTCCATTCAACTACTGAGGCGACAGTTTACGAGCTAGCTAAGGGCGAGTCTATCATCCCTGTTACAACCTAGCTAGCGGGCGAACCTATTGCCCCAGATACAGCCAGCAGCAAACCGTTGAGTCGTGTTGAGTTAAGACTTCTGAGAAGGGTGTTTGTGTTTGGAGTTTCCCTGGAAGTGCGACTCGGGTTTTCTTCATTTCGCCTGTGAAACACAGCCAAGTTAAAATTGGACGGAAGGGGATTTGAGTTTCATTCACCTCGCCATTCCCTGGAAGTGCAACTCTCATTTCGCCTGTGAACCTTTCGTTCCGCAAAATTCACAGTCAATTTAAGATTGGACGGAAGGGGGATTATATTATATTAAATTATACTGATTGGCGTATAATCTCTACGTAGTATAAAACAAAGACTCCGATTTTTGGATGTCACGGGTAATCTCGAGAACCACTGAATGGATTTTGATGCAGTTTTCACCATTCTGTAAAGGATATCTCGAGGAAGGTTTCTGTAGAAAATAATTTATTTGTACCTAACGATTTCAGTTAAAAGGTCGAAAGAAAACTGGCGCCCGTGCGCTTTTTAAGCTTACGCTGGACAAACTGTTAAAAATATCTACATACTGTGAGTGTTAGCATTTTTTAGCATGAACAGTTCTACAAAAAAAGCCCGGGATAGCATCTTCAATACATCGCCAACTAGCCTATAAGTGTTTTTACGTTTTCATTTCTTCCAACAATCTCCATTCAGTTACTGAGGCGACAGTTTACGAGGTAGCTAGGGGCGAGTCTATCACCCCAGTTATAGCATAGCTAGTGGACGAGCGTATTGCCCCAGATACAGCCAGCAGCAAATTGTCGAGTCGTGTTGAGTTAAAAACTGTAGAAAAGAGTGGTTGTGTTTGGAGTTTCTCTGGAAGTGCAACTCGTCTTTTCTTCATTTCGCCTGTGAACTTTTCGTTCCGCAAAATTCACAGTCAAGTTAAGATTGGACGGAAGGGGGATTTGTGTTTCATGCACCTCGCCATTCTTAAATTTTGTCTGACAAGTATTTGTTACACATGCGTCTCCATGATAATATAATTAATAGTCCAGTCTGATTTTAACCCATCATGCCGAGACGTAAAACGGACATTGGTCGTTTTTCATTGACATTGAAAAAAAAAAGTGTTTATCTCGTAATGCATTCACAACTGTTCCCAGGCGAAGCTGGGTCCGGTTGCTAGTAATAAATATAATTGCGATATCAATAAAGAAATGAAGTACAGACCCTTAGAAGAACCAATAAAGCATGTTTTTCTCTACATCTACCAAGCAAATTGTGCTTTATTCTTAAAATCTATGCTCAATCGTATACAGTGATGCAAAACTGTCCTAGAAGTGGTTTTCTGTGGATTCCCCACTTCTGATCCAGGCAAATGCCGGGATGGTTTCTAACATAAGGCGACGGCTGCTGCCTTCCAAACCGCAGCTTCAAATTACCATTACACACACCACCACAGCCTTCACTATGACACAGGACACAAACCCATCCACATGGGGCTGTATGACCGCGATGTCGCAAAGCCCCTAATATCAACAATAGACAGTCCACAGCGGGCAAAATCACAGTATGATGGGCAGGCACAGACCAGCGTTATGTAGCCTATGTTTCATTCCCAAGTGAGAATTAAGGTATCCCTCTTTGCTTAGCTGTAAGGAGCAATAGTGAACAAAACCAGAGGTCATGGGCTTGAATCCCACGTGGTCAGACAATGTAAATCTATATCTTCCGTGTAGGGCCTACATGGCTTGCACCATTTGTGCATAGCAGTACTCAATAGGTTTGGGTAGTTAGTTATTGTAGTTTTAAGGGGTGAAACAGGGAGGTGATCTGTCCCTTCTTTAAAGCCTTCATTTGCCATGCACTCTAGGCTACTTACCTCTACAGAGCGCAATGTTGGCATAAATTATCCCATTAAAAAAGTATACCACTTTCTGTCCAAAATGTACTTGAATCTCATGTATATTAGTTTCACAGTTTGAATGTGGCCTGTGAGCAAGAATTCGAAGGGAAATGTCCATACATGAAGAGCATTGTAAGTCAAATCGAGTAATTTTGCGAGTCTACGGGACATGCAAATGTCCATGTGAGCTTAACGTAGGACTGCCACATATGTTTGTAAGTCCTTCAAGTCGTGAGGCTCTTCACAGCTGGCTACGTCCGTGGATCTTTGTTTCCGCACTAGCGTCCATTTCCCCCACCGGGTAGTGCCGGAAACTGCAGCCCGCGTTCGCGCAATTTCCGGGTCACAAGTTCTCCTTCCCTTCCCAGAGACTCGTACGAAGAAGAAAGAACCAATAAGTGCCAGAGAGGAGAGAGGAAGGAGAGGGTAAACATTAATTGAATCTCCTTTCAATCATGGAGAACTCGGGGAGTTTATATTGACATCTCCAAACTGAAATTTAATAACACTATAGCTTTTAATATTTTGTCCAATTAGAATTTAAATGGGCAAATACATTATTCCTCGGCTTGCAGGAGGAAACCTCACATCAAGAATTAAATAATTAAAACCAATTCATGTGGTTAAATGATAAAATTGCCAGATTTCAGGAAGATCATTAATTCTTTCCTAGGATGATATACTGTATTTCCACTAAGCAATAAACGGAGTGTATACGCGTCCAGTAAACGTGTATCACCTTGCAGTGTACTGGACAGCATTCTCGGCTGTCACTCATGAGGTCCGAGTTCGATTCCCGGCTCTGTCAATAAATTTAATTGTGGCTTTAGGGTTGGAATGGGATACACTCAGCCTTGTACAGAAAGACTGAAAATAAGTGGTTTCTTTTCCAACCTGAGCTACCTTATGAGTGGTTTCCTAATTCATTCCCGGGCAAATGCCAGGATGGTTTCTACCTTAAGGCCACAGCCACCTCCTTCCAATCATAACCCTGATTACAATAATACACACTAGTACAGACATCCAAAAGACTTAAGTTATCAGACAAATTCACACACACACTCAGCTACAGCACGTATACGGGTTTAAATAACCATGATGTTACAAGCTCCCGAGTGAAACAACACCCATCAAGAACAACATTAAACGTGTTACGTTAGGTAGACTAAATGATTTTATTATCCGTGCATGCTAACTGGCCATCTTGTACCGTAACCAATACTAACTGATATACCACACGTAATTAATAATAATAATAATAATCGTGTGGCCTCCGGAGGGACCGAGTGCAGGTCTTTCGAGTTGACGCCCTTGGGCGACCTGCACGTCGTAATGAGTATGAAGTGATGATGAAGACGTCACATACACCCAGTCCCCGAGCCACGGGAATTAAACCCAGGAGATTAAAATCCCTGATGGCTCGGCCGGGAATCGAACCCGGGGCACTTCGGGCCAAAGCCTAGCGCGGTAACCATTTAGCCACGGAATCAGACACTTAATGAATGATGAATCACGTTGATTCCTTCACCAAAATGAAAATATAATGTTCAACATCGTCGGTATTGTCTCAAATTATACTAACACTATATCACTTCATTAACAAGAAAAACATTTTAGTGAGTGTTTTAATTCATTTCTCGAGAACTGCAGAACCGAACCCGCTTGGATATAACATTTGAACTTTCGGCTTACAGTTTAGTTCCTCCAGATATTTACTACCCGTAATACCTCAGCGCAGTCGCCTCCGCAGCGTAGCGGTCAGCATGGTTAGCTGCCGCCCGGTGGTCCTGGGTTCGATTCCCGGCTCTGCCACGAAATTTGAAAAGTGGTATGAGGACTGGAACGGGGTCTACTCAGCCTCGGGTGCTCCAAATGAGTAGAGGGGGTTCGATTCCCACCTCAGCCATCCTCGAAGTGTTTTTCCGTGGTTTCCCACTTCGTCTTCGGGCAAATGCCGGGATGGTACCTTCTTCAAGGCCACGGCCGCCTCCTTCCCTCTTCCTTGCCTATCCATCCAGACCACCCATTACCTTCCCACATGAGGTCCCTGGTCGCTTTGCAGGTGAGGCCGCCTGGGCGAGGTGCCAATCACACCTCACCAGTTGTATCCACTCCGATTAGATGTTCCCAGCTCTAGGACACTGCCCGTAGAGGCGGTAGTGGTGAGTTCCCTCGCTGAGTCCGTGGGTTCCACCAACCTGGAGGGTAAACGACTAAGAAAAGAAAAGAGAAATACATCAGCGCACTGATAATACCTTTGCAGATGTCAATAGGAAGAATTACTTGAAGATATGAAATTGAAATGATTTTCAGTTGGTCAACACGATTGCACCTAAATTGCTACACAGTTAATGTTGTTCTCTAAACCCGAAATAAATTACATGAGATTAATTAAAATTACTTGACGGATAATATCCGTCTGTGTTATGAATTAACGTTGTATTATATACGGTACATTTTATGCAATATCAGTAGTAACATAGTATTTTGTTGTATAGTACAGCGAAGGAATCACTGTGATTCCTCAATAATGACGGGAGATATCAACGTTTGAATACAGTATTCATCAACGGTAAGATGGTCTCCGCGGAGACCTCTTAGACACAAGAGGCCCAGTTGTTCATGCTTAGGTAATATAGTACTCTAATATGGATCAAATATTTACAAATACACGGGAAAGGTAATCCCACGATATCCTAAATTGAAACTACACCTCTTCGTTAACTATTGAATTTATTCTTTCCTATCATAAATTAATTCCTGTTATTAATTAGCGTTAGCGATTAAACAATAGCCAAATTGAATTAAATTAAATGCCAGTAGATTAAGTCATGTGTAGACATGTAGCGTGTTAGGTTGCACTGCGCTCGGTTGATTAAATCTCAAGAAAATTCCATTGAAATATTTTAACTTTGCTTGGCTGCCATGTTGGTTTTGTACTTAACAGGTTTTTAAGCGTGACATTGCTGAACTTACCTTAGTGTTCTCTATGACCATACAGTTCTTCAGGGTGATATTTGTTATAGTGTTGGAGATATACTATGCCGCTAACATATTTACATTTAAATTTTAGGCACAGTATGGCAATATTTGAGGTCCTAATTTGGAAAAGGGTGAAAGTGCCAATGAAATATTTTCCAGTATAAGCCAATAATAGACTTTACTTCCTAACTGGCACTTTCACGCGTCTCTACCAAAGGAGACCAGGAATAAATACGGTCTTCGAAGTACAAGTATACTACATCAAAGACATTTTGCATAATTATATAACGATAATGTAATTACCTTTCAATTTTTTTATTTTGGACCAGTTCTTTTTTGTAGATGGCATTCTAGCTCAATACACGAATACACCGAACAATATGGGGTATTTCAAAAATAGTGGGCATAATTTCAGGTATGTATTTCCCACATGTAGCCAATATAAAAGGTTCATTACAATTTTTGTCTGGAAATGCTTGTTTTCCAAGTTATGGGCTTTCACATGGTGATATTTACTGAAACGTTCTTCTTCCTGCAGGTACGGGTTCGAAATGGTCACCTCCTTCGGGAATACAGGCCCCATATCAATGTCTCATGGCCCTGCGAACATGATCCCAAATTGCGTATTTCTTCACAACCTGTCACAATTCGAATCATGTTCGTAGGGACATGAGACATCGATGTGAGGCCTGTATTCCAGCTGGGGGAGGACTTCTGAAAATCAGTTGTAATGGCATGTACCTAAGGGAAGAAAATGTCCCGGTAAATATCACTGTTTGGAAGCCCATAACTCGGAAACCAAATATTTCCGGACTCATGTTGTAATGACCTTTTATATTGTCTACATAGGGCAAATTCACACCTGAAATTATGCCCACTATTTTTGAACAGCCTGTATAACAGTAGTCTGTTGTTAAATACTTACTTATTACGATAATTTATAGAGTAATGGACATGGTGCTGCGGGAGCAAACAATTAAACACGTGGTATCACACTAACACAATGGATAGCACAGAAGAATTGCCACGTGAGACGCTGGCACATTCGCCCTTCCCTACCCAACTCAACAGAGCACATCAAACTATGGCTCTACGTCAGATGTGTCTATACAGCACGCCAGATGCAGGCCAGCGTACGGCCTTACAATGATAGTTGGGGAAGACAATGCCTGTCCCTCTCGCCCGTTCTCCCGTTTCACTTCCTCCCGCACTCCCATCGTTATGCTGAGGTTGATCGGTCTAACGTCAAACGGCATTCAGTATGTTGTAAATATGAAAACGAATTGAAACAAAACGAAAACAAACAAAAACAATAACGTATCCAAAACTGCTATGCCTTAAATTTGTTCCATGATATCTTATCAGTGTTTCTGACTGTATTAATACTAATTACGTAATTTGCTAGTGCCGGTTCATGAAGAAACGCGCGAAATACAATTTATTTATTTATCGTATGACATACAGACAACAAGCATGCAAGATAAATATATACACACATAAACATTGATATATACATACTGTATTTACAGCGACACGTGACAAGGCAGGCTCATATCTTTAAATCTAAATTCTGTATCCATTGCAGTGCTGCAGGTTTTGCCAACAGGAAGTCAGACCGATCACCCTGATATGCTCTTCTATGGCATTCGTGAACAATGTGGTGAACTGACTGTGAAGGAGCACCGCAGTCACATTGGGGAGAAGGAATTTTACCCCATTTGAAGAGTGATTCAGCACAGACCCCGTGGTTAGTCCGGATCCTATTGAGAGCAGTCCACGTTCCTCTTGGCAGGTCAAAACCGGGTGCAGTGCTATCTCCAATTAAGTCACTCCAAGCGTCAAGGTTGATGTTGGTGCTCCATTCATTTCTCCATTGGATATTCGGCTTAAAATTGTTGCCTGTGAGATCTCTAGCATATTTGAAGGGTGGATGTCTAGATTTCAGTCGGTTTCTATTCAGATCAGGGATGTCGCA
The DNA here is from genome assembly GCA_946902985.2 of Meconema thalassinum. Classification (NCBI taxonomy): domain Eukaryota; kingdom Metazoa; phylum Arthropoda; class Insecta; order Orthoptera; family Tettigoniidae; genus Meconema; species Meconema thalassinum. The sequence continues at coordinate 1,186,623,923 of OX336389.2, forward strand.
GTGAATAGGAAGAGCTGGATTACTCATCATTTTCTTATACTCTCGGATCAGGGCAGCTTTCCTGCGTAGGTCAGGAGGCATGATGTTGCTGAGGACAGGAAGCCAATAAGTCGGCGTAGATCTAATAAGGTCACTGATCAGTCTCATGGTGTTATTGAGTTGGGTATTAATTATCTTTACATGGGGGCTGTTCAGCCATGTAGGTGTGTCGGACAACCAACGCATTGGACGAACGGTTATTACATTACAGTCGGTGCTTTAGCGATCCCAAATAGACTCATTCAGACCCAGTGGCGGCAGACAGCATAGCTTGCACGCCAAGCGTGCGAAGGCTGGACGCTGCTGCTCTACGTGTTAAACTTCATACCAACTAAAAGTGACTTCAGGCTTATTTACAGTTAACCGCCGTATGCAGCATGGCTAACATATTCCAAAAAAAAATTTTTTTTGTTCATAAATCGGCACTTCTCCATTGTTGGTCCTCATTTTTGTAGAGACCTTCCTGCGTGGGCAAGAACCATGTCAGGCACCGAGTTCACCATGGGAATGTGGATTGTGATCAGCATATTCATTAACGTCATGACATACTTCTAACGAAATTAAGCCAACCGAATCAATATCGTCCGACTGCCAAAGTCTTGCAATTAAATAATTTAAATAGAGCGCTGCTGTTTATTTTTGCATCTCTATGGTAACGTACTGTGTATTTTAATGGGATTTTAATACAATAGTCCAGTAGCTAAAGAGCAGCGTAATTGATAAACCATATCGTTACTGCACAAGCTGAGGCCCAGCTCATACTGGTAGCCTACAATCAGTTGTTATTGCTTAATACAGGGCGCCAGGGAATGTTCTCCGCAGTGCCTACAAGCTGCTGCGAGAGATTACTTCACCAGTTACGCTGGCAGCATGGCTGTCGCTTGTATCATAACAAACAAACAAACAGTAAACTTAATACTCACCACGGCTATTCATAACATACTGTTGCACTCTTCCAATAATCCAACTATACGCACTGACGATTTCGACGGCCCACAGCCCACAGAAGTGGCCTTCACCCTATCAAGGACACTGTGCTGCCAACTAAACTGATGACACAACCTCTTGAAGCTGCACGTAGCCACTGCGGAGAACATTTCCTGGCGCCCTGTATTAGTGGCCTGTGATACTACGCTTGTCATCCTCATGTAGACAACGAGTGCAACGGGCGAGGCATTTTCTCTTCAGGTTATAATATAACGAATTTCAGGGTGGCTTTTCTGGTTGCTAGGCGGTGTCTGCTTCGTGTTATGGCTCTGTGCCTCAGTTTGCAATGGTTAGGCATCTTACAAGCAGACCAAGCAAGCACCGGTAGTATTAAAACAAGAGATCTGATACAGTGGCTAGTATGCAAGATGGCCGCCGTGCGCATTGATTGAATGATAATTTTTCCAATCCAAAACTCCAATTGCTTTCAAATTATTTTGTTCTTGTTTTGTGTTTTCATGGTAGAGACAAATGAAAGGTTTACCCATGGTTGACATCACCGTAGGAATTTCGTGCGGATGCTAGCGCGTCAGATGGTTTACCCATAGTTAACGCCCCAAACTTAGTTATGGAAGGAGGGGTCGAGGATAAGAACTGTAGGGGTAGACCAAGGTTAGAATATGTTTAACATATTGTTTCGGATGTAGGATGTGATGGTTATGTATAGCTCAGGACAGTGAGGCAGTGCTGCGTCAAACCAGCCAAAGGACTGAAGACTCAAACAACGACAGCAGCAGCAGCAGCAGCAACAACAACAACAATAACGCTCTAAAAGCCTGTTATTATTGTGGACATGAGTCAGTGGCGGTAGGTGGCCATTATTAGCCATCTTTCTATTTTTGAAAAATATTGAATGTAGACTTATGAGATCTACACGGGTCAAATGTCCATATGTCTATCTTATATGCGTGTATATCGGTCCCGCTATCCATTCAAACACGACGAAACTTTAATAACATTTGGTATCCTCCAGCTATAATACCAAAATGTAGTAATAAAATAGAACCATATATGCCGAAAGCAAAAGACTGTTGACTCCATAGAATCAAGATGATGGCTAGGCGTACTATCAAAGTATGCATATTAATAACTCTAGATATTATTGCGCAATTAAGGAGAAACTTGGTATAAGAGGAGTATTATATTGCAGGCATCAGTAGCGTTAGTGAAAAATTTATCACAATGAATATAGCGCACAGTAGTCATCCTGAAATTCATAAATTAAAAATAATAACTGCGACTTTAAATGTTCAAGATGGCGGCTGGGCGTAATATTAGAACGTAATGGTGAGTCATTCATAATGTAATTGCGCAAATACTGTTAAACGAAACCTACTAAGAAAGAGGTACCATATAAGGAACCTTGCTGAAATAAGCCATGAGATTAACATACAGAATGCATCGCGCAGTGGTAATCTTGAAAATGTAGAAAATGGTAATGAATAACTCAAAAGTACTTTTAAGATACAACAACGAAAATTGTCACCAATATAGAACCTTGCAAGGGACTGCCCATGATCAAGTCAAAAGAACGGAGACTTTATACGTTCATGATGGTGGCTGGGCGTATTCTTAATACGTGAATATTATTAACTCACGATATAATTGCACAATTACCGTGAAATATTTTGAGAGAGGATTACCATACAAAATGCTTTGCTACCATTATTCATAGTAATATGACACTGAATTTAGTGCACAGCGGCCACCTTGAAACTATATTATATACAAAAAAATATTTATGTATTTTGGATATACAATATCTCAAATGAGCATCAATGTAGAATCATGGGCTTTGTGTGTCAAAAGCAAGATGGTGACAGAGCATACTATTTTAAATTCAAAATCTATAATTCAGGATCCAATAACACAATTAACACGAAACATTGCAAGAGTGGAGAAACAGATAAGATACCTCCCTTTCATTAATCACAAGAATATCACACTCCATATAGCTCGTAGCTGTCACCCTGAATATACGGTATATTAGTCATTAATATCGGCAATCCACTATTTATTACAGTTCCAATGACAAAACGCAGCAAATATGTAATCTCACATAAAAGGCTTTCTCTGCAATAGGCGCAAGAAAACGATTTCATACATTCAATATGGTGGCTGGACGTACTTCTGTAAAATTTCATTAAATTCCTCTGGATATAAACGCGGAATTACAACGTAACTTAGTAAACTGAAAGTCTTATGTAGAATACCACAATTAGAGTTCATCACTAGAATAATCAATTATACTCCTTGATAAGAACCAAGAGTTATAACTATATTCCTACATTTAGGAGAATGTAGGCTATATGTTCTTTACTGAATATCTTGTTTTGATTTGATTTAAATTTTCCCAATTTTCTTTTGCATAAACCTCTTTTGTTTAATGGTAGAGGCGTGTGTACTCGTAGGCGTAGCCTGTATTTTGATGGCGAATGCATCATGTGATTTCATAGATCGCTGTCCAGTGATATAAACGTTGAAACACAGAGAGCACTATTAAACCAGAATCGCTGACTTAAGCATGTTATTTGGTCAGACAGATGTTGGTTTTGTGTTGCATCATAGAGAAGAGCACAAATCCAAGCTGGCTGATTTTAGCAAAGCGATTTGAATTTTCATTATGCGTGGCTTCATCAGCTATATCACTATATCACCAAACCTAACGTCTCCTCACCAGGACACGTTGGACCGTTTCAACAACTCCGACCACTCCGTGGCCCAAGACAGGCTGGGAGTAAGCCATTCCCTATTTCGTAAGTGCCACATAACACTACTCAGCACAAGATAAGACATGTTGACCACTTATTTCCGGTCCCATAGCGTGATGTGCACGTGTCAATGAACATATTCCATGAGACAGCTGTACTGATGCATGATGGCTGTCTCTTGGCGCATGATTTAAATTCTGATATTGAACTTGTGTTTCAAGAAAACAGATGACACATGCCTTCTTGTTTGATGACATAGAGGAAAGGAATTGAAGCAATGAAAATTATACCTATCCAATCATCTCGTTCTTCTCCGTTCTTCTTTGTACTTAACTTTTTATCCATCCCACATGTTCTTGTACATGATGTAGGTGATGGATGCATGAATAAGTAAAATGGTAGACATAAATTGGGTATCTATTTAAAAATTAAAGAACGTTATTGTAAGGCACTCACAGAAATGTGATATTTTAATCAGGAAATGTAGTTTTACAACAAAAAGTTATTTAAGAGTCAATGGACAACTGCTTTTATATATCACGAACACAATACACAGGACATTTCTCTATCAACACAGAAACATGGTATTTTAAGAAAGGAAATTCTTATTTAGTGTATCCGTCTCATCGAGTACAGACACTCCTCGTCATTAATTATACTTAATAATTAAAATCCATCAGGTGGGTGTCCTAAATAGGGCCATGCTTTTAATAAAGCCACTGATCGTTTTCTCAAGAAGTTTAACGAAAAAGTAACAGATGACAACACCTCCTTGACACTCGATATCAGCGCGTTTCCTGGTTCCAGTCTCAACTTCGTGCGATTATCCGGTCACCGACATTGAGAGAGTGGTGTTTGTGGATGCCGGTTCATCTAATATTCAGTCAGCACATTTCGCACAGCTGTTGCCATAAGTACTTTTGAAAGATTATTGTTGAAATGTCTTCGTACTCCACTTGTAATTTTCTTTATATCCACAATGCCATATTTCTGAAATCTTGACTGAATAAGCTGCTTGGATAAAAATGTGTCCACAATAAAGCAATGGGTGGGCTTGTTAGGGCATCTCAACTTAGGAATGCCTTAAAACTACATCAGGGATTTCTTTATCATCCACAACTTGCTTTATTAGTGCTATAAGGAGTACTTAAATTAAAATGCATAATAAGTTACGTTCTTATTTTTGGTTTAATTGCAGTTATGGCTCCCATACAATCTAAACTTCTTTCCACAGTAACTCCTCGTCAAGCTGATCCCTAACGGGCATTCTATCAACACCAAGAAGGAAGGTAAAGAAAACCCTGCGGCGCCAACTCATCAATTCACGGGCTCTAAAAATTCTGAAGGCTCTATTTCAAGATAACCTGTCAGCAGCAACGCCAAAACCTACGAGGAACAAAATGGCTCAGAGGCACAAAATAGAGAAGAAAGATGTCATTCTGTCAACGATTTGTTTTGGCCTACCACCAGTGGAATTGAACAACGTAAACAACATACCTCGATAGCTGGTACTGCTTCCTTTGTTAACACGATCGTGTTGCTGACATGCGGCTGTGGGCAAGTTGTAGGAAGTATGTGCACGAAGAAAGTGTTGGATTAACAAAATCAGACAGAGATACCTTCTTTGTCCTAAATGTGTGTGATTTCAATCCAAAGCGCCTGTGTATGAATGTAACCAATTTAAATATGTGCTCCTCTTCCACCACAACGCATAACATGTATGTAGTATGATAGCATTAAATTAAAGAAAATGTATAAACTAATTTATGTCAAATAATTACACCTCTCTTATGTACACAACAGTACATAAACATTCTGAAATCTTAAAGTGGCCTTATTTGGGACACCTCATTTGTTATACTAATTCCGATCATGTGGTCTTCTATTATACATTATTCATCGCCCGCGCCATTTTTTTCACATTAACCTACTGTATACTATTAAATAAATTAACTTAATAATATAATCAACGAAGAGCCTAATAGTAATATAACGATGGGAGTGTCGAAATTACGTTCAAATAGTTTAGATTCAGCGCAAGCAATTTCTAGTTAGGGGGAAGCATGGGCGCCCATAGGATTGTTTCCAGAGGGGGGCCACGTAAATATTTTCGTTTCATTACCTACCTGTCACCCCCCTCCCCTCCCCTCCACCCCCACCCCCCCCACCCCATACACACCTTTTTATATTCAATAACTGGCATTGTTGTAAATGTAAACAAGTTTTAAACCTCGCCCCTTGTACTTGACTCTGAGTGAAATTCCGGGTTATGTAATGATGTGTCATTAGGCGAGTGTGTATAAGTAATGTTATTTCAGAGTACCGATAGCGTAGTTTTGAGATGAGTGCCCCGGAACATGAAACATGATACGTACGTGGTATTTCCCTGAAGGTAGTGTTGAAAATATCGTAGGCCTACTAGGGATGGCTGCTGTCAGCGTCGGCAATCAAATTTCGAATATTTAGGTAACCAGTCGTCATCATGGAGCTTAAATTGAGGTACTCAACTACACAGATGGGCTTAAAGATCAAATTACTACATTCTGTTCTTTCTTACAATGCATGCCACGATGGTTTTACGTTGCTGCCCCGACTTGGAATATGCAGATTTATTAAAGTTGTAACCTTCCCCGGTCACAAGGGATCGAACCCTTACTTTCGGGACGTACGATTTTCATAATCGACCACATATTTTGATTTGGTGCCTTTTTATGTTCTATAATTATGTAATGAAGTGTATAATATCATGTGATTTATTTCCGATTAATTTGTTTAGGTTTTAAGGGATTGTAATTGACAGGATCTGAGTCTATTTATATGTGAATATTTTAACATTGGAATGATCTTCAGTCAGTCTGGAATTGTGTGCAAGAACCAGGAAGTAGGCTTGTTGTCGCCTGGGTTTTTCTCTCGCAAGCTCAAGTGCATGATCACTCATGCAGGTAGGAGGCTTGGTAACCCTGTACTAGGGGTGTGTCTAGGGTATTTTGAAGACCAAGAAGGCACTCATTATATGGTAATGTTTTGTTTTGATTGGCTGGGCCCGTGAGGGAAGCCAGGTAGGCCAGTGATTTGTGGAGGGGAGATGAATGTTATTAGGACTTGACGAAGCTGTGAGGGCGAATCATTCATAGGACTCCGTGGGGAGTAGTACTCATTCTTTGGACCGCGTGTAGGGCGGTGTACTCATCCTTTAGACTCCGTGTGGAGTGGTTCGTATTCTTGGTAAGACTCCGTGAGGGAGTGGAACTTGTATTTTGGACGTGTGTTTTTGGTGGAGAAGGAAGGTATTTCAGACGATCACAAGTTGGTGTTCGATGTGCAATTACTGAGTTGCTGGCTATACATTCTCAAGGGAATTATAAGCCTAGTTTCAAACAAATAGTCTAGATTGTTTGTCTCGAATCGCATGAAGTATTGTAAACTAACGTCTGTATACCGAAATTCTGAAACCATAGAGGTAAATTGTTATACGACAAATACTAGTAAAATATGCTATGTATTAGTAAACTCAGGAGCGGACTAGATGCGATAATCCAACACACGGATTTAAAGCATCTTTGTATAATCAGATCCACGAAACTAGATAAATCGTTGGATGCTGACCATCAAAGTAATAATGTACATAATATTCATAGTTGAGAGGCTTGCATGTGAAATATATAGTAATTGTGCTGCGAGTAAGTAGGAGTGATTCTCTGGGAGCAACTAACCCCCGAATCAGTAGAGTTAAGTCGTCACAGCTGAAGTCAACGCCTGTACGTACCAGTCAACCCTTCAATATGTCATAAGTGTGCCTGTGTGAATATGATAGTGAGTTTTAGATAGTGTGTACGACGAGGATACTGCGAAGTGTATTTCATGTCTGGTATCAGAATATATTGTACATTTTACCAAATCTGTAGTGCTTTTATGTATGAGGTAACCAGTGTAGTTAAGAGTGAATGTTTATTGCTGTTGCTCATACCGTACAGGTGTTTAACCCTCACGCAACCCGTGAAGCCGAGCAGTTACAAAGTTTCCATAACATATGAGGCTGTTTCTTCGCCTGAGTGTGTGTATTTAACTATGAGTGGCATACACTATAAATATGCGTTTGCTAAAATTACAAATTTAAAACAAGATGTTCAGTAAAGAACATATAGCCTACTTTCTCCTAAATGCATGGGTATTGTTATAACTCTTTGTCCTTTTCAAGGAGTATGATTGAATGTTGGTTGTAGTAGCTTGTTGAAATACAACGTGCTATAGGGATATTAAACATGAATATGAGGTGCCCTTTGCTAGTGCCACCTCTGTACCAAATTTCGTTCAATTCGGTTTCACCGTGTTTGAATTGATAGGGGGAATCGATTTGCACACATACTTGGCCACCATCTGCAAACTATTGGGCTGATGTTCTTGCAGTTTGGTCTGAATATGTTTCCCACATAAAGATATGGTGTTGCAAAATTTGGTAGAGACCAGATTATTAGGTTGGTCGTAATTACATTTTAGCTTTTAACATTTGGGTGGCCGCAATTACGTTTCCGTCAAGATAGCGGTGATATAAAACATGACACTGAGGTGCCCTTTGCTAGTGCTACCTCTGTACCAAATTTCGTTCCATTCGGTTTCACCGTGTTCGAATTGATAAGGGGAATCGATTTTCACACAAAGATAGCCGCCATCCGCAAAATATTAGGCTGATGACCTATTAGTTTGGTCAAAGGATGCTCCCTCCATAAAGGTATGTTGTTGCTAAATTTGCTAGAGATCGGATGATTAGGTTAATCGTAATTTGATTTAAGCTTTGAACATTTGTGTGGCCGCCATTACGTTTCTGTCAATATGGCGGCGATATAAATCATGACACTGAGATGCCCTTTGCTAGTGCTATCTCTGTGCCAAATTTCGTTCCATTCGGTTTCACCGTGTTTGAATTAATAGGGAGAATCGATTTTGACACAAAGATGGCCGCCATCCGCAAACTATTAAGCGAATGACCTATTAGATTGGTCAAAGGATGCTCCCTCCATAAAGGTATGTAGTTGCAAAATTTGGTAGAGATCGGATGATTAGGTTAATCGTAATTTGATTTAAGCTTTGAACATTCGTGTGGCCGCCATTACGTTTCTGTCAAGATGACGGCGATATAAAACATGACACTGAGGTGCCCTTTGCTAGTGCTACCTCTGTACTAAATTTCGTTCCATTTGATTTCACCGTGTTTGAATTAATAGGGGGAATTGATTTTCACACAAAGATGGCCGCCATCCGCAAACTATTACGCTGATGACTTATTAGTTTGGTCAAAGGATGCTCCCCCCATAAAGGTATGTTGTTGCAAAATTTGGTAGAGATCGGATGATTAGGTTAGTCGTAATTTGATTTAAGCTTTGAACATTTGTGTGGCCGCCATTACGTTTCAGTCAAGATGGTGGCGATATAAAACATGACACTGAGGTGCCCTTTGCTAGTGCTACCTCTGTACCAAATTTCGTTCCATTCGGTTCCACCGTGTTCGAATTAATAGGGGGAATCAATTTTGGCATAAAGATGGCCGCCACCCGCAAACTATTAGGCTAATGACCTATTAGATTGGTCAAAGGATGCTCCCTCCATAAAGGTATGTAGTTGCAAAATTTGGTAGAGATCGGATGATTAGGTTAATCGTAATTTGATTTAAGCTTTGAACATTCGTGTGGCCGCCATTACGTTTCTGTCAAGATGACGGCGATATAAAACATGACACTGAGGTGCCCTTTGCTAGTGCTACCTCTGTACTAAATTTCGTTCCATTTGATTTCACCGTGTTTGAATTAATAGGGGGAATTGATTTTCACACAAAGATGGCCGCCATCCGCAAACTATTAGGCTAATGACCTAGTTATTTGGTCAAAGGATGCTTCCTCTATAAAGGTATGTTGTTGCAAAATTTGGTAGAGATCGGATGATTAGGTTAATCGTAATTTGATTTAAGCTTTGAACATTTGTGTGGCCGCCATTACGTTTCCGTCAAGATGGCGGCGATATAAAACATGACACTGAGGTGCCTTTTGGTAGTACTACCTCTGTACCAAATTTCGTTCCATTCGGTTGCACCGTGTTCGAATTAATAGGGGGAATCGATTTTCACACAAAGATGGCCGCCATCCGCAAACTATTACGCTGATGACTTATTAGTTTGGTCAAAGGATGCTCCCCCCATAAAGGTATGTTGTTGCAAAATTTGGTAGAGATCGGATGATTAGGTTAGTCGTAATTTGATTTAAGCTTTGAACATTTGTGTGGCCGCCATTACGTTTCCGTCAAGATGGCGGCGATATAAAACATGACACTGAGGTGTCCTTTGCTAGTGCTACCTTTGTACCAAATTTCGTTCAATTCGCATTCACCGTGTTCGAATTGATAGGGGGGGACAGACATTCAGAGTACACACACTCACACACACACACACACAGACATACACACACACAGACACACACACATACACACACACAGACAGACACACTTTTTTCGCCCTGTGTTGATCTCATAAGTCTACTTTCATTTTTTGCAAAAATCGAAAGTAGGCTAAAATAATACAAAGAATGTACATAAAATTTTAACATATATCATACACAATCAATGTGCAAAAACAATTATTTAAATACCGGTAACAAGTTTGGAATTTTCTCATTGGTACAATTTCACATTCAAGTCAGATCAACTGCAAGAACACCAAGGTGACTAAGACGATCCTTTTATTTATGTCTTTAAATAATCAACAATGCCAAAGTACGGTATATTCTCTTGTGGAGGGCTTTTAATTAAATCAACTTGACGTTTAATGACCAAGCAGTTTTGTACAGTTTTCCAGAAATTTTTCCGTCCCTTGGCAGTTGCAAGTTTGTCCCCCCATCATTACGGGTCTGAATACAGTAAATTATCCAATATTGTAAGCACGACCTTACAGGACCAGTGTCTTACTAGTCAGCATAGAAAAGCTTATTTTAGGGGTTAAGAAACGCTAGCGATGTTGCAATGTCTAAAAATATCTCCAGAACGTGCTTTTCATATCGACACTGCCGAAGTGAGGTGGCAAAAGTAGTAGCCACTCAAGATAGTGATGGGGAAACACACGGTATTTAACACTAGGCATAACCGTATTGAAATTTGGAGCTTACCTAGATGTTAGGTCCCTTTAAACATCAATTATCATCATCATCATCCATTGGTGACAAGAGTGCATGGCATCATTAGAACCATATTTTTATTTAAAAATTGTAAATACATATTACGTCAGCAACATTACAGAATTTTGTTGTTGTAACAGTTGTCAGTTGACTATTTGCAACTTCCAGTTAAGAAACAAACTGGTGTGACAATGAACAATCTTATTTCAACATTCTCGGAAATCCAGTCCCCCTAAGGGCGTCTACGATATTAACCCATGCATGAGTACCAAATGGCCGAACAGACCCACTTAAAGCTTGAATATTCTAAGAACAATTCTTAGTGAGCACCCACAAACTGAGAGTAATCAACATGCACAATTTCAGTTTCATAGCCCTCGTGGTTACAAAGATTCGATGATTAACGAGTGAGTACCTCCTTTTTGGATTATATATAATACGATAAGATTGCCTTACTTACCTTTAAATGAAATATAAATCCATTCGTAGACGAAGCACACAAAATTAATAAATACTACTGTCAGCACACAGACACAGTCTAGGCGGCCGTTCATAGTGAACACAATACACACGAATGGAATGTAGGCTACGCGCATATAAATTACATTATTCCTTTGTAATATTACTCAAGTGTCTAATTTAAAGCGAAAGCACACCAGAACTATTGCATAACTGACATAATATGTAGGATGATTTTAACCTTCCGGTGGGTGCTACTGATCATATCTCATATTCGTCAACTACCTTTCAGTAGTTACGTCTTTCCACATGACATTCAAGTCCATATCGGCCAGTTTGTCAATGACCCTTCTACACATTTGCTGTTGTTGCAAAAGTGATATGCGAGGCAGATTGCGCCTGATCGAGCACCATTATGTAATAGACGATGTAGAGAACGAATGAGTGTTTCACTAATTGAAGCAAACCTATTCTTCAGCAAATATTGTAATTTTTAAAAATTCAGATTTCTGACGTGTGCCAGACAGGCTTAATGCGCCCACTGCCATTATACAGTATTTAATGTTTGACCTGTCGGAATGTTAAATATCTGCGGTCAAGCTGTATGTCTCTCACCAAGGCGGACCGGGTTCGATTCCCGATCAATGCATGTGAGATTTTCGATGTGAAATGCCATGTCCTGTGGTTCGGATTCCACGTAAAATGGAGGTCCCGTGGTTTATGATCGCGAGATTAACGGTCACGTTAAACTACAAACTACTACTGTTAAATATCTGAAGTATTTATATTTAGTACAAATTAATTAGAATACTGTAAGCACTTTTGCAAAAAAAAAGGTTGTTCTCAGTCTGATTTTCATATCGTTTTATTTTTCAAGGTTCCAGGGGGGGGCATGCCCCCCCTGCCCCCCCGTATGGGCGCCCATGGGGTGAAGTATTAACAGCTTATCACACTTGGAAACTGGCAAGCTATTTCATGGCAGGGGTTGAGCAACTCTATGTGAATATAGCACAATGAATTTCCGTGAGAGACTGTTTGTCTTAGTCTCTCAACGAAAATATCACAAGGTAGTGGTGCGGTTAAGCTAACATTTAGCAGAAAGATTCGTACGTCACTGAATCACATGATGTATGATGCTTCGATACTATTGGGGATTTGGTGAAGTTGACGTAATCTGTGTGGGAGTGATCCCACGTGACCTATAATATTATAAACGAACTGGCATGCATAAGTGGGGTAACCTTTTACTTTGATGTTACTCATTGACTTATGCTTATATCTTTATTTTGATACATATCATTAGCTTATAAAATACTTCGATAATTTTGCTCATCCGAGCACTACGGTATCTTTCAAAAATAAAATTGGGTATAGCAGTGCATGGTTTGAAACAGTATTAGAAACTGCGGGAAGTAATTAAGTAATTCTAAAAGAAATTCACAGTTAGGAAGTATAATAAATTAGTTTGTCTGGGCTTAATAGGCAACCTAAGAATGATACCAGCAATAGACATACATTTTCCATTCAGAACCAGTCAGCAGACAGTTGGGGCACGTGACAACAAAAGGTACAATAGCCCATTTTGTACAGGGCATGTTCACAGTTCCCAGGATAATATGTGAACTATTCCCTGAAGTAAAGGACCATTATAATCAGTGACAATGTTAGTAATTTTCGAATAATTTTGAGGACAGTTTGAGGAAGGCTGCAGGAGGTGTGTCGTGAAACCAGAAATTCATTGCTAATTGATATCAAGCGCCGAGGCGTTAAATACGAGTGTATGAAAGACAGGACGCATATAAACGTCTCTTGGATATTGGAGAACAAAGCCCAATACAGCGCGCTAGAGAGTTAAATGGACACGAGGCTGATGATCAAGATGTCCCCAGTCCCTTAAATGAATTATTAACAACAACAAAGTAAGATGGAAAAGTGGAGCGCAAAGTTAAGATACGAGACAAGATTAGTACGAGTGTTGTACTACAAGTAATACCACATAATATGTACTTTGATAGGGTCAGTGGATATTATAGCCTAGCTCAGGGGTCTCCAAATTGTATAGCCAAAGGGCAACACAGACCCCTACTCTAAGTCCCAAGGGCCAAGACCTAGCTAGCTCATCACACCGACATACTGTAGTTTTGAGTGGAATATCTATAGTGCAGGGTGGGGGTGGACTCCGCTCCGTTTGCTCGTGGCTTCTTGCCTGCTTTCGGCACTACTTATCTGTATGAAGAGACATTCTCCAAAATGAAACATACAAAATTATTCACAGATCCTTCTTAACTGATGAGCATATGAAGTAGCTGCTGATAATTTCCACTAGCAAAACTTGATTAACAACTACAAAGAATTGCCAGTGGGAAGTCACAGCGACATACGTACTTCAAACCCCATTAATGGCAATTATAATAATATTCAATTTTATTATGTGTGACAGTTATTGTGTTTCTAAATTGGTCGTTAAATAAAAACATCTGTTTCACTGTAATCAAAATAAGCTATGGCGGGCCGGATTTGTGGTGCTCGCGAGCCAGTGTTGGCCCACGGGCCGTAGTTTGTAGATCCGTGTCCTAGCTTAATATTTCCAAGACGAACATTTCTGCGATATAATGGTGGTGTTATATATGAATGGAGGCATCAACATTTCGACCAGATCTACAGATGGCAACATGGGCGTCTAGATGAAGGGCGATACTTCAGCCACACGAAGAGGCGACGGAAGATCTACTTGTTGGAGATGGGGCGTGTTTCCTCTCTACCACATGAAAAGGCACTGATACCAGATCAACCCAAGTTACACTTCAAAGGTAGAATTAATATCAACATAGTAGTTTCTCGTAGCCTAACAATTTTCATATATTTCAGTTTATTTTGAATTTTAAAAGGTGGATGAATTATTAGCCTACGTCTTAGAAGGCGATAGTATATATTTGAATTATTAAGAATTATATAGATATTTAAGGAGGAGAGTAAATATTGACCGACCTTAACTGCAGGTCACTTGCTGGAGATCGATGTGGCACAGGTCACTCGGTGATATATTATTGTTTACATCCAAAGCATGTGTTTGGCCTCGAAGTACACATTTATTGGCCACGACACAGTCCAACTGACTTGCAGGTCATATGGCAGTATGTTATCGTTTACATCCGTAACATGTGTTTGGCCTTGAGTACAAGTTTATTGGCCACAGCAGAATCCGGCTGTTTTGTAAGCCGCACGCGAACGAGCATCCAAAGTAACCAATACTGAAATCTAGGAATATAGCGATTTTCTCGAACACGACGAAGACTACAATCACGTACCAAAGCATCTATCATAATAATGTTATTGGTTTAACGTCCCTTTTAACTACTGCTTCTTTAAGAGATGCCGGGGTGTCAGGAATTTGCTCCGAAGGGGTTCTTTAACGTGTCAGTAAACCTACTGACATGGCACCCTCGCATTTGCGCACCCTCAAATGCCAACTGACTGCACCGGGATTCAATCCCGCTACCTTGGCTTCAGCATGTGAGAACGTTACCGCTGAGCCACGCAGCCAGTCAAAGCATCTATCCGCCCGTCAACAACGTGTAATCAATTTTTCTTGTTATGGGGTAGGTACTGAGCCCGTCGGTTGAAAGCCGTCTTGGGGTTGCTTTGATAATGGACAGTACGTTTAAAGAGGAGTCGTCTTTATCGGCGTGAAATGACCGTGGGAGCTAAATTTGATTGACAGAATTATTTTATTGAATTTCATTTTTGTACGGCAAGTCAAAGGAAATACACAATAGTGAGAGAGCACTGGACGCGTATAAAGATAAGGTAAGATAAGCCCGTGGATCCCTGATGGGCAAGGGCCTCCTGCCGGAGTGGTAGGGGGCTCAAGCAGTCTCCTAACGTAAGAGGAGCCAGTTCTTGAGAGATAACTTTCCTAAATTCATATTGACAAGCATTAATGCAAATTAAAATAACACACATCCTGACTACGGCATTTACATTTTTATACTATTACAATGTTCTGAATTTCCTTACATAGTTATCTATCCCTGGCTTTTCTGGTCCACGTAACACCTGCCTCGAACCTAAATTCATCCGGCCATCTGTGACGGGGGCGTCCTCTGCTTCTCTTGCCAGCTCTTGGATCCCACATAGTCATCTATCCTGGTGCATTCTGGATATCTGTCCACCCCAGCGCCATTTCATTTGCCGAGCTCTTGTTGCTGTGTCCTCCGCCCCACTTCTTTTTTTCGCAGATCCGTGTTAATGATTCTTTCGCTTAGCTTAAAGTCTAGGATCCTCCTTTCAATTTTCTGTTGACAGATTTGGAGCAGTCTTGTCTGACATTTCCTAAATGACCAAGTTTTTCATCCATAGATTAACACTGGGATGACACAGCTTTGTAGTACGTCGAATTTTAATTTAGGGCTCAACGATTTATCCATAAGAATGAAGCTTAGGCTCCAGAATTTTCTCCACGTCAATCCAATCCTTATCTTGATTTCTCGGTCGCTCGTTTGAGTCGTACTTATTGCTTGGCCTAAATATATATACTCGCTGCAATATTCACTATGATTGGTAACTCTTCGGAATTTGTAATTATTTAGGTTTTTGTGGGGTTCATTTCCAGTCCCACTTCTTTGCTCTTGTAATAGAGTTGACCTAGCATTGTGTTTAGTTCCTTTCTGACTTGGCAAATAGCACAATGTCATCTGCAAACCGGAGGTTAGATAGACGTATTCCGTTAATGTTAACTCCGAAGTTCCTGTTTCCCCAGTTTAGTTTTCTGAACAAAATGAACGCGTATTGTGCCCGATACCCCAGCTTCGAATTGGGCGGCCCGGCCCATCACCTCAACCCGAGTCCGGTACAACGATAAAAAATGAACACAAATCCTGAACGATATAAATAAATTCGGTTTCAAAAGAAAACAAGTTCTGGGCGGACGAGATTCTAACAATCCCAGGGCGTGAAATAGGATAGGGTACATGGGTATCGCCAAAACGAAGTTATTTTGTCAAATAGTTCAGGCCTCAGTATGAAGATTAAATGAAAGTTGCCTTGAAAGAAACATCCTGCATTTAATCTCAATGCACATGGTACAAAAATAAAATAAAGTGACAATGCCTACCCTACACGTAGAGATCCTCGAAAATTAAGGCTTGAAGTGCAATGAAGTTGAGGAAAAAAATCATGTGAAAAATCAAAATATCATGGGGTCAAAACCTCTACGTGTCCTAACTTTCGACACAATGAACTTACAGAAATCCCAAACTGTTCCCTAATTTGGATTTTACATTTAACCACATTTATATCTGAGCCATCTCTTATTATACTGTCGATTCATGAGATGCTTTAAAAATGACAAAAAAAAAACAAATTATTCCTCGCACTGGATTTTCTTATAAATAAATGCCTATAGTATATTTACACTATGGATGTGCACTCATGGTATAACTGTTCACATTTTAGATACACAATATTACTACTATTTTTGCTTCTGATAACTATTTTACAACGAATTCAAGCATTCCACATCCAGTTACAAGTGGTGTATTTTACATTATTGAATTTGCTCAAATCTGATTTACTCTTCGCATGACTTTCATACGCGTTGTAGCAGCTTTTAATGCCCCATGTTGGTAGCGACAATTGTAGCAGTTTAGCTAGCCCTATGTTGGTAGCGACAAGTGTAACAGTTTGACCCTCACGTTGAGCGACAAGTGTAACGGTTTACCTTTGCCTAAGCTATGTTGTTTTAATGGGCGCCAAGACCTCAATGCAATGTTGAAATCTAAATTTGTATTTAACAACGTCTAGCTCTGGTAGAACACCTTCAAGAATCTATTCACTCAGATCGTGGTATGATTTGATCATTTACCCAACAAACAATTGTATCAGGAGAAGGAATTGGTCTATATCTAATGCTACCTACTGAAAGCAAAGATTACATTGTAAAAGAAATGAATTTATTATATAAAACAAGTATAGCAAAATTAATAATAATAATAATAAGTAAAAGATTTAAATTGGAGCGTTGTGATTTGAATATTACCGATAGAAAATTACGTGAAAACGGAGTCTGATAAATTATTGATTTTACTCTTACTCCCAAGCTATGAAGTTACTGAAATATGAAATATAAAACAAAGAGAAATGAGAGATTGCGTATTTCTGCGTCATTCGCGCTTACCACTGGAAATGGCCGAAGCCTTTCCCTCGTACTGGATGATGCTGTGAGCTTCCCACAGTCTCCTGGACGTCGTCATCTTTGTCGATATTTGATGATATTCTGGTAGATTAGATAATTCTATGGTCCGTACATCGGACCTAAACACTCGTACAACCACACTGGTTAGGTTTTACAAAAGTTAGTCCTCCACTCCACGGAACATCGGAGCGACTCCCGCGTGCACCCGTACTCGTTAAGTTCTACACAGATAGTCTTCGTTCCACGGAACATCGGAGCGACTCCCGCGTGAACCATACTCGGCAATTTCTACACAGATAGTCTTCGTTCCACGGCGCGCTGAACGATATATGCACACGTCGCATCCCCACTCTTCATCCGACTTCTAGCTTACGTGGTCTCCACTGATTGGCTGCACTCCACGCGCTATACTCCCCTCCTCTGGCTCATTACACTCGGCGGGAGGGTTCCGTTCCAACTATCCGCCTTTTCTTGACGCTGCAACCCCGCTTGCGTAATACTTCCCGACAAGATTAAGCGTGTACTTGAATTCCCAGTGAGTCACGTCTCTCGATATACCCTAACTGACGAAACTCCGTTAAATTCCGTAATCACATAACTTTCTATGATATTGTCGTTCGTAATAATTTGCTTGATAGCGTTTTCTAAGACATAGAAAACCTATCTGTATGCTTATAATTTTTATAAAATGCTCCGAAAATATCTTAATAATAATTATAATAAATTAATAATAATAATAAATTAACATGAGAAATTCTCTTGGCCGAACAATTTGCCGCGTAAATAAATATAGAATGGCATCCTACTGACTTATGCCAGTGGCATAAAACCCCTCGAAAAACACGTTACATATTCGCCTCGAATCATCGGATGATTTACCGTGACGACGGTCCATTATCCGATTATCCCAGACACGTTAATAAACCCTATCCAAAATACATATTACATAAATGAGATCACCCTAAATTACAGATATATACACTCATAATTTTTCTTCACGCACTTTGCGTCAAAGTTTGTTGTCACTATGGATTGCACTTTGCAACCAGTCCAATGTTTTACATATAGAATAGTGTTCCACGGATATTTCCGCCTCTCAAATTTCTCTATGTTGGAGAAATAGACATAATTAATGTGTGAGCACTATGTATTTATGATGTCACATCACACGCATCAAGGTGTTCTGATATATGTATATCTCCCTAGAACTTTCTAATTTCACTGGAGGTTCCTTCCTTATTGTGAAATTAATCCCACTTATCACTGAGCACACGATCACACTATTGTGGCTGCGCCTCGTGACCATAATACTTGATCTCTCTTTATAAAAGATGAAATTAATATTGACTTCTGAAAAAAAACAGTAAATGCGCATTACATATAACACCAAATATTTCTGTGCCGTAATCGCCCTGTCTTGTTAAGTTCCCGTAGACCATATTCTACTTAATAATAGTTCTGAACACAGACCAGTTCTCCTCCCACAAATAATACCTTTGAACAAATTACCTTAAATTACACACTTACAAATCTTACATGGCGAGGCCGTAAACAGAAATCACGTGTGCTGTTATGTATGAGTTTCATGAAGGACTGTCTCGCCTTCTGATGGCCCATCTTTTGCCTCGTGGACGCCTTAAGCAAAAATACCCTGTCCAAGCGCTCACCCATCACTAGGAGGCAAATGGGAATTCACCAGCGCTACCAAATTCTGGCCTTGGTGTATCGAGACATTTTAGTGCTCAAGAGCATCCGACAATCCCGTCATATTTCCCTGTACCTTAAAAACTCTCATTTACTTACATACTACCCCCCTGTGTGACTTCTGATACGCCTGCCTGGAAGACCATCTCCTCCCACGCACCAAATACCACATTTACTCATTTGATAGGCTGGCTCGCCAGCTAAACATCCTCACTTTATGACACATACTTTCGGAGACTATGTTTATTATACGTTCCGTATAATCGGTTTCCCTCACTATTCTCCAGCACATATGCTGTTTTCCCAATACGTTTGGAAACTATAAATGTTTCTGCGTCACCTGCTTCCAACCTTGCAAGTGGCTCCCTTTAAATGAACGTCATCACGTTGCTCCACTAGCATATTTCTCAGTGTCTGTAACGATGCCCTGTTGCTACTGCCCACACATGCACATATTAAAATACCGTCCTCTGCTTTAACCACAGGATAATCCCTACATAAATTAGTGTCCCTCGATAGCATGTCTGCAAGAATGTTATCTTTACCTTTAATATATTTTACTGTGAATTCGTATTCCTGCAGAACAATAATCCACCTACTAACTCTGTTAGAACTGAGTTTACAAGTTCTCATATGCAGTAATGCATGGTGATCTGTGTGGATCTCAAATTTCCCCCCTACTAAATACATTCTAAATTTCCCTAAACTGAAAACAATACCTAAAAGCTCTAACTCAGTAATCGTGTATCTTTTCTCTGCTGCTGTCAGTCCTCGCGAGGCTAAAGATACAATGCACAGATTACCCTCATCATCTTTCTGACATAATACTCCAGCAATGCCTATATGTGAAGCATCTGTCATAACCACATATTCCTTATTTTTTAACGGATATTTCAGCACTACAGCTTTCTCAAAACCTTCCTTCAGCGCTCTAAAAGCCTGATCATGCTTGGACTCCCATCTCCACCGAGTCCCACTTTTAAGCAATTCCCTGAATGGTTCTACCAACCCTGAGTATTTAAGAACGAACCTCCTGAAAAAGTTGCAAATTCCCAGGTAAGTTTTTGACTGTTTAACATTCTGTGGCACCTCTGCGTTAAGTATCTTATTAACCCTACTTTCTTCTGGTGTTACACCTCTACTCGACACACTATGACCTCAAAATGTCACGTCTGACTGACAGAATGACGACTTAGACAGCTTCAAAGTGAACCCTGCCTGATCTAACTTCTGAAAAACTATATCTAAATGACGTAGATGCTCCTCAAAACTGCGTGAACTAATTACCATATCATCTATGTAAATGGTTACAAACTCTCCTGTGTCATCCCCTAATGCGATGTTTAAAGCCCTAATTAAAGCTGCTGAACTACTCTTTAACCCATAAGGTGTTCTACAAAATTGATAAAGGTTATATTTATGACTAAAAGCTGTAAATGGTCTATCTTCGTACATAAGTGGCACTTGCCAAAAATTGGAACTCAAATCTACACAAGTGAAATACTTCTTCCCCTCAAATGTTTGTATTAATTCCTCTATTGACATAGATTTCAGCTGATCTGAACTAATTCTACTGTTAACCAAACGAGCGTCTAAACAAATACGAACCGTGCCGTCGGTTTTGGGTACCGTGATCAAAGAATTAACATACGGACTGTTAGAGTGCTCAATAATCCCATCTTCAAGCATCTGGTTAATTTGTGCCTCAACTGCACTCTGATAAGCGAAAGGTACAGGATATCTATGTCCTGTGAATACTGACCTATCAATAACGTTAAATGAATGGGTATAGCAATTGGCCATACCAATGCGATCCTCAAAAACTCTCCTATTACACAATAACACATCATAGAGCCGAACACATTGTTCCACCTCTATATTACCCTGAAATGCAGCATCACGTAACGAGTCCTCTAGACTTCCGTTCGTAATCACACTGCCCACTAAACATGGAGAACCCCGCTCTACGGCTGGCGATATCTCATTTAAAGTACAAATCACACCTACAATACTACTTCTCTGAATTTGGTCATTGAACGCTACTGCTACTTCAGAATCTCCCCATTTAAATTTCAAACTCCCTACATCATAAAATAAGTTACCAGACACTCTACTTAGCCACTCTGAACCCAAGATAACACTGAATACTAAATTTGGAATTACAAGGCAAATCTGCTTCTCTACATGATTATTAATTTTAATGTCTACTAAAACTTGCTTAGAAATTACTTTAGACCTCTTCCCAACAGCTGTGATAACAAAAGTGCTTGTAATTGGCATCTCCTCAAAATTTACTCCAGTTCCTTTCATTTTATCATAAAATGCACTACTTATGCAACTCTTCATACAACCACTATCAATTAAAACATCGGTGTACGCCTCGGACACGTTAAATTTAACTATGGGGCTCTTACTAACCACTTCCTGAATAATACCTTCATCATTTAGTTCATGTAATAATTCATTTCTTACATTTAGGTCATAGGGTTCCTGTATAATTGTATGGACAGGGCATGCTACAGACTGAGATTCTGACCTTACTTCGCAGCCTGGTTCGCGTTTAAAGAACCGCTACACCTGGCCGTAGTACTACTAACTACTGAACTGGTCTGGTTGTTCTGGGCTGTGTTGTCATTGTTTGGCTGTATATTACTACCACTAGGCTGTCCTCTCCCTTGACCCCTATTCTGGTTGTAATTATTGTCATTATAATTTCTCCCTTGATTTCCCCTGAAATCATTTTTTCTCCCTTGATTTCCCCTGTAATCATTGTTCCTCCCTTGATTTCCCCTGAAATCATTGTTCCTCCCTTGATACTGATTACCATAGCCATTTCCTCTGTTCTGATTTAGCTGATTATTGTTATTTCTATTTTGAGCGTTGGCCCCTTCGCCACCGTTCCCTTGAACTTCTTGATGCCTGGCTTCATTTGGTCTATTATTATTATTATTACCCTGGTTCCGATTGAAATTGTCCTCATAACGCCCTCTCCCTAGTGCATCAAATGTGCTTAACAAATTTTTTACTTGTGATATTGTCTTTACATTCTGGATACAAGCAGCCTCCTTGATCCTATAGGGAAAGTGCCTAAGTAGCAACCTTACCACATCACTTTCCTCCTTCAAGCCATCCAGATATTTACACACTAATACCTGCCCTAAAAAGTATTCGGTCATGGTGGAGCTTCCTTTAGGGTTATATTTACCACACACTACTCCCTCACGATGCTGCGACTGAATAACCTCATTCCAGAACTTTTCACAGAATTTCATTTTAAAATCATTGATATCAGTAAACTTGTCTCTGTAGACAGCAAACCAATTCCTCGTTTCCCCCACAAACACTTGTTCTAAAATTTCAACTACCTGGCACCACTCAATACTACCATTTTCCAACCTCTCCCCGAATGTATTATCTATAGTGTTCATGAACTCCATTGGGCACCCCTGTCGATTGCTGAACTTACCCAGTTCTACCTCCCTGTGTGTGCTATTCACAAAAACTGGCCTATTCTGACTATTTTATTGCTTGATCCTAGCTTTTAATTTTAACTCTAATTCTGCGATTTTCTCCTCAGCCTTCCTCTCAATACTGTTTACTGTTAATTTAATGTTTCCTTCTGATTCTTCTACTTTATCATATAGCTTTGCTTGTTTCTCCTCAATCTTGCTAATGCTCTCTCTATTACTCTCTCTTAAATCATTTACTTCTGCAATTATTTGCGAGTGGACTTTCTCAATTCTACCCCCCAGCTGTTCCTTAACCTCTTTAGTTGATACTTGAATCTTGTCAGTTTCTCCCCCCAATTTCTTTTTAACCTGCAGTGTTTCTAATTTAACTAATTCCTTTAAATTTTCAGCCTGTGTGCTGATTCTACTTTCCAACTCCTCCTGTACTTTTCCTAATTTCTTGTCTACATCTGCAATGATCTCTTTAACCTTCTCTTCCATTACTCCTCTGATTTCTCCTCTAATCTGCTCCATTTTCACACTCATTTCCTTGTTGTTCTTATCTAATTTTGCATTATTCTGTTCTAATTTTTTATTTAAAACTTCTGTACTTTCTTTATTTTCCCTACTGTTTTGTTCTAATTTTGCATTATTCTGTTTTAATTTTGCATTATTCTGTTCTAATTTTGCATTTAAAGCTTCTGTACTTTCTTTATTTTCCCTACTGTTTTGTTCTAATTTTGCATTATTCTGTTCTAATTTTGCATTATTCTGTTCTAATTTTGCATTTTAGGCATCACTACTAACTTTGTTCTGATACATGAACTCGAGAAGTAAAGTTTTTAATTCTGGTTGGCCGCCTACACTCCCTGTTTCAGTATCGGGATTTACCTCCGCTACCCCGGTACTACCATCACTCGACATACTGCTCGTATCATCACTCTCCAGTTGATGACCACTACGTAACCTCATCTGTCTTTCTTTCTCATCCCCCATAATGATATACACTGATAAAGACAAATAACCCCCAAAATACAGGCACAGAAATGTATACCCTTCTCCTTCCACAAATGTTATTAGGTTTTCAGCCCCATGCTGTCGGCGACAAATGTAGCAGCTTTTAATGCCCCATGTTGGTAGCGACAATTGTAGCAGTTTAGCTAGCCCTATGTTGGTAGCGACAAGTGTAGCAGTTTGACCCTCACGTTGAGCGACAAGTGTAACGGTTTACCTTTGCCTAAGCTATGTTGTTTTAATGGGCGCCAAGACCTCAATACAATGTTGAAATCTAAATTTGTATTTAACAACGTCTAGCTCTGGTAGAACACCTTCACGAATCTATTCACTCAGATCGTGGTATGATTTGTTCATTAACCCAACAAACAATTGTATCAGGAGAAGGAATTGGTCTATATCTAATGCTACCTACTGAAAGCAAAGATTGCATTGTAAAAGAAATGAATTTATTATATAAAACAAGTATAGCAAAATTAATAATAATAATAATAAGTAAAAGATTTAAATTGGAGCGTTGTGATTTGAATATTACCGATAGAAAATTACGTGAAAACGGAGTCTGATAAATTATTGATTTTACTCTTACTCCCAAGCTATGAAGTTACTGAAATATGAAATATAAAACAAAGAGAAATGAGAGATTGCGTATTTCTGCGTCATTCGCGCTTACCACTGGAAATGGCCGAAGCCTTTCCCTCGTACTGGATGATGCTGTGAGCTTCCCACAGTCTCCTGGACGTCGTCATCTTTGTCGATATTTGATGATATTCTGGTAGATTAGATAATTCTATGGTCCGTACATCGGACCCAAACACTCGTACAACCACACTGGTTAGGTTTTACAAAAGTTAGTCCTCCACTCCACGGAACATCGGAGCGACTCCCGCGTGCACCCGTACTCGTTAAGTTCTACACAGATAGTCTTCGTTCCACGGAACATCGGAGCGACTCCCGCGTGAACCATACTCGGCAATTTCTACACAGATAGTCCTCGTTCCACGGCGCGCTGAACGATATATGCACACGTCGCATCCCCACTCTTCATCCGACTTCTAGCTTACGTGGTCTCCACTGATTGGCTGCACCCCACGCGCTATACTCCCCTCCTCTGGCTCATTACACTCGGCGGGAGGGTTCCGTTCCAACTATCCGCCTTTTCTTGACGCTGCAACCCCGCTTGCGTAATACTTCCCGACAAGATTAAGCGTGTACTTGAATTCCCAGTGAGTCACGTCTCTCGATATACCCTAACTGACGAAACTCCGTTAAATTCCGTAATCACATAACTTTCTATGATATTGTCGTTCGTAATAATTTGCTTGATAGCGTTTTCTAAGACATAGAAAACCTATCTGTATGCTTATAATTTTTATAAAATGCTCCAAAAATATCTTAATAATAATTATAATAAATTAATAATAATAATAAATTAACATGAAAAATTCTCTTGGCCGAACAATTTGCCGCGTAAATAAATATAGAATGGCATCCTACTGACTTATGCCAGTGGCATAAAACCCCTCGAAAAACACGTTACAGCGTTGTTTAAAAACAATATTTAACTCCTTTCTTTCCTGAGCTAACATTTAATTTTTATGACACTTAAGTAGGATTATTTCGTAACACATGACGTTTTTCACACAGATATTTCATTGGTTTATGTTTTCATTTCAATAACTATCACCCTTTTTGATTATCTTCAGTACAAAATTAACATTATATGATTTTACTTTGTGAATCATTAAACCTATTTAATCACCATTCAACCTTTATTACTATATTCCAATTTGAACATTGGATCAAACCCTAGCATTGGTATGACCGCATAGATCGAACCCTTATAATTCAACACTTCATTTTTTTCAATATTCATTATATTCTATACTTCAATTATTATTATTATTACCCCACGACTTCCTTAATCATACATTATCCACGCTCATTTTACCTTGAACTTACTGCGGTGTTAATTACGTTTATATAGTACACAACTCATATATGTAAGTTTAATATGTATAATGTGTAACCTGATCTCAATAGATGGTCTGTGGTACTGTGTTAAAACTTCGGGTCAAATATCGTCCTGCAATTCCTTCCTAAACATTTTTTCTACATTATTTTATCTGTCAAATTAAATATTGCGAAAATCTATACTTATTATGGTGCGACATCCATAAATTGTGATTATTATATTCCACTCCCTAAATCCTTTGTGTAATTAATAAAATTTTGATATGGCCTCCAACTGCTAAAGACTACAACTTCTAAGCTACATTTTATGGTGGATTTCTCTGTACCTTCGTCCTTTGATCCAAATTACCATAGATTGTCCATCTCCAGGTGTTGCTTCCTCGCCTTCCTGTGTCCAACTTCTCCCCGGATCCTGGCACGTCACGTGGCTCCCTTGGTCTCCGAACGGGTCCGTTTGGTCCTCTTTCACCGTCATCCATCTCAGGAATCCCCAATGATCTTCATTTAACCGGACATAGTGTCCTCAATCGAATTTACGTGAGATTGCTCGCACTGCGCGGTGCCGATGACCGTAATATCCATCTTTATCATAATGTTTATTCTCGCATCAAAATACAGTTCCGTCTACCCATAGGTAGAGCCCTGCGCGGATACGCAAAACGTTATCCGCATCCGCCCAGCATCCACACGACTTATATCCGCATCCGCCCCGCATCCGCATGTCTTTTATCCAAATCCGCCGATATTTCAATATTATGTTTAATTTATTAGATAAAGCATAAAGTGTTAAACCAACACATATAGACATTTGAGGAGTGAGTCGTTCCTGGCAATTTGCTTCATTGCAATGATCTTAAGTTGGATGACACTTCTGGTTCTTTGACCTCCGCTTTAGACAAAGAACTGGCTATACTTTTTTGGCTACTTTCGCACTTGTGCCTCAGTAAGTTTGATGTGCCTGATTTGTGTTCTGAGTATAAATACACTTTTTTACAGGTAAAACATCCTACTATATTGTTCACCTTTTCGTTCCCATTGAAAACGTAACCAAATGTCTGCCCTATCGTTGACTTGAGCTTTGTTTTACGTGCTATTGAATATTCACCTTGTTTTATTTTATTAGATAGTTTATCCATGTTGGTCGCGGTAACATTCACTAATAAGTGAACTTCTCTTTACGCTTGGGGAAAGGGATTGACATTTGGCCGGAAATTCCAAGTCAGTCATCATCTTTCTGCTTCTTGACCCATCCATGTTCGCATAGTTGATATCATAACACTCATAACTCGTGCTTGGAAATAAATCTACAGATAAACCTGGAACCATATCTTCCAGGATAGCTTTGACGGCGAAGTAGCTGACATGAGGAATGTTAATTATGTCACCACGATGAACTAACAAGCTTATTGACAGCATTATATCTCGTACGTATAGTAATAATCGCAGTGAGAATTGATGATGATGATATGTCTACTACAAACATACGGTAATTAATAAAATGTAGTTGAAAGTATATGATTAAAATAATCTTCTCGTGCATAAGTGCAATACGTGCCTGACTATTTCGTACGCAATAGGCTATAGGAGTATTCCTCTTTTAAGCATGAAGCTGTAGATTGGCATATCAAATATGTAATATTATCGTAAGTTTGTATTCTAAAAACTATCCGCAAATTTACTCGAAACATTATCCGCAGCGTATCCGCTATCCGCACAGCCATGTAAACTATATCCGCGTGGCGAAAATATTTGCGGATATCCACGGGTTTATCCGCGGATATCCGCATCCGCGCAGGGCTTTACCCATAGGATACTGGTGTTGTCCGTTTCACGAAACGTTAATCAGATTACTTGTGGTAACAATTTACGTAACGAAATTATCGCTCAATCGGCGATATAGGTCACTGACCCATGCAGACATATGTTGCGTCGACCTTAGAGTTCAATAACTCCTCCCTCACTCTGTTACATAATAACAAGTTCTAGAATGAATGAGAAAAGTCTGTTCTCCGGGTGGCTTTTTACCCCCGCTAGCAACAGTTCACAATACGCTTGGCTATGCTTAGTCAGATCAACAGATGTGCTGGGTTAACTTACAATGTTTAATACGCTCGTGACACTCTTACAGATCAAACATTATAACTGCATGATGTTGCACGTTATTGAGTGCGGTCTCCGATCGAGTCATATAAAACTCCAAACTATGATTGCACTGTTATAATCTTTATCACATTCTTCCGCGCATACAGCACATGCCGGATAATACTCCAATAAAAATACTCACTGAACTCCGTTTTCAATTCGATTGTTCCGCACTGAGTGATATTCTAGACTGGTACAGTGGTCCAACTGTTCCACGAAGGTAAGTCAGGTGAAGTGAACGACTCCATGTTCGTGACTTTCCCACGATGCCTCGGAGGTATGCAATCAGAGCGCTCTATAATCTCCCATTCGAACTATTGTGCCCATTCTTCAGTTCCGGTCCTGTGACGTCATCCTTCTTCATGCACCTACTAGAACCTACTCGAGGCTCTGCCTACGTCATATCGGTGATAGTAGAAACACAAATAATTGAAGCCGCCGAAAAGAAAGGAGAGGAAATGATCCACGCATCTATATTGACAAGTGAATGGCATCAACTAAATGGAATCTGCAATGCCAACGTTAGTTGCAGAGTTATTTTAATTCATTTCATTTCAATTGAGAAGGGAGTAATGTTCTTATCAAAATGAAGACAACAATTTCGTCGATTTTATGATGCTCTTACTGTGTTTGTCTGGAATAGCTATGAGAAGAGATATTGCAATGTATAAGAAAAGCATGAGATTCTGGCGCACACAAACACTGCCAAAAGACGCCAAGGAATGCTGGGAGATGATTTTCTCTGATATACTCGTTCTCGTTGTCTGCGTCTCAAATTTTACGAAAGAAAGGGAACTTTGATAATCTAACGTGCGGAAGTCGTGAATTATTTGACATGCAGTCGACCACTTATCTCAACGACGTTTAAGATACATCATCAGTGCAAGTTATAATGCTTTATTGGACTTGTGAGTTTGTCGACAACAGGAAGGCAGAATTTAGAAATATTTTATGATTGAACATTAATTGCATATGTACTGTAAACAAGATTATGTGTGTAAAGTATTGCACATTATGTAAAATATTAAGAAGGGCGTAGGTCACTAGAAGGATATTTGTGTTGTAGTGATAGTGAAAGTGTTATTATGTGATGCAAGGACTAGGTGACGGACAAACTCTAGTTGAGATTTCATTTTTCTTCTTTTTTAAAAATCTCCTTGATATTTGAGTGGATAGGACTCACATTGGGCGTGTTTTATTTGGATTTTTATTTTAGCGTTTCAACGGATTCAACATCAATAAGAAAGGTTTTAATAAAAAAATAAGCATAATTGAGAGTAGGATTGGAGTGTGTTTCGTTATTTATTGTTTTATCCGTAAAAGAAGGGATTGAATGTTGTGATAATTTTATAGAAATATGGAGTTGTTATTGTTAGTTTTGGACCTTTATTTAGCTGGGTAAGCTTAGTTTTATGCATTGGTGAATTTAGTTTGATGAAAACCCACCTGCCAACCACCCCTTAACGCCCTGAGATCCCAAGATCTCGATCCACCATGGTAGTAATATAATTTTGTGTCAGATGGATTAATTGCAAACGTCAACAAGGAGAATACGTGTGAAAAGTAATGCAATTATTTGAAATATTAAGATAAATAATAATGTTATTGGTTTTACGTCCCTTTTAACTACTCTGGCTTTTAGAGACGCCGGGGTGCCGGAATTTTGCCCCGAAGGGGATCTTTAACGTGCCAGTAAATCTACTGACATGGCTCCCTCGCATTTGCGCACCCTCAAATGCCAACTGACTGCGCCAGGATACGAACCTGCAACCTTGGGATCAGCAAGCGAGAACGTGACTCTGAGCCACGCAGCCAGCCGAAATATTAAGAAGGACGTAGGTAATCAGAAGAATATTTGTGTTGTAGTGACAGTGAACTTATTTTAAATGATGAAAGGACTAGGTGACGGACAAACGTCTATTGGATAGAATAGACGTTGTTTGATGGTTTTAACCGGGTCGTCACGCATCAGTAGGCATGGTACCTGGCACGTCATCTGGCACCTGTATAGACACATAGTGTGTATCCTCCTGTTATATTTATAAAGATACAATACATTGCTAAAACATGTCAGCACATTTAGAGGTATTCCTGAATGTGTCGCTTTATACAAACAAACCAGTTTTGTTCTTTGGAAGCCATAGATCATGAGTTCCATAATGGTCTCGGTGAACGTAGCGTAAAGTGGCAGTATGGTTTTGCCGACACAGTTCCCATCACGTATTTATGTGCTGGTACCAGACGGTGTCCCCTATATCCATTGGATACATGCAAAATAAATAACCAACAGAGTGCTCGGATTAATGATTAAACTCGACATCAATATTGCTATGTGACCAAGTTTATTTATTTATAACATATGTGTCACTGAGCAATACGTGTTTAGATTCAATATGATATTTAGTGCTACATACGCAATTGAAATGTTCTACAGTACATGGTGCTATGAGACCAGACTCTGGGAGGCTCTGTCGTTCATTATTCACGCCAGGGATTGAAGAGTTGAAATACGAAATGTGCGAGGTTCACAAATATATAACTTGAATCATTGCTGCAGATATGTGGTACTATTTCCGACCAATTTCTCAGTAAAGGTGTTAAGTTCACCTAGTAATTATAGAAGCCCTAATCTTATGTCAACGCTTATGTTCCTCAGAAGGGTTGTAAGTCCATCGGATAAAATCTTTGCTTGGTTAAAATTATAATAACTGAATGGTGTGCGCACACAGATGAACATGATTTTATTGTTTGAAGGCCTGTCACCATATGGCACATAAGCAAGCCGGTAGAAATAATTTGTGCTCCTATTTCTTGTGAGGCATTTGAGTTCTCCTTCAGGAGGGACCGTTTAAAACTATGAAACGTGTCTTCTGGAATTCTCAATGGATTATTATTATTTTCATTATTAATTATGATACTATTTCTATTTATTTATCATGCATTATTCAAAAAGTATTGGAGGGCCTAGTGAAAACGGGCAAACCCCATATTCAGTACCATGCTTCACAGCTTACATTTACATTGTTCATATTCCCAGTATTGCTATATTTTACAAATATATAATATATATTTGAAATATTAATAATAAAATAAATAATATCATAAATATTACCTTGCTGCTTACTCATTCTTTGCTGTACGCGCGTTCAACTCATCCCTCACTTCATTCGTTCATTCCCCCCAGGGGCTCACAACTCATGGGACGTGCGTTGGAGACCACAGGACCCCAGCTGAGTCTAGCATTGCTTCCACTTACTTGTGCTGGGCTCCTCTCCGTCTTCTTTCCTGTCGACCTCCCTTGGTCAACTCTTGTTCTTTTCCGACCCCGGCGGTATTAGGGTATCCGAGGCCTAGGGAGTCTTTAAATTTCCCGCCTTAACTGGCCCTTGTCTCATCATTCCTGATACCCTCATTCTTCGAGGGGTCAGCCTCCTTTTTCTTTTCTTGTTATCTCCTGCCTTCTGCACAAGGCCCTCAAGGAGGCAGGGTGTAAGTCCACCACTCCTGGTGCACCCTGGATAGTGCTACATCCTCAAGGGCTCACAGCTGGTGAGTTTGGGAGTTGGCAACCCCAAGGGATTCCTGAGCTGGGTCCGTTTTGTCCCATTTTTCTTCTGACCTTGGGGCGGGCCCTCTCCTCTTTCCCTTTCCTATCTGCCTTTCATGGCTCTCCCTCCTTCCAAGTCCCTCATTCCTAATTCTTCGAGGGCATTTCATTTCTTCCTGACCTTTAATTGCCTTAGCCTTTATTTGTTTTTCATTTCTTTTTCTAGTACGTAAGTTTGTAGTTAGTATTAGTATTAGTTTTCATTCTCATCTCATCTTTCACTATCACCCAAACCATTAGGGGCCGATAACCTAGATGTTAGGCCCCTTAAACCAACAATTATCATCATCATCATCAATCATTCGTTCATTCATTTATTCAATAAATCAGCCAATCAATCAATCAAGCAATCAATCAATCTATAATTCAGAAGTAAATTTGCACAATGTACTTTTCTTTATAAACGACTCGAAACTTAGAAGAGGCAAGTTCTTTTTGTCCCCTGTGAGTGTATCCCGTAACCGCGAAAAGCGGCCTTAGAAACCGGCCTGGTAGGCATTGCTACCAACAAAGGGCAGACGAGGGCTACTGATATGCCAGTGATAATCCGGGAAAGGGGTCTCGAGCAATGGAGTCTGAGAGGGTTATCTTGAGGTAAATCAGATATGTTTAGCTCTTACGTCTGTTGATGGAAAGATTGATGAATGGGATGGGAAACAACGAGCGGTTAGACTCTCTGCACTGTGCTGTACACATTGCAACTCATTCAAGTTTCCCGCTGTAGCGAGATGCCAAGCAGGTAAACACTACGTCAACACCGGACGGACCATGCATAGATAGGCCGTCCTTAAGGTTTTGGGTTTACAACCAGTATACAGTTAGACTCATACCACAAAAGTTTATTTGCGGGTTCGATCCGATGGATTTCAGGATGTATAAATACAACGCATCCGTATCAGTTGATTCACTGCCACTTTGAAAATCCTCTCTTGAGCAATATGTCCACGCCCTGATGTCTCTAAAGTCACTCTTGTCTCTCTTGGCACTTAACACAAATTAATGAAAATGTTCATATCCACAGCTCTGTTGGAACTTCGATTCTAGGCTGTACCCAAGAATTACTATTGGTATAAGGGTTGGAAAGTGGATAATTCAGCATGGAAATTTTCTCTTGTGTTTTATTCACTGTAATTCAGAAATTATCTCACTATGTGACTTTGAACATACTCGTATGTTTTCCAGTGCTGGAGATATGTTGAAAAGTGGTATCTTGAGCAAGGGTGGCCGTATTATTTTTTAATAGGGCAAACTTTAGCATTATAATATCATTCGGGAATCTTAAAATTATACGTTTATTTCTTATTGTCTAAACAGCCTACTCTCTTCAGATATTGTGTTACGATTTAGAAATTTTCATCTACATTTTATCTTAGTGTAGGTCCATCATATAGGTGATCTACTCTATTTAAGTGGCAGGGGGTGAAGTACCAGTAGAATAGTATATAGAAATGGAATAATGAATGTTTGTTCTTCTCGCTACAACATATTAGCTCCATTTTTTGCTGTCGTAATTTCGCTTATTTTCGGCGTCTTTTTCACATTTTGTAAAAGTGATTAAAAAGTAGACTTATGAGATTAATGTGAGTCGATGTGTAACTTATTCTCTCTTCCCTACTATGTGCTTGTAGGTCCTCCCCGATCAACTCCTAAACAAATACTGATAAGCAGTACAATATAATGAACGTAACATTTAGGTCATTTTACCGTAATGATAATAATGAATAGGGAAACGGATATTTACTAACTACAGCACTGACACATGTAATTTTCAAACACATTTCTAAAAATGATTAGAAACAGGAGTAAGTGAAATAAAAGCACTGCCTAGGGCATATATCTCATTGTCTGTTAGAAATGTAGAGACCAATAGTGTCGTTTTTTGTCAAATAGCGCCGTAGGAAAATAATCAGAACACTTTGGAAAACTTCGGCTGTCCCGAGCTCCTGAGGTAGCAATAGTATCATTTATCGCCACAAAGCGCTCAACGATACGATTCGGAATAAATTAAGGTAAATTTGAAATCACCAACGCTTATTGTCGCTGATAACCTTAATTTATTGCACCAATACCATAGCACTTATACAGAGGCATAATATGTTTATGATGATAACTGTTTTAAGGGGCTTAAGAAATCTTTTTTTCACTAATTACTCCCCGTGACTGCAATTTATAAGCAGCGCAAGATTTAACTATTTTCGCAATTCTGCACCAGAACACTGGTAGGGGCGACGAGATGCAGCCCGAATTGTCAGTTAACAATAGACTTATTAAAATACTCTTACAGTTACACTACTACGGACATGAATGGTTCTAGGGCCTCAATACGTGGTTTTCAAGTTAAGTTTGTTTGTTATTCTAAATGTAGGGAACGGAGAGCGTTGTCTAAAATATCAAGTGGACAGCAGGGTTTCAAAGTGTATGTAAAATTTAGTGCAATTAGGAGGAACTTTGTGGATTTGTGATAAAGGGCCTAAATGCAGGGAATGGAGTGGTCTCTCCGAAATTTAAAGTGGACAGTGTCACCCGCAGGCTTCAAAAGGGTAAATGTACAAAATGTGGTTCAGATCGGTGAAACGGTGTAGATTTGTGCCAAAGGACCTAAATGCAGGGAATGGAGGGGTCTGTCCGAAATTTCATGCAGATAGTGTTACTCGCAGGATTCCAAAGGGTAAGTTTACACATTTTGGTTCAGATAGGTGAAACGGTGTAGATTTGTGCCAAAGGGCATAAATGCATGGAATGGGGTGGTTTCTCCGAAATTTAAAGTGGACAGTGTTACCCGCAGTGTTCCAAAGGGTATGTATACAAATTTTGGTTCAGATCGGTGAAACGGTGTAGATTTGTGCCAAAGGGCCTAAATGCAGGGAATGGAGTGGTCTGTCCGAAATTTCATGCAGACAGTGTTACTCGCAGGGTTCCAAAGGGTAAGTATACACATTTTGGTTCAGATCGGTGAAACGGTGTAGATTTGTGCCTAAAGGCATACAAGGGCGAAATTTCATGTAAACAGTGTTACTCGCAGGGTTCCAAAGGCTAAGTATTCATATTTTGGTTCAAATCGGTGAAATGGTGTAGATTTTTGCCGAAGGGCCTAAATTAAGGGAATTGACTGGTCTGTCATAAATTTCATGCAGACAGTGGTACTCGCTGGGTTCCAAAGTTTAGGTATACACATTTTGGTTCAGATCGGTGAAACAGTGTAGATTTGTGCCAAAGGGCTTAAATGCAGGGAATGGAATGGTCTGTCCGAAATTTCATGCAGACAGTGTTACTCGCAGGATTCCAAAGGGTAAGTATACAAATTTTGGTTCAGATAGGTGAAACGGTGTAGATTTTTGCCAAAGGGCATAATTGCAGGGAATGGAGTGGTCTGTCCGAAATTTAAAGTGGACAGTGATAACCGCAGTGTTCCAAAGGGTATGTATTCAAATGTTGGTTCAGATCGGTGATACGGTGTCGATTTGTGCCAAAGGGTCTAAATGCAGGGAATGGAGTGGTCTGTCCGAAATTTAACCTAGCCTAAAATATTCCTCTTGAATCTGGCTATCATATACAAAAAGAATTTTTCGAATCCGACTGTTAGCCTAGTTCCAGAGATTAGCGCGTTTAAACACACAAACACACAAACTCTTCAGCTGTATTATACACACATCAAAAAAAGTTTTGCATCACCTCGGTTCCCAGATCTCCGGCATATAGACGTTGACTGTGTATATTGTATCCAAGATACAGTCCCTTTGACTGTTCATAGATGTCACTAAAACTGCTCAAAGATGTAAACAACCATGCATGAGCAGGGCCTATTAGACGGAGGGGGTACGACAGCCGATCAGTTCCAGTCATTCCACCAGGACGAAGGTACGCTGCTCATGTTGTCTGTAGTTCTACCATGCCTAGAAGGTCAATACCGCAGTTCGATCGCGTCCGCATTGTTACTTTGTGTCAAGAAGGGCTCTCAACAAGGGAAGTTTCCAGGCGTCTCAGAGTGAACCAAAGCGATGTTGTTCGGACATGGAGGAGGTACAGAGATACAGGAACTGTCGATGACAGGCCTCGCTCAGGCCGCCCAAGGGCTACTACTGTAGTGGATGACCGCTACTTACGGATTGCCGCTCGGAGGAACCCTGACAGCAATGCCACCATGTTGAATAATGCGTTTCGTTCAGCCACAGGACGTCGTGTTTCAACTCAAACTGTGCGCAATAGGCTGCATGATGCGCAACTTCACTCCCGACGTCCATGGCGAGGTCCAGCTTTGCAACCCCGACACCATGCAGCGCGGTACAGATGGGCCCAACAACATGCTGAATGGACCCCACGGAATTGGCATCACGTTCTCTTCACCGATGAGTGTCGCATATGCCTTCAACCAGACAATCGTCGGAGACGTGTTTGGAGGCACCCTGGTCAGGCTGAGCGTCTTAGACACACTGTCCAGCGAGTGCAGCAAGGTGGTGGTTCCCTGATGTTTTGGGGTGGCATTATGTGGGGCCGACGTACGCCACTGGTGGTCATGGAAGGCTCCGAAACGGCTTTACGATACCTGAATGACATCCTCCGACCCATAGTGCAACCATATCGGCAGAATATTGGAGAGGCATTTGTCTTCATGGACGACAATTCTCGACCTCATCGTGCACATCTTGTGAATGCGTTCCTTCAAGATAACGACATCGCTCGACTACAGTGGCCAGCATGTTCGCCAGACATGAACCCTATCGAACATGCCTGGGATATGTTGAAAAGGGCTGTTTATGGACGTCTTGACCCACCAACCACTCTGAGAGATTTACGCCGAATTGTCGTTGAGGAGTGGGACAATTTGGACCAACAGTGTCTTGATGAACTTGTGGATAGTATGCCACGACGAATACAGGCATGCATCAATGCAAGAGGACGTGCTACTGGGTATTAGAGGTAGTGGTGTGTACTGCAATCTGGACCACAAATGCTGAAAGTCTAGCTGTATGATGGTACAACATGCAATGTGTGGGTCTCATGAGCAATAAAACGAGCTGAAATGTTGTTTGTGTTGATCTCTATTCCCTTTGTATTTAAAGGTTCCGGAACTCTTGGAACCGAGGTGATGCAAAACTTTTTTTGATGTGTGTATTATAAGTATAGAGAATATTGTATACTTCATTTGAGTAACCCCCTACATGACAGTGTTGTCAACGTGATTCTGCATGTGCTCTTAAGTTCAAAGTTCAACATCATGTAAATTCGATACTATCAACTGCTCATCTCGTGATGTAACGGCTAGCATTCTTGGCTGTCGCCCTGGAGGCCCGGGTTAGATTTACGGCTCTGCCATGAAATTTTAAATCTGGTCTGAGGGCTGGCACGAGGTACACTCAGCCTCGTGAGGCAAAACTGAGAAAGGGAGAGTTCTATTTCTACCTCAGCCATTCTGGAAGTGGTTTCCATGTTTTCCCACTTTTACTCATGGCAAATATCGGGATGGTTCCTGACTAAAGGCCACGGCTGCCTTCTTACCAATTTTATCCTCAATTTTACAAATACACACACGAGTACTGCCATCACAATAATGTTCAACTGCATGTAACTTTCATACTGTTGTTTGTTGTTAATTAAAGTATGGGCTTTGCGACATCGTGGTCATTTAGCCCCGTGTAACCGGGTGAGTTAGCCGTGGTCGTTACGGCATGACTGCTGGCAGTCGTACACATCCGGGAGGCGAGGAGGTTTGAATCCCCCCGCCGGCAACCTTGAAGATGGTCTTTTGTGGTTTCCCATATTCCTTCCAGGCAAATCCCTGGGTTGGTCCCTAACTATAGGCCACAGCCGCTACCTTCCTACTCCTCGTCCTTACATTCCAACTTCCCTCCCCAACGGTATTTGTAGCTCACCCATTGGGTGTCCGTCTCAAAGCAGCTATAAAACTGGCGAGACGAACATGTCCTCGGACACTCCCGGCACTAAAAGCCATACGCAAAAAAAATCCTCGTGTAATTGGGTGTATGTAGAATTTGTCTGAAAACCTGTATATTGTGGTGTCTCTGGTAGTATGTGTATTTGTAATGCAGGTGAGGATTGAGAAGGAGGCGGCCGTGACCTTTAATTAGGAACCATCCCGGCATATGGCTGGAGTAGAAGTGGGAGACCACTGAAAACCACTTCCAGGATGGCTGAGATGGTCATCGAACCCACCATTCTTCAGTATTGTCTCACGAGACTGAGTGGACCCCGTTCCAGCACTCAGGCCGGAATCAATTTCTTTGGTAGAGCCGGGAATGGAACCCGGAACTCCGGGGCTGCAGCCAAGAATGTCAGCTACCATACCGGGAAGTGGACTAATTTCCATACTATAAAGGATTTTAGCCAAAAGTTAGTCATTAGAGGCATTTGTTTTGAATTTTAAGGGTCACTAGGGCTACCAACTGTTCCTATAATGGTGTATATACTGTAATATTGAACCCAATTCTCAATACATCTGAAGGTATGCAGGCAAACCGTTATAAACTTTGCACTCGTATATAACATAATACGAGGCACGTCCAGAAAGTAAGTTCCATTTGGTAATAACATTTTAATTGTGTACAGATACAGAAAACATATTTATTGCACAACATTCTACACCTCTTAAACTACTTTTCCACATAACTGCCGAACTTTTGCAGGCATTTGTCATAGCGTGGCACAATTTTTTGGATACCTTCTTCATAGAAGTTTGCCGCCTGTGTCTTCAACCAGTTGGAAACATCTTCTTTCAGCTCGTCGTCATTGTTGAAGTGTTGACCGCCAAGGAAAGACTTGAGATGTGTGAACAGATAAAAGTCGCTAGGAGCGAGGTCAGGGCTGTACGGAGGGTTGTCAAACACGTCCCAGCCAAATCCCTGTAGGAGGTTTTTCGCCACATTTGCAGTGTGTGGTCGTGCGTTGTCGTGAAGAAAAACAACACCTTTTGACAGCATCCCTCGGCGCTTATTCTGTATTGCGCGGCGCAATTTCCTAAGTGTCTCGCAGTAAGCATCTGCGTTGATTGTTTGACCACGCGGTAAGAAATCAATGAGTAAGATGCCTTCCCAGTCCCAGAACACTGTGCACATCATTTTCCGAGGTGTCAAGATTTGTTCCGGATTAACCTTTGCTGGGGATGAAGTGTGCCTCCATTCCATTGATTGCCGCTTACTTTCTGGGGTGTCGTAAGAAACCCAAGTTTCATCTCCTGTGACTATCTGTGTCAGAAATTCTTCGCCGCCTTCATTGTAACGGGTCAAAAACTGAAGTGCACTACCCATCCGTTTTGTTTTGTGTTGCTCCGTAAGGATCTTTGGTACCCAACGTCGGCAAAGTTTACGAAAGTTCAGTTTTTCGGTAAAAATTGCATGAATTAGTGATCGTGAGATTTGGGGAAATTCCATAGCGAGAGCACTAATTCTAAACCTGCGGTTTTCCCGGATCTTGTCATCAATCGTGTGAACCAGTTCTTCTGTAACCAAAGAAGGACGCCCACTTCGTTCTTCATCGTGCACTTCACTACGTCCTTCATTGAACTGTCGGAACCATCTTCTCACCATTGAATCACTCATCGCATTTTGTCCATACACTTCGCAAATTTGCCGATAAATTTCAATTGGTTTCACTTTCCTAGCATTCAGAAAACGAATCACAGATCTGATTTCACAAGCGGCGGGATTTTCAATCAATACCGACATTGTACGAGTAAACATGCACAACAACGCGTACGTGGCTGACAGCGCTCTCCAAATGGCGCACGTTTCTTCTCCTTGATACAGAACGTCAACCGCGCATATGCGGAACTGCGCTGCAGCGGAACGTACAACTGGTAGAAGACACAGGCGGCTCACGTCTATGAAGAAGGTACACAAAAACTCGTGCCACGCTACGACAAATGCCTGCAACATTTCGGCAGTTATGTGGAAAAGTAGTTTAAGGGTTGTAGAATTTTGTGCAATAAATAATTTTTCTGTAACTGTACACAATTTAATGTTATTACCAAACGGAACTTACTTT
Organism: Meconema thalassinum; assembly: GCA_946902985.2. NCBI lineage: Eukaryota > Metazoa > Arthropoda > Insecta > Orthoptera > Tettigoniidae > Meconema > Meconema thalassinum. The sequence goes on from OX336389.2 coordinate 1,186,663,357, forward strand.
CTGGACGTACTTCGTATTGCAGATTTATTTGGAGCATTCCATATATGACCGTGATGTGAACAATAATCTTCACATGTTGAAAATGTATATGTTCCAAACGCATGTAACTTCCATACTAACAAATGGATTTCAACCAAAGCTGAGTCAGCAGGACGACCAACTATGTATCAATGATCTCAAAACTTTTGAACGCTGGACTCACTATGTCAGAATATGTGTAAGGAACTTAGCGCACTCTAAGTTCAATAATGAAGTGCATGTGGCTACCATCCTAAACTATGGATTGATATCAAATTCTCAAGTGGAATGTGTGCCTTTCCATACATAATTAGGATTATTTACAGAGTGCACAGTGGTATTCTGCGAGCATTAGAACCCCAGACTCAATATTGTAGAATCTGTACAAATGAGCAATTTTAAACTCTGCACACTATCATGTCTTAATATTGCGTATACATTTTGAGCAACACATATATATCATTGTTACCAAAACAGTCTACGAACTTTGATATAGGTTCCATTATTTACTGCTCGTAACTTTCAAAGCATAAATGGATTGTTACCTACTTTTCTAAGTACAGTGCAGGCCACAAAATATACATCTGCACATTTTCAGAAGCAGCAGTTTTACCAACTACCTATTAACTCTCCCTCGACATTTTTCCGTAGTCTCTCACTATCTCAGATTCCATGAGGGGGAGCAATTTCAAACGAACTGTAGTGCCCCACTGGGCTTGAATATTTCTGGTATAGTTTGAACAAACCTCAAATGCCAGTGTTATCAACTTAATTTCGTAAATAAATGTATTATTCTGAAGGTGTATGCCCCAATCAACTTCTAAACGGCTTGAGAAATAAAGGTTCATTATTTCAGCTCAACAATATTTGAGTTTCACTAAAAAATTACTAATTGAAAGAAAACACGTCGGTTAAATGGTGACACTCGATACAAGTTCAATAGAGTTAAATTCTTTAGTTGTATTCAAAATAATTTCAGCTTGAGGTAAAAAAGAAGTTTACTGAAGAGGAAGCTATTATCCAACCTTAGATTTGGCACCTCTTGCGGGAGCAAAGGTTGCACAGTTTAAGTGCCACCACTGTCTACAAGTATGAGTTTAAATGGATTAGTATAGCAACATATTCGTGCCGTTGAAATTCTAACAACTTTCGTGTAACCGGTTTAGAGATCGAACTGATTGAAGTGTCCGTGCCAGTTTCACCTCTAATCTATATTAATGTTATTGGTTTACGTCCCTTTTAACCACTGAGGCTTTAAGAGACGCCGCACCGGGGTGCCAGAAATTTGACTCGCAGGGGATCTTTAACGTGCCAGTAAATCTACTGACACGCCCCCCCCCCCCCCACACACACACACATTTAAGCACCCTTAAATGCCAGCCGACTGCACCAGAATTCAATCCTGCAACCTTGGGATCAGCAGGCGAAAACGTTACCGCTGAGGCACGCAGTCAGTCTCACCTCTCATCTGTGAGAGTCGTGAACCACTACTTTGATACTGTATAAGAATACACATCTCAGAGCTACTAATCCCAGGACTTGTCAAATCCTTCTCTACGTTTCCGTATGTTTTATTTTTACTTTCTACAATTGATACACCTCATTCAGAAAAAGACCACTACAGCAATTTGGACTTTGTTCTAGAACCATTGCAAAGTATTATTAACAATCCACTGATAATGAGATGGGTATATTACGATTATCAGCCATTAACGTACAGTGTCCGTAAGTGTGATCACTTCTTACTGTGAGCACCATTATTTCCCTGTTGAGATTTAATACAGTATATAGAAGATTTAGCGTAAAATGAAGGACGAGATTAGTTCTCATTTCATACAATATGCACTTCATTGTAAGTAGTCAGTTTCTTTCCTTGTGGAGTCGTGAGAGTTGAGCTTGAGGCAAGAGAAGAGCAGGAGTATAAAGGGGTCGGAGGGAGTTAGGGTAAAGAAAGACTTGTTGTTTATTCCCAGAGGAGCTATCTTTTCCTCCCTTGAGTATGCCCCTCTACAGTTCTACCATTACACCACAGTCTTCAGCTGCGGATAGGGAGTGCCAGGGATAATGAAGGGATGAAAAAAAAAGGAAAACATTTCTGCATCTCTGGAGAGAGACACAGACTATCAGAATAATATGAAGCCCATGACCTAGTGCACTTTGGTTGAATGTATTTTACACTCAATTCTCCAGAGTGAATGGGTTTTAGAAACCTTAAATGTAATTATTCCCTTTCTAGAACGATTTTCAAATGGAGGCTTCTATTACATAAAATGTACAGCTACGAATTAAATAAATCACATTTAAAGGCAATTTTATGGGTGAAAGTGTCTGCGTATGAGCTTTTCTTCACAGTCTAGCAATTCTGTTGAAGCTCACACGATAACGGGAATAGTGTCATGATGTGCTATCAGTAAATAAGGGCACGGACGTCAGAGGTGGGGTAACAATATGCTGTTATTTGTTGGTAACCTACAAATGCTGATGGACATTTATGTAATAATGAACTTTTATGGCATACGTCTAAATGGTCTAATAGAAAGTAATCTAATCATAGATGGTATATTTGTGTTGTGTAGCTCTGACTTGATCACTCAGAGTACATTACTATGACATCCCAATATCGACAAATCCACAGTGTTCTTCTGGCAGGGTGTTTGTGTTATCTTTCATTCTGTGTTTATATCGTCAATTATTATATCTGTCATCTATCAATGTATTGGAAGAGGTTTCCTCAGCAATAAATAAAGATGCATTGTAATCAACATGTCTAGTATATAAATTGTGGTTGCCTGCATGGTCGACGAGACCAAAATCAAATGAAACAAGTAGTTCCATGGAGAACTAAATAGCCTATTTTCATATACGTATCATACTTACGTTAATTGCCTGTATCAACATGCAAAATTTCACTTTGATTGCTGTAATAGATTCGTAGATATTGAGAACCGTCTAAATATTTCGGATGGTTGCCATGTTGGAATTTTATATATGTAGGCCATAGACACATGTACTATTATATGAAGATTATTGCATAGGTGTAGTATTCAGACTTTAATCGCATGATTAGGACACAAGAAATTAAAACGAGATTTTAAAATTTCATGTAATAGTATATAACTCTATGACCTATATATAGAAGTCCAACATGGTGACGATCCGAAATATTTAGACGGTTCTCAATATCTAGGAATCTATTATGCATCTGTACGAAGTTCAATGTTCGACTGCATTAAACCACCATACTAATTTATTGATTTATACATAATTTTGCACGTACAGGGTATGCCATTGCAGATATAAGTATGCCTTTTAACAAAGTCGTTTGGGATACCAAATGCCCAAAGGCATTCTCCCAACATTTGGGCCCTAGGATGAGTATCGTATAATCAGTTCATATACACAATTTCTTAACTTGTACAGTACTATATATTAATGTTAGAAATACATATTAAGCAACACGCATATATAATGTACAGCAATATAATAAAATAAATCTTCGTACGTTTGAAGGTTCCATGTTCAACTGCATTTAACTTACGTATTATTCTGTGGATTTGTACCAAATTTTGTGTACAGTGTATCTCATTAGAAATGTGTAGGGTAAAGTTAAGTAACTCCGTGATACTAACCTTTTTTTGTTGTTGTTACTATTTCAGAAATTTTAGATTTCAGTTATTTCGATTCGTTTCAGGTTTAAGAGGGATACCTTACGGAACATTTTTGCCATATATCTTACAAATATTCATAAGTTATTTAGAGGTATTAACTAACAAAATCCGGTAGTAGAAGTAGGTAACGCCGTGATATTCATGTTACTCCGTGATAGCATGGTGTTCACAATGCAGTGTACTTTTTAATCGTGAAAACTAATGTTTAATGCAATAAAAGTGCTCAAATTGTATGTAGACCAAAAGTATTTACTATCCCGTATTGCCCTTATTAAAACATTTCACTACCGGTACACATTCTTTAAATAGAAAAAAACACATTCTCTTAATAATATTAAGTCTCCTTAGTCACTATCAGATTCCTCACACATATCACACATAAAATAGACACTATCGGTACCAGACATTACAAAACTGGCAATCAATCCATCCGGCTCCATTCTTCCTCTTGGTGTCATCCGCCAGGGGAGCCACCTCAAACACCACAGCCCTCATCGTCATTGTTCTGGGCTCCGGAATTAGGCCTAGACCGATCATTGTGTCTATCTTGACACAATATCTCCGCTTCAAATTCAGGTGACACAACGAGTGGATTTCCAATATTTGCAAGGATTGCACTTCCTGGATCTGCTGAATATTTTGTGCAATAATCCTTTAGTGTACTCCACTGACTATCCTTCTACCTTCATCGACCTCAATGCTTCTTGAAGTGTTTCAGCCGTGTAGGAGCGAGCCTCTTTATTCCGTTTTGCGCCATTTCAGCGTCCAACCTAAGACAAACGTACTTAATGCTAAGCTCACACACCTTGCATGCGTAACACTACATGCACGTAAGTTGTGTATGCGAATGGCCTGCATCTTACCTCTGACTGGTGTTAAAATTAAACTTATACAATGAAACAGCTGTTTATAAGAAATTAAAATCTTCACCCCAGATTTCACTAGATGTGGATCACTTGTTGAAATGTCAACTCTCTGTTAATATATTTTTTAAACTCCATCGAGCTGGTCAAAGAAAGAGCGCAAGGGCTTCCTGGATTCCTGGTTTCTACTGACATCTGTTGGTAAAAACTTAGAACTTTCGGAATTGAACCTACTTAGTGATAGAGGAAATATGCTTTATGACGGTAGTAGTGGTTTTTGATCGGTTCTGGCCCCACCGCCACCGCCACCGCTGGAATACTAAAATGGCAATATCTCGCGAACCAATCAGGCTAGAGACTTGTACGAGGTGTCATTGAACTCGGGCTAACACCCCCTTTCCAATGGACAATATATTTCCACCCCAAAAGTAAAACCTACCCCTACTAGGGGGTGAAATTGTAATTTTTTAGAGAATCTCTGTTACCAATTGCAACATGTGAGAGTTTGAATGCCGATATGGAATGAAACGTTGTTCCACATAAAGTGCATATGTTCGGTGAATAGCCACTATGAATTAGCATGCCCACTCATGGCTTTTGAAGAGGGTGGGGGGAGCGGATCTCTGTGGACGAGTCTTTGTGGACAAGTCCTTGTGGACGAGTCCTTGTGGACAAGTCCTTGTTGACAGGTCCTTGTGGACGAGTCCTTGTGGACAGGTCCTTGTTGACAGGTCATTGTTGATGAGTCCTTGTGGACAAGTCCTTGTGGACGAGTCCTTGTGGACAAGTCCTTGTTGACAGGTCCTTGTGGACGAGTCCTTGTGGACAGGTCCTTGTTGACAGGTCATTGTTGATGAGTCCTTGTGGACAAGTCCTTGTTGACAGGTCCTTGTGGACGAGTCCTTGTGGGCAGGTCCTTGTGGACAGGTCCTTGTGGACAGGTCCTTGTGGACAAGTCCTTGTGGACGAGTCCTTGTCCCTTTGGACTGATCCCTTTGGACCGGTCCCTTTGGCCTGGTCCCTATGGACTGGCTCATGAATTTATTTAAATTATGTCAAAGGGCCTAACTACCTTTGTGTGTGTTGAACTGACGTTGTTCACCAACCCCCACTACTATAATGTGATAATGATATGAAAGGAAAGAGATGAAATACATGTGAACACGTGTGAGATGTCATTATTAGCATTCCCCTTGTGAAACAAGTCACATCCTGTTTTGATTCATACGTGAGAAAATGCGAGTTCATTTGTAATATGATCTAACACACAGGTGTTCACATGTGCACGTGCACGATAAGAGCTAACAAGTCACAACCCGTTTTGGCAGTGGTGGGAATAAGGCTCGAGACATGTACGAGTAGTCAAATTACTCCGGCTGACAACCCCTTTCCTATGGATAGCTTATTTCCACTCAAAAATAAAATCTACCCCGACTAGGGGGTGAAATAATAATTTTTAGGTAAAAGCCGCTTTCCATGTGCAACATATGGGAGTTTGTATACCAATATGAAATTAAACTCGTTCTACATAAAGTGCATGCATACAACTGAATGCCGCTATGATTTATAATTTTTGTTTTTTGTTTTACGAATGCGCAATTGGGGTTTTTGTAAGAGGGCGGGCTTTTTGAATAATGATTTATAGATACGTTTTTTTTTACAAATTAACCAAAGATCCAAAAACTAATAGGTCATCGGCTTTTTAATATCTTATGAACTAAGAAAGCTAGGAACTTGTATGAGGGGTCGTTGGACTTGTGGTGACGCCCTGTTTTTGAATGTATTATTCATTTGTTGTCAAAAGGGCCTAACTGCACTTTCGTTAATATCTCGCTAACTAATAATCACAGAGGGTCGAGTGAGGTGTCATAGGACTTAAAATAGCCAACCCCTCCCCATGACCAATGAATTTACAAAAAAAAAAACAGCAAGGTCATTAACCTAAGATTGTATCAACTAATAATCAGAGAGGGACAAGTGAGGTGTCACAAGACTCAGGATGGCCAACCCTTTTCCATGACCAACGAATTTACCCAAAATACCCAAAACAGCAAGGTCATTGACCTAAGATTTTATAAACATCAGTAGAGAGGGTCAAGTGAGGTGTCATAGGACTACGAATGGTTAACCCTTTCCCATGACCAATGAATTTACCTCAAAAATTCAAAACAGCAAGGTCATTGACCTGAGATTTTATAAACTAATAATCGGATATCAACATGTGAGGTGTCATAGGACTTAGAATGGTCAACCCTTTCCCATGGCTAATGAATTTACCCAAAAATACCCAATACATCAAGGTCATCGACCTGAGATTTTATAAACTTATAATCGGATATGAACATGTGAAATGTTTACAGTGAGTGATGAAACATAGCTAGGTAGTGAAAGAATTATTGTAGGCTACATGTATGGTGACTGACAAATCTTTCACCATTGGAACTTGTTTTCAGATCAAACTGCAGTACAGAGAGAGTATAGGTTGTAGGTATGGGATAATAAATGACAAATGGTGTATACAAAATCTGATTAATCGATTCAAGAAATAAGAGTAGTCAATCTTTAATTGATTGGTTAAATAGGATAGCTAAAATCCAAAATGGTGACTACATTGAACTAAACTGAACCAAGCTGAATCAAATCCAACCAAACCGAACCAAACTTAATCAAAAACAAGCCAATGGTTTAAGTGTAAAACTTGTGGTTGAATGTGGGCATTGGTAATGCCAGAAAGGAAAGGGATAACGCTCTACCTATAGAGGGTAAGGTAAAACTAGTGCATGATGCTAATGCACACACACACACACACACACACACAAGTACATGAACCACACACAGCCATTCTATGCAGTTATTATGGGTTGACTGTTAAAACTTGCTCAGTGGTTACTGGGACAAGATGGTCGCTACACACAACAAGCTTTAAATACCTGAGGCTAATAATCTATATACACACTCACACACACTTGTTCTAAACTAAACTGTCTTGCTGGCAGAGCTCACACAGTAGGTAAATGACAGAAATGCTTGGCTAACAGAAATACAATCATTTTCGGTTGTCTAATTTTATCAGCTAATCATTACGTGCTATAGTGGTGAGCACATGTGCCTCTTTCACTGGAGATCTTAACTCGATTTCTAGCTCTAAGGCCTAGAACGAATCAAACTTAGAAAAAAAGGGTATGGTGACGCAGTGGTTAAACTGTTAGCCTTTCACTAAGGTAGACTAGGGTTTGATTTTTGGTTAATATGCATGTCATAAACAATCAAATAAAAGCAGAGATAATGTTTAAAACTGATTACACTTGTCTCTTTTCAAATTATTACTTAGATTACAAATACGAACGTGGACTGGGTTTGACATAGAGTTAATGCTTCCTATCACATACCAGACTGCAAGAAAGCCAAACAAGCAAAAGCAGTGGTAAAATCGCTATGTGTAGAGAAATACCTAACGGTTTTATGAACTGGCAAAGGTATGTCGCATAAACAGTGCAGGATACAATCCAGCAACCATAATTTTTATCACGTGGACAAGAGAAAACATATATATATAGAGAGATAGAAAGCTTGTGTGTGTGTGTGTGTGTGTGTGTGTGGGATAGCATTGGTTGTTTGACCAGAGAAAATACGGTGAGGTAGGGTGGGGAGAGGGAGAATTAGCACTTATATATGAATGGAAAATAGATTTTTTTCAATCGTTTTGTTTTTCAAATGTAGTGGTAGATAGTCGTTTTTTGTAAAACATTCTTACTTGCAGTAGTAATAAGCCTCTATGGTTCCGCTAACATATAGATAGACTGTATTATTGCCATAGTCATGCACTCACATTAAAATCATTTACAAAATCATAAAATGAAAAATAAAAATCTTGTTTTGGAAATATCGTTTTTCAACATACACACAAAATAAATATATAAAAAATTTGTAAACAGCAAATTGGAAAATCCATGTTTCCATATAGACAAAATTTAAAAACCTTAACCGGACATGTAAGAAAATATATGCAAATGGGAAATTGACAAATGTGTAAATATGAAAATGGAAAAATCCATGTTTCCATATCATGAAATTGAAAAACATCAAACTGTCATTTAAAAAAAATGCAAATGGAAAATTGACAAATTGCAATGTGTGAAATGTGAAATTGAACAAATGACTATCATTATATAAAAAAAAGAACATGGTGCTCTATGGTTGAGGTGTGAATCAAACCCTCTCTACTTATTTGGACCACTCGAGACTGAGTAGACTAGTTTTTGTTGTCATACCATTTTTAAAAGTTTTTGTTAAATCTAGGAATTGAACCCAAGAGCTTGTAGGGGGGATCCAAGGTTATAATATGTTAAACAGATAGCCTTGAATGTAGGGTGTGGTAGTTATATAGAGATGAGACGTTTCGCTCGGGGCAGGGAGGCATGGAGATCTGTATCAAACCAGTCAAAAGACTGACGACTCAAACAACAACATGTAGAGCTCACCAAAATAATGTTGTGTAACGGTAAATGTTAGTCAACGAACAGTAATGCATTACTAAAACCCATGACACGATACCTAAGAGCTTTTCTAAAATTATTTTAAAATGCCTTTAACCCTATATTAAACACCCAGTTCACAAGACTCATAACTGCAATGTTATGGTCAAACAAAACAAAATCTATATTTCAAAACAACCAAGTGGTTTAGTCAATGTATACTGGAAAAAGTTTTATAAACACTCAAGTCCACAAAAATAATTAAATTAGTAACTGTCAGGTTGACCGAGTGGTTATGGTGTTTGACTTAAGTTCAAATTTTCTGTACAAGAAAGCAAGGGTTCGAATACCTTACCTGATATAACTATTGCCTCAACATGACTTGACCACACTGTATTATTGAGTACTCGGTACACAAACCATAGATAGAGTGTATTGTTTAAGGTCACTCTCTTTGCGAACATAGTCAGAGACTGTTGATGGTTAACAATTGCATTAATAGTGGGACATAGGGATAGCAATGAAGAAAAACAGACAATACCCATACACTTTTTTATTTATTTAATGTAAGTACTTGTACAATAGTTATATACAAACTACAACTCTCTTTTGTCTATTACTATCTAGTCCTTTTCGATCCACTTGCATAACAAGGCAGATGACTTTGTAGTTCAGCCCCTTAAAACAACAACAACACTACCTCTTGCATAGTCTGTGATGTTGATGACTCTTGAGGCGTGGAAGATGGATACAACATAACTTTTACAACAGGGGTTAAACGTTGCTCAACAATCAATGCACTATTTTGAGTAGCAACATCTTTCTCTTGTACTAACTTATTAGCATTCTGATGATTTTTTGCCAACACCATCAGTGTTTTGTCTGGAGCACTACATTGATGATCACTCACACTTAAAACCACACCATTTCTACTTTTCATATTGCCTCGACATTTTGTTGACCTCTGTTTTGAGCATCGCCAGAATATTATTCCTTTTACATTTTGTCGTCTATAGTTATAAGAGTAGCCTTTATAGAGTACACGTTGTTTACCTCGATTAGTTGTAGTAAGTTCCTTAGTAGTAACTAACCTGTTAGTATGATTTGCACACTACAAAGGTTATCTCTGTTTTGGTAATAGAATTATTTAGCGTTGGCTTTTATATTTAATATGTACAGTTAAAAGTGATAGAAAAGTGGTAGAAACGTGGTAGCAAAGTGGTAGACAAGTGGTAGACAATTGGTAACATAGTGGTAGAAAAGTGGTAGCAAAGTGGTAGCAAAGTGGTAGAAAAGTGGTAGAAAAGTAGTAGAAAAGTGGTAGCAAAGTGGTAGAAAAGTGGTAGCAAAGTGGTAGCAAAGTGGTAGAAAAGTGGTAGCAAACTAGAAAAGTGGTAGAAAAGTGGTAGAAAAGTAGTAGAAAAGTGGTAGCAAAGTGGTAGAAAAGTGGTAGCAAACTAGAAAAGTGGTAGCAAAGTGGTAGAAAATATTACATGTATTGTTAAGAAATAGTTTAAGCGGTTACATGGATTCATTACACTATAATTTTAGCATCACGAAGCTCATTTTCTATATCCAAAAGTTCTTCCTCATATTTAGTATGACCAGCCTGTATACAGGTATGCAAGTACTGAAGCCGCCGGATTAGCTTATTGGGATTGTTCCAGTAAACAAATTTAACAAATGATTTTTTTGGGTGTAAACCATTATCATCCTCATCATCATCATCATCATAATCATCATCATCATCATGGTTATCATCATCAATATAATTATCATCAATATAATCATCATCACTATTACTATCTAATCCTTTTTGTTCATCTTGCAATGCAACAACCTTTGGCATAGTTTGTGTTGTCTTTGATAGTGTTAGAGGTTTCTTAGACGTTAACGACTGTCCTAACATGTCTTTTTCAGGAGATAATAAATGCTCTTTAACAAACAAAGCACTATCTTGAGCCACACTATTTTTTTCTTGGTCTTGCTTTTTTACCTTGGTTAGAGTATTTTGTCCATTTAAATGAGTATTATTTTGAGATTTACAATGATGATCGATTGAAATAAGTATGTTGGAGCCTTTTGTTTTAATCATTCCTCGACACTTTTTAGATCGTTGTTTCGAACAGCACCAAATAACAGTTCCATTTTTATTAGTTCGTTTTACAATATATGCATATCCTTTATAGTAAGCACATGGCTTACCATAGCTAGTCGTTGATACTTCCATGTCGACTGTTGAGCATAAACTAATCTCTAGTAAAGTTAACTCGATAATAAAAATGATAGTTTGTAGTATGTGCAGTTTAAAGTAAGAGCAAAAGTGAGAGTCAAATGGTAGAAAAGTGTTAACAAAGTGGTGGAAGTGTGGTAGCAGTTTATAGTAGTCATGATCTTTTTTACCAGAATGTGATTTGAGTAAATGTAATTTCTAAACCTTAGCAGTGAGTAGTCAGTTAGTCTTGGTTCAGACAAGCGTAAACAGTTCTCCAATGAATCAGAGATCAAGATTTTCATTATGAAACAGTTGTGTGTAACCAATTAGGTATCGGTACTTGATAGCTTCACACATGAACAAAAATTCCAACATATCTGACATCAGATTTTCATTATGAAACAGTTGTGTGTAACCAATTAGGTATCGGTACTTGATAGCTTCACACATGAACAAAAATTCCAACATATCTGACATGAAATACATGATTTGAAAGTTGACAAAGAATATCCAATCAACCATTGTAGTTGCAATGTCAAACACAAAGACAAAATCAGCATGAACTTTTAAGTTAGAGGAAAATTCTATGAAATAGACTATGCATGAAATTTGGAAATACACATTAGAAGTTTGCAACACCATCCTTCTAGCCTATATAAATTATCGACATGGAAAGTGTGCACTGCCCCTAACATTAAACCAATTTATCAATAACGCAAGTCAACAATCAAAACATTTTGTCTTGAGTCTATCATTTAATGCATATATTCTGTCTACATTGAACAGTAACAAAAAACGCCAATCATAATTAATTAAGTTTGCTTTAATTCGTTATGTAATGATAAATACATATTTAAAGTTTTGGCTGACTGTTCAGAGTGAATCGCCTTTGAACACATAAGAGGGGGAATATTTTAAGACTTAACCTCTGCTCACCTAACATAACCTAAATTTACCTAACCTACCCTTGTCATATAGGTAAGAAACGGGTCAAGCTATGCTTTCGACTACCGAGTTTCAGCTACTTTTCAAGGTTACTCTCCCGAACATTGCCGGAGACTGCTGATAAACACCTATGTTCCCACGGCGGCGGCGCGCAACGACTTACATGATGCGCTTCCCCCTTTTCATTGATCCCTGTTGATTTGTCCCTTTGGACTGGTCCCTGTTGACTAGCCCCTTTGGAAGGGCCCTTTTAGAATGGAGTCATTTTTGACGGGTCCCTGTGGTCAGGTCCTTTTGGCTGATCCCTTTGGACCGGACCCTTTGGACTGGTACCTATGGACTGGCCCATGCAATTATCCAAATTATGTCAAAGGGTCCGGTCCAAAGGGATCAGCCAAAAGGACCTGTCCACAGGGACCCGTCAAAAATGACTCCATTCTAAAAGGGCCCTTCCAAAGGGGCTAGTCAACAGGGACCAGTCCAAAGGGACAAATCAACAGGGATCAATGAAAAGGGGGAAGCGCATCATGTAAGTCGTTGCGCGCCGCCGCCGTGGGAACATAGGTGTTTATCAGCAGTCTCCGGCAATGTTCGGGAGAGTAACCTTGAAAAGTAGCTGAAACTCGGTAGTCGAAAGCATAGCTTGACCCGTTTCTTACCTATATGACAAGGGTAGGTTAGGTAAATTTAGGTTATGTTAGGTGAGCAGAGGTTAAGTCTTAAAATATTCCCTCTCTTATGTGTTCAAAGGCGATTCACTCTGAACAGTCAGCCAAAACTTTAAATATGTATTTATCATTACATAACGAATTAAAGCAAACTTAATTAATTATGATTGGCGTTTTTTGTTACTGTTCAATGTAGACAGAATATATGCATTAAATGATAGACTCAAGACAAAATGTTTTGATTGTTGACTTGCGTTATTGATAAATTGGTTTAATGTTAGGGGCAGTGCACACTTTCCATGTCGATAATTTATATAGGCTAGAAGGATGGTGTTGCAAACTTCTAATGTGTATTTCCAAATTTCATGCATAGTCTATTTCATAGAATTTTCCTCTAACTTAAAAGTTCATGCTGATTTTGTCTTTGTGTTTGACATTGCAACTACAATGGTTGATTGGATATTCTTTGTCAACTTTCAAATCATGTATTTCATGTCAGATATGTTGGAATTTTTGTTCATGTGTGAAGCTATCAAGTACCGATACCTAATTGGTTACACACAACTGTTTCATAATGAAAATCTGATGTCAGATATGTTGGAATTTTTGTTCATGTGTGAAGCTATCAAGTACCGATACCTAATTGGTTACACACAACTGTTTCATAATGAAAATCTTGATCTCTGATTCATTGGAGAACTGTTTACGCTTGTCTGAACCAAGACTAACTGACTACTCACTGCTAAGGTTTAGAAATTACATTTACTCAAATCACATTCTGGTAAAAAAGATCATGACTACTATAAACTGCTACCACTCTTCCACCACTTTGTTAACACTTTTCTACCATTTGACTCTCACTTTTGCTCTTACTTTAAACTGCACATACTACAAACTATCATTTTTATTATCGAGTTAACTTTACTAGAGATTAGTTTATGCTCAACAGTCGACATGGAAGTATCAACGACTAGCTATGGTAAGCCATGTGCTTACTATAAAGGATATGCATATATTGTAAAACGAACTAATAAAAATGGAACTGTTATTTGGTGCTGTTCGAAACAACGATCTAAAAAGTGTCGAGGAATGATTAAAACAAAAGGCTCCAACATACTTATTTCAATCGATCATCATTGTAAATCTCAAAATAATACTCATTTAAATGGACAAAATACTCTAACCAAGGTAAAAAAGCAAGACCAAGAAAAAAATAGTGTGGCTCAAGATAGTGCTTTGTTTGTTAAAGAGCATTTATTATCTCCTGAAAAAGACATGTTAGGACAGTCGTTAACGTCTAAGAAACCTCTAACACTATCAAAGACAACACAAACTATGCCAAAGGTTGTTGCATTGCAAGATGAACAAAAAGGATTAGATAGTAATAGTGATGATGATTATATTGATGATAATTTTATTGATGATGATAACCATGATGATGATGATGATTATGATGATGATGATGATGAGGATGATAATGGTTTACACCCAAAAAAATCATTTGTTAAATTTGTTTACTGGAACAATCCCAATAAGCTAATCCGGCGGCTTCAGTACTTGCATACCTGTATACAGGCTGGTCATACTAAATATGAGGAAGAACTTTTGGATATAGAAAATGAGCTTCGTGATGCTAAAATTATAGTGTAATGAATCCATGTAACCGCTTAAACTATTTCTTAACAATACATGTAATATTTTCTACCACTTTACTACCACTTTTCTACCACTTTGCTACCACTTTTCTACTACTTTTCTACCACTTTTCTACCACTTTTCTAGTTTGCTACCACTTTTCTACCACTTTGCTACCACTTTGCTACCACTTTTCTACCACTTTGCTACCACTTTTCTACTACTTTTCTACCACTTTTCTACCACTTTGCTACCACTTTGCTACCACTTTTCTACCACTATGTTACCAATTGTCTACCACTTGTCTACCACTTTGCTACCACGTTTCTACCACTTTTCTATCACTTTTAACTGTACATATTAAATATAAAAGCCAACGCTAAATAATTCTATTACCAAAACAGAGATAACCTTTGTAGTGTGCAAATCATACTAACAGGTTAGTTACTACTAAGGAACTTACTACAACTAATCGAGGTAAATAACGTGTACTCTATAAAGGCTACTCTTATAACTATAGACGACAAAATGTAAGAGGAATAATATTCTGGCGATGCTCAAAACAGAGGTCAACAAAATGTCGAGGCAATATGAAAAGTAGAAATGGTGTGGTTTTAAGTGTGAGTGATCATCAATGTAGTGCTCCAGACAAAACACTGATGGTGTTGGCAAAAAATCATCAGAATGCTAATAAGTTAGTACAAGAGAAAGATGTTGCTACTCAAAATAGTGCATTGATTGTTGAGCAACGTTTAACCCCTGTTGTAAAAGTTATGTTGTATCCATCTTCCACGCCTCAAGAGTCATCAACATCACAGACTATGCAAGAGGTAGTGTTGTTGTTGTTTTACGGGGCTGAACTACAAAGTCATCTGCCTTGTTATGCAAGTGGATCGAAAAGGACTAGATAGTAATAGACAAAAGAGAGTTGTAGTTTGTATATAACTATTGTACAAGTACTTACATTAAATAAATAAAAAAGTGTATGGGTATTGTCTGTTTTTCTTCATTGCTATCCCTATGTCCCACTATTAATGCAATTGTTAACCATCAACAGTCTCTGACTATGTTCGCAAAGAGAGTGACCTTAAACAATACACTCTATCTATGGTTTGTGTACCGAGTACTCAATAATACAGTGTGGTCAAGTCATGTTGAGGCAATAGTTATATCAGGTAAGGTATTCGAACCCTTGCTTTCTTGTACAGAAAATTTGAACTTAAGTCAAACACCATAACCACTCGGTCAACCTGACAGTTACTAATTTAATTATTTTTGTGGACTTGAGTGTTTATAAATCTTTTTCCAGTATACATTGACTAAACCACTTGTTTGTTTTGAAATATAGATTTTGTTTTGTTTGACCATAACATTGCAGTTATGAGTCTTGTGAACTGGGTGTTTAATATAGGGTTAAAGGCATTTTAAAATAATTTTAGAAAAGCTCTTAGGTATCGTGTCATGGGTTTTAGTAATGCATTACTGTTCGTTGACTAACATTTACCGTTACACAACATTATTTTGGTGAGCTCTACATGTTGTTGTTTGAGTCGTCAGTCTTTTGACTGGTTTGATGCAGATCTCCATGCCTCCCTGCCCCGAGCGAAACGTCTCATCTCTATATAACTACCACACCCTATATTCAAGGCTATCTGTTTAACATATTATAACCTTGGATCCCCCCTACAAGCTCTTGGGTTCAATTCCTAGATTTAACAAAAACTTTTAAAAGTGGTATGACAACAAAAACTAGTCTACTCAGTCTCGAGTGGTCCAAATAAGTAGAGAGGGTTTGATTCACACCTCAACCATAGAGCACCATGTTCTTTTTTTTATATAATGATAGTCATTTGTTCAATTTCACATTTCACACATTGCAATTTGCCAATTTTCCATTTGCATTTTTTTTAAATGACAGTTTGATGTTTTTCAATTTCATGATATGGAAACATGGATTTTTCCATTTTCATATTTACACATTTGTCAATTTCCCATTTGCATATATTTTCTTAAATGTCCGTTTAAGGTTTTTAAATTTTGTCTATATGGAAACATGGATTTTCCAATTTGCTGTTTACAAATTTTTTATATATTTATTTTGTGTGTATGTTGAAAAACGATATTTCCAAAACAAGATTTTTATTTTTCATTTTATGATTTTGTAAATGATCTTAATGTGAGTGCTTGACCATGGCAATAATACAGTCTATCTATATGTTAGCGGAACCATAGAGGCTTATTACTACTGCAAGTAAGAATGTTTTACAAAAAACGACTATCTACCACTACATTTGAAAAACAAAACGATTGAAAAAAATCTATTTTCCATTCATATATAAGTGCTAATTCTCCCTCTCCCCACCCTACCTCACCGTATTTTCTCTGGTCAAACAACCAATGCTATCCCACACACACACACACACACACACACAAGCTTTCTATCTCTCTCTATATATATGTTTTCTCTTGTCCACGTGATAAAAATTATGGTTGCTGGATTGTATCCTGCACTGTTTATGCGACATACCTTTGCCAGTTCATAAAACCGTTAGGTATTTCTCTACACATAGCGATTTTACCACTGCTTTTGCTTGTTTGGCTTTCTTGCAGTCTGGTATGTGATAGGAAGCATTAACTCTATGTCAAACCCAGTCCACGTTCGTATTTGTAATCTAAGTAATAATTTGAAAAGAGACAAGTGTAATCAGTTTTAAACATTATCTCTGCTTTTATTTGATTGTTTATGACATGCATATTAACCAAAAATCAAACCCTAGTCTACCTTAGTGAAAGGCTAACAGTTTAACCACTGCGTCACCATACCCTTTTTTTCTAAGTTTGATTCGTTCTAGGCCTTAGAGCTAGAAATCGAGTTAAGATCTCCAGTGAAAGAGGCACATGTGCTCACCACTATAGCACGTAATGTTTAGCTGATAAAATTAGACAACCGAAAATGATTGTATTTCTGTTAGCCAAGCATTTCTGTCATTTACCTACTGTGTGAGCTCTGCCAGCAAGACAGTTTAGTTTAGAACAAGTGTGTGTGAGTGTGTATATAGATTATTAGCCTCAGGTATTTAAAGCTTGTTGTGTGTAGCGACCATCTTGTCCCAGTAACCACTGAGCAAGTTTTAACAGTCAACCCATAATAACTGCATAGAATGGTTGTGTGTGGTTCATGTACTTGTGTGTGTGTGTGTGCATTAGCATCATGCACTAGTTTTACCTTACCCTCTATAGGTAGAGCGTTATCCCTTTCCTTTCTGGCATTACCAATGCCCACATTCAACCACAAGTTTTACACTTAAACCATTGGCTTGTTTTTGATTAAGTTTGGTTCGGTTTGGTTGGATTTGATTCAGCTTGGTTCAGTTTAGTTCAATAGTCACCATTTTGGATTTTAGCTATCCTATTTAACCAATCAATTAAAGATTGACTACTCTTATTTCTTGAATCGATTAATCAGATTTTGTATACACCATTTGTCATTTATTATCCCATACCTACAACCTATACTCTCTCTGTACTGCAGTTTGATCTGAAAACAAGTTCCAATGGTGAAAGATTTGTCAGTCACCATACATGTAGCCTACAATAATTCTTTCACTACCTAGCTATGTTTCATCACTCACTGTAAACATTTCACATGTTCATATCCGATTATAAGTTTATAAAACCTCAGGTCGATGACCTTGATGTATTGGGTATTTTTGGGTAAATTCATTAGCCATGGGAAAGGGTTGACCATTCTAAGTCCTATGACACCTCACATGTTGATATCCGATTATTAGTTTATAAAATCTCAGGTCAATGACCTTGCTGTTTTGAATTTTTGAGGTAAATTCATTGGTCATGGGAAAGGGTTAACCATTCGTAGTCCTATGACACCTCACTTGACCCTCTCTACTGATAAGTTTATAAAATCTTAGGTCAATGACCTTGCTGTTTTGGGTATTTTGGGTAAATTCGTTGGTCATGGAAAAGGGTTGGCCATCCTGAGTCTTGTGACACCTCACTTGTCCCTCTCTGATTATTAGTTGATACAATCTTAGGTTAATGACCTTGCTGTTTTTTTTTTTGTAAATTCATTGGTCATGGGGAGGGGTTGGCCATTTTAAGTCCTATGACACCTCACTCGACCCTCTGTGATTATTAGTTAGCGAGATATTAATGAAAGTGCAGTTAGGCCCTTTTGACAAAAAATGAATAATACATTCAAAAACAGGGCGTCACCACAAGTCCAACGACCCCTCATACAAGTTCCTAGCTTTCTTAGTTCATAAGATATTAAAAAGCCGATGACCTATTAGTTTTTGGATCTTTGGTTAATTTGTAAAAAAAAACGTATCTATAAATCATTATTCAAAAAGCCCGCCCTCTTACAAAAACCCCAATTGCGCATTCGTAAAACAAAAAACAAAAATGATAAATCATAGCGGCATTCAGTTGTATGCATGCACTTTATGTGGAACGAGTTTAATTTCATATTGGTATACAAACTCCCACATGTTGCACATGGAAAGCGACTTTTACCTAAAATTTATTATTTCACCCCCTAGTAGGGGTAGATTTTATTTTTGAGTGGAAATAAGCTATCCATAGGAAAGGGGTTGTCTGCCGGAGTAATTTGACTACTCGTACATGTCTCTAGCCTTATTCCCACCACTGCCAAAACAGGTTGTGACTTGTTAGCTCTTATCGTGCACGTGCACATGTGAACACCTGTGTGTTAGATCATATTACAAATGAACTCGCATTTTCTCACGTATGAATCAAAACAGGATGTGACTTGTTTCACAAGGGGAATGCTAATAATGACATCTCACACGTGTTCACATGTATTTCATCTCTTTCCTTTCATATCATTATCACATTATAGTAGTGGGGGTTGGTGAACAACGTCAGTTCAACACACACAAATGTAGTTAGGCCCTTTGACATAATTTAAATAAATTCATGAGCCAGTCCATAGGGACCAGGCCAAAGGGACCGGTCCAAAGGGATCAGTCCAAAGGGACAAGGACTCGTCCACAAGGACTTGTCCACAAGGACCTGTCCACAAGGACCTGTCCACAAGGACCTGCCCACAAGGACTCGTCCACAAGGACCTGTCAACAAGGACTTGTCCACAAGGACTCATCAACAATGACCTGTCAACAAGGACCTGTCCACAAGGACTCGTCCACAAGGACCTGTCAACAAGGACTTGTCCACAAGGACTCGTCCACAAGGACTTGTCCACAAGGACTCATCAACAATGACCTGTCAACAAGGACCTGTCCACAAGGACTCGTCCACAAGGACCTGTCAACAAGGACTTGTCCACAAGGACTCGTCCACAAGGACTTGTCCACAAGGACTCGTCCACAGAGATCCGCTCCCCCCACCCTCTTCAAAAGCCATGAGTGGGCATGCTAATTCATAGTGGCTATTCACCGAACATATGCACTTTATGTGGAACAACGTTTCATTCCATATCGGCATTCAAACTCTCACATGTTGCAATTGGTAACAGAGATTCTCTAAAAAATTAAATTTCACCCCCTAGTAGGGGTAGGTTTTACTTTTGGGGTGGAAATATATTGTCCATTGGAAAGGGGTGTTAGCCCGAGTTCAATGACACCTCGTACAAGTCTCTAGCCTGATTGGTTCGCGAGATATTGCCATTTTAGTATTCCAGCGGTGGCGGTGGCGGTGGGGCCAGAACCGATCAAAAACCACTACTGACGGTGTTACTTGATATCACGGAGTAACTTAACTCTACCCTAAATGCTCAGATTTAGCAGTCCTATCAAATACGTAATACCTCTCCCTGGTCCATAGGGACCAGGCCAAAGGGACCGGTCCAAAGGGATCAGTCCAAAGGGACAAGGACTCGTCCACAAGGACTTGTCCACAAGGACCTGTCCACAAGGACTCGTCCACAAGGACCTATCAACAAGGACTTGTCCACAAGGACTCATCAACAATGACCTGTCAACAAGGACCTGTCCACAAGGACTCGTCCACAAGGACCTGTCAACAAGGACTTGTCCACAAGGACTCATCAACAATGACCTGTCAACAAGGACCTGTCCACAAGGACTCGTCCACAAGGACCTGTCAACAAGGACTTGTCCACAAGGACTCGTCCACAAGGACTTGTCCACAAGGACTCGTCCACAGAGATCCGCTCCCCCCACCCTCTTCAAAAGCCATGAGTGGGCATGCTAATTCATAGTGGCTATTCACCAAACATATGCACTTTATGTGGAACAACGTTTCATTCCATATCGGCATTCAAACTCTCACATGTTGCAATTGGTAACAGAGATTCTCTAAAAAATTACAATTTCACCCCCTAGTAGGGGTAGGTTTTACTTTTGGGGTGGAAATATATTGTCCATTGGAAAGGGGGTGTTAGCCCGAGTTCAATGACACCTCGTAGAAGTCTCTAGCCTGATTGGTTCGCGAGATATTGCCATTTTAGTATTCCAGCGGTGGCGGTGGCGGTGGGGCCAGAACCGATCAAAAACCACTACTGACGGTGTTACTTGATATCACGGAGTAACTTAACTCTACCCTAAATGCTCAGATTTAGCAGTCCTATCAAATACGTAATACCTCTCCCTGGGCATTGGAGCCATGGACTCTCAATATCTCAGAATTCAATCAAGGAAACAATTTCGAATATACTGTAATGCTTCATTAGGCCACATTATTCCATTTATGTTTTGGGCCAGTGCTATCAGCATATTTTTGTAGATAGCCTGAAGTTAATATTATAAATAGACTATGTCTAATCAAGGGAATAGGGATTGAATCTTAAATTTGAAGAAAAATAGGCTCTTTACTTCGTCACGAAACTACAGGGCACCAGGAAATATTCTCCGCAGTGCCTACACGAGTCTGCGAGAGCTAGCATCAGTAGTTACGTTGGCAGCACTACTGTCGCTTGTATGAAAACAAACAAACAGTAAACTTTGTACTCATCCCAGACATTCACAAAAAAAATATGCTAGAAGTGCTGATGACACGGTGTCCGGACAGTTCCCCACACTGACACTTCCACACACTGCCCAATATACTGACACTTCCACACAGCCCTTGGACGTGGCAACCTGTTTAATGACTCAGAAATAATCTCGACTGACATTTCCACACATATCTCCCCTCTCCCCCAAGGCTACTATGGAAAAGATCAGGTTGACTACATCGTTGACAACTGGCTAGATAACCAAGACATTCCAATCGAGATGTGGAACTGCCACCAAGCACGACACAGGACAACAAATGCTGCTGAGGGCTGGAACAACCGACTCAACTATCTTGTCGGGAGACCTCACCCCAAATTAAAAGAGGTTGTCGAAGTGCTCAAATGCAAGGCCGTGCTCAACATGGAAGGAAAGAAAAGATGACGAAAATATGTCAAAATATTACAAAGAAAAACAAACAAAAATAAATAAAAAAATACAAAATACAAAACAACTGACGAAGCCTAGAAAGCTGATTTTAAACACGCCTAAATGATAACAACACCAAACTGATCGGTTTTGTTATTATTTTGCCAGTCCACAGCCTGGATAAAGTGTGATGGAAATCAGACTCTGCATTTATTTTATTTTGATGGTAATTACACTACATCACAATTATATTTTCGAGACCGTGGTATGTAATGAAGTACATAGACCGAGCGCTTTTCTTCACTCCATATGAGTATTATGTTAAGGTGCATTGTCACTGGTGCGGCTGTAACGATGATCACTGAAGCCTATAGCCTTAGGGGTTGGCGATGTATGTGGAACTGTCAGTCGGGAATATTTCTGAGTCATTAAACAGGTAGCCGCGTCCAAGGGCTGTGTGGAAGTGTCAGTATTTTGGGCAGTGTGTGGAAGTGTCAGTGTGGGGAACTGTCAAGTAATCGATGACACTCACGCTCGCTTATTGCAATACACACTGACGATTTCGACAGCCTACAGCCCACACGTGTGGGATTCACCCTGTCAAGGATACCGTGCTGCCAACTAAACTGCTGATGCTAGGTCTGGCAGAAGACGGCAGTCACTGCGGTGAACATTTCCTGGCGTCCTGTACTTGTTAAGAAGGATGTTCGTTGCTCCAGTTTGTTATTTACATGATAATATGTAACCTCACTAAAAGCCCATCTTTTCGATATATGGAGCCCAAACTCCCTATCAACACCTAAACCAACTTCAAGTTCCTCAGCACACGATCTACAACCAATCATTTCCTCGTGTATTGAAAGTCAAGGATATGAACTCATAATATTTCCAGTCTGATGAACACTCCAGCATTTTCGATATGATGGCATTCTTACAGCTGTTGAATGAGTAAATTCACTAGCTGATCTTGAACATTCCCTAACCTTGTGTTCATGAAGTTTAACCCTTTTATTGGAAGTGCAGTATTTAGATTTCTCACTCTCTGATCAATAGAGATTGTTTTCTTTATCTTTGTATATAATGCTTAGTTGACTGAACATTATGTATCTGTCACAAACAAATTCATAACGCTCGCATATTTCTCCATTTGAGAAACAAACGTTTAATTCAATTTTAAATAGCATACCAATCTCTGAAAATAAACACCAACCATACTAACTTATAATCTAAAGAGTATTGGATCAATGCAAGCACAAGTCAAGTTGGTAATATTCGTTGGAAGTGTAAGTCTTCACCATTGACTTTTAAAAGAATCTGGAAAGTTTGAACTATTTCAAGTTTGCATACTCATATTATCGACACAAATATTGAGCTAAAATACGTTTCCGACAGCCTTTCCCAATAGGCTTCCGACTTTTTACCGTTGCGTTGTCGCACCACTGCATATCTAAAACTCAATAGTGGGTACACGGAAGTCATACGACTGCATTCTAGAAATGTTGGGCTAACCTTTCTGTTGCCAATTTGAAGTGAAGTAGAATAGATTTCATCACTCGTTAAAATCCTCCCTGGCTTATAGTGGTGACTAACAAACAACCGCATTAGTGGTCTAGAAGTACGTATTGAATGCAGTCTACAAGGAGAACCTCGTCTAACGTTTCGTGTCTGAGGAGACATATTTACGCTCCTCCTGAGAAAGTTCTAGCTGGCAGGCCGAGCAAGAGCCAGGGATATTCGTTGTAATATGGACCGAGATTTGCCAGCCGGTTACGTACGTGACTCAGAACTTCAATTGCAGAATTCTGGGGCTACTCTTTTGTAGAAGTTATGTTATTGTCATTCTACAGTCTTACCCTCACGATACGAAGATAATTTTGCTCATCTTCACTACACTTGTTGGTGGCCAAGTTAAGATAATATTTTCTTGTGGCCCAAGTGCCAGCCTCAAGACTGTACGGTGTTTGATCATTGATAACTATTCCTCGTGTTATTTTAATTCCTTCAGTTAGGAGCATCTTGATTAACAGCCCCGTCTAACTAAGTATGTGTGTTGTGTGCAGGGTATGATAGTAGGTGTTCTTGTCGTGTCTAAAGTAGAGTGTCCGTAATGATAAATACTAGATTTATCGATAGTGACAGGTGCCCGCAGATCTTGATATACATTTCTATTTTACCAATTTTGTGAAATCCAAAACGGACCTTCGGAGCAGAAGACTCAATAACATACAGTTTTATCAGTAAGACAAGATCTAGCCGCCGGCCTCTCACCACTGGGTCCGTGGTTCAAATCCCGGTCACTCCATGAGAGATCTGTGCTGGACAAAACGGAGGCAGACAGGTTTTTCTCCGGGTACTATGGTTTTCCCTGTCAAAATTTCATTCCAGCAACATCCTCCACTATCATTTCATTTCATCTGTCATTCATTTAATCATTGCCTCAGAAGAGTGCGTCAGGCTTTGGCAGCCGGCACAGTTCATATCCTCGCCGCTAGAAGGGGGCTTCATTCATTCCATCCCTGACCCGGTCGGTCGACTGGAAGCAGGCTGTGGATTTTCATTTTCACAATCTCTAGCATAATTTCAGGGACAGTTGAATGCATGTTCGTTCCACGGGACACTATTGTTGCTTTCTTTTGAGTAATACCTTGGGGCACCATAGTCATCAGTCAGTCTAATAACTCGTATGCTTGTGATGCCTGTACTGGAGCATTTATCGATCAACATTTATAACTGGGCACGGTCTGCTGGAATTAAAAGGTGCTTAAGTGAAAATTACTTGCGTCAGTAGGTTTACTGGCTCGTTAATTAAATCCCATTCCCGATCATATTCCGGGCCTAATCGTCACTAAAATCACATTTGGTAAAATGGACGTTATATACATGGTATTAACGTTACTATACCGACAGTAGTGGCTACGCGGGCTAAAGCGCTGCGTTAGGTCAAGGGGCCAAGCTCTCTGCTGACTCGGTAGACGCGTGGGTTCGAGCCCCACTGTCGGCTGTCCTTGAAATGGTTTTCCGTGGTTTCCCATTTTCAACACCAGGTAAATGCTGGGACAGTACCTTCTGACAGGCCACGGCCGCTTCCTTCCACATCCTTGCCCAGTTTCATTCATCTTCATCCATTCCATCTCTCATCCCGACGCGCAGGTCGCCCACGGGCGTCGACTAGAAAGACCTGCACTCGGCCTCTCAGGAGGCTACACGACAAAAAAAAAAAAACGTTACTATTCTTGTTTCTACTGCAGTTCTTGGTCTCTATTATCTTATATCCAACATTGCGTGGTTTAAATTAGAATAACGCACGGAGAAATATATTTTTTGTTCGGAGGTCAGTCACAGTGAAAAGCCTCTTGAACTAGTCATGTTTCGTGCCTTTTTTGTAATGGGATCATTCCAATTCATAATAGTTAACGTATTATTCATTCATTCAATTTCGCTGATTGGCCAACTAGGGACCACGATAAGCCTCATTTTACATTCTGGCATTTGTTCATTTTTCGCTTGATCCACATTGTCTTCATGAGCTCACTGTGTTTTGCACGACGTTCTTCTGTCCATTTCGCACCAGTTGTCCGTTTTTCGTCCCGGAAAGTCCCAAACGTCTTGATGGCTGCTCTATAAAGATTTCGGTCTCGTGCATCTTCTGCTCGTATCCCCATTTCTTTCAGTTCTTTCTGGACGTTAACATACCATGGCATTGTAGTTTTTGGTTTGGAGTCGAATATACTGAAGATACGTTTCGTCCATTATTTTGGGCCTGTTTTGCTATATATTTTAAAAGGAGTGTATTGTTGTTGTTTTTTCTGGGTTAAATTTATTTGCTAGTAGCTGTGAGGGTTTTAATACGATTTGATTTTCCCTCCTTGAGAGATCATTTTTGGCATAATTTTATATTAGGCTTATGAAATCACCTGTTGTCTGTGTGGGTGAGTGTGCGCGTACAGTATGTATGTGTGCCCCTGTAGGATCGAATTCTGGCGTAGTCAATTGGCATTTGAGGGTGCACAAATGAGAGGGAGCCATATCAGGAGATTCACTGGCACGGTAAGGATCCCCTTTGGGGCAAAATTTGGTAACCTGGTGTCTCTAAAAGCCACAGTAGTTAAAAGGGACGTAAAACCAATAACATTATTATTGTTATTATTATTATTATTTATATTATTATTATTATTATTGGGGAACGTGATGGCACAGTGGCTTAGCTTCGCTGCTTTCACCCGGACGGCCGGGGTTCGAATCCCCGTGACAGCGGGGTGGAATTTTCACCTTGAAAATCACGTGGCGTCAGGAAGGGCATCCGGCCTTAAATCCAGCCTCCCTTGACCATGCATTTCAGATGTGAGTAGGGGTCATCCATCCAACACTGCAGCTGCGGGAAATACTTCACAGGCATTCAATATCTTAGAATGTATTGCAGTAATCAACCTGAAATATTGTATGGTGATAGTGACTAGAAAAATAAGTTCACACGTGTGACTTTCAAGAAACTGGTGAGCGCAAAACCAATATGGCAGCCACGCAAAACTAAAATATTATAAGTACTTTTTCTCGCGAATCAATCATCCGAATGCAGTGAAACTTGACATAAC
Source organism: Meconema thalassinum (assembly GCA_946902985.2). Classification (NCBI taxonomy): domain Eukaryota; kingdom Metazoa; phylum Arthropoda; class Insecta; order Orthoptera; family Tettigoniidae; genus Meconema; species Meconema thalassinum. Next base: position 1,186,689,818 of record OX336389.2, read on the forward strand.
AAATATTTATTCAAACCGTAATAAATTGGCGTCTAACGTAATTCAGTTGTTTTGAAATATCCAAGATGGTGTCTGTAAGTATTTCAGAAACTAACTTTTATTCCTTCTATCTTAATTAAGGGTGTAAGGGGTTTAAATATTCCAACTCAAATGTCAATCTCACTTGTTCGTGGTACTCCCTGCTATAGACTGACGAGGCTCTCACGACCAATGACTCCCGGGAAGAGGAGTTCCTTTCCATTATTGCAACGACTTACCTGGAAGGTGGATGAACATGAGGAGGTTAGAGCGTTCTCATGCCCTTGGGGTGGGAAACTGCCTCTAAAGTCTGATGAACCATCAATGGTCAAGGGCATAGAGTAAGTCCTCAATGGCGGGCCAGGCTTACGGAGAACTAGTAGTACAGCTCCAACTGTTGGGAAGGTGGATGAAGGCTGCAGGAGTCTCGGAAACTCTAGTCGTCATAATTACTAGGTCTATGCCACTAGGGAAAGGCTCTGTAACTGTCTAGGATCGTGTGATTGTCGATGTGCAGCAACATTCCCACATTAAACAATATCACGCATGTGTCTTCTGAAGAGAAGTCCTGTGGCGATCGGGGAGTTGTGACGATAGTAGGATTGTGTTGTCTGAGAACTCCTAGTGACAAACCGGCACGTAGGCGGCGAATGTGTGTTCTTCACTTTGCGCAAAGATGGGCTATTGAGCACTTTCTATGTTACATTCGTGACTGAGAGGACCTTTTTAAGATCCACTCTGCTTATCCCGAATGGAGAGGTAGCTAGGAATGGTGCTCTAAACATAGCAAAGCAAAGCCAACTCCGTACAGGCCATGGTGGCCCTCGGAGTAGTGGAAGGTAGAGGCTTCCACTTTTTGTGACATCGGCATGGGATGGAGTTGTCAGCTCCATGCCCGGCCGTCTTTGCTCCCAGGAATTACCACTGTACTCATTTCTGGTGTAGGCTGAGTGAACCCCAGGGCCATTTGCGTTTCCGAAAGTGGTAGTTTTGTTTCTAAAATCCACTACCTGGGTGGGGATCGGACCCACTACCTTTCAGTTAGAAGCTCAGCGCCTCTACCGACTGCGCCACGCAGCCCCCTCCCACTCTAAACATAGTCAGTCTAAATACTACCTGACTGGATAGCCGCGTCCAGAGGGTACATCATATGCGGTCAAACTAAACAAATATGGATTTTGTCACCTGGAATCATCACACTCTGATGGACAGTAACACAGAAAATCGACCACAAAGACGAAAAGCAATTGTTGCTCGTGAGATGAGAAAGTTTAACTTTAATATTGCTGTACTCAGTGAAACGAGACTTTAAAATGACGGTCAATTAAAATAACTTGGAGGAAGCTACACCTTTTTTGGAAGGCGAAATAAGCAAATGAGCCCCGTATACGTGCAGTTGGATTTGGTGTAAATGAAAGGTTTATGACCCTGCGCCTCAAGCTCATAAATATTCTAAGAGCTATTATAATAAGTGCATATGCTCCAAATCTTACCTCTGGAGAGGGTCCGAAAGAAGAATTCCATTTCCAACAAAATGAACTTTCGAATACTGTATATCACACTCTGATAAAATATTTTTTCCTATGGGATTTCAATGCCCGTGTTGGTAGGGGTTCAATGCTGTGGACAGGTAGGAGTAGGAAAGATGGTGTAGGTAGAAACAATCATAATGTGACTCTTCTCCTAACTAAATGCACTGAGCCTAACCCTTGCTCTAAAAAATAAACTCTTCCAATAGAAGGACAAATTTAAGACATCATGGCAACATCCAAGATGATAACACTGGCACCTAATTAATTACGTGATCGTGCGTGCCCAAGACCAGCGTTATGTACTTTTAACAAGAGGACCGGTGCTGATGACTTTTGGACTAATCACCGACTGATCCGATGTGTTATGTCTATGTAAGTTCACCAGAAATGTAGAAAACAGGAAAAGCTTGCGAGACGTTTGGTTTAAACCAAACGTCTTATGGATGATAACGTTAAATCAAACTTATATTATAATCCGTGGCGAAAAGCTGCCTGTTGATTATCCAGGAAACATAGAAGAACACTGGGAGGTATTCAAGTCAGCGGTACTCTCAGCCTGTGAAAAGTCAGATGGCTTTACTAAGACAAAACATCAAGATTAGTTTGGTTAGAATGACCAAGACATTCAATGCAAGAAGCGGAAAGCACTCAATACCTGGAAATATATCCCTAAATCTGCTTCCAAAATACATCTTTCTCAAGATGCCAAGGCTGATGTCTAAAAGAGAAGTCGGATCATGACAAATCTTTGGTGGATATCTAAATTATATGAAATGCAGTACTTCGCTGAGGCCAAAAACACATATGCTTCATTAAAGGCAGTACAGACTATTTATGGACTATTTCGTCACGGCGTTAATCTCTAAAATCAAAGCCTGTGACTGAACTTCTCCGACACAATTCTATAATCAACTCCCGCAGGAAGGAACATTTTGACGAATTACTAAACAAGGCTGCCCATGTCAATGATAACTTTTTCAGCGAAGTTCCTCAGGGATTATAACAAAATCACGTTGATGACGGTCCCTCCGTACTAGAAGTTGAAATTGCTATAAATCAGCTCAGGAATAATATGGCAGCAGGCATAGATGGGTTTCCAGATGAACTACTAAGGAAGGGGCCACTGTACAAGTTCACCACGCTCATAAACTCATTGGCAAGATATGGAAAACAGAAACGATCCCAGATGATCTCAAAGGTGCCTCGATAGTAATCATCTTTAAAAAGGTGGATATAGCTCAATGTTCCAACCGAAGGCTGCGCTGGAATATTTAAAGGGATACTAGACTTCAGCACCAATCTTAACATTTGTAGAGAGATGACTGCCCAAGTAAGGGAAGTATTCAATATATTGTAAACTGCTCCCATTGATCATAATGGGATAAGCAGCAGCATTACAGCTGGGTACAGCAGGAAGATGTATAATTTACTCTTTGCTGATGTTTATTTCCAGACCTCATGCTCTTGTACACGTTGTTAAGATCATTCAGAGCAGCCTCAAGATCATCTAGCGAGTTTGTCAATATATCATTGTCTCATCAGCCTACTGGAGTTCGAGTACGGAAGTTGTTGATACCTTTGTCTTTGCTCGTAGCCATATTTTTGATTGACTACGTATGGCAGCGGCATGGTTTTCACCTGCTGTTCCCAAGTATGCGGAATCGAACTCTGGTACAGCCAGTTGGCATTTGAGAGTGCTTAAATGTGATAGGCCCTTGTTAGCAAATTTACTGCCACGTTGAAGGTCTCCTTTAGAGTAAAATGATGGTACCTTGGCGTACTTAATACCGCAGTTGTTAAAAAGGACGTTTAACTTTTAACATTATTACGAGGGCTGCTTTTTAAGTAAGGGCCGTTATTTTTTTAAAAATTAACCGAACATTTTTTTGAAAACACATTTATTTTTAGGTTTTACATATCTTCCTCTATTTTTCTACATAGTTGCCTTGTTTATTTAGGCACTTGTCATACCTTAAAACTATGTTCTGAAATCCCTCTGCATAAAAGTTTGCCGCCTGCTGTGAGAACCAAGAATTCACGGTTGTTTTCACTTCTTCATCGTCGGCGATGCTCTCGATGGGTACTCAGACTCCTCACAGAAGACCACAAACGAAAGAGATTGGCCACTTCCCTCACATTTTTGACTCGTTATGCCCAAGAGGGGGATGACATGTTGAGTCGAATCATCACAGGAGATGAGACATGGCCCTGACCTTGCTCCGAGCGATGTCCACCTCTTTTCGCAGTTGAAACGTCATCTTGCTGGGAAGCGCTTCGCAGACGATGAAGAAGTGAAAACAGCCATGAATTCTTGGTTCTCAGAGCAGGTGGCGAACTTTTATGCAGAGGCATTTCAGAACTTAGTTTTAAGGTATGACAAGTGCCTAAATAAACAAGGCAACTAAGTAGAAAAATAGAGGAAGGTATGTAAAACATAAAAATAAATCAGGTTTCAAAATAAAATGTTCGGTTAATTTAAAGAAAAATAACGGCCCTTACTTAAAAAACAGCCCTCGTATTTAGCTAGTGATTTGGTCACAATGTGCGTCGGCTGGATCGCAACCCATTGGTTAAGAAGCTCGGCTGCAGCATTGATATTACTGCTGTGCTATACTATGTAACTAGTTAGTGTTTTGATTCGGGGCTTAGACGTTGAGGTCATCTGCCCCCTATACTTGGGAATGTTCATGAATAATTTGCTAAATTCAATTTAGATTAGTAAACAAGAGTTATACAAGTGTCTATACTATATACTGTACCCTTCAAACTTGGGTCTTCTAGGATGGGACTCTCTTCTGGGGTCGCACTCAGTCCATATGCTTAACTTACATTGCCATCCTAGGACTTCGGAGATGGGATCACAGGGACATAATTACAGTCACACGTCAGGTTAACTTAACAAGATAGTACATTTATTATCTAAGACTAACTACTACAAAACAAAAATGAATTTATAAACTAACACCCACCCCTTTAATTAAGATATAACAAACTGAAACAACCTCTGAGTCTACGAAAACACAAACACGACCCGATGCCCTCACAAGGATACGACCCTGGGTCCATGCCTCAAAACATGGCATATATTAAAGAAGCATAAATCATACCGTAATCAAAATATATTTTTTAAACAAGTCCAAGCTGAAACAAAGTGTCAAACAGTCAAATGCGGACACACGCGAACGATACATTTATATCGTCGATCTCAGAGTCCTCACTGTATGGTTATACTTGAGTAAGGAATGATCACCTATTAATTAAAGATCATTTCCTGCCAATATAATAAGTGTCAGGTCATACTTCTGTGTCGGGTGTTGCTGGCGCCAAGCAACACATCAGGAAATACCCTGAAAAATACATTAACTTCTGACGAGCCCTACCCTTAATTTCACGATACTATAAACATTGGTAAAGTCATTCTGAGCACATGGATGCCTTACGGGCATACACCTATTGGATAGTTCCCTTGAACCCAACAAAGCACCCACGTGCCGTCTTGTGATTAACCCGAATATATCCTGGGTCTTACCCAATGCTAGGAATCAATTGACCACGGGTCCCCTTCATGCTACATTGAACACAAACACATAGCGGTTGATTGCCGCCCCGTAGATGCTTTAATAAAAATGAAATCACACAGAAACATATTTACATTAATCAGCATGCTTTAAAAAACACGAACCACCACTGAACCCATACGAACTGCGTAACCTTACAAAAATTCCCCGCACCGAAAATCCACGCCCCCTGAACTTATTGAAAGTGAACAAATAAAATTTTAAGAGACCAGGCTTCAAAGATTTCAACAAATTCTTAAATGAACTCCAGATGATCAACTTCAGCGATAAGACACGGCCGAGACAATGATTTCCGCGTGAACAATGTGAGCAATAAAATCCCTCACAATCTACAGCTGACCTGACCTTAAAACGGAGATATGTGCCAAAATACAACTTCTTGCAAGAAAGCTACTACGAGTCTTTCTTCAGGAACCGACGAAAAATATAACAGGGATCCTATGATACCACCTGTAACTAATACTCGTTGCGTACTACCCTACCAGCAAATTGTTACCGGTGGCGGAATTCGGAACTAATGCGCTCCGCCCAGCCACACGCCTGCGATAGACGTGCAGTCGTCACCAGCGAAATCTCATCGCATGTCATTTGTGTGCATGATTCGTGCTGGGTCGTGCGCTGTGCGGTGTGTTCTCATTGTATGACTGTACAAGCGTTCCCCTTCTTGCCTCGCAACCGCTCTCTGCAGCCATAACGAGGCGAGATGACGTAATGTATACATAACAGCACCGCTCCACGTCTAGCGGTAACAATTCCCTGGTAGGGTAGTACAGGGCTTCGACAGCAATGTGACCCAGCGGACGATCACCATACAACAAACTGTGGGAATTCATCCTCCACATAACACACAATTGGGGTCAACAAATGCCCTCCGAAGACCTGTAGGAAAACAACGTCAACATCACACATACGCTGGGCACAATCTCCTAACATATGACCAGCAAACTTACCTGGTTCACAAACTGATAAACATCCGAAATCACTGTCTGCCTTAAACAAATTTCAACTCGTGAATAAACATCAAAACTCTAAACAAACTTCAATTGCAGACACTTTGCCACTTATGAAGAAGGAAATAACATAATCCAAAGAAGAAAACATTTGTAGGAAAGAAAGAATAGGCAGAAAACCGTGGATCTCTCAGGATATACTAGAATTAATGGATGAAAGGCGGAAACACAAGAATTTAAGAGATGAAAAGGGGAAAGCAGAATACAGACGTCTGAGAAATGAGGTTAACAGGAAGTGCAAGATGGCGAAAGAAGAATGGTTGAAAGAGAAATGTGCCTGTATAGAAAATTGTCTGAAATTAGGCAAAGTGGATACAGCTTCTCGAAGGATTAAGAATACTTTTGGGGAAAAGAAAACTAAGTGCTGTAATATTAAGGACCCAGATGGAAAGTCTCTAACAGATAGGGAAGAAATCTTACATAGTGTTTGTATAAGGGAAAGGAGATTGAGAATCATGTAATGGAAAGGGGAGATGAAATTGATGAGGATGCGAAAGGAGATTTAATATTGAGATCAGAATTTGACAGAGCATTGGAAGACTTAAGCAGGAACAAAGCACCAGGCATAGATGCTATACCGATTGAGTTGCTACGCTGCATAGGTGATGATGGCCTGGTCGGGTTATTTCACTTGGTGTGCAGGATTTATGAGAGAGGTGAGGTACCCCCTGATTTCAAGAAGGATGTTATCATCCCTATACCAAAAAAACTAGGAGCTGACAAATGTGAAGATAACCGTACAATCAGCTTGATTACTCATGCTTCAATGATCCTATCTAGAATAATTTACAAGAGGATGGAGAGCCAGAGAGAAACGGAGTTGGGTGAAGACCGATTTGATTTCAGGAGAAATGTACGAACAAGGGAAGCTGTACTAAGTCTTAGGCTGATTTTGGAAGGTAGAATAAGGAAAGATAAGAGAACGTTCATGGCATTTGTAGATTTAGAAAAGGCTTTTAATAACGTTGTTTGGGCTAAATTGTTTGACAATTTGAAAATGATTGGATTAAAGTACAGGGATGGGAGGGTGATCTGCAATCTATACAGAAATCTGACAGCAGTCATTCGAGCTGAAGGGAATGAGAGAAAAGCTGGTATTCTGAAAGGTGTAAGGCTGCAACTTATCACCCATACTTTCCAATCTTTACATTGAACAAGCAATGTAGGAAATTGGAGAATCATTTAATGTGGGAGTGAAGTCTCAAGGAGAAACAATTTCATCTCTGAGATTTGCTGATGACGTCGTCATCTTGGTCGACACCCCAGAGGATTTGAATGAGTTTTTGAATGGTATGGACTCCGTCTTGAGGAGAGAATTCTTGATGAAAATCAATAAATGTAAAACAAAAATATTGGAATGCAACCGAAATAAATCAGAAACCTCTATGAACATCAAATTGGCAGGTGAAACTCTAAGGGAAGTAGGAAACTTCTGTTACTCAGGAAGCAAAATATCCAGTGATGGACGAAGCAAAGAGGATATAAAACAGTAGGTTGGCTCAGGCAAGGAATGCATTTCTACAGAAAAAGAATCTGCTGACATCGAATATAGATTTAGGTATTAGGAAGTCATTTTGAAAGCCTTTGTCTGGAGAGTGGCACTCTATGGAAGTGAAAATTGAACTATTGGTGCGGCAGAAAAGAGGACAATTGAAGCGTTTGAAATGTGGTGTTACTGGAGAATGATGAAGATTAGATGGGTAGATAGGGTAACAAATGAAGAGGTATTAAGCCGAGTGGGGGAGGAGAGATGTTTCTGATGACTACTAACGAAGAGAAGAGATAGGTTGGTAAGACACGTGTTAAGACACCCAGGAATACAAAGCTTACTTATGGAAGGAAGGGTCGAGGACAAGAACTGTACGGGTACACCAAGATTAGAATATGTTCAACAGATTGCCTTGGATTTAGGGTGTGGATGCTATGTAGAGATGCATTAAACCAGACGAAAGGCTGAAGACTCTAACAACAACAACAACAACAACAACAACAACAACAACAAAAATAACATAAGTATATCTCTGTGAGTAATGGAATCGCACTCCCATCTGATATATCAGAGGATCCTTGAGAAAGCGAACAAGTAATCAAACTGGTATCCGATATGGTTTCTTAAACTATAGTGATAAGTAGAGGTGTTAGAAAGTGTTGTTATTTTTTTTGAAGATTTGTTGATTTAAAATTTAAAAGGTGGTGTTTTGTGTTTTTATTATTTTTTCGGGGGATGACATGTTAAAATTTGGAAAGCGATAAGGTTTGTACAATAAGTGCATTTAAAAATATAAACAATTAATAAAACAAAGTAAAAAACAAAACAGCAGGGTAAAACGTTAAACATGGCTATGGAAGAATGAGATAATACTTATATGGAAGTCACATTTTTATTTTACATTCACCATCTCGAAACACATTTCAGTGAATACCTTTTTCAGTTGTATCCAAATACTGCGGTGAAATCACTGGAAGTAGATCATGGTTAAAGTCTCAGCATTTTCAGCTGTCAATTTTCGCCTCCTATCACTTGCTATGAGACTGTATTTCGAAAATGACCTTTCAGAATCCACATTTGAACAAGGATACCACACACACTTTAATGCAGCTGTTGCATAGTCTCGGTGAGCAGGCCTTAATCCCAAGAGGATCTCTGGAACATTCACATTATCTTCATGACGCAGTTGGTTCTTGATTGCAGTCAGGTAAATGCTGTGAGCCTCTAAAAACTGTTGAGACTCCATCTTCGTAAGAAATGGGGCATTCTTCTTAAATTGGAGCAGTTCTGTGGGAGATACGTTCTTAGGTGCATGCCGAGGATCAAACAATGACCCGATGGCTTCTACAGTCTTCCTGGCTGGATCCGTGGTCCTTAAAGTCCTGATTTTCACTAGAGCTGACTGGGCAACACACGTAAGCTTGGAATTAACCTTTATCTGCATCTTTTGAGGAAGCTGTTCCAAGTTCTGGAGGATCGTATGATTGAACATTCCACCATCGCCTAATAGCTTGAGCTTTACCTCAAGGTCATCTAGCTTCCCAGCCAGTAAGTGAATTGTTGGGTACTTAGATCCCTCCAAGAAATTAAGCAAGTCCATAAGAGAGGCACCAACAACAGAAACATACAATGCTTGTAATTGTATAAATTGTATTGTTGAAGTCGATGCTTGTTGGAAATATTTGACCCCAGAATTTGAATCTTCCAATGTTTTGAAAAATTCTACCAGATCTTCCACATGCGTGGCCATATACATTGCAGCCTTAAACCATGAATTCCATCTTGTACATACAGGCATTGGGAAAGCCAGAATTTCATTCTCTTTTTCTGTGTTTTCATATTTCTCCCTTAGAAATGCAACGTAATTGCTTTTTCTTTTTCGCGTATTTAAAAAGGCATTCTTTGTCTTTACTATAGACATGTTCAATTCGTCCAGCTCGTTTTCAAATACGCAGCCGATAAGATTGACTTTATGAGCCCAGCACTGGACAAGACTTAATTCTTCAATCAATCCTTGAAGAGTAGTTACACATTTGTCATGTAGCGTGCTGAGTCCGTAACTACTGCCACTACACGCTCCCGTTCAATTTCATAAGAATTCAAGGTGTCTAATAACGCATTGGAGCAATTTACGCTATTGGCAGAATCTAGAACAACAGAGGCAGCCAGATGGGTGTTCATTTCAGTTGATGGTACTGATGGACGAAAAAGAATGTTGAAAACACACCTACCATTCTTGTCAGTTGTTTCGTCACATAGCAGAAACACGTCTTTGTTTTTTATATCTTCCCTAATTTCTTCCCTCCTTCTTTCGCCAATCATGGGGATGTATTTCTGACGAATCTGATTTGCTGATGGTAAATCTCCACTTCCGCGAACGTACTTATTAAACCAAGTACGGATAGCAGGATTGTCTAGTTTCTCTACTGGTATATTAGCTTTCACAAACACAGTAGTAGTGTCCAAAATACACTCTTCTTTCATATCCTTCACACGACTAGCATTTGATAATGTTTCTTTCAAGGTGGCCACTCTAGGAACACTAACTTCAAGACGCGAATTTTCTCGGCGTTTTGAATGCTTCTCCGATTTGCAATGTTTGTCTAATGCATCTTTCCTGCGATAATCTAACCGACAATCACAATATTTGCACATAAGAATGCCACAAGAAAATTATAAATCCTTCATTCTTATATTCTTTAAGTCTGTCTGTGGCAGAAACACCTTCGGCATTTTTAAACTCAACTGAGCGATGCCCAGTAACAAACACTGTTATCACACGGTTGACAGTAGTCACACGCCAGTATAAATTCGTAACCACACGCAAAATTTATTTCTGAATTCGTGTCATAATATTTAAATTACGTCGCGTCTCATCTTCCTGTACTGCTAAGTTCGGAACTAATACGACGAACACGTGGTCGCCAACTGATTCACGCAAATAACACACTAGCTTCGATGATAAAGCACAATTTGCGCACTTTTTATTAAATTATATAGAATTCTCTACTATAATTTACACTCGCTACCGATGTAACAGGAGGCAAACGTAGTTTACATTATGAACAACTATCACATAACCTTTTGGAGGTAGTCGGCCAAACTATTCACGCCGCGATATAACAGCTGTTTACCACAGCGCTAAAATCCAACGAGTAACGAGAATATCGACAGTATATCGTAATATGACGTATATCGTAGTATTACCCCTCGCGAAACTGTACAATCGATCGTTCTCTTGAATTGAACACCAACCAAATTCGATTATCGGCTTGTGGACAAAAATGTTCGGATTGGTGTGGGGAAAAAATATGAAAATTTGTTTTTATTTCGCAGATTGCGGTATTTGTGGTGTTATTCACAACATTCGCGTTATTTCGCGATTTTATTTCACTCCTGGGCGGCACGAAACATGTAAATACGTGAAAATAAAACATCCTAACCTCTAAATATGACTTTTCGTTTTATCGCGAATTAACAAAAACTAACACCTCTAGTGATAAGTATAGTTAAGAGAGCCCAAACCATTTCGGCAAATCTTGAGATGTAGTGTTCCAACCACTTCTGGAAGAATGTATAGATAATGTTGACTGGGTCATCGGTTAGCTCTAGTCTTAATCCTAGTTGGCTTAGAGGCTTTGTAGTAATAATAGTAATGGGTATTATCTGGGAGCTGAGTTCAAGGCTTTTAGAGAGAGTGTTTACTGCACACTCCCAACTAAAATCTGTAAGGTCTGTTGGCTAGCAACTCACTATAGTAATGCACTCAATCTGTGGTATTTTGTACTGTGTTATAAGCGCAACACCCAAATAATGTCTAAAGTCATTATAATACAGTGTTGGCAACCAATGTTAAGGTAAAAGTTGTGTCGAGTAAGGGATTCGAACCCTCGCTACCTATATAGGACATTTGAACTTAGGTCAAACGCCTTAGACCACTCGGCCAACTCGACAATTAATAATTTAGACTTTAAAATGAAAAATAGAGACAAGCATAGTGCTGTCTCAGAGTAAATAGAACATTAGAGTGTAAAATATTCTCTCGGGATGGTAGTATGAAAATAAAAATTGTGTTAAGGTATGAAAAGCCGATATAGTGAGTTTTCAGTTGCAAACTATAGTATTCTACGAAAACAAAGTTATTGCAACCACAAAACATTCCCTTATCGCTTAGTATTTGGATTGGCCTTTCTGTATGGTAGTGAGAGTTGGGAATATTTAGGATGTCTAATACATAAGTAAAAGGCAACTGATATGGTTGTAGCTAGGGGAAATACGTGGTAGCAATGGTAATAGGGTATTCGTTATAAATAGTTGTAGTCTATGTTGTAAATGCATGCACTAAATAAAGCTATTCGTATATGCTAAGTCAAATAGTGGGGTCATAAAAAGAAAATGAGAAAGGGGATATTACCTAAAAGGTTAATGAGTTTGGCTATAGAGGGTAACAAAAGCAGAGGCAAACCTAAGATGAAGGTTCGATTCTGTGTTAAACGATTTTAAAGTAGAGGTTCATAAGCAAAAGAAACTGCAGTGGTAACTGCTAATAAAGGATCATAAACGCAACATGCTCACAAGCATCGGTTTAGAGACTTAATTTGTAAACATTTGATTATTTTATGTAATTTTTTGTTATTATGGTGTCTGTAGCGGTTAAATTTAGCAATTAATGGTAGGACTGGATAAAAATGTAGCCGTGGCCATAAGTTAAGTTTTCTAAATAAGCGAATTCAATTGTAAATCAAAGCTATTTAATAATGATACAAATGGGACAAAGAAAGTTAGAGGATTTGGGGATTGAAGCATTATACTCAGAGTAATGAAAATATTCAAACAGGTTCGCTGCCTCATATCACTGTATTCCTGCGGAAAAGACTATATTTCTGCTAACTCATCACCAGCAACTGTCGAACAGGGCACTCGCTCTAACAACAGTCTCTGTTTCAGCGAAGTGTTCGGACATATCATCTAAGTAGTGTATTGGGGCAACTCAATCATCGGCCCCGTGTACTTAGGTGTGTGTGGACTATGGATATGTTGGTCATTGTCGCTATGTAGTTGAATGTGTTATTCGATTTAGGGGATTAGAACATATCGGTTATCAGCCCCATGTACTCAGGTGTGTGTTAGATATTGTGGACAGTTTGGGGGTTCGCCCCGTGTAGTTAAACATCTAACCACTAGAGACATATCAGTCATCAACACCGTGTAGTTAGAAATTTGAGATGTCTTCGAGCATTTTGATTAATTTGATTAGATTTTAGAAACCTCGTCGGGGCCGTGAAACAGGTAGAGAGCTATCTATGAGTTACGGCATGATTTACACAAGAGTGGGTCGGAAAGTACTGGATGCTGTCATACTTATGACACCCTAGCACTCAGATATCCTAATACCACCAGTGTCGGAAAGGAACAAGCGTTAACCCAGAGAGATCAACAGAAAAACCCCTGTCCTATGTAAGTGAAACAATGGATGACTCAGCTTGGGAACCCTTTGTTGTCACCCCTAGGTCCAACTAATCGCAAGTGCACGTGACTACCGTGGATGGCTTTGCATAGTTTGTATTAACCGGTCAGCTAGCCAGTTGGGGTTGGAGCTGTTAGATGTTAAGTTACATTACTCTTTTACAAATCACTGACATATGACCTATCAGGCTACATTAGCGAATTATAAAATCATGCTATAGTTAAGGTATCTAACGTTAGATCTCCATGTAAGCTTGCCATATGATTAAACATTGGTCAACCCCTAAGCAAAATAGATCACTCTACCGTATTTCAAATCATTAATGATGGCTACATCGGTTAATCTAATAGGTTAGCGATTCATAGCTTTGGGGCCGTTATGTCATATCACATCGTTAACATTGGTACGTCGGTCATTCCGATAAGTGTTCGGGTCATAGCTTTGGTGCCGTTATGTCAAACCACATCGTAATAGTATATTATGCAACGAGCCTATAATGGCAATAATTAAGACACGAGTATGTTTATTAAACGAGCGAAGCGAGTTTTATAATTTTCATACGAGTGTCTTAATTAGCATTATTGGCGAGTTGCATACGACTGTTTATGTTCGACGATAATTATAACCTTATTATATGTTTTAACATAAATATTCATAAATATCTGTGAGATTCAGTAACTTCAGTTAGTGAACAGAGAGCGCTGGGTGGTTTGCTGACTGAACAGAGCGCATACGTGGGTCAAAGAATTTCGGAAGCAGAGGCCATTTACTTTGCTTGGCAACGCTATTGTTTACAGCCTGCATGATGTCTAGTGCCTATCATAACTCGCATTCACTAATATTGTCACCGAAGTCGTTTGAAAGCAATGCGCTGTGTAGAAATTGGAGTTGAGGATATTAAGGTACAGTGCTATTTCTTGTCTCATATTCGTCAGTTTATTTACGCGAACATATGGGACGGTCCACTTTCCATGTAGGTAATTTGTATAGAAGGATGCTGTGTTGCTAACTTCTGGGCGTAGATTCATAAATTTCTTGCATATGTCACAGTATTTTCTTGTTACCGTAAAGGTTCGTGCTGATTTTGTCTTTGTGTTTAGGATTGTAACTACAATGGTTGATCCGATATCCAATTTGACTTTTCAAATCATGTAATTCATGTCCGACATGTTGGATTTTGAGCGCATGCGCGAAGCTATCCTTACCTAATTGGCCAATGAATGAGCTCTGATTGGCTGGAGAAACTGTTTCATAATGAAGAATAGTACAATAATGACCCTCATTACGATACAGTTTTCTGACATATAATATTTACATTTCGACATCGTCGAACATAAACCAGAGGTACGTTCAGCTCGATAGGTAAAAAGAAATAAAGGTGAAAATAGCATTGAGACTGTCATGTCAGGCAAGCAAAACACGGACTTGCATGTTTGTAGCGAGAGTATCCCCTTTCTGCAACGCCATCTCGTTCATCTCTAGGCAGCAGAGTAATTTGCTTTCAATTCTCGACAGTGTTGGGGATAAGTATTAAATGGCAAATAAAACCGGGATACTTTAGAAATGTAACTATTGTGGTCAACATTCCCGGCATTTCCAAGTCGGATTGGGATTAACCACCATCAGGTTAACATAAACAAATAAATAAATAATTATAAAATTAAATAATTTTTTTTTAGCGTATGGCTTTTAGTGCCGGGAGTGTCCGAGGACATGTTCGGCTCGCCAGTTTTGTAGCTGCTTCGAGACGGACACCCAATGGGTGAGCTACAAGTACTGTTGGGGAGGAAAGTTGGAAGGGAAGGGCGAGGAGTTGGAAGGTAGCGGCTGTGGCCTATAGTTAGGGACCAACCCCGGCATTTGCCTGAAAGGAAGATGGGAAACCACAGAAGACCATCTTCAAGGTTGCCGGCGGGGGGATTCGAACCTCCTCACCTCCCGGATGTGAGCGACTGCCATTAGTCATGCCGTAACGACCACGGCTAACTCACCCGGTTAAATAATAATAATAATTATAAAGAAAAATAATAGACTAATACAATTAAATAGTAATAATTTTAAATAATTAAAAATTTTAAATTGATAATTAATGAATGAAACAATAAAAATATATTAAATAAATAATTGAATAATAAATAATTATTTCATTTGTCCACGTTACACGGCTAAGCACTATCTCACTGCCTCTCGACTTGATTATTCTTGTTAAAACATTATCATAACCTTGAGGGCGATCATCGACATAGCTAAGCATGTTAAAGCGAACCTACAATAGCCTAATAATGATAATGATAATCCACAGCCTGCTTCCAGTCTCCGACCGGGTCAGGAATGGAATGAACGAAGCCCCCAACTAGCGGCGAGGATATGAACTGTGCCGGCTGCCGAGGCCTGACGCACTCCTCTGGGGCAATGATTAAATGAATGACAGATGAAAGGAAATGTTAGTGAGGAGTGTTGCTGGAATGAAATTTTTGACAGGGAAAACCGGAGTACCCGGAGAAAAACCTGTCTGCCTCCGTTTTGTCCAGCACAGATCTCACATTGAGTGACCGGGATTTGAACCACGGACCCAGCGGGGAGAGGCCGGCGTGCTGCCGCCTAAGCCACGGAGGCTAGCCTAATAATAATGATAATAATAAAATTAATAATCTAATAATAACAATAATAAATTTAAAGGATAATAATAACTAAATAAATATATATTAAATAATAAACAAATATTTAATTAAATAAATAATTTAAAATATCCATTAACAGCCATCGTAAATCGCTTGCTTGAGCTATCCTAACGCGGTCAGCTACGTGTCATGTTACTAACTTTGCTAAAGCCTCATTACACTTCGGAATTTTTTACATTAAAGAAAATATTTTATTAAACTCAAATTCAAAAATTTACAGATAGGTCGTAAAGCCAACATTAAAAAATGAGTTGATTTAGTGATAGAGGGTTTACCCTTTTTCATTCAAGCTGTCGCATAACATTATCCAATTATTGGTTGGAAATATCTCGTGTCAATGACTTGGTAGTTTGGTTCTTTGGCAAAATCTAACAATAAAAAATAAAATGATAAATAAAACGTATATAAATAAAAATTAATCATTAAATAAAGAAACTAACTAAATACGTAATACCATTTTTATTAAATAATAAAACCAGATATTCGAAATTAACGGTCAGGTCCTTTAGTAAAATTAAAACCTAATATTCGCTAGAAATAAGAGGTAAATCCCCCTTTCAATTGAGTTGTCGCACAACATTATCCAATAATTTGTTTGAGAAATCTCGCATCTATAACCTAGTAGTTGATTCAAAAGTACAGTCATGTTCAAATAAAATGGTCATGTAGAACCAACTAAGGCCATCTGTTGGTATAGCTACCTATACAGCTCAATCAAATAAATAATAATTACCAAATAATAATACAATTTACAGTTACGCCCTTTTGGCAAAATCTAAAAAAATATATCAATAAAAATTACATAAATAATACATTAAAACATTAAACAAGATTTTTTAGAAAGGGGGGAAAAACAACATTTTCTAAATGTGTAGTTTGTCCCTTTGGCAAAATTTGGAAAAATAAATAGCTCATGAGAAAGGGGACTTAGTCCCGTTTAATATGAACCCTCACACAAGTTTCTCCGATTATTGGTTCGGGAGATATCGGCAAACAACTGAACAGTAAGGCATAGTCGCGTACAAATAAAATGGGTGAGTTTAGATCCGCCAAGGGCACCTACTTACGTGGACAGTAGGGTGAATTTAGTAACCTGATAAAGTAGCAAAGCCAGAATAGGTTTGATTGAGTTCTGTTTCGTACAAGGTGTACGCAGATAAGCTTGCTATTTGCAGTGGTCCTGTTTTTGTGCATAAGACTAAAACATACAAACTACAGCCCACCCACATCGCCAGGGAGGCATGATTTTGTGGTGTCCAGACCCCCTATATCACAGAATGATGCAGCCGGCCAGTCCGGACAAGAGGTCGGACATGGAGTAAAAACATCACGGTGGGGTATGCCTGGTTGACAGAACCAAGTTGAGCTTAGGAATGAGTACCCTATCATTATTTATTTGATTTTGGATCGGGGTTGGGATGGCGTCAAGAAAATATTTGGATTTTGTTTTGAGTAATATTGTGTCAGTTTAGTTTTGTTTTAGTAAGTTTAAATGCTGACGTGCTATTAGATGTAGTTTTGTTGACTTGAGGTTACCTTATATGTAGAATTTAAGTGGGGAGAGTAACCTACGATATTCAATCAGGGATGATGGTCATCAGCTCTCTTCAGTTGTGTGTAACGGGAGTGATAGTCTTGTGAGTTGTGATTCATTTCTCTTTGTGAAGTTTTAATGGACTAGGTGGTTTTTATTAAGCTATTTTAGCATTATGGAGAGGGGTCACTATCACCCACCACTTGACGTAAAATTCATATATATATATTGAATGATGAGTTATTTTTGATGTTTATTCATGTAATTTATTTCAGGATTAGGGCATAACCCAGCTCTTTTGGGTACATTCGTGTTGACCGACTGAAAAGCACCAAACTTTTGTTTAAAGCTATTCGTATATGCTAGCTATAAGGCTACAATAGAGAATTATAAAAACCATACTATATTTATGGTATGTAACGTTAGACCTCCATGTAAGCTTGCCATATGATTAAACATTGTTCAAACCTTAAGCAAATTAGATCACTCTACCGTATTTGAAATCATTAATCATGGCTACGTCGGCCAATCTAATAGGGTAGCGGGTCATAGCTTTGGGGCCGTTATGTCATATCACATCGTTAAACATTGGTACGTCAGACATTCCAATAAGTGTTCCGGTCATGGCTTTGGGGCCGTTGTCATAACACGTCGTAAACCATAGGTACGTTCAACAGCTCGATGCAGGGGGGCTCACTCCGGGCTCCCGCGCTTCTCATCACGTGACGTCTTGCTTGCTGGTGACGTCACATGGAGGGAACATGCTCTCGCCATAAGATAGTTGGCTTGCAACAGTAGAATGCATAGTGTCTGAAAATTGCGCGTCTAGCTAGAATACCGCTGCATACCGTTCTTGATTTGTTTTATCGTGCCTTGTGGTTAACCATGAGCAAAAGCAGTAAATGCAAAGTTAATTGTGCTTTCGCACAGTGCACTGATGGGGGGTCCAAAACCGCCGGTACTGGTGTTATGTATCACAGGTTTCCAAGAAGAGAGGAGCTCAGATGAGTGTGGGTGCTACGCTGTAAGCAAACTGACAAATTCAACCCCGATAACGCTCGAGTGTGTTCTATACATTTCCGTCCAGAAGACTATGAACGAGATTTGAGAAATGAACTTTCGGGATTACCACAGAGAAAAATATTGCGTGCGGATGCTGTTCCGTCTATTACACTTCCCGGCTCAAGCAACAGCCCAAGCACCTTCACGGACCAAATTGCAGAACAGGTATTTGTTTAATTATTAAGTGTACGAGTAATTTTACTTTGGTTCAATAAATATGTTTATCGGTATTTGAAGTAATCTACAGTACTATCTCAAAGGAAGCTACAGTACTTATTTGTCAGCTTAGAGTTGATGCGGCATAAAGAGGTGTGATTCTCTAGAATTCAATATAATTACGGTAGTCTTAGTATTTGTAATTTAAACGTACATGCTGTAATAATCATAAAATACAACTCTTATTTACACTCTGCAGGTCACCAGTGGCAGAGAAAAGCGTCAAGAAGCTAGGAGTGTGAGGAAACGGGCACTATCGACTTTGGAGACTTTGTCACCTAAAAAACGGAAACTTGATCAGGGAACTAACAATGAATCGCTGCAAAATGATGAAATTATACAACTCCGAAAACGGGTCGAGGTTTTGGAAAATATAAATGTGGATTTAAGACGAAGGAAAGCGGCTCCAAGAAAGCTCAAAACCCCAAGATATGTTGTATCAATAAAAAGAAAATCACTTTCAGTGAAAGTACATATGGGTACTCTTAGAAGGGAGATGGTAAAAGTTCTCTCCACATGTTTTACTGCAGGGCAGATTCGATGTTTATTAGGAGGTAAAAAGAGGGTGAAATGGTCTTCAGAGGACATAGCAAATGCCCTCGCACTAAGATCACTTTCGAAGAAAGCATACGAATATTTCAGAAAACGCAACATTCCACTACCATGTCGTTCAACTCTACAGAAATGGATTCGGCAATTTAAGTGCAGACCTGGAATTCTGAGAGGTACTTTGTCTGTTGAAAGCCAGAGCAGCAAACTACAAGGACTCAGAAAAAATTGCAGTTTTGTCGTTTGAAGAAATGAATATTGACGGCCGAATATCCTACGATTCATCAGACGATTGCATATTAGGGCCCCACAGTAACGTCCAAGTAGCTATGGTCCGAGGGCTGTTAGCTAAATGGAAGCAGCCCGTTTTTTATGACTTCGATGTGACAATGACTTCAGAGTTGTTACAAAACATTATTAGCCAGCTTGAGGGTTGTGCCATTCGTATTGCCGCAGTAACTAGTGATATGGGAGGGGAAAACTCTAAAGTCTGGAAGGAACTACATGTAAACAGTAATAACAGTTTTTTCAGTAATCCAGTGGACAGTAACAGAAATGTGTGGGTTCTGTGATGTACCCCATCTGTTGAAATTGTTGAGAAATCACTTTCTAGATGAAGGTTTAGTGTTAGACGATGGCTCAGAACTTCAGAAGAAGACGATAGAAGACTTATTAGAGACTCAAAAGGGGGACCTATCAATAACACATCATATAAATGAGGCTCACCTGAGTGTAACTGGTAGATCCCGTCAGAATGTAAGAATGGCAGCTCGGTTATTTTCCAGACGTACAGCTGTAGCAGTTCGATATGCGCTCAATAAGGAGGACGAGAGCCGCATCATTGGGCTCGTAAATGATACCTATGATGTATTGAACTTAAGAGCACCCGAAGACAAAAATACTCCCCTCAGAAGTGGTTACGGCTTAAAATTGAAGAGCCAAGAAAACAGTTTAAGACGTTTTCTAACATTTATTTCAGGAGTGAGAGTAGGCAAGCGGAAAAATTTACTTCCGTTTCAGAAGGGGTTTATGATATCTATTAACTCACTTTTCGGACTATTCAAAGACATGAAGAAAGATAACTTGTCTTACATTTTGACAGCCAGGTTGAACCAAGACTGCTTGGAGAACGTATTTTCTCGTGTGCGTGGCCTGGGAGCCTTTTATAACAACCCCTCCCTGTTTGAATTTCGTAATAGAATTCGACTCCTACTACTGGCAGGTAGCAATGAAATCCCTCTCTCCAGCGGTGTATCTGTGCAAGCAGACTGTAATCCATCCACGAGTGATGAAAGTGCTGAGAATGAGGAAGATCTTATGACATTTGTGACAAGTGAACTGTGCGTAGGTGTTGTTGAGGGAGCTATGGCAAGCGAAACAATTGATGAACCCGAAGAAACGTCAGCATTATTAGGGACAGAAGACTTGAGTCATGTCGCAGAAAGTGAAGAAGTCAATTACGATGCAAATAAATATATTTCAGGCTATCTGGCAAACAAATACCGTTCTATAGACGAGAGTCTGGGGGTTAGAGGGAAAAAGTGTACCTTATCACAAGAAGCGACTCAAGACTGGATCGCAATCATTTCGAAGGGAGGACTAACTCGGCCAACCGAAGAATGGACCCAAAAAGTGGTGCAGTTTGAGGTGTTGTTCGGCAATTTGCATGGACTTGACATCTCGAAATGTGAAAGAGTAATAAAGACTTTGACTTCCGTTATTAAATCTAAATTCCCCGAGCTCTACAAGAAAATCATCTCCTTGTACGTCAGGACACGGACTTTCATCCGAATACGTCACCTCAACAAGAGACGCAAAATACAGGCTATGGAAAAGTATTCGTTGAAGAAGAGACGAATGTCGGTAGCTTCGGCCTCCTTAAACAAGTAATACGTCATCAAAATGTGAGTTGTAAACAAACTTATACTAACAGCTGTTCTAGTGTATACATGTACGCAGAAGTTCATTCTAATACCTGATTGTTTTTCC
Organism: Meconema thalassinum; assembly: GCA_946902985.2. Classification (NCBI taxonomy): domain Eukaryota; kingdom Metazoa; phylum Arthropoda; class Insecta; order Orthoptera; family Tettigoniidae; genus Meconema; species Meconema thalassinum. The sequence continues at coordinate 1,186,710,943 of OX336389.2, forward strand.
TCTTAATGATGTAGTCTACCTTATTTATAATTTATTACATGTAGGCTACAGTTGTGATTATCGTTTACTCTCATTGGACCCATAATTTACTGAGGTATTGTGAATTATTGAGTGTACCATCCTTGGGGCTACTGTTGAAGTACTGGCACCAGGCTGCTGCCAGTCTGAGGTGCCCTCCCGTCCGCGTCACGCGCGGTGAGCCAATGAGAGCGCAGCGGGCGGGAATAACCTACCTAATATACTCTAACTACCTTGAGCTCGATGGGTAATAAAAGAGAGGTGTAAATAGCATTGAGACAGTTATGTCATGCAAGCAAACCACGGACTTGCATGTTTGTAACAAGAGTATCCCCTTTCTGCAACGCCATCTCGTTCATCTCTAGCTAGCAGAGTAATTTGCATTCACTTTTCGACAGTGTTGGGAAAAGTAAATAATGACAAATAAAACTCGGGCACTTTATTGACACACCCCCACCCTCAATACCTTCTCCTGTAGCAGATGGGACGCATGAAGGTTCGTTTATCATGAACATATGTCATCAGATGCTAGTCACATTCCTTACTTAATTGCCGCAACATATGCCATTGTCATGGGCGTTGTTTATTTCTTCAGTTATATTAAGGCATCCTTTGTTTCATATTAAGTACCTTCAAGTAGTATGTTGTTGAGTCCCAGGGCTGCGAAGGAATGTCCTTGAACATATATTGTCTTCAGAGAGGAATGTACTGCGTTAGGTGTATCTGCTAGATTGAGTAAGATCTCAGGAAGGGCTGTGAGGAGAAGAATTATTTAATCTCTCAAGGTACTTGTTTACGTTTCGCTTGACGAGCATAGAGAACCATCACAATCCCTGTGTTAAGCTGTGTGTGGAATATTTGTGATAAACTGTGATATGAGATTTTTAATTGTGAAAAATACCAATAGGGACCATGATTATGAAGGTGGCCGTGGTTTAAGCTAGGAGCTGTGACCAACCTGTGAATAAAATTTGTTGTGTTCAAACTCCTATTTTAGGATGAAAGTCGTCCATGATCAACCTAGCATTGAAGTTTACTACGTTCAAACCTCCATTCCTGAATGTTGTTTCATTTAGGGACTTAGACATCGGGAAATGTCAGTCCCTTTTACTTAGGTGTGTGAAGAACTTCTCCGATAATCTGTGTTAATGTGGTGTCCGATGTCGATTGTGTATTTGTAATTCAGGCAATTATTGGGATAGAGGCTGCCATGGCCTCAAGTTGGGAACCATCCCGGCATTTTCCTGGAGTAGAAGTGGGGAAACCACGGAAAACAACTTCCAGGATGGCTGAGGTAGGAATCGAACCCTCCTTTTTCTCAGTTTTGTCTCACGAGGCTGAGGCACCCCGTTCCAGCCCTCAGACCAGAATATCTTTCCTTGTCAGAGCCGGCAATCGAACTCGGAACTCAGGGGTGACAGCCCAGAATGCTAGTCACTAGAGCACGAGGGATGACAGTCTTCCATGACCAACCTGAGATTAACGGTTACTACAAACTACTAATGTACTGTATTACTACAATCTATCTATACTAATACAGGGTCATCAATTTAAGTCTCGCATCCGATACCGATCACGGCGCGGCAAGCTCTCGCGCTAACACCCGCTCGCTGGCCGGTAAAAAGTGCGCGACTTCTCCCCATTACTTCGCGTCAATATGCAGTCATTTAATAGCAATTTCTAGTGAAAATAATTATCTACAAACTTACCTGGTTTTACAAGAAATGTTCAAAGTGTTGTCCGTCAGCTCGCAAGCATGCCTGGCACCTCGTAAACAAGTTTCTAGACACACGGCGAATTTCTTCCTGGGTGACGTTCGTTATAACTTGGCGAATATTTTCTTTTAACTCCTCACTTGTGTGAGGATTGTTTGCATATACCTTTCCTTTCATCATTCCCCAGAGGTAATAATCACATGGATTTAAATCGGGTGATCTGGCGGGATAATTAACTATACGGTCATTGAAAACTTCCCGTATTACTGCCAAGGAGCACAATGAATACACGTTGTTGTATAGAAAACATCACTTTAAGGCAACACATAAACTGTAAAATTGCCCCGAGACTGCACTGTATTGTTACGGCTGTGAGTTTGTGTCATCGCTCGCCGCATGAGTCACAACTGCCCCAGGGCTGGGCTGTGCCCTGCCTCGTGTATTGCGTGCGCCTTATGCAACAGGGCTATTAGGACAAAGGGATGGTCCAGAATATTCGTGACTGAGCCAGCGATGGAAACCTCGAGAAGCCGTGAACCCTGGATGGATCTAGAAGCATTTATTGAGTCACCGGCCTGCTATATAAGTGCGACCTGTCAAGCAGTGGTTGTTGTAGTGTTTTACGAGCGAGTGCGAGCGCTTATCCTGAGCGACAGAAGTGTGGAGTCTTGCGAAACCCCTAGTGAAGCCGATTCTCTTGACAGCGAAGGGAGTGAGGAGCTTACAGGGGACTGCCTGTGTTTTGAGCGAGTGTGCTTACCTAGTGCGAGAGAGGTCATTGTGGTGAGTTGCAAAACAGTGAGTGACAGACCTAGTGCAGCTATTTCCAGCCAGCGTACGGGACCGGACTCATTAGCGAGAGGATTAACTGTGGTCTGTTGACAAGTGAATGGGGAAGTATTCTCGACGTGAGGAAACTGGAGTAAGGTAATAATTGCTTGTATTTGCTGTTGAGTAGTGTATCTTTCTGGCCACAATAAAGTTAATTATTTCTTTAAGCAGTAATTGGTGTTGTGCTTTCTACCCACCGTAATCCAGTTAACAAAAGTGCCACTAGGGGGGTGGCACGTAACAGTATGTTAGGTCAAATCGACTAGCACTTCACAAGCTTGAATACGCCGGAGATACTGACAGCTTATTGCAACATTGCCGATCGCAGCGCACGTGTTCATTGCGGGGAGAACGCCATGGCCACCTTGACCGGCCTAGCTGCGCGTACATGCGGGAAATAAAATGATGACCCGGTATAATAAAGCTGAAGAGTTAGTGTGTTTGTTTGTTTGCTTGTGTGTTTTTGTGTTTAAACGCGCTAATCTCTGGAAATACCAGTCGGATTCGAAAAATTCTTTTTTTTATATGATAGCCAGATTCAAGAGGAATAGTTTAGGCTATGTTAAATTTCGGACAGACCACTCCATTTCCTGCATTTAGGCCCTTTGGCACAAATCTACACCGTTTCACCAATCTGAACCAAAATTGGTATACTTACCATTTGGAACCCTGTAAGTAACACTGTCTGCATGAAATTTATGACAGACCAGTCTATTCCCTGCATTTAGGCCATTTGGCAAAAATCTACACCTTTTCACCGATATGAACCAAAATGTGTATACTTTCCCTTTGGAACCCTGCGAGTAACATTTCGGACAGACCAATCCATTCCCTGCATTTATGCCCTTTGGCACAAATCTACACCGTTTCACCGATCTGAACCTAAATATGTATACTTACCCTTTGGAACCCTACGAGTAACACTGTCAGCATGACATTTCGGACAGACCACTCCATTCCCTGCATTTATGCCCTTTGGCACAAAAATACACCGTTTCACCGATCTGAACCAAAATGTGTATACTTACCCTTCGGAAACCTGCGAGTAACACAGTCTGCATGAAATTTCGGACAGTCCACTTCATTCCCTGCATTTAGGCCCTTTGGCTCAAATCTACACCGTTTCACCGATCTGAACGAAATTTCACATACTTACACTTTGGAACCCGACGAGTAACATTGTTTACATGAAATTTCGGACAGACCACTCCTTTCCCTGCATTTATGCCCTTTGGCTCAAATCTACACCGTTTCACCGATCTGAACCACATTTTGTACACTTACCCTTTGGAACCATGAGGGTGACACTGTCCACTTTACATTTCGGACATACCATTCCATTCCCTGCATTTAGGCCCTTTATCAGAAATCTACACCGTTCCTCCTAATTGCACCAAATTATACATACACTTTGAAACCCTGCTGGAAACACCCACCGTCCACTTGATATTTTGGACAACGCTCTCCATTCCCTACATATAGAATAACAAACAAACAGAACTACAAAACCATGTATTAATGCCCTAGAATCATTCATGTCCGTAGTAGTGTAACAGTAAGAGTATTTTAATAACTCTATTGTTGACTGGCAATTCGGGCTGCATCACGTCGCCCCTACCAGTGTTTTGGGGCAGAATTGCGAGAATTGTTAAATCTTGCGTTGATTATAAATTGCAGTCACGGGGAGTAATTAGTGCAAAAAGATTTATTTTGCCCCTTAAAACAGTTATCAACATGAACATGCAGTATTATGCATCTGTATAAGTGCAATGGTGTTGGTGCAATACATTGAGGTTATCAGCTGCAATAAGCGTTGGTGCTTTTAAATTTACCTTAATCTATTCCGAAACTTATCGTTGAGCGCTATGTGGCCATGAATGACACTATTGCTACCTCAGGAGCTCGGGACAGCCGAAGTTTTCCAAAGTGTTCTGATTATTTTCCTACGGCGCTATGCGACAAAAGACGACACCATTGGTCTCTACATTTCTATCAGACAATGAGATATAGGCCCTAGGCAGTGTCTTTTATTTCACTTACTCCTCTTTCTAATCATTTTTAGAAATTTGTTTGTAAATTACATGTGTCATTTCTGTAGTTAGTAAATAGCCATTTCCCTATTCATTATTACCATTATTATCATTGGGGAAAAATGACCTAAATGTTACGTCCATTATACTGTACTGCTTATCACCCTCACTACAACCACCACCACCACAAACATTCATATTTAAAAAAGTTAAGTTTAAGTATCATGTGCCAGTTCTGTAGTAGTATTCATTATCATCCATAAAACAAATAAATCTACCGGGCGAAGCCGGGCACTACTGCTAGTAACATTAATAAAGCTTACTATGTTTTATAGTCAAAGCTCTCCCTGATCTTAGTGGGAATCACGTTCGCTATGCTTGAACCATATGCTAGATCGTAACTCACGAATAATGATAGTTGCAAGCTTTTTTAATAAGTCAAACTACGTCTTACACACGGGAAGATGAAGAAAGAAACAACCTGAAGCCAGGGGCGTATATAGAGTTTGATTTTGAGGGGGCATCCGAGGGTTTGGGGATATGAAATAGCGCCCTAAGAAAAAGGGGCCGGGGTTCCTCCCCGGGAAACTTTTGTTTAATTTGGTGCAAATTAATGAGTTTTGAGGCTATCTGGCATCACTTTTTCAACCAATTTGTTGTGATGTTTTATGTTCGGTTAATGTCAAACACAACTAAGGAAACATTATGTTACTTTTTATTATTACAGTCATCTTGCACACTGTATAGTATTTATATGGAAAGAATGAACATTACTGTTTTGAATTGGGGCACATGACCTCGCTGTTCCGCCCCTTAAAACCTCAATAACTAACTGTTTTGATTAACAACCTACAGTACATTATAATATAAAGTCAAGGTTCTTTGAAGCATTACCAAATTGGTTTATATTTTCGTCAGTGATTTGTATGTCTCTGTGAATATATAACAATACTAGACCGTTGAGTCTGTTTTCAGAATTAGAATTTCTCAAGTATGTTTTCAACCTACTCAAAGTCTGAAAACTCCGTTTTGCCTAGCTACAGAGACAGGCAAAACGGCCAAAAGTTTGATAAGGGTATAAATGTTAGTTTTTTTTGGCACGCCCTTCAAGGGCACTTGTTGCTATTCTTGGTAGGTTCTTAAGCGCGAAGGCTCAGTAGAGTAAGAAGAGGTTTTGTCATTACACATAAGATCAGAGCATACTGATTGTTACATTGTTTATATCGCGCTACAGTCGCCTCGGTTTGCAACGTTGCCATATGTCACTTAGTAACAATAGTGCATGATAAGTATATTCGTTTTTAATGTTGTAATTCATAAACAAATATTATATGTGGCAATATTTCGAGGGGTGGGGGGTGGGGGAGGAGGGTGGGCCCCTACCCCTTATATATGCCCTTGCCTGAAGCAATAGTATCAGGAGAGGTAACTTTCGGCCACACACTGTACTGACAATCCACTGTATTGTACGCAGGATCCTACACTCCTACAACAAAGACTTCAGTGAATGACAAACGGCCATTGCAGTACTTCGTGAGCCCTCCTACAGCCGCAATGCAAACGTGCAATCTCGCAATAAGACGATCATTGAAGTGCTAAAACTTATTCTGTGGAATGGAGATCCGTAATAATTCCACATGATAGTGTAGTTGATCAAGGTTTCATGCCAGCGATGCGGACGGGACGGAACACTGTTCAATCGCATTTCACACATTCGCAATCGCGTATAGATCTGGTGAGCGTGGTGGCCATGAGATTTCCCGCACACCTTATGGAGCGCATTGGATAATAGGAGCGATGTGAGGGTGGATATTGTCGTATAGATGAGCAAATTCCACTGATGTTGTAAGGACAACATAACAGGTAAAATGAGTTCCTGTGTAGACCAATGGACTCAAATGCGTCCTACGGACGGAGCCTTTTGAGATGCGAATTTTATAAGTTACTTGCCGAGAGCCGCTCGATTATACCTTCATTTCAGTATTGAAAAAATTTGGTAATTCATCCGTAAACTGTGTTAAAACTCCCATGAAAAGAGCTTTCCCGTCACATAAAATGAGGTCCTGAACATTCCCTTCACTAGTCAATGATACCTGTATGAACAGAAGGATTATATGCCCCAGTGTGTCACTGGCATATGAACCATCGAAGAAACGCTCACCTGATCGACGCCGCAATAAAATACAACCATCATTAGTGTCATAAACCAATGGCGCGACTGTCGCTCGCGACTGGTTGCTCTTTTAGTCGCGCATGTTCACTTATTAGCATTATTCTATATAGATGCAAAACCCACTAACGTGGCGCGACTGCCGCGTCGCACGTAGCTAATTCATGAAGAGCGTTTCACAGGCGATTGACCTGCCGCGCGCGGGTAGAAAAGTAACATAATCCATGCAATCAAAACTCACCGACCCGGTCAGGCGCGCGCACGGAAACAGAAGTCACATTATTGTTAGTAGTTATTTTCAGATTTCGATATGTCCGAGCAGTTTGATACAGAGTTGTTCATTTTGGAAATAGAAGAAAGACCTGCACTTTGGAACAGCACGTTTAAGGAGTACGGTGATAGAAATGTGAGAAAGGCTAATTTGAAAGAAAATATCACAGACATTTGGAGGAGAGGAATATTCAATTTCGAGGAAGAAAGACACTTGGTAAGTAGTTACAAACAATTGTGCCCAGTTAGGCCCCTTAAAACAACAATTATCATTATCATCATCATCATCAACCTCCATTTTGATATATTAATTATGACCCTTGTCACGCCTTGTCGTTTGTAATAATCACGTGTATATATATCGCGCGCGACAAGCCGCTAGCGACTAGTCGCGCCAGTGGGTTAGGGCCCTTAGTACCTCGATAAAACCTGTTTCCATCAATTAGCTCCATTCTCCGCCATGGCATGCCTCCATTTGCTCCAGTCGCGACACCATTCATAAAGGGTTGTTTGGCATCGAAGTTTGTGTAAATTTCTGGCAAGTACCGTCCCAGCATTTACCTGGATTTCAAAATGGTAAACCACAGCAAATCATTTAAGGACGACCAACGGTGGGGCTCGAACCCACGTCTATCGAGTCAGCAGAGATCTTGGCCCCAAGGCCTAACTCTGCGCTTTAGTAAGCGTAGCTACCGCTGAGAAAGCCTCCGTGGCTTAGGCGGCAGCACGCCGGCCTCTCACCGCTGGGTCCGTGGTTCAAATCCCGGCCACTCCATGTGAGATTTGTGCTGGACAAAACGGAGGCCGATAGGTTTTTCTCCGGGTACCCCGCTTTTCCCTGTCACAAATTTCATTCCAGCAACACTCTCCACTATCATTTCATTTCATCTGTCATTCATTTAATCATTGCCCCAGGGGAGTGCGACAGGTTTTGGCACCCAGCTCAGTTCATATCCTCACCGCTAGATGGGGGTTCATTCATTCCATCCCTGACCCGGTCAGTCGACTGGAAGCAGGCTGTGGATTTCATTTCAGCTACCGCTGTCGGTAGCCCCTAAATGATTCGACAACACAAGTGTATTACAATGCAGTGGGAAGTCCTTGAGATGTCTGCAAAATTTCATCCACTCCGGAGCTGGCAACTACAGTATATTCAATGTTGGATATGTGCTCCGTCTTAAGCCAAGTGTGTAATGATCTACGGAGTTCTCACTTTTATTAATGGTTTACTGGGTACGATGGTACGATTCCCGACCCAGGAAGTCTGATTGATGAAGGGCGGCATTCGGAGTTGTACAATGTCGGCTCGTAACTTATCTCTCTTACCACATTGGTAACTGAAAGATAACATTAATTATATCTCAGCAACAAGTAACCGTTTCTCTCTTAGGTAGGATTCTTGATCCATATGTCTGCCTCGATATTCAGTGGCTAACCTTCTTAACTATCACAGCGGAATCCCGAGCTCTGCCAAGAAATTTAATTCTGGTTTGAGGGCTAGAACGGGGTACACTCAGCCTCGTGAGGAAAAACTGAGGAAAAGGTGGGTTCGATTCCTACCTCATCCATCATGGAAAATATCAGGATGGTACCTAACTTAAGGCCACGGCCACTTCCTACCCAAATCCTACCTCCAGTACAAATACACACACTAGTTCAAACATCACAGTGACACAGGTTAAAAGACAAATTCTACACACACTTAAGTACACGGGGTTACATAACCATGATATAATAAAGCCCCTGAAAGAATTAACAACAATTTAAAAAAAATAGTAACAGTGAAGGATTACAGTCTTGCTTCACTCCTGTTAAGAAAACTCGTATATATTTATGTTGTCAGTAATTGGTAGCTAGGAATGGTTGTTCTGATTACATGACAGTTCCCCACACTGACACTTCCACACACTGCCCAAAATACTGACACTTCCACACAGCCCTTGGACGCGGCTACCTGTTTAATGACTCAGAAATATTCCCGACTGACAGTTCCACACACATTCCCCCACCCCTAAGGCTATAGGCTTCAGTGATCATCGTTACAGCCGCACCAGTGACAATGCACCTTAACATAATACTCATATGGAGTGAAGAAAAGCGCTCGGTCTATGTACTTCATTACATACCACGGTCTCGAAAATATAATTGTGATGTAGTGTAATTACCATCAAAATAAAATAAATGCAGAGTCTGATTTCCATCACACTTTATCCAGGCTGTGGACTGGCAAAATAATAACAAAACCGATCAGTTTTGTGTTGTTATCATTTAGGCGTGTTTAAAATCAGCTTTCTAAGTTTCGTCAGTTGCATTGTATTTTGTATTTTTTATTTATTTTTGTTTGTTTTTCTTTGTCATATTTTGACATATTTTCGTCATCTTTTTTTCCCTTCCATGTTGAGCACGGCCTTGCACTTGAGCACTTCGACAACCTCTTTTAATTTGGGGTGAGGTCTCCCGACAAGATAGTTGAGTCGGTTGTTCCAGCCCTCAACAGCATTTGTTGTCCTGTGTCGTGCTTGGTGGCAGTTCCACATCTCGATTGGAATGTCTTGGTTATCTAGCCAGTTGTCAACGATGTAGTCAACTTGATCTTTTCCATAGTAGCCTTGGGGGAGAGGGGAGATGTGTTTGGAAATGTCAGTCGAGATTATTTCTGAGTCATTAAACAGGTAGCCACGTCCAAGGGCTGTGTGGAAGTGTCAGTATTTTGGGCAGTGTGTGGAAGTGCCTGTGTGGGGAACTGTCCGGACACCGAATGGTTACATATAAAGCCAGACACATTTGTGAGATCATGGCCAGATTAGACCACGTAATGTTACAGAAAGGTCACTGCTGCACGTTATACCACAGGTGCTTGTGGCCATATCTCGGTGTGTGAACAGCCATATGTATTGGAGTTGTGCTCAATCGGTTGGAGAACTATGAAATGATAGAACGCCTGTAGCTGTAGGCAGTAGGCAAGGCGCGTCCATCTTGAGTACAGTACTGCATAAGTGGTATATTGACCGAATGTTCGTGTATTTAAATCCTGCGAGGGCAGACTGTCCAGGACTAACCGCACTTGGCCTTCGAAGTATTACAGTTGTAATTAAGAAATATGTACAGTAACTCGTACAGTCTCTCAAACGAAGAATGTGAACACCATTGATATCTGTGTCATACTTAATTTAATGAATTAAAAAAGGTAATGTGAACTTAAATTCATTATGTTCCTTCCTTTTCTTGCTCAGAATTATTTAATACGGTAACGGTAAACATTCAGCCAAACACTTCTCAGGAGCTTGTCAATCACACTCGATAAACTCCACATGCGCAGATGGCCAGCAAGAAACTTATAAAATATCATACGATCATTCTTTCCTTCATCGAGAGTAGGCGCATATATTTTCTATTGGAAACAGTAAAGCAACATAGTGTATAGTAACTAAAGGTTTAGGAATTACTAAATACGGGGGGGGGGGGGATACGTCAGTTGTCAAAAATGCGTTTGGTGCAATAATACTAAACAAATGAAAATGCAAATTTATTATCAACACAGAAATACGTGTCGAATGCAATGCACCTACAAAAGATGCTCAAAGAGGTTTCCATGCTATTCTAAGCAAACTGTGCATCATTTTCAACATTGATTTACAAATCTTGTCGCAAATTTTCCAGGACTGTAGGTTTTAAAAATTCATATTCGATTCGTGCCTGGAAATGCTCAACATAACGAATCGTGACAGAATGAACCTTATTTATTGGTATACACACAAAAATCCATGGATGTGTTATCTGGGGAATGTAGAGGCCATTCAAAAGTACCCCGTCTGATAATCCATTCATGAAAGTTTTCATTTAGAAAGTCTCTAACAATAACTCCATTATGTGGGGGTACTGCATCTTGTTGCCATATGAACCATTCCTTAACCGACTGTAGATTGACATAATGTGGACTATTTTCCAGTTCTATCAACACTTCTTGAAGAATATCTAGGTAATTTACAGAATTGAGAGTACCATTAAGGATTGCTAATGACAACTGACTTATGGCTCACTCTGTAAAGTTTGCTATAACATAATCAGACCACATTGCATTTCTTATTAATAACGTTTTGTACTCGTAATTGAAGATAGGTATCATGTTTAGTATTCCGAAAGTGCGTTAGAATGGAATAAAGCATTTAATTTCAGTTTCACTTAAAAAAAATACTGTTATTTCAATTTTATACTTATATTTCAGCATCAGATGCAGTGTAAATGCGTTAATCCAAGCTTTATGACTCCGTTAGAACCTATAGTTTGGAGATGCAATGTCTGATTCATGGCGTGTGTGATTTCTCCTCAGTTATTTCCTTACTCTCTGAAGGCAAATGCAGGGTGGTAACATTCTTCAAGTCCATGGACTCCCACTGGTAATTTACATCCTTATAATTGCACACATCAATATAGTCACCTCAATCGATACAGAAACACAGTTTAAGTAGTAGTACAGATTTACATTTGCATTATCCACATATTTTCAGCCTGTTTTCGAATTTTGTAAAAACATAAAATTTGGCTTATTAGATTTACACGGGCCAAATGTCCGTGTGTCAGTGTGTATGTATGGATGTATATATGTGTGTTGGATATTGATATGTGTGCTGTGTGTATGTCTGTACCCTTCCCTATCAGTTCCCAAATGGCGAAACGAATTGAATTAACTTTGGTACAGCAGTAGCATTAGTAAATACCAGATTAGTGTAATGTTTTACATTGCCGCCATCGCAATGACAACAAAATTGTGGCCACCAAAATGTTCAAAGGCTATATAGAATTACGCCTAAAGTAATCATTGCATCTCTACCAAACTGTGGAAAAGCAAACTTTCTTGTGGGTTAGGGCTGAAGGCCAAACTACAAGGTCATCAACCGAATAATCTCAACAAGGGGGCTGTGCGATTCATACATGAGATATAATCCATAACTGATGAACCATTGAACCAGTGGTCACGTACTGTTAGCAACGTGATGGCAATATGAGATTGAACATTACGCGCAGACGCCATCTTGAATTTGTGAAATACAACACTAATGAACTAACAACACTTAAAATCTTCTGTAACGAAACTTAGTGGCAAGTTAGGACTATATATGCGGCCTTGTATGGCCCAGACAATAAAATCGAGACACCATACATTCAAGATGTTGGCTGCGCAAACTATTAGAACATTAAAATCCACAACTCAGCACGTAATGGTGTAATTAAGACGAATAATGGCAAGAGATGACTATCATGAAGGATAAGTGTTCTCACTTGTGTTAGTCAAAATATTATCACAACGAATACATCGCACAGCGTTTCAAACGGTACGTTCATGATGGCATATATGCGTACTATTATTATATACAAATTAGTAACTCAGGGAGTAATTCCACAAATGAGATGAAACTTGATAAGTGAGGAGTGTCATATAGGAGACTCCAGTACGTTAAGTGGTAAGTTAGTCGTAATAAATATATCGCGCAGACGCTAACTTGATGTTTCATACTTTAAAAACAAGATGTTCAGTAAAGAACATATAGCCTACTTTCTCCTAAATGCATGCTATAACTCTTTGTCCTTTTCAAGGAGTATAATTGAATGTTGGTTATAGTAGCTTGTTGAAATACAACGTGCTATACGGATATTAAACGTTGATTGATTGAATCCTCACCTGAATTATATATAGCCTACACTAACACAGCCATCACAATTTCACGGGTAATCAGAAAAAATTCATCACTCACCCAAAAACACGGGGATAAATGACCATGATGTCCATGCATCTCGAATGAAACAACAACAACAACAACAGCTTCCTACCCAAATCCATCCTCGTATAAAAGCACTCACACTAGTAAGTCTAGAGTCATCACTGTGACATAGGTTATCAGACAATTTCTACACACAAGCAAACGGTATTACAAGACCATGATGCCACAAAGCCCCTAAAGAATCAACAACAAAAACAACAACAACAACAACAATAGTTTCTACTGCGTATCAAGCAGTGGCGAAGCGTGATATTTTTTGTAGGGTAGGCTGAAATTGAATGAATTCCGAAAGTAACAAACGTGCTCAACTCCTCAAAATTCACAGCTTTAGTCTACTGGAAAGGCTGTGTCCTCACCCCCAGTGACCCATAACTCATCAGAGGTCAGGCCTTTTTTTTACTTTAATGGGGCACACACAGTTACTCATACCATGTATGAAAAAATAATAGAACAATTATCTCAACTAAATTGTATTCTTCACTTTCACAGTCATAATAAAGCAGATGTGTTATTTCAAAGAATTAAATCTAATTCGACAAGGAGCATCAGCAAATTAATACATTATCACTCACCATTAATTTTTTTGTAGATAAGTTCGATCCTTCTGTCCTTTTTCTGGGCGTAGACCTCGATAACTCGGGAAATGAATTTTTGACGTTTGGAAGAAGATTTAACAGTTCTCTTTTCTATAGCCAAAATTGCCAAATTCGATAGTCTATCGTTCGTCATTGTGTTGCGGAGGTACGTTTTAACACGTTTCAATGTACTCATGCTTCTTTCGCATGAAGCAGTGGTCGCCGGAACTGAAAGTACCAAGGAAAGTAGCTTCACGCACTCGGGGAGCACATTTTTTAATCCATTGTGTATAATGTATTTGAACAAATCCCTAGGCGATAGGTGTTTATCCTCACTACTATAAACGAACATAAGTTCTCCTGTCAGTTTTTCATGATCGAAGAATGGATACACTTTAAACAATTTTTCGAGAATAAATGTCGGGAATTTATTTGGCCTACTGTAATACAAAAATTCTTCCTGATCTACCAATTCCGTAAAATCTACCTTCTGAAAGTCCTGGAATCTGGTTTCCATATTCACTACTATAGTGTCAACTATTTCAAACGCAAGTCTCTTCAATTTCTGTGATCCTGCTTCATTTAGAGTAGTTTAAAGTTCACCTGTTGAATTTAGGAGAGAGTTAGCTTTCTCAATGCAGGCAAGAAATACTTCTTCACATCTTAGTTTATCAACCGCCTTGGTGCAATTTCCAATTTCGTACTTGCAACGTCTTATATCTACGGTTTTGCTTTGCAGGATGACAAACAATACACCCGTATGCTGAAAAATCAAATTATAAAGCTGCAGCAAAAAAGGAAACGTCAGATCATTCAATATATTGCCGAGTCCAATTGCCTGATGTAAGGAATTATCATCCCATCCATCATTGTCTATAATATCATGAAATGTGGCTTTTAGTTCCGCTTAGTGAATGATAATTGTTGCAACAGCGCGCGAATGAAAGTTCCAACTTGTTTCACATGAGCTTGGCAATTTGAAACCCCTTTCTCTAAGAAGATCGCTTATTTTACTAGAACGGCTCAAGAAAGTATGGAATCCTGCGAGGTTTGCAACAAAAATCTTAACTTGCGTAATTGTTTTACAAGCATAAAGCAGAACCAAATTTAATTGATGCGCGTAGCAATGGATGAAGAGGGCATGAGGATATTCTTGTTTTACAATACAGTGAACACCAGCATTTTTACCTGCCATTGCACTGCATCCATCGTACGTTTGGGATATTAATTTCCCTTTCGAGATCTTCCAGGTTTTGAGGACGTCAAGCAAAACAGCGGCTATACCTTGAGCACTTCGGTCTTATGAAACGTCATAAAATCCGACGAATCTCTCTTCAATTTCTCCCGATTCGTTATTGGCATAACGGAAAATAACGTTCATTGGACTTGTAGTTGAGACATCCGTGGTTTCATCAGCCTGTATGGAAATAAACGGACTATTTTCAAATTCACTAAAAATCTGTTCTTTAACTACTTCCGTAATACATTCGAGTAGTTCATTTTGTGTGTCAGAGGAAGTGCCTTTATATACCCCATCGGATGATAAATGATCTTTCATATACGGTTCTTCCTCTGCCAAGAAATCCAATAATTCTAAATAATTGCCTTTGTTTAAAGACGTCTCAGATTCATCGTGACCTCTTGCCGCGCCGGGAAACAGAGAGTTGAAATCAGTCTTTTCATTATATTCCTATTTCGCTCGACTTTTTCATTGTGTTTCAAAGCTGCAAGACGCATCGCCTCAGAAAGTGCATGGTCAACTCTAGGGGTACCTAAATGATTATATTTAACAGCTGCTGTGATGTGTGAAATTGAACATTCATTTTTTTTTTGCCTTAGAAAGACAATTTTTAAGACTTTCCTCACCAACCCCTCTTTTGCCTCATTCTAAATTGTCTTTAGCAAAAAGCACACAATAAAAACAAAATAATCTATTTCGGGTAGCACTACCACTCAACCATGGTTTCGACTCGTACCATTGTCTCTGAAACCGTCTTACAAACTTTCCATCGGTTTTCTGAAGTGACAAGCTTGGCGTGGGCTTCCGTTCTTTCACCTGGAATTTTTCCTCCAAAGAGAGTTGAGAAAAAAATGTTGGATTTTCAATAAGAAAATTCAATGGATCATGAGATGTATTGAACGCATCCGTTGAAACGCATGTGTCGTGTAGATTAGCGTACTTATGCCTACTATTTGTTTTCAACTACACTGTAACACAAACACCCCACACAGTAAGATACAAATATATTAATAGAAACACACTTCACTGCACTTAACATTCCACACTGGCAATTGGCTGCACAGATTGGTATCATTCACCGTGTAGCCAGGACTGCCAACATGTCAAAAGAGCACATTAAAAAAACCATTCTGCAAGTTAAGTTATGTATTTTAAAGTAACACATAATGAGATTTATCTTAAATTCATTTTTTTGCGTATGTCTGGGTCCTGTTCAGATTTATGTCCATGTTCAATAATTTTTCATGTCAGAAAATTATGCTATCTTGCATTTAATATCGTTGACAACCCTGTAACCAGTGCTGTGCTGTCTTAGTTCTGCCAAACACCCCTAGATTGCAGCAGTTATCGTTGTGGCGTTTCTATCTCCAAGAGTCCTTGGGCAAGCCTTAACGCACAAGTTTACAAGATACACCCCCTCTTCACCCCGCCCACCAAGTAGTTGCTACTGCGTCTGCGCGCGTGAGGCTGAGTTGAGGTGAATAGCTATTGGTTGATTTGGTTGTGAGCAGACACGACGCTAGGCAGCGCGAGTTCAAATATATAATATTCGAAATATCAATCGAAAAACACCAATAACAGCCGAAGAAAACTAATTTAACTTTTTTTACGGATAGGCTGAGCCTCAGCGCCCTAATGGGCGCCTCGCCCCTGGTATCAAGGTCAACGAATATTAATCGCTGTATTCGAGTTTTGAAATAAAATGTGGTGTTTTAAGTATATATATAATATTTTCGATTGCAAATACACACTATATACGTTTAACATTATAACGTGTGCGTAGTTATGAATCAATAAATACCATTACGCCACAGATGTGCTACGATAATACTTGATAAACAACTGGTTTAGTATAACTGTTTCATATTTAGTTTGAAATCAACTATTCCATTAGCGTTTTCTGACGTTTTTATAAATTATTTGATACTAAATATGTATTTCTTCAGTGCATTCCTAAAAGGATATAAACTTAGGAAGTTACGGAAATATGTGTATTTACGAGCAACAATAGCGACCATTTTGACAACGGGACGGCATGGACCTACAACGATATGGCACGGTAAGGCTGACCTGTTAGTCACTTCTACGGTTACATATTCTATTATAAAATGTTAATATCCTACCGGTCACCTCTTTGAGGACAGATTAAACCTCCCTATGTACGATAAGCTGAATTGTTAAGGGCAGGCCTTGTTGAATCGTAAGTTACGGTTAGACTATAACACTTGCATGATTCATACTTACACCATCTTGAAACTATTTGTCTGATGACCTTGTAGTTTGGGTAAAAGACGTTTCGTATATAGTTGCAAAACTTGGTAGAGATCGGAGGACTAGATTAGTCGTAATTTGATCTAAGCTTTGAACATTTGGGTGGCCGCCATTATGTTTCGGTCAAAATGGCGGCGATATAAAACATGCCACTGAGGTGCCCTTTGCCAGTGCTACCTCTGAACAAAATTGCGTTCAATTGGGTTTCACCGTGTTTGAATTGATAGGGGGAATCGATTTGCACACATACATGGTCGCCATCTGCAAACTATTGGGCTGATGACCTTGTAGTATGGTCAAAAGAAGGCTTCCCACATAAATGTATGTTATTGCAAAATTTGGTAGAGATCAGATGATTAGGGTAGTCGTAATTTGATGTAAGCTTTCAACATTAGGGTGGCCGCCATTACGTTTCCGTCAAGAAGGTGGCAATATTAGACATGCCAATGAGGTGCCCTTTGCTAGTGCTAGTGCTACCTCTGTTCATTCAATTCGGTTTCACTGTGTTTGAATTGATAGGGGAAATCGATTTGCATACATACATGGCCGCCATCTATAAACGATTGGGCTCATGACCTTGTAGTTCGGTCGAAGGCACTTGCCAGATAAAGGTATGTTGTTGCAAAATTTGGTAGAGATCATATGAATAGGTTGGTCGTAATTTGATTTAAGCTTTGAACATTTGGGTGGCCGCCTGGCGTATTCTTTGGAATACATGGTGAGACAGAGGTAGCTTTTGCTGCTCTTTGCTTTAATCATTCCTTCCTTTTTCGCAAACACCAACAGTGATTTCTTACTTTTTCTTTTATTTGTGCACCTTGCTTACGTTCTTTGTAAGTCTATAGGATAGGAGCGTGGTGGCTCAGCGGTCTAGCTGTATGCCTCTCACCAAGGCGGTCCGGGTTCGATTCCCGGTCAATGCATGTGAGATTTTCGAAGTGAAATGCCATGTCCTGTGGTTTGGATTCCACGTAAAAAGGAGTTCCCGTAGCTCATAATCACCAGATTCACGGTCACGTAAAACTGCAATCTTCCTTCCTTCCTTTGTAAGTCTGTTATAGATATATATCTTCCATGATCAACCTAGCGGCATCTAGCAGCTAACTACTGAAGTTTCTTAATATCTCAACTCTCAAGAGGACTTCCTTCCCGATCCAGCCACGAGATGTCGGCGCTATCTCCAGCTAACATCTCCATGCTCAAGAGGAGTTCTTCATCATTCCAATCCTCCAGACGTCGTCATCATCGCCTGCTACCTTCTTCTTGAAGATCACTCCATCAAGAAAATTAATATCTAAGAAAGCAATTTCTCATTGTTATGTTGGCAATTTTTATGTATGTTCCTTTGTCCCTTTCCCCCACCCCCTTTCTTTCCTTGGTACCTCTGTGTTTCGTCGAGCAGCTCTCACTTCTGCGTCAGTCGTCAACACATAGAGTTGGAGCCTACCTCAGGCTTGTCTCCTGTCTACTCGAGTCATTTTTTAAATATCTACGCCATGTTGTGAATTTTAACCTCAACCGTCATCCAGACCATCGTCTTTCTTCAAAATGAGCAGAGTACATCTTCAATGGTTTTCACCAAGTTTTAAATGTTTTAAATTTTATCTGATTTTATAGACAGTGTGAAATTGATAAATGTGATGCAATATCTGCCTTCTAAAGATTTTCCTGATCTAGTTGTGGCTACTTCAGCTAACTTTTCAAAATGAAAAAAGTACTTCTTGTACTGATTATCTGAGATACTATCTCACACCGAGGGATAATTTAAAGTAACCACTGTCTATAGAATTCAGCTTTCCACCGGGGGACTTGTTTTGCCAAATTCAACAGATATCAATGCTCTAGAACTTTCTACATCAAGTTATCTTTCTGCAAGTAAAGCCGTCAAGTATTTTCCACCTAAATATGGGAATACTGTTCTTAGCTAAAGATTTTTCTTAACAGCATTCGTTATTCTAAGTCTAATTTGTATTCCTTCGTGGGTAACTTCCCAATGCATTCAACTATAATCTATATAAAGCTACAACGCAATAAACCTTCTCAAGTTACAATTCAACTAGTGATTTACATAATTGCAATAACTTTTCTTCTTGTGAACATTCTGTGCTGCAATAGTGAACTTTCCAAACATACCAAGAGACTATAGTGAGACAGTGCTCGTTCAACCACCATCCGTGTCGCGTTCGAAAGAGAGCAATAAATATGGCCAAGACATTTTCCTAAACCTCCTATTTTCCTCCTCTCAAATACCTTACTAACATATTATAATTAAATTATAAAATTTAGATTTCCTTCAATGGGGTGTCACTCAATACTAGTGCCCTCCCATCTTTGTGCTGTTTACCATCGTAATTTCTGTCTAATCTGTGCCTAGCACACTCTTTAAACTATTGTTTTCCTCGTTTACTAGGGAATTCAATTATTTCTACTTACAAGTGAGTTTTCTAACTTTATTTTTCCAGGTTTCACGAAAGGGCAAATGGCCCCATTTTTTTTTCTCGTGATCCCTGTTTAAATATAAGAAGTTATAGAAACTTCTTCTTAATTTTCCTCTCTTTTTTGTCATAATCTCATATTAAATGCTTTTTCATAGCCTTTAAGATCTCTAATAGGAATTCTTAAAGTGCCTACATTGTACCTGATTCCTTGTTTAAGCTTTAATTATTTGTAATTCTCGTTAAACTTTAAAGTTCTCAATTTTTAGCAAAACTTTTAAAATCTTATTCAGACTTTGTGCTCGAAGCAAGTTTTAAACTTGCGTCCTATTTAACATTGTCAAAAAAATTACAATCTGTTAGAATTAAGTTTCAGATTGTGTATGTTAAAATTGTTTATTGTTATTAATTTGAATCTAAATCAATTTTATATTGTTTGCTACTTCAACTCTTTCTTTATTGTTAAATAAACAAAATTTCAACTTTGCGCTTTATACATTACAACAGAATAACGCTAAGGTAGGACCCTGGTTTCCCTGACTCTTCCAATCGGTTTATGCTATCTTTAGGCAAATCACATACCGGTACTAAAATTATAAAAGTTTTGCTTCTTGTTGCATATGAACGAAAACTTCTAGTATCAACTTTTTCAAAGCATCTTTTAGCTGCTATAGCTAATTCTAATGAGCCAGTAAGGCAAGTAAAGCTAGCTCCACAAGCTTCCTGCTTGTTGAGATTTTCTCTAAAACTTGTGGTTCGTTTTCAAAATTTAAGTTTTTCTTCCGGTCTAAGCTTTTAGTCGGCACTTTGCTGGGTAAAAGCTTAGCAATTCTTAAATGCAACTATTGTCTTTCTTACCAAAATTTTCAAAGAAATCAACAAAATTGTTCCCAAAATCACTATAACTGCTTCACCAATAACTTTCCTGGGAGTACTCGATCAGTCGTCGGAGATCCTACAGTTCCAAGAACTAAAATCATAACGGCAAATTCAAATTATTTGCGCCTTTCAAAACATTCGTTCAAACCTAACTCCTTTGAAAGGATATACAGTAAATCTGTCATTCCTTGTCTTGCCAGACTACCACCCTTCCCTATAATAGCCAAATGTAGGCTTGGAAGGGAAGCTACGATCGCTGCTTGCTTGCAAATAGCCCAAGCTCCAGCAGCATTTCCCGTTAGCTGCGGCCAAGTCCATACTCACTTTAGGTGCTTCACGGGCTTTGCGGTGACACTCGTCACTAAATACTCATTCAAATTCATTTTTTTTGCTTAGTATTGGACTCTCGTCCTATTTACCCACACTTATTCTTCATTCCGAAACCCACTTCCCTTTCCTTCTCTCTTCATCTTCCCTTGGGGGTAGCGTTAATCCCTAGCCAAAACCTACCCACCACCATTACGTTTCCGTCAAGATGGCGGCAATATAAAACAAAGCAATGAGGTGCCTTTTGCTAGTGCAACCTTTTTAACAAATTTTGTTCAATTCGGTTTCACCGTGTTTGAATTGAAAAGGGGGGGGGGGGGGGACAGACAGACATGCAGAGTACACACACTCACGGACACATACACACAATTAAAGGCCCTGTGTTGATCTCATATGTCTACTTTCATTTTTTTCTTGCTGAAATACGCTATAGGAATAACACACTGAATAGACTACAACGCACAGCGGCGATCTTGAAATTATAGACTACTGTAGAATATGATCATAAATAACTCAACGTATTTTTGAGCTACAATTATGAACGTTAGTAGTAATGTATAACTTTGTAAGTGGCTTACTATGACCAGTTCAAAAGAACAGTGACTCCATACATTCATTGTGGTTGCCAGGTATATTCTTAAAACTCGAATATTAGTAACTCACGATATAATAGCACAATTAACGCGAAATTTGGTGAAAGGGGAGTGCCATGTGAAATACCTTGCTTTGCTCATAAAAGTATGACAATGAATTTCACCCACAATGGCCATCTTTAAGTTAGTGAGTATTTTATTTTAGAGCTACAATACCAAGAATTAATACTCAGGTACAGCCATACATGTGTCTGCATATGCCGAAGACAAAATACTGACGTTTCCATACATTCAAGGTAGTAGATGGGCGTACATTTCTAATGTTGGAATCAACTTCTTTGGATGCAATAGCAGAATTATAATGAAACTTAGTAAACTAGGATTCTCATATGGGGTAGAACTCTTTGCGTTCAACACAAGAACATTCAACTATAGTGCTTGACAAGGACAAGGAGTTATAAATATATCCATACTAGACAAGATGTTCATTATTGAACATCTTTATTTTTATTGTAATGGTGGTGGTGATGATTGTGGTTAGAGGTGGAACGTCGATGTCATCTGCCTCAACTTTTTATTAGGGAAGCCAGATAACGAGTCAGTCTATTAGAACGGTGTTAAATACTGCAGCTGACGAAACATGTGCCCAGCAATCAGATTATCAACTTCAGTATTAAATAGTGGTATTAATGTGGTTGCATGACTTAACGAACTTAACTAATACTGATAACGAAGACGCAATAAATACAGAAGTGCCATAAACGAATGGAACACATTCTTTTTCAAAATGAAGTTCACCCAGTTATCAATATTGGAAACACCTTCAGAGTTAGACCTTATGACACACTGGGTTGTTGACTGGAATTAATAGTTTAATACATTTTAACAACTCAGGTGTATTGATTAATTTAAGTTTGAAATATTACAAAAATATGTTTCCCAGATATATCCAGTAGGACAGGAGTTAACCTCAAAACGTAAAGCCTACAGAATAATACTAACAAATGCCGATGAGATATAAATTAAATTATTACGGTTTTAAGGCGATAAATATATTCTACTGCAGCCACCGTATTTAATACTCGTTTTTCAGATGTATCAAGAAGGGCAGGATTTAACCTCAAAACGTGCAGTCTACAGATTAATACCAACAAATGCCTATGATATATAAATTAAATTACTACGATCTTGAAGACGATACATACTTCCTACTGCAACCACCGTATTTAAAAGTCGTCTTTCAGTCAACAACCCAGTGTGTTATAAGGGCTAACTCTGAAGTTGTTTTCCATGTTGATAACTTCAAGCACTTTATTTTGAAAATAATTCAAGAAATTATCATTTTGATATTTGACTAAATTCTATTCAGAAAACATACGAAATAACTTACTATAATGAAACCTTACAAAATACGTTTTGGCAACCGTACTAAATACTATCATGAAACCTTACAAAATAGAATTAGGAAACCCTACTAAATACTATCAAGACTACTTTCAAAATACAATTAGGACACCGTACTAAATACTATCATGTAACCTTATAAAATACTACTAGGAAACCGTACTAAATACTATCATGTAATCTTATAAAATACAATTAGGACACCGTACTAAATACTATCATGTAATCTTATAAAATACTATTAGGACACCGTACTAAATACTATCTTGAATACTTACAAAATACTATTAGGACACCGTACTAAATACTATCATGTAATCTTATAAAATACAATTAGGACACCGTACTAAATACTATCATGTAACCTTATAAAATACTATTAGGACACCGTACTAAATACTATCTTTACCTACAAAATACTATTAGGACACCGTACTAAATACTATCATGTAACCTTATAAAATACTATTAGGACACCGTACTAAATACTATCTTGTAATCTTATAAAATACTATTAGGACACCGTACTAAATACTATCATGTAACCTTATAAAATACTATTAGGACACCGTACTAAATATTATCTTGTAACCTTATAAAATACTATTAGGAAACCGTACTAAATACTATCTTGTAACCTTATAAAATACTATTAGGAAACCGTACTAAATACTATCTTGTAACCTTATAAAATACTATTAGGACACCGTACTAAATACTATCTTGTAAACTTATAAAATACTATTAGGAAACCGTACTAAATACTATCTTGTAACCTTATAATATACTATTAGGAAACCGTACTAAATACTATCTTGTAACCTTATAAAATACTATTAGAACACCGTACTAAATACTATCATGTAACCTTATAAAATACTATTAGGAAACCGTACTAAATACTATCTTGTAACCTTATAAAATACTATTAGGAAACCGTACTAAATACTATCATGACTACTCACAAAATACAATTAGGACACCGTACTAAATACTATCATGTAACCTTATAAAATACTATTAGGACACCGTACTAAATACTATCATGTAACCTTATAAAATAGAATTAGGACACCGTACTAAATACTATCATGTAACCTTATAAAATAGAATTAGGACACCGTACTAAATACTATCTTGTAACCTTATAAAATACTATTAGGAAACCGTACTAAATACTATCTTGTAACCTTATAAAATACTATTAGGACACCGTACTAAATACAATCATGTAACCTTATAAAATACTATTAGGACACCGTACTAAATACTATCATGACTACTTACAAAATGCAATTAGGACACCGTATTAAATACTATCTTGTAACCTTATAAAATACTATTAGGACACCGTACTAAATACTATCATGTAACCTTATGAAATACTATTAGGACACCGTACTAAATACTATCATGTAACCTTATAAAATACTATTAGGACACCGTACTAAATACTATCTTGTTACCTTATAAAATACTATTAGGACACCGTACTAAATACTATCTTGTAACCTTATAAAATACTATTAGGACACCGTACTAAATACTATCTTGTAACCTTATAAAATACTATTAGGACACCGTACTAAATACTATCTTGTAACCTTATAAAATACTATTAGGACACCGTACTAAATACTATCTTGTAACCTTATAAAATACTATTAGGACACCGTACTAAATACTATATTGTAACCTTATAAAATACTATTAGGAAACCGTACTAAATACTATCTTGTAACCTTATAAAATACTATTAGGAAACCGTACTAAATACTATCATGACTACTCACAAAATACAATTAGAACACCGTACTAAATACTATCATGTAACCTTATAAAATACTATTAGGACACCGTACTAAATACTATCATGTAACCTTATAAAATAGAATTAGGACACCGTACTAAATACTATCTTGTAACCTTATAAAATACTATTAGGAAACCGTACTAAATACTATCTTGTAACCTTATAAAATACTATTAGGACACCGTACTAAATACTATCATGTAACCTTATAAAATACTATTAGGACACCGTACTAAATACTATCATGACTACTTACAAAATGCAATTAGGACACCGTATTAAATACTATCTTGTAACCTTATAAAATACTATTAGGACACCGTACTAAATACTATCATGTAACCTTATAAAATACTATTAGGACACCGTACTAAATACTATCATGTAACCTTATAAAATACTATTAGTACACCGTAATAAATACTATCATGTAACCTTATAAAATAGAATTAGGACACCGTACTAAATACTATCTTGTAACCTTATAAAATACTATTAGTACACCGTAATAAATACTATCATGTAACCTTATAAAATAGAATTAGGACACCGTACTAAATACTATCTTGTAACCTTATAAAATACTATTAGGAAACCGTACTAAATACTATCTTGTAACCTTATAAAATACTATTAGGACACCGTACTAAATACTATCATGTAACCTTATAAAGTACTATTAGGACACCGTACTAAATACTATCATGTAACCTTATAAAATACTATTAGGACACCGTACTAAATACTATCTTGTAACCTTATAAAATACTATTAGGACACCGTACTAAATACTATCATGTAACCTTATAAAATACTATTAGGAAACCGTACTAAATACTATCTTGTAACCTTATAAAATACTATTAGGAAACCGTACTAAATACTATCATGTAACCTTACAAAATAGAATTAGGCAACCGTACTAAATACTATCATGACTACTTACAAAATACTATTAGGAAACCGTACTAAATACTATCATGTAATCTTATAAAATACTATTAGGAAACCGTACTAAATACTATCTTGAATACTTACAAAATACTATTAAGAAACCGTACTAAATACTACCGTGATACCTCACAAAATACAATTAGAAACCGTACTAAATGCTATCATGAAGCCTTACAAAATACTGTCATGAAACGTTAGAAAATACTATTAGGAAACCGTACTAAATACTACCGTGATACCTTACAAAATACAATTAGAAACCGTACTAAATGCTATCATGAAGCCTTACAAATCACTATCACGAAACCTTACAAAATACAATTAGTAAACCGTACTAAATACTATCACGACACCCTGCAAAATGCAATTTGGAAATCGTACTAAATACTATCATGAAACCTTACAAAATACTATTAGGAAACCGTACTTAATACTATCATGAAACCTTACAAAATACTATCATGAAACCTTAGAAAACACTATTAGGAAACCGTACTAAATATTATCTTGAATACTTATAAAATATTATTAAGAAACCGTACTAAATACTATCGTGATACCTTACAAAATACAATTAGGAAGTCGTACTAAATACTATCATGAAACCATACAAAATACGATTAGGAAACTGTACTAAGTACTATCTTGAAACCTTACAAAATACTATTAAGAAACCGTCCTAAATACTATCGTGATACCTTACAAAATACAATTAGGTAATCGTACTAAATACTATCATGAAACCTTACAAAATACTACTATTAGGAAACCGAAGTAAATACTATATTGAATACTTACAAAATACTATTAAGAAATCGTACTAAATACTATCGTGATACCATATAGAATGCATTTAGGAAACCGTACTAAAAAGTATCATGAATCCTCACGAAGTACAATTAAGAAACCGTACTAAATACTATCATGACACCTTACAAAATACAATTAGGAAATCGTACTAAATACTACCATAAAACCTTACAAAATACTATTAGGAAACCGTACTAAATACTATCATGAAACTGTAGAAAATAATATTAGGAAACCATACTAAATACTATCGAAATCCTTACAAAATACTATTAGGAAACCATACTAAATACTATCAAAATCCTTACAAAATACTATTAGGATGCCATAATAAATACTATTAAAGTTGTGCACTATATACCATTAATGATCTGTACTACATATTATTAAAGAACTGTTCTTAATGCTATGGGTCATTTAATTCACACACGAGATTTGATATATAAGACAGTGGAATCATCATTTTAGTTTATATGAGGGCAAATTTGCCAACCGTTAGATGTACAGTATTTTACATTAATATGCATGTTGGCTATTTCGTGCGGTTAATCTGTCAAAGGTCATTGGAGCTGGCATGTCTCAACAAAGCAATTACGCAGGGCCATAGCCTAATTTAAAGGATAGAACATCGAGTATAATTTGATTATTCTCTGGATATTAACTGCCGGGAGAGCTCGGTACTCACTGGTTAGTTGTAAGAGAAGGCCACTGCGCCTTGATCTTGCCAGGCTAAATGAAGCATCAACTTCCATACTAACAAATGGTTTTCTTCCAAATTTGGCACATACAGTATATAGCACATAATATTTCAGATTAATTTTGTCGACTCATACACAGCATTGTTGCCAATATGATTCCACGCTCGTCGAAAGGTTCACTCTTTAACGGCATGTAGCGTCTGTAATAACAAATGTATTTCTAAAAAAATTGGCACTTATATTGATCATAATGTAATTTTTTTCGAACAACCCATACATGATAATGTTGCCAACATGGTCCTTCGCACGCTGATAGGTTCATTTCTAACTGCATGTAAATTCCATACTAATGAATGGATTTCGTCCAAACTTTGTATGTGCATTATATGCTTTAGGATATATATCTCCTTATTATAAGGGTTACTAGGGTTACCAACTGTGTGTTTATAATCTCAAGGCGTTTGAACCCTAGATTCAATATCTTGGAGTATGTATACGGAACAAACTTAGCCCACTGAATGTTCAAGATATTTTACACTTCTTTGCAGAGAATCGTGAAATTAATTGCTACCAATATAATTCTATGAACGAGCATAATGTTTAATTTTCAACTCCAGGCAACGCTCATACTAATGTATGAAATTATACATAATTTTGGTCGATCAATACGTGTCTTAATAGGCAAAAAATGCCTATTAACAGAGTCAACGAGACTACCAACTGCCTAGTAACATGCGGAGAATATTTGATCCCTAGACTCAATACAATAGAAACTGCTCATGTAAGCAGTTTGAAACTCTATTCACTACAGTGTTTTGGTATTGCGAAGTGTTTGAGCAATACGTATTTGTATCAGTGTTAGCAAGATAATTCTACATACCTATAGGCTATATGCTTCATGTTTAACTGAATATAACTTCCATTACATTGAGTGAATTTCAGCAGTGTATACTATAAGATATATTTGTTTACATGCTCAGAGATAGCAGTTCTACCAGCACCTCAATAACTCTCCCTCAGAATTTGAAGGAACTTTAATAAACACAATGTGTACAGCCAACTGATTAGTTCAATTCAGTATAAAACTTTCGTCTTTTGTACAGTGGGAAAGTTCTTAGTTGGCACTCAAACAGGTGATACAACGAACAGTGTGGACCACAGATTTCACACAGTCACTGGATATTTCTTGAAATCCTTTCCTAATACAAGTGAGGTAGTGAAACCCGTGTATTGCACCCCTCGTGTAGACGTGACGCAACTTGAAATTCGCTGCTTTCCATTCCTCATTGGTTATGGATGGGGTTTGGTAGAATTCCGGATTTCTTTCGGTGGTTTTCTGTAACTTGGGGAGGCTGGGGTAGGTGTCAGATTGTGAATGCCCATCTGGTCTACTATGAACGATGTTGTTCCTGTCAGTTGGTAAGGAAGTCGGGTGGAAGCAATGTTTGGAATGCAGACAGTCTTTTTACATATCTGGCCTTAGCTCTGTCTTGTGATTTCAGTATTTTGTAGCTTACAGTATGTATGGCCATTTAACCTCAATGACATATATTACGCCACTGGTGCCCTCAGCATTTGAGCCGTAGATTCTCATCATCTCAGAATTCATGCAAGATCACATTTTCAAACATAGTGTACTGCTCTATTAAGCCACAATATTTCTGTAGAGCAAATCCAATATTGCCAATACTACCAACATTATATTGTATTCACCGAGTGAACAGCGCGCTGCCAAACTGCACAAGTCTCCTAATCAGATAAGTAGCCTGCATAATACTTTACATTCAGAAATGACCATTCACAACAACCACATAGTCATTCGCAAAAACAGGCAAATTCCGGACTTCTATCACAATTTTCAGCTTCTCACTAAAACATCACGTAGACTACAACTAACAAATACCGACAAGTTGCATTACCAATACAGTAACTAAATAAGTGTACATATTGTAAACCTGTATTTTCAGACATAGATTTGTGGCCTAAGTGTAATGGATCTGATGATGATCGCTTGACAGTCGAAACAGGCCATCCTAGTGTATTTATTAACCTCATGTAATTTTTTTCAGGATTAGGGTAAAACCCAACTCTTTTGGGTTCATTCGTGTAGACCGACTGAAAATCACCAAACTTTTGTTTTGATTACATTGCAGATAAGTTATTACTCTAAATCGGTGTAATTAGAGGATAAGGATTGAATCTTACATTCTAAGAAAAGTAGGCTCTTTAATTCATTATGGAACTACTTGTTTTATCAATGCCATGTGGTCAAAAAAAAAATGGGAATGTGACATCATGATTTTAGACCACGAATGGGGAAAATTACGAGTGCGTACCAGAAAATTCTGTTGTTGTTGTTGTTGTGAATTCATTTAGGGGCTTTGCGGCATCGTGGTCATTTATCGCCGTGTGCTTGGGTGCGTGTAGAATTTGTCTGATCACCTGTGTTATTGTGGTGTCTGTAGTAGTGTCTGTATTTGTAATGCAGGTGAGGATTGCGAAGGAGGCGTCCTTGGCCTTATGTTAAGAACCATTCCGACATTTGCCTAAAGTAGAAGTGGGAAACCACGGAAAACCACTTCCGGGATGGCAGAGATGGGAATAAAACTCACGTCTTCTCAGTTATGGCCAATTCAGAATATGGCAGAATTAAAATTCTTGGCAGAGCCGGGAATCGAACCCGGACATGCGGGGCGACAACCAAGAATGATATCCGCTACACCAGGAAGTGGATGTACTAGAAAATATTACGTAATATAAAATAAGGATGTATACGAACAAGAACAAGGATTTGGCCCCATACGAGGAGTGACACTGTATATTTCGCATTTCTAGTATTTACTGTGTCTCTCTCTCTCTGGCCTTGTACGGAGCAATGAACTGGCTCCTTGAAGACATATCGATCTCTGTTTCTTAGAGGTCTCTGTGGCTAATAAATGTAAAAGTTTGTGTCAGGTGATTGACAGAAAATTGTTCCTAAACTTGCTTAAAATAACAGAGACAAAGGGCAAGAGCTGCTCCCTCTCTGATATATTAGTTGTTATGTGGAACTGGAAACAACAGATGAGCTATTTAATTTGTTTAAACCAATTATATATTTATTCAATAGTTAACAAAACTTGCAGAAAGACTCGAAAATTTATCTACCAATGTTCTTAATGTATCATTACCCCCCAAAGTAAAACAAAAATAATTGAATATATTCCACCATCCATTAAGAGTTTCTGTGCTTGTACGTAATGGCTATATGTCATTGCACTGAACAAATCCTAAAATTCTATCTAATGGCAAAACTTTCAAATATATTATCTGGCCATCTTTGTTTCATCATCAACGATCGAGAATTTCAATAAATCGGGCTCCATGTCGCAGTTAGAAGTTGTCCGTCCAGTAACATAAATGAACTACTGAATGCTGTATATGTTAATGAATAGAAAACTAGGATAGAGAGTTAAATTACACTTGTGTTTAGCTCACAAAAATATTTATAGTAATCGATTTGATAATACACGAAGTAAGTCAAGTGCTCAATTTTAGGAGTTGACACGAGCGCCATCTGTAAGTTGTGAAGTCAACACTAGATGCATGTGGCTCATAGCATTGAGTCATTGCACCAGGTTTCGGAGAGATCGGATTATTCCATGCCGAATTAGAGGAATAGACTTCTGGACAGCTGACATGTCCACCATCTGAAATGAACAAAATCGAAGGTACATTATTATTTATAATGGATTAATTTACAATCATGGTTCGTTTCACAATATTTTATTGCTGTTAGTTCAGTAGTGCATGAGTAGTGATGAAGGTATAGAGTAAATATTTATAAATTATCACGCTTTTATTTTGTAATAATCATTTGAACTGTTAACAGTGCATGTTATTAAAATTAACCAGTAATCAGTGAATGGCTTATTCATGCATTAGCGAAGTAACTTAGAACACATGTATTCCTGACCATTGGTTAGCATTCTTAGCTATCACCTGTGGGCTTCAGTTTCGATTCCCAGCTCTGTCAAAATTATTAATTGTGATCTGAGGTCTCATAGACAGAACTGAAGAGAGGTGGAGTTGAATCACACATCAGTCACAAAAGCAGTGGCTTTCCACATCTACTTCAGGAAGGTAGCTATATTAAGGCCACGGCCACCAAAATACTGTTTTAATTGACAATATAGAATTTTCTTACTCACTCACTACATACACCATTTCACTAGAACCCAAACATTTCTTAAAGTATTGGAACTATTCACATGGAAATAGGTTCAGAAACAGACGAAGAAGTGTTTTAGAAAGCCAAAAGCTATTTATGAAGAATCCTTAGTGGATGCCACATAATTCCTGGTGACGGAACAACGCTTGTTAAAGGTAAATTTAGTTCTGATGCTGAAGTTGTATCATTTTGGGGAAGCCACAGGGCACCATGGTCGTCAGCTTCATGTAGATGGGAGACTGTAAAAATCTGTCTAAGAGCAAACTTTTCGCATTTATCGTTAATCAAAAGGTCACAATCTCTAGGCACGTACTGTACTTGGAGTCTAAAACACGTTATGTCAAATACTGTGTCGTCGTCGTCTGCTCTTCTTCTTCTTATCCCTCTTTCGTTCGTATTTTGTGCACTTGTTGATGTTGTTGTTTCACGCAGAGGCTTGGGACGTCGTGGCAATCAGTCCTGTGTATTTGGATGTATGTGAGTGGGATTACTAATATGACCGATAACTTCATTACCTTGGTATAGAACTGGGACAAATGCCGTGCGAATTGCAGTAAGGTACCATCCCAAAATTTGCCTGGAGTAATATGTTGCATTTATTTACTAAGGCCTTATTTGTCTTGGTGTTGTTAAAGATGCATGGCCTTCTCTTATACTGAGCCAGAATTTCACATACCTTAAAACTAAATGGTACACTTAACTCTAGAACTCTAGTTTACAGTTTATCATTAGTAAAGCAGAACTACTATTGAAAACACATTCTAGCGTCGGAATGGGAGCATCAAATCTCTGAACGCCAGATATTCAGTCTAGCAGTGGAGCTTGCCACAGACCAGTCGACTGCGCTTGTGGGTTTACTCTTCTTTAGTGTGATATCCCTGTACAAAGAATTGACCATAAAGATGATGAGAGTACATTTCCCTCGGATAACGATGGGCAAGTGAACATATTTCGCTCCTTAGACACTCGACACTATGCAGCATACTTGGCCGAGCTATCGCCGTGTATCTGTTGCTTGTTGGATTCGGTTGAGCTCTCGTGGGACAGGAATGTTTCACAGAATCGAGCAGCGTTCACATATACGTGCTCTCACTGCTGTGCAATATGTGCAAATTTTAGAATATAGAATGGTATCTTTTGTGCGTATTCTTCATCCCGTCAGTGTTAACAGCAGGAACTGTCTCCGATCCACACGTCACCATAAGTTCAAGAATAGTTCGCAAGGTAAGGTCAGGTTGATCTTAACCATTGATTCCTTGAGGGACTGATATGACTCCCATCCAGGACATGTGGGCGGAGACGAAGGGAGAAATGATCAAGAGACCGATCCCATCAATATGTCTGGATCAAGTAATGATGTAGCTATTTTTTTCGTGTGGTCTCCTCAGAAACCTAGTGCAGGTCTTTCTATTCGACGCCCGTGGGCGACCTGCGCGTCGGGATGAGAGATGGAATTGATTAAGATGAATGCAATTGGAGAAGGATGTGGAAGGAAGCGGCCGTGGCCTGACAGAAGGTACCGTCCCAGCATTTGCCTGGTGTTGAAAATGGGAAACCACGGAAAACCATTTCAAGGACGGCCGACGGTGGGGCGTCTACCGAGTCAGCAGAGAGCTTGGCCCCATGACCTAACACTACGCTTTAGCCAGCGTAGCCACTACTGTCGGTAATGAGGTAGTGATAATACGTAAGCTTCTGCCCTAATCGATTCCATGGCCACACGCTTGGGAGAGTACGTGCACAACGGCAGTACGTTGTCCTCTTACTAAAAACACCCAGCGGCCCTTTTGAAGGCTCAAGTAAGTCCACTCACTGGCAATAACGGCATGATAAAACGAAGGATATTTGTTGACAAGTTATATACGTCAGTGTAAGAATAAAAATAAGCATAGAAATATTTTATCCTACTGAGTCCTGAACAATTGGCACCAAACGTGACAGGCAGAACGCATAATATAACACACACAGCTACTGCATTGGTTGCTTGAACCTGCATGTTCGGAGGCACTTCACAAAACTATAGCATCACCGCCGAACAAAATACAGTGCATACATCATAACATTAAGACTAATGTGGCCACTGGACTGATATATTAAATGTCCGAGGCCGAGAGACGTAACAACTCATGTGCTATGATCATATTAGGGCAACGAAGCAGAGCGTAACGTGGCAACGCCATATCGACGTACGGTATGTGCTATTCTCCCACGTATACTTGGTGCGGGCAACCATACTTTCCAGAGAATACTCATTTGTTGTGTAGACAATGTAGTGTTACCTGAGGTAGTGTGTATTCATTATATTGGTATGGGGTCAGGCATCTGAAAGTTACCCTGTTTGTTCACAAAGTACCACCCCGACACTTTTCAGGAATGTGTGAGGAATACACCGTTTATAACACTCATGGGATGTAACTACAGGACCTGGCATCCACTCAATATTTGCCGTACGGCCAGTCAGTTGGGTCATTCCAGGGGATTTCAATCACCTTAATGGGTACAATTACCAATTACAAATTAGACTGCGAATTATTCACGCATCGTTCGCCTAACTCAACTCCCACCTCCCCTGATGTCAGGTAGTTTCCCGATTCTCGTGACTGTGCTATCAGTGACATCCTCTGGTGTTTGGCTATGTGTTATCTGCGATTGGTACTTCAATGCGGGTCTTTAATGAATGTCACTGCAATTAATTTTGAAACTACTTTAACTGATTATACATTTCCCCGGCAGTGAATTATTTAAGGCCGAAATTGCTCTGTGCAACATTTTGTGGCTCTAGTACATCGTGATGAAGTTTTACCTATCTTCTCTTTCTCTTATATCTGTATTATTATTATTATTATTAATAATAATATTATTTTGTTGTTGTTGTAGCAAAGAAAACAATGTATTCTTTCATTACATTTTATTTGTTGCTGTTCTTTTCTACTTTTTATTTGCTCGAGACTACTTTTATGATTTTGGAAGTAGAGGGTTTATATGTATCATTCCTATGTTTTATAGACTATTTCCGAATTTTGTAGAAAATGACACTAGATTTATGAGACACGAGTTAATGTCCGTGTGTCTGTCTGTATGCATGTGTGCATATGTATAGGCTATGTTTGTCTATGGGTGTCACCCAAGAAACCTAATTGAACCAAATTTGGTACAGCGGTAACACGAGCATATGACACCTCAGTGTAATGTACGGTATTATATCACAGCCATCTTAACGAAAACAAACTGACGGCCATTCAAATGTTCAAAGCTTTAATCAAATTACGACCAAACGTTTTATTGGATCTTTACCAAATTTTTGAAAAAACATACCTTTATGTGAAAAGCAACTGGCGCCTAATCCACCATGCCGTCAGTCAAATTATTTCAAGATGGCGGCCATGCGAACCATATTATTAATATAATCGATAACTTATGATCGAATGAATCAATGTCCACGGTACGTGGCATTCCGAGAGTTTTATAAAAGTTACCTTTGTTGCCAGCGTTATGACTGAATTTTATTGATAATTACGCGCAACCACTATCTTTAAATTATAATATACGAGTATACATAGAGACAATAACTGTCAACACGTAAGAGTTCCAGTTACGAAACTTATTGACAAGGTAGGACCGTATATGTGGCTTTGTATCACCGAAGCAAAATAATAGACGTGCAATATATTCAAGGTGGCGGCTGCGTGAACTATTAGAACATGAAAATCGACGATTAAGAATGAAATTGGGAAATTCAAGCGAATGATGCTAAGAAGTGAGTACCATATAAGAGATTGTGCCCGATACCTCAGCCTCGAATTGGGTGGCCCGGCGTTCACCACAATCCGCGGCAAGAGTCCGATACAACGATAAAATAAACGAATAAAAAATCCTGAACGATATAAACAAATTCGGTTTCAAAAAAAATGCTCCGGGCTGACGAGATTATTATAATCCCAGGGCGTGAAATAGGATAAGGTTCATGGGTACCACAAATATGAAGTTATTTCGACAATCGTTTAACCATCAGTATTAAGATTAATGAAAGTTGCACATAAAAGAAACATCCTGCATTTATTCTCAATGCACATGGTACAAAATAAAATAAAACTACAATGACTACCCTTCACATAGAGATTATCGAAATTTGTCTTATAGTGCAATGATGTTAAACTTAAGTCTTGTAATAATCAAACTGGTATTGGGACAAAACCTCTACGTGGCCTAACTTTAGACACAACGAACTTACGGTAATCCAAATATTCCCTAACCTGGAATTTACATTTAATCACATTTTATTTCATCCATCTCTTATTAAAAAGTCCATTTTTGAAATGCATTTGAATATAATAGGAAAAAAAAAATCTTGCACAGGATTTTCTTCTAACTTCCTATGTTATTCTACACCATGGATGTGCACTCATAGCACTACTATACTCATTTTTATGTACACGATATCTATGCTATGCTTTGCTTCCGATAACTATTTTACAATAAATTCTCATCTTCCACATTCAGTCACATGTGATATAATCACACTATTGAATTGTTTAATTCTGGTTCACATTTACCCTGTTCTATATACACGTTGGCTTAGCACAATATATTTTAACACCTTCCTTTTATCAGGTATGGTTATTTACATTATATTTTGCACCATTAAATTGGATTACTTATAGTCTAAGCATATGATTTCATACAGATGTCTCATTAACTATTCTTTCTACTGCAAGAACTATCACACTTCGTGATTACCTTTAGTGCAAATTAGTGTCTAATGACTTTTTACCTCGTGGATTCGTAAACTTATTTAACCATTATTCAACATTCATTACGACATTCCAATTTTGCTCGATATTGGAATAAACATTATCATGGGTAAGATCGGATAGATCTAACCGCCATTACTCGTTACCATATCTATTTCAAGATGCATTATTTTCCATTATTACACATATTATTATTATACCACGACTTTCTTGATTATTCATAACCGACATTCGTCTTACTCTCTACATTGTATAAGGTGCGTTCAAAAAGTAATGAGCCGGAGGCTGGAATGCGCAAACCGGTGAATACATCGGCTAATCGTGGCGTCTGTAACGAGGTGTGGTCCCGAACAGAGCGTGGAAGGTCACTGCCCGTCGCTAGAGGGCACGCGTGCACGTCACGTGACGATACAAAGCGAGCAGCACTATGCATCAATCGTCCAACCAAGACCAAGACAGTAGGTCATTCGACATGCTTCCTGGTGTGGTTGAAGACTGTGGGGCAGCCATTGGGCACACACTCTCCGCAAGTGCAGTCGTTCCTTCATGATGGTGTGCACACTTCAGACGCTCAATCCGACCACGGCGGCTATGGCGTTCACTGTCACTCGGCGGTACTGGGTAATGAGTGCATCAACCAGCTGGACGTTGTCATCGGTAATACAGGGGGGTGCCCCAGACCGGGCATCATCGGCTAATGACACCCGTCCTTCCCTGAAGTGCTTGTGCCACGCCTTGACCCTTGCAAGGGACATGCAGTGTTCGCCGTACACTTGTGACATTCGGCGATGAATCTCCGTTCCTCCTACTCCTTTCGCTGTCAGAAACCTAACAACACCTCTTTGCTCTTCGTTTGACGCTTCCATGTTACTGTTTGCAATGTGACTGGCAGCGTTGGACGATCGATGCATGCTGCTGCTTGCTTTGTATCGTCACGTGACGTGCACGCGTGCCCTCTAGCGACGGGCTGTGATCTTGCACGCTCTGGTCGGAACTACACCTCGTTACACATGCCACGATTAGCCGATGTCGTCACCGGTTTGCGCATTACAGCCTCTGGCTCGTTACTTTTTGAACGCACATTATACTTGATTTAACTTTGGTATCAGATATGTTCTTATATTAAACCAATCATATCTGTAATTCTAACATATTATGTGTAACCTGTTCCCATTAAAAGTCAATGCTAATGTGTTGTAACCTCGTGTTAATGTCCTTCGTGTAATTCCTTACGAAACATCATTCCATCGTTAACTCATTTATCAAATTTAATACTACTAATACTACAAAAAAAAACTACTCTCATTAAGGTACGACATCCATGAATTGTGATTATTAATGGTTCGTAATGTATTCCACACCTAAAATTCCTCGTTGAATTTATACATTTTGATGTTTCCAACTGCTAAAGTCTACAGATATTACAAAGCTACATTTTATGCTTGGATTTCTCAGTACCTTCGCTCTTCGATTTGTGTTACCACCGATGTCCTTCTCCAGGCGTCGGTTCTTCGTTTTCCGGCGTCCAACTTTCCCCGGTCCAAGTTCGACGCGTGGCCCCGGGGTCGCCGAATGAGTCCATCTGGTCCTTCCCCATCCCCATCCAACACAGGAAACCCCCAGGTCTTCGTCTAGCCTGCCATAGCGTCCGGACTGTGCGGTGCCGATGACCGTAATAGCCATTTTTAACATAATTTTTCTTATTGCACCAAATCAGAGTTCCATCTACCCACAAGATGCTTGTGTTCTCCGTTTCTCGAAACGCTAATCGGTTCACTTGTGGCAGCAATTTTTCGTAACAAAATTACCCCTCAGGCGGATATACAGGTCACTGACACATGTAGCCAGATGTGGCTTCGTCCTTGGTCCGTGTTCATTCACCCCTTCACATTCAGTTGTTACGTGAGAACAATTGCTAGAAAAAATGACGATCGCCTTCTTCTCCGTGTAGCCTTTACCCCTGCTTGCAACAGTTCATAATACATTTGGCCATGCCTCGTAATATCCACAGATGTGATAGGTTAATGTACGTTGCTTAATATGATATTCGTAGCACTCTTACAGATTATGCTGTGTAATTCCGTAGTACTGCACGTTATCGAGTGCGGTCTTCAATCGAATCCTGTACAACCAAAGCTGTGATTGTACTGTTCTAATATTTTGCCACTTTCTCCAGCGTATGCAGTCCCGTATAGGATAATACCCGTTATAGGTCGCACTGAACTCCGTCTCGAACGCAATTGTTTCACACTGAGTTATTTCAACCTGTAGACTGATCCAACCGTAACACGAAATTATGTCAGGAGAAGTGACCGACTACAGGTTCTTGACCTTCCCACATTGCTTCGCATGTATATGTTACAGGGAAGGTCGATTCTTAGTAAGAGTTGACTCTCCCTAGGCAGAGTCAACTCTTACTAAAAGTATCAGTAATAGTTGATTGAAAACACACAGATCAACTTTTCCTAGGGAGAGTTAACTATGCCTGCTGTGGTTTAGTAAAAGTTGATTCACAGATGCTGCTCTGAAAATGTAACCGCGCGCACCAAACCTTTGTTATGATTATTAAAATATTGCCATTGTTTGGACTCGTACTTCCATTATTGGACCGACCGTTATCGATCTGAACATTTCTTTGTTTTATTACCCCACCACACAACAGGCAGTTGCCATTCGTCATTACTCGGCTCTTTATTGTTGTGCAATAGTGACTAAAGATTCATTTACGTTTAAATAATTAGTTTAAGTGTGTAATAATTATGACAGACACGACGGCAGAACATTTTCGTGAAAAACTGCAGCAGGAACGCTCGACTTCCGAGGAAAATTCACTGACATTGACCAAATTGAAATATGATTGCTGCATTTAAAAAGTGAAAAATCTAAAAACTGCAATTAAAATAGGAAATAACGATATCTGGTTTTAAGACGATATGATATTATTGAAGTAAATGGCATTACAAAAATAATACACCCTGTCACAGACCAAGACAGCATAAGGTATTATGTTTTTGATGAAGAGTTGTTTGGAGTTCTTAATGAAGCGCACATAGCCTATACACTGGACACGGAGGAAGAGATCATATGATTCAGCAATTGAAAGGGAAATTTCCAAATGTTATTTCAAAGGACATTTTACTATTTTTAAGCTTGTGCGAACCTTGAGATCAAAAATTGAAACATAAAAGGAAAGGAATGGTTGTAAAGCCTTTGTCATTCAAGGAAATGAATCACGATGTCAAGTGGACTTTCAGTCGCAACCTGATGACGACTTCAAATTTATAATGGTGTACCAGGACCATTTAACAAAGTTGGTTGTGCTAATACCAGTGAAATCAAAGACTGCAGACGAAGTGTGCAATAATATCGTTGATATTTTTACTTTGTTATGTGCTCCTTGTATTTTACAATCAGACAATGGGAGAAAATTTGTTAGTAAAATTATTGATAGTCTGGTTAATACATGGCTGAACTTCAAAATGGTGCACGGCAAATCGCGATATAGAGTCAAGGTAGCGTCGAAAGAGCCAACCAGGACATAGAGAATATGATAACCACCTGGATGCAAGACCACAAAATATCAAAATGGAGTGAAGGCTTAAAGTTTATTCAACTTATGAAAAACAGTGCATTGCATAGTGTGATAAAACGATCCCCGTATGAGGCAATGTTCGGTTGCCCCCCGAAACACGGCTTATCTAGTTCAAAACTACCAGCTGAGGTACTGGAAAATTTAGAAACTGAAAAGGATCTTTAATGCGCAATTTATCAAATTCAGCAACAACAAGAAAACGAAATTGGAAGTACCGGGAATTGAAATCCTGATGAAAATGAAACAAACCAAAATTTGTCAAGTGGTAAAAAACTCGTACATGATAGTGATTATCTCCTCACTGACCTGGACAAGTCTACTGAGGGCGTCAAGAGACAGAGAAATGAAGCTTTCTACTGTATAGAACAAGCTGAACGCATGAAAAAAAACCTCAAATCACATTCATCCGCCAGTAGAAAAAAGAGCATCAGTTCGAATTCCTGTCCCCGATGTTGACCGCGGTAGAGGAGATGCTCGATCTATCCTTGGCGTGGTACTGGAGGTTGTCGAAGATGGATTTTATCGAATTGGAACGAGAAATGGGATTCGAAAGCAGCTTTTCTCAAGGTAAGTTTTCAAAGCTAAACTAAAAGATATATATCTCTCCCCTCTCTCTCGCTGCCCTTAGTATTAAATTGTTCAGATTTCAATGATAACATTTTTCAGGTCTCCATTCTGTAAATGTCCTACGAACATTATCCAAGAAAATGAAGTTCCTATGGATAAAACAATAGCTGTGAGGACTGTTGCAATTTCACAATCACTTGGAAATGGACAAGGTTATTTCAAATATTCTTGCAACACTAAATGCGAATCCATGAAATGCATGTGCAAGAAGAAAAGTGTACTTTGCAACTCAAAGTGTCACAAATCTTAACCGTGCTGTAATAAATGATAAATATTTCTATCTCTTTATGTATTTTAAAAGTTTTTAATTCTTATTAGTTTCTCTTAAACATTTCTCTCTCTTAATGTATTGGTTTTTCTTTCCTGTTTGTTCTTTATTAGCTCGTACCGTTTCCTTGCAAATAGTCAACTGTTACTATCTCAAGACAGTGAGAGTATACTTTCCCTAGGTATTGTCAACTCTGACTAGTAAATGTTGATCGAAATTGAACACTTACCGCTTTTAATCAACTTTTACTGAAAAGATCAGTAAGAGTCGACTTTACCTAGGGAGAGTCAACTCTTACTGGAGAATCGACTTTCCCTGTAACATATACAATCAGAGCGCTCTATAGCCTCTCAGTCGAACTATTGTGCTCATTCCTTAAATTCCGGTCTTGTGACGTCATTCCTCCTCATGCTCTTTTCTGAAACATTCTCGAGCCTTGGCCTACGTCACATCGGTGATAAGCTCTTATTTCCATGAGTTAGAAGATCATCATACTGAATAAAGCGCACAGCGGTCATTCAGAAATTTCATTAAAAAACTGTTTATGTTTTAGAAATACTATAATGAAAATTAATGATTAGGTAGAAACATTTATGGAGTATCATATGCCTATAACAAATAAACAGCGCTTTCAAATTTTCAAGATGGCGGCTGGGCACATTATAAAAATGTTATAGTGAATCATTCATTATATAATTGCGCAATTAAAAGAAAAATTAGTATGAAAGAAGTACCATGTAAGGGACCTCGCTCAAATACGCTATAATAATAACACACTGTATACAACGTGCAGTGCCCTTCCTAAAATAGGCTATAGAATGTGAAAATGTATAACCCCAAGTATTTTTAAGATACAGCAACGAAACTTAGCAGTAATATAGAAAATTGTAAGAGGCTTCCTATGACGAAGTCAAAAGAACAGCGACCCATACGTTCACGATGGTGGTTGGGGGAAAACGGGGATTCTTATATAGGGTATATGGTAATCACATTAACATTCAATCATACTTCATGACAAAGATCTGTAACTACCCACACAGTATACTTAACTCACAATATGACGAAATTAACGCTAAGTTTAGTAAGGGAGCAGTGACCTATATAAGAC
Organism: Meconema thalassinum; assembly: GCA_946902985.2. Classification (NCBI taxonomy): domain Eukaryota; kingdom Metazoa; phylum Arthropoda; class Insecta; order Orthoptera; family Tettigoniidae; genus Meconema; species Meconema thalassinum. The sequence goes on from OX336389.2 coordinate 1,186,752,312, forward strand.
ATTGCTTCCATTATTCATAGAAATATCGCATTGAATATAGTGCAGAGTGGTCATCTTGAAATTGTAAATTATACAAACAAATAACCTTATATAATTTAGGGATATAATAGCCTAACTCAAATTAGCATTAAAATAGAACCAAATATGGGCTTTGTACCGCTGGGTCCGTGGTTCGAATCCCGGTCACTCCATGTGAGATCTATGCTGGACAGAACGGAGGCAGACAGGTTTTTCTCTGGGTACTCCGGTTTTCCCTGTCAACATTTCATTCCAGCAACACTCTCCACTATCATTTCATTTCTTCTGCCATTCATTTAATCATTGCCCCAGAGGAGTACGTCGGGCCTCGGCAGCCGGCACAGTTCATATCCTCGCCGCTAGATGGGGGCTTCATTCATTCCATTCCTGACCCGGTCGGAGACTGGAAGCAGGCTGCGGATTTTCATTTCATATGGGTTTTGTATGCCAAGGGAATAAGGTACACTGCCGCCATATATCCATGATGGCTGAGCGTCCTATAAAACCTTCAAAATAAATAACTCAGGATCCAATTGCGCAATTAATAAGACTGTCACACTGCATGTAGCACTCAACCTCAATCTTTAATATACATTAATATTGACAATCCACTATTTAGTACCGTTACAACAACGAAACACAGCAAATATGCAGTCTTTCATAAAAAGCTTTCCCCACAGGAAGCGTAAGGTAAACAATTCAATACATTCAAGATGGTCGGCAGACGTAATTTTCTAATGTTCCGTTAAATCCCTCTGAATGAAAAATTAGAATTACAACGAAACGTAGAAAATGGGGAGTCTTATAATAGGGTACAACGTTCATCACATTAACATTCATGATACGAACAAAGAGTTATAACTAACTACCTATACATTATTGAGGCTACATATGTTTTACTGAACATCTAATTGTGACTGTTGCTCTTGTTGTTGAATCATACAGGGCTTTGAGATATTGCGTCTGACCAACTCTTTTTGGGGGGGAATGTAATGTGTTGTATCTCTACTGTGGTAACTACTAATGAGTATATTTGTCACTGGAGAATTAATTGGGAAGGAGATGGTCATGAAATTCAGCAACTTGCCATCCCAGCATTCTTCCTGATTCGAAGTCTATCTATAAAGGAAATGTTGGGAAGGTGGCTGAGATTTTGGTGAGAACTCAAATCTCCATTCAATAATTTAAATTATTGTCTTCACAAGGCTGACTGCACCCCATTCTAAACTTCCATTGTGCTGCCGAAATTCAAAACCCGGGCATCAGTGCGGATATGTTTTATATTCACTTCTAGACTACAAAGTAGGTAAGAGATATTCTTTTCCAGTAGTCTAAGGACCGATACAATAAGATGAGAAAAATAGATAACCTAATAATTTGATTGATGTAAGTCGAAGTTTTACGAGTTGTACATAGGACTTAGATTATTGGTTCGTTACAATCCTTACCGCCAAACAATACCAATTATTGTTAACTTCAGAAATATGCCCAGTTAAGAACTAAAGAAAGTATTGCACGAAATAATAAAAAAGAGGAAAATTTTAAAGAATGAAAAAAGAGGTCATGTAGCCCCATGTGTTTAGGTGTGTGTAGAATTTGCCTTAGGCCTATAACGTGAGCATTGTGATATCTGTAGTATCGTGTGTACAAGTATTTAGCTACGGTTACTCCTAATATGGCCATTGCCAACAGCTTCATTTACTGCAAAAACACTTTAGACGATATACAGTTGTAAACAACTAGTGCACTGGAGCATAGGCGTGGGCGCTTTGATATAAATAGGAATCAAAAGGGAATCTAGAAAACTAATTTACCGTCAACTGATCAGAAAAGAATAATATTATTCTGGTTTTTAATGTAATCTGTCTCAAATATTTCGCACAATCCACAACCTCTCTCATCACCCTAAATCACAAAATTTAGCTGGTTCATAGAGAATAGAATTAGTACAGGAAGTATACGCAAAGAGATTGAAATTTCCTTGTCACCAGACATTAGCGAAAGCGAAACAAAATCAATATAACACACAGTGAATGATAAAACTACATTCTAAAAATATCAGATCGAAAAAGTAAGCAAACGGTACAAGGCAAATATCAAAACATTCAAAACTAAAAAGGTTATGAGGATTCAACTATACGAACAAAAACACATTTCATTCAAGAGGAGAAATTAAAGCACTTTAAACAGTAACCCGTAAATCAGCAATTTAACTTAGCGACACGGATTGTAGACGAGAGAGACGAGGCGTTTCTACTGTCTTCAGAAAACAAATGACGTATTTGAGGGAGCTGAAGGTAATGAACTAAATATTTTTAAGTCTTTGGAATTCATGTCTGCAAATAATAAACTTGTTAGTAAGACTATAATTGTATTTGTATCCTCGTGAATACGACACCATTAAGACCTAGGTAGGGGCTAAAATTCTTCTAGAAACCTAACGACATCATTTCTGCCTGAGGTTTTGACTGGTTGCCATGAATCGATAACGTGATGAAGTACAGAGAGAGAGAGAGAGAGTGTAATACGGGCTCTGATTCGGTATCCAAGGCTTTCACAAGTTACAGAAAGGACTGTTCAGAGCTTTATGCTAAATATTTGACGTTTCAGAAGTTTTAGTCGAAAAGTTGGGAGTAGTAGAAGGAAAATTTCACATCAGGACGCCAGATTAGTGGCAGAAATTGATAAGATTTCCTTTCATACCGCTGCTACTTTGAAGGCAGAAGTTAATTTTCTTGAATGAATGATCTGAGGCACTATCTCGGGGTGTCTTTCCGAGGGAAGTTCATGAGGAGCATATAGAGGATTCAAAACAAGTTTGCGAGGTGACAGGGTATCACACTGGTAGACCGGCCTTGTCGCCCTCTGGACTTGAACCCAGTTATCAATATATGGGCACAAATAAATAAGAATATGCCGTAATATTGGCCACTCTTCCTCCAGTTCGTCTTGATGATTTACGGAAACACGTCCGGGATGGCTGGGATGCCGTGGCTGAATGCCGTTTGCTAACCGAGAAGTGTAGGTGATTTCATACCCAAATGAATGCAAGATGAATGATCAAGGTGGGAGGAAGATGGACTACATTGTGTATTGCTACTTTTGTTTTAACTTTAAATGTTTTGAATTTTCAAAGGAAGAAGTCAGTAAGTATTTTGTATTTCTATACTGCCACAATATATATTTTGTGGAGAAGAAAGTACTGCATTTAATTATTACCATTTGCAGCAACGCCCGAATAACTAATGATAATGTCATGGCAAAATATTCACGAACCTAGTGTTCATTACTGAAGCAGCCTCTAAGAAATTGGTAAACTTATACTTTCTCTCTCGCACGCACAAAGTTGTATTTGAACCCATGACCTCATCAATACCAGCTCACAATGTTACAACTGCTACACAACAGTTGCACGCAGAACTGCTCTATCTACCAATAGATATCAGGCCACTTCGCTCCGTGGTTCAACAACATGTATACTATTGTTTACCTCCGAATAGTAGCGAAGGCACTCGAAGGGACCTTGGGTTCAAAAGTGCGGCCACTTTTATTTTTGACAACTCTGTATAGTAACAGTGAAAATCGTACCGGCCCAAATTAATACGGTACTCATTGTGTTTTCTTCACATGAAGGTCTCGCGTTAACACTAATAGTGTGTAGCTGAGGTTGTACAGTGAACACGGGGTAAATCATAGGAAAATTATGTTATATTTACATTATTCAACTGACAGTTGTACCCGTCGTTGACGGCTACATGTATGTGCCCCCTATAGATTTATGGTTGTTCTAACCCATCATTTACTATCAATTGGCCACTAAGAGTGGAAGATATAATCATCCTTTCCCAATTTTCGTCTTTCTGTCACAACGAGCAACCAGCGGTATCATCACTGTCATCCAGTGTTTTGCGAATGCTAATGGCAGGAATGGTCTGATTTATAAACAAATATTAGTTAGTGGCCGATAGCGCTAACGTGCTAGCTCATACCTCGCTGGCATCGGGAGAAGGTGGGATCGATTCCCACCTCGGCTGCCTTGAAAATGGTTTTTGTGGTTTCCCATTTTCACCACTAGGCAAATGCCGGTACGGTTCCTTTCAACAGGCCCATGGCCAACTTCCTTTAAAATTCCCTTCCTTGACCCTTCATTAATTAAACCCTAGTTAGCGGTCGCCTGGGCGATCAGCCTGTCACCATCCCCAGTTGTATCTGCTGACAAAGTGTGTTCAGCTCCCAGACACCGTCCTTGCGATGGTATGGTGGAGGAATGATCCCTCACAGAGTCCGTGGAGCTGGGAGGATAGTTGATAAAAATTATGAACAGAAGTATTAGAAAACTGACATAGAGATTAAAAATAAAGTTATATCGGCAGAGGAACCTAAAAATCCATATTGTGTTACCTTAAATTTAACCCATCCAGAGGGAATATAACGTTCTGGTTTCATAGCACTCTCACCGCTCGCCACGGAGTGCTTCCACGCGTAAGTATATCAATTTCAACGTTGAATAAACGCCATCAAATATAAATATGGTCCAATACGATTTTCATAATTGCAGTGTACATTGACGCATGCCAAATGTGAACAAAATTGGAGTGCAACTTCTCGAATACTTCCCTTTAAAGAAATCTTCGAACTTTGAGTATTGAAACACAATTCCACATTCTATAGACGCGTAGCCAATATGGATACAAATGAACCACTAGTCCCTCCATGTTCTTGCATGGCACGCCCATTAAGGCATGTGCCGGTGACATTTACGAAGGAGTAGGCTATATTATTATCTCTGTGTTATGTGCTTTGGCTCACCTACGCTCAAGTCCTGTAGGGTATTTTCAGACGGTTTCTGATGTAGTTCCGATAGATTCGTGGGTAGTCAAAATTCTGCTTGGGTGTAGTTACAACACCTCTGAAGAACAGACGATAAATTGACTATCTTCAGCTGTTATCTTACAGTCTTCTGGTCAGTAATGTTGCCCGATTCTCGTCCTTGAACTTCCTCTTCCCAGTCTACCAGAACTACCATTGTTGTTTTCAATTAATCATCAACATAATACCTACTCTTACTCTTCGCATGTGTGAAAATCCTGCATTTTATAAGTAAATAAATAAATAAATAAATAAATAATCGCAATTTAATGATTTCAGTCGGTTAACACGATTGTACACAATTATAAACGTACCACACTTTAGTCAAACAAAAAAAGTGCACAATCCACAATAACCTGACCATTTAATAACAATCGCATAAGCACACAAACTTGAAGGTCAATCACCACAATCAGTATCCTATTTCAACAAAATAATCTTATATCTTGACTAGATGTACTAGTTTAATCACTACTGCAACTAACTAAGTGTATATTATATTTTAAATATCATAACCCATACTTATAAACATAGATAATATAGCCAAAGTATAAAGGATCTGGTGATGATCGCTTGGCGATCGAAACTGGTCATCCAAGTGTTACCTTCGTTTTAGGATTAGGGAAGCACCCATTACAATTGAGTACAATCGTGCTGACCGATTGAAGAACATTAATTTTCGATTGTTAAATGGCTCCCAGCACGATAATAAATAAATAAATAAATAAATAAATAAATAAATAAATAAATAAAATATGTCTATTGCTGGAAGGTATCAGTTTGGAGCACCGTTTTAAGCCACAAATATCTCACAGTCACTCTGTGACAATGGTTATGGACACACATAGTCTATTTCAGACAAATTGTCGTTTGATGGACTGTAGTGCCAATATTGTTTCCTTAATACTGGTCACTAGCTACGCAGCATTCAATGTTCTGGTAGAGGTAGTGTGCTTAGGAGAAATATCGGAAAATAAGTCTCGTGGAGCATTTTAGAGCAGCAATGAAGTATTTTCTATTCATAATTATTATTAATATTATCATTAATAATATTATTAGTATTCTTATAATAATAATAATTTTTAATATTATTATTTTCATTATTACTGTATTTAAAATTATTTTAATTATACGAATTATATGTCACATCAAAGGTAAGATTAATGTGTGGGATAAAAGAGCTCAATATCAGATACAAGAAACGTTACCATAAGTTTATTTGTCTTGCCTAACGTAATACTAGTGTTCTTCCTACATGGGAGCAACATACTAGGCTCGTTGCAAAGCAATAGTACTATTTCAGCCATTTATTCTTTCATTTTCACCATAGACTGTTACACATTTCAATGTTCAGACAAGTAGGCCAGACTCTCTGAGCATACGAGATATCTGCGTCATACCGTATTTGCAGATAGCATTCATGACTGCTTTGTTTCTTTATATCACACATTACATAATTTTACCTTTTTCGGTCTTCTGTGGTCTACCATGATGAGAAGATAAATTCCTTTAATGACTCAAAATGAGAATGTGCATACGGTGCGTTTCTACAATATACGGTATAATGTAATTCATTGAAGCCTCGTACTATAATTGGTACACGTGAACAAGTCAAGCCAGAATCCATCATGTGCGATATCTCATAGAAACAAACAGGGTGGGAATCTCTGGAAGATAGAAGGACGAAATCCAGATTATACGCTATGTATAACACGATACACTAATCAGCCAGCATGGGGAGAAGTAAGCAAACGTCTGGGAAATCCCACCCACCTGAGCAGGGTAGATCATCTATATAAAGTCAAGGTCCGACCACAGCGTACAAATTATGGGAACTATTCTTACATTAACCGTGGTATTGATAATTGGAACTCATTACCTGCCTCTGTCTTAGAGCCTTTCCCCAATCATATTGATGTGTTTAAGAGAAGACTGATATTTTGTGGAAATACTCCGATGTAATTACTATAGTTCCCAAATGGCGACTTGTGTACATTAAGTGTGATTGGTATTATTGTTGGTAATTTTCTGTAATTGAACAATTTGCCACTGGGGAATTACCACCATTTGCAAATAAAATAAATGAATGAATGAATGAATGAATGAATGAAAGTCGTGACTGAGCTGTGGATCATTATGATCGTGTAGCCTCCTGAGAGGCTGAGTGCAGATCTTCCTAGTTGACGCACGTGGGCGACCTGCGCACCATAATGAGGATGAAGTGATGATGAACACGGCACATACATCCGGTCCCCGAGCCACGGGAATTTACCACATGAGATTAAAATACCTGATGGCCCGGCCGGGAATCCAACCCGGAACACTTCGTGCCAAAGCCTAGCGCGCTAACCAATTCGTCATCGGGCTGGACTGTGGTTCATTGATGTTTATTGAGGCAGTTACTAAAATAATATCGTGTTCTGCCTATAAGTGTGTAACAAACAAGTCCTACCAGGATTTCAAAATCGAGAACTTATCCTACACTGCCATAATCAAGGACAATATCTGAGGTAAATGAATGCAATTGTAAACAGATCTCTGTCTTCAGTGCGGGGTAAATGTAAGTAGCTGAAAGGTTGTTAAATGAATCATGTACGTGTCTCAGGAGGAGGAGGAGAAACGGCGCTTAGTCATGCAAATGAACGCAAGTTGGAAGTTAACGGTTAAAATGTGACTTCAGAAGAATGGTGTAGCATTTAAAAATATCTGAAATTCAGAAACTGTAAAAAAATGTATTTAGATAACATGACAACCGTGGTTGAGCTGCATATACTGTGAGGAATCTTGACGGAAAGAAGACGGACAGCTTCTGCTCAAGAATGCACTAATGTAGTTTTTGAATCCCAGAAACTGTTCTCTAAGCAGATGAGAGTAATTTCATTCTTTCTGGATCAAATGGAACGGTATGCTTGAGAAGGAAATCAAACCTACTTTAGTCCAACTGTCGGTGGAGTCTGGTAGTGTGGCGCTACATTTGAGCAAATGTACTTCATACACACTATAAAGGAGAAAGAAAAATATGAAGGATATTGTCGAAAACTATGAAATTCAATGACACTTTCTACTTCTGTCGAATCAATGGTCCTCAAAGAAACGCTCATGGCTGTACTAAAACTGTCTTGAAAAAGAGCACTGCAGAAAGAGCTGCGTAATGTATGCTACAAATTAATAAAGTCAATCCTAAGTGAACTGAGATATGATCCTTTCATCCAAGGACACACTAGGAAGTATACACTAGATTTTCTTATTGCAATGTTCTTCGCTCTTTGTTTCATATGTCATTAGTTTATGTACTTATTTACTTTGTATCATTTAGAATAAATATGAAATAAATTGTTGTTCAGTAACGATCATTTGACCACCTCGTGGCGCAGTGGCTAGCATTGTTGGCTGTCACCACCGAGGTACCGGGTTCGATCCCCGGCTCTGCCAAGAATTTAAAAGTCTTGGTATGTCTGGTACGGGAGATAAGTTTTTCGTAGATCTCCGGCCAGTTGTCTAGTTGGAGAAGAGTGAACTTATCGACACTCACTTAATTTGAATATTGCTTGAGGATCTACTATTTAGGTCCGCTCAAGTTCTACCGCGCTGTATATTGTTATACTTACAAAAGAATAGAAGACGTTGACAAGATGTTAATTTATTGGTTACCAACACCTAAGTAATTACAATACTTTTACATGAAGCCTGACTTGCTTGCCGTGAGGCAGAGCGTACACAGTAGCTATATAGCTGTCTTGAAGAGTGACCACATGGTCTGCTGTATTGTTATGAAGAGTGTGATTATCAGCTCTGCTTCAGTTTATAAACTATAACTTTCTCTGGAGAGGGAAAAGCTGTCACATGTAGAGATTCACCAATGGCGTATATCTCTAGTGGTAAGAGGGGTTTTTAGCCAATCAAACCATAAGCGTTGGGGTTTGGTTGGGCTGACCTAAAGTCGTTGTGGAAAGCTTCAATACTAAAAATTATTATGAGGAAGGAACAGAAATATGTGTCCCTTGTGAAATAGTAGAGACAGTCTGGAAAGTATATGTTCACTTAAAGTGCTTTTGAAATAGCAAGCTTTTACATGCTTTGCCTGTGGGCTTGGAGTGGACTCTTATAATATTCTGACTTCCTGAAGAGAATATACTTCGTCTCTCCTGGACAGTAAGAATAATAGTAATAATAGTAATAATAATAATTATTATTATTTATAATAATTATTATCATTTAAAAACCAAAATTAGTAAGGGATGTCTCTTGGTCATGGCTAGTAAGGGGTTTACTGGGCAATGGACATGACTCTTCCCCCCTAAGATTCGAGTCGCTGACCTCAGCGATAGTTACCTTCTTTTTACACTTAAGCTTCACAAGATGATACAAGCTACTTAATTTTTTGTCTAAATACAAACAATATCACACATGTTATGAGTAAGACAAACGTTACATTAATAGATACAAACTGTTTCTTTGTAATATAGTTCGTTGGTATTGGCTTCAAATCTAGTTTGAGCTTTGTTACATCAAGGTGGGAATGGGGAAGGTTTATTTCTTTATTTATTAAAGGTTCATCATGAATAATTAGGATTGGGAAACTATGGACATAGTTGGTAGGTTTTTGGTGCAACGTTATTCCTAGGCTAGAGATAGGACAAGATTCATTTGAATATATTACTTGTGGACCTGAGATTTGTAGAGAACTTTGAGCTTCTATACATGTTTGCATAATTATCTCAGTTGTTTTGCTAAAGAACAGAATATGTTCTTTATTTATAGGTTGAAATATTTTTATCTCATTGCTTATTGAAGCATATTCACATCCACTGGTATCTGTTAGGTTGCAACTTGTTATCCTAATATTATAATACATACACACATATGATTGAGTGTTTTTGATACAGGGTATATTGGACCATTTAGAAGTGGGTCCTTGCAAATAGTATATTTCCGTTGGGACAAGTATAATGTCTTTAACAGTAGGTACAGGGGTAATTTCATACAGTTGGTATTGACTGCCATCTGTGATAGGCATAGGATTACAATCATTTCTTCGTCTAATATTATCACTTGAGTTTTTGATAATTTGAGGTTTTCAAATTGGTGATATTGATCTGCATGGATCATGCTTTTAACAGGATATATTGACTATAAGTGCTTTACTAAATTAGTTAAGTCTCTTCTTGAAAATAATCTGATGTTAGTCATTTCAGTAAATGAAAGAGAAATTGTCTCTTGAAGCACACGTAATATTTGGTTAAATTTATTAACACACATTAACACGTATTGAGATTCTTCCAGCAGGTTGATCTTGAAGTCTTCTGCCTGTAGGATACCTTGAATTACCTTCATATTGTATTACTAACATGGTTCATTTTTGAGCAATTGAATGTTGGAAAGATATTAATTTATTAATTTATTTTATTAGAATTAATTGGTATTAATTTATTTAAATTCTTTATTTATTTCAGTAGGGGGATGGTGGTACTTCTAACTCCCCCGACCACTACTCCCAATGCGAGCCGATAACTCCCGAACCCGTGGTCGGAGATTCACGAATGAGGTGTCGTTGGACTCGGGATGACAGGGGCTTTGCTATGGACCACTCATTTCAACCCCTAAATAAAACCTACCCCTACTAGGGGGTGAAATTGTAATTTTTAGTGAAAGTCTCTTTTCAAATACGACATGTATAAGGTGCGCTGCTAAAATGAACTTAAATGTTGTTGCTCATATCGCGCATGCGTTTTTCTGGCTGCCGCTATGGATGAACATTTTTGTTTTTGTTTTTTACGCATGCGCACTTGGGATTTTTGTAAGAGGGCGAGCTCTTTGAAAAAAATGATTGATAAGAAGAGGTTTTGGTGGTGAGGAGAGAGCCAGATAGTCGCCTACTTTCCTACGAAGTTTGCCGATATCTCTCAAACGCAAGGTTGGATTTGGACGTGTGACGTGTCAAATCGATTGTCTCGAAGCCCTATACATGTTATTAATAGGTTAAAGTTTTGAGAATGAGGGAAACAGGCTTTTTGGGGGTAAAACCGTGATTTTAGACTTTTTCCGATATCTCACGAATGCATGGTCGGATTTGGTCCTATGACGTGTCAAATGGCTTGTCTCGAAACCTTGTGTATTTTGGTAATAGGTTAAAGTTTTTGAGAATGAGGGAAACAGAATATTTTGGGGTAAAACCGTGATTTTAAACTTTTTGCTATATCTCGCGAACCAATCATGCTAGAGGCATGTACGACGGGTCCAAGGACTCAGGGTGACGTCGTCTCTGCTATGGACCACTCGTTATAATTAAAAAAAATGGAAACTCGATTTTGGGGTAAACACGTGTTTTTTGTGATTTTGCCGATATCTCGCGAACCAATCATGCTAGAGGCGTGTACGACGGGTCCAAGGACTCGGGGTGACGTCCTATTTGCTATGGACCACTCGTTATAATTTTAAAAAAAATTTGGAAACGCGATTTTGGGGGTAAACATGTAGTTTTTTGTGATTTTTGCCGATATGTCACGAACCAATAACGCAAGAGACATGTACGAGGTGTCCTAGGACTCGGGGTAACGTCCCCTTTCAAATGTGGTAGATATTTTTTTTCCACAAAATAATTCACAAAGGGCCTAACGCCATACATGTTGAAAAAACGTTTTCTTTTTCTTTACTTGTTTATAATGTCCATGAAGCGTGGTGGTTGAGAGAGACGATACGGCTGGGTGTGTGTGTGTTTCAACGAACCTGTCGCTAACCCCAAGGACCATGATTAATAGAACAATCGCTATTTCGGCGGGTCGGTGTATGACAGAGCGAGGGTACGTTTTTTCTCACCTTTTACCTTTAACGTGTAAACGGTGATGAGAACTTGGTTCTATGTTGGTCGAAGAGAGTACAGAAAACAAACTTGCAGACGAGCAAGAGGTGAATGTCATTTGAGCTTATTGGAAGGCGCTGATCTGACTTGACAACAGGTGCAATGGAAAAAAAAAATGACCAAGACGCTTCAAAGTGAAATAATCTGACCATTGTGGTGGCAGGGAAGAGCGAAAGGCATGTGAACATGTGTGAGATGACATGTACGCTAAACCAGTGACATCCTGTCTTGCTTCGTACGTGACAAAATGCAAGTTCATGTGAAATTTGATCTACCGCAGGTGTTCACCTTGGACGTTATCTGTCCACGTCCATGATAACTGTTAACAAGTCACATCCTGTTTTGCTTCGTACGTGACAAAATGCAAGTTGACGTGAAATTTGATCTGTCACAGGTGTTCACGTTGGACGTTAGCTGACCACGTGACCGATAACAGAATGTTCAAAGCGTGGGAAAAAAAGATTATACATGCAACGTAGCATATATAAAGACATGTCGTTATCATTTCCACTCTCACTTGGGTGGACTACCTTTGAACACACTGCGTTGCATGAAACCCCTGGTCTTGTTTAACAGTTTTGGTGTTGGTGGAAAATACTTAACCTTGTTGTGGGGTAGGTATTTATTTATATATTTATTCATTTATACATTTATTGATTAATATATATATTTACAAGCAATTATTTATTGATTAGGTAATTAATGATTTTATTTATTTGTTTGCAGATAACCGGCATACCTTACATGTCTGAGGGAGAAGAAACCATTGCATTTTTGAGCCCACTAGAAGGGAAAAGCAACAAGTCACTGCAAGTAAAGGTGAGATGATTTTTTTAAACTAACTTGTTTCATTTTTTTGTTTTATGTTTTATTTTATGAAATGTATGTATTAACCTGAATTTAGGTATTTATAGCGGTTTATTTTATTTATTTTTTAGAAACTTGGAAAGAATAGCCTTACCGCCGTAGCAGTCGCTGAAAAAAAAACAGAAACGCACTAAAGCGAAACCACTGCCAAAGAGTGAACTGTTTAAAACTCAGGTAAGTCCAACTTAAAAATGCTATTCCATTTTACCACTACTGAAAACTCGTAGACAAAAAAAATCATTACCTGTACATGACTGGGACAATGATTGCTTTCTTGATTAATGGCTATGTTGTTGTTGTTGACTGGGAAAAGTACAAGGCCATGTTGGATTTTCTAAAAATAAAAATAATAAATTTAATTTATGGGTGGTTCCCTATGGACTCAACGAATATCCACAGGTTTGAACATGATAATGTGAACAAAAATGACATGACATTCATTTTTGTTTATATATTGGTTAAAGGGAGGGTAAATGACTGTAGCTTTATAAAAAAGAAAATAAGTACATGGGTTACTGTTAGTGCCAACATACAGTTTATTTTTAATGGTGTTTTGATATATTAATGCCAATTAACGTTAACTGACCAAACGATTCATGATATTTAGTCCCCCTCCAACCCTCCCCCCAACCCCCACCCCCCAAGTAATATTTATCTGAAATATACGCTTATAAAGCTTAAATTCTGCCCCAAATGAACACAAAGCAATGTACAAAGTTTCATCGAAATATCTTTCCAATTTGCTACAAGTCAACCCCTGGCACTATACAGCCCATGACGGGCTAAGGCCGACCAAGCGACCGCTGCCCAGCCATTCGGCCTGCAGATATTGGGGTGACGCGTGATCAGCGCGTCGGATCCCCTCAGCCGTTAATCTTGGTTTTCGTGATCGGGGTGCTGTCTCACTGTCAGACAGCTACTCATTTGTCCTCACGAGGCTGACTGCACCCCGTTCCAACCCTCAGTATTAAAATCCCTGACGGAGCCGGGGATCGAACCCGTGGCCTCCGGGTGAGAGGCAGGCACGCTACCCCAACACCACGGTCCAAGTTCCTACAACGGCAAATAATTGTTCTAACAGACGCCATTCGCAGACTCAGTTTCATCTAAAACACAGAAATATATTGAAAGCCATTTTCAGTGTTGCCTAATTAATCTATTGTTAGAAGCTTTTCAGTCGGTCAACCCGAGTGTGCCCTAATTAGATTGGGCGGGGAATTACAATTAATTTCCGACTGCCTGAAAGTTTGTGAGAAGTGTCTTATTAATTGTATAAGTAATTCATGTAATTAATTTCACGCACTAGAATATTAAGTGTAACCCAATCTAATTTGCACACACTAGGGGCAGATGACCTCGAAGTTCCGCCCCTTAAAACATAATTAACTAATTTGCACCCACTAGTGTTGACCGACTAAAAAGCTTGTAGACATAGATCACAGAAGCATGTAAAACAATAATACGATTGAATTGACACAATAGCTGACTTAAAGGATTCTATATGCACACCTGTTTCTCTTTGCAACAGCCTTTACCGTAACCTTTATCTCAACAGGACAGTTAGTGTTTTTTTCATGACATTTGCTCCCTGGTTTTGGATGCGTATTGTAATGACAGCGGTGAACAGCCTGTAGTAAATGAAATACGTAAATATTATTGACAATAACTTAGACGGAACGACAAAGCTGACACAGCATGCAATTATGCTAATGTACTGTAGCATTCTATGATATAGGGTTAATCTTAACTTGTACACTACGTATTTTCCATTTGCTCCTATACCTCTCTTCACTCTGAAGGTGAGATTGCTTCCTTGTTGATAACTCTTCAACCAAATATCAAACTCGGACTTCGTTTTACAATTAAGACGCAATATTACCTTATCTGACTGATTTGAAACCACAATAGTATTATAACCACTAGGATATACTTCAGTATTCTCCATGGCACATAAGCACATGCGCTTCGCTCGAGTAATCCCAAACAGACTCCCTTCGTTGTTAAGTGTCCCTCCAAAATAATAAAATTAAATTTAATAAATCACCTATTATTTAGAACAGTTGTTTGAACTTAACATTTTTTCAATGTTTACTGCTTAATCCATTAGATGACAAAACTAAATTAGAGCTCCTTAAATAAGAAAGTGAAAACGCTCGCATAGTGCGTATGACCACGTGGTATTCATTATTGCGCAAGGCACTCGGCATCATTCTGAAGTTGCGGTAGAGCCGCTAAACGTAAGGAAGCTACGCTGTATAGGTGATGATGGTCTGATCAGGTTATTTCACTTGCTGTGTAGGATTTATGAGACAGGTGGGATACCCTCTGATTTCAAGAAGAATGTTATCATCCCTATACCGAAGAAAGTATGAACTAACAGACGTGAAGATTACCGTACAATCAGCTTCATTACTCATACTTCAAAGATCCTGTCTAGAATAATTTAAAAGAGAATGGAAAGCCAGATAGAAACGGAGTTGGGTGAAGACCAGTCTGGTTTCAGGAGAAGTGAAGGAACAAGGGATGCTGCACTAAGTCTTAGGCTAATTTTGGAAGGTAGAATATGGAAAGATAAGGGAACGTTCATGGCATTAATTTGTAGACTTAGAAAAGGCTTTTGATAACGTTGATTGGGCTAAATTGTTTGACATTTTGAAAACGATTGGAATAAAATACAGGGATACGAGGGTGATCTAGTCCATACAGAAAGCAGACAGCAGTCATTCGAGCGGAAGGACATGAGAGAGAAGCTGGTATTCAGAAAGGTGTAAAACAAAGTCGCAACTTATCACCCATACTTTTCAATCTTTACATTGAAAAAAAAAAATGAAGGAAATTGGTGAAACATTTAAAGTGGGAGTGAAAATTCAAGGAGACATAATTTCAACTCTGAGATTTGCTGATAACATCGTCATCTTGGCCGACTCGCCTGAGGATTTGAATGAATTTTTGAATGGTATGGACTCCGTCTTGAGGAAAGAGTTCATGATGAAAATTAATAAAATGTAAAACAAAAATATTGGAACGCAGCCGAAATAAATCAGAAACCTCTATGGACATCAAATTGGCAAGTGAAAAGCTAAAGGAAGTAGCAGACTTCTGTTACTTAGGAAGCAAAATAACCAGTGATGGACGAAGCAAAGAGGACATAAATAGTAGGTTGGCTCAGGCAACGAAAGAATTTCTACAAAAAAGGAATCTCTTGACATCGAATATAGATTTAGGTATTAGGGAATCATTTTTGAAAGACTTTGTCTGGAGCGTGGCACTCGATGGAAGTCAATCTTGGACTATTGGTGCAGCAGAAAAGAGGAGAATTGAAGCGTTTGAAACGTAGTGTTACAGGAGAATGATGAAGATCTAATGGGGGTAGATAGGGTTACAAAAAAAGAGGTATTAAGACGAGTGGTAGGAGAGATGTTTCTGGCTACTGCTAATGAAGAGAAGATATAGGTTGGTAGGACACGTACTAAGACACCAAGGAATAGCAAGCTTAGTTATGGAAGCAAGGGTCGAGAAATGTACGGGTACACCAAGGTTAGAATATGTTAAACAGATTGCCTTGGATGTAGGGTGTGGTAGCTATGTAGAGATGAAAAGATTAACTCAGGACAGGGAGACATGGAGAGCTGCATCAAACCAGTCAAAAGACTTAAGACTCAAACACACAATCTCGCGATAATTAGACACGGAACCTCTATTTTAGTTAGGAACCAAAACTCAGAACGTGATAATTCCCTTCGTAAATCTCACGTGAATTGACCGGGAATCGAACCCTGTCCACCTTGGGCAGAGGCAAGCAGCTTGACCACTGAAGAAGTTGACGCTGATGTTGATCCTGTTCATTTGAGCAAATTGGACATGGACGTCATTGAGCCCTCCTACTTGTAAATAAATAAATAAATAAATAAATAAATATAAAATAAATAAATAAATACATTTCTCTGATAATCTGTGTTATTGTGGTGTCAGTAGTATGGTGAGTATTTGATATTCAGGTGAGGATTCGCAAGGAGGCGGTCGTGCTTTTGTTATGAACAATTTCGGCATTTGTCTGGAGTAGAAGTGGAAAACTATGGAAAATCACTTCCAAAAATAGCTGAGATGGGAATCGGACACACCTCTACTCAGTTTTGGCTCATGAGGCCGAGTGTACCCCACTGCAGCCCTCACACCAGAATTGAAATTTCTCTGCAGAGCTGGGAATCGAACCCGGACCTCTGGGGAGATAGCCAAGAACGCTAGCCGCGTTGAACAGTAAGCAGAGGAATATAAATTCAAGTGAGAATAGGGAAGAATTCCGCCCAAGAATGTTTATTATTTCAATCACCCATACAGATAATTTCAATAAAACAAGGCATAAAACATGCTGTAAAAGGTAGGGAGGATATAAAATAATTCAAAAGACGTAAAAATCTCTCCCTAGGGCAGACTGGAACCCGGGACATCAAAGCTACCAAGCTCGCATGCTACCACTTGTGCACATCTGCTCTCGTATATGAAGTATGTTATCATAGGTCCTAATACATGTGATTAAATGTCGAATGATTTCACTTAGACCTTAAATGTTGATTGGAACGCATTCATTTGCTGCGTGAGTTATTTTAAACTTGAACTAAAGCAAGTTTGTTTCACGCTAATAATGCAATTCAACATCGAATATTATCCACATCTCACTCGATAACCTTCCTCCATGTTTGATCGGATGTGACCCCTGCTACTATCTACCTCCTCGTTTCGGAACCAGGAGAATGGCTTGACATAACAGCCAATAAGAGGCTCGGAAATACATACTGTGGCTAGGCTCGGGCTGAAAAAAGTACTACAACTTACGCTTGTGGATATTGGTAGAGTAAGAACTAATAATTACTTCAAGATCAGTTAGAAAGTGCGGAATGTTGCTTTTATGGGCCGGTTTTACAATGTTCTGATATATTCTCAGATAGCTATCTATTAGATAGCTTTATTCCCTCAGTTATCTAGAAGATAGTTTGATGACGCGTTCTACAAAACTTTTTTTTCTCTCAGATATCTATCTGCAACTTATCTGATGGAAGCAGGAAATTCAGGTGAAGTTGGCAATAAAACAGTTGAAAACATCGAAAAAGGCCCCGAAGAGAGCATAAATTTCGCGTTGTAAACAATCGCATTTCGGAGCAATTACGTGTTAACTTGTAATTCTATTGGAGGTTAGAATAGTTTATTTCATCGTTATTCTAACATTTTAATTTATTATATATATTTCATTTACATATCCTACGTGTTTTAAATTAATAATTCATCACGAAAAAATTATTGTGTATTATTATTTGAAGTTTGATTAGTCTGTTGCCAAAGAAATCCACATGTAAACGTAATTCTATTGTAGGTTAGATAATTTATTTCAGTTTTATTTTTTGGTTAGAGTAGCAATATTTTTGTTTCACATTTATTAATTTCAGTCATGAATTTTTTCCTTAAGACAGAATCCATACCATTTATTAAAAACTCATTCAAATCCTCGGGTGTGTCAGCTAAGATGACGATGTCATCAGCAAATCTCAGAGTTGAAATTATTTCTCCTTGAATCTTGACTCCTACTTTGAATTTTTCTCCAATTTCCTTCATTGCTTGCTCAATGTAACTTATAGATTGAAAGGTGTGGGTGATAAGTTGCAGCCTTGCCTTACACCTTTCTGAATACCAGCTTCTGTCTCCTGTCCCTCGGCTCCAATAACTGCAGTCTGGTTTCTGTATAGATTGTCGAGCACCCTTCTATACCTGTATTTTTTCCAAACGTTTTCAAAATGTCAAATAACTTGCTCCAATCAACGTTATTGTCTCCCACAAATCCAACCCCTCGTCCTCGTCGTGGGAGATGGGCAACGTAATTAAGTAGGGGATTGCCTGTAGGGGTGAAGTACAGTGGGGACTTGGTGTGCCAAAAGACCGCTACGGTAGCTGTGAAGACCCTACAGGAACCCTGAAGAAATTACGGCTAACGGGGCTCTGGTGAAACAACTGCTGCCTTGTAGTTTGGAGTTGGTTCTTCAAAGGCTAAGGGAAGAAACCCTGACAGAAAATCAGCCTGGTGCCTCAGGCTTAAGGTGGCAGCCCCTCCATGGCACTCGGAGGCAGTGGGTTAATCACTCGCTCCTCTAAAATAAACAGATTACGGAAACTGAAGCGAAATTACAAAACCGGACGGATAACCTGATGACGACTTTTGGCATGAAGAGGACTACGAAAATCGGTTTCTGGAATGTGAGGACCTTGATGGAGAAAACCAGACTGAAACAAGAGACACGGGAGAAGAAGAACTATGGGCTGGATATCCTAGGATTGAGTGAAGTGAGGTGGCCAGGATTTGGTGAAATACAGACAACGGATGGAATTATATTTCTCTATTCTGAGGGCGATGATGAAGAACACAGGGATGGAGTGGGGTTGCTGCTCAATAGAAATGCAAAGAGAAGCCTTATGGAGTGGAAGCCAATTTCTAGTAGGCTCATGTTTGCTAGGTTCAAGACAAGGATCAGGAATGTGATCATCATCCAATGCTATGCGCGTACAGAACAATCGGAGCCAGAGAAGAAGGAAGAATTCTACCAAATGCTGCGAGATGTCACAAGACATACAAGTAAGAAGGACATTCTCATTGTTATGGGAGACTTCAACGCGAAGGTGGGCTCAAACAATGAGGGGTTGGAGAAGATCATGGGTAAACATGGCCTTGGTGAGATGAATGACAATGGGGAGAAATTTACGGAATATTGCGCCAGTCAGGATTTGGTGATGGGTGGCACGGTATTTCCTCATAGGCGGCGCCACAAGGTCACCTGGGTGTCTCCTGATCAAGCCACAAAAAATCAAATTGATCATATCGCGGTGAGCAGGAGGTTCAGAAGAAGCTTGGAAGATGTTAGGAACAAGAGAGGAGCGGACGTTGGCAGTGATCATCATCTTGTGGTTGCCAACTTCCGCATGAAGATCGTCGCAGTCCGCCGAAAGTTTAATACTCGGCACAACAAGTTTGATGTGGGCAAGCTTAAGAACCAGCAGAGATTGGACCAATTTAAACTGGAGCTCAGAAATAAACTCCAGGTGTTGGACTCCGAGACAGAGAAGGACGTTGAGACTGTGTGGAGCGAGGTAAAGAATATCTTCGTGGAAACCAGTGAGATGCAGCTCGGGTACAAGAACTACCTGCGGAAAGAATGGATATCCGATCAGACCTGGGACAAGATAAATTATAGGAAGGAGATTAAGGCCAAGCTCAACACCTGCAAGACTAGGCAGCAGAAGGCTCTTACACAAGCAAAGTATTCAACAGCAAACAGAGAGGTAAAGAGGAGTGTACGGAAGGATCATAGGAGGTGGATTGATGAGCAGGCGGAGAACGCAGAAGAAGCGGCAAGAAGGGGGGACGTTAAGGAGCTCTATGGCATCACAAAGATGCTTTCGAAGAAAGGTTTTAATAAAACTAGGCCTGTGAAGAGCAAGACGGGCGAGATCTTCGCGACGTGTGAACAGCAGCTGACAAGGTGGAGAGAACACTTTGCGGAGGTTCTTAATAGAGATAGAGGACCAGAAAGTAAGCAGCGAGGAGAAGATGAAGAGGAAGCAGAAAGTGACCCAAGCATCAGCCTCGACTCCCCAACTCGGGGTGAAATACGGACAGCGTTGAAGCAGATGAAATGCGGGAAGGCACCAGGTCTGGATAATATCCCAGCGGAAGTACTGAAAGCAGACCTGGATATTACGATCGATCTGCTGCACCCGCTGTTGGAGAAGATCTGGAAGGAGGAGAAAATACCAACCGACTGGAAGAAGGGGTTGATAGTCAAGTTGCCGAATAAAGGGGACACCACAAACTGTAACAACTGGAGGGGTATCACCTTGCTGTCCATTCCAAGCAGAGTTCTGGCGAGAGTCATCCTGAATCGTATAAAAGACTGCGTAGAAAAAAGGCTTCGGAAGGAACAGGCTGGATTTCGACAACATCGCAACTGTGTGGATCTCATCAACACCCTCCGAATCATCCTGGAGCAGAGTGTGGAGTGGCGGAATACCCTTTACCTCACATTTGTTGACTTTGAGAAAGCCTTCGACTCCGTAAATCAAAGAATCATGTGGAAGACCCTAGAGGAATATAAAATTCCAACAAAGATCATCAGAATCATGGAAGAGATGTACGAAGGGTATGAGTGCCAGGTTCTTCACGAAGGCAAATTAACAGAAAAGATAAAGGTCAGTTCCGGAGTGAGACAGGGGTGTGTCCTTTCCCCCACTCTGTTCTTGTTGGTCCTGGATAGTGTGATGAAGAAGCTAATGGGAGGACGGAAGAGGGGTATTCAATGGGGTATAAATGACAGGCTTGAAGATCTGGATTTCGCAGACGACATTTGTCTTATGGCACAGCAGTACCGAGACATAGAAGATAAGCTGGGGAGGTTGCAGAGAGAAGCAGAACGTGCAGGACTGATGATCAACACCAACAAGACCAAAGAGATGAGGAAAAATTCTGACATCACGACTAGTTTGACAGTCAACGGAAAGGAAATTGAGCGAGTTAAGTCCTTCCTCTACCTTGGAAGTATAGTCACAAATGATGGGGGAGCAGAGGAAGATGTTCGAAGCCGTATCAGGAAGGCAAATGGTGCCTTTGTCCAGCTCTACCCCATCTGGAGAAATAGAAACATTTCCAGGAAGACCAAGCTCCGCCATTTCAGTAGCAACGTAAAGTCGATTCTCCTCGACGGCTGTGAAACATGGAATGTCACAAAACCGATCAACAACCAGCTACAGGTGTTCATTAACAGATGTCTGCGTCGCATCATGAATGTGAGGTGGCCGGACATAATCTCAAATGAAGATCTTTGGACCATCACCAATCAACAACCGATTAGCATCCAGATCAAGGAGAGGAAATGGCGCTGGATTGGTCACACACTAAGGAAGCCGGACGGAGCTATTGAGAGGGCGGCGCTAGACTGGAATCCTCAAGGCGCCAGGAAGCGAGGTCGACCTAAGAAGACCTGGAAGAGGACGATCGAAAAAGAAATTGCAGAGGTGGACAAGAACTGGAGTCAAGTGAAGAGAATGGCCAGGAACCGTACTGTGTGGAGAAATTTCGCTAAGGCCCTATGCTCCGGAAGGAGCGGCAGGAATTAAGTAAGTAAAGTAAGTAAGTAATCAACGTTATCAAAAGCCTTTTCTAAGTCTACTAATGCCATGAATGTTCTCTTTTCCTTCCTTATTCTAGCTTTCAAAATCAACCTAAGACTTAGTACAGCTTCCTTTGTTCCTACGTTTCTTCTGAAGTAGGAATTGGGCAGGAATAACAATTAATTTATCACCCCATTACCTGAAAGAAATTTTACATGAATTATTTATGACACGCTTCTCTTCTAACAAATGCTAGATGGTTTCTCCGGAGCACAACATCAGTGACCCCCTTCACTACCATCCTTCTCCACCTTTCCCCTCTACGCTCTCAAGTTTCGTGCAGTTTCGGCCTTCGTAGTATGCACATACTCTGTCCCAACTCATCACTGTTGTTTTCCAGAGATTCATCCTCAACCACAGCTTGGGAGGCCGCTTTGAATTCTTTAGGATGGGTACCAATGAGAAGAATATCGTAAACGAATGTTATAGTTATAGTTGTTGTTTTAAGGTCACCTGCCCCATCATAATCGAAGTGGAGGTGGTTAAGATAGGTACTAACGATATTTTTGCCTTTCAATCCCACAACAGCCTCTTGAATATATTTTATAATGCAAGGATGGATAACTTACAGTTCACTCCACAGTCTTCTACCGATGGGCCTAGGATACGCATCGAGATACCATACAGTCTGCGAGCCTAAAATTCTGGAGCATGCATGTTGATACGTAAATTGTCAATCACGCAGACAGCTTGGGCGGGCCATATGGATAAACCACGAGCTGTGTGCTGCGCTGTTGGCCAGCAGCATCCCCGGAGGGCTATTACAAGACTACTAGATTCACTTACACGAACTCTCACGGCACACCAGCAGAAATGGGGGGATCAGTTGGTGTCGCCTTGTTTTAAGGAAGGAAGCTTGTCGTTTTACGTGACTGTAAATCTTGTGATCATGAGGCACGGGATCTCCGAACTACAGGACATATCATTTCACTTAGAAAATCCCACGTGCATTGAACCTGGCATGCCTTAGTAAGAGACAAACAGCCTCAACTCAAGCACAATATTAGCATCTGGGAATATAATGATTTTTTGTTGGAGCAATAAAAATAAAAAAATAACCTTGGCTTTCACAGCAAGTGTATTAAAACTCAGCAATTTTTCTAAGTTTATGCGGTGTCTTGTGTGGGGTTACGTCTAGGAACACCAGGCTGGCTCATCAGCGGGCTCTTGGTGTCGGCACCCGGATCCCCCATGGCACAAACCTAGAAAAATTGCTGAGTTTTATATTGAACCTTATTTGCAGATCCACCAAAATGGTTTTATTCATTACTCTTTATTGATGACCTTCTGCCACACTGTGCCGGCCCCGTGGTGTTGGGGGTAGCGCGCCTGCCTCTCCACCGGAAGGTCCGGGTACGATTCCCGGCTCCGTCAGGGATTTTAAAAACTTGCGTGATGGCTGGAACGGGGTGCACTCAGCCTTGTGAGGACAATTGAGTAGCTGTCTGGCAGTGAGGCAGCGTCCTGGTCATGAAAACAAAGATTAACGGCCAAGGAGACCCGATGCGTTGACCATGCGTCACCCCAATATCTGCAGGACAAATGGCTGGACAGCGGTCGCTTGGTGAGCCTAGGCCCTTCATCGGCTGTAGTGCCAGGGGTTATTATTATTGTTATTATTTAGCCACACTCTTGATGTAGAAATATAGTGTTGATTTTTGCCAATTTCATACCTGTTGGCTTTAACCAGTTACCTGAACAAAAATTCAAGTATTGAATGTACACCCAGAGATAGATTTCTCTTATCAGAACTTGATGGACAGCCATGTCCATATCAAAGTAAATGTATTGTATAGCCTTAGTTCAGGTTCAATGATACGCCCTGGACAGGATATTGTTTCATTTTAGGTTGTTACACGTGGTCATAATTATAATAATATAATATCGTATGGCCTCGGCTGCTGGATGCAAGCTTTGTTATTTGACACCCAGAGGGTAGCTTGCACGTCGAATTTCGTTGTTCCTTGAAGCACTATGAAAGTCAAGGAGGTTAGATATCTAAGCTCCTTCAACACTACAGCGCTTTCTAGTAGAGAAATGAGGAACTTTGTGTTGGCGGAAACTTCCGAGATTAATTTTGCCATTATGAACACGGCCTACTGAATTCAAATGGGTTCTTTAACATGCCAACACCGTATGACACGCGTATCGTATTTTTGCCACCTTTCAAACATCACTTACCATGGCCAGGGGAGAACCTGCAAGCTTGCGGTTAATAATCCGACACGTTAACCACTCACCCACCGTGGCTAGCTATGTGGTCATTTAACCCTGTGTATTGTCTGTTAACCTGTGTTATGGCATCTATAGTAGTGCATGTACAGTATTTCACTCAAATATAATGTCATATCTCAGAAGTTGCCATGTCACAGAAAATGAAATTAAGCATTTGATATCCGATTCATACCGACAAATTATTTTTGAAAATTCTGTTTATTTAGGCAAAACACCAAATAGATTTGACTATCTTACAGTTCTAAAAACAAATTTAAAAATTTACGTGCGTAAAACATATTTAATGAGAGTTGTGCAACTAGGATTGGGAAGGAGACAGCCATGGCTGTAAGATTGGAATCATCCTGGCGTAGAAGTGGGACACTGCAGAATGGCTAAGGTGGGAATTGAGCTAGCCTCTTCTCAGTTCTGTCTTGTGAAGCTGAGTAAACCCTGTTCCAGAATTAAATATATGAAAGTCAGGAATCAAACTGCAAAGAATGCTGACCACTACACCACAATATGGTTGCTGAGCTGATAGGTCTAGTTTCAGGAATACCGTACAGGGTAACATACAGGATTTCACATATTTAACTGACAATCTGAAAGGTGTGCTTGGTAATCAGAAACAGGTGGGAATACATTGCTTTCTGCGCTAAGTTGTTGCATTGATACGCTTATCACGGTTTTGGTAGTATCTCAAAAAATTGAAACTTAGCATGAAAAGTTTATGTCACGAGTTTTTGTTGACATCATAGCCCAAACATGAAATAGTGCATGAACCTCTAATAATGCATCTTGTTTTCACTTTCATTCTTAATGCAGGTCGAAACAGTAAAAAAAGTGCGATATGACTATGAGGATATCAACAACTTCAAACTACAGCAATGTATTATCCTCTGTGACTGCGACAGCCGAGCACGCTCTTCAATGTTCAACTATTTTTTTAATAACCCTGTGTAAAAGAGATATTTATAACAGTTTAATTAATAATTTATTTATTCATTTCATAAGCATAACTTAATTTTTCAATTGAGCATTCAAACTGGCTTATTACAGCTCCAAAATCTCTATTCTTAGCTGATGTTCCTCTGTGTTTCTTGCCCTTTTCCTCATTCTGTCTTCCCACTCTTCTTCCGCCATCTTTCTCTTCCATTCCCGGTCTCTCTTATTTTTTTCAGTTTCTTCTGCATTCCTCTTTCTTTTTCCTTCCCACTCTTGCTGGGTAACTTTAATTTGAAGTTCCACTAGCTTTGTTTTGGAATCTAATAACTGCCGAAATTCTTTGTTGTTGTTGTCCTGGGTTAGGCGGCGTTGCCTCTTCAATCGCCTAGGTGTTACAATTGGAACTGTAAATAAGAAAGAAAAAAATGTAAATACACAATACTTTGCTTAAAAGTCTGGTATGTGGTTTGATATCACTGTAATGTTATTTAATGTTAATTTTTACCACAGTCGATGCATAATCAGAAGCACAGTACCTTACTTTCACAGAAAATGACAATAATTAAATTAGGGGCAGATGACCTCGCTGTTCAGCAACAATAACTAATAATTAAATACTCAGTTCTAACACCTTTCGGAAGGCGAGGAATATATTTAACATAGTGTGAATAAAATTACTAAGAGGCATTACAGAATTAGTACATTATGCAACGAGCCTATAATGGCTATAATTAAGACACGAGTATTTTTTATAAAACGAGCGTATGCGAGTTTTATAATTTCCATACGAGTGTCTTAATTACCATTATAGGCGAGTTGCATACGACTGTTTATGTTCGACGATAATTATAATTTTATTATATGTTTTAACATAAATATTCATAAATATCTGTTGAGAGTCAGCCACAAGAATTTTGTTATCGGAGAGCGAGCGCGAGACATCTCTCTGTCTTTCAAGATCTTTGAACGACCGACGCATGCGCTCTGTGTGCTTGCAATGACATATGAAAGCCATATGTTTACATCTGCCGTCCCTCAGTAATATTGTCACCGGAGTCGTTGAATGCGCTGTGTAGAAATTAGGGTTGGTGATTTTAAGGTACAGTGCTATTTCTTGTTTCATATTCGCCAGTTTATTTACGCGAACATATGGACGGTGCGTATTCCAAGTCGGTAATTTATTATAGTTCGATGTTGTGTTTATGTCCGACATGTTGGATTTTGAGCGCATGCGCGAAGGTATCGTTACCTAATTGGTCAATGAACGAGCTCTGATTGGCTGGAGAAACTGTATCATAATGAAAATAAGTGTTATAATGACCATCGTTATGACACCGTTTTCTGACACATAATAGTGAGGGTCGAACATAATAATAATTTATACTCCATCATTGCACACAAAAATGAGAATAGAGGATAAAGGATAAACACAATGACAGGATTTACTTCCTTAGTAGGCCTATTAAGGAAATAAGATGATCATATCGACCAAAAGCCTATTAATGTTCACAGGGTGTTTGCTTCAATTCTCCTCTTTTCTGCTGCGCCAACAGACCAAGATTCACTTCCAGAGAGCACCACGCTCCAGATAGTGGAATCATAACGTTGAATGTCTGGGTCCGATATGTTGCTGAGTTTTAATTCACCGGCCGTGAAAGCCAATATACCATCTTTTTGGAAGCCTTCATAGGGAGGTTAAGGCTGCTTGAACTTTTAGTTCTCGTAGTCAAGTGGTGCAGTTTCACCTTATATAATGGGAGGTGGCGCGCAGTTCGTCACTCCTGTGGGGGTCCGGGCGGGGACACCAAGAGCCCGCCGATGAGCCTAGCTTGGTGTCCTAGGCGAAACCCCACACAAGACACGGCACAAACCTAGAAGAATTGCTGAGTTTTATTTCACCGGCCGTGAAAGCCAATATACCATCTTTTTGGAAGCCTTCATAGGGAGGTTAAGGCTGCTTGAACTTTTAGTTCTCGTAGTCAAGTGGTGCAGTTGCACCTTATATAAAGGGAGGTGGCGCGCAGTTCGTCACTCCTGTGGGGGTCCGGGCGTGGACACCAAGAGCCCGCCGATGAGCCTACCTTGGTGTCCTAGGCGAAACCCCACACAAGACACGGCACAAACCTAGAAGAATTGCTGAGTTTTAATTCACCGGCCGTGAAAGCCAATATACCATCTTTTTGGAAGCCTTCATAGGGAGGTTAAGGCTGCTTGAACTTTTAGTTCTCGTAGTCAAGTGGTGCAGTTGCACCTAATATAAAGGGAGGTGGCGCGCAGTTCGTCACTCCTGTGGGGGTCCGGGCGGGGACACCAAGAGCCCGCCGATGAGCCTAGCTTGGTGTCCTAGGCGAAACCCCACACAAGACACGGCACAAACCTAGAAGAATTGCTGAGTTTTAATTCACCGGCCGTGAAAGCCAATATACCATCTTTTTGGAAGCCTTCATAGGGAGGTTAAGGCTGCTTGAACTTTTAGTTCTCGTAGTCAAGTGGTGCATTTGCACCTTATATAAAGGGAGGTGGCGCGCAGTTCGTCACTCCTGTGGGGGTCCGGGCGGGGACACCAAGAGCCCGCCGATGAGCCTAGCTTGGTGTCCTAGGCGAAACCCCACACAAGACACGGCACAAACCTAGAAGAATTGCCGAGTTTTAATTCACCGGCCGTGAAAGCCAATATACCATATTTTTGGAAGCCTTCATAGGGAGGTTAAGGCTGCTTGAACTTTTAGTTCTCGTAGTCAAGTGGTGCAGTTGCACCTTATATAAAGGGAGGTGGCGCGCAGTTCGTCACTCCTGTGGGGGTCCGGGCGGGGACACCAAGAGCCCGCCGATGAGCCTAGCTTGGTGTCCTAGGCGAAACCCCACACAAGACACGGCACAAACCTAGAAGAATTGCTGAGTTTTAATTCACCGGCCGTGAAAGCCAATATACCATCTTTTTGGAAGCCTTCATAGGGAGGTTAAGGCTGCTTGAACTTTTAGTTCTCGTAGTCACGTGGTGCAGTTGCACCTTATATAAAGGGAGGTGGCGCGCAGTTCGTCACTCCTGTGGGGGTCCGGGCGAGGACACCAAGAGCCCGCCGATGAGCCTAGCTTGGTGTCCTAGGCGAAACCCCACACAAGACACGGCACAAACCTAGAAGAATTGCTGAGTTTTAATTCATTTACTATTTACACCAAGTATTCCACACGATTATCAGGGTATTGATGATTATTGTTTAAAGGAGCAGAACAGCAAGGTCATTGGCCCCTCATACAGTTTAAAACACAAATTTTGGTTATATATAAAAATATATGAAGGGTAGAGAGGAAAAAGGATTAGGGTCCACCATCAGTGAAAAAAAAAGAGATGTTGCCAACAGCAGGCACTGCTCGAGTCCAAGCTCTATGAACTTGCGGGGTGAGGAGAAAGAGCAGGGGAGGGTCGGGCGTGAAGAGAAGGATCTGTCAACAGCCCACCGTGATATATGGTATTACTTTCTATTCCAATACTGCCAACATTCAGCCGTTGCTCAAACCACTGTGGTGTTAGGAATGACTGAGTGAGTCACTGACCAATGTATTTGGTTCTGTACTATGCACGGACCGAGAAACCTCATCACTCGTCAACACCACTACTCATAGTCCAAGATGCTCATTCCTCTCAGGTTCATGCAGCTTAGACTCGAACAGTAATTGGTATGCGGGAGTATTATTTTAATATTACTAATCATTAACAATTAACTTCTGAGAAACATGCCGTTGATATTTGAGTGTTTGTTAGTAACACTGATCAGGGTCTCCTTAAAGAACCACCACCACCACCAGAAGTGAGTTTTTTAACATTGGTATAGGAACGTATAGCATGAAGTGTCATTAGTTCTAAATAACAAGAAATAAGTAACCTTTGAGTCACCCAACAGACCTATTTGTAAATTGAAATTTTCTGGCCCTAACCCACTCTGTCCTATAAAGCAGGGCACGATCAACAGCCACCACATCATTTGCTAATATAAGATCGAGTGATTCTGCAGACCATGGTTTCCATGTAGATCAGCAAGATCCACACACTTGGTTAAAACATGGCCTATGGTGAATGTGGCTCATCAAGTGTGAAGGGGTGGATCTTGCATAAAATGGCAAGACACACTTTAACGCTCTCAGCTCACTGCGTTTCAGATCAGCTAGCCACCGAGTATCCCAAAATGCCAGTACTTGGTTGCATTAATAAAAGCAAATATCTTGAGCTGGTAGTCCATTGGTTGAGGTGGTAGTAATACCGCCTCTTTTGCAGCTTGATCCTCTAGCTCGTTCCCCGCAATTCCCATGTGGTTTGGCAACTACAGGAAGGTGATTGCTTAATTGTGCACGACGTATCACTCTTTTCCTTTTCGCTTTCATTTTGACAATATATCATTTTCGTACCTTATTTCATCTTATGGGGGGACATTTATCAATATATAGTAACTCCTAACCTTGATCACTTCTGCACCAGATATATGTGCTAAATCACGTAAATATGTGTGTTTATTTAACAACCGGAGCAATGATCGTCAGCTTATTTAGTATGCGAAACTGCCGCAGCGAGCGCTCACATTGACGTGTAATTATGTGAGAAAAGAAATAATTGGGCTTGTGTGTAGTATTTGTATTTGTAAATAATGCTCGTCACTTTACCGCAATTCCCTCTAGCGAGGACGAAAAATACTGATCTACTAAAATAGGTGTTTGGACTAAAGCATTGGTCGCCACTTGGTTAGACTATCTGGACAAAAACTACTGACTGCACTACAAGCAAGGGGGTCTGAGGCGT
Source organism: Meconema thalassinum (assembly GCA_946902985.2). NCBI lineage: Eukaryota > Metazoa > Arthropoda > Insecta > Orthoptera > Tettigoniidae > Meconema > Meconema thalassinum. The sequence goes on from OX336389.2 coordinate 1,186,782,083, forward strand.
AAGCCCCAGGTTAGGTTTGTTTTGTATGTAGAACAGTATTGGTTTGGATGAAAATTATTATTGAAAGAACACTACAGTATTAAAGTGGAAAAAAACAACAACAACAAAACACACATTGGTTGTGGAGAAAATAGTAACGAGACAGCTTGCACAATTCATTGCGAACTGGTTCAAACTCAGCGCACTGTCAAGTGAACTCAATGCTGTTTTGTTTCACGGTACCGTGCATATACAAAGTAAGTAGATACGGGGTCGGCAATGCTGTACGCTACTAGTGCATAATAAATGTAGGGGACAATACCAATTGAGATTGCCACCCATTATCACTAGTACACTGGAAATATGGGCTAAATTACATAGCCTAAATATGTGTTTTTGTTTCCTGCTAATTGAACGATGGCAGCCATGTTCCTCAAGCACATGAGGTCTCTTCATCCGTTACGTAGGAGAACACATCGATGACACATTAGTGTTGTTGCCAACATGTAAGATATAAAATACAACCACATGAGGTCGGTCATATGCGTGCAAAAACCAGTAGTGCATATATGGTTAATGCGGCTCTATGATCTAGGTAAAATCCAATGCTCTTAGAGAAAGATTGTGTGACAAAAACCAGGGGTGCAAATATGGCATGGGCCATGCTACATACTAAGAAACCACCAAAACAATAAGTACCATATGCATGGAGTTGGCAATATACTGTACTTGTGCATAATTCACGTAGATAATAGTTGATACGGCTGGAATTTTACTATACAAGTTGTGGTCTAAACAGGAAAGGCGGGTGTGTTTTAGACAGCGGATGATTAAACTACATCATTTCCAGATCTATTTTGATTCATTACAGAAGGTTTATGGCAAATTTCAGTATAGGAAATTTTATCGTGGGTTCTTGTCTCCTTCACTGTTATCCATTTTTGAATCATTACAGAAGGTATTTATAGCTAATTTCAGTAGTTTGGATTTTTTTCTTCATAGGTTCTCGTCTCCTTCACTGTTACCAATAAGACTTAGAACTACGGAATTCTTTAGAACCTAACCTTTATTCCCCTCAATATAGGCTACATATCGTACCATGTAAAGATGTTCTCCAGTCGATCAACATGTAGGCTATGGCATACAGAAGCGTGATTATCTTGGTCGGTTAATGTTAATATATTCTACACAAATACCTGAAATAAATACAGTACAAAATATACACTTTACAACTTTAATAACTGTATAAGTTACTTTGGAAGTGTGTATTTTATTTCAGGTAGGCCTATTAGTGTAGATCCTATTAAGTTTAACCGCCCAAGACAATGAGGCTTCCTTATACATGTTGACCGACTGAAGAACATTTTTACATAGAATCTAACATGGGTACACAAAAGAATATGAAGTTTTCTATTAAAGTGCATAATCATTATATTGTTTAGGCTAGTTAAAATTAAAGAAAATATTGGCTATCAGACAGTAAAGGGGGCAATCATGCCTCCTCGGATTAGGTTATGCAAAACTCAACTCCACTTGTAGGCTACATCAATGTACTATAATTGTTCAACTCCACTTGTAGGCTACATCAATGTACTATAATTGTTTTTTTTAACACACTTCGTATAGTATAGATTTAAGGCTTTAATCTAAAAATCTGTCAGACTGATCGGCATGTGCGGTATAGGCCTAGGCCTATTAAGATTTTGATGAACATACCTAATGATAAGAGGATATCAATCTAATCGGTTGAACTATACCTTGCGATACACCGGCGTTTGGGGAATATTTAGGGGACTCTATGACGTCAGGCGTCACGTCACGGCTGACGTAAACGTATCCGTTACGCTATTGGTTGTTCGGTTGTCGGCTGTCGTGTGGTATCTGTAACGCTATTGGTTGTTCGGTTGTCGGCTGTTTGATGCCTTATTTTCGCGCGCGCTGTTGGTGTTGAATTTAATGGTGATTTGAATGGAAGAGCAGTGATCGCAGGGATTATAGTCGAACTGAATTGTATAATTATATACGATATATGACGGATGAATATTGTAAACCGGGTTTTAGTTTTCAGCGTTGGCTACTCGCAACATTTGGTTTGTAACGGTTGGCTGAAACGGTTGGCGATAGTGTTTGAAACTCACTGACGAAGTACCGACGTTTCTTGGTAAGTAGTGAATGATTATTTATTACTTCTCGTTTGTATCTGTACATGGATAGTCGGCACTAGTTTGAATAATCATGGATGTGGCCGGGCCTAGTGGATTGTGCAGGAGTCGGGAAAATGTGTCTACTTCCGAAAGTGATGGCGAGACAGAAGAGGTTATGGCGCCTCCTCAATCCGCTATGAAACTCATTGTGTTGTTTGGATTATTATCCACGGTAGAAGGAGTTATTTCCTTTGCTAGGGAGAAGGGGCTATTGGCTTCGCAATATGAATGTCCAAAGTGTTCCCGGCAGATGAAAGAAACGAAGGTCTCAGCCCAACGCACATCTGATCTTGTCATGTGGCGTTGTTCCAAGTGTTCGGTTTGGCGTACCATCAGAAAGGGGTCTTTTTTCGCAAAGGCCCGTATAACTATAAAGGATATTCTATTGATTGTATATTGTTTTTGCTGGCGAATGCCTATTTACCAGGTTGTGCATGAGTTGGATGTATCTACGGTAACAGTGATTGACTGGTATGTATTTTGTCGAGAGGTATGTGGTGCTTGGGTGTCAGAACGGGGGCCTGTTGGGGGGGGGGGGGGGAGGGGGTTATCGTAGAGATAGACGAGAGCTGTTTCGGGAAGCGTAAGTTTAATCGGTGTAAGAAGATGAAAAATACATGGGTTTTTGGTGGGGTAGTTCAGGGAAGTAATGGGAGGGAGTGTTTTTTTGAAGTAGTTGCTAAAAGGGATAAGGTTACTTTATTGAGGTTAATTAGGAAATATATCAAGGGAGGGTCTACTATTTATAGCGACATGTGGAAGGGTTATGGGGGGTTAAACGATGAGGATTTTGAACATTTTTCTGTTAATCATTCTGTCCAATTTAAAAATTATGATACTGGGGCATGCACGAATACAATTGAAGGGTTCTGGTCTGCAGTGAAGTATAGCATTGGGAAGGGAAAAAGACGGGAAGGGTCACTGCAGAAGCATCTGGATGAGTATGTGTGGCGGAAAAATGTGGACCCCGGGGTGTGTGTGTTTGAAAGGTTTATGGTTGATTGTTGGAGGTTATATCCTTCAAGTGTGAGAGATTGAGTGTATGCTGTAGATGGGTGATTTTTTTTCATTCTTGGCAGGGAATAGTTTGAAGGCTATTGGGATGGGGGAGTTGGGGACTGGGGATTAGCCTTTGGTAATATTTCAAGTTGGAAGGATGTACGCTGTACCACATTCTCAACAAACCAAGGCCTAAATTAGGCAGTTATTAACGAGTTCAAGAAGCCCCATGATATAAAGACTGGGATTTGTCTGCCTTATTCGCTTAAATATGGCTTTTTAGCTTATGCGTCGGCGGGGTCGAGATTGGTCGTTATTAGTTGAGATCGTCCTTCTCACCTGGCTTCAATTTATAATGGGTGTGTCCCTGCTGAATGATTTTTTTTTGCTTCTGAATGAATGGAAAAATAATTATAATTTTGCAATATGGCAAGTTGTGCATTCGTTTTTTTTTTTCAAGTTGTAATTGTTTTTGGATTACATACGTTTAAGAATATTGTTAATTTTCTTGTTTTCGTTTTACCAGAGGAATGGGTTAGAATTTTTGATTATTTTTATTGGCAAGGAGTCAATTTCATGTAATTATTGTGCATCTGACATTGGCAAGTAGCAATGGTCAGTATGTTTTTGGAGTGACATATTTGTTTCAATTATTTATTCAAAATTTCATTCCAGCAACACTCTCCACTATCATTTCATTTCATCTATCATTCATTTCATCATTGACCCAGAGGAGTGCGTCAGGCCTCGGCAGCCGGCACAGTTCATATCCTCGCCGCTAGATGGGGGCTTCATTCATTCCATTCCTGACCCGGTCAGAGACTGGAAGCAGGCTGTGGATTTTCATTCATTCATTTATTCTTCCTTTTCATGAATATTTTTAATTTTCGTTATTTCTTCTAACCTGAGTAATGGTTCAGAGATTTTGAATATTTTCATAGGCAAATGGCCAATTCAATTTTCATTTTAAGTTTTTATTCTCTATATAATTAGTGTAAAACTTACGTGTATGTATGGGGTGTATGTCGTATGTCTGGTGAGAATGTTTGGGTATGGATGGTCGAGTGTATATGTTGTTCAAGATTTTCGATTCTTTCATTTTGGAGTATTGACCGGGCCTTTGTATAAGAAAGATTCTTTTTTTGTTGTGTCATTCCAACATTTGTGATCTGTGTTCTTCACGTCGCTACTTATGTGGTAAGTTGTACTTGATCTTGTGTTCATACTATATATTAATATAAATTGCGAAATTCCTTTATGAAATCGAATCTTTGATGGATTTATGTTGATCAATGATATATTTTGATCAAATATCTTTGAAATAAAAAACCAGTAGTTGGTTGTCAGCTGATTACTACGTCAGTTCCGTGGTCAGTTCGCCTCCTGAATTTGCTGGAGTCTGTTCGCCATTTTTGTATTGCCGTTAGCGATTTCTAAGCGTAATAATAACATAAATATTCTCGCGTATAATTTATATTAGCAGTGTCGTGTGCTCGATTGTGTTGACGATTTGTATCAAAATTGTTTAAATTCTGAAGTTGTTGCATTAAAATAAAATCCGTTACTTCTGGTGGAAAATTAGTGCTTCTAGTTGTACATGTGGAATAATACAGCATTTGGGATATATCGGTGATTTTTTTACGTTGTTTATGTATATATTTTGGTTGTTGCATTTAATAGGAAAGTTGTCTAAACGATAATATTACGTCAGGAACGGTGTTGGGGAATATGCCTGTTAAAATAGTAATGGATGGGTAAAATTTAGACAAAATGGCATTATTAAAGAGAAAACATAAAAATACCAACCTATCGGAGGGGGGGGGGGGGGGGGCGCTGCCCCGAGTAAAAACAACATTATTAACCAACTTTGGAAAAAAAAACTAAACCACTAAATAACATTATTGACCACACCGTTTTATAACAATGTTACAATGTGCAGCTAGGTTAACGTATTGATGTCAACCGGCGATTATTACAGACCGCGATCGTTTGCGCATGACTATATTATATATTACAAAAATAATTGGATGGTGATAACTCAATAACAGATTTGAGCATTAAAAAAACTCGAAACATATTGTGTTTCGTCACATGTAATTTATTTATCGGGCTACCTCAGTTTGGCTCGCCTTACATACGAAAATATTTTAATTTAGGGTTACTTTTATGACATATTTTTAAAATTACGTTTCGGGATCTGTAATTAAAAATATCAACTGACATTACGATGTGTATCGGAATCTGTAATTGACATAGGCCGATTAAAGAATTCGATGCGGAAAGTATAACGTTAAATTTAGATTTCGATGCAATGTCTTTTATTTACCAAAAGAAAATAATTATCATGTGTATCGGAATCTGTAATTGATCTACTTAGGCCAATTATATATTTCGATACGGAAATTGATTATATATGACGTGAATTTGCGAATTTTTTAAATGTTTCGGAATCTTTAATTGAATTATTTGCTCAAATATAGATTTCGATACATAGAAAAAAATGACTGTTTTTGTGGTTTACCACCCAAAAAACTCCTCTTACGTGAATTTGCGAATTCTTTTTATGTATCGGAATCTTTAATTGAACTATATAGCTCAAATATAGATTTCGATACATAGAAAGAAATTGACGGTTTTTGTGTTTATCCACCCAAAAAATTCCTCTTACGTGAATTTGCGAATTCTTTTTATGTATCGGAATCTTTAATTGAACTATATAGCTCAAATATAGATTTCGATACATAGAATACGTGAATTTGCGAATTTTTTTATGTATCGGAATCTTTAATTGAACTATGTAGCTCAAATATAGATTTCGATACATAGAAAAAAATTGACGGTTTTTGTATTTTTCCACCCAAAGAACTCCTCTTACGTGAATTTGCGAATTCTTTTTATGTATCGGAATCTTTAATTGAACTATGTAGCTCAAATATAGATTTCGATACATAGAATACGTGAATTTGCGAATTTTTTTTATGTATCGGAATCTTTAATTGAACTATGTAGCTCAATTATAGATTTCGATACATAAGAAAATTGACGTTTTTTGGTGTTACCCCACCCAAAAAAAACCTATTACCCAGGCTTTTCCCGTAAGCTTGCCAGAGGAGTATTTCGTGACGTTGATGACGTCACGGAAGCCGCCATTTTGTTTTAGGGGAATTTCATACGCGGCCGTATCGCAATGTATAGTAGTCCCCTACCTAAAAAGCAGAATGCAATGAATTGAACCGGTACTCTACCTAAAAAGCAGAATGCAATGAATTGAACCGGTACGAACGAAAAAAAATTCTGAAATGGTCCGCAATTACTTATAATAAAGAAATAAATTAATTAGATATGGACAGCAGTGTTCGCGTCATTAAATACGATCCACCATATGCCATATTTATCTGCTAGATATAGAGTTATACCCACCTAACAGCACGGGATAGTTTATCCCTAGACATATCCATAGGAATGGCGTATCAGCAACATTGTAGAACGCACGAAGTGGCAGATAGCATGATTTATCCGTGACTGAGAGTTATCTAAGAGATATTTGGACATTGTAAAACCGGCCCTATGAGGGTTATAAACAGTGATGATTTTGTATTCTTGATGACCTTTTCTAGCACTAGACAAGGGTAGTGCTACATTTGTTTGAAACATACAAAGATACTACGAAACAGTTTGCTCTCTAACTACGTGATATGCAACATATTTCTTAATATTGACAAAATTATTTGTTTGTTCTGTTAACCAATTTTCTGAAATTGCTAGGACATTGATTCTCTCTAAAATTATTTGGATAGCATCGAACTTGTTTTTTATGCTATGTTCAGGTTTGTGAATGCATTTTAGTGTACTGGGATCGGTTATTATCCGTTTACTGTCCTTAATTTTATAATAATCCCTAATTGTATTACAGTTACTCTCGGTTAACTAGTGTGGCCTACTATTATTTGCATTACCTAAAATGTTTAATTTCTGTAATTCTAGTTCCATATGGGATAATTAACTTAGTAGATATCTGACAATTACATGGATTTTAGCTTGAGAGGGCGAGTTCATTCAATATTTCAGCACTTGATATACGGTAATCTTTGTGGGACCCTTTTGTCTTTTCCGAATGTATATTTTGCAGTCTCTGATCCAAGTTGCAAAGATTTTTCCCTGTTGCCTCAATTCACGGCACTTTTTGCCGATGGTTTCATTTCTTGGTGTAGGTGTTCATTGATATATATATATATTACCACTATCACTATAACCAATTTCACTCGTCTTCAGGGACTTCTTTGTCTCCTGGTACTGAAATTTACGATATTTGATTGTCGAGGATACAGAGCTTTAAATGTGTAACTAGAAAATTCTTTATGAATACTATTATACAAGTTGCCCTGTGATAGTATTTATAAGGCCTATCTCCTCCAATTCCTCCCGTTGAATGTTGGTTCAGGGAGATATGTTGTATTTGGTTTGAAGTGGGTTTCTTGTAACACAAGGCGAAATAGGTTTTACCGTTCTTCTCACTGTCTACACGGAGTGTTATATTTCATTCTGAGTTCTGAAACTACTTCAATTGATGTGTTATCTAATATAATGATTTGGCGTGCTGGTATAAGTACGGCCTCTTAAGCGCACTTTGTGTGTTCTAGTTTGCTGAACAATATGGAGCAACAACCACTCATTAAGAGTGAGCCAGAATGGCTGTATCAAACTGATGACTTCCCTAATATTGTGAGTTGTAACTTATTATGTAACATAGCATTCTTAGTGATGTGCATGACAAGCAAGGTTTAGTGACCTTTGCTACCAAATAGTAGGTAACCAGTATGTTAAATATTTTATTTTTACAAATAACTTGGTACAATTATTGGTAAAACTTCACAAGAGGGTTTCACAATGGTTTTGCCTGGACCAATATTATCGTCCAGACCAATGGTGGATTGATAGCACGGCCCGTGGGCCGTGTTAGCTAATAGATAACACCCCTGAATTTGGTCACGCACAGTGGGGAAAGTCACGCATCAATAATCTTTATCCAGGGCAATAGTTTTGCCTTTTATTTCATGTCGTGTGGTGAAAGGAAACCCTCTCGTAAAGAATTAATCAATTATTCTGTCTGTATGTTTTACATTGGCTCATACTTTTATAATACTTTCTAGGAACAAATTGACCTGTTTCCCTCTTATAATATGCTGGATATCAATGAAGATAAAAGCTGGGCAGTCAAATCGGAACAAGAAATACAGGTGATCATAGGTTCTATATTTCCTGTCATTTAAGTAGGCTATTTCTTATTTTAGCAGTGAGCAGTTGCAGATTATATTGTATTCATAATGCGAATTCCTGGGATCTATTGCACGTGATGTCTACACCACACGCTCTGCTAATAGTAGCTAGTTTATTGGTAATGCAAGTTCACTCAGCTGGCACCTTGGATCCTATAAGTGAAGTCTACACCACATGCTGTGCTAACGGTATCTTAAGTTATTGGTAATGCAGGTTCACTCTGTTAGCAGCCTGGGTTCTATTGTAGGTGAAGTCTACATCACATGCTGTGCAAACAGCAGCTAAGTTATTGGTAATGCAGGTTCACTCTGTTGGCACCCTAGGTCCTATTGTAAGTGATGTTTGCACTACATGCTGTGCAAAGAGTAGCTAAGTTATTGGTAATGCAGGTTTACTCTGTTGGCACCCTGGGCCCTATTGTAGGTGAAGTCTACACCACATGCGGTGCAAACAGTAGGTGAGTTATTGGTAATGCAGGTTCACTCTGTTGGCACCCTGGGTCCTATTGTAAGTGAAGTCTACACCACAGGCTGCGAAAAAGGAGCTATGTTTTTGTATTGCAGTTTCACTCTTTTGGCACCCCTGGCCCTATATTAAGTGAAGTCTACACCACATGCTGCACTAACAGTAGCTAGTTTATTGGTAATGCAGGTTCACTCTGTTGGCACCTTGGATCCTATTGTAGGTGAAGTCTACACCACATGCTGTGCAAACAGTAGCTAAGTTATTGGTAATGCAGGTTCACTCTCTTGGCACCCTGGGCCCTTATGTAGGTGAAGGCTACACCACAATTTGTACAAACAGTAGCTAAGTTATTGGTAACGCAGGTTCACACTGTTGGCAGCCTGAGTTCTATTGAAGGTGAAGTCAACACCACAAGCTGTGCAGACAGTAGCTAGTTTATTGGTAATGCAGGTTCACTCTGTTGGCACCCTGGACCTTATTGAAGGTGAAGTCTACACCACACACTGTGCTAATAGTAACTAAGTTATTGGTAATGCAGGTTCACTCTGTTGGCACCTTGGACCCTATTGTAGGTGAAGTTTACACTGCAGTCTGTCCTAACAGTAGGTAAGTTATTGGTAATGCAAGTTCACTCTGTTGGCACCCTGGGCCTATTGTAAGTGAAGTCTACACCACATGCTGTGCAAACAGTAGCTAAGTTATTGGTAATGCAGGGTTACTCTGTTGGCACCCTGGGCCCTATTGTAAGTGAAGTCTACACCACATGCTGTGCAAACAGTAGCTAAGTTATTGGTAATGCAGGTTCACTCTGTTGGCACCCTGGGCCCTATTGTACGTGAAGTCTACACCACGTGCTGTGCAAACAGTAGCTAAGTTATTGGTAATGCAGGTTCACTCTGTTGGCACCCTGGGTCCTATTGTAAGTGAAGTCTACACCACATGCTGTGCAAACAGTAGCTAAGTTATTGGTAATGCAGGTTTACTCTGTTGGCACCCTGGGCCCTATTGTACGTGAAGTCTACACCACATGCTGTGCAAACAGTAGCTAAGTTATTGGTAATGCTAGTTCACCCTGTTGGCACCCTGGGTCCTATTGAAAGTGAAGTCTACACCACATGCTGTGCAAACAGTACCTAAATTATTGGTAATACAGGGTTACTCTGTTGGCACCCTGGGTCCTATTGTACGTGAAGTCTACACCACATGCTGTGCAAACAGTAGCTAAGTTATTGGTAATGCAGGGTTACTCTGTTGGCACCCTGGGCCCCATTGTAAGTGAAGTCTACACCACATGCTGTGCAAATAGTACCTAAGTTATTGGTAATGCAGGTTTACTCTGTTGGCACCCTGTGCCCTATTGTACGTGAAGTCTACACCACATGCTGTGCAAACAGTAGGTAAGTTATTGGTAATGCAGGTTCACTCTGTTGGCACCCTGGGTCCTATTGTAAGTGAAGTCTACACCACATGCTGTGCAAAGAGTAGCTAAGTTATTGGTAATGCAGGTTTACTCTGTTGGCACCCTGGGCCCTATTGTAGGTGAAGTCTACACCACATGCTGTGCAAACCGTAGCTAAGTTATTGGTAATGCAGGTTTATTTGTTGGCTCCCTGGGCCCTATTGTAAGTGAAGTCTACACCACATGCTGTGCAAACAGTAGCTATGTTATTTGTAATGCAGGTTCACTCTGTTAGCACCCTGGGTCCTATTGTAAGTGAAGTCTACACCACATGCTGTGCAAACAGTAGCTAAGTTATTGGTAATGCAGGTTTACTCTGTTGGCACCCTGGGCCCTATTGTAAGTGATGTCTACACCACATGCTGTGCAAACAGAAATTAAGTTATTGGTAATGCAGGTTTACTCTGTTGGCACCCTGGGCCCTATTGTAGGTGAAGTCTACACCACATGCTGTGCAAACAGTAGCTAAGTTATTGGTAATGCAGGTTTATCTGTTGGCTCCCTGGGCCCTATTGTAAGTGAAGTCTACACCACATGCTGTGCAAACAGTAGCTAAGTTATTGGTAATGCAGGTTCACTCTGTTGGCACCCTGGGTCCTATTGTAAGTGAAGTCTACACCACATGCTGTGCAAACAGTAGCTAAGTTATTGGTAATGCAGGTTTACTCTGTTGGCACCCTGGGCCCTATTGTAAGTGAAGTCTACACCACATGCTGTGCAAACAGAAATTAAGTTATTGGTAATGCAGGTTTACTCTGTTGGCACCCTGGGCCCTATTGTAAGTGATGTCTACACCACATGCTGTGCAAACAGAAATTAAGTTATTGGTAATGCAGGTTCACTCTGTTGGCACCCTGGGCCCTTATGTAGGTGAAGTCTACCCCACAATCTGTACAAACAGTAGCTAAGTTATTTGTAACGCAGGTTCACACTGTTGGCAGCCTGAGTTCTATTGAAGGTGAAGTCAACACCACAAGCTGTGCAAACAGTAGCTAGATTATTGATAACGCTGGTTTACTCTGTTGGCATCCTGGACCCTAATGTAGGTGAAGTCTGCACCACATGCTGCGAAAACAGTAGCTAGTTTATTGGTAATGCAGGTTCACTCTGTTGGCACCCTGGACCCTATTGAAGGTGAAGTCTACACCACACGCTGTGCTAATAGTAACTAAGTTATTGGTAATGCAGGTTCACTCTATTAGCACCTTGGACCCTATTGTAGGTGAAGTTTACACTGCAGTCTGTCCTAACAGTAGGTAAGCTATTGGTAATGCAAGTTCACTCTGTTGGCACCCTGATCCTATTGTAAGTGAAGTCTACATCACATGCTGTGCAAACAGTAGCTAAGTTATTGGTAATGCAGGTTCACTCTGTTGGCACCCTGGGTCCTATTGTAAGTGAAGTCTACTCCAAATGCTGTGCAAACAGTAGCTGAGTTATTGGTAATGCTGGTTTATCTGTTGGCACCCTGGGCCCTATTGTACGTGAAGTCTACACCACATGCTGTGCCAACAGTAGCTATGTTATTGGTAATGCAGTTTCACTCTGTTGGCACCCTGGGCCCTATTTTACGTGAAGTCTACACCACATGCTGTGCAAACAGTAGCTAAGTTATTGGTAATGCAGGTTTACTCTGTTGGCACTCTGGGCCCTATTTTACGTGAAGTCTACACCACATGCTGTGCAAACAGTAGCTAAGTTATTGGTAATGCATGTTCACTCTGTTGGCACCCTGGGTCCTATTGTAAGTGAAGTCTACACCACATGCTGTGCAAACAGTAGCTAAGTTATTCTTAATGCAGGTTTACTCTCTTGGCACCCTGGGCCCTATTGTAGAAGAAGTCTAAACCACATGCTGTGCAAACAGTAGCTAAGTTATTGGTAATGCAGGTTTTTCTGCTGGCACCCTGGGCTGTATTGTAAGTGAACTCTACACCACATGCTGTGCAAACAGTAGCTAATTTATTGGTAATGTAGGTTCACCCTGTTGGCACCCTGGGTCCTATTGTAAGTTAAGTCTACACCACATGCTGCGCAAACAGTAGCTAAGTTATTGGCAATGCAGGTTTACTCTGTTGGCTCCCTGGGCCCTATTGTACGTGAAGTCTACACCACATGCTGTGCAAACAGTAATTAAGTTATTGGTAATGCAGGTTTATCTGTTGGCTCCCTGGGCCCTATTGTAAGTGAAGTCTACACCACATGCTGTGCAAACGGTAGCTAACTTATTGGTAGTGCAGGTTCACTCTGTTGGCACCCTGGGCACTATTTTACGTGAAGTCTACACCACATGCTGTGCAAACAGTAATTAAGTTATTGGTAATGCAGGGTTACTCTGTTGGCACCCTGGGCCCTGTTGTAGGTGAAGTCTACACCACATGCTGTGCAAACAGTAGCTAAGTTATTGGTAATGCAGGTTTATCTGTTGGCTCCCTGGGTCCTATTGTAAGTGAAGTCTACACCACATGCTGTGCAAACAGTAGCTAACTTATTGGTAATGCAGGTTCACTCTGTTGGCACCCTGGGCCCTATTTTACGTGAAGTCTACACCACATGCTGTGCAAACAGTAGTTAAGGTATTGGTAATGCAGGTTTACTCTGTTGTTACTCTGGGCCCTATTTTACGTGAAGTCTACACCACATACTGTGCAAACAGTAGCTAAGTTATTGGTAATGCAGGTTTACTCTGTTGGCACTCTGGGCCCTATTTTACGTGAAGTCTACACCACATGCTGTGCAAACAGTAGCTAAGTTATTGGTAATGCATGTTCACTCTGTTGGCACCCTGGGTCCTATTGTAAGTGAAGTCTACACCACATGCTGTGCAAACAGTAGCTAAGTTATTCTTAATGCAGGTTTACTCTCTTGGCACCCTGGGCCCTATTGTAGGTGAAGTCTAAACCACATGCTGTGCAAACAGTAGGTAAGTTATTGGTAATGCAGGTTTTTCTGTTGGCACCCTGGGCTGTATTGTAAGTGAACTCTACACCACATGCTGTGCAAACAGTAGCTAATTTATTGGTAATGTAGGTTCACTCTGTTGGCACCCTGGGTCCTATTGTACGTGAAGTCTACACCACATGCTGTGCAAACAGTAGCTAAGTTATTGGTAATGCAGGGTTACTCTGTTGGCACCCTGGGCCCCATTGTAAGTGAAGTCTACACCACATGCTGTGCAAATAGTACCTAAGTTATTGGTAATGCAGGTTTACTCTGTTGGCACCCTGTGCCCTATTGTACGTGAAGTCTACACCACATGCTGTGCAAACAGTAGGTAAGTTATTGGTAATGCAGGTTCACTCTGTTGGCACCCTGGGTCCTATTGTAAGTGAAGTCTACACCACATGCTGTGCAAAGAGTAGCTAAGTTATTGGTAATGCAGGTTTACTCTGTTGGCACCCTGGGCCCTATTGTAGGTGAAGTCTACACCACATGCTGTGCAAACAGTAGCTAAGTTATTGGTAATGCAGGTTTATCTGTTGGCTCCCTGGGCCTTATTGTAAGTGAAGTCTACACCACATGCTGTGCAAACAGTAGCTAAGTTATTGGTAATGCAGGTTCACTCTGTTAGCACCCTGGGTCCTATTGTAAGTGAAGTCTACACCACATGCTGTGCAAACAGTAGCTAAGTTATTGGTAATGCAGGTTTACTCTGTTGGCACCCTGGGCCTTATTGTAAGTGATGTCTACACCACATGCTGTGCAAACAGAAATTAAGTTATTGGTAATGCAGGTTTACTCTGTTGGCACCCTGGGCCCTATTGTAGGTGAAGTCTACACCACATGCTGTGCAAACAGTAGCTAAGTTATTGGTAATGCATGTTCACTCTGTTGGCACCCTGGGTCCTATTGTAAGTGAAGTCTACACCACATGCTGTGCAAACAGTAGCTAAGTTATTCTTAATGCAGGTTTACTCTCTTGGCACCCTGGGCCCTATTGTAGGTGAAGTCTAAACCACATGCTGTGCAAACAGTAGCTAAGTTATTGGTAATGCAGGTTTTTCTGTTGGCACCCTGGGCTGTATTGTAAGTGAACTCTACACCACATGCTGTGCAAACAGTAGCTAATTTATTGGTAATGTAGGTTCACTCTGTTGGCACCCTGGGTCCTATTGTAAGTTAAGTCTACACCACATGCTGCGCAAACAGTAGCTAAGTTATTGGCAATGCAGGTTTACTCTGTTGGCTCCCTGGGCCCTATTGTACGTGAAGTCTACACCACATGCTGTGCAAACAGTAATTAAGTTATTGGTAATGCAGGTTTATCTGTTGGCTCCCTGGGCCCTATTGTAAGTGAAGTCTACACCACATGCTGTGCAAACAGTAGCTAACTTATTGGTAGTGCAGGTTCACTCTGTTGGCACCCTGGGCATTATTTTACGTGAAGTCTACACCACATGCTGTGCAAACAGTAATTAAGTTATTGGTAATGCAGGGTTACTCTGTTAGCACCCTGGGCCCTGTTGTAGGTGAAGTCTACACCACATGCTGTGCAAACAGTAGCTAAGTTATTGGTAATGCAGGTTTATCTGTTGGCTCCCTGGGTCCTATTGTAAGTGAAGTCTACACCACATGCTGTGCAAACAGTAGCTAAGGTATTGGTAATGCAGGTTTACTCTGTTGTTACTCTGGGCCCTATTTTACGTGAAGTCTACACCACATGCTGTGCAAACAGCAGCTAAGTTATTGGTAATGCAGGTTCACTCTGTTGGCACCCTGGGTCCTATTGTAAGTGAAGTCTACACCACATGCTGTGCAAACAGTAGCTAAGTTATTGTTAATGCAGGTTTACTCTGTTGGCACCCTGGGTCCTATTGTAAGTGTAGTCTACACCACATGCTGTGCAAACAGTAGCTAAGTTATTGGTAATGCAGGTTTACTCTGTTGGCACCCCGGGGCCCTATTGTAAGTGAAGTCTACACCACATGCTGTGCAAACAGTAGCTAAGTTATTGGTAATGCAGATTTACTCTGTTGGCACCCTGGGTCCTATTGTAAGGGAAGTCTACACCACATGCTGTGCAAACAGTAGCTAAGTTATTGGTAATGCAGGTTCACTCTGTTGGCACCCTGGGCCCTATTGTAGGTGAAGTCTACACCACATGCTGTGCAAACAGTAGCTAAGTTATTGGTAATGCAGATTTACTCTGTTGGCACCCTGGGTCCTATTGTAAGTGAAGTCTACACCACATGCTGTGCAAGCAGTAGCTAAGTTATTGGTAATGCAGGTTTACTCTGTTGGCACCCTGGGTCCTATTGTAAGTGAAATCTACACCACATGCTGTGCAAACAGTAGCTAAGTTATTGGTAATGCAGATTTACTCTGTTGGCACCCTGGGTCCTATTGTAAGTGAAGTCTACACCTCATGCTGTGCAAACATTAGCTAAGTTATTGGTAATGCAGGTTTACTCTGTTGGCACCCTGGGTCCTATTGTAAGTGAAGTCTACACCACATGCTGTGCAAACAGTAGCTAAGTTATTGGTAATGCAGGTTCACTCTGTTGGCACCTGGGACCCTATTGTAAGTGAAGTTTACACCACATGCTGTACAAACAGAAGCTACAGTACAGCCGCCGAGTGCCCGGCCCTGACGTTTCTCGTGAGGGAGGGAGACAGCGTTGCCAGTTCAGTACCGCGAAATATAAAGAACGCGGACTACACAAAATATTTCACATGTTTTTAAGTGAGATCCTTCGTTACTGTAGACTCGTTCGTACAAGTCTATATATTGCCACGTCATATTAAAACAGGGAGGTAGTTGTGGTAACCTCAATAGTAAATATACATATATAATAAAATAAAGAAATTGCATAACTTACATTTTGCTAATCAAGTGGAGACACGCTACAGTCCTTGTAAATGTCACATTCTTCGTCCTCATCACTGACGCCTCTGCTGCCTTCTTCATTCAACGAAATAACCAACTGTTGCACACGCAATTCCACTATACCGTCGGCTTCCCTGGCTTGTTGCAAAAGTTTCCAGGTATGATTTACAACACTTTTCCACTTCTCCACCGACACCTGTTCGATCCCTTCGCGCAATAATTGTTCGACACCGGTGAGACGAAAAGTCGTGTTATTATCTCCTACAAACCCTTTTACTTAGGCCCAAATCAGTTCAATGGCATTAAAGTGGCTGTGGTAAGGTGGTAGCCTAATAACATTGTGGCCGTGAGCAGTGGCGATTGATTCTATTTCGTAAGTGCAGACACGTGGATTGTAGAGTTTCACATTCTGCATCAGTTCGGCTTTCGTCATGTCAGCAGTTATCCCTCGATCATTATTCGCTACAAGCTATTGCAAAATAACGTGTTTTCTATCGTTCGCTGTGGGTGCTTTGATTAACTGCACAGAGTGGTAAGGCGCGTTGTCCATAACAATGACAGAATCAGCACTGATATTAGGTAAAAGAGCACTTTGAAACCAAGTCTTGAAAGTGATCCCATTCATTTCTTCGTGATAATCACGGGTGCTCTTAGATCTAAAAGTTAGCATTGCCCCTGGAACAAATCCGTTCACTCTACCTACATGAAGCAAAATCAGTCTATTTCCCTTCCCAATTGGTACTTGCATTGTCCCTACTGCGGTGTCGTCTGTCCATGTCTTTGATTTTGTATGTCCAGCATTGACCCAAGTTTCGTCTAACCATATCACTTTTTCGGGACTAATCTGCAGAATTTCCCTTAAAAATCTGCCACGCCTTGCAACAATCTCGCTTCGTTCCATCACAGCTTCCCTCCCTGTTAATGTTTTATGCCTAAAACCAAGTTGTTTTAGGACTTGACTCAAGCTTGTTTTCCCCCCTTCGAATAAACCAGCTTCTTTCAAAGAAACGAGAAGCTTCTCACGATTGGGAAATTCTTTCCTCAAAATACCGATAAATATGCTGCCTAATCGCGTCCTTATCAAATATATCGGGTGATGTTTTCGGGCTAGCTCGTGGTCTTTGCTTACCAGGAGTGCGTAGCACTACAGACGGTGTATCATGTTCAACTGGACATTTTTCTTTAGTCACGCTTTTTACGGTCGTTTTCCCCACCTTCAAAGCATCACAGACTCTATCTATCACTTTCGTAACAGGAAGAAGGGGCCCTTCATTGTCTCGCTCCCTCTCCAAGTATTCACGCAGCCTATAAATGAATTCACGGCTTTGGCTCGTATAAGCACATATTTTCTTCTTCGAATCTGATGAACCGCTGGCCATATTAGTAAAGTAAATAGCCTTACACCCAGTTAACCGGTAATTCTGCACACGCAAAACAATAACATAATCAAACTAACGTGACCTGCACTGCACTAAACAAGGAGCAACTGGACTGGACTACAGAACAGAGCTTTGGCAACAACGAGCTAAATTTAGAGACTCACTTACCAGGAAAACCGCTGATTGGTGCTAGGTGACAACATTCTTCACAGTAGTAAGAGAGTCTACCAGCTTCGCCTACACAGGTAGAATTCCACTGCGATCGAAGAACTTAGGTTTTGTAACCGCAAGCTGTCAGCATAACAAAATGATGCATAAAATTGGAACCGGGGTGTGGGACTTCCATGTTACATAGTTAAGACGTTAGAGAAGAATTACAATGATAGCAAGTTTCAAGGACCTATTAACAACTTCTCACTGTCGTTGGTTTGCTATATTGTTATATATTGTTCTTTCTACCCCTCTTCCCCCACCATCGCCAAACGTCAGGGCCGGACAGCGGCTGGACTGTAGTTTATTGATAATGCAGGGTCACTGTGTTGGCACCCTGGACCTTATTGGAGGTAAAGGATACACCACATGCTGTGCTAACTGTTGCTAATTTATTGGTAATGCAGGTTAACTCTGTTGGCAGCCTGGGTTTTATTGTAAGTGAAGTCTACACCACATGCTTTGCAAACAGTAGCTAAGTTATTGGTAATTCAGGTTCACTGTGTTGGCACCATGGACCTTATTCTAGGTGAAGCCTACACCGCTTTAGTGATAACCTTTTACATCAAATCGCCAACATTTTAAAAGGATGTTTAAGGGCCGATTGTTTAATCTTAAAGCATTTGATCTCATTGCACCGGGTTTAGCTGATTTTCGCGCGGGCTGAAATCAAAATGTTTCACGTGAGACAATGTTCAAACACATCTTCATTGGTGGTACCGGTAACTACTAAGTTTTCACCTTTACAACCATCATTATTTGACTCCTGTGCTTGTATGGCTTTTGGAAAGTGCAGTTCGCAGGGACTAAACACATGAAAATAAATAAAATAAATCTCTACTTAGTATAAAACAAAGCCCTCGAATCTTGGATGATACGGGTAAACTCGAGAACCACTGGATGGATTTTGAAGCGGTTTTCACCATTCTGTAAAGGATATCTCGAGGATGATTTATGTAGAAAATAATTTGTTCAAAAGAAGCCGAACAGTAACGATTTCAGTGGAAAAGTCGAAAAAAAAACTGGCGTCCGAGCGCTTTGTAAGCTTACGCTGGTCAAACCGTTAAAAATATCTAAATACTATGAGTGTAAGAATTGTTCAGCATGAAAAGTTCTACAAAAAAGTCCGCGACAGCATATGTCTATCTTCAATACATCGCCCACTATAAGTGTTTTTACGTTTTAATTTCTTCCAACCGTGTCCATTCAACTACTGAGGCGACAGTTTACGAGCTAGCTAAGGGCGAGTCTATCATCCCTGTTACAGCCTAGCTAGCGGGCGAACCTATTGCCCCAGATACAGCCAGCAGCAAACCATTGAGTCGTGTTAAGACTTCTGAGAAGGGTGGTTGTGTTTGGAGTTTCCCTGGAAGTGTAACTCGGGTTTTCTTCATTTCGCCTATGAAACACAGTCAAGTTAAGATTGGACGGAAGGGGGATTTGAGTTTCATTCACCTTGCCTTTCCCTGGAAGTGCAACTCACACTTCGCCTGTGAACTTTTCGTTCCGCAAAATTCACAGTCAATTTAAGATTGGACGGAAGGGGGATTATATTATATTAAATTATACTGATTGGCGTATAATCTCTACTTAGTATAAAACAAAGTCCCCGATTCTTGGATGTCACGGGTAATCTCGAGAACCACTTAATAGATTTTGATGCGGTTTTCACCATTCTGTAAAGCATATCTCGAGGAAGGTTTCTGTAGAAAATAACTTATTTATGACGAAAGGAAGTCAAGCACTAACGATTTCAGTTAAAAGGTAGAAAAAATTTGCATCCGTGCGCTTTTTAAGTTTACGCTGGGCAAACCGTTAAAAATATCAATATACTATGAGTGTAAGAATTGTTCGGCATGAAAAGTTCTACAAAAAATCTCGGGAGAGCATATATCTATCTTCAATACATCGCCTTCTATAAGTGTTTTTACGTTTTCATTTCTTCCAACAATCTCCATTCAGTTACTGAGGCGACAGTTTACGAGCTAGCTAGGGGCGAGTCTATCACCCCAGTTACAGCTTAGCTAGCGGACGAGCTTATTGCCCCAGATACAGCCAGCAGAAAACTGTCGAGTCGTGTTGGGTTAAAAACTTTAGAGAAGTTTTCACCTTTACATCCATCATTATTTGACTCCTGTGCTTGTATGGCTTTTGGAAAGTGCAGTTCGCAAGGACTAAGTGCAACTCGGCTTTTCTTCATTTCGCCTGTGAACTTATCGCTCCGCAAAATTCACAGTCAAGTTAAGATTGGACGGAAGGTGGAGTTGTGTTTTACGCACCTCGGCATTCTTAAATTACGTCTAACGAGAATTTGTTGCACATGCATCTCCATGATAATATAATTAATAGTCCAGTCAGTGATTTTAACCCATCATGCCGAGACGTAAAACGGATATTGGTCGTTGTTCATTGATATTGGAAAAAAGTTAGCGCTTACCACGTAATGCATTCATAACTGTTCCCGGGCGAAGCCGGTTTGGGTTGCTAGTACATTAATAAAAGAAGCTTAATACCTATTATTTTGTAGCTATTCTCTTACCGGCAGCTTCAAAATACATGAGAACTGTGAGCTACCACAGTATTCTCAACATGTTAAAGGGTATGAGATAAAACCTGACTGATTCTTCAGTGGTCAATTCAGAAACTTCCTTTACCTACAAAACCACGTACTGTTGTTGTAATTACATAAGCCTCACATTGATCATAACAAACATTCTATGCAACATGTATAGAAAACTTACTAAATCTGCTGTTGATCATTCTGTGAACAGATACCTTAGGGACAATAACGTAAAACATGTGGATTGGGAATGAGTTCAGAGCACAGTCCACAAACAAAAAGCCCCGTGCTGTAGCCAACTGTATCACATGCTATAACAATACTGTAATAGATCACCAGCTGTAGCTATAGGGTGTACATTCACACATTCCTTTCTTTTATTTGTGGAAAGCATTTTTCTTTTATAGTCAAGGGAGGACAATATTGTGGCAACAATTTCAGGAACTATCAGGGACAGAAGAATTAACGAGTATCCAAATCACTAAACGAGGCCAAACCGCCTGATAGGAATGTCAGACGGATTGCTGAACAAACGGAAGTTGAATCACACACCATATGTCACACAACTTGTCCAAAACAACAGTGGTAGGAAGGTTCTGATAGCTAAGGTACTCCTTTGACAACAACAAAAATATTTGGCAATGTCTTCCACAACAAAATATGCTGTTAATAGGGTGTATGGTTACCACTAACGGCCGCACCTGCTTCTCAGCGACCTGGCATGCTCTCTATCAGGTGGTCTAAGAGCTCTTGTGGCAGTCTATCCCATTCCTTCCAAAGGGCAATGCTAAGGTCTTGGAGGGTCCTTGGTGGTGGCTGATGGGATGCAATTCGCCTCCCCAATGCATACCAGGCATGTTCTACAGGTTTCAGATCCGCAGAACTCGCTGGCCAGTCAATGCGATGAATGTCTTCCCCAGCCAGAAATTCATCCACCAGAGCAGCGCGGGGCGGTAGGGCATTATCGTCCATTAAGAGGAAGTCTGGCCCAACCTCTGGAGAGTCGAACATGTGGTCTCAGTACCTCATCCCTGTATCTCCGAGTGTTCAGTGTTTCTCGGACCACCCATGTAGATGTACAGGTCCGTACGGCCATTCAACATGTTGCCACCGCACACCATGACACCACCACCACCATACTGGTCTCGTTCCACGATGTTCCTGTGGTTGTATCGGCTACCCGGTTCTCTCCAGATTAATGTGCGACAGGAATCGTTTTGCAAACGGAAGCGGGATTCATCTGTGAAGAGCACATGCCTCCATTCATTCATGCTACAGTTTCGACGTAGTCGACTCCACAGTAAACGGGCCCGTCTCTGTGCTGGAGTGAGCGGGACGCTCACCGCTGGACGTCTGGCAAACAGCCCTGCTATTCTGTGCCTCCGGTACGCAGTTTGCTGGGAAACGGCAACCCCTGAGACGGCTGCAAGCTCCGCCGACAATTGTCTAGCTGTTGCACTCCGATTTTGTCAGGCGGTTAAAGCCAGATATCGGTCCTGCTGTGGGATGGTTACTGTTGTTCGGCCTGGTACTGGCCTACGACTAACATCTCCTGTGTCTCGAAATCTTCTTGAAATGACTCTCTGTGGCACATTCAATGATACGGCGACTTTGGTCTGTGTCTGGCCTGCTTCCAGGCGGCCGAGTATTGTACCCTGCAAGACGGGGTCCAAATGGCGTCGTTGTGCCATTATGTTGTCACGTTCACCACAAGGATACACTCCGCACACTATAACAGGGCAAACACGACTGAGGGAATATGGGGTGCAGGCACTGGCTGCGTTTTCCTTGCGGTTACGCTGCTAGTCAAAGCAGGGAATACTTTCCTATACAGAGCGAACACGTAAGGTTTATTAGGTGCACATGTCGTGCGATTTGAGGTCTATGCCCTGTTGCCCTGCTTATTTGTAACTTAAGCTTAACATTTGTACACTAGTGTAGTTCAGAATAAACAGTACTTAAATTTTATTTTGTTAAGTAATTCATTAGCATATTTCATTTTCTTCAGTTTCAGCCTGCTCAACATTTCATATTCCAATTATTCTTTCATTTTTCTTTTTGCCCATTGTCCTCTCCAGACAGTGGCTTCTGCTTGCTCTGTGCTGTTGTCAGATGCTTCTTCAAAACTACCTGCAACAATAACACATGTTAGAAAATAACAAATGATCTGTGGAGTGTACTTTAAAACAAGTTAATTCTCACCATGGTTCAGCATTCATTTAGCCTTAGGGCATAAAGTGCACTTGTAAATAAATAATAAGTAAAAGTCGAGGGAGTTATCATGCTAAATAATTTCTTTTACTTTTATCATTATTATTAGGGCAGGTTTTAAGTTTATTGCTTGGTAATGAGTAGCTTCTTCCTACGTTTGATGCTGGAACTAACCAGATGCCATCAGAAGATTTCATTCCCCCCTCCCTCCCCCTTTCAATTAAATGTGGTCTGGTGTAACAAATTCCTCAGAGGTTTTCTGATCATTATATCAAAATGTAGCCATAATTTAATTTTAGACTGGGGTAAACCATGCTACTGAACATGTTGTCCTTAAATAGCAATCTCAGCATAGTTCCTGTAAACAGATAAGTTTGCCTCTTCTCTGCGGCATGCTTAGAAGACGTAGCGTTGGACAGTACCTATAAGGTTTTCTTAAAATTAGAAGAACAATCAATTCAGAACCCTAAATACATTATAGAGATTTAAATTATGGAAAGTTTTCAGTTTCTCAGGCCAAATAGTGTGTATCTCAAATAAAGTCACACCTTCCACGTACACCCGAGTGCAAGGCGCTGATGACCATGTCCGAATCCCCAAAATGAAGCAGAAACAAAAGAAGACGGCTGAAACCCTGTCAGAGATTGGTATCAAGTTGCCTTAACATGACCTGTTCATCAGTAAGCTGTTGTTACCCAGGCTCTTGGTTACTCATGAGCTGCCCCCAATACACTATAAGACTTAGCGTGGCCGTGCTTCTCGTCACGTGACAACTTGCTTGCTGGTGACGTCACATGGAGGGAACATGCCGTCACCATAAGGAAGTTGGCTTGCAACAGTAGAATGCATACTTGTAAAAATCGCGCGTCTAGCTAGAATAACGTTGTATACTTGATTTATTTTATCGTGCCTTGTGGTTAACCATGAGTAAGGGCAGTAAATAGAAAGTTATCTGTGCTTTCTCACAGTGCACTCATTGGGGAACCAAAACCGTCGGTTTTGCTGTTATATGGCACAGGTTTCCAAAAGGAGAGAGGAACTCAGACGAGTGTGGGTGCTACGCTGTAACGGAATTGACGAATTCAACCCCGATAACGCTCGAGTGTGTTCTATACATTTCCGTCCAGATGGCTATGATCGAGATTTAAGAAATGAACTTTTGGGATTACCATAGAGAAAAATATTGCGTGCGGATGCTGATCCATCTATTACAGTTCTCGGCTCAAGCTACAGCCCAAGCATCTTCACGGACCAAATGGCAGAACGAGGTATTTGTTTAATTATTGAGTGTACGGGTAATTTTATTTGGTTCAATAAATATATTGATCGGTATTTGAAGCAATTGACTATCTTATAGGAAGCTACAGTACTTATTTTATGCGGCAAAAGCAGGTGCGATTCACTAAAATTCAATGTAATTACGGTATTCTTAGTATTTGTTAATTAACCATTTAGATTTTACTCTCGTACGTGCTGTAGAAATCATGAAATAGAACTCTTATTTACACTCTACAGCTTACCAGTGGCAGAGAATAGCGTCATAAAGCTAGGAGCGTGAGGAAACGGGCACTATCGACTTTGGGGACTTTGTCACCTAAAATCGGAAACACAGAATCGCTGTAAAATGATAAAATTATACAACTCCGAAAACGGTTGAGGCTTGGCAAATATAAATGTGGATATAAGACGAAGGGAAGCGGCTCTATGATAGTTTAAAACCCCAAACCCTTTCGGCGCAAGTACACTTGGGTGCTCTTAGATAGTAAAAGCTCTCTCCACATGTTTTACTGCAGGGCAGATTAGATGTTTATTCAGAGGTAAAAAAGAGGGACAAATGGTCTTTAGAGGACATAGCAAATGCCCTCGCAGTAAGATCACTTTCGAAGAAAGCATACGAATATTTGAGAAAACGCAACATTCCACTACCAATGCCGTTCAACTCAACAGAAATTGATTCGGCATTTTAAGTGCAGACCTGGAATTCTGAGAGAGGTACTTTGTCTGTTGAAAGCCAGAGCAGAAAATCACAAGGACTGAGAGAAAATTACAGTTTCGTCGTTTGATCAAATGAATATTGACGGCCAAATATCCTACGATTCATCAGACGATCGCATATTAGGGCCCCACAGTAACGCCCAGGTAACTATGGACCGAGGGCTGTTTGCTAAATGGGAGCAGCCTGCTTTTTATGACTTCCATATGATAATGACTTCGGAGTTGTTACAATACATTATTAGCCAGATTGAGGGTTGTGGCATTCGTATTTTCGCAGTAGCTACTGATATGGGATGGAAAAACACTTAAGTCTGGAAGGAACAATATGTAATCAGTAATAAAAGTTTTTTCAGCACTCCAGTGGACAGTAACAGAAATGTGTGGGTTTTCTGTGATGTACCCCATCTGTTGAAATTGTTAAGAAATCACTTTCTCGATGAAGGTTTCGTGTTGGACGATGGCTCATAACTTCAGAAGAAGACGATAGAAGACCTATTAGAGACTCAAAAGGGGAACATATGTGTGGAACAAGTCATTCCTTTGCAGGACGATACAGACCATCAATGCTAGTGACAATATGCTAGGGCCAAGTCTTGCAAGTGTATACTAACTGAAATGCTTTTTGATAAAACTTGCACAATAACTGTTAGGTTCTTTGCCATGTAGCCGTAGCCGTAAGAAAACTATGAATGCGGGGTTGAATTACCATTAGTATGTTATTTTATTCCATGATTCCTTCAGTGCAAGTTTACAAGCCATCTGTAAGCTATAATTCCACCTACGCAAAGGAACATCTATGTGACACAAATCATTTCTTTGCAGGACGATACACACCATCACACGGATATTAAGATTGAGGAATCTTCCATTCCGGATACCGCTCCATACATCAAAACAGAAACATCATCTTCAGATCTGAAGGATGTAAGTATTTTCATGCTTATATTCAAGATATGTCCGTATCACCTAACAGCAATTCGGGATTGAGACTTGTATTCTCACAATTATGTTAATTGGACATGACAATTGGAAGCGTTTGACTGTTAGTGCCTGCTCTATTCTTCTTTGCAAGCTGTGTGCTCCCGTACACAAGCAGACACATAATTCTTAAAGTTACTAGCATGCCCTAAAATAGACTCCCTATAGAGGCATTTAATTTTTGAACATTAAAATATTAAATTGCAGTGGATTATGAAGAAATGCATTATATAATATTCTGAAGGATGATTGATTTATGCCATCATTCTCAAACGTTATGCTCGTATGGGCAGTATAGTAGCTTGTTACTCAATGATATGTGCACGTGTTTGACCGTAGGACCTGTTATGGTCTATTGTATTGTCGTCTGCCCCTCTCTTATGGTCTTACGGATAAAAGAATTAAAAGTGAAAGTTCATTTGTCCTCAATCCTTAATGCTATTACTTCCATTAGGGCACTGATTTTAGCATTTTCAATCGCTCTAAATTTAACATGGTCTCTAAAAGTGTATTATAAGTTTCACCACTTATCTGTATGAAGTTTACCTCGAGCACTAGGGTGTGATGAACAGTAGAAAGTCATTCAGCGAATATATCTACACTTCAGCTGAGCTGTGCTGTACAATTACATGGTTTGTAATTTGTGTAAAAGTATAAGGTGATGATACTGACAAAAATTATTCCATCTTATCCCCAGAATGTAAAAGAAGAAAATCAGAATGAAGAAGCAGATGGAAGTGGAACTCACTTAAATGAGTAAGTGGTAAACGTACAAACAACATGTTACCTTATATTTCCCCGCTTTGTAGGAATGTTAATGTTTTTCCATTTTTTAATGCGCGTGCTAATCTTTCAGTTTCAAAATGAATTTCCCGCGTTATTAATTCATTATTATTCAGGGCAAACTCATAAAATATGTGTATAGAGATAATTAACCATGCCACAAAGTTTTGAGTGAGTTTCATATTGTGGCTTAAGGTCTAACACTTAATTTCACACAACGAAATGACACTATATTAATTTCGCTCATACGCAAATACTAGCAATATGGCAACGGACTAGTGGTGTATTTTATAAAGGAGAAGAGGTTGGAATGTGTCGCGGCTATCTCGCTGACTCCTGTTGCTAACTGAAGTGTTTACCATTTTTCTCATTCAGTAAGTGTTTAGTTAACGTAATACAGGGTGTCTATAAAAGAACTCCGGGGTTTTGACACAAAATATTGTAATGAAGTAAAAAAGTTATATTAATGTTTAATACATGATCGGAAAGGTTGCATTTTAAAGTTTTTTTTAATAATTTAATAAAGTTCAATATGAGCCCCGTTAGTGGCACGGCACACATCGTAACGGTATTCCACCTCTTCCAATGTCCTGGCCAGCATGTCTGGGGGGACGGATGCCACACAATTGATTATTCGTTCCCTGAGATGGCCAACATCATGAATTTACTCCGCATACACAAGATTCTTGATATGCCCCCAGAAGAAAAAGTACAACAGAGTCATATCAGGGTTCCTTGGAGGCCATAGCATAGGTCCTTCCCCTCCAATCCACCTGTTGCAGAGTAGAGCGTCAAGTGCCTCACGCACCCAACTCCAGACTGCGTCTTGTCAATGATTTCTTACGGCTTCGAAGGCATGAAGCTTGGATTCTGTCAACATTCTCTTGTGACACACGCGGCCTACCAGGCGACTTTTGTTTTAAAACACTCCCTGTTTGTTTGAAAGCACTTAACCATTGGCGAAGGGTTTTATCCGTAGGCGGGTCAACACCATAATTACGTCGAAAGTTTCTTTGTACCGTAACAACAGAATTAGTTTCTATTAGCCAAATAACGCATTGAGCCTTTTGTTGCGGCGTCGCCATAGCGCGGCAATCCAGACAGCACTGACTTCGGCTACGTTGTTTCAAGGTCAACGCTCCGCAGCGCTGCCGTCTGTTGATGAAAATATTCCCAATTCGTATGAGTAAAACTTGATGAGCTACTCGTTTCAGAGAAATTAACTGCATTTTGCTATCTTCCACAGTTGTTAAGATATGAATTTTTAAAACCCCGGAGTTCTTTTATAGAAACCCTGTATTACATTACCACCGCGGAGGATGAATATCAAAACATAACCCTATAAATGAAAGGATTACGTTAAAACCCATTCATCGGGATGTGAACAACTCCAGTTGATCCCATCCACACAAAACATGTATACCAGGTCAAGCCATCAACCATTGGCATCCACTTGGGAACATGATCTCAACAGTTAAGCAATCACTTCACTGCACGGCACAAGGATAAAAAGCAAGTCTGACAAAGTCAAATTGTAGAGGCTACGTCATTTCATTATGAAAATAATTAATGACGTATCGTGACGCCCCAATTAACTCGCATTTATACACAACAATTGTCAATAGAGGCCTAGAAATGATTTTGGAATACTGTGTACTGTGGATTGCAAGTACAGGTAAAGAATTTTTAAATACTACTTCGGGAGATTAAGCCATTGTGGTGATAAAAGTAAACGTTCAGATTAAATCGTGCCAGTTTAAATGTGGGACGCTAGATAAAGCGCTAGCAATATACTCCGTGATAAATTCTTCATGACATATGACATTGTTCTCCTGACTGAGATATTGCTAATGAACGAATGGACTGGTCGAGGTAAGCAGTGGAATGCCGAGAGTTGGATAAGTGTGCGCTGCGTAGTGTGGTTCTTAAAGAGTTGCTACCTTCTGTACATTATAACAGACCACACCATATGTAATATGTGCCAGGTAAATCAATAATCTCTACAAAATGGATTTAGCCCTAAATAGTGCACTCCATTCATCTATAAGGTTTTCATTAGTGAAGTATGATACAACTTATATATTGCAACTAGGCTAATATATTGCCAATTAATTTGTGTCGAATGAACACATCGCTAGTTGCTTGTTGTTAAGTTACCCGTGCTCATAAGTAGAGTGGTACTATCCCAGGGGTAACTGAATAGGCAACCCGCGATACATCCAGGGGCAAGGTCGTGTGAACTCCCGAACGAGTAATCTGAGGAAGTCGTGTGAGGGATCGAACGAAAGGGCTCCATCCTCTCTGACCGGGACAAGTCTTTTTTCCCTTAAGATAAAAACCACTCGCACCCCCGGGAAATTAAGGTTTATTAGTGCTCATGCTCACCTAGGCTCCTCTTAGATGGCGGGGCATTCAAACTTTATGGTAGATGCTTGCATACGCCCTTCTGTACTCCCTAACCCCATGCCCCACCATCCATACACCCGGAATTCCCTAAAATTCCAAACAAATGTTCCAAGATCCGTACCATCACTTAATAAAAATGGTAACAAATTGAAGTTGCCACACACATGCATAACCTGCGGGGCAAATTTTACTAAGGTAGGGACTTAGACGGTACACATTGTGTTCCATAGTGGTGACAAGGGTCACTCCTGTGGTCCATGCGGAGCCAAATTTACTGCGAAAGGCAGTTTAAAGAAACACATGATGATTCATAGTGGTCTCAGGCCATTCTCCTGTATTATATGCGAAGCAAAATTTACTCAGAAAGGGCACTTGAAATAGACATCGAAAGAGTTATTCTGATATGGTGAACAGACAACAACGAACTAATGAGCATAATGTTGTGATAGGCACCATGGATCCCTCAAACTCAGATCTACAAGCAGGGGAAAGACGTGCTTGGTTATATATGGGAAAAGTACATCAGCAAACCACAAACGAGAAAATCATCAGGCATATGCAGGGGCAAGGGATCACATGTGACATACAATGTGAAGATCTGCAAATTAAAGGATACTTCAAAGCCTTTAAAATTGGCATTCCGTTGCACGAATTGCAACGGGTAAGCACACCTCAGTTTTGGCCTTCTGGAATACAGATCAGACAATATCGGTTTCGGAGGGGTAGAACAACGGGAGCCCGTTTCGACTAACAGAATCTACTCTGCTGCCATCAACAACCATACCACAGACTGCACGACTCTAACTACGATTAAGACACTACTATGGAATATAGAAGGTCTGAAAAGCGCTAGCAATATACTCCCTGATAATTTCTTCATGACATGACATTGCGCTCCTGACTGAGACATTGCTAACGAACGTATGGACAAGTCGAAGTATGTACACTCTCCATCATTTCGCAGCACAGCAGCATATGGGCAGACCTAAAGGTGGCATTCCGTGTCTATTAAATCCTAAGTAGTCCCTTTTCCAAGTCTTGAACTCTTCAGAACATATTTTGTTCATAAAAACAACATTGTGCTACGTAGCATGTCTATACTATCAGCCGCATACCCCAGCGACTGATATCATCGTAGGAATAGGCTACATACTACGACATGTGAATCGAAACGACCCTCTGATTCTAGCGGGAGATTTGAATTGCAGAATTGACTTGTCTGACGATAGAACCAAAAGTGTGATGTAATTTATGGAGGAAGAAGGTTTAAAGCTAATTATCCAGAAGGACAAGGTCACATACATAACACATAATGGTAGTAGCACAATAGACCTGGTTTTTACGAATATGCAATCCATTCGACCATCCCACCAGATGATCATCCCTCTTGTAATTAGGAAGCACCTGCCAGTGGTAACTATCTTCAATCTTCTGTATCAAGATAACCACAACACAGACGCAACAACATACCCTACTAGGGGCATCGATATCACCAACATCCAAAACGCAGATCTCACCGTTATACATGAAATAATCAGTACGGGAAATACAGACGAAGCTGTCCAAGAATTGGACCAAATAATACAGCATGCAATTCAATATGTAAATTCATTTCAAAGAAAAGGGAAACCATGGTTTAACGTTGACTGCTACAAAGCACGGAGGGAAGCATTGAATAAGCTGCACACAGCCCTGAAGAGCCCTTCGACAGAAAACCTCAAAATCTATGCAGATTGTCGCAGAGCATACAAGCAACTCATCAAGCAAAGGAACCGGGTGAGTTAGCCGTGGTCGTTACGGCATGACTACTGGCAGTTGCTCACATCCGTGAGGCAAGGAAGTTCGAATCCCCCCGCCGGCCACCTTGAAGGTGGTCTTCTGTGGTTTCCCTTCTTCCTTCCAGGCAAATGCCGGGGTTGGTCCCTAACTATAGGCGTCAAAGCCGCTACCTCCCATCTCCTCGTCCTTACATACCAACTTTCCTCCCCAACGGTATTTGTAGCTCACCAATTGGGTGTCCGTCTCGAAGCAGCTACAACACTGGCGAGCCGAACATGTCCTCGGACACTCACGGCACTCAAGGCCATACGCTGAAAAAAAATCAAGCAAAGGAAAACAGTACATCAAGAAATGCTAGACGTTAAGAAAATTGAAGAAGCCGAATGCCATCCTTATCAAATACTGAACCAAAGAAAGCCAAAATCCCCCCGAGACATTCCCATAGAAGCATGGGAAAGGCATATGCGTCTCGTACTACAAGCAAAAGAAACTCGTCCACCCAGAGTACCAACATCAGAAATAACCGAAATAGTGCCCATAACAGCAGAGGATATCGAAGACATTGTCCACAATATGGGCATTGGGAAAGCTTGTGGCCCAGACCAGATATACAACAAACATTTAAAAGCAGCAACACCTTTACTGATGGTAACTTGGCATCTTTGATGAACGAATGTCTACAGAGAGGAAGAATTCCAGACAGCTGGAGGAGATTCAGCATCGAGATATTGTATAAGGGCAAAGGTGACATGGGAGATCTGGAAGCGTATAGAGGCATTGCCCTCGAATGTAATATTTTCAAAGTTTTTACAAAGATTCTTACAAGCAGACTAACAATGCTTGTAGACCAACATATTCCTGAGGTGCAATTTGGTTTATAGGAGGGGTAGATCTACCCTATAAGCAGTGAAATGTTTTCAGCAAGATATTGAGGCAGCACACATCGTACCAGGCGGAAAAGTCATGTAATTTTCATTGATTTTTCAAAAGCTTTTGACATGCTGATCTGGACTGTTCCTTCGACAAAATTAGAACAATTGATTGGAAAAGATCATTACATTACAGCAATAATAAAATACATTCTTTTGGACAACAACGTCATCATACAGGATAGTACATCAAGATCCGCGAACATAACACAGCCTAATGGAATTCTCCAAGGGGATCCACTAAGCCCCCTCTTGTTTAGCATAACTACAGCAGATGTGACTCAGTGCATAACTGATGGAGTAAGGCTGTATGTATAAGCCGATGATATGGTGCTCGCAGCAACTCGACGAGATGAACTACAAAAATATTTCGACCTTATGGTATCATGGGCAGAGGACAATGACCTCAAGTTGAATGACCATAAGTCTGTGTACATGGTTTTTAGAAAAGGGGGCAGGCACGCAGCGACGGACCAAATAACTTATAAAGGTAAAGCCCTGGCAAGAGTTAGTAGTTTCAAATACTTGGGAGTTATTTTCCAAACATAGGTAATGTTTTTACTCAACACATAGGTGATAGGACCGCCTCAGCAACCAGAGCAATGTCAGACATTAGGGATCTACGGAGAATGTCTGTTCAAGTCCTGATGAAACTTTTCAACATACGATCCAACCTGTTGTCACCTATGGTTTGGAACTTATATGGGAACACCTGAACACCAACAACCTGCGACAAATAGAGAAAGTAAAAGCAGCATACCTAAAGAGGACGCTGGGGCTATCGAAATACTCACGGTCCCGATTAGTATATGTATTGACAGGAGAACCCTTTATGATTGAGGAACTTCGTTTCAAGATGCATTTACAATTCACAACCCGCTACGGAAGACTACTAACGGAACTCCAACGAAAGAGACAAGACATATGGCCAGATTTCTTCTCGACAGATGCCATGATGACCAAAGAATGTATGAGGGCCAACTACGAATTGCGACATATAGTAACACGAATGGCCGTGCATGGCTTCCATTTTAAAATCTGCAAGACAAAGACTCACCATGACCCCTACCATGACTGTGTATGTGATCACTGTAACCGCCTATGCGACAGATCCCATGTAATTAGGTGCCCTATCAGAAGAATATCTATTACGCCGTTTTGCATAGACGTGTAGTTTGTTTAAGGAACCATCTATGGTATATTATTGATGTAATATTTTCTCTTATGTTTTCTGTATGGCCATTGGGTGCTCTAATAAAATTATTATTGATCTATAGGGCTCTGAAGCCACATTCCTGTGATACATGTGGATCAAGCTTTGCTCGGAAATGTTTCCTGAAACAACACATGGTTATTCATAGTGGTATAAGGCCTCATTCCTGCAGTACATGCAGAGCAAACTTTCTTCGGAAAGGTGACCTAAAGAGACACACGTTGATCCATAGTGCTAAAAAGCCTTATTCCTGTGATGTATGCGGAGCATACTTTGTTCGGAAAGGTATATTAAAAGCACACTCAATGATTCATAGTGGTACAAAGCCCCATTCCTGTAGTACATGCGGAGCGAACTTTGCGGCGAAATTTATCCTGAAGGAACACATGATGATCCATAGTGGTATAAAGCCTTATTCCTGTGATGTATGCGGAGCAAACTTTGTTCAGAAACGATATTTAAATGCACACACAATGATTCATAGTGGTCTTTTGCCACTTTCATGTGATATATGTGGAGCGAGCTTCGCTCGGAAACATAATCTAAAGAGACACACGATGATTCATAGCGGTCGCAGGCCACACTCCTGTGACACATGTAGAGCTAGCTTCGCTCGGAAAAGTGACCTTAACAAACACATGATGATGCATAGTAGTGTAATGCCTCATTCCTGTAGTACATGCGGAGCGAACTTTACTCGGAATCATGATTTGAAGAAACACACAATGATCCATAGTGGTATGTAGCCATATTCTTGCGATACATGTGCAGCAAAGTTTACTGAGAAAGGCAGTTTAACTTCTAGAGTCCTGAAACAAATGGTTTGTAGATGGATATTTTGAATATTATGTTTTTGATAGACAACGCCTTTAGTAAGGTAAATGTGCAATCACATTAGTTTTTGTAACTTTTCTAAAGGGTATAACTGAAGGTCCTCATATGTGGACCTCAGTTCTTTATTGATATGTTCATACCAGAACATCTAGATTTATATACTTCATTGAACAGACCTATCATTGTTATTGATAATGATGAATAGAAACTGTGTTCAAGGCAGAATGTTTGATCTAACTGGACTGCTTATAAAATATATTGAGACCAAAGTGTATCTGATAAACAACCATCTACTGCTTGTAGTTAAAGTGACAACAGCTGTGTTCTTCTTAGTAAAGAGTGATAAAAGAGCTATTCTTTCTTCAGGCTATTCTTGCTTTAGGGACTGGGTAAAGTACTTCACACTGAAAAAGTGGAAATGTTCATTACAATAATTGCATGTGATATGCAACAAAATCAGCTCTATTTATATAAATTAGAATAAATTCTTGGTCGTTGTGTTAGTTAGTTATCGTAGCTTTAAGGGGCTTATACGTGCACTTTGGTTTAGCCTTTTTAGTCCACTATTGCAGGTTTAGTTCCAATTCATATCAACAGTTTTTAAGAATCTTAAATCCAACTGTCTTTTTATGGTAAATTTGACAACACAATAAATAATTCCTGTGGAACAAACGTTTTGCACCTTGGCATTTTTGGAGACTATTAGCAAATGTTGGGACTTTTAACCCCATTTCAGTAATCAGAATGACTGTATTTTAATTTCCACTTCCTAAGTTGCAACTATCCAGTCATATCCATATCTAGTATGGAATTATATTCAATAATGTTGAGTGTTTAATGGATCTTTATGCAGATGCTCATTCTCTTCCTCCTTTGAATTTTAGATTAGGTCATGCTAATTGTTCAGCAAATTCCAACAATTTTGACAGCTTGAAATCCAAAACAAAACTTAAATGGTTTTCATAGGGTGGTAGATTTCACTGTAATAACTATTGTAGGCACTTGTTCATCCAAAAATTTTAAATCGTTTTACTTCTGGCAAGACGCACAGATTCCCTGCTATGAGAGAAATCCTAAAACAAATGTACATATATAAGCTAATGGGACACTTAACTGCCTAGAATATTGTCATTCTAATTAAGATGGGCCAATGTAAGCAAATAAGGATTATCTATTGCAAAAGATTTCGACCAATAGAATAAGTTCCAATCCCTCCTGTTGTATCATTAAATAACATAGCTTTAGTGAGTTGTTAAGCAAATAGCTATTTTGATCTTTCTATTTTCTCAGCCATGAATCTCAGACCTTAGTCAGGGAGATAAAGATTTAATTACATTATTTTATTTTATTATTCTTACTGTGCATGTTTACTCTTCTATTTCATTAATTTTATTTTTGAATGTATGTATGCATGTTTTGCAAGTGTTGATTGATTGTGTGTCATAGATATAAAAGATTTGGAAGCTTTCAGCTGGTCTACAAGATTATTGTTGGAAGTAAGTCTCTCATATTAGTGGCAACTTTGTTCCTGAAAGTTGAACTATTTATTGTTTTATCCTAGTCAGTTTCCAGCACAAGTACTGTTACCCAGAAGGAAAACAAAATGTCCATGTGCAAATAGCAGATGACTTGCCAGATATAATTTTTGTCTTTTGCTTGTTAATTGAAGAGAGCTGAGGTTGTGTTCTGTTGTTTATGAGTCATGATAACTGAAAGATTTCTTACTGCTAACTGCTGCACGCGATTGTTGAAAGATTATACAGATTACTCGATTAAGAGAGGTTACTCTATTACTGGTTTGTTTTAAGAATATGTTCCAGTTGCTTACTCCATAGAATAACATTGTGAATTAATTATTCTCTCTTGACAATATTGATTCTTAGCAAAAAATTTCCAATTTTTTTTTCTTAAATGTTATAGATATTTTGAGTTAATATTGAGTAAATACTGTAGTTGCTTTGTGTTGTGCATCTTTACGAACAAACAGTTCCCTAAATGTTGCTCGGGGACCGTATTAAAATCTGAAAAGATTTGTAAGATGCATGAACATTCTCGAGAATTTAGCATATTTAAGCAACTTGCAAATATCAACTAATTTTTTATTCTATACAAGCAAATGCCAGGCTGAGTTTTGTAATGTTATTGAACAGGAAGTAGTTATTACTTTTTTTTAACTCTTTAAAACATTTTTTAAGCATTTTCTTAATTCGGTATGATTGCATTTTCAAAATCTGGAAATAAACAGTTTTTACATAATGAGCTTTTGAAATCAATCACTAAGTGAGAAATATTACCTAATTTATTCTTCTTTCAACTTGTAATTAACTTAGCTATTTGAGTCGTGGGTGTTTCTGTTTAATATTGAGAATAACAGGACCTATGCACCAATATGCAATTGGTATTTGAGCAAGAGGAAATTATATTTATGGCTAGGAATAGGCTAAATACCGGTAGTTTGAAAATCGCTCCTTGAAACATTTTTCTAAATATAAATTAAACATAATATGCATAAACTAATGAAGATAGAAATTTGGGAACTTCGCTTAGGGTCCCCTGGTTCTCCTGTGCTAGATTGTATGTAACTATTCCACTGGATTTCAGGTAATTATCTTCAGTGGCATACAGGATATTCAAAATATGTTATTTTCGGAGATTAGATCTCGACTCCTAGAAAAATAATTTTAAGAAAAGTTATACTCCTTCTGTTTGTTATTCTTGACATGTGAATATGACATATTTTTCTCGTCTTCATGTCTTGTCATCTTCACATGTTCAGAGTAACAAAACAAATGATTACTACACTGATTACTCAGCAGATATGTTTGCTCCAAGGAGGGCTATGTCCTTCAAAATATCAACTTAAAACTTAAAATGCTCAGACAGAAGGGTTTCATTATTTTTGAGATTACAATAAAATTTTAGTTACTAAGTAGGCTTATTAATAAAAGATCTATTCAAAAAGATACATTTTAAGATAAATGTAAAGTATAGTAAACTTGTGTAGCCTGTTGGCCTGGTGAAACTCGTTTCACCATTTGGGTGTTCCATTGCCTCAAACCTGAGTTAATCTTCTTATCATAGCTTAGCCAACAATGCTAACTGCTACACCATGAGGCATACAACTCATCAGATAAGACAGTATTGTTATTTTGGAGTTTTTTTTTCTTTGAGATTTAAAATGCATTATTAAGTATACAATTTTCATTTCTGGTCAATGGCAAAACATCCATAAGTTACATGTATTTGTGAAGAAGCGAATAAATAAAACCTCTGAGTAATTGCAAAGGGTGGAAGGGGTATCGTGACACTGCATGGCAGAGTAAAAGTAATTTCTCTTATCAGCTTTTTGCATTTTATGTACTTGTATTAAAACAAAACCTTTTTGTAGTAAGGTAAAGAACTTGACATTATCTCAGCAGGTCAAGAATGGAAGGAAATATTTTCAGCTTTTGATTACATGAGAGGATTAGGATTAGTATAGGTCTTTTGAGTTAACTCCTGTGATGATGGGAATAGTTGTTATTTAATTTTATTAATGCAGCCAATGGTCATGTACTGTATTTTCTTTCCAGCATGGGTCAGGGAAGGGATTTTGGAAGGAATTCGGCCGTGGAACTATTGAAAGGAACCGTCCGGGCATTCGCCTGGTGGTGAAAATGGGAAACCACGAAAACCATTTTCTGGACGGCCGAGATGGGATTCGAACCCACGCTCGCCCGATGCCAGCGAGGCACGAGGTAGGACGTCAGTGCTCTCGGCCACCGCGGCCGTTGTAAAACCTTGTTAAAATGAAGTCCATTGTGCATACTGTGGAATTGTTTGTTCAGATGAGCTAATTTAAATATTACCTCATTCCTTGGCTCTAGTATAATTTGTATTCCATTTAAAAAAAAGTGTTGCTTTTTTGGTTAGACAATCTCTCGTTGGTGGGAAAGAATAAATTTCAGACCATCTCCAATCAGAAATTTTTCTTGAAGCTTATACTAAACAGGATTTTTTTTTGCTGATGTTGAAATTCTTATGATATTGCAAGTCACAAAATTTGTTTGTGTTTGGTGAATTCAGGTACTATACACTGCAGGCAAAAAGAGGATCCATGAACAAAGGGTGGAATGGTTTCTTTGCCAACCCTTTCCTCCCAGCAAGTTTATTGAAGCTAATTTTATTGCTTGATCATTTTTAATTTTATTTCAAATTTTCATAATTTTTATTTTTATTTTTTTATAATAATTTAATATCCTTCAAACCCCATAATGTTAATTTCCTTTGTTTCCAAATGCTGACTTTTTTCCTCGGCATGGAATAACATGTATAAATACTGTTATATTTGTTCACAGTTGGAGGTTATCATTATTATTCTGTTAATTTCTTGCCTTACTGCTGTCAGGTGTTTCTTTTTCCCCCCTTTTTTTAAAATAGTACCTTTCACCTGAATTTTCAGTTCAGTTTGTATAAAATGTGGATATATATTTTAGTCCTTTGTCTTTCTTTCATTGTTTTGATTATATATTTTTACTCCTATGGATTGTTAGGGAGTCTAATTGGCAGTTGTACTTAGAAAGAGAGACTGTTGCCATCCCAGTGAATGTACATTCCAGAATGTATAGACAGAAACACTCCTGTTACAAACTGGGCTAGGTGGTGTGAAAGGGGCCAATTCAATTATTAATATTGTACTTAGAGAAATATGCTATGAAATCTTTCAGTTATCTTCTTCTCATTTGTGATATATTGCCACAGAACTGAGACATAATTATCCAGTTTTATTGTAAGTCAATTATGGAGAACTCATCAAGTGATGAACAGGGAGATGTGTTTAGCAAAATGTGGTGGCCACCTGCCCTCTTGGAACTCATATCATGCTCTAGGTACTTAAGTACTTTTTAGTGCAAAAAGTACAAAGAACAAAATCGGTTGTTTGTTTTTTGGTACAGTAAGAGAAAGACTTTTGAGCTGAACAAACTATTGGTATTTAATTGATGGTATTCTGAGAGAAAGCAGTGCAAAGAATTCCTTGGACCTCCACCAGTGAAAGTTTTGGGGGTGGGCTTTAGGTTATGATGACAAATTAACTATTTCCTTGTTCTATTAGAATGTGAGTGTTTTTGAAACAAATCTTTTAGACTGTCCCCATAGTGATAAGGACACAGACCCGTTCCCTTAAACCCTTTTATCAAATGTTGTGGATTGACCAAAAGGAGCACAAAACACTTTTTTTTTATTAAATATATATATGTTCTTGACTTTTTGGAAAAATTGCATACCAGTCTGTGTTTATGCAGAACCTATTCCAAGTTTTGAATTCCAAAAAGATGCAAAAGTGGACCCAATTGTTCTCTAGTAAAAAGTTTTTAGGTCAATTCTTGAGTGATGTCCAGTCTAAAATATTATTACTGTTCCGTATATAATTTGTACATCGAGCGAGGTGTATGTGTAAATCGAGTGAGAGCTGGAGTGATTGCAATATTTTCTTTGCAAATTGTTTTAAATGCACATCTTGTGTGACAGCAAAAAAGAACTTTTGTGTTGGTGTTGGAATGAAAGCTAAATAATATACATCTTGTACTGTATTGGGACTTCAGCATTTTTCACAAAGGTCTCATTTCCAACCGTGTACGTGTATTTTTACGGATCTGTTTTGTCAGTAGTCATGTGTGTTGTCTCTGCTCTTGTTAATTTGATTTCTCCATTGTAACCTCGTGCTGTAGGTGCAGACATATCTGCCT
This sequence comes from Meconema thalassinum, assembly GCA_946902985.2. Taxonomy (NCBI): domain Eukaryota; kingdom Metazoa; phylum Arthropoda; class Insecta; order Orthoptera; family Tettigoniidae; genus Meconema; species Meconema thalassinum. Next base: position 1,186,821,296 of record OX336389.2, read on the forward strand.
GCTCTCCCATTGCAGTATGAAAATACAACAACAAGAAAAAGTGATGTTTTGTTGTTTAATTCTTGACCGCTACCTCATTCCTCTCTATCCTCCATGTGATGTGTCGCCATTGGACTGTGATACTTCTGTTTTGTACAAGCTTGGAATTCAAGTGTAGAAAAAATTATTTGTTAATCAAATCAGTATTATAATACATTTTTACTTCGAGATGTCCTATAGAATCTTATGATGAATATATCCAGAAAACTAATTCCAAATTGTATTTTGAAGATATTGTTCTGAATGCTTTAAAATAAGGAATCTCAATAAATAACTTGTCCAATAAAGCATTAAGCAGTGTGCTGATCCATCTTGTCATTTTTGATGGTTTAGTATGGAGAGTGCCTTCTCTTTAGTTAGGTATCCTCAATTAGATACGTTATATTCGTATGAAATATAGACTGATGTATAGTACTTATGTAATTTGTGTGAAGGAAATGAGTATAACTGTAATGAAAGTGAATGGTCCTTATTTACTGGTACACGAGTACCCACAAAATATCGTTGAATCATTAATTCAAATCATGGGCTTTGTTATTTGTGTTGAACCAGCTTCCCTTCAGGTTCTTTTAACAGGTCAAAGATGTGGTAATCACACAGTGAAAGGTGAGGATTATAAGTAGCATCACCAAGACCTCTTATCTGAAGTGTCCCAGTGAGTCTTTAAGGTACACAAAGGTACACCTGTGCATCAGAATGATACCATCACACTATTTTTCAAGACATTAGTGGGAACATCTTTGTATAAAAATTGCACAACCATGCTTTGAGGCTCTCTTGGTTACATCAGTATTCAGGCACATTCAGTTTCAGCATTCATCAGCTGTATGATCAATGCTTATGATGTGACATGTTAACTAAAATAAATGTTTGAGCATTGTCACCTCCATTGTCATACTGCAGATAATACTGTTGCTAACTTTCTCACAATGTCGATGCTAGAAATTAATCAGATGAACTTACCGAGAGTTGTATGAACCAGAACTGTACTACCCAGTGAATTCTCTTACTTCATTTGTAGTCATATTCTGTGGCAGATAGCCTTGATGTTCCATCCCAAAACAACAGTCATATTCTGTGGGACATATTAGGTTGAGTGAGTAGTCAGTCGATTTATTTATTAAGTTAAAGCCATGTCTCAGAATCTGGTGCTTGTACAAAATTTAAAAATCAATGGTTTGTTTAATACCAGAATTCTCATTGGCAGAATATTTTATTTTTAAGGGAGGAACTACATTAACGTGCAGTAGCTAACGTACTAAAGCATGGAAGAACAAATGTATTGGCATGGCAAAGAACATCTGTTCTGAGATTTTCTATTGTATAAACAGAATTTTCTTTTCAAGTTATTCAATTGTTTCTTAAAGAATATTCTTCAGTCTGTTATCCAAAAGAAAATGTAGTAGTATATTGGTTGATAGGAAGGTCAGTTGTATGAGCAAATTTAATTACTGTTCTTTAGTACTGTACAGTTTAAAGCATTTTATCGGCATTGACGACCTATTAGCACAATATCTCCATTTTATCCGAGTTTTTACGTATCCGAGGTGGCCTCGATCCCAATTGTCTTGGATAGTCGTGAGTCTACTGTATTATTAAGTATATGGTAAGTAAAAGTGAAGTCTTCCCTGCCCTGCCCTACGAAGCTGCGTCTTGTCAATAAATGACTGCAGGTGAGTCAGAAAGTGTTTCAATAATGGAATAGTTTTGTACTGTATCGTCCTATTATTCTAAAAAATAAGGCATTAAGGAAATATTTATGAAACAGCTTGTTGTTAACCAAGGACAAAGTATTATTAAGAAGCCAGTGGCCAGAAGTGAAGCTAAGCTACAGGTTTGTTAAACAGACTGTAGTAAGCACTTTACAGCTTAAACTTACATTCTGCTGGATGAGTGGTAGATAGGTATTGACATTATATTAAAATTGGTCTACCTATCAATACAACGTTTTTTAAATTTATAATAAGTTTTGTAAAACTTTCACTTTATCAGTGATATTGTGTTATAACATATAGGCCTACACTTTAGTTTGGTTGAATCATATACAATTCATTTACGGTATCTTCATTTCATCTTAAACTTCCACTTTAGGGGTGTTATTTGTGTTACAGCATATTATACACTTAACTTTGGTTGAATCATTTACAGTTCATTTATCTTCATTTCATCTTAAGCTTCCACTTTAGGGCTGATATTGTCTTAAAATATATACTTTAGTTTGGTTGAATCATTAATAATTCATTTATCTTCATTTCATCTTATATTCATTTAAATTCATTCACTCAAGTGTATTTGTTATTGCACTATATCACCCCTAAAGTGGACGTTTTATAAAACTTGATATAAATATGTGTATTAGGTGTAGGAATGTTTTAACAGATTTATTTATTGTATGGCTCTTAGTGCTGGGAGTGTCCGAGGACATGTTTGGCTCGCCAGAGGCTGTAGCTGCTTCAAGGGGACACGTATAGGGTGAGCTACAAGTTCCGTTCAATTTCAAGTAGTTCCAACTTTCGCTATGAGATGTCACTGATACCTAGTGGTGAACGTTGGAACTTTGATAGAGCGTTCCAACGAAATCTAACCTAGAAATTTAGCTTCACACAAGTTTAGTCTGTGGAAGGATCTTTTACATGCCATCAATCTATGACATGGGACCGCCGGCTTTACTTCCCCTCCAAAGGAAGGCATACGGTACTGAAGGATTTTAATGCTCTTAAAAATTCCGACGACTTCGGCCGGTTTTGAACCCGCTATCATTGGGCACAGCAGTTCAGCACGCTACCAACTATGCCACCGAAGCGTTTTAACAGATAATTCTTTTTAAGGATGTTTTTGTACAATGTTTAAACAGATGTTGGATGTGTCATTTTATGTTATAATTTTGAAAAAGATTACTTGTGCTAAAGCAAGCTGAAGATCTTAAGCTTAACATTGAAACATGTACTAGCATTGTATGAAAAACAAGTAGACCAATTTTAATAAATGATGAGACTGCATTTATTTGTATAACGGGGGGGGGGGGGGGAAGGGGGAGCACCAGCAATCCATCACCACATAAGTCTTGCCCTCTTATGAACTTTTGAAATTAATTCAAATGTAGCCTACATACAATCTGTAAGATATAGGGAAACCAGAGATATATAAGCAAAGCGAAATGATGTGAGTTTAATAATAATAACGAACTGATGTACATGGATGGCAATAGCAGAACCGCGAAAACTAAACATGTGCGAACATGGCGCGAGTTTTAGACAAACTGAAAGCATAAAGGGCAGGTGGCAGCACCTTACATATATAGAACCGCATACTTGATAGATAAGAATAAAACTACCAAAGTTACAACATTTCCCCTCAAGTACAGGTTCATACAATCTTTACACTCTCCAAACCAGCAAACTTCAAGCAACGTTCATGTTTCATTCGACTTAGACTCTTCGTGAGAAAGTCAGCAACTTGATCGTTCGTAGAGATATACTTCAAAACAAAAAAATTACACTCAAAGACTTCGCGAACAAAGTGATGTTTGATATCAATATGTTTGCTTCTACTGTGATACATCGCGTTCTTTGCCAAATTAATTGCACTTTGATTATCACAAAAATGAACATAGTGGCTAAGTCTTTGAAGCCTAACTCAAGAAGAAATCGACGTAAGTACACAGCTTCCTTGGCGCACTCTGACAACGCCATGTACTCGGCCTCCGTGGTGCCACGGTTCTTTGTTTTCTTGAGTCCCACGATATAGGGCATCCACCGAGCAGGAACACGTACCCCGTGTAGGACCTCCTATCTTCTTGGCAGCTTCCCCAGTCGGCGTCGACCAATCCTTGGATCGGTTCGGTGTCTGCTTCGTAGATCAGCCCGATGTTCGAAGTCCCCTTCAAGTACCGCAGCACTCCCTTGGCAGCTTTCCAGTGTTCGACTCCGAAGAAATTGTTGAACTGTCCCAGATAGCTGACAGCGAACGAAATGTCCGGGCGTGTAGTTGTCGACAGGTATGTCAGCGCGCCTACCAATTCGCGGTAAGGCAACTTCAACTCGTCAGTACTGGGATTCTCATTTTTGCTCAACTTCGTTCCAGGGTCGAGTGGTGTGACTACAGGGTTGCAGTCGGCCATATCGTAGCGTCGGAGAAGCTCTTCAATGTAACCTTGCTGTCGCATGGCTATACATCCGGTCTCCTGGATTAGTTCGATGCCTAGGAAGTGTTTGGCCAATCCTAAGTCCTTGACCTTTTTTTTACTCAGCACTCTGGAAATCTCGGCGATGATCTTTTTGCATTTTGATAGCACCATCATGTCGTCAACGTAAACGGCAATCAAAGTTATGTTATTTCCGGAACCAATTTGGAATAGACACGGATCCGATGCGGTTGGTTTGGCACCGCACTTCCTCAAGACCTCACGCAGCTTGGCATACCAGTTTCTGCCGGCCTGTTTCAATCCGTACTGTGATTTTTGTAGTAAGCAGACCTTGTCACCTCCCTGCAACTGGCGAAGCATTTTCTTGGCCTTCTCCTTGGTTTCGTCGTCAGTTCCAGACATCGCAATGCTTTCTAACATCTCCCTGAAGTTCTTCGGTTCTTTCATGAAAATTTCCTCGTCTAGGTCACCATACAGATAAGCCGTTGTGATATCGTTCTGTCTGATTTTTACACCGAGCTTGGCAGCGAGACAAACCATCAATCGAATTGATTCCATTCGCGCCACCGGTGCGAACGAGTCAAAGTAGTTGGATTCCATACTCCTGGTTGAAACCCTGAGCCACCAGCCCGGCCTTTCTCTTCTCAAGTGTTCCATCAGGTTTTAGTTTGTCGCGCAGCACCATCTGGCATCCGATGACTTTGGCATCACGGGGAGGATCCACCAGCACCCATGTATTGTTTCTCAGGATAGATTCCATTTCCATGACCATGGCACCATGCCACACGTTAGAGTTTGGTCCTGTTATTGCCTCCTTGAATGGAATCTCTGCTAGAAAAATCTCCTCGTCTTCTTCTTGCTCCTCCACATCTTGGAGATTTGTTTGAAAAAGTTTCTTCGGTCTTCCCCTTTTTCCAGTTCGCAGAATCTTGGGTCGACCAGGTCCTTGTATCAATGGAGGCGTAGTATCGGATGTTTCGACAGTCGTTCTATCATGATCATCCACTGGCGTCACATCGAAACCGAGGAAAGGTTCATCATCTTCTCCGATTTCGGGTTGAGAGACTGGTTCCTCCACGACAGCTGGTTGATTTTTTTCTCTTGGTGATTGCGGCGGTGGTTCTGCAAAGAACAGCTCCCAACAAATATCTTGCTTCGAGGATTCCGGGCGCTCCATCCTAGTCTCTTCCAGTGGCTTTTCATTCTCGAAGAATTTTACATCTCGGCTAATCAAAACTTTGTCTTTGTCAGGGGAGTATATGCGAAAGCCCTTGGTTTCTTCGGAGTAACCCATGAACACGCCTTCTCTGACTCGTTGATCCAGTTTCCCTCTTCCGGGATCCCTGTCCAGGAAGTAAACCTTGCTTCCAAACGTTATGAATTGCGAGATGTCAGGAATCTCTCCTGTCCACAATTCGTACGGTGTTTTGCCTCCGAAACTTTTTGATGGCAGACGATTACGGATGTAATTTGCAGTATTCACAGCTTCCGCCCAGAAGCGGTGAGGTAATCCGGCGTCGAACAACATGCACCTGGCAGTATCCATCAAAGTCCTATTCATCCTCTCCGACTTCCCGTTTTGTTCAGGGTTGTGAGGGACTGTGAGGCGTCTTGTGATACCGCGCTTCTTCAGGTAGTTGTCGAACTCTCGATTCAGGTATTCCCTGCCGTTGTCAGACTGGATCACCTTTACTAGTTTTCCTTTCTGAATCTCCATCCTGGTAACGTACTCGACGGTAGCTTCGTAGACCTCTGATTTTGCCTTCAGAAATCTCACTTCACACCAATGAGAGTGATCGTCGATGAATTCCAAGAGGTACCTTGAACCTCCCATAGATGGAGTCGGCATCGTTCCACACACGTCCGTGTGGATCAAATCGAGTAGCTCCGTCCGTCGATCAGATTTCTTTGGAAACTGCGTCCTGGACATCTTCCCCTCGAGGCAGACTCTACAGTCCAGAGTCGTCGATGGATTCCTCAGCTCAACGCCAGAAACCCTCCCTTTTCTCACAGCTACCAAGATGCCCTTCCTGACGCCAACCATGTGAGAGAAGTTAATGAGAGATGAATGAATGAAGATAAATGAACCTGGGCAAGAATGTGGAAGGAAGCGGCCGTGACCTATCAGAAGGTACCGTCCCAACATTTGCCTGGATTTGAAAATGGGGAATCCACGGAAAACCATTGGCGAACGTAGCTACCTCAGTCGGTGATATCTAGAAACGAGTGATTGACACAATATTGACTCAAAATACGAAATATTTCGAGTGAATTCAAACTTACCTCACTTCACGAGACAGTGTACTCTTTTCCAGCCCTCGCATCCTCCATTTTCAATCCGGGAATCTATATCAGAAGCCTAAAACATGGCGATGGATTACAAGTTTTGAGACGTGCACCATGAATATGATAGTTGGGAGAGTAGCCTAAACTTTGTTAGTCATTTATTGTTGCTCTATATTAAAGAACCCATTCTTTGAATACAAATCATAATTCAATAAATGTACATTACCTTAGGACAGAAGCAACCGATTTTTTAGGCCTCTGACTATACATCCAGATTACACGATCATCCTGAGGCGGGGTACCGGTCGGTCGATAAGCTATCTCTTCCTGCCTGCCGGAGCAGCGTTTGTGCGGGGGGAAATGAAAGGAGCGGGGGCGCCGACGACTGATTTGTTCAAGAACTCGCAACGCAATTTGTATCGGCCGAGTGGGACCCCGTCCCAGCTGCGGAGACACGATATATGGATTACCCTGTAGCTTTCATGGATGCATTAATGTCGTGATGCCTTACATTTCGGTGGCCTAAAGGTTCACTTTGCATACCTGACATGTAGACAACTGCTGCGGTTATGACTTGCACAGAAGAGCCGCCCGTTTCCCATCTTGGAACCAAAGTAGATTACTTGTGTGGACCTGATCAAGTTGCTGTACTCGGGGATGGAAAGGCTGTGGGAGCTAGCTTGGAGTTGATATTAAAACGAGCCGTTCAGCTCTCATCCTCGCATATCAATAACCATGTCCTAGATCAGTGATTCTCAACCGTATTTAGACCGTGGCCCGTAATGAACGATTCTGAAGTTCCGCCGCTGTAAAAATATAGTTTTATAGTTCTTCAAAATTTTAATAACTGATTGCTTATGAACAAAATATTAAATATTTTTAAACGAAATATTTTACTGCGAAAACTGGTCAACGCAAAATTTTACTTTAACATTATTGTATTTACAGTTCAAGAAATTAATTTTAAACAATTATATCTGATATGACTGTATAGCTTTTAGTGCAGAAAATGCCCCTGTTATGATAGGGAGGAAAAATGGTGTTGCTGCGAAATTAAAAGAGCAGTGAGGTTATGAGTAGCTTCTGAAGGATTATGTTATGTTTAGGTTATCAAAGGATTCCTAGGAAAGTTTTTATTATTTTATTTTTCATCATCATCATGTTTTCCATTTCTTCTTCTAGCAAGGAAGGTTTTCACTTAGTAAATCCATTTTACAATAGGTAGCGTACGAGTATATTCAACAAATGGGTGACGGCGCTTGAATCGTTTCAGCAAAGTCCCGTATGTGTTCATATACCATTCATTTCATTGCGATGAAAATTTGGTGAGTTGTTGAGCACGATCCCAAGATTTTTTTGAGATAGTAAATCAATCCTTCGATAAATGCCAATATTGTGTAGGGTGGGTATTTTGTAAGTATTTTTATTCTCAGTTGCATTTTGTGACTATTTTGAATCTAAATTACATTTTGTAAGTATTTTCTACCTAAATTGCATTTTGTAAATATTGTCAATTCAAATAACAGTACAGTAAGTATGTAGTTAGTTGTAGTTGTAAGTAGGTAGTTAGTTTGTCTATTAGATATATGTCATTGTTCTATTAGTCTGTGGTGTGTGAGTGTGTCTGGTAGCAGTTGCATTGTTTATTAGTTATAGTTCATTGTTTCAGTAGACGGTGATGTGTAATTGCATGTGAGTGTGGCTGGTGACAGACTGTTTTAGTGGTAGTATTTGTTGTTGGTGGAACTTAAGTATTTTTTCGTTAGTAGAATTTTGGTATTTAATTGTTAGTACGGTAGAAGGTTAGTATTTTTGTTAGTAGAATTGCTCTGAAAGGGAGTAGCAGCCTTTCAGAATAAATCAATTCTTTACTAGTCTTATACAGTAGACGGTTAAGATATTGATTATATAAGCCAATAATGGCTACACTGCGTCCTGCTGCACGGCTGAAAGCAACGGGAAACTACAGCCGTATGCTATTCCCGAGGATATGCAACTCTCTATGCATAAATACATGTGATGATGGCCTCCTCCCTTGTAAAATTTCAATCCGGAGGTAAACTAGTCCCCCGTTCGGATCTCCGGGTGGGGACTACTCGAGAGGGGGTTAACATCACAGAAGTGACAAAGAGGAAATCTGACATTCTACGGATCGGAGCGTGGAATGTTAGAAGTCTGCTAGGAAATGGAAGGTTAGAAAACATAGAAAGGGAAATGGATAGGTTGAGGTTGGATTTGGTTGGGATTAGTGAAATGCGCTGGCAGGAAGAATAGGACTTTTGGTCAGGAGACTATAGGGTCATTAGCACTAAATCAAACAATGGCCAAGCAGGGGTTGGCCTCATATTGAGTAGGAAACTTGGACAGCGGGTGGAATATTATGAGCAATATAGTGAACGGATTATTGTAGCAAAAATAAATACTAAACCTACCTGCACCACAGTGGTACAAGTATATGTGCCTACCAGTCAAGCTGATGATGAGGATGTTGAAAAGGTCTATGAAGAAATAGCCGAAATTCTGAGGTATATCAAGGGTGATGAAAATGTTATAGTAATGGGAGATTGGAATGCTGTGGTAGGAAAAGGGAGAGAAGGGAAGATAGTAGGAGATTTCGGATTAGGTGAAAGGAATGATCGAGGAAGCAGGCTGGTAGAATTCTGCACTGAGCATGAGTTGGTCGTAGCTAACACCTTATTCAATAACCACAATAGAAGAATATACACATGGATGAGACCATGAGATACAGGGCGTTACCAAATCGACTTCATTATGGTCAAGCAGAGGTTTCGAAAACAGATTTTGGATTGTAAAACATATCCTGGTGCTGACATAAACTCTGACCACAATCTGGTTGTAATGAAATGCACATTAAAGTTGAAGAAACTGAAGAAACGTCAAAAGCCAAAAAGGTGGGCAATAGACAGACTGAAAGAGAAGGATGTAAACGATAGATTCAAGAAGAGTATAAAGGAAGGACTAATGAAAAACCCTAAACAAACTTCAATTGCAGACGAATGGGCACTTTTGAAGAATGAAATAACAAAATCCGCAGAAGAAAACATTGGTAGAAAACCGTGGATCACTCAGCATATACTCGAATTGATGGATGAAAGGCGGAAGCACAAGAATGTAAGAGATGAAAAGGGGAAAGCAGAATACAGACGTCTGAGAAATGAGGTTAACAAGAAGTGCAAGGAAGCGAAAGAAGAATGGTTGAAAGAGAAATGTGCTGGTATAGAAAATTGTCTGAAATTAGGAAAAGTAGACACAGCTTATCGAAGGATTAAGAATACTTTTGGGGAAAAGAAGACTAAGTGCTGTAATATTAAGGACACAAATGGAAAGCCTCTAACAGATAGGGAAGAAAAGGTTGAGAGATGGAAAGCTTACATAGAGAGTTTGTATAAGGAAAAGGAGATTGAGAGATCATGTAATGGAAAGGGAGGAGGAAATTGATGAGGATGCGAAAGGAGATTTAATATTGAGATCAGAATTTGATAGAGCTTTGGAAGACTTAAGCAGGAACAAAGCTCCAGGCATAGATGATATACCGATTGAGTTGCTACGCTGCATAGGAGATGAAGGTCTGATCAGGTTATTTCACTTGATGTGTAGGATTTATGAGACAAGTGAGGTACCCCCTGATTTCCAGAAAAATGTAATCATCCCTATACCAAAGAAAGTGGGAGCTGACAGATGTGAAGATTACCGTACAATCAGCTTGATTACTCATGCTTCAAAGATCCTGTCTAGAATAATTTACAAGAGGATTGAGAGCCAGATAGAAACGGAGTTGGGTGAAGACCAGTTAGGTTTCAGGAGAAATGTAGGAACAAGGGAAGCTGTACTAAGTCTTAGGCTGATTTTGGAAGGTAGAATAAGGAAAGATAAGAGAACGTTCATGGCTTTTGTAGACTTAGAAAAGGCTTTTGATAACGTTGATTGGACTAAATTGTTTGACGTTTTGAAATCGATTGGAATAAAGTACAGGGATAGGAGGGTGATATACAATCTATACAGAAACCAGACAGCAGTCATTCGAGTTGAAGGACATGAGAGAGAAGCTGGTATTCAGAAAGGTGTAAGGCAAGGCTGCAACTTATCACCCATACTTTTCAATCTTTACATTGAACAAGAAATGAAGGAAATTAGAGAACAATTTAAAGTGGGAGTGAAGATTCAAGGAGAAATAATTTCAACTCTGAGATTTGCTGATGACATCGTCATCTTGGCCGACAAGCCTGAGGATTTGAATGAGTTTTTGAATGGTATGGACTCCGTCTTACGGAAAGAATTCATGATGAAAATTAATAAATGTAAAACAAAAATACTGGAATGCAGCCGAAATAAATCAGAAACCTCTATGGAGATCAAATTGGCAGGTGAAAAGCTGAAGGAAGTAGGAGACTTCTGTTACTCAGGAAGCAGAATAACCAGTGATGGACGAAGCAAAGAGGATATAAAAAGTAGGTTGGCTCAGGCAAGAAAAGCATTTCTACAAAAAAGGAATCTGTTGACATCGAATATAGATTTAGGTATTAGGAAGTCATTTTTGAAAGCCTTTGTCTGGAGCGTGGCGCTCTATGGAAGTGAAACTTGGACTATTGGTGCAGCAGAAAAGAGGAGAATTGAAGCATTTGAAATATGGTGTTACAGGAGAATGATGAAGATCAGATGGGTAGATAGGGTTACAAACAAAGAGGTATTAAGACGAGTGGGAGAGGAGAGATGTTTCTGGCGACTGCTAATGAAGAGAAGAGATAGGTTGGTAGGTCACATACTAAGACACCCAGGAATATCAACCTTAGTTATGGAAGGATGGGTCGAGGACAAGAACTGCAGGGGTAGACCAAGGTTAGAATATGTTAAACAGATTGCCTCGTATGTAGGGTGTGGCAGCTATGTAGAGATGAAACGATTAGCTCAGGACAGGGAGGCATGGAAAGCTGCATCAAACCAGTCAAAAGACTGAAGACTCAAACAACAACAACAACATACCAGATGTTTCATCGAATTAGAAGTTCGGTTACAGAAGATTGGATTTATTTATTCTTCCCATTTACGCATTCTAACTACTAAAAATTATTAAAAAACAGTTTTTTACACGCTAATCATACTGAGTTTATTTCCTGATCATCATCATCATCATCAACGTACACTTTCGTAAATTCATGACAGAATGGCATCATACAGTACAGTACATACACTATACTAACTAATATGATACTAATGTGATCAACTCTTTCTTACTACAGTACCCAAAGGTACATTAACTACTAATATATACAAAAACAGGTTTTTATAGCACACTTATCGAATAATGAATGTCTTCGTTATCAATATCAATTTAATCTCAGGTATGTTACTGACAAGTTGACATCATACAGTACATACTCTCCATTACTTAGTATGGTATATAAGGAAACAATTGTTTTTTACCACACAAGGGTACATGCCACACTTTATACAGAATACCCTAGTTTTGGAACGGCATCCTGGACTTGTACATTTTGAGGCATTCTTTGCATCAACAATTTTGGCAAGTGTCCTACATTGTCAAATCGTACCTCTTGAATGGGTTGAGACAAAACTCTTCTAACTTTCTTATGTACTCTTTCATCAACCTCACTCTCACTCTCAGGCCCATCAACGTCATCACTGATGATAGGTGTTGAGCGAGGGCGTCCACGTTTCCCACTATTTGGGACGTCAATCTTCTTGAAATTGATCATGGCTTTTCCTACATGGATTTTGTAGTCCATTAATGAGAGTCATTTTCGACTAACAATACCATTGGCTGCACACCATCTGTGATACATTATCCAAAAATTAACAATTACCAGATCCACAAAGTGGTTGAACATGCGAACTGGCCATTTGTTGGTTCGAATATAAATAACATCGATAGTACGACATAAATTTATCACAGAGGTCTACACCACCTATCTTTCCATTGTAAACGTTGACGATCATTCGCTGAGGAACCTTTACCTCCTTTGACCATCTTTTGCATGTTGTTTGGGGTTTACTACCGACAATTGAGGACAGTAACAGAACATACTTATCGTCTTCCCACTTGACAATACACATCTTGTCATCTTCCCGCACTCATTCATCCCATTCTCCCCTCGTCAGTTCCTCATCAGTTTTTAACTTTTCTGCTACTGAACCAACCCTATTTCTCATTACAGTCCCCGTTTGGTATATATTTCTCAGAAGCAGGCAGTCTATTGATTTAACATTCGTAAAAATCTATCAATATAAACACAGTGTTCTTTGTCTTGAGGGATGCTCTTCGTCAAAGTCTTAACAACAGCAGCACCAAGCCCATATTCCTTCTGTTCTTCACTTGTTACAGTACCTGCCCCAGTGTAAAACATGGCTGCCGGTATGAAATTTTTCAATCTTAATGGGTTCGGTTTTGAGGGGACGTACTATCTAAAACCACACTTTCCTGAAAAGGGAACCATCTGCTCATCAAGTGACACATGTTTCGATCGCGGCAATGTTAAACAATTAGTTTTCACACAGTCAAGAAATGGTTTCACCTTCCAAAGTGCCCCTTCATGCTCCCCTTGATTGTCCACAAAATGCATACAATTTCTGAGTTCAAAAAATCTATCCCTAGACATACATTTACAAATGATTGGTACCTCACTATCATGTTGCCAATACATTTTAGATTGTGGATAACCCAGCACACCCATTATCGCGTGTACACCTTCCAAATGAATCATTTCCTCTGAAGTGATGTTAACAGATTTCAAGTTACGCCTTTCAACAGAATACAGGTTAGTTTGCTCTGCATGTTGTTCCCAGAAACTGTGAAGCAGATATTCTAAGAACGAATCTAGTATCCCATTTTCTTTTTCGTAATTTGGTAAAATAATTTCTTCCCTACAAGGGCCCTGTGAAATCATAGATTTATGTTTCCAATTCATATCGCGTGGTTTAGTAGAGAAAAGTGCTGGTCCTGGCACTTCAGTAGGCATACTGTTCGTTTGTTGCTCATTATTGACATCACGTTCAGAATTTGTCACACTCATTTTCAGGATTTCCATTCTCATTAATAACAATATCACTGTCAGCATCATTGCGTACAGAAGAGGCACCATCATTAGTAAATGTGATCTCATCATATTCCCCCTCGGACAGATCGGCGTCACTTTCGTTCACAAAAGCCCACATATCTCTTTCCTCAAGAAATCGACCTTCTGTAAAGAATTAATAAAAATAACTTTACTTTGGTATGAAACTAGGTATTTCCTATATTATTCATTAATAATTGGGATTCAAGTCACTGTACACTGTACACTTGACCATGCAAGAGTAATAATGGACTATTGAATTTAGGTCCATACACGAGGACCACCAACTTATACGGTATATATCAGTACCATTGATTGATTTCAATAATCTCAACATATGTTTTGATTTTACGACTGTTAGAGACCACAAAAATATAAACAATAAAATCATGAGTTAAAGCTAAATTCCTGTCGTAATTGTTGAGCGAACTCATCTGAAAAGGGAAAATTGAAAGGAAACACGTTCATACAGAGTTGCTTAAGGCCACTTTCGTAAAGTACATGCGGAGCAAACTTTACGAGGAAATTTAATTTGAAGGCACAAATGTTGTTTCATAATTGTCTCAAGCCAGAATCCTGTGGTCCATGTAGAGCAAAATTTACTCGGAATGGTATCCTGAAGACATACTTGTTGATCCATAGTGGTAAAAGACAACACCCATGTAGTCTATACGGAGCGAAATTTACTTATACAGGTACTTGGAAGACATACCTCTTGATCCATGGTAGTCTAATGCCTCATTCCTGTAGTACATGCGGTGAAAAGATTACCTTCAAAAGCAGTTGGAAAAGACGCACGATGATAGTGATCTAAAGCCAAATTCATGTACTACTTGCAAGGCAAGTTTTACTCTGGAGAGTAATTTGAAGACACACATGTAGTTCCATAGTGGTCTAAACCCTCATACCTGTGGTATATGCGGAGCAAAATGTACTCATAAAAGCAATTTGGAGACGCTCATGATGATTCATAGTGGTCTAATACAACATTCGTGAAGTGCATGTGGAGTAACTTCATTAGAAAATTTAATTTGAAGGCACACATGTTGTTCCATAGTAAATAAAAGTTTGATTCTTTCAGTCGGTGAACACGACTGTACCCAAATAAGATTGGTTATTCCTTAATCCTGAAAAAAATTACATGAAAATGAAAATCCACAGCCTGCTTCCAGTCTCCGACCGGGTCAGGAATGGAATGAATGAAGCCCCCATCTAGCGGCGAGGATATGGAAGTGTGCCGGCTGCCGAGGCCTGACGCACTCCTCTGGGGCATTGATTAAATGAATGACAGATGAAATGAAATGATAGTGGAGAGTGTTGCTGGAATGAAATTACATGATATTTATTAATACACTTGGATGACCAGTTTTGATCGTCAAGCGATCATCATCCGATCCATTACACTTACGCTATGAAATCTATGTCTGAAAGTATGGGTGATAATATTTACAATATATACACTTATTTAGTTGCAGTATTAGTTGAGATAATGCAACTCGTCAATATTTGTTAGTTGTAGTCTACGTGATATTTAGTTGAGAAATTGGAAGTGGTGATTGTACTCCGGAATTCGCTTGTTTCGAGTGAAGACGTGGTTGTTGTAAATGGTCAATTCTGATTTATTGTACAGGTTACTTATCTGGTTGAGTCATGTGCGGTCCTGTTGAGAGCAGTTCACTTGGTCACTGTTTGCACTCCACTGACGGCATATTCCTGTGTGTTAGGGTCCCTTATCTCGTTGGGCTATTTTACTTCTCGCATTCCTAAGTACTAAGTGTTCCTCATGCAAATGTACCTGTAGTAAGTTGCCAAATCTGGTGTCTCTATTATGGTGTATGTTACTGTATTCAGGATTATCTTCAACCATTAAAGACCTGGTTTCAAACTCCACATATTAGCTAAAATCCCTCCTGACGCACAAACGTACTAATGAGAATGTCCCGGCACCTTTAATACTGCCGTTAGAACCGGCCTAGGTTTATTGAAGGAAAATATGCATGGTACATCCTGATCCAATAACATGTTTCCCTAATTAATCCCTTATCTAGCTTGGCTGCATCGTTATGTTGTGTTTTGATTCCGACGGGGCGTGTTTTCTGGTAGAGTGAAGACGGGTGAACTCTCCATGAAAGTGTGTTCGTTAAAATTATTGGGATTGTTTCTTTGAGCTAAGTGTATCTCCATTGCTTCCTTTATGTCAAGAGCCTTGCCTTTCGGTTCTTGATGGATTATAGGAGATCTTTACAGAATGATATTAGCTGACAGACACTCTACTGTGTCAATCGTTCTAAGAAGTACAATCAGCTAACCGCTTGGGTTGGTAGGAGCACTAATCTGAATGACATTACCTTAAAGACACTCCAGTTAGTCACCGTCTGCGTGGTTATCTATGAGCTCTAAGCGACTGATATTAGCTTAATGACGCTCCAAGAGGCAACTTATGCTCTCAGATTGGGTGGTTACTTAGGTGCTCTAATCTGGCTGATAGTAGCTTAACACCCCCCAGTGTGAAAATACCTCAGAGGAACCATCATCTCACAGTTTGGTAGGTACCTAGGAGCTCTAAACTGAAGGATGATAGCTTAAAGTCACTTCAGGTGTGCCAATACCTCTAAGAGGAACCTTTCGACCACAGTCTGGGTTGGTACTGCACCCGAATTCCTGTAGAGCACTGTCCCAAATCCGCACAGATGGTAAAAGGATCATGAGAATGTCAACACCCGGCTATGAGTTGAACAACTCTCACCGGACTGATGACTAGGGAACCCTAGGAATCCACATATACATCTCTAACTATACTACTAACTAGTTGCATACAGTACAGAAAATATAAACAAATAAAAGTAGAGCATTAACGAGCAACTCGGCTCTCGGGTGTTAAGATAAGTCGTCGATCATCTGTGTGCATCTAGCTAGCGGTATCGTTCTAGTGTAATTAAGCATTGAATCAAAGAAACAGTTCTAAAAAACTCAGCAAGAAGAAAAAAGTTCTTGCCATTTATTAATAATAAAATATCTCATGACAAAAATTATCTTCCCTTCACCAAGAATAAAATAAAATAATTTATTTGTGCCTCACTTAGGCCTGAGGCGCTTTACAAGTGTCTGTCTTGCATCTTCATACTATTGCAACAAATATCTCTTGCGTAACAATATTTAAATAAACACATAGTTCAATTAATGACAGTAGTGTCTGTCCTACCTGTTTACTAAAATTAGGCTTTAACGCTCATCGCAACAAATATACTCCCTACATAATACAATCGTTTAAGTCTTCAAATTTAAATCTTATGTTCATAAATATAATAAAAGAAATAATTAATACTAAAATAATAATGTATTTACATTTTATACATGATCGCGTCCCGTGCGATATAAAAATAACTGTCTCTAATTCATTAGAGTTCATCTCATCACTATCCACCTGTCTTATCATCCTTCTTTACGTGTATCATCAACTTTCTCGTATCTCACACAATATACTAGTCAAAATAGGTGTTTGTGTGACAATTCCATGTGAATCATAAATACGAACAATGAAGTTAATATTTCATCACTTTAGTGTACAACTCTGGTATTTCAATAATTAATAATAAAGCAAACTAACAATGCACGACTATTCTGATAAGCTCTTCAACCAAAATTCGAGTGTGTGTGGCATGAATCCTCACTCCCACACACCTATCTCCTCCAAATACAACATATGACTTCTTTTGCTCACCACAAAATATTACAAAACCTTTCTTCAATTACTCACGTTGCATATTATCGCGTCTTTAATTACGCCTTTCATCAATACAAATGCATTTCATCAACTTCTCTGCTCTTAGCACGTTCACAAACTTCTACCGTTCCATATCAACTACTTTCATCAAAGTATGATATTTAGTATTCCTACTAGAAATTACAACTCTAATGACGTTCATGAATACATCTCACTCCTTTCTACAAACTCCTCTATCGATTATACATCTCGTGCTATGTCCAAATATTTTCCACATAATTCCTCCTTCGCTTCACATATTACTTTGTTACAATTTATCGCTTAATTCTGAATTTCAAGTCTGCTTGTGTCTGTTATAAAAATAACAATAACCTTCCCTCGCGTTCATGTTCATAATAAATATTTATATCTCTCCTTCCATCTTTCAGTATCGTTTCATGATAAATATACATCCATAACATTTTATAATAACGTTTCTCGTTCAGTTATGCCTTTTACTATCGCATACTGTTCCTTTCCGTACATCAAAATTCTGGGTTTTACAATATCATTACATTACTTGCATACAAGAGTTACCTCAATGCCAATGTAGAATACTTCTGTTAGCTTTATCGTTCTATACATCTGATTTCGTTTCTGTAATGAATAAACTCTTTACTTATAGGATTCTCTGACCTTCCTTTTACTCACTTCAAGTAATAAACTATTTACTTTCGTCAAACACATGACTTTATTCTTTCTCTGATATATAACTTATTTACTTCTCACAAAGTTATGCTTCATTTCTCTTGTTTCATAACAAATATATTATTGTTCGTCAATATTTCTACAAATATACAAAATTCTCTAACATTTCATCAAATCTACTAAGTTCTCCAATGTTGCAACCAATCTACGGAGTTCTCCAATGTTACAACAAATCTACGGATTATACGTTCGCAAACTCAACGAAATCGTTGGTAAGTAAAATTTTAACGCTCTAAAAATGACAATGAAAAATACTAACGATGTCTAATATCATCGATCAATACTTCAAAATACGTCCAAATGACGTATGAAAATAGCTATCGCAATTACTAAAATTTACTAAAACTTTCAGGACAATAATAACATAGGTTAATAAATGCAAATATGTTGGTCAATATCCTGGAATAACGTGTACAAAGTCTAACTAGAGATATGAAATATGCACCTTTCTACCTTGTTTCTGAGATCGTTGCTGACAGACCTGATGACTCCTGTGTCCTCGTAACGTCACCATATGGTTTCTGAAATGCTGCGTGCTGCTCCAGTCTGGCTGTGTTATGTCTCCTCGGCCTTGAGTGGACTGCATTAAAGTTGAACGACCTGGTGTGCTGTCTCCAGAACAGGTTATCAGCTGGTTTCCCGCTCGCGACCCACTTCCCTCGTGCAAGATGATGACACGTCCTCGCCTCTGCTCTGCTGGCCTCGCGTCCATCTGTTCTGGGTTCCTTGTCGTCTCCATCACGCATCCGCTCGTCTTCTTCTTCTCAGATCTAGATGTTCTTTGGAGTCGGTAGTTTGCATAGTTCTTTCCATCATGAAAAATCACCTCCATGTCGTGAAATTCCCTTGTAGTAGCTTGCAACGTTATGATAGCGAAAACCGCGGTGTTCTGCAGTTCGCTATGCATACTGCTATGTCATCCTGGTCATTTCTGTATCTCACCGGTTCAGTATAGTTCTATCTTCCCATCATGGTGAATTTAAAACATCATTCTCAACGCGCAATTGTTTGTAGTCGTAATTCTTCCCCTTCGACCTAAATTCTTAATCATTCTTGTCTAGATTGTTGAATTTCCAATGGTTTAAGTCTCCCTTCTTCAGATTTTCGTTCTGCGTAGTTACGTGTTCGATGTTCAGTTTGTAACTTGCAGCGTTTTCTGTCGTCGTAGATTTCTTTTTGGATATGATGAATAACTTTTCTCAATACTATTGACTTGTAATATTAATTGTTCGTTTCCATTACTGCTTGTTTCATCTTGAAGTCTCCAGTTCACAAAACCTTTGTCTAATACTTCTGAAGAGTAAATACAATATACGTCTTGTCTTCTCGACGGTCCATGTCGAAAGGGCCTCGTTTGCCAGCGTCTCCTAGCCTCCTCGGTTAGATTTCCCTCGTAAATCTGATCAACTAGCCTCCAACCGCTATGAATATTAAAAAATTCATACATAACTTCTCTCTCAGTCTTTCAAATTAAAATCTGTTTAACCAATTAAATTTCTTTATCTCTGCTGGTGAATTCAATGTGTAACACTCTTATAAAATATTAAAATGAAGATTTTAACATTCGTTCCTTCCTCAGTATACAAACTATATTCCGATTGGTTCTTGCCTGAAAGTGGCGCGCTTCTGCCACGCGTTGGCTCCTCCCTCTCTTGATACTGGCGTGTGTCTGACCTCAAGTCCACCTTCACTCTCCCCTCGCATCAAAAACAGGTTTCTCACCGCGCACCTCGTTAAAAGTGTCGACTTTCCAAGACAGTATCTCTATCATTCACTCATGGTTAAAAATATACCAAATCTAAAAATCTCCATTTTACATGAAATAAAAATATTTCTTCAGACGAAAATTTTCCCACATGCTTGTATTAAGGTTCTCTTCCATCTGGACTGCTAATTTAGTCGAAAATTCCAAATTTAAAATATGCCATTTTTCTGAGGTGGTCCTTGGTTCATACCTCTGCCTGTCTTCTCCTCTCTCCTAGACATGATTTCGAGTGCAGTACCTAGGTACTCTAATCTGAGAGATATTAGCTCAATGACGCAGCAGGCGTGCCTGCTTCATTAAGGTGAAAAGCTACTGATTGTCTTTTGGGCACCTAGGAGCTCTATTTTACATTATATAAGCATATAGTCACTCCAGTTTGTCAATACCTCTCTGAGTAAACACCAATACCCTTAAGAACCAGTATGCTTCTTTCGGAGGGAAGTAAAGCCGGCGGGCCCATTTCATAGTTTTATGGCATTTAAAAGAACCTTCCAGTACCTACAATTGTGTGAATCTAAATTTCGAGTTTACATTTGATTAATGCTCTAAGAATTTCCAATGTTTGACGCCACGTGTCGAATGCGGTAGCATCTAGTACCCAAGTTCTTGACTAGTTCTCGTAGACGGTACTATTTGGTAGCAAAAGTAGGAACTACTTGAAATTGAGCGTCTGCAGTCCTTACCTGAATTACAGATAACACCCTACTACCGCCATCACAATGAACACCGGTTATCAGACAGATTCTACACACACGCCAAGTACACGGGGCTACACATTGATCTCTATAAAACTAATAATACTAATACTCCTCGCATTTGCCGCACGAAAAGTGGGTCCAGGTAATCGGTTACATTCGCCTGGAGGTAGGGGAAGATCTGGTCTCTGTTAGCTGTTTAATAACATGTAATGTTCGAAAGGCGGCAATATATTATCAAAAATGGACATTTCTTGTAAACATATTTATTTCATAATAGTTTCAGACAACACATTGCTGTTAGTTATTACAATGTAGTTTATGAGGATCTGATAAGAAAATAAATATATTTATTTTAAGGGCCTGTTTGAATGGTTGTTAAGTCAGTTTCTAATATGAATAGAGAGTAGCGAAATGGGTTACAAATATACGAGGACTTGCGAATAACTGCATTCTTGGCTGTCACCGCGGAGGCCTTGTTTCGATTCCCGCTTTTGCCAAGAAAATTTTAATTCAGGTCTGAGGGCTGGAGTGGGGTACACTCAACCTTGTGAGGCAAATATGAATAGAGGTGGGATCGATTCCTAACTCAGCCATTGTAGAAGTGGTTTTCGGTGGTTTCCAGGCAAATGCCGGGATGGTACATAACTTATGGCCACGGCTGTTTCCTACCCAAATCCTACCTCAGTTGCAAGTACACACACCAGTAATGGGGTCAAGCTGTTGGCCTCTCACCACGGCGGACCGGGTTCGATTCCCGGTCAATCCATGTGAGATTTTCAAAGAAAAATGCCATTTCCTGTGGTTCGGAACGGAGGAACCGTGGCTTATGATCTCGAGATTAACGGTCATGTAAATCTAAAATCATCCTTCCTTTTTACACACACCAGTACGGACATCATAGTGACACAGGTCATCATACAAATTCACACACAGCCAAGTACACGGGGATACATGACCATGATGTCGCAAAGACCCTAAAACATTCAACAACAACAAAAAACTGCAGCCCAGACTAATTTGGCAGTGCGCAGTAGCTTCTAAAAAAATGTATCTTTCTCTCTCAGTCATAAACATAATGCATTACTGCAATCAATGCCATCATTTACTGGGTTGCAGGAAGGATATACCGTATTTTCATAGAACAATGCATTCACATTTTTTAGGCTAACATATTTAATTCCAGAACTCCCTTGGTTAACTCGTGTTTTTTTCTAGCCCCAAAGCTATTTGCGTAATGTTTCTGGAGCTAGATTATCCTTTCTTTTCCTGCCTCTCATGCCCTCTTCTCGTTCATTTTCTGATATCCTCATTCTCTATGGACTGGAACTCTGAACTGTGATATTAGTTACTAAGTACATTGCAGATTGTAGTTGCTCAATATAACAATAAAATTGAACAATTTCCTTAAAAGAGTATTTTTGTTGCAACAAACACACTTTATCAGAGTCAAATTTCGGAATGAAATTTAGTGATAAATTGAAGTTAAAGTGGAAAATTAAAATGTTGCCCAAATAATCCAGACCAAACACCATCTGAATATGGAAAATTTACTCTCTATATAAAAGAAAGGTTTGATCTCCATCCTTTAATTGAATGACCCTATGGATGTTTTGTTTATTGTTGTATCGATAGGGCAGATGACCTTGCTCCTCTGTCCCTTAAAACAACCATAACTAAATGATGTATGTAGGCAATATAAATAATTGTTGGGTACATAATTATATTATATAGGCCTGCAGAAAGGAAAGCATGGAAGTTGCCCACGTTTGCACACATATGCCAAAGGGATTGAAGAGCAATAGAGCTTAGACGTTAATAGCCTACCCAATAAGCGCATTTTTCTTTTTATGCTGAAATCTACTATAATAACCAACTATTTTCTATGAAAAAGCGTGCTGGAAATTGATATTGTCTATAGGCCTATGTATCACTTCTCTTCTTCTGTAGATTGTAGTCGTTGTCGTGTATTTTGAAGCAAGGAAATGATGTAGAATGGCAGCTTACGCCAAATATCATCTTTTTCATTTATAACAGCTCGTGATAATAATTTCCCATCAGAATTAGGGTGTTTTTAAGCCTAAGTAAAAATCCTTTAAACGAGCGCGCTCTGCAGCTTGAGCGATGTTTTCCCCTTCCGCCAGGAAAATGTAACCGCAATGCAAGGGGCCACACTCCAGCCGTGGGAGTGGGACTTCCAGTAGTATTTGAGAGATCAATGGGGCTGCATGACCGCAGCCATTAAACTGATGATCCAACCAACCTTAAGAACCATCTGATTGATATTTGCTTAGTGACGCTCTGAATGTGTCAGTACCCAGAGTTGATATCAACTATATTATCCTAAAGTTATGTATACACGTTTACCTTTATATGTTATAATATTCACAATTTGTTGAATATAATTAATTAGTCTGGTAGAGTTTCTTATTTCAGTTTTATAGGATATCATGTGAACTAATGATTAACGATTTCTAAGCATTTCTTCTTCTGCGTCGTGAAAGGGTCTCTTAGGACCACGCAGAAATAACATTAGTTAGCATTTCTTTTAGCCCATTATTCCTTTAGACTCAACGAATGAGTTTGTTTTCTTTGCACGGACCATATATGGTGGTTAGACGTTATCTCTTTGTCCTCGAAATTCCGCGTGTGTGCAAATTTCTTTTTTTTGTTCGGTCTAGCAAATTTGGCAATCATATTTATTTCAGATTTTTTACATTATGATTGTAACAATTTGATCTAATTGTATTGTTCTTCAGGTATGAGTGAATTTTATAAGCAAGTCTAAGTGCCCCATGAATTAGATTCTGTGCATACATATTGTGGTACATGAGTTTGGAGATTCTTTTATATACTGTATTTATCCATTTGGTTATGGAAGATAGACTGAACCTTAGATTCTCGGCCGTAATGTTTTTCACTTTATTTTACGTTTTTCTCGTCCAAATGTCCGTTAACTGTTTTGTGTTGAAGAAGTTGAAGATTGAGAGTTTCTGAAGCGTAGAGAGCTTTGGGTCTAATTACTTTTGAAAAGAGTTGGATTTTGAATTTCCAGGAAAGACTCTTTATATTGTAAGTAATTTTAGTTAAATGAAATGTGGGTTTTATTTTTTGAATTTTTGTTCTGAGCATTTAAATTATAAGCTTTGCATTATAGAGCATTTAATCTGACGATGACCCCAATTGTTCAAAAACATCATACAATACATAACGTGTTAGAGTACTAAGGGGGTCTTAGTTTTAGTTAAAACGTAACAGAAGTTAAATCGAATCACCATCTCTCCCCGGTAGTGGAGCATGAAATACCTCACGATTGTGCGTTTCAAACCTGCCAAAAGAATTGTCACTTATTTATTGGTTAAAATACAATGAACCAAAGATAAATAATTGTGTCTACCTCGTGTGTTCAATCAGAAAATGTTTATTCACAATCAGCCAATCACAGGCTATCCGATCATTATATCCGAGTTAACCGTTACCCATTTTTTGTCGTGTGGCCTCCTGAGAGGCCGAGTGAAGGTCTTTCTTGTCGACGCCCGTGGGCGACCTGCGCGTCGGGATGAGAGATAGGATGGATGAAGATGAATGAATTTGGGCAAGGATGTGGAAGGAAGCGGCCGTGGCCTATCCGAAGGTACCGTCCCAGCATTTGCCTGGTGTTAAAAATGGGAAACCACGGAAAACCATTTCAAAGATGGCCGATGGTGGGGCTCGAACCCACGCGTCTACCGAGTCAGCAGAGAGGTTGGCCCCATGACGTATCGCTGCACATTAGCCAGCGTATCCACTGCTGTCGGTACCGTTACCCATGATGCTTTGTGTTTGTAGCTATTTAATAAGCATTTTCAATTAAGTGCTTGTGAGTTCAATATGTTTATTGGTAATTCCCTTTGCTATTACTTGTAAGATGAGTGAGTTGGATGAAACCTCAGTGACTGTAGGTGCAGGAATCGATAGCTCGAGAAAAAGGAGAGAAATCTGTTATCATTAGTCGAAAGGCTTCAACTCATTCAACCACTGCTCACATGGTTCAAGGTGGTTTCCCTGGAAATATTTCATATCCAATTGCTGTTTTATGTAAAAAATACAATTAATATCTGTTCCTAATAAAGAGGCATCAGCCTTGTTTCTTAAAATCCTGTCAAGAGGAGGTCTAGGCCATCAGGTATCAAGCAACGGCCAACCTATTGTTCGCTTGAGTACTGAACCCGTATTTAAGAAGCTCAGAGTAATTCACGAGGCGAGGATCGAACTGTACTCGCGTGATAATTTTATGTCTCAATTTAAAGGGAAGAGATAGGCATCCATCTACACATAAAATGTGCCCTTGCGAACATTAAATATGCAAATCACAGTCCGCTATCTCAATAGGATATTTGAGGCATGCTATATTCTCCCACTGTGGGATTCACATATTTAGGATCAAGCATAGGATATCACTCCAATGAATATCAAATTCAAAATTATAAAAATAATTTAATGAATATTAAAAATTAGGCCCTACAACAATTAAATTTACTATAAAATGTTCACACTTGCCTTAAACTAGACAAGGAATCAATAAAACTAAACCACAAAAATCAATAATGAAGGTTCCAAACGAACCTGACAAATATCAACCAAAATCTTCACTTCCATAAAGAAAGTTCTTGAAATTGCAAATATGAGCACCTCATGACTCTAAGATTACATTTACACAGTTATTCATTATCAATTAAAGCAATTTTAACTCCCATTTGGAGTTTTTACTTTGAGTTGTGCTAATTTGTTTACAACAATTACCTTTCTTAAGGTTCACTTGAGTTTCAAAATAATCACCCCTTTCCAAACAATTCTACAAACTTGGTGTCGTTGGGAAAAGAATTCGTGCATTCCTTTGAGTATAGGAAAAATACTGAATAATTCAAATTAAGAAAGCCTCCCCAGACAATCTTGGAATTTCCATTATTACCCTGGAGTAACATTTATATTTGTTATTAAAAATAAGGGATTTTAGAGTAGTCCATGACTATTTATTTAAGCTCATACGGTTTCTGAACGATTCTTGGAAAGAAAGAAAAACATTTAGATCACGGTACTGATGACTGGCTTGTCTCAAAACATTTAACTTCCTCCGCACAAGGGCGGGATGTCCCAGACCTACCCCAAGGCAATTAGTAGTCTCCTTTAGTGCTTGTCAAAAGTGCTTCGCGCATATTTACGGGCAGGGATCGGGTGTGCTTCCCAGCTCAGGCAGACAGGGTGTCCTTCCCTCTCGCCAACGGGCTGTTATAAGAATCGCTTCTTAAACTCGAAAACACACACACTAAATCCATTCATCATTAACATTACGCGGCCATAGTTGTCCGCTTGTATTGGCACAGGTGAACTAATTGATTGCGAGGTATTATGATTGGGGGTCTAATATTCATATATCAATAATGACGGGGCTTTCGACGTGGATGAACTAGGGTTCAAAAATTAAGTCAGCCCCCAGGTTTTATTCCATTTAGGGAGGTCTTACCGACATGACACAGGACACCAAATCTCCTTAAATTAGCGACTTTTGAGCGATCATAATACATTGTCCTCTGCGCTTACACAAATATATATAGCACCCGTATTCAAATTTGCTTCACTGCCAACACATTCAATTCCATAGAACCGCGCCCAACTACACCTGGTGATATATTTAAGACCTGGCACGAAATCAAAGCAATATTTTGCGTGAAAAGTCAAATAAGCTATCATAGGTTTTGTTACAATAATATTTGTGTGATATTTGGAGTAAGACATTTACTGCTTTAACTTCAATTGAGCTCCGTCTCATTACATTATTAGCACTTCTAAAATTTGCCTGGCATAAATATTAATTCAATCTTTTGACATTATATTCATTAGAACATTATTGTTCAACACTTAATTATCATTATTATTATTCATGGAACCTCAACGGCTTCCAACATTATTACATTTATTGTTATAATCAACAATTACTTTATATATATTTTATTTCTTGCTTTAAGACGTATGTTACTTCTAAGTTACATCACCATATGACGTGGTTTCAAAAGAGTATAACTCCACTGAGTATTTATATTGAACAATATTTAATTAGTTAATTCATGATTAATTTATCGTTCAGAAAAACCGTACGCTTTATTTTACACACATCATTTTTCTTATCCCTGTTTGTATGAGAATACCTTCTCATATATTAGTTTGCACGAATTCTTTCCTCCAAAGCAACACATAATCACATTGTTCTACTTACATGATTATTCCTCGAGCTGCTGGCTCCAGGCTCCCAATAAATTAGCCTCATAGCCCACATTTTTGTGTTTTAAGCCTCCATATTGCACTTCACAAAACACGTGGTATACACTAATTCTTTCCTCATATTTAACATTTTAAATACACTAATACCCTCTATTCGAGGTATCAAACTCATATCTCTATTACCACTTTATAACACTAAACAAAACACTGGAAAATTATAGTTAGCACTTGACAAATATTATATACCAAATACACTTTAAAACACTGAGGTTACAGTTATTTCTTCACACGTTTTAGACACTTTCCTTTCTCGATATTCCCAAAGGTGCAGATACTAGCTGTTTCCCCTAGATCAGGCTCCTAACTGGGTCGATTGATAGTCTCTTTCTCAGCATTCGCTTGACTGGTATGGATACCCCTATCCTACTCCGGTTTTACTATAGTAATCGGCACTTGGTCAGTTTATTGCCCAATACTACACTCGTTCAGATTGCAGATTAATATCTTGCTTAAAGTCTTTATTGGTGTGGTCCTAGAGTTGCTATTTCTTCAGTTACAATGCGCTCTAACAATGTTCCTCTTTCGTCCACGTTTGGACTTTAGTTATGAATACTACGGTATTCTATTCGTGGCACGATTTAAGAAGTTTTTACACTTTTTCCTAGGCAGTTACTGTCCTGCTTTCGATGTCTTTGACCTAACGTCACTTAAGCTCTAGTTCCCTAAGCACAGGGACATTAGGCTATTATCCTACGTTTGTCCCTAAAACGGTTCCTTAACGCACTGGATAAAGTTTAGGGTTTCACTACTGTTCATGAATTCTCGTTTCACTGTCAAGATAATTCGGTGTTTCTTCTATAAAAGATATTGTACTTGAGGCTTTGCACGCCTCCGTCGGCTGAAGATATTTTTCTTGGCCTATAATACTATACTTTGCCAAAGTTCAAACTTGATTATGAATGTTCGCAGCCCGACGATAGTTTCTTTTAACAAAATTACGAAGATTTGCTATACGATGACACTGTATGACCACTCATAGCCCAGTTTAGACTGTATGATTACGACTTCGTGAAGCAGCGCATCCAGCTGACAATTGACGCAGTAACACCCCCAAGGAATACTCGTAGACTGCATGATTTCCCTTGTGCTCAGTGGGTTTACATTTGATTCGGCTAAAAATAAACTAATTTCGCTCGCTCTAAAATTTATTTTCCAAAGTAAGCGTCGCACGTTCTCGAAAAAAATACCTCCTTGGAGCTTGAAACCTGAACGTCTCAACGATACTAAAAATTTCGAAAATAGAACGTGGGAAGTTCGAATAAAAATTGAAATAGCTCCTGTATTATGTGTTCATACAGCTCCTTTTTTCCCTTACTCCATACTACCGGTTCGGTGAACTCTTATGACGTAGCGCTGACCTTGCATTTCTAAACTGTTCAATAATTATGAGCTTTTATAATTCTACAATTCCTAATTTCCTGGATGAATTACTTTGCCGGTGGGATCCTTTAAGATTATTGAATTTTTCTTGCTAATTTCAATAATTTGCCACTGCTTCTGGTCCCGCCTACCAAACAGTCTTGTCATTTACTAGCTGAGTAAGGACTTCGGAGAGAATCTTCCCTCTCGCTCTTCTCAATGTAAAATTTTCTAGGCGATTGCCTCCTTCGATGCAAGCATATTTCGGCCTAGCGTGCCGATGATCTCATATGCAGCTGTGTGCATTGACTCAACTATTACGCCACCCTTCATGCGTCACGCAGAGGTGATCTCGCATATCCCTCTTGCTAAGTTAAAACTGTACTGAAGTCTTCTAAAGTTTATATTCTTTCCAAACTAAAAGATCATGAATTCGAATCTTGTGCACCCCACAAGGGCACAAATCTCCCCTCCATAGTTAAATAAATATTTGAAAATTTGAGGAAATTCATTTATATTATTTAAAAAAAAAAATTTTTTAAAATTTCGAAATCTCACAGACTCTTCTGGTTCCTCCCTTTCTGGGATCCAACAATGATTCTGGTTTCCCAGGTTATAGTGATATCCGGTAAATGCGTCGGCCGGGAACGTCCTGTCCCTACCCTTTCTCAATTTCCCTTTCTTCTAGACCCCTTGTCCTATGAATTTCATTATTCGTTACGGGTGTGGTCTCCCCCTACCCGTTTCATTATTTCTTAATTTTCTTCTCTTATCTTTCAATTTTCTTCTTCAATCAGCTCAATGATTTCCTCTAATTCGAAATACGTTCTCTCAAGCTCACATTCGCAACTCAATGGTTGCTCTATTCTTTCACGAACCTTGTCGTGTTTTAATTTACTCCTATTGGTCAACAGATTTGGCTCATTTCCTTCGTCGTTGCTATCTATTTCCATAACCAGAGCTTGTTCGTTGGCTTCATCGAAGTCTTCAGGAGGGTAATATACTTTCAAATTTGCCGAATTCATTGTTAGTTCATGATTTGTCTCACAATGCTGTATCCTATAGGCATTGTTTCGTAGATCCCTGATAATTCTATATGGGCCGTGGTACATTTTCTGGAATTTTTTGTACACTCGGTTCCCTGGATCTGAAATGGCTGGTCTTTTCACTAACACCATTTCTCCCACTAATAGTGGTCTGTGATACCTCTTATGCCTATTTCTTGGTTGCCTCCTATCGGCTTGAGCTTGCAAATGCTCAAAGGATCTCCTGTTGGTCTCGGTATGACCTGACTCCATGGTCTCTCAGGCTGTTCGTTTCTATGCAAACTTAAGGGTATTTCTCCAGTAGCTTCGTGTATTGTATTATTTATACAAAATTCAATAATATCAAGGACATCGATCCATTTCCAATTTTCCTTGGCACAATATATCCTACAATTCTTGGCCGTTTCCCTCATGACTCTTTCAATGGGATTCGACTCAGGATGGCGGATACTTGACAATATTTGGCGTATTCCAAGCCTCTCTAATTCCTGTCTGAATTCTATGCTCGTAAAGCAACTACCGGGATCCGATAAAAGGTTCTCTGTTTTACACAGAATAGGTATCACTTTTCCTTTGAGTCGCTTTAGAACTTGTTTGGTACTAGTTTTCTGTATTGGGAGAAAGAACAACCATCTTTGTGAAGACATCCATAGCCACCATGATGTGTCTGTTTCCCCTCCTAGCCTTTGGTAACGGTCCAAAATTGTCTATCGATACAATTTGACCTGGCCTTTTGGGTAACAATGGTATCGGCTTCTGTCTCATTAAGAATATATTTGGTTTAATTCTTTGACATGTGTCACATGTCTTCAACGTGTCCCTTACATTTTCTCTCAGTCTCGGCCATACAAATACTTCCTTTAGCATCGAGACTGTTTTGTCGACTCCCATGTGTCCAAAGGATCTATGGGCTAACCATACTGTTTTTCTCCGCAAAATAGCAGGTACGACGATTCTCAATCGAGTATGGTCAGAGTCCGCAAACTTATGTAGTAATCCATCATAAAAGCTATAATCTCGAGCTATCTTGTCGGCCTCGATATACGCTGGTGTTTATCTTACTAATTTCGCTTCAAAATAAGATATGAGCATATGTATCCATGGATCTTCGCGTTGACGTTGTCCTATGTTCCTAAGTTCATTTAACGTACGCTGATCTATATCTTCAAATTCTATAGCCATTAATTCCTCTTCTGTGGACTCTGGCTCTCTACTTAAATAGTCTGGAACAATATTTTCCTTTCCTGGGCAATACTCTATATTGACATCGATCTGCTGAATGTATAAAGCGCCTCGCATCTACCTTTGACTAGACAAATCCGTCTTCATTAAAAAGGTTAAGGCTTTATGATCTGTCCTCAGTGTTATTGGAAACCTATATACAATCTTCCGCCAAGATTGCAGAGCGTGCAATATCGCTAACAGCTCAATCTCGCTGATTGTATAATTTTTCTCGTGTGGTTTCAATCGTCTACCAGAGAAAGCTAGATAATTTTTCTTATCAGGGTTTTCTGGATCCTCCTGATAAAGCATCGCTCCTATTCCCACCTGGGATGCATCAGTTTGAATTATGAATCTCTGATTAAAATCAGGATACCCTAGCTTCACATAGTTTAAGAGCATTTCCTTGGCCTACTTGAATGCTTTTTCAGCTTCCTCCTTCCACTTCCACTCGCCCCCTTCTTCAGAAGGTCCTGCAATTGTGCAACAGTGCTAGTATGTGACGGGCAATGTCCTGAGAAAAATCCAATTAATCCCAAAAATTGGCGAACATTTTTCACTT
Organism: Meconema thalassinum; assembly: GCA_946902985.2. Lineage (NCBI taxonomy): Eukaryota > Metazoa > Arthropoda > Insecta > Orthoptera > Tettigoniidae > Meconema > Meconema thalassinum. The sequence goes on from OX336389.2 coordinate 1,186,852,293, forward strand.
TGACTGGTCTAGGAAAATTTCTTATCGACTCTAATTTGTACGGGTTTGGTTTGACTCCCTGTTTGTCAATCACGTGTTCCAAAAACGTGACTTGTCGTTGACAAAAGTTCGATTTCTTCAAGTTTATCTTAAAGTTAGCCCTTCTCAAATCTTCAAGTATTTTTTGCAATTTTTTAAATGTTCCTCTACATTTTCTGAAGTAAGTATATGTCATCGACATAACGGATAGTACAATCTTTTGCTTCTTATGACATGTTACGATCCAATGCCCTTATCAGTGCAGATCCCGCTGTCTATAAACCCAATGGACATCTCCTAAAACAATGTGTTTGTTGATCGAATTGAAATCCAGTTAGAAGGCTGGTTATCTCTTCCAATTCGAGATGATGATACGAAGAAGTCATGTCTATATTCGTAAAAATTTTCTTTCCCTTGAATTTCCTCAGTATTCCCTTAATGGGTGGGGGAGAATCATTTTCCGGTATAGTTTTGGAATTCAAATTTCTCGCGTCCAAACACACCCTTACTGAGCCATCCGGTTTACTTACATTGACTAATGGACTAACATTTGGTGTTGCCATTTTTTCTATAACTCCTGCATCTCTCATTTCCTGCAGTGTTTTCTTTGTATGAGTATAGAGCTTCTGTGCAACCGGGTATGGTTTTAGTCTATATGGTGCCCAATCTTTCACCTGAAATGCGTATTTAAAATTCTGTATCTTTCCTGGCTTGGAATCGAATACATCCCTGTATTTTAATAACAGTTCCTTTAGTGATTCTTTATCTTCCGGAGTATTCTTAGCTTCTTCTATCTTTCCTAACAGGTTGGCATTGAACTCGGTTTCTATACAGTCCTCAAGTTCTATGTTCAAAACCTTAAATGCCTCTTCTGTGGCCCTATAACCTTCCGCGGTTAATTCTCCTATGTGCCACACCTGTTCGTCAGTTTTTACATCCTGCTCATGTAATACTATGTTTTGTTCATCCACATCCTCTTTTTGAATCTTAATGCAGTTTTGCGCTAGGTCTATTATGACCTTGTTCTCACGGATAAAGTCAATACCCAAAATAATGTTATATGGTAACTGACCCACCAGCAAAAAGCATTGTGAAATTTCCGTGTTCCCAATCAACATATCTAGGTAGACCTGAAATTTGCATGTTAGGGATTTTTCTGGAATAATTCCCTTAATTTTCACACTAGATGTGGGTATTTTCAATACACGACCTCTGGTTTCTATTTCGTTTACTAGGCTTTGTGTGATCAAACTCACAGTTGATCCATTATCTATCAAAGCTCTGACCAGCAACCCTTCTATTCTTTACCTAATGATAGGTAATTCTCTCCAGATGGGTGGAACCCCTTCGGATTTTTCTTTAATTAATTCATCTGGCCTAGCTATCCTGTTTACAATTTCGACCTCCTCCCAGCACCTGGTATGGTTCCACTCTGACCAATTTAAATTTGGAGTCTTTTTGTCCTGAGGGTTCCTTTTTCCCTCATCCCTTAAGTGAGCTTCTAACTCCAAGCTTTGAGCTCCATCGTTTCAGTCGGGTGATTTTCGGTTCTTCATTGCCTCACTCCAACGGACTTTTTGGTGTTCAGGTTTGTCAGTTCGTTCCTCCATATAACGTAGACTTTCCTGATATCTTTCCTCAATTTCATCACGATATTCTTGGCTCCTGTCTATGGGCTTATCGTTTCTTCTGGGTTGGTTTCCCCAATTTCTTCTGTTTTCTTGTCTCCGATTATTATTATTATTATACGTTCTATTTTCTTGTCTTCTATATCCCATATTTCTAGGATTTCGTCCATTGTAGGGTTGTATTCCCCAAGGTTCATTGTGTCCGTATTCACGACCAAGTCCATTTATATCGGTACTTGTAGATTTATTTACAGTAGGGGCCTTTTCTCTATCCTCATGCTTACTGGCCATGTGTACTTGTACGGTATGCCTCTGCTGTCTTGGAGTCACATTTGCAGTGGTCATTTCAAGTTGACGCAGTACACTCTCCAGTTCCACAGCACTTTTCGCTTTAGATGAGATTATCAGCCTCTGTATCTCATATGGAAGTTGTCTTGCAATGGCGGCACCCACGGCGTTCTCTGCTGGCGCGATGTCAAGTTCCCGGAACTTGCACAGCTGAGCAGTAAGAAATTCTGAAAATTTTGCAGGAGCATTAGTGCTATATTTCCTAGAGTATAGATCTAGGCGTGGATTCTCCTGTACGTCCGCTGCCCAATAGCGTTTCAAAAATGCTTCTCTGAAGCCCTCAATGGTATCAAAGGTATATCGGAAGCTCGTGTACCAGGTAAGACAATCGCCTCCTAGCAGCTTCTCAATAGCTCTCAGTCTCCGATTCTGAGGTATTTTCATCTCATTTAGATATTCGGCTACTTCCTTGAGCCAATATTTCAGTGTAATAGACATATTATTACCCGTCAATTTAACTGGTCAGTCCTCATTAGACTTAATAATGCTGTTGTCAGTTGTCAGTTGGCAGTCAAAGTGAAAGGTCGTGTTTTTCCCGAGCTCTCAGGTGTGCTGAAAAGGTTGTTCTCTGGAGTGTTATCGCGCGAGGATCGGACTGTGGTATGCGAGGGGTAGTCGGGATTTCCGGTGTTTGTGTGTGCGTACGGGACCTAGCAACTTGTGGTTCATAGCCCTAGTGATAGCTGCATTGCTAGTTATTGGTTGGAGTGGAAGTGAATCCAGGGCCTGTTACTCCAAATGTGAATCAGGCAAATGATCCAGTGGCAGCTTTAAAGTGTTCGACGTGCAGAAAAACATTGAAGAATGGAGTTGAGTGTGGACTATGTGAGAAATGGTTTTACTTCGGCTGCATTAAGGTCAGGAAGGAGGATTGTAATGTCGGAAATTGGTTTTGTAAGGTATGTGATACGCCGGACTGTTTGAGGGTGCAAATCAAAGAAAGGGATCAAATAATACTGGAACTTAGAACAAAGCTTCGTGAATCAGAGGAAACGGTGAAGGATGTGACTGAGCGGCTTTCTACTGGGATCAGTGTGGAAGAGGGCGTGCAGGAGCAAACTGAGGATGACGTTATCATAATGGGTGATTCTATGATACGATGGAGTGCGAATATCTCGAGGAAATCAGATGCGAAAGTGCGGTGTTATCCGGGGATTAAAATTGACCAGCTTGCCCAACAATTGGAAGAATCAATTGTAGAGGACTGTGAAAAAGTTAAAGTGTTGTTGCTACATGTTGGGACGAACGATCTGAAGAAGAGGGCTACAGCTGATTACACCATGGGGGAGCTCTACGAACTAGGCAGAAAAGCTAAAAGCAAGTTTAGAAATGCAAAAATTATAATGAGTGGCAATGTTTGGCGGGGAGATGTTCCGTTAAGGCGAGTTAAGACTGTAAATGACCGCATGGTCTGGGTATGTGCACAACTGGGATTAGTGTACGTAGAAGCTGACTGCTGGATTGGTGGCAGTGACTTCGCCCGAGACGGGCTGCATCTAAATTGACGGGGCTCTTTCAACCTAGGGAGCCTACATGACAGGGTCATCGGTTCGTGCCGGCTTTTGTGAGGAGGAGCAGGTCCAGAGGTTGCCAGCCGATGGGAACACAAGGAGCTATTTCGAGATATTTGCTGCGGAGGTAAGACTCTAAGATTGCTGCAGGTTAATTGTCTGAGTTAAGGAAATAAATTAATTGAATTTTGGAATCCTTTAGGGAAGTATTCTCCGGACATTGTCATTGCTACTGAATCTTGGTTATATGAGGACATAAATAGTAGCGAAATAATTCAAGGGACCTACGAAATGTACAGAAGGGATCGGGGTAAGCGAGGTGGTGGGCTATTTATTTGTGTGCGCAAAAATATAGCTAGTTTCTTAAAGTGGGCTGATATGGATCATGAAATGTTATGTGTACAAATTTCGGATAAAGGAAAAAAATCCCTCTTCAGGTATAGAGCACCGAAAGATAAATTTTCTCTCCTCGAAACACTGTATGATAAAACTTGTACGGGTAATGCTATGAAAAAGAGCATAATAATTGCAGGAGATTTAAACCTCCCCAAAGTAGACTGGACTGGTGACTCAACTAGCTGTGGTCAAGCTCAAAGCGCTGCAAATAAATTCTTAACGGAGGGGGGATTTTTCCAAGTAGTTGACTTCCCAACTAGAGACAATAATACCTTAGATGTTGATCTCGTAAGGCCTGTAGAGCTGTATATTAACTGTCTGAAAGTACCAGGAATTACTGACCATTCTGGGGTTGAATTAAATATTAGATATGGCGACATTACAAAATTAGACTCTGATGTAGCAAAAAAGATCATATTCCAGCATCGCAGGGCGGATCAGGGCAAGTTTCAGGGGTATTTGAATGAGCTATTTGTAGGATGGGCATTGGAAGGAAATCACATTAATATCCTGTGGATTAACTTTTTGAAAATTTTAAATAGCGCTGTTGATAAATTTGTCCCATTTAAATTGCTGAAACAAAACCCAGATCCTGAGTATTACACACGAGAAATTAGGAGTTTAAAACGGATAATTAGGAAATTATACAATAAAAGACATGATAGTGACAAGTATATGTTGAAATTTAAGTCCTTATCAAGAGAGCTCGTCTTAAAAAAGAGGTCTTCTCATGACAGTTATATGCAAGGTTTACTTGGTTCGGGAGGTGATGGATGGAAAAAAAAATACAGTTATGTTAGGAGAAGAAAGGGAAATTCCAATAATTTGGCGATGATAATGTCCGGTGACGGTAAATTAATTACTGAGAAACAGGCCATTGCTATTGAATTAAATGTATTTTACGGTAGTGTGTTCAATAAATCCAATAGCTGTGTGTTGGACCGTAACGGTGAATCAGGGGCTCCCCTGTTCCAAATAAACCAGTCAGCTATTGTAAAGCTAATACAAAAACTACGTTTCAATGTATCAAAGGGTCCTGATAATATTGTTATTGAAGTACTTAAACTAGGAGGTAGGGCCGTGGCACGATACTTGGAGGTGATGTTTAATGTGTCCATAAACAATGCGCAAATCCCAGATGACTGGAAAAGAGCTACGGTAGTCCCAATATTTAAGGGAGGGAGCAGACTTGAATTGGGCAACTACAGGCCGGTTAGCCTTACGTCCATCGTTTGTAAACAGATGGAGCATCTCATTTGCGACTACTTGAGGGAACAGTGGGAAACATTATCATGGTTTAATGATAGGCAACATGGATTTCGGAAAGGTTACTCATGCGAGAGCCAGGTTTCCTTAATTTTTTCAAGACATTAGCGAATCGTTAGATCATGGGGTTTCAGTCGACGCCGTAGTTATAGATTTTGCGAAGGCATTTGATGTCGTGCCGCGTGACACGCTACTCCATAAATTAGCTTCGACTAAGATTGATAGAAGAGTAATTTTATGGATCCAAGAATTTTTGACGGGTCGTTCCCAGAAAGTGAAAGTCGAAGGCATATTCTCGGATGAAATTACCGTAACGTCGGGTATCCTTCAGGGCAGCGAATCGGAACTTTGTTATTTTTGGCGTTTATAAATGACTTACCAAATGGGATTCACAGTGACTGTCGATTGTTTGCGGATGATTGTGTAATATATCGAAAGATACTTGTAAGACCTATTCTGGAATATGCCTCGGCGGTTTGGGATCCATATCAAGTAGGGCTCATCAATGAGTTGGAAATGGTACAAAGAAAGGCCGCTAGATTTGTGCTCAGTGACTTTAATCCCAGGAGCAGTGTGAGCCGTATGTTAAAGAAACTTGGGTGGGAATCACTGGAGGCTAGGAGGATGAAATCTAGACTCTGCGCTATGTACAACACGTATACAAATCAACCAGCATGGGGTGAGCTTAGCAAACGATTGGGAAAGCCCACTTACATGGGTAGGAGCGATCATCGTTTCAAAGTTAAGGGTCGACCACAGCGAACAAATTATGGTAAATATTCTTTTGTAAACCGTGCCATTGATAAGTGGAACTCTCTACCTGCCGCAGTCTTCGAGCCTTTTCCCAAACATATAGGTGTGTTTAAGAAAAGACTGACTATTTGTGTAAATACTCCAGTTTAATTGTTATTGAATTGTTATGTATAATTATTTATTTGTTATGTATATCCAATTTGCAACCGGGGGACACACCCCCAATTGCAAATAAATGAATGAATGAATGAATTATTTGTCCACTAGTCTGATTAGTATATGGGGTTAACATAGCCATGGGATATCCTGGATTCTTATAGGGGCTCTCCCCTCCTATATCCCTATCTCCCTTAATGCCTTGTGTATCACAGTCTACCCATACTGTTTTCTGCATGTCATTCTGACTTTCGAAATCCAATTTTCTTTCTCTTCGGGCACTTTCTTCTTACGACATGATTTGATCCTCCATTAGGCTGTTTTTCTGTTCTGTCCTCTCTAGCCGTGAACAAAATTCGTGTTCAAACATTTCTTGTTTCTCTCTACTCTTTTCTGCTTCCTGTTTAATCTGTATTTTCTCTTCTTTGAAGCTTTCCTGAATTTGAGCGAATTTTTCATCCACCTCTTTCTTAATGACCAGGACCTGTTTTTCGATAATTTCTTGCTTGACCTCATCTCTAGCGTCTAAGTCTTTTCGAATCTCGCTTATCTCTTTAATTATGTCTTCCTGACCGTCATATATCGTTTTCTTAATATTATTGAGCTCTCCTTGCGTTTTTCCACGGCTCTCATATAAAATTTCTAAGTCAGTTCTAACCTGATCTATCTCATTATGGGTTTTTCCTACCTGGGTTTTTAACGTATTTATAGTTTCCTGAACCTCGGTAATCCCTTCGTAAATTTTTCCTATTTCACGAGATTGTTCCTCACTTTCTACTTTTCGCTGTGTACTTTCGTCTTTGAGATTCTTCTCGTATTCACTTAACCTCTTTGCTATCTTCACTTCGTGATCCCTTAAACTGTCATCTACCTGCCCGGTAGAAGTATTAAATTGTAATTACCATCTACTCGCATCGGCTTGACTTTGAAGTTTCATCGCTTCCAATTCGCTCTTAACTATCCCGAATTCTTCCTCGAGTTTTACTACTTTTTCTTCGACTCCGAAAAACCTGTTTCGTAAGGTTTCAAGACCATTCTTGATTTCGTCCCGGGATGCCTGACAAAGATTTTTATTAGATTATATTTCCCTTTTTAATTCGTCTTTGTTAGCTTTTAACTGTGTCTGCACCTCTTGGATTTGGGTTACAAGATTATTCTTCCTTTCTTCCTGAATATCACTCAATTTGGTTTCTATAGAACCAAATTTAGTGTTCATAATTCCAAAAATTTCTCGACATTCATCCTGGGATTTTTCATACCTTTCTTGCAATGTATTTATACGGTCTTGCATTTTAAAAGCATTACCGGCTGCTTCATCCTTGGCTGCCTGAATAATCTCTTTACTGCCAAGCGAGAATTTCTTTTTCATTTTGACAATTTTACCATCTAACTCAGCCTTCAGTTCCATATTATTTCTTTTACTGCCAGCTTTTAATTCTTTTTCCAAAGCTAAGAATTGACCATTATTTTCTGTTTGAAATTCATTTTTCAAAGCTATGAATTGTTCATTATTTTCTGATTTAATAGTTTCTATCTCAGCCTTCAGTTCCTCATTGTTTCTTTTACTGGTGGCTGTGATAGATTCAAATTTACCATCCATACTATCGAACCTTTCCTTGCTATATGCCTTAATAGCCTTTAACTTTTCACGGCTATCGGCCCTGATAGATCCTAAGTTTTCATGATTATTAGTTTTTATAGCTTCTAATTTTTCATTATTATCAACCCTGATAGTTTCAAACTCTTTCCTATTGTCCTCCTTTTGGTCGTCAAATCTACTCTCTATAGATTCGAATTTGGTGTCCATACTCTCAAATCTTTCTTTACTATCAATATTGATAGCCTCAAACTCTTTTCTGATTTCGTCTTGGGATGCCTTTGCATCTTGTTTAATTTCTGCCTTAAATTCCCTAAGTCTTTCATTACTCTCTGCTACGTTTGATTTGATGGCCTCAATACCTTTCGTATTGATTTTTCATCTCTTCTCTAGTCTTATTGAAGTGCTCATCTAAACACTCCTTTAACTCCATCATCGTTCACATTTTACCAACAATATACTGAGAATACAATGGGCTACTTCAACTTCATCACTGGATCATGCATGAGAGATGATGTTTCAAACTCATTTGTGTTCCACTTACCTATTATTCCAGTACGGGTATGTACTAAGTCGTACCCGTCTGGTATGTTAATTCAATAATGACATCATGTTACTTATGGAAGTGATTTTCAAAAAAAATCAAAATTTTGGAAAACCATGATTTTTCAAAATGAAAACTCTGTTTTTTTTCAAATAAAACTCGGGGTTATCCACGGAAAACTCAGTCCCAAAGTTTACGGGCGTCATTTTAATAATATGGGGGTTTGTTATCGGGGCTTGCTTGGGTGAGTTGCGTGGTCCCAACGCGGTCGGATTTAATTATGTTATAGCTTAGCCTATAATTATATTTTGCGTTAATCTCTTAAGACCGTCTTCTGGTGTTTCCGCAGCTTAGATCCAGGCACATTATTTATATATCCCCCATGTGCCCTTACGAACAATAAATATGTAAATCACAGTCCGCTAGCTCAATAGGACATTCGAGGCATGGTATATTCTCCCACTGTATGATTCACATATTCAGGATCAAGCATAGGATAACACTCCGATGAATATCAAATTCAAAATTATAAAAAATATTTAATGAATATCAAAAATCAGGCGCTACAACAATTAAATTTAAAATAAAATGTTCACACTTGCCTTTAAACTAGACAAGGAATCTATAAAAATAAACCACAAAAGTCAATAATGAAGGACCCATACGAACCTGACAAATATCAACAAAAATCTTCACTTTCATATAGCAAGTTCTTCAAATTGCAAATTTAAGCATCTCATGGCTCTAAGATTACATTTACACAGTTATTCATTGTCAAAATAAAGCACTCTTAACTCCCATTTAGAGTTTTACTTTGAGTTGTGCTAATTTGTTCACAACAATTACCTTTCTTAAGGTTAACCTGAGTTTCAAAATCATCATCCCTCTCCAAACAATTCTACAAACTTGGTGCCGTTGGGAAACGAATTCGTGCCTTCCTTTGAGTATAGAAAATATACTGAATAATTCAAATTAAGAAAGCCTCCCCGGACAATCTTAAAATTTCAATTTTTTCCCTGGAGTAACATTTATTTTTGTTATTAAAAATAAGGGATTTTACAGTAGTCCATGACTATTTATTTAAGCTTATACGGTTTCTGAACGACTCTTGGCAAGAAATAATAACATTTAGATCATGGTACTGATGATCGGCTTGTCTCAAAACATTTAACTTCCTCCGCACACGGGCGGGTTGTCCCAGACCTACCCCAAGGCAATTAGTGGTCTCCTTTAGTGCTTGTCAAAAGTGCTTCACGCTATTTACGGGCAGGGATCGGGTGTGCTCCCCAGCTGAGGCAGAGAGGATGGCTTTCCCTCTCGCCAACGGGCTCTTATAAGAATCGCTTCTTAAACTCGAAAACACACACACTAAATCCATTCATCATTAACATTACGCGGCCATAGTTATCCGCTTGTATTGGCACAGGTGAACGTATTGATTGCGAGGTATTATCATTGGGGGGTCTAATATTCATATATCAATAATGACGGGGCTTTTGACGTGGATGAACTAGGGTTCAAAAATTAAGTCAGCCCCCTAGGTATCATTCCATTTTGGGAGTTCTTACAGACATGACACAGGAGTTGGACCAATTAACACCGAATCTCCTTAAATTAGCGACTTTTGAGCGACCATAATACATTGTCCTCTGCGCTTACACAAATATATATAGCACCCGTATTCTAATTTGCTTCACTGCAAACACATTCAATTCCATAGAACCACGCCCAAATACACCTGGCGATCAATTTAAAACCTGGCACGAAATCACATCAATATTTAGCGTGAAAAGTCAAATAAGCTATCCTAGGTTTTGTTACAATAATATTTGTGTGAAATTTCGAGTAAGACATTTACTGCTTTAACTTCAATTGAGCTCCGTCTCATTACATTATTAGCACTTCTAAAATTTGCCTGGCATAAATATTAATTCAATCTTTTGACATTACATTCATTAGAACAGTGTTGATCAACACTTAATTAACATTATTATTATTTATGGAACCTCAACGGCTTCCAACATTATTACATTTATTGTTATAATCAACAATTACATTATATATTTTATTTCTTGCTTTTAAGACGTATGTTACTTCTACGTTACATCACCATATGACGTGATTTCAAAAGAGTATAACTCATTTGAGTATTTATATTGAATATTATTTAGTTAGTTAATTCATGATTAATTTATCGTTCAGAAAAACCGTACGCTTCATTTTACATACATCATTTTTCTTATCCCTGTTTGTATGAGAATACCTTCTCATATATTAGTTTGCACGAATTCTTTCCTCCAAAGCAACACATAATCACATTGTTCTACTTACATGATTATTCCTCGAGCTGCTGGCTCCAGGCTCCCAATAAATTAGCCTCATAGCCCACATCTTTGTGTTTTAAGCCTCCATATTACACTTTACAAAACACGTGGTATACACTAATTCTTTCCTCATATTTAACATTTTAAATACACTAATACCCTCTATTCGAGGTATCAAACTCATATTTCTATTACCACTTTATAACACTAAACAAAACACTGGAAAATTATAGTTAACACTTGACAAATATTATATACAAAATACACTTTATAACACTGTGGTTACAGTTATTTCTTCACACGTTTTTGACACTTTCCTTTCTCGATATTCCCAAAGGTGCAGATACTAGCTGTTTCCCCTAGATCTGGCTCCTAACTGAGTCTATTGAAAGTCTCTTTCTCAGCATTCGCTTGACTGGTATGGATACCCCTATCCTACTCCCGTGTTCCTATAGTAATCGGCACTCGGTCAGTTTATTGGCCGATATTTCACTCGTTCAGATTGCAGATTAATATCTTGCTTAATGTCTTTACTTGGTATGGTCCTAGAGTCGTTATTTATACAGTCACAATGCGCTCTAACAATGTTTCTCTTTCGTCCACGTTTGGACCTTAAGTTATGAATACTACCGTATTCTATTCGTGGCACGATTTATGAAGTTTTTACACTTTTTCCTAGGCAGTTACTGTCCTGCTTTCGATGTCTTTGACCTAACGTCACTTAAGCTCTAATCCCCTAAGCACAGGGACATTAGGCTATTACCCTACGTTTGACCCTAATACGGTTTTTTAACGCACTGGATGAAGTTTAGAGTTTCACTACTCTTTATGAATTCTCGTTTCACTGTCGAGATAATTCGGTGTTTCTTCGATAAATGATATTGTACTTGAGGCTTTGCACGCCTCCGTCGGCTGAAGATATTTTTCTTGGCCTATAATACTATACTTTGCCAAAGTTCAAACTTGATTATGTTCGCAGCCCGACGATAGTTTCTTTTAACAAAATTATGAAGATTTGCTGTACGATGCTGCTGTATGACCACTCATGGTCCAGTGTAGACTGTATGATTGCGACTTCGTGAAGCAGCGCATCCTGCTGACTGATAATTGACGTGGCAACTCCCCCAAGGAGTACTCGTAGACTGCATGATTTCCTTTGCGCTCAGTGGGTTTATATTTGATTCGGCTAAAAATAAACTAGTTTCGCCCCCTCTAAAAGTTATTTTCCAAAGTAAGCGTCACACGTTCTCGAAAAAATTATTTCCTTGGAGCTCACAACCTGAACGTCTCAACGATACAAACAATTTCGAAAATTGATCGTGGGAAGTTGGAATAAAAATGAAAATAGCTCATGTATTATGTGGGCGTACAACTCCTTTTTCCCTTACTCCAGGCTACCGGTTCGGTGAACTCCCTATGACGTAGCGCTGACCTTGCATTTCTAAACTGTTCAATAATTATGAGCTTTTATAACTCTACAATTCCTAATTTCCTGGATGAATAACTTTGCCGGTGGAATCCTTTAAGATTATTGCACATTTCTTGCTAATTTCAATAATTTGCCACTGCTTCTGGTCCCGCCTACCAAACAGTGTTGTCATTTTCTAGCTGAGTAAGGACTTCTCAGAGAATCTTCTCTCTCGCTCTTCTCAATGTAAAATTTTCTCGGCGATTGCATTTTTCGACCTACTGTGCAGATGATCTCATATGCAGCTGTGTGCATTGACTCAACTATTACGCCACCCTTCATGCGTCACGCAGAGGTGATCTCACATATCCCTCTTGCTGCTAATTTAAAACTGTACTGAATTCTTCTAAAATTTATTTTCTTTCCAAACTTAAAAATCATGAATTCGAATCTTGTGCACCCCACAAGGGCACAATAAATAAGCATTCAGCATAGCTTGGTCGGGGAGAAGAAATTATGAAGAATAATATCAGCTCATTTCTGTGAGAAGAAAAGCGAATTTTATAGTAAATGAATGTATTACAATAGGCAATGATATGACGGCCTGGAAACTGCACATTTTCGTCAAGTTAGTGAAGCGGCGCTATCAAAACTGGTTCCAAACAGGTCAGGTGCCAGACAGGGGAGAGCCGTGAAGACGCACGTGCCAATACACGCGCCCAACACGAGCAAAAATCCGCGTAAAAGAAGTCACATGGGGGACCATAGCCAATCAGAAATTTATAAATCCATGAGGAGTAATTAGATAACAATTACTCTGGAAAACTTTTAGAAATAATTTGAAGGTATAAATGTAAATGGGAATTAAAATGGACAGGCCAGTTTAAATGGATTTTTGAGATGAAGACGAATAACGCAGATATTTGCAATTGAAATGAACCAAGACTTTGGCGCCAATTTACGTGAGAGACGCCATCAAATTTTGATAAGGTGGGGTTTAGCGTCCCATCGAACGTGGCCTTATCGCGAAAGCTAGAAGAGAGAAGACGTATGGGTCCGACGCTAATATAGTGTGGGAAGTGTGATTCAAGTTGGCGGAGAGGTCCCGTCCAACTACGGTACAGCTGAATTGAAATGACGGTGAATATTTTAGACAGAGAAAGGAACTTAGAATATTTCTGCGACTACAAGAGAGCAATAATTGAGTACAAGATGAATAATAAGGTGAACACTATTAGAGCACGTCTACGAGCAAATAATAAGTAAGAAATATGTGTAATTGAATAAACAGTATTGAATATAAACAAAAAGTTACAATCTACGTGAGTTATTAGGAAAATAAGTTTTACAAAATTCTATTCAAGCAACGACTATGAACTCGAACAATTCGACGAATATCACGACGATTTTTAACGTACAAAATTAAGATGGGTTCTAAAATTCAGTCGACGAGGATGCTATTTTTGAAAACTTTGATGCCGATTGAGATGGCACACTAAACACTGAATGGGAGTACCATAGACGCCGAAGAAGTCAAAGATAGTTAAGTGGACCCATAACACCACAGTCTACTAGAAACGTGAACGAACCAACGACAAAATGGATTTCCAATACCATTCTGGAAATTACATTGAATACATTTGTCAAATCTACAATGTCCACTAACGGGAACGTCCTGAGAGCAGTCGAATGAAGAATGAACAACTGGCTTATCTGAGCCAAGAAGCGAACGTGAGATGGGCAGAATCGAGACCGATGCAGAGCCTCGGAGCAGTGAAATCAGCCGATTTCGTACCACTGATGCCAGCCAGCGGGAGCTGGGAATCGGTTGTGCGATGTCAAGCACCCGATCAGCTCTTCGGAGGAGTGGAGCTCTTGTTCCAGCAATGTCAGTACAGCAGGTTTGAAGATGCAGGTTTGGGAGAAAGTAGATAAAGCGATCTGATATATATCGTAGATGGATTGTAGTGTGGATATTTTTGATATGTGCCAAATTATGATAGTTACTTATTGTTGTTTACAGGGGCGGAACTACGAAAGAAAGGAAGAAAGAAAGAAAGAAACAAAGAATAATATTTTTTTTAAAGCATAGAGTAGCCCTGGGGAATCTGACTCAGAAAGAAAAGAGGAGAAACTTTTTGTTGTTGATTTTAAAGGGGCTGCGACTTCGTGGTCATATAGCCCCTTGTATTAGGGTGTAGGTATTTCGTGTGATAACCTGTGTTAGTGTTATGACTGTACTAGAGCGTATTGTGCCCGCCAGACAAGAAGGTTGGGGGACCGCTTGACCGCAACAGCCCCCTCGATCTCCCCATCCGTCGAACCCGTATCCCTGACAGGATTGGATGAGCATTCTCAGACCAGCTCGCACGGGGCTAGTAACCTCGGGGACTTAGCGGTGTTAATGAGATGTAGGAATGTTAGGAACTAGCCCAAGAGGCACATGAAAAACAACATAGCTAACAAATAAGAAGTCCAGTCTTAAGATATCTTTCGTAAGTTTATTGAAAAACAACAAATCCCTAACCTACTTCCGAGGGTAAAAATCAGCTAGTCCGCAAAGCTATAATAAATAATTCATCCCTAAACTGAAATAAGGTACAACCTCGCGATGTCCTATTACAAAAATATTAAGAGCAAACTAAGGGAATATCACGTAAATAATACCCTAAGCAATTACGAATTCAATTAATAATAGCCTACTAATAATCACATGCCTGAATCTACTGCAAAGCAAGTTATTTTAAACGTCGACAATAAAAAAACATCATTTACATTTACTAGCAACAATAAATATTATCTAAGTACGTTCGTGGTATCCCTTACAGTTAACGTTATACTACTGAATTCTATTTAAATCTATCTGAATATTAGACGTAGGCGAGACGTGCCTACCCAAAGAAAATCACAAAGTTATTACAAAATTGGATTTCTATATAAAAAAAAGATTATCGATGGCATAAATAAACAAAGGTAACAACAAAAATAAAACAAAATATCAGACCCTCTATATTTGCGCGATTTGCGCCTTCCCTGCACGAATCATCGGCTGTTTGCAGATGACCGTCATCTATGTGTGGTAATTAGGTTGGAAACAGCGTGATTACAACCATGGCTAACGTCACTTATTGCCAAAATCTGGGCATCCAAGGGTTCTCTCCAGAAATTGCAAACGTAGTTCCAAAAGTGTCAGCTCATTCTGTTCTGTTTTTAAAAGCATCACCAACAGGTGAAAGTCAAAGATCAAATCCAAATCAATGCTTAAATTTATTTCAGAAAATGAAATGTTTAATTTTATTTTTCACTCGGTAGACGCGTGGGTTCGAGCCCCACCGTCGGCCGTCCTTGAAATGGTTTTCCGTGGTTTCCCATTTTCAACACCAGGCAAATGCTGGGACGGTACCTTCTGACAGGCCACGGTCGCTTCCTTCCACATCCTTGCCCAGTTTCATTCATCTTCATCCATTCCATCTCTCATCCCGACGCGCAGGTCGCCCACGGGCGTCGACTAGAAAGACCTGCACTCGGCCTCTCAGGAGGTCACACGAAAAAAAAAACATTTTCGTAGCATCACGTGCGAATCCTCGTTCGACTCCTGACTTTCGTAAAATCGCTCACAAGTCAAACATGACAGAAAATAACATTTCTGTCCTCTTACCTATGTTCTCATCCGCTATAACATTTGGGTGAGTTAATACCCAGGCGTTAGATTACCCTGATACTTCTCGTTAGAACACTCACGATACCGTACGAAACTGCAACGCAGCATAAGCGTGGCACGATGTGAAAACATCAAAACATAATACCGTAATGGCGTCTGCCTTCTTGGTCATCCGCATAGTGTACATGACGTAGAGACCCCGAAAAATGAATTATTTGGGACTTAAATGAGAATATTTTCCGAGCCCATGATACAGTTTAACATGGCAATATAAACCCTGGAACCTGACAAAAACCAGTCGTGTTAGCAAGCACGCAGGCTGGGAGATCCCGATCACGTGATATGTTGCGCAATAGAGGCTTCTAGAAGCCTGAAATCGACATAGCAACAGTGAATTAGTTACGGAATATAATATATATTGTTATAATTTATGTCATTGGACATAAGCTCACAGCCAATGAGGAGAGGTCTTATTGAAGACGGGAATACTTTCAACTATATTATATGGAGAATTTACGCATTTAGGCCCCAAGAAGGATATTTTATTAATTGGTAATGAGAAGATAATTAAAAGAAAATATTACAGATACTTTGAAAGTCGCCGAAAGGACGAATTACGCAGTAATAAACTTTTCTAAAAAGCACGCTAAATTCCTGGAGGGAGTCAGAAATGGCCGCCAAAGTTTCGACTTGGAGAGGGAGAGTCGAGTATCGAGGTTCTTTATCCTACAGACTTCGAAGAGTGTAGAAGTGTTTACCGGGTTAACCGAGATCCCGAAGGTTTTGTCCGAGTACGGTATTGAGACTACTCGTGGAGACAGCGTGATCCCCGTGCTTTGAAACTAGGCGAAGTTCGCAAGTTATTAAATATTGCGTTTACGCATTAATAGTTGAGTATAGACTTCGGCCAATTAAACAGTAATACAGTACAGACTGAATACTAGTATTTGTTGATATTTAAGCGTCACAGATTGAATAGTTTTGAAGATATAGACTTATTAAAAGTGAATTAGAAAAGTGACGGACGCAGAAGCTGAAAAGAATTTTAGTTGGAACGAGACAACAGTGAACACAAGCCAAGTGAGTAACAGTGCTTTTACTTTCACAATGGAGCGGTATACAAACATTTTCATTATGACTGCTAATGTTCATCAAGATTAGTTATTTGATATTTATCACGATGTTGCGATGATGAGATAAGAACTTTATGCGTGAGGGGCATATTTGAATCAGAGATTTAGATCCAACATGGAGCTTTGCTAACCAGAATACTTCTGAATGTAGACGTTACGTACACTTACATCTTGTACATTTAACGTCATTTCACGAACTTTATATAACAACTACGAGCTCTAGAAATATTTCATTAACCATATTGAACCCTTCAGAATAGCAGTGTTTATATGCAAGAATCTTGATCAAGGGGTCGCGCTCAGTTCCTAGTGTGATGTTTACGTTCGCCTTACAACATGCTCTACTGAGGTAAGGGTCATAGGATTAAAACTATAATTAAGAAAGAAAGGTGACAAGACGTAAAATAATAACATGATTTAATGACTAATAGTACATAAGACGAATATAAACAACAATAATAAAAAAATCCTCCCTGAATTTTTCCCATGACAGGAATATCTATGAATGTTGAGGAGTCAGACGGATCTCCCCTTTATAAAAATGTGGATCCTAGTTCCACTAACTTGCATTTTAATTTTATGTACGCGTAATGACTAACTACGAGGAATGAGTACTTTGGATGACTGTTCGTTTACAGCGGGTGCTTACGATGCTTACGAACAATCATCTCGTAAATCAACGTTTACGGATATGGGACATGACACTAATAAAAACCCTTAAAAATGTAATGCTGACACACACACTAAAAATCTACTATTTACAGGAATCTCTCTCGAGACCCTCCATTAGTGCGATGACGCACTTGACAAAATGAGCTGCCAACACCGGCCAATTGCTCAATACACAAACAGGGAAAATACAGCATCGCATGTGACTTCACGGGTCACTGATATGGAATATAAACATGGACTAAAACCAACAACAACAAAAGCCTGACCGGCTGAGATTACTTTATATGAACAAAACTGCATGTTAAGCTAACGCTTCGGAGATTATCGTGATTCGTAGGCAACTCCCATTTATTTAAACAATTTTTATCATTGATCAGTTCTTAATTCTGTATTTCAAGTAATTACGGAGCCAAACAAGCACTCCCCACTAATGACCTCGCTTGCAACCTTCAGTCCGTCTTGTGAAACAGCTCCCCCTTCCTCAATACTTGTCATTGTCCCAACTCCAGTGTGTAAAAATAACTGACCAGCTGTGCCGTTATCTCAAAGAATCAACAGCAACAAATCTCAACCACCTCAACATATGGTCAGACATTAATCAAAATAGCCACAATTGCCCTCGCGAGGTAACAATATGGACTTGGCACCAAGCTGACAGAAATCAGTCTACGCTGAAATTCCCGCTTGTAATGACCACAAAATACACACACTCACACTTCTGGGAATGACATTACGAACTTTCACACAGGTCGGCTGAATAGATGCTCACACACTATTTTAAAAAAATATTAAAACCTACGATAGAGCTGACTGCTCTTCGTCACAAATCACATTGCTCCAAAGGCAATAATCTCACTGAATCTGATCAATAATAAACCTTAAAAAAATTTAATTACCCTCCAATCTACTGTATCATTATATTACTTCAGTCCTACTTCTGAAACACAACATATCTCCGAGAGACGTTTTAACCGCATTGCGTAACATATGCAAACACGGTCGTCCACATAGCTACGTTAGTTAAACAACAAACAAACAAGAACCTTCCACTAATAACATTTATGCGATCTGTTTCCAAGCAAAAGGTGTGTCAGACCAAAACTAAATATACTACGTTAATCACACAAGCAAAACATTTACAAAACAAAATATGTCCCATATACCATAGGTTAATTTATCAGATAATAAGAATATTATTTTGTACTCATCCTCGGCCAGTCACCCGTCAAAGTACATCGGCTGCCATCTCCCAACTGAATGCTTCTTAGCTCATCTCAGCCATCTGGACGGAGTGTTGATAGTTCCAAACTTCTTCCAGGATAGGCGATGTCATCTCTCGTGCTGATTCAAAAAGTTAGATTATTATACACTCGATATCTGACTACTAAATTCGCCGTTTCAGGTACTACTTTCCCCGGAACAGTCTGTTGGCGAATTGTCGATGATACTGCCTCTACAAAATATAGTACTGTGACTATCTATCACTGAATTTAACACATTTATTAATAATTTCTGTGTCCTCATGACACGCAAGAGTATAAGTGTCTACGTCCTTAGACGCGCAAAATGTAAAGTAACCTGTGTCCTCGACACACAAAAGTATAATAGCCTGTGTCCACCGACGCACAAAATATAATAAGCCTCCGTCCTCAGACGAACAAAAGTAATAGCAATGTCTTGGCTCTTCACGCCACTTATAAATGAACCGGCCCTAGGTATTGATAGAGGGGGAAATTATAAAAAAAAATCTCAAAATAATAGTGGTACAGGAATGAAATAAATATCACTGAACTCGTAAAACTGCGCAGGTCAAGAATATGCCCATTAATCCTAGAATCTATCGTAGAGATGTTGTCTAGCCGATCTCCCGCGTTAATGCTAGCCATCGCGTGCCGAAGCTAGACTTACCGTGCTGGAAAGCATTCATCTCCCATTGGTTCCACATTTTCAATAACTTGGCGGTTTTTATCAGACCTTGGCTTCGTAGGAGTGTCTAGAATTTTCATCAGCCACTCACGTTACTGCATCATATTTTTTTTAGGCGCGAATATTACAATGAACATACCATAAGCGTGTCTCACTGCGCGTCCCTTTTATTTTGAGGTAGCCACCACCTGTCCTTCTGAAACATTGCTAGGGTCTATCTTTTCACAATCCTAAGTATTTAGCCTTTTGTCAAACTGCTGCAGGTATGTCCCCATTGTCTCCAACAAATGCTTGCAATTTCCTCATCTCCGTCTGGCTCTTTCATGACGCTGGTGGAAATATTTATTAATTGAAGAAATAAAATATCGAATCATTTATCCATCAGAGGATAAAGGGTTCACAACTCCTCCACTCACAAAATTTCGAACTTAGGAGAAAGTCGATAATTTTCAAAAGACTTCCGTAGGCCAATTTGTTTTATTTCAGAATCACCCTTTTTCTATTACTTGGTCTAGCCGCTCCTGTCTTGAATGGCATTTACTCGTTTCATTTCCTGCTTGTAATGACCCTCTCAACTGCTTGCATGACGCGCTGGTGCCTTAGGCAACACTCTGCTCGTCTCGTTAATGTTTGTCAACACCAATTCCACTTCCTTCTTCACGTGCCGTACTCAACTGCCCCCCGTCCACTTGGTTGATATAGGACGTCCATATATTTAAACAGCATCATTATTTGGCGCTCTCATGGTTCACTTCTTCGATACTTTTTTAAGTTGGCTGCATTGTAGACCGACATTGTTCCTGTGCTTAACTCTTTCACTCTGTATGCATTATTTCCAAGGTTTCTTACAATAGAATAGGGTCCTATGAACTTTTCGCAGAATTTGCTGAAGATCTTCTTCTCTGGATCCGATGTAGCGGGTCGTTTCACCAAGACGAGCTGGTTGATTTCTAGATCACTGTGAAACCTCTTATTTCTCACTCGCCGTAATCTGCGGTCTGCTTGTTTTCTCATGTAGGCTCTCGTTCTCCCAATTCGCAGGTCAGGTGCTATCATGGGATCTTGTGGGCAGTTAATGATGCTTTTCCACGTTCTCACTGGATACTCGTTTTTGTGTAAGACCATAGGGATCTGTCCTGTTGACTCGTGCCTGGTAGAATTCATGCATGTCTCTACATCCTTAATTTTATCCACCCATTTGTGATGTTCTTTGGGAATGAATATTCTCAAGTATGATGTTACACATGTTATTGCTCTCTCACTTGGATTAGCTTAAGCATGTCGGATACTGCTTAAAACGTGTTTTATACCCATGTCCTCCATACCTTTCTTGAATTCGGCTCTTGTAAAATAACTGCCATGGTCTGACAATATAAATTCTGGTTTTCCAAGGATTGGAATAACTCTATTTCGAATACGACTGAGTACTTGTTTCGATGTAGTTTTCTGAATGGGGCATAATACGACAAACTTAGAAAATACATCAATGCACACAAGCAAGTGACGGCAACCTCTCCTTCCTTTCGGAATTGGGCCGAAACAATCCAGGGCCAGTAGCTCGCATGGTTTCTGAGGTAGCAATGGTCTAGGATACTGCCTCATTAAATAGTTATTGGGCTTTGTTCTCTGACACGGATCACAAGTCGTAATGACGTCACATATAGTTGTTCTCATACGTGGCCATGTAAATGTCTCTCCTATTGTCGCTTCGCACTTATCTACTCCGACGTGTCCGTAACTTTCGTGAGTATGCCATGTCAATCCTCGCTGTAAGGATGCAGGTACTAATATGCGTAACTTGTTGTGGTCATTATCTACCATTTGTGCAGCAAATTGTTGACATAAACATATCTTCCTTCTTTGGCTTTCGCTTCTCGAAATGCAGGTGTTCCTGTAGGTAGCTGCTTTCTGAAGTATTGAATTAATAGCATCATCCATGGTTCCGCTTCCTGTTCTCGCTGTATCTCACGTAACTCCTCCAAAAATTCCCGGTCCTTCGGTGTTAACTCCAAATGTTGTACCATCGCTGTTTCTTCACTATCAGGCTCTGGGTTCCTGCTGAGTGCATCCGGAATCACGTTCATCTTCCCTGGGCAATGTTCAATCTCAATGCTAAACTGCTGAATATATATAGACCAACGTGTCACACGTTCACTTGCCATCTACGTCTTAAACAAGAATGTTAGTGCCTTGCCTTGCCTGACAACAATGGGGTATCCATAAATTATTCTTTTCCATTGTTGGAGCGCATGAAGTATGGCCAACAATTCTAGTTCCGTTACAGTATAATTGCGCTTGTGCTTACGCAATTTTCGGCTGACAAATGCCAAATATATTTTATGTTGCAGGTTAGCTGGATCTTCTTGGTAGAGCATAGCACCTACATCAATTAGTGAAGCATCCGCTTGGATTATAAATTTGTGCTTGAAATCTGGATATCCTAACTTAATGCAGTTTTCCAATAGCTGTTTTGTTGCTTGGAACGCCTTCTCACATTCCGCATTCCATAACCATTTATTATTCTTTTTTTGCATTTCCTGCATTGGAGCTACAGTCTCCATATAACCTGGACAGTTTTCCTTAAAGAATCCCGTTACGCCTAAGAAAGACCGAATGTGCTTGACTCTCGTTGGTGTAGGGAAATTCTTTATCGCTTCGATCTTAGCTGGATTTGGCTTCACTCCCTCCTTGTCAATGATGTGACCCAAATATAAGATCTCGCTCTTGAAGAAATGCGATTTCTTCAGGTTTACTTTGAAATTTGATGCATTCAGGTTGCCTAATACTTTATCTAAATTTTCCATGTGAGTTTCAACGTTGTCGGATGGCAGCAGAATGTCATCAATGTAGGGTACCGTCATCTCCTTAACTTCCTCGGTTAGATTCCGGTCCAGGGCTCGGATTAAAGCACAGCCCGCTGTTTTGACTCCAAAGGGCATTCGGACGAAGCAAAACGTTTGGTTATCGAATAAGAAGCCAGTTAGAAGCTGTGACTTCTCATCCAATTCAATATGGTGGAACGTACTCGTCAGGTCTACTGATGAATAAATGCTTTTGTTTTTAAAGCCTTTTAGTACGTCTCTGATAATTGGCGCTCTGTCATACTCAGGAAAAATGAGTCTCATGTTGAGATTTCTGGCATCTAAACAAAGTCTAATAGATCCATTTGGTTTTGTGACTGCCAAAATCGCATTTAGATAAGGTGTAGGTGTCTTCCTTATCACTCCAGCTTGTAACATCTCATCTATAATGACCTTGACTTGACAACGATATTTTTCCGGAATTGGATACAATCTACTTTTGAAAGGTGACCAATCCTCGACTTGCATTGAATATTTGAAATTTAATACTTTCCCAGGTACTGTATCGAATACTGCTTTGTGTTTCCTTAAAATCTCTTCCAATTGTTTTCTATGTTCACCCCCAAGTTGAATGTCATTGAGCCGCTCCTGTAGTAACTTTTCAAATTGTGCATCACTGTCGTTTCCTTCCGTTAATAAAGACCATATCTCCTGGGATTCACTCTCCTCATCTAGTTCCACAACAGCTCCTTCTATGATGTTATCTTCTGCCTTTCGTATCTCCTCTTCCGTCTCTTCCGATATTGCTTCCAATGCCCAAGAATTTACATCTCTTCCGGTAGTGATTTCATCCATATGCAATCCCACATTCTTCAGCTGATCATACTCTCTAAAACTGACTGTATTCTTGTGCAAATCTATCACTGCTTGATAGTCACAAATGAAATTTGCACCAAGAATTATGTTGAAATTAATCTTTGCCATGATAAAGAATGTTTGCCCAAAGGTATGTTCCAATATGTTCAGCTCTAAGTATGCCTGACGTTTACAAGTGACGGTGCGTTCAGGAATAACACCCTTCACTTTGAGTTGTGGTACGGGAATTACAGGAATATTCTGACTCCGTCCCAACTCTCGAACCAAGGCCTCCGATACCAGACTGATCTGCGACCCCGTATCCAATAAACATCTTATATTAATTCCACAAATCCTCGCGTAAATAATGGGTAACTGCCTTATTTCATCGTTCCGTGGTTTCACCGTCTCCTCCAGGCAGTCTTCTGGCAAAGCAATCCATTCTTGTATGTTCGCTACTATCCATCCATCTTCAACTTCCTTCGGTTGCGTTTGTAGACTGTCTTCTTTATCCAAATTTAGCATTTTTTTTAGCTCCGGTGCGACTCCCATCATCCTTTTGTCGCCCATGCCCTTGATATTCCTCTTGTCTCAGTAGACTTCCAGCTTCCTCAGTATGTGTGTCTGGATTCTTCATGTTCCCAATGGCGTTTTCCCATCTTCCTAGCTCTCCACATTGACTAGCGTGTAATTCCTCTAGGTAATTTTGTGATTGAGCGTGCCTATCATCCCAGTCATTTCGATAATTTCGTGGCTCTCCTTGATTTTGATCTCTCCTTCCTTTCCATCTTTGATTAGCATTGTAATCACCGTATCTTCCATAAGGCCCCTCATTTCTTCGATGTTCACGCCATTGCTGATGTCCTCTCTGTTGATATCTATTGTTGCCTTGGTATGACCTATTGTTATAGTTATTCTCGTTACGCTGGTATGGTCTGTTTTCTCCTTCTTCCTGGTTTCGCCTAGGTGTGGAGGTGCTTGTATTAGTACCCTGCGTTTTAGTGTTTGCCTGTTTTGGTTTTATGACCTCTGTCGTATTGACTAACTCCAGCTGTCTTCCTCCTCTATAATGATTATGAGATGTAGTCTCATCTATCTGGCGTAATATCTGCTCTGCATGTAAGGCCGTACTAGCGTTCGCTGCGACTAGCACTTGCTGCACGTTGACTGGTAATTGCCGCGCTATAGTCATCACCAGATCCGCTTCATTTAAAGGGTAGTCAAGGTCGCGAAATTTTAGCATTTGCATGGTAAAGAAATCTGAGTATTTCGTTTGCTGGGTAGTTTGGTATTTTCTAGAGTAAAGCTCCATCCTTAGACTCTGTTGTATTCCTGGCGACCAATACTTGCGCAGAAACGCTAATTTGAAATCTGACATAGTTCCAAATGTATATTTGAAGCTTAAAAACCATGTAAGGACATTTCCTGATAAAAATCTCTCCATCATCCTCAATCTACGTGCTTCAGGTACCCCAGTGTCATTGTAATGATCTTCAATTTCTTTAATAAAAGCTTTAGGTGTCACCCCTGAATTCTCCGTGTACTTCCGCGGTTTATAATCGTTCGAGCGAATTACTTGGATAAGTTGTGTGGGCTGATTACCGGCTTGTGGCGTGGAACTCCTTTCGATATTCTTGCGAAACCCTTCCGTGTTTGTTGTTAATGGGCTCTCTGTCTGAGCTTGACTCCCTGCTGTGCTTGCCTCCCCCGGGCTATTTGAGTCGTCCTGCCTATCTCTCATTGTTCCTGTTTTAAATATCGAGGATTTTTCTAACGACCTCAGTTCAGCTTTAATGTTCCTGTCTGTTTGCTCTTTAAGTTTACTCTTAATTTCTTGCTCTAATGCTTGAATACGAGTATGATTTTCGCCTACTGTCTTAAGGATGTTTGATCTTTCCTCTTTAGAATCGATATTCATTTTTCGCCAATCTTTCTTTATTTGCTCCTTAATCGTGCTTACTTTCTCCTCAATCTGGCTTTTAGTGTCATCCTGATTGCTTTCTATCTGGCTTTTCCATTCTTCCAATCTCGCGCTATTTTCGTCGATGGTACTCTTTAATTGATTCTGATCCGCTTGTAGGCTTTTCCATTGCTCCACTGATTTTATTTCGAGACGATCCATATCTTTAATTATGCCGGATATATTTTCATCTACCGCTGATAATTGTTGTTGAATGACCTTGCGTCTCTTTTCCAGTTCCATAAATCGTCCTTCTAACTTATCCTGAGCTATCATGACCTCGCTTGTATTCATAGTGCACGCTAGTTCAATTTGCTCTAATTTAGCTAACACCGTTTCATCCAGAATGCTAAGTTTTTGATCAAAAATACTTTCCATTTTCTTAATCTGATCTAATTGTTTTTCATTATTTTTACTAACATCTAGGGCCAGCAATACCATCTGTTGATTAGTGTGATCTTTCATCTCTGCGGTTAACGAAGCTAATTGGTTCGTGTTTTTAACATTCTGCGCCTCTAACTGGGAATTTATAGTGTCATTGATTTCATTTTTTAGTAATCTAGCTTGTTCCGCCTGATATTCATTTTGTTCAATCCTACTGTTATTTAATTGTGTCTTCAATGATTCACTTTGTTCGGATAGTTTAGTTTTTAGCGATTCACTCTGTTCAGACAATTTGTTTATAGACTCACTTTGTTCTAACATACTGTTGTTTATTTGTTCAGATAATTTCGCGTTTAACGCTTCGCTTTGTTCTAACAAACTATTGTTTATTTGTTCAGATAATTTCGTGTTTAGCGATTCACTTTGTTCTGATAGTTTAGTGTTTAATGATTCATTTTGTTCTGATAGTTTGGTGTCCAACAATTCCTGTGTTCTCCTAGCCGCACTCTCAATGATTTATTGAGTCTGTTCCACCGTTGCCATGTTATATACTTTATATGAGACATTAGTGAAATGGCATAAAACAATGCCCTTTGACACACACATACAATCCAATGCACATTTAATTTCTTTACCCTACTCAGTTCATTTATTTTTACATTTAATCCCACTAGTCGATTGCATCTCTGAGTGGTTCTAATTTTACTCAATTTAATTTAAACTCAAACACATATTCAGTCATTAAATTGTTATCCTGATCTGATATTAACACTGACTAATTAACAAAGTATTAATTGTCATTTAAGGCTACCAGCCTCCTAACATTTTCATGAGTTTGACTTTCTAAACAAATCTAGTTTTAACTTTAATCATTGGGCGCCCGGTATCACGTATATTACTTTTATTTTAATTCAAAAGACAAAAACGTGAACCGTATTTTACATTGCAAACTCCTTATTTTAATTTATATTTCACACATTTGGCGGTATCCTCTTCGCCTCAATTACTTTTAATAAAATATCACTTCCCGGTGATTAAAATACTGTCATATTTGCCTGCACTTGCGGCATGTCAGTTTTACTCAAATACGCCCCTTAAATGTGTTCCAGCAGCGAACCAGCAACAAAATTACACCTTCATTGTTGCGTCAGTTTGAAAACCCAACTACGCTTACATTGACAAGTGCAATTTCCCTGCCGTTACACCACAGTGAACCGCCCCTCGCTTGGCCGCGCCAGTTTACATCCTATGAACCCTTCAGAATAGCAGTGTTTATATGCAAGAATCTTGATCAAGGGGTCGCGCTCAGTTCCTAGTGTGATGTTTACGTTCGCCATACAACATGCTCTACTGAGGTAAGGGTCATAGGATTAAAACTATAATTAAGAAAGAAAGGTGACAAGACGTAAAATAATAACATGATTTAATGACTAATAGTACATAAGACGAATATAAACAACAATAATAAAAAAATCCTCCCTGAATTTTTCCCATGACAGGAATATCTATGAATGTTGAGGAGTCAGACGGATCTCCCCTTTATAAAAATGTGGATCCTAGTTCCACTAACTTGCATTTTAATTTTATGTACGCGTAATGACTAACTACGAGGAATGAGTACTTTGGATGACTGTTCGTTTACAGCGGGTGCTTACGATGCTTACGAACAATCATCTCGTAAATCAACGTTTACGGATATGGGACATGACACTAATAAAAACCCTTAAAAATGTAATGCTGACACACACACTAAAAATCTACTATTTACAGGAATCTCTCTCGAGACCCTCCATTAGTGCGATGACGCACTTGACAAAATGAGCTGCCAACACCGGCCAATTGCTCAATACACAAACAGGGAAAATACAGCATCGCATGTGACTTCACGGGTCACTGATATGGAATATAAACATGGACTAAAACCAACAACAACAAAAGCTTGACCGGCTGAGATTACTTTATATGAACAAAACTGCATGTTAAGCTAACGCTTCGGAGATTATCGTGATTCGTAGGCAACTCCCAATTATTTAAACAATTTTTATCATTGATCAGTTCTTAATTCTGTATTTCAAGTAATTACGGAGCCAAACAAGCACTCCCCACTAATGACCTCGCTTGCAACCTTCAGTCCGTCTTGTGAAACAGCTCCCCCTTCCTCAATACTTGTCATTGTCCCAACTCCAGTGTGTGAAAATAACTGACCAGCTGTGCCGTTATCTCAAAGAATCAACAGCAACAAATCTCAACCACCTCAACATATGGTCAGACATTAATCAAAATAGCCACAATTGCCCTCGCGAGGTAACAATATGGACTTGGCACCAAGCTGACAGAAATCAGTCTACGCTGAAATTCCCGCTTGTAATGACCACAAAATACACACACTCACACTTCTGGGAATGACATTATGAACTTTCACACAGGTCGGCTGAATAGATGCTCACACACTATTTTAAAAAAATATTAAAACCTACGATAGAGCTGACTGCTCTTCGTCACAAATCACATTGCTCCAAAGGCAATAATCTCACTGAATCTGATCAATAATAAACCTTAAAAAAATTTAATTACCCTCCAATCTACTGTATCATTATATTACTTCAGTCCTACTTCTGAAACACAACATATCTCCGAGAGACGTTTTAACCGCATTGCGTAACATATGCAAACACGGTCGTCCACATAGCTACGTTAGTTAAACAACAAACAAACAAGAACCTTCCACTAATAACATTTATGCGATCTGTTTCCAAGCAAAAGGTGTGTCAGACCAAAACTAAATATACTACGTTAATCACACAAGCAAAACATTTACAAAACAAAATATGTCCCATATACCATAGGTTAATTTATCAGATAATAAGAATATTATTTTGTACTCATCCTCGGTCAGTCACCCGTCAAAGTACATCGGCTGCCATCTCCCAACTGAATGCTTCTTAGCTCATCTCAGCCATCTGGACGGAGTGTTGATAGTTCCAAACTTCTTCCAGGATAGGCGATGTCATCTCTCGTGCTGATTCAAAAAGTTAGATTATTATACACTCGATATCGGACTACTAAATTCGCCGTTTCAGGTACCACTTTCCCCGGAACAGTCTGTTGGCGAATTGTCGATGATACTGCCCCTACAAAATATAGTACTGTGACTATCTATCACTGAATTTAACACATTTATTAATAATTTCTGTGTCCTCATGACACCCAAAATTATAAGTGTCTACGTCCTTAGACGCGCAAAATGTAAAGTAACCTGTGTCCTCGACACACAAAAGTATAATAGCCTGTGTCCACCGACACACAAAATATAATAAGCTTCCGTCCTCAGACGAACAAAAGTAATAGCAATGTCTTGGCTCTTCACGCCACTTATAAATGAACCGGCCCTAGGTATTGATAGAGGGGGAAATTATATAAAAATTTCTCAAAATAATAGTGGTACAGGAATGAAATAAATATCACTGAACTCGTAAAATTGCGCAGGTCAAGAATATGCCCATTAATCCTAGAATCTATCGTAGAGATGTTGTCTAGCCGATCTCCCGCGTTAATGCTAGCCATCGCGTGCCCAATCTAGACTTGCCGCGCTGGAAAGCATTCATCTCCCATTGGTTCCACATTTTCAATAACTTGGCGGTTTTTATCAGACCTTGGCCTCGTAGGAGTGTCTAGTATTTTCATCAGCCACTCACGTTACTGCATCATATTTTTTCTAGGCGCGAATATTACAATGAACATACCATGAGCGTGTCTCACTGAGCGTCGCTTCTATTTTGAGGTAGCCACCACCTGTCCTTCTGAAACATTGCTAGGGTCTTTCTTTTCACAATCCTAAGTATTTAGCCTTTTGTCAAACTGCTGCAGGTATGTCCCCATTGTCTCCAGCAAATGCTTGAAATTTCCTCATCTCCGTCTGGCTATTTTCATTATACTGGTAGAAATATTTATTAATTGAAGAAATAAAACATCGAATCATTTATCCATCAGAGGGTAAAGGGTTCAATATAAATGAATATTTCTACAATGTTACTCAACAATGACATTGAAATATATCTACGACGGAGAATGAAGGTGCATCATAAGAAGATTTGTCAAGATGGCAGGGAAAGTCCCGGCAACCCAGAAGAATTATGCCAGGAGGATGCGGTTCGACTCCAGTCAGAGGTTGGTGATCACCGGAGAGGAATTTCCTTCCTCATCCGCGGTCACTGGTCCAAGGAAATGGACATGGGTCCAACTCAGCATCTTTGATCGAGGAAACATCTAAGTATTTTCCCAAATACTTAACTAGAACTTCTAGATATCGTCTGATAAGGTAGCAGTGTTATTTATTTTTGTATTGAGAGCTATATAGTGACATTCAGAGCCAACGCTTTACTGCATATTTTCTGTATTTCGATGTTTCGATATTCATTTATATTTCATGTGTGTAACAAGATTTTATTCTACAGGATCATTAGAGATGATTGTTTTTCATCAATTTTCACATTTATATGCTACGGATCAGTTTCTGAACTGACAAGTTTATTTGTTTAAGGAATCAGTATTCCTTATTTAAGACCAGTCATTTTAACTTTCGACGTTTTGAATTTTATTTTGAGTTGAGGCTACGGACATTTAGTCGTGCATGCCAATTAAATTCCTTTAGGCAATTTAAATTGGGCATCTTACTCTAAAGGAACGCTTCAAGAACAGAAGAAAACTACGAATGATATATTGTTATAGTATTATAATTACCGTGAATTTCGCGTCGAACTGGCAAGAAATATTCGTCATGATATGATAGAAGTCATACACTCATAGACATTCCTGTATAGAATGGAAACACATTGACAATCCTTACTTTATTTGAGAAAGCTAAGAGCTTTAGTCATTTAATTGTATTAGGAGATATAACTTAATAGAAGATAATTTTTATCTTACGACAGGAAACTCAAAGCTAGTTTTTCCCCAGTCAAGATTGAACTCTATTGGACATAATAAATAACATGTGTGGTTATTTATAGACTATATGTGGTGTCACGTCGTATTGTGGACCTGACATTGCACAGACGTGTAATTTAAAGCTAGATCGGAATGGTGAACGTAATAGTATTTCTATTAAATGTGTATGTAACAGCTGTGGACAATTAAGTGTCATTTTATAAAGTAAACTTATGTAGGTCATACACGACATGTTTAAGGTCGTCTTTTATTAATGGAAGTTTCTTTTAAGAACAGAAGGAAGTGTTCATTATAGCAGCGATTGAGTGCTACAACGCTGAAGATTATGCCAGTAATTTAAATGCATGTCCTACAGAAGACATGTTGGTAACAATTTATTTGTGTTAAGAATTGTTCAACATAGTAGAGGTAGTTTTAATACCATACACTGGGTGTATATGAGACTATTTGAAGAGATGTTTGAGCTCATGCGATGTTATACCGCATTTGAGGGAAGTTACTGAAGTATAGTTCTTGTGATAAGAACATGGCATTAATAGAAAGGAGTCATTGTGTTGTTAACTCCAATATATGTGAATTTACGACTTAGCAGTGATGACATGAGAGTCAGTAAGCGGAAATTAATTTGAGAAAGAAATTGTCTACTTAAGTTAATTTATACCTTTATTAAACTTTTTTATTAAAACACGGAGTTGAGTATCTACGTGCAATTGACCTTTGGTGGTTGAACGCATTTGTCTGTCTTTGTCTATAAACCCATTGATGACAAAGTGTGTGGAGTATAGTAACATTAGTGTGTGATTAAGAAATTTTATGTGAAGAACACATAGTGAAATACTTGAAAGAAAGGTATACTTTGAGTGGGAAGTAAGCCTCCATTATATAACGTTGAACCGAACGATCCAGTACTTGTAAATATTTTCACAATTATGTAATTATAGAAATTATTTTAATAATAATTATTTATGCGATCAAATGTTTTTGGAATAGTAGTGTATTTTAGTATGGATGTTTTTGAAATGAATGTTTTCAAGTTGTTAAGTGTGATTGAACAACTCCGACAGTCGTGAATGTCGAGAAGGTATGCAAGGAAGATTGTATGACAATGTTGAATGTGTTTGCTTGAGAAGTGAAGGAGACATAAGCTGTTTTGTAAAGAATAAATGTAACTTTTTGACAAGGCTACTGTAGGCCAGCAGTGTTCGCTGTTCATGCGAAGCGAGAAATGAAAACAGTTAAATATCTCAAGGCCAGTCTATTTAATAATGTGCAGAGTTGCTAGCAGTCCACAGCCTTCTGAGGGAAGACAGCCTCACGGCTGATCGAATGTGTGTCATTCTAAGAATGAGTGCGCGTGGCCAGGTGTTGTGCGAGGCGCGTGTCATTTTTAATAGCTTCCAGTAGGAATGCTAACACGCAGGAATTTGTGTTACACGTTTTAATACTTCTAGCAAGCTTAGGCCAGTCAAAATTTATTTCTGAGTAACAGACATGATAGTAAATTCAGTAGTGTGTGTGTTGTCGTAGTGGAGAGCGTTTGAATGTGTGTATTAATTAATTAGTTATTGATATTTATTGTTTAAATATTAGTTCTAGTTTACATTTGTCTAATAAATTTACTTAGTTCGTTTCCTTTTGCCGTCTTCGAGTGATTTATTTTAAATATAATACAAACAGTGGTATCGTGGATCCGTTTTCAGGTTGGAGCTAAGCCCCTCTAGAGACCCCGAGAAATAAAGGTAGGTGTTCAACTGAGCTACAGTGTATTTTGTTTTATGTCCACGATATCATTGATCAATACTGTGTAAATTCCCGAAGACCTTGTTGGAGCAATTTCTGATGGATATTTAGCTGGAGCCCTCTTAGAAATAAGCAATCCAGCGTTGCTATGGATTCCCAACAGGCATCTTCCGAAATTTACGGGTACAGTAGGTCGTTCCATGATTGTTTAAATAGACATTTGTTGATTTGCTGTATTACTTATGTTACCAGTTTATCGAAAAATCGTAGAAAATTCACACGAGTAACCTGGTAATTTCAAATGTAATAATGATTTCACAGCCAATGATCTTGTTATTTTATAAATTTTGAAAACAGACCGGTGACCACCTCCGACATCCCGAAGCATAATATGTGTCCTCGGAGTCGAGTTGTCTGGTTCGGAATAAGTTCAAACCTCTGTTAAGTCATTCCATTAAAGTGAATTTCCAATCCGTCGGAAAGGTTCCATCGACCATGAGCCTTACGGTCTTAGTATTGTACCCGATTGTCATCATGTGGACCATGTGTTCGTATCCCAACTAGCTCACGGTCTTTCGAGGTATGGGACGTTCCTGCCCACCATACGACCACATGCTCAGGATTTGAGTCTACCAGGTAACTACTCTACAGGAAATACACAACATTTTCCTAAAGATATCAATTTTACTGGTCTAAAATCAATGGCTATACAACAAATACAAAACAAAGGACAAATTACATTTAATTCCCACAAATAAAATAGGGTTGTTCTGTGAGCTTTCTTCGTAAAATAGTGCTACACTGCACTCAAATCTAATTCTAACATCCTATCAATGATATTTTCAGACTTCCATGGGTTTTCCATAGTGTTCATCAACTGACACAATATTAGTTAATGGGAGTATCATAACACAAAAATCACATATCACATAAAAATGATATTAATAAAACATTATCCCATTTCTTATGGCATTTACCTTGATTAACATGAATTCATTACTTTCTGCAGTCATTAACAGATATTTGTTGTGTTGCGTGAATCATCTTCCTTCCTTCCATGCATATGAACGCCTTAGGAAAAGTGGTACTTAATTTTATAGTTTCACCATATAACGATTTTCTGGGTCTTGTCGGGCTTATCAACGTTACAAATGTGTCATGTTCTGGGAAAACACATACCCGTCTGCATAAATTAGCAGGAATGGCAAAATGCACTCTAAAAGAAGATGCCTACATTATTTTGGTTCAGCTTTTCTCCTCAGAGAATAATTGAGCCAAATATTATCTGATTTCTATGATTCAACAACGTATGTGAGTTGCAACCCACCGTTCAATTCACTTGGCATCATCAAAATAATCATATCTTAATTGCATATTTAAATATCGAGATTTCTCAGTGTCCTAGTGTGACTCTAATTTACTAGGGACCGGTCGGACGACCTTCATCCCCCTTAGCAGGCAATAAAATTCGTTCCAGCTGGCTATCCAAGATGGCCGCTGTACAAGTGGTCTAC
This sequence comes from Meconema thalassinum, assembly GCA_946902985.2. Classification (NCBI taxonomy): domain Eukaryota; kingdom Metazoa; phylum Arthropoda; class Insecta; order Orthoptera; family Tettigoniidae; genus Meconema; species Meconema thalassinum. The sequence continues at coordinate 1,186,885,835 of OX336389.2, forward strand.
AATTCCCCTCTCTCTCTCTCTCTCTGTCAAGATCAAGGTCAGGTTTGTTTACAAAGTGCAGACTGGAGTAACACTGAGTGTGGCTCCTAAATAATTGAGTCATTTATATATTTAACATCTATCCTTATAGTGTCTTGGGCTCAATTGGCTCCATAATTAACATTCATGGCTGGGGTGGAATTTTAGTGATAGCCTTGCCGTTCAATGGTGACTATTAGTGGCTTTTAGACGCGCATCATAGTGAAAATCCACGATTTTCACCAGCAGCTGTCAATAAAATATAAGGAAACCTGTGTTCCTAAACGACGAATATGATCCTCACCTCACAGGGTGGGTCATTAACCCACACATGCTCACAGCGTCTCGACGGACGTCAATAGTGGCATAATTCAAGCAAGCGTTGGATACAGACAGACTCTGTCCAATTCGCTGCGAAATAATACAGTATCCTCAAGGGCGATACTACTCGTAGATTTAGCCAACATCTCACCTAACGTGCAAGCTATACTAGTTTGTCCCCGCAATATTTATTACGTAAATCACTGGATTCTACGTTAATTCTGCACGCTTACATGCGGCTCAAACAATACTTCACATATATGACTCCATTATTAAGGCACCCGCGTTCTCTATCATACCACTTAAGCCAAAGCTTTACATAGCTCCTAACACAAATGTAATAAAATTTACTGGCTTACTTTATTTTAATGGTCCTCAAACATAATCCTAAGGATTGACCATATCAAATATTCATTCATATTTCACTGACACTGAAAAAGCTCTCGTATTTCTCTATATTTCACGTTATACTCTTACTGTTTTTCAAATACAGCATCTTTACATTAGACATGACACTATTTGAACATTAATTAGGCCTAAAATGCCTATTACTTTATTGTTGCCGACCCATAATATTATTATTATTATTATCGTTTAACGTTACCGTTACATCCATCACTATTTTTGCCTGAATGGCCTCAAACAAATCACCTTCCAAGCCATATTTCATTCAAGACGAGTGGTGAAAACTCGTCCAGTAAGTGACTATTACATCTTATTCTCAAAGTGACAAATCGTTACATGGTGAACTACTTAGTTATAATTACATTATAAAAAATGGGTACTCACTTTTTTCCTCTTTGCTGGATAGTGCCAGCGACTCAGCTTTAGCGCTACCATAACGCTTGAATTAAGCCATCATGTTATCCTTGACACAACACTTAGATTCATACACTTCCCACATGATACACATATTTTTATCAGTGGCTTTTATCATTGCAATACACTGCATATTAATCACTATACACATGAACACTTTAAAACACTATTTCACAGTTTATATACATTTATCCACTACTTCACATGTTGATCCTTAAATTGGACTTCTCCTACGCCTGATCTCAGAGATGCGCTGCAATTATGACAACCGCTGGTCTCCGTGGAAAATCTAACAGCGTTTTACGGACGTTCAATCCTCGTTCCCTGCAATCTTGTTCAGCTCACTATCCAAATTAGGTGGCAATGGTTTCCAAGCTCCCATCATTGTAGTATTTCTGATGATGCTGTCATATATAATTCTGACAATACCTCCCGGTATCAGAACTGTTCAAAAACATTATAAGTTCCTTTTCGCTGTGGCGAATTTATATTGGCGTCAGATAATATGTAAATATCTGTAATACTTTACTTTCGACGCACTTCATGATTACTTATGAAGCTTTTATAACTTGCTTCTATTGTTCTCCAACGACGACGCGTTGATACTTTAACATTTGGCGCGCTACTAGCCGCGTCTTAGTTACGTGAAGACTGTAGAATAACTCTAGGCGAACTGAGATGAACTGGCTTGGCTTGCCTCGCTCCCCATATATAAAGGTTTCTCGTACAAAATAGTCCACTGGACACACGAGAGCGACTCCTTTCTTGAAATAATGCCTCTTCAGCCGAAATGACATCTACATCTTGTTTATTTAGGTGTGGAGGTTTCAAAAACATTCGCGTGCCGGCGATCGCTTCGGCCAATTAATTACAATTAATTGCCTTAGCTCAGCACGTGGGCACGCCATCATGGTACTTCCCCGTTGACTGGTCACTAAGTCAATGCTCTTGAGCGTAGGTTAGGTTGTGATGCATTCATTTGGAGATAAAGGCCTTAATTTAGGTTAAAAACCATTCCTAAATTACCTCTCCGTGAATATATTCACCTGGGTGTATATTTCAATGCATTTCAATACTCCACTTAGCTGTAATCAATTAATTTCCATGTGCAGTCGATCCCGCCATAGCTTGCACCGTTGTCAAGCGGTGGATACCCGAGTCATTAATTCTGAGCTGTCTCTCCGCTCCAGACGTAAGTAGTTCGGTAGGCGCCTAGACTACTCCGCCCACTTGCTAAGGGTCATTTGTAAAACTTCAAACTGGCCTTCTCTCACTTTCGTATGCTCTGAAAATGTATATTTCCTTGCATTTGGCTACAGTTCTTCCCTTAAATTGCTATGATATTCACTTATAGATCGTGAAATCACGCTACATTCTTATATGCAGTATACCTCTCATTGCTCTTTGGGTTCCCAATAATTGCTCCCCCGCAGAGATCAATGGTTCGACTCTAGGCATAACCATGTGCCTGGTCTTTTCTGATGAGACCTGAGTTCGATGCCAGACTGCCGTGGCCAGTTGGGCACATCTTTCCCTGCTAAGCTCGGAAAATTCATTTCATAAGTGAATTTTTCGGTCCTTTCAGATGGCATCGACTCCATGCAATATTTACTTTAAGCGGTCAGTGCTCTCGGCAATGGGCTCTCTCGTTCCCCATTCCACTCTGTCTGCTTTCTCGTAGACTCTCGTTCTGCCTTCGCAATTGTTCATTCATCCCCTCTAGCTCGGTAGCGGCTTCCCTCAACTGGTCATAAAGTTCCTGCAGTTGACAGCTGCATTCTCCCCTCGTAACCGTTAGGTCTGCGAGCTGGTCGCTTCGCTCCGTCCCTTCCTGAGACTGCAAGCTTTTCTCAAGATTCTTTCCGTGCATACATAATGATTCCCCGTCCACTTGGGTGTACGATGCTTGCTCCTCTCTTGTCTCATAGTCTTCTGGTGGACTATATAACTTCAAATTAGCTGCATTTACAACAACTTCTCTACCTGTTGCTTCGTCTTTGATCCGATATGCATTATTTTGCAGATCCCTTATAATCAGGTAGGGTCCGTGATAAGCATGGTGAAATTTCTTATATTTCCTGCTCTCTGGATCTGAACTGGCGGGTTTCTTCAATAAGACGTATTCTCCTACGAGTAACGGTCTGTGATAACGTTTCCTCCTGTTTCTTCGCTGCCGTCTATCTGCTTGTTTCTTGAGATACTCGAACGTTCTCCGGATCCTCAGCTCACGTCCAGGTTGTGCATCGATGGGTGTCCGAATGACATTATTCCATGGCCTCTCTGGTCTTCTATCGAGATGTAGGCTCACTGGCACCTCTCCTGTCGCTTCGTGTACGGTATTGTTAATACAATATTCAATAATCTCAAGTACGTCAATCCATTTCCAGTTCTCAGTAGAGCAATATATCTTCATGTACTTTTGCTGTTCCCTCATAACTCTTTCTGCGGAATTCGACTCCGGGTGTCGAACTGTGGACAAAATCTGTCTTATGCCCAGATTCTCCAACTCCCTGCGAAATTCTAAGCTGGTAAAACAACTCCCATGATCCGATAAGATGTTTTCTGGCTGTCCTAACATAGGAATGATTCTTTCCTTCAGCCTCTTAAGTACCTGTTTCGTACTGGTTTTCTGAATTGGACACAGGACTACCATTTTGGAAAACACGTCTAGTGCAACTAGGATGTGTCTATTTCCTCTTCTAGCTCTAGGAAGCGGCCCAAAGTTGTCCAGTGCCAGAAGCTGACATGGCTTCTCTGGTAAGAGCGGTATAGGTTTCTGCCTCATTAAATACGAGTTAGGCTTTACTCGTTGGCACATATCACAAGTCCTGATAGTATTCCTGACTGTTTCTCTAAGTTTTGGCCACATAAATGCTTCTTTAAGCAGGGCAACAGTCTTATCTACACCGGAGTGACCAAAAGCTCGGTGTGCTAACCATACTAGCTTTCTCTGCAATGCTGGTGGTACGACTATCCTGGGTTTGGTGTGGTCTGAGTCGCTCCATTTATGTAACATCTGGTTAAACCATAGATATTCCGTTGATAATGCTTCAGCTTCCACATACATCGGAGTTCCTCTATCCAGCTTTCCCTCGAAGTACTTCACAATGCGGACGGGACCCGAGTTGACTCGTGTTTCGCTAGCCGAACGTTGGTGGCGGGACCCGAGTGAACTCGTGTTCACAGAATACGTACATTCTATGACATCTAACGGAACGTTCTGGAACTAATTATTGCTCAAGGTTGTTTGAACTTCCGTGCTGGATGGTTTGGGTATTCTTTGCTGCTATTTCCCGCTATTTTGCGGTTCATTTGTTTCGTTTCCCAACCTCTTGTTTCCATGGTATAATGAGCCATGTGGTGGGTAACATGGCGCTTCCCAGACTGGCCGTGAGTTTAGATGCATACGAGATTTTTAACGAATTATATACGGATAAGTATTCAGATTGCCCCTGTGACGTTGAAGATCGCGAGTTCGATTTTGAAAGCTCATCAGACGAAAGTGTCTCGGGTGACAATGATGATATACGCCCTCCCAAAACAACGTGATTAGCGGTGGTTGAGAGTGAGGCTGAAAGTGATATAGTGAGTGTAAATGTAAGTGATATTTCTATTTCTACTAATGAATGGGTTGAAAATAGTAGTGCACCGACTTTAGAAGATTCCCTGGAGTTCCTGGCATAACGGTAAGACCCGATAATCCTCAAAACATTGACAAAGTAGTAGGCCTAATTTTCGGAGATGATTTTTTTCAACATGTTGCCGAGCATACGAACTTGTATCACCAGCAAACAGCTTCATCACACAAATTGTCCCCTAAAAGCTTGAAGGGGACTGATGTAACCAGTAGTAAAATGCGCAAATTTTTTGCATTGTTTATATTGATGGCACAGGTACGAAAGTCATGTTGGAAAGACTACTGGTCAAGTGATCCTCTAATTGAAACTCCCATATACACCAAATAAATGAGCAGAAATAGATTCGAGCAGATCCTCACATTCCTTTATTTCAGTGACAACAGTCAGGCCACAATCAGTACAAGGTTAGTAAAGCTAGGCCCATTTGTTTATGTGCATGCGCTGTAGCACTAAGTTACTCAGAAAATGGCCGGCCACAGGGGTTGAGCAGCGTGATGAGCACCCGGTCAGCAATGTGTTAATCATCAACCGTATCCAGGGATCTTCACGTTGAAAAACGGTGATGTTCCTCAGATCATCTAAGGTCTTCTGATCTCTATCTTCTATCTCAATAGCTAGAACTTCTTCTTCATCAGCTGTAGGGTATCTGCTCAGCAAGTCAGGTATGATATTGTCCTTCCCCGGGCAATACTCTATTTCCACTTGAAATTGCTGTATGTACAGGGACCACCTTGTCAGTCTTTGACTCGACAAGTCAGTTTTCAGCAGGAACGTTAGGGCTTTATGGTCTGTTCTCAATATAATTCTAAAACCATAAATCAGCTTGTGCCAATACTGCAAGGCATACAGTATCGCGAGTAATTCGATCTCCGTGACCGTATAATTCTTTTCATTAGGCTTCAACCTTCTGCTGATAAATGCAATGTAAGTTTTCTCCTCTGGCCTGTCCATGTTCTCCTGATACAACATAGCTCCGATCCCTATAAATGATGCGTCAGTCTGGATAATAAATTTCTGAGTGTAGTCAGGATATCCCAATTTCACATAATCTAACAACATCTGTTTAGATTTCACGAAGGCTTCCTCGCATTGTTCCGTCCAGCGCCATCTTCCTCCCTTCTTAAGTAAGTCTTGGAGTGGTGCTACGGTCTCGGTATACTTCGGACAATGGTTTGAAAAGAATCCAATAACGCCTAGATATTGCCTGACGTGCTTTACCTTCGTTGGTCTCGGGAAATGTTTAATGACTTCCAATTTTCCCGGATTAGGTCTGACTCCTTGTGCATCTATTACGTGGCCTAGAAATTTAACTTCTCTCTGAGCAAAGTTAGACTTCTTTATATTGACCTTAAAGTTAGCCTGACTTAGGTCATATAACAACTTGCGTAGATCTCTGACATGCTCTTCGACAGTTTCAGATGTCAGTAGTATATCATCTACGTAACATATGGTTGTAGCTTTTACTTCTTCGGATAGATTCCGATCTAGCGCTCGTATCAATGCTGAACCTGCTGTTTTTAATCCAAATGGAAGACGCACGTATGAATATGTGTGCTGGTCAAATAGAAATCCAGTTAGCAAACTTGTTTTCTCTTCCAGAGCAAGATGGTGAAAACTTGCCGTCAGGTCAAGATTTGAGAACACAGTCTTTCCTTTGAACCTTCTGAGTACCTCCTTAATGGGCGGCACTGTATCAAATTCCGGTATAACCTTGGAATTCAAATTTCTTAGGTCCAGGCATATCCTCACACTTCCGTCCTGTTTAGGTACAACTACCAGTGGGCTGACATAGGGTGTGGCTGTCTTTACTATGACGCCTGCTTCTAGCATTTCCTGTATCGCTTCTTTAACCTTTAAATAATGTTTCTCAGCTACAGGATACGGCTTCTGTTTAAATGGTGTCCAATCGCTGACTTGGAACGCATACTGGAAATTCTTGATCCGGCCAGGTCTCGAATCGAAGACTCCTTTATACTCAAATAGCAGTTCCCTTAGCATTTGCTTATATTTTGGACCAAATTTAGCTTCTTCAATCTTCTCTTCCAGGCATTCTTCAAATTTTGGTTCGAGATCCTTTTCAATGTCTGCGGCCAGTGTTGCCAAATCTTCCTCGATGTCTTCTGTTGTCGACACTGCATCCCCAGTCATATCTCCGTATGTATGCCATACGTATTCTTCTGGTCTCGTTTCATTCTGATTTAATGAGAGTTCTAACTCTTCCTTTCCCTCACTTGCGCGAAACATCACAATGTCTTGCGAGAGATCTATAATAACTTTATACTCTCTTATGAAATCCATCCCAACAATGATATTAAAAGGCAGCTTATTTACAAGTAGGAATCTCTGTGAGAATGTAGAGTTCCCTATATGCAAATCTAAAAATACTTGGTATTTGCATATCATAACTTTATCTGGTATGACTCCTTTTATTTTCACGCTTGAAATAGGTATTTTCAATACGTGAATTTTACTCTGGATTTCACTGTATAATGCCTGGGTTATCAAACTCACTCTAGACCCTGTATCAATGAGACTTCTTATCTTCATACCCGCAATGTTTACAATAATAATGGGTAGTTCCCTTCTTACATTGACCGTCCTTTCATCTAGGTCTTCGATAAGCTCCTCAGGTTTGGCAATCCAGTTAACAACATTCACTGTATTCCATCCTGAACTTATCTCTCTTTGGTCATTTAAATTTGGTGTTTTTTTTTCAATTGCTCCATTCTTTGTGGAGTTCTTCTGTGTGTCTTCATGCTGCTGAAGTTCCAGACTTTTGGCACCGTCATCATTTTGATATATGTCGGGTGACCTTCTATTCCTAATCGCTTCATCCCAATGAACTCGCGATTGTCTTGGATCATCTCCGCGCTCTTCCATGTATCTTAAAGATGCGTGATAACGTTCTTCCGCCTCTTCATCGAACCCGAGACTCTGCTCTTGGGATCTCCATCCTTGGTTGTTCCCATTTCGGCCGTAACTCCTTCTGTGATCAAGCTGCTGGTCTCTGGTACCACGCTGATTCCAGTTTTTCCTTCCTCGATTACCACGGTTCGATGCTCCTCGATATGCTAGCCTATAATTTTGGTTTTCGCGTCCTTCGCGTTGCCAGTCGGATTTTCCTGTTTCGGTGCTTGTAGATTTGCTTTTTGTCTGCACCTTGGTTGGCTCAATCGGTGTAGTCGTCATGTTAACTTGTTCCGCATTTCGACTTTGTCTTGTGTGCTGCACTGTGGTTAGATCAAGTTGTCTCAGCACCTCCTCCATATCAATTGCAGTTTAGGCGTTTGCCGAGATTAGCAGACGTTGTACTTCATACGGTAGCTGCTTGGCTATTGCTATGTACAAGTCTGACTCTCTAAGCCCTTCATCAAGCTCTCGAAAACGGCACAATTGATTCACAAAGAATTCCCCGTACTTAGTCGGATTACTAGTACTGTAACGCCTGGAATACAAGTCAAATCTGAGGTTCTGTTGTACGCTCGCGTTCCAGTATCTGCTTAAAAATGCTTGGCGAAATTCTTCAACGGTGTCGAACGTGTATCGAAAACTCCTAAACCATAGGGCACACTCCCCCTCGGTTAGTTTTTCAATCGCTCTCAACCTGCGCTCTGGCGGTACTTTCGCGTCATTCAAGTACTCGGAAACTTCTTTAAGCCAGTACTTGGGTGTCATGTGAGAATTACTCCCAGAGTATTTCTTTGGTTTCTCATCACTAGCCCTTATAACTGTGACTATTTGACTTTGAACAGCATTTTCATGCGGTGTTGACATGGCAATTGGCATACCAGGTGTGGTATACGGACTGTCATTTGGCATGGCTGCATTCTTTGGAGTGGGCTGTATTTCTATATCTGCCCATTTATTTCTCCTATTCTCGTCTATACTTCCTTCGCTAGACCTAGGATTCCGCAACATAGATTCCTCCCGCGCGATCATTCTCGTCTCGATTTGACTGTGTCTATTCTCTGCCCTTTCCAAACGAGCTAATACCTCTCGTTCTATTTTCTCTAGACGATCTCGGTTTCTTTCTGCCATAGAAACTACCTTTTCCTTATCGTCCTTAAGGTTTTCCTTCAGGTGGATAATTTCCCCTGCTAGACTCTCTCTTACTTCGGCAAGAGTCTTATCACTGGCTTCAGTCTTTAAGCCTTCTCGAAGTTCTAATTCTTCTCGTAAGCCTGTGACTTCCTTTTGAATGTGACCTTGTATATGAGAGATTTCAGTCCTTATTTTCGTGATTTCTCCCTGGTCCTCGTCTTGTCTTTTATGGGTAACTGCTAAGTCGTTCTGAGTTTGTTCCAACTCTTTCTGCACTTTCCCGACTTGCCTCTTCATATTTGACATTATCTCCTTATTCCCTTGATCAGAAGTTTTTATTTCTTGAATTTCCTTGCATTGGTCAAGGATATTCTGATCCTGTTTTCTTAAGGCTTCGTCTACCGCCTTGGCGTAACCTGCCATTCGCGTATTCCATTTTATATCGCTATCCTCGAACCTTTGATCCACGGTCTGAGTGAAAGTATTAAACTGCTCTAATTGACGTTTAGTATTAGCTTCATTCTGACTCTGAATGTCTTTAAGCTCCATGGACATACTGCTTAAATAATCGTTAATTTCACGCTGTGACTCTCTGCACGCTTGCAGATTATTCTCTAGTTTTAATTCAATAGACTCAAAGCGTTTATCGTTATCACCTTGCATTTCTGAGATCACGCTAACAATATTCTTAGTTACCTCACGCTGGACAGACTCTTTAACGTCATCCATTTTCTTATTAACCTCTATTAGGTTTGATTCTAACTGAGTATTGACTGTAGCCAACATCTGGCTTACCTCATTCTGACTAGCCTCTAATCTAGTATTTATTTCGGTTTGATTGGCCTCTAATCTAGTATCGACTGTAGCCAACATCTGGCTTGCCTCAGTTTGATTGGCATCCAATCTACCCGCTATTTCATCTTTAAATTCTCTAATTTCTTCCTTTCTCTTAGCATTAGTCTCATCAAAATGTTCCTTCAACTCAGCAATACACCTGAGTACGTCTTCAGTTCCAGCCATCCTGTACTTCTTAATTTGAGATATAGGTAGGCCGCAGCTGAATATGCTGGCGCGTTCTATTAGAAAGGAAAGGATTCCGATCCCACGACAACAACAACAACATATTATAAAATGTCAAAACTAACCATGGAATGGGTATAGACCCTCGTACCCGTCTGACAACCGTGTCTGACGTCTGAATATCATTTAGAAAGACTCACAATCGCTCAAACAAAGTTTGAGGGAAAATATCATTTCTATGGTTTTTCCCATGAAAACCATGCTATTATTATGGGGTTTTCTGAATCCCATAAGCCATCCACGTACTGGGCGCCATTGATAAAGATTAATGAATTGATGCTCATCCTCATGTGCCTATAGTGACCCGTAATTTCAACAGGCCCCACTCACGGGCGACATTGATAATGATGAGGGTAATATATAGGGATAACACGCTTTGCCCCACACACCTGGGTGACATGATAATTAAAGGGGTTTGTGTGTAGGTTACATTTACATTTAAGCATGTTTTATGGAGGATTATCAATAATTTATATCACGCGATGGCTTATTAACAAATGGGACGCGGCCTTTCCTATTCTGTCCTAATTTCTATGCTATATTTGCTTCTACCATTAATATCTTGGCCGACTTTTAGCAGTACCTGTGACTCAATCCCAGTACAGAGACATCTCCTCCATGTACCCGATTGTCATCATGTGGACCATGTGTTCGTATCCCAACTAGCTCACGGTCTTTCGAGGTATGGGACGTTCCTGCCCACCATACGACCACATGCTCAGGATTTGAGTCTACCAGGTAACTACTCTACAGGAAATACACAACATTTTCCTAAAGATAACAATTTTACTGGTCTAAAATCAATGGCTATACAACAAATACAAAACAAAGGACAAATTACATTTAATTCCCACAAATAAAATAGGGTTGTTCTGTGAGCTTTCTTCGTAAAATAGTGCTACACTGCACTCAAATCTAATTCTAACATCCTGTCAATGATATTTTCAGACTTCCATGGGTTTTCCATAGTGTTCATCAACTGACACAATATTAGTTAATGGGAGTATCATAACACAAAAATCACATATCACATAAAAATGATATTAATAAAACATTATCCCATTTCTTATGGCATTTACCTTGATTAACATGAATTCATTACTTTCTGCAGTCATTAACAGATATTTGTTGTGTTGCGTGAATCATCTTCCTTCCTTCCATGCATATGAACGCCTTAGGAAAAGTGGTACTTAATTTTATAGTTTCACCATATAACGATTTTCTGGGTCTTGTCGGGCTTATCAACGTTACAAATGTGTCATGTTCTGGGAAAACACATACCCGTCTGCATAAATTAGCAGGAATGGCAAAATGCACTCTAAAAGAAGATGCCTACATTATTTTGGTTCAGCTTTTCTCCTCAGAGAATAATTGAGCCAAATATTATCTGATTTCTATGATTCAACAACGTATGTGAGTTGCAACCCACCGTTCAATTCACTTGGCATCATCAAAATAATCATATCTTAATTGCATATTTAAATATCGAGATTTCTCAGTGTCCTAGTGTGACTCTAATTTACTAGGGACCGGTCGGACGACCTTCATCCCCCTTAGCAGGCAATAAAATTCGTTCCAGCTGGCTATCCAAGATGGCCGCTGTACAAGTGGTCTACAATTCCCCTCTCTCTCTCTCTGTCAAGATCAAGGTCAGGTTTGTTTACAAAGTGCAGACTGGAGTAACACTGAGTGTGGCTCCTAAATAATTGAGTCATTTATATATTTAACATCTATCCTTATAGTGTCTTGGGCTCAATTGGCTCCATAATTAACATTCATGGCTGAGGTGGAATTTTAGTGATAGCCTTGCCGTTCAATGGTGACTACTAGTGGCTTTTAGACGCGCATCATAGTGAAAATCCACGATTTTCACCAGCAGCTGTCAATAAAATATAAGGAAACCTGTGTTCCTAAACGACGAATATGATCCTCACCTCACAGGGTGGGTCATTAACACACACATGCTCACAGCGTTTCGACGGACGTCAATAGTGGCATAATTCAAGCAAGCGTTGGATACAGACAGACTCTGTCCAATTCGCTGCGAAATAATACAGTATGCTCAAGGGCGATACTACTCGTAGATTTAGCCAACATCTCACCTAACGTGCAAGCTATACTAGTTTGTCCCCGCAATATTTATTACGTAAATCACTGGATTCTACGTTAATTCTGCACGCTTACATGCGGCTCAAACAATACTTCACATATATGACTCCATTATTAAGGCACCCGCGTTCTCTATCATACCACTTAAGCCAAAGCTTTACATAGCTCCTAACACAAATGTAATAAAATTTACTGGCTTACTTTATTTTAATGGTCCTCAAACATAATCCTAAGGATTGACCATATCAAATATTCATTCATATTTCACTGACACTGAAAAAGCTCTCGTATTTCTCTATATTTCACGTTATACTCTTACTGTTTATCAAATACAGCATCTTTACATTAGACATGACACTATTTGAACATTAATTAGGCCTAAAATGCCTATTACTTTATTGTTGCCGACCCATAATATTATTATTATTATCGTTTAACGTTACCGTTACATCCATCACTATTTTTGCCTGAATGGCCTCAAACAAATCACCTTCCAAGCCATATTTCATTCAAGACGAGTGGTGAAAACTCGTTCAGTAAATGACTATTACATCTTATTCTCAAAGTGACAAATCGTTACATGGTGAACTACTTAGTTATAATTACATTATAAAAAATGGGTACTCACTTTTTTCCTCTTTGCTGGATAGTGCCAGCGACTCAGCTTTAGCGCTACCATAACGCTTGAATTAAGCCATCATGTTATCCTTGACACAACACTTAGATTCATACACTTCCCACATGATACACATATATTTATCAGTGGCTTTTATCATTGCAATACACTGCATATTAATCACTATACACATGAACACTTTAAAACACTATTTCACAGTTTATATACATTTATCCACTACTTCACATGTTGATCCTTAAATTGGACTTCTCCTACGCCTGATCTCAGAGATGCGCTGCAATTATGACAACCGCTGGTCTCCGTGGAAAATCTAACAGCGTTTTACGGACGTTCAATCCTCGTTCCCTGCAATCTTGTTCAGCTCACTATCCAAATTAGGTGGCAATGGTTTCCAAGCTCCCATCATTGTAGTATTTCTGATGATGCTGTCATATATAATTCTGACAATACCTCCAGGTATCAGAACTGTTCAAAAACATTATAAGTTCCTTTTCGCTGTGGCGAATTTATATTGGCGTCAGATAATATGTAAATATCTGTAATACTTTACTTTCGACGCACTTCATGATTACTTATGAAGCTTTTATAACCTGCTTATATTGTTCTCCAACGACGACGCGTTGATACTTTAACATTTGGCGCGCTACTAGCCGCGTCTTAGTTACGTGAAGACTGTAGAATAACTCTAGGCGAACTGTGATGAACTGGCTTGGCTTGCCTCGCTCCCCATATATAAAGGTTTCTCGTACAAAATAGTCCACTGGACACACGAGAGCGACTCCTTTCTTGAAATAATGCCTCTTCAGCCGAAATGACATCTACATCTTGTTTATTTAGGTGTGGAGGTTTCAAAAACATTCGCGTGCCGGCGATCGCTTCGGCCAATTAATTACAATTAATTGCCTTAGCACAGCGCGTGGGCACGCCATCATGGTACTTTCCCGTTGACTGGTCACTAAGTCAATGCTCTTGAGCGTAGGTTAGGTTGTGATGCATTCATTTGGAGATAAAGGCCTTAATTTAGGTGAAAAACCATTCCTAAATTACCTCTCCGTGAATATATTCACCTGGGTGTATATTTCAATGCATTTCAATACTCCACTTAGCTGTAATCAATTAATTTCCATGTGCAGTCGATCCCGCCATAGCTTGCACCGTTGTCAAGCGGTGGATACCCGAGTCATTAATTCTGAGCTGTCTCTCCGCTCCAGACGTAAGTAGTTCGGTAGGCGCCTAGACTACTCCGCCCACTTGCTAAGGGTCATTTGTAAAACTTCAAACTGACCTTCTCTCACTTTCGTATGCTCTGAAAATGTATATTTCCTTGCATTTGGCTACAGTTCTTCCCTTAAATTGCTATGATATTCACTTATAGATCGTGAAATCACGCTACATTCTTATATGCAGTATACCTCTCATTGCTCTTTGGGATCCCAATAATTGCTCCCCCGCAGAGATCAATGGTTCGACTCTAGGCATAACCATGTGCCTGGTCTTTTCTGATGAGACCTGAGTTCGATGCCAGACTGCCGTGGCCAGTTGGGCACAGTATATTTGTAAATTGGGGATATGATTGGTATGGAGCTAGCCGTGGCCTTAAGTTAGGAACCATCCCAACATTTACCTGGAATAGACTTGGGAAACCACGCAAAACCAGCTCCAGGATGGCTATCGTGGGATCGAACTCTCCCCTTCTCAGTTTTTCGTCACGAGGCAGACAGTACCCCGTTCCAGCCCTCACATCAGAAATATTTCATGGCAGACCCAGGAAACTAATCTGGACCTCCAGGATGACAGCCAAGATTGCTAGTCACTATGCCACGAGGTTGTCTGAAGAAACTTCTAGTGAAGTTACATTGTTTGCAATCATTGCTAATGCATTTTAGTAATGCATTTTGCCCATAGAAACAAACTATGGGATGAATATTTGCTGAGTATCATGACAAGGGATCATTTGTTGGAAAACAACATTTTGGTACTGAACCCTTATTTATAAGAGCCTAGTTATGTCATGAGAAGAGTTTCAAACCAGCCCACGTGCGATGTTTTACAAGTTTAAATTTGAAGGAACAGTGTATACTTCCCACATAGCAAGCTGTAATTTACGACGTAGACAAGCTCAACAGAAGCATTGGGAGATGATATTTACTTGTTTTATAAGTGAAGAGAGGAAATGTTTGAGCTCTGTAACATTTAGCATTGGAGAAATGAGTTTTTAGGTGACCTGAAAAGTGTCACCAAGGCCAGTTTTAATGAAGACTGTGCTAGTTCAGAACCAGTTTGGAGTCACGTGACCAGGCGCGAGGCCCTGCACGTGCGTCCTTCATTTGACTCGTGGCTAACTCAAGGAGAGGGCAGATTGGCACACGTCACGCTTTTCCTGAAGCAAGAACAATAGAGTTCACTTGACTATGGGTCAACCAATCGCAATATTAGACGATGACGTAGCGATGCTAAGTCTTAATTACTATGGAATGTAATTATATATAATTAGTCTACAGAAATATTATTGAAATTGGAAATAAAACTTTGAGGAATAATTGGATTTTTAAGTTGAAAGCTGAATATGATATGATATAATGCAATCTTATATCATTCGCGCCCAATGACGCCATTTTATAATGCCAGGGGAGGAGTGAAGCCTCCTCTTGAAGAGGATTCCATTCCCATGTCTGATACAGAACAGACGTACTTCTGAGAGCTGCTAAATTGAACGCGATATAGTGAAATCAGGTTGACGGCAGGAGCATTGTCTATACCGGTCAAACAGAGAGAAGTCTTCGCTAGTATATATGTTACGCTCAAAGACCGAATTCGCTCAATGACCGAAATATTTACCCACGACGCGACGTGGGTACGACAAAATACTCACAACGCGACGTGGGTACCGAAATTCGGTCATTGGCCGAAACGGAATGCCCACGTCGCGTTGTGGGTTATCCGGTTTGCTCAAAGACCGAGCGATGTAAACTTCACTTCGGAGATTGAGCAATGCAAAAATACCCGCGTCGCGTTGTGGACAACGTGGCTTGCCCACAACGCGTTGTGGGTATTTTGCTTTTGCGCAAAGTCCGAAATGACCCAACGTCAGTAGTTAAGTTGTTTGATACCTTATCGGCAAACTATAGTAAAAAGAAGTTGGTTTGGAAATAAACATTCTTTCAACATGTATGTATGTCTACCCCTTATTATTCCCGTTTTCCAACGGGACATTCTTTCAACATAATGAACATTTATTAATGTTTTAAAGAAAATGTTATAATTAATGTTATAATTAATGTTATAAAGTATGTTACATATTATAAAGAAATGTATTGCTTTATAACACATTTTACATTGTAAACCTTAAAAATATATGACTCAAAAGAAAACTTTAAATTAAATACTATAATGTAAGAAAAACGTATTTAAAGTTATATTTATCACGATACATTCATTGTAAGAACTGTTTATTTATTTGCGCATGTGGTGCTGCTATGGCACTATGAGTTACATTTTACATTTGATTTTCCTGTGCACCTTTGTTTACATCCACATTTAACAAACCCTTGTTTAGACCCTGACGACACCACCGCTTCTTGCCTGACGTTGATGAAAGGTTCAGGCACTTCATCAGTTTTCAGGAATTTGTTTTTTATTGGTTGGAATTGGTTCCTAGAAAATTGTTTGTCGAGGGTCCCATGTTTTGTTCCAAGTGTGTGGTGATCCTCGTCAACGTTCATGACAACAGTCATGATATTTCGCGGGGCCAGCCGGCCACGGTCTACTTCAGGAATCTGAACAACTACATTGTCACCGACACAGAAGGTAATTTTTTACCCGAAATTTTCAACATTTTCTCAGCCTGTGACCCAAGTCCCAATTTGCACATTCCCCTGGCGGTTTCAACTGCAGATTTCTTTGAGCAAAGAGAGCAAAGGGGCAATTCAGAACCGAATTCAGTTGTTGGAAAGCATCCTAGATGACATTTTTGCCCACATTCAAAGCATTTCTCAGTTGCCAAAGCACACTCATCGTCACCAATAGTCTGATCGCATACAGAGCAAACCAACATATTTCTTTCATTGAATTCAGCTTCATTTTGATCTAGCATAGCATTGTCCACGAGTTCATCATTATCTTGTGTCATATCGTTTTCGTTTATGCTATTTTTAACAAACGTGAGTTCCTGCTCCAGCTCTTCTTCGCTGACAATCCGATTGCAAACCTCCTCAGTCAAGATGGAGCAACGTAGGCCATTCTTCTGTGGGGCGCCGAACATAGCTTCATAAGGTGTCATTTTTATTCCCGAGTGGTAACTATTATTTTTGGTATTCTGGACAATTCTTAGACCGTTCGCCCAATTAGAAGTGTCGTTATCAGCCATCCAAGCTACCAAACTGTCCCTTACGTCTTGGTTGGCCCGTTCGACAGATCCTTGGCTTTGCGAGTGTCGTGGCTTCCCGTAGACGAGCTTGATAGCACTCCATTTTGTCGCTTAAGTCTCAATTATCTGAAAGTTACACCAAAATGATTGATTACACCAGATTACCATTCCTTGGTTGAGTTTATAACTATTTTAAAGTAGATTTGATTATAAAAATTTACCTTATTACAAAACTCCCTTCCATTATCACTGTGGAGAATGTTCGGTGCAACAAATATGCAAAATATGTCCAGGAGGACATCTGCCACTTCATCAGCTGCTTTTCTTTTCAGTGGTCGAAGAATCACAAACTTTGTCAGGTGATCTTGATAGTTGAGTATGAACTTGTATTCTCCATCTGCTTCAGACTGCATATCGATAAGATCAACCTAAGGAAATATAATAAGTAAGTAGCGTAGTTTTCATAAAAAATTATTAGCGGCCCAACTATTTTTAGATTTGTTATTATAGTCACTTTGCCCAGTCATAACTCCGTTATAAATACGTTTAAAATGTTTCAGTTTTTACAAACATGACCACAGGTTAATACTAGATTAATGAAGAAATTTAGAACGGATTATTGTTTTAAAATTTTTTCATGTTTTGAAAACGATTATTGTATTTAAAAACATTGATTTTCCGAGGTATTTGACAAACCCTTGTACATAAGTTGTTGTACCTTTGACAATAATAATTCTAAAAATATTTCTTATGCAGGCATTATTTGGCTTGTTAGGAACAGTTTTATTTGGTTTTAAAATGTATATTACATTTCAATGTTATTAGGTAAAAGTATACAATTACCTTGTCACCCTTAAAAAATTACTATTGAGATATGTTATAGGCAATGAACTGAAAATGATTGATAAACATGTTTTAAAGGTCGGAAAGTGAAAAAAAGGGGTAAAACGGCGTTTTTTTTTTCGTTTTTTGCGATTTTACATAACTTTTGCATTTTAAGCCAACTTTACCTTTTTTATTTCCCATGTTTTTTGACATTTTTGATACAATGGGATACACAAAAAACGCTGCCATGGAACGAACATGTTTTTTTTTTATCAAAACACGGACTGACTATTAAGGTTTCTTATATTATAACCTAACCTAACCTAACCTTTTCGACCACGTCTTGTCGGTGGCCACTCTTCTAAATATGTCGGCAAGTAGTGCTTGTATATCATAAAAGTGTGGTTTTTCAACCTGACTAACTTGCAAAGAACTTGCCGACTGACTTAGAAGAATGGTCGCCGACGTTTCAGTTAGGTCGGTTAGATTAGGTTATAATAAAAAACGATGTAATACGCAACAAAACGCTGCTGTGGAACAAATATTGTTTTTTATCAAAACACGGACGGACTAATAAGTTTTTTTTAAATATTATAACCTAACCTAACCTTTCTCACCACGTCATGTCGGCGGCCACTCTTCTAAATCTGTTGGCGAATAGTGCTTGTAAGTCATAAAAGTATGGTTTTTAAAGCTGAATAACTCGCATATAACTTGCCAACAGCCTTAGAAGAGTGGCCTCCGATGTTATGTGGTCGGTTAGGTTAAGTTAGGTTATCATAAAAAAATAGAACAATAACAAATTGCGGTGTTTGTGGCGTTGTTAAGTGTTTTTAGTGTCCCATTTTATCAAAAATGTTGAAAAAACACGGTATTTTTTTGTTGTCAAAATCGGATTGAAAACGCAAAAATTAGCCTAACATCGCAAAAAGCGTAACAAATCTTCAATAAAAATCAATGTTCGTTCCACGGCAGTTTTTTTTTGTGTATCCCATCGTATTGGCAACGTCGTAAAACATGGGAAAGAAAAAAAAGGTCGTTAAAATCAGCTTAAAAACGCAAAAGTTGCATAAAATTGCAAAAAACGAAAAAACACCATTTTACTCACCTTTTTCATTTTCTGACCTTTAAATCATGTTTATCTACAATTTTCAGTTCATTGCCTATAACATATCTTAATAGTAATTTTTTTAAGGGTGACAAGGTAATTGTATACTTTTACCTCTTATTAATTTGTTTCTCACACTTGAGTACTTCGGAAACTACTTCGAATTTTAGCCAAACGAACTCTAGTCGACAGAAACGCTGTCTATGTTTTAAAAAACACATTAAAATAGTTATTTAGTTAGTTTTCTAAAGGATAATTTTAAGGTATTAAGAATGCAGCAACGATTATTATTATGTACGCCGCATTTATGAATCAATTATTATGAAAACAGCCGATAGTAGGTGTAAACTACCTAAATATTGTAGGTTACGTGATTTTACATACAGTTCATGGTACTATATCAGGCAGGTGTGTAAATAATGCAGATTTGTAAAATGCAAACTTACTTGACATCGAGAATTCATAGCAGACATAACCATTGGTTTAACAACAAGTCCCTTCTTAATTGATCTTTTCTTCAAAGCGCAGGCCTCACACACATCTAAATATATTTTTATAACTTCTCTGGTGATATTGCAGAATTTCTTTTTTAGTTCAGCTTCCATGGCTTTTTCTTTTTTATGTCCTGTATTCAAGTGGGCTGCATGTATTGCTCCGAAAATTTCTTCGTATCTGCAAATGTATTTTATGTCAGTCAAGTCACCCACAGACATCTCTATCAACATTTGAACACTTCCGATCTGAATAACGTCGAAACGATTTATGCGACGATACTCTTTTGAGCTCAGAGTTCCTCCACACTTCTTCTTTTCTTTCGCCTCCTTCACTTGACTGATAATCTCATCGTAACGAGCTCTGTCCATGATGAACGTGCGACCCGACTCAAGGTCCTTCGTGCATAATAGCTCCTGCAGCTTGATATAGAATGCTTCTTCCATCTCACTCAACTACACACATCAAAAAAAGTTTTGCATCACCTCGGTTCCAAGAGTTCCGGAACCTTTAAATACAAAGGGAATAGAGATCAACACAAACAACATTTCAGCTCGTTTTATTGCTCATGAGACCCACACATTGCATGTTGTACCATCATACAGCTAGACTTTCAGCATTTGTGGTCCAGATTGCAGTACACACCACTACCTCTAATACCCAGTAGCACGTCCTCTTGCATTGATGCATGCCTGTATTCGTCGTGGCATACTATCCACAAGTTCATCAAGACACTGTTGGTCCAAATTGTCCCACTCCTCAACGACAATTCGGCGTAAATCTCTCAGAGTGGTTGGTGGGTCAAGACGTCCATAAACAGCCCTTTTCAACATATCCCAGGCATGTTCGATAGGGTTCATGTCTGGCGAACATGCTGGCCACTGTAGTCGAGCGATGTCGTTATCTTGAAGGAACGCATTCACAAGATGTGCACGATGAGGTCGAGAATTGTCGTCCATGAAGACAAATGCCTCTCCAATATTCTGCCGATATGGTTGCACTATGGGTCGGAGGATGTCATTCAGGTATCGTAAAGCCGTTTCGGAGCCTTCCATGACCACCAGTGGCGTACGTCGGCCCCACATAATGCCACCCCAAAACATCAGGGAACCACCACCTTGCTGCACTCGCTGGACAGTGTGTCTAAGACGTTCAGCCTGACCAGGGTGCCTCCAAACACGTCTCCGACGATTGTCTGGTTGAAGGCATATGCGACACTCATCGGTGAAGAGAACGTGATGCCAATTCCGTGGGGTCCATTCAGCATGTTGTTGGGCCCATCTGTACCGCGCTGCATGGTGTCGGGGTTGCAAAGCTGGACCTCGCCATGGACGTCGGGAGTGAAGTTGCGCATCATGCAGCCTATTGCGCACAGTTTGAGTTGAAACACGACGTCCTGTGGCTGAACGAAACGCATTATTCAACATGGTGGCATTGCTGTCAGGGTTCCTCCGAGCGGCAATCCGTAAGTAGCGGTCATCCACTACAGTAGTAGCCCTTGGGCGGCCTGAGCGAGGCCTGTCATCGACAGTTCCTGTATCTCTGTACCTCCTCCATGTCCGAACAACATCGCTTTGGTTCACTCTGAGACGCCTGGAAACTTCCCTTGTTGAGAGCCCTTCTTGATACAAAGTAACAATGCGGACGCGATCGAACTGCGGTATTGACCTTCTAGGCATGGTAGAACTACAGAAAACATGAGCAGCGTACCTTCGTCCTGGTGGAATGACTGGAACTGATCGGCTGTCGTACCCCCTCCGTCTAATAGGCCCTGCTCATGCATGGTTGTTTACATCTTTGAGCAGTTTTAGTGACATCTATGAACAGTCAAAGGGACTGTATCTTGGATACAATATACACAGTCAACGTCTATATGCCGGAGATCTGGGAACCGAGGTGATGCAAAACTTTTTTTGATGTGTGTAGTAAACACAAACACTAACTAAAAACTCACTAAAATGCACAGTTACAAAGCGGGTTGACACTGGGCGTGCTTCGTGTTGACTAGTGGCAGTAACAGCTAGGAGTGGAGGGGAGGGTGGCGGACTCGCAGACAAGTCTGTACACGCTCGCGACTATATGATGTCATTTCGGTCTTTGCGCAAAAGCAAAATATCCACAATGCGTTGTGGGCAAGCCACGTTGTCCACAACGCGACGTGGGTATTTTTGCATTGCTCAATCTCCGAAGTGAAGTTTACATCGGTCTTTGAGCAAACAAGATTACCCACAACGCGACGTGGGCATTCCGTTTCGGCCAATGACCGAATTTCGGTACCCACTTCGCGTTGTGAGTATTTTGTCGTACCCACGTCGCGTCGTGGGTAAAAATTTCGGTCATTGAGCGAATTCGGTCTTTGAGCGTAACATATACTTCAACAAAGGAATATTATATGTTGAGAACTACAAATGGTTACTGTAATTATTAGCGAAATTAATTCGTCAATATATGCAAATTATTGAAAGTCTACAGACATCGGTAACTCAGGAAAAGTACAACGAAAGATTAGCTACGTGAACATTACTGCAATCCACAAAGAAATTGTTGTTTAAGTTACAGTCATATATTTAGACATGTTAATGAAGCTGAGTCGACGAGGAAGGTTCATCATGAATAATACTACAGCAATAGTCATGATTTGCTAAGCTAATGAAGGGGAATTAACTTGCATCAGTATGTGGATGTCAGAAGTGACTTAGCGACGATGAAGACGCGCATGAAAGCGTGGCACTGTAATACCATCCGCAGTCCACGACAGTCACGATTACAGCAGAAACTACTTGAGGATCCAATGTTATCAAAGAAACCTCACAGTATGATTGCTACAAACTACCAATTCGCCATAGACCGTCGAGGGAGGAGTCGTTTGAAGTTGTTCATCAGACTCAATCCCAGCCCGGAAGCGTACGAGAGTGTTCCAGTCGAAATACCAAGGGTCCAGAGAAGACGAGAAGGGAGTTGTTTCGAGCCGCCAACAACATATGATGTGTGGAACACGAGCCAGCTGACCGAGGCTCCGTTGTGTAATCCAGGCCGGCTGTGTGGAGCTCCCAGGGAGCAGACTAGCCCGCTACACTCGGAACCCGTCAATTGGAATGTCGGGCAGGAAAGCCGTTTCTCCAGCGTAGACAAAAACACAGGTCATGAAGAACTTCACTGGCAGAAGGTATTTGAGCGATCTGATCATATTTCGTAGTTTGTTGTAATAGATTGGATATCCTGAATTGACCAGTATTTGAACTAGCTTGTGAGCAATTTCATTTTCATGTTTATAATATTTGAACGTCTATTTTAGAGGTTTATATACGTAAATTCATCATTGTAATTTTTATACGTTGTCGTTTGTCAACTTTGACGTTATTTCAATGCTATTTTCACTGCATTTTGATAACGAGTAGTTGGTTCGATCGTATGCGAATTAGACATTATAACTAATAAGTTATACTTCAGAATAATTTTATAATACTTGAGAATACTTCGTAAACTTTATTTAACGAATCAGGAATGCTTCAAAGTTGTTTTATATGCTTCAAAAATGTTTTACTTGCTTCATAAAGGTTTGAAATGTTATCACACTTCAGAATGTTTGTATACATCTGAATGTAAGGAAATACTTCGAGTATTCATTATTAGAGAGATGAAACCATCGTATTGTTGAAAATACGCATCGGTTTAAAGAGTAATGTTAGCTTGTTTGTGAAATGGAAATATTGACTACGCTAAACTAGCAAGAAATTTTATAAGAGAGAAATGATGTTATGAAATATAACGACTTAAAATACAATAAGTATTTAAAATATTTGAAATTAGTAAATATTCATTTAATATAAAAAGAGTTGGGGAGGATATGGATAATATTTTTATTAATTTAATGAATATATACAGACAAATACCTTAAAGTATTAATGTTCATCGTAACGTGGTTTAATATGTGTAATAAATAATGAAATGGTAATATCGCTAAAATATGTAATGAATCACAATGAAATGAATATGTTAAGTGGAATTTTATACAGATAATTGAAGCAAAGAAATGGAACAAGTTAATGTATATTTGCGAGCACAAAGATATGTAAGTAGAGTAATGATGGAGGAGTTGTAAACTGAACATTATTACTCAGGTAGTGTTTAATTAGTAGATTTACTGATTTTCCTGCACCCAGGGTGGAGAAAAATGTTTTTATTGGTGGAATTCCGTGCAATTATGAGGAGAAGTGGAAAAAGGTTTGTAAAGTGTATTTATGCGCAATAGGAAACGCAACAGTGGAAACTTGTTCAATAGGAAGTCTGAATATGTAAGTAAATGTGCGATATGTAAAATGCGATCTGTATTGAAAAATATGACGAATGTTTTCAGTCATAGCGATGAAATAAATAGCGATGTGTATAAACATTATGTTGAGTAACGAATATCATAATATTCAGATATTTTAGAGAAACCGCGAAGGCAGCCTGTATTATATTGTTACGTGCCACCCCCTAGTGGCACTTTTGTTAACTGGATTACGGTGGGGGTACAAAGCACAACACCAATTACTGCTTAAAGAAATAATTAACTTTATTGTGGCCAAAAAATTACCCTAATCAGCAAATACAAGCAATTAGGAGCCTTACTCCAGTTTCCTCAAGTCCCTTCCTTGAGCGCTCTTGGCCCTTCCACTTGTCAACAGATCACAGAAATTAATCCGTCCTAATGAGTACGGTGGCCTCGACAGAAACTACCTGCTCCTCTCCTTTATGTTCACCGACCACAATTACTTACGATCACTTGCTGCAGGCTATTTCGCTGTCCACAAGCTGGAGAAACAATGTCACTGGATTTCGTAACTCGCACAGCACTTCGTCACCACACTTCTGTCGCACAAGATAATCGCTCGCACTAGCTCGTAAAACACAACAACAACTGCTAGACAGGTCGCACTTATATAGCAGGCCGGTGATTCAATAAATGCTTCTAGATCCACCCAGGGTTCACGGCTTCTCGAGATTTCCATCGCTGGTCCAGTCACGAATATTCTGGACTATCCCTTTGTCTTAGTAGCCCTGTTGCATAAGGCGCGCGCAATACAGGAGGCAGGACTAGCCCAGCCCTGGGGCAGTTGTGACTCATGCGGCGAGTGATGACACAAACTCACAGCCGTAACACCACCCCCTTCCTAACAAGGCTGATCGTCCCGATCAATCATTGGTCCATCTGTGTCCCTCCGTAGGCTGCCAGGCGATCTCGATGCACGATCTTCATCTTCGCCCTCGGGCTCCGCTGGATCCTGTAGACGACATCGTTGATCCGTTTCACGACTCGGTACGGGCCCTCCCAGGACTTCTGCAGTTTGGGTGACAGGCCTTTCTTCCGTAATGGGTTGAAGAGCCAGACCAGGTCGTCCTCGTGGAATCCACCGGCATCCGTCTGCTGGTCGTATCGGGTCTTCATTCGGTCGGTCTCGATCCGTAGTTTCCTCCTCGTGAACGCGTGTACGTCCTCCAGTTGGTCGACCAGTTCTTGACAATACTGGCTTACCGGGATCGGATCATTCCCAGGTCGGCCAAAGGCAAGATCGACAGGTAGACGGAGCTCCCTCCCAAACATGGCCCGGGCTGGTGTGCACCCGTTGGCTTCATGCACGGCGGCGCGGTAGGCCAGGAGAAATAGTGGAAGATGCTTGTCCCAATCCCTCTGTGGTCGCTGACGACTATTCGGAGATGGTTCTCGATGGTGCGATTGAATCGCTCTACCATCCCGTCGGACTGAGGGTGTAGCGGCGTTGTCCTTGTCTTCCGGATTCCCAGCAGCTGGCATAGGTTCTGGAACACCTGCGACTCGAAGTTCCTCCCTTGGTCGGAGTGCAGCTCCAGGGGTACTCCGTACCGGCTGACGAATTCCTTCACCAGGGTCTCTGCAATCGTCGCGGCTTCTTGGTTAGGGAGCGCATACGCCTCCGGCCATTTGGTAAAGTAGTCGCTGACGACTAATATGTAGCGGTTCCCTGCCTCGCTTAACGGGAATGGCCCAGCAATATCGATGGCCACTCTCTCCATGGGGCCGCCCACGTTGTAGGTCTTCAGTGGACCCCGTCGTCTTCGTCCTGGGCCCTTGCTGGCTGCGCAATCGTGGCACCTCGCGCAGTATTTCTCCACGTCTGTTCGGCATCCGATCCAGTAGAACCGCTCTCTCAGCTTCTCCAGGGTCTTCTTTATCCCTAGGTGTCCACCAGATGATCCTCCATGAACTTCCTTCAGGACTTCCTCCGTCATAGCCTTTGGAACGACGACTTGTTCCCGAGATGTCTTCCCGTCGGTGCTCTCCCAGGTACGGCAGATGAGGCCATCCCTTACAATCAGCGAGTCCCACTGTGCCCAGTAGGACTTAAACTTTGGGCTGCAGTCACTCACAATGTTCCACCCGGGTCTGGGGACACAGGCCCTCTTCCATTCGGCTATCAGTCCCAGGTCATCATCTTCTGCTTGTGCCCGCGTGAAAGATTCGCGGCTCCAGTTCCCTTGAAGTTCCACAGTAGTCCGTCGGCACAGTATCCCGGTGTTCTCCTCCCTTCGGGCACAGAAGGTGCAGTCTTCGGGGCACGGTCTTCGTGACAGGGCGTCGGCGTTAGAATGCAGTTGGCCTTTCCTGTGCTGAATCTCAAAGTTGTACTGTTGAAGCCTCTCTAACCACCGCGCGAGTTGACCCTCGGGCTGCTTGAAGTTCAGGAGCCACCGCAGGGATGCATGGTCGGTCCTGATGAGAAATTCTTGCCCGTACAGGTACTTGTGTAAGTGTTCAATGGTCTTCACGATGGCGAGCAGCTCCTTCCTGGTGACGCAGTAGTTCCTTTCTGGCTTTGACAAGGCCTTGCTGAAGTAGGCCACTACTCTCTCCTCGCCGTCCACTACCTGCGACAGGATTCCCCACATGCCAAAGTCGCTGGCATCGGTATCGACGATAAACCTTGTTCCAGGTCTGGGGTAGGCCAGAATAGGCGCGGTGCACAGAGCCTGCTTGAGTTGTTCGAAGGCACTGTGGCATTCTGCTGTCCACGTGAAGAGTTGGTCCTTCTCAGTCAGTCGATGTAAAGGTTTGGCGATGTCGGCGAATCCCCTCACGAAGCGACGGTAATAAGTGCAGAGTCCCAGGAAGCTTCGTAGTTGGGACTTGTCCTTCGGAACTGGCCACTCCCTCACAGCTGCGGTCTTCTCTGGGTCGGTGCGCACCCCTTCCTCGGAGACGATATGCCCAAGGTACTGGACCCGCTTCTGGAAGAGCTGACATTTCTTGGGGCTCAACTTCAGCTGGGCATCCCGTAGCTTCAACAAGATCTCCTTCAGGTTGCTGTAGTGCTCCTTGAAGCTTCTCCCCAGAACGATGACGTCGTCTAGGTAGACCAGGCAGGTCTTCCAGTGTAGTCCCCTCAGAATGGACTCCATTAGCCTTTCGAAGGTCGCAGGGACGCTGCACAGACCGAATGGCATGACGGTGAACTGCCAGAGCCCGCTGCCCACAGAGAACGCCGTTTTCTCGCGGTCCTTAGGGTGGACCTCCACCTGCCAGTAGCCACTCTTCAAATCCAAGGTGGAGAACCACCTTGACCCTGATATGGTATCCAGCGTGTCGTCGATCCGGGGTAGAGGGTAGCTGTCCTTCTTCGTGACGTCGTTCAACCGCCTGTAGTCCACGCAGAACCTGGTGGAACCGTCCTTCTTCCTCACAAGCACGACCGGAGAACTCCAAGGACTATGTGATGGCTCGATCACCCCTTGCTCCTTCATCTCTTCTACCATCCGGTCGACTTCGGCTTGCTTGGCGAGCGGGACACGTCGGAATGGGGCCCTAATCGGTGCGCTGTCCCCAACGTCGATTCTGTGCTGGACCAAGCTTGTCCTGCCGAAGTCTTTGCTCCCCACGGAGAAGACATCCTGGAATTCGCGTAGCAGGTCCTGAAGTTCGCGTGATTGTTCCTCGTCTAAATGGTCCTGGGATCCTTGGTACAGCTTCTGTAGTTCTTCTGGCAGTGTGCGTCTTCTTCGGTTGTCCGTCTGCAGGTGTCTGTCTGTCGTATCTGTGATGCGGGCAATCCAGGTAACGGGCTCGCAGACTCCTAGGTTGGTGTCCCGGTGAACCGTAATGTCGTAGTCGTTCAGGTTGGACAGGCGGACGTACGGCCGAGACGTCGTGTTGATGAGAGTCTTGGCAACTAGCAATCCTTTTGTCTGGATGTCCTCATATTTTGGTTCGATGACAGCCGCCACTCCCTCGGCAGTTCCGCCGACAATTACGGCAGCGCTGACCTCCGTCTTGGCGGGAACGGTGACGTCTTCTCTCAGCCTTACTCGTCGTGCGGTGATGGACTCGTGCGCAGGTTGCAAAGCAAGTTCCTCACCTCCGAAGTGCAGAGTGTTGGTACTCAGATCCAAGATGATGTTGTTCTGGTCCAGGAAGTCCAGTCCGATGATCACTTCATTTGATACGTCAGCCACAAGCACTGGATGCTTTATCGCCCGTCGACCAATGACGAACTCCAGTGATGCTTCGCCATGTACCGGTGCGGTCTCTCCGGTCGCGGTTATTAGCTGGAGGTTCCTTTGTGTGGGTTGAACTCTCCACTTCGGGATCACGGTGGGACTGACGATGGTCCTCGACGCTCCCGTGTCGATCAGCATGGGCCAGCTCACTCCGTTGACGACTCCGTCGACCATCAGGCTGCTATTGTCCCTCTGTAACTTCGTCACACGCACTTGGACTGCTGGGGCTTGACGACTGTCACAAGCCAACCTTTGCCACCCAAGGCTGGCTAATACTCGTTTCCCTGGGTCGCGCGGTTTTCAGACGACTGATTTCCCGTCGGATACCCTCGGCGGCGGCGATCACCGCAGTCCTTGCTCAGGTGGCCTTTCTTACCGCAGGTCCAGCAGGTCGGTAGTCCTCTTCCGGGCCGCCTCTCCGGTTGCTTTCCGGCTGTGTCGTTGCTGGTGGTGCCGCGACTATCGAAGAAACGGCTTAGCGCCTCCATTAATTCGTCGGCCAGGGGCTTGGTCTCGTTGGCTTTTACTGGTTCGTCGACGTCCACTTGACGCACCCGCGCGTGCATTCTGGATGCCTGTTTTGCCGTCTCGAACTCAAGTGCGTGGCTCAGCGCATCTGCCAGGGTCTTATTGCGCGCGAGACGCAGCGCCCGTTGAGTGTCCGAGTCCCGTAGCCCGTCGGTGAAAGTCTGCGTCGCTATCTGCTCCAGAAAGTCGGCCGGCGCTGTTGGGTAGGCGAGCCTTACGAGGCGTGCGATGTCCATCTCGAACTCTTGCAGGGTTTCCGCGTTCTTTTGTACCCGGGTCCGGAGCTGCATCTGGTAGGCCTGCTGAAGATGGCTATCTCCATATCGGGACTCCATATGGGCGATCAGTGAAGCGTAGTCCTGGGATCCAGTCGGGATGGCCTGAAGGACGTTAAGGGCGTCACCTCTCAGCGCTACAATGAGAGCTGTA
Organism: Meconema thalassinum; assembly: GCA_946902985.2. Classification (NCBI taxonomy): domain Eukaryota; kingdom Metazoa; phylum Arthropoda; class Insecta; order Orthoptera; family Tettigoniidae; genus Meconema; species Meconema thalassinum. Next base: position 1,186,914,760 of record OX336389.2, read on the forward strand.
GCCTTTTCAGTGTTGTTCCAGTTATTTATGGAACAGGCCGCCTCGAACTGACGTAAATAGGTGCTCCACGGGACCTTTCCGTCGAAGGTTGGGGGCGTCACTCTGCTCTGTCCCGTTCCTGATGTCCCCGGTGTACCTGTGGGCGGGCGTCGGCGCAGCTCGGCAACTTCCTCTTGAAGAGCGGTGAATTTCACTTCCACCCCCGTGAGTGGGCGTTGGCGCAGTTCGGCAACTTCCTCTTGTAGGGCTTTGACTCTTTCATCCACCCCGGTCGGCGGGCGTCGGCGCAGCTCGGCGACTTCCTCTTGTAGGGCTTTGAATCTATCTTCCATCCCTGTCGGCGGGTGTCGGCGCAGCTCAGCAACTTCCTTTTGTAGAGCGTTGAATCTCTCTTCCACCCCCGTCAGCGGGCGTCGGCGTAGCTCGGCAACTTCCTTTTGTAAGGCGTCGAACTTCTTTTCCACTGCCGTGACTTCCTCATGCAGACCCAGTTCTAATTTCTTCAGGTCCTGTGTCAACTTATTCTGACCGTCTTCCATCTTCTTCTGGCCGTCCTCTATCCGCTTCAGGTCCTCCGCTAGCTTATTTTGACCGTCTTCCATCTTCTTCTGGCCGTCTTCTAGTTTGGCAGTTAGGTCCTCGGCTAACTTCTTCTGGCCGTCTTCTAGTTTGGCAGTTAGGTACTCGGCTAACTTCTTCTGGCCGTCCTCCATCTTCTTCTGGCCGTCCTCCATCTTCTTCTGGCCGTCTTCCATCTTCTTCAGGTCATCCTTCAGGTCCTTGGCTAATTTCTTCTGGCCGTCTTCCATCTTGGTTTCCATGCCATTTAACTTTTCTAGCAATGCTGCGAATTGCTCTTCCATTTCAGATGTTTGTCTTGTGAGGGGGATGCACTCACAGGAAAATTAGAGAAAATGACCTGCTCGGGTTTTGAAACCAGGACCGTCAGGTGTTGTGCTTGAGTTCGTAATCCGGCTTCTGACACCAGTTGTTACGTGCCACCCCCTAGTGGCACTTTTGTTAACTGGATTACGGTGGGGGTACAAAGCACAACACCAATTACTGCTTAAAGAAATAATTAACTTTATTGTGGCCAGAAAATTACACTAATCAGCAAATACAAGCAATTAGGAGCCTTACTCCAGTTTCCTCAAGTCCCTTCCTTGAGCGCTCTTGGCCCTTCCACTTGTCAACAGATCACAGAAGTTAATCCGTCCTAATGAGTACGGTGGCCTTGACAGAAACTACCTGCTCCTCTCCTTTATGTTCACCGACCACAATTACTTACGATCACTTGCTGCAGGCTATTTCGCTGTCCACAAGCTGGAGAAACAATGTCACTGGATTTCGTAACTCGCACAGCACTTCGTCACCACACTTCTGTCGCACAAGATAATCGCTCGCACTAGCTCGTAAAACACAACAACAACTGCTAGACAGGTCGCACTTATATAGCAGGCCGGTGACTCAATAAATGCTTCTAGATCCATCCAGGGTTCACGGCTTCTCGAGGTTTCCATCGCTGGTCCAGTCACGAATATTCTGGACTATCCCTTTGTCGTAGTAGCCCTGTTGCATAAGGCGCGCGCAATACAGGAGGCAGGACACAGCCCAGCCCGGGGGCAGTTGTGACTCATGCGGCGAGTGATGACACAAACTCACAGCCGTAACAATATTTCATTTATTATCGATATTTATTAATGGATTTGTAATATAGGATCAGTAATTAGCTTCACTGCTCGTTACCTATGATTACATGATTATGACTAGGGCTCGGATTTTTAGGTAAATAAATATTTTTTTATGTAAATACTATTTTTAAGCATTTTTTCTATAAATACATAAATTCCTGCTTTTCACTTATTAGCACATAAAATACTTAAATTTTTTAAAATCAGTAAACAAGATATTTCTGTTTATTGAATTTTTGTTCTGTGTTACTGCAACGGGGAAGAACCTGTGAGCTATCTAACCTTCATGCAGAGCGTATGTCAGCTTGCAACTGTGTTATTCTTAACTTGTCGCCCCGTAACACTCACTGTGGACGCCGGGGATTTCCTTGTCCATAGCCATATTGCACCACATGCTAGACCTCCCCCCCCCCCCCCTACCCCAGCTACCTGGAACCAGTGTCACTTACATCCAGTTCATTTCTGGCACTGTGAAGTGTAAGGCAGTTCTACGATGTCTAAAGAAAAAGATAACTACTAGTTATCGTCTGTTGCAGAATTTAAAGATTATTTTACTTCTGATGGGGGCGTTCTGTTCTGTCAACCATGTGGGAAAGCATTCAAGGCTGAACAGCGATCTCAAGTTACACAACACCTCAAGGGCAAGAAACATATTGTCGCAGTTTCGCGCCTTCAGAATAAGTGTTTCGAAATAATCGTCGGTCATTTGTGATGGACAACCTGAAGATGTATCTCGTTGTGTATTGTAATGGTTCAGCAGTCAGTGAGACATAGAATGAATTGCATTCGTGAGTACTGCATATTGTCTATATTCACATTAATAAACTAAATGATAATTAAATATTTTTCCTTTTTGTCACATATTTCAGGTATTTTAAATACATAAAAAATAAATATTTTCCCGATTTTTAGCACCTAAAAATCCGAGCCCTAATTATGACAAGCTTAAACAACGATAACGACAATGTGGATCTTTGAAATAAAGATATTGCGAATCTCTTAAAGAATAAGAAGGAGTAGAAGAAGTTGTAGTAGGATCTCGAAGGATCAGTGAAAGAATATCATGTGGATATTTAACAAATTACGCAACAATATAAATAATAATAACAATTATTATATAAAAATGTTTAATATTTTATTAAGTTGTAGAACATATACAGCGACATTTAACAAAAAATGAATCATATAGGGAGTGATATTGTAAATAGGAAGCGTTATTCTACGGAAATCTGCGTGATATCTGAAGTACAGTATGTTAAAGAAGTATTTAATATTTATCAAGATTTTAATATATAAGTAGTAAATAATGTGTAAATATTTTTATCTTTGGAGGAGGGATCTAGGAATTTTATTTTCCGATATTCACGATATAAGGAGCTTCTAGGCGAAGCTATTTTATTTTATTTTTATTTAAACATCGAATTTTAGTATTTTTAATTATGTGTAAATTAAGCGTGTGTTTGGACAGTGTTTTTTCGTTTGTCCATTATTAATAAACTTTGCTGGCACTTTTTAGTTTGCCTGTCCATTTTTATGGCAACTCAGTTCTCTTCATTTAATAATTCGTTATGGTAGTGCAGCTAGTTAGATACTGTCGCCCGTCTGTTAAACCGTTCACCCCTGATTTTCCGAGAATATCGTCCTACTATACTTTATTGTAGAATTGGTATGTAACTAGGGCATAGTACTATCGTAACTTTTAGTAACCTGTGTATCGAGGAATTCCTAACTGTCCGCCTAGCAGGGAATTGTTGGTTTATCTGCGATCCCTTCCATCCTTAGGATAATAGGTGGTGGCTACGTGAATTTCGGGTACACAACCGAATGATTTGGAATATTGTACTTTATATCACAGAAAGTGAATGTTGGAAAATTCGCCAAATGGTTCCTTTTCATGTTCCATATCACTTATGAAGGTTTATAGTAAGAACATTTGAACATGTTTCCTTTTAACCTGATGTTGTATTCTTCTTATTCTTCTTCATCTTCTTCCAAGGACACATGGTTTAGACAATGTTCAAAAATGTCCCAGAGTGGCAGGGGCACTCAGTGTGCCAAAGTCCTCATTTGATGAATGTGGTATTCTTTGCATTTGTCTGTTGGTACAGCAAAATAAGACTTTCCAACGATGTCTCAGTCTTATTCATGGCTGGGATTATAAGAAAGCTAATGAGGTGTGGGTGGAAGTGAGTCAGGGTGTTCGGGTCACAGCTAGTTCCTACGGTTGTTGTGGAAGGTACCACATATACGGTCAATGCTGGTGGACAGGCTTAGTGAAGGAAGCACTTGCATAATATCTCTCCTCTCCAGTACACCTCAATACAGCACTGCCTTGGGTTCCTACCCCACAGCCCTCGGCAGTGTGCTTTGAGGATCCAAACAGCCTGCAGGTTGACTACATGTCAAACGTAATCAAATGTGCAGATTCAATTAAAATTCGCACATCGTTGTACACATATGTTTGATGCGATAATATTCCATGGAAGATAAGAAGACTGCCTTTATCAGCTTACTTGTGATAATAAAAAAAGGATGTAGACTTATGAGATCTACACAGGGCCAAAATTGTGTGTCTGTCTGTGCGTGAGAGTGTGTGAGAATGTATGTGTGTATTGTGCCCGTTAGTCCGCAGACCAACGCCCACATATGCGAGAATCTCGAAAACAGTTGTGCACTAGACTCGGAAAATCTCAGGGAAAATGGGGTATGGGCAAATGGTGCGAACTGAATTCGAGATCCCCGCCTGGATATAAGAAGGATGAAAAAAGTAGCACACACTTTCAAAAACATTCCAACTTTCATTAATCTATAAGGAAAAATTTCAAGGCACTCATACCTATTATCTCTAGGGTAGCTAGAAATAGAGTCTCTTACCCTGAGATCCTATAACCTATTCAATGAAATATAACTTAAGATAAACAAAGTCCTATACACTGTAATAAGTGTCCAATCGTGTGCACATCACATAAATTTAACACTTTTTAAATTATCACACGGGTTTATCTCGTAGCACTGTTATGATTTGATCATATCCATCACTGATCATTTTATGTTGTCAAATATTAAGCAAAACCAGATTTCAATCAACATATTGATATATAAAAATAAATACATAATCTAATTAATTTTACGCTTTGTGACCACATGTTTGTTTGAATACTGATTTGACTATAGAACTTTAAGCTCAAAGAAAAGAAAAAACTCCCTGCAAAGTATAGCAATTTGATGTTACCTGGGTAGCATGAGTAATATGATTGTGATATAAAAATACATTTTCCATTCCTTTCAAACACAACTCCAATACTACCGACAATACACTAAAGCCATCATGCTTGACGCCTAAATAATTTTCCAAAATTATGGAGCCACGTCCACGACATGTCCGCTTCAACTGAGCTTAATACCTGCCTCCACTGAATAAATGTCACGACCGCTCTATAATTTTGCTCCAAAATTATTATTTTCCTTTTTCACTAAATGTGAGTGTTTACTATATTTTTTGAACTCATAGGTCATTCAGTTATGTGACACTGGATTAATTTATCAACTCATGAATAGACATCCCATTGAAATTATTATTATCATTAATATTGGCTGGTACGTTACTGGTTCTAATTATTTCATCATTCATGGTCATAGACAAATAAATCAAATACTTCACTATATTATCATCATCAACTCAGCTATATTTTATATTCCACTTAAGCATCTATTTATGAAAAATCCTATTCGAAATATCACTTAGAATATTCCAAAATTATCATTATTATTCATGTTAATTGTAATTATTCACAGAAATGGTAATGAATCACGAGGCGCATATAACCCTCCGATGCTCTCCACAAAATTTCGCACACGGAATAATCCTAATATTTATCAAAAATATAATCTACCTAGTCAAATAGAATGATCTGGAGCTTCAAATCACTGGCCATAAATACGTAGAAAAATAAATAACTGAAGCTAGAGAATTACGCAAGTAAGCATGATTAACGTTCTGGAATACTTAAACTAAGCATGACTACACATGACAACGCCATACACTAGACTACCAAGGTGAGATCTGGTCTCACTTTATGGTATCTGAAGATCATAAACCGGCCTCCTGTACGGCGATGAAATTCCTCGTCCATGTTTATTTCCATAAGGTGAGGTTCCACGACTGCTTGACTGCCTGGATCGAATGGCGGTGGTCTCCGTTGGTACTCCACCACGTGGTTCCTGGTCTCCTGATCTCCTGGACCGTGCCCCTGGTCGCCATCTTCTTCCTCTCTTCCTTCTTCCTTCCGCCTAACCCATCGCTGGTGTTTAGTGCATTTCCATCGTCATGTTGTCGAAAATGTTAGCAATGTTCATTTGATGATCAAGATATTCCGCACACATACTAGAGTTTGTAGTGGACTGGTGCAATTTACTGTCCTTGCAGTTTCAACCAAGCAAGCAAGGTGAACAGACGTGCAGTGAAGTGTAAGGAAGAATGGGAATCGCTATTCAGCAGTACCGGGCGGTCATCGGCCGCTGGCTGGCTAGAGTGAAGTGCGATTTCGGTGTCGGGAAGGTGATAGTGGGCAACGTCACTGAACAGATGGGGATGGTAGCGCTGGTTGTGGCGACGCTACTATTAATTGGAGGAGTGGAGTCAAACCCAGGGCCTGGTCAGCTGGGATGGCAAGAAATGGAAAAAATAAGGGAAATTGTAAAGGAAGTGTCACAAAATGACCAGATCCGGGACATTCTTCGTGAGCAATGTAAGGAATTCAAGGAGATGAAGACATGCATAAGAGAAGAGATGGGAATAGTGACAGAAAGTCTGGCCGAGAATAGTAGAGAGATAAAAGACCTAAGAGAAAAGGTGAAGATATTAGAGGTGGAGGTAAATGAATTAAGGAAGACCAAGCTGGAAGAGAGAAAGAAAAACGTCTTCATTTACGGAATAAAGGAAGATGCCAAGGAAAGCACCGAGGATCTAACATCCAAGGTGCTCCGAGTGATTAGTGAAGGCATGCGGATAAACATTGGAGTCTCAGAGATTGACAATGTGTCCAGGATAGGGCGAGGAAGGGGCACGAGGCCCGTGAAAGTGTCATTAGTTTCTTCGCTGATGGCTCACAGAATTCTGGCGAACACAAAAAACCTGAAAGGGGAGAGGATATGGGTAAGGAGAGAAATGAGTAAAGAAGAGGCAAGTGAGCAACGGACCTTGCAGTTTCATTTAAGGAAGGCAAGGAGCTCTGGTCTCAAGGCTTATGTAAAAGGTAATAGACTGGCGGTTAGCGGCAACAACTGGGATCGGATTTGGACAGTGGCACAACTCCAGGATATGGAGAAGCAACAACAGGAGACAGTTAGACCTAGCAACCAGGTGGAAGCAGTTGTCGGTTCAGAGGAAAGTGCGGTGATGATTCAACAGAGAGCAGCGACCTCCAAGTCCAACACGGAAGTGGCGCGAGCAGGAACGACTAACGTCAGCGCCAGGAACACCGGACAAGTGCGTGGTTTGCAGAAAGGTGAGACTGGCAATCAACGAGTAACTAGTCTAAAAGAACTTTGGGGCAAGAAAACCTTGACAGAGCAGTTTAATGTGGAGAAGGAGGTCATTTCTTCTCCAGGTGGCAGTATACTAGAGTTAGAGAAAGCTAGAGTTACTAGAAGTAAAGCTACCGCCAGCGAGGAGGGTAGGGGTAAAAAATAACTAAACTGGAATATTGCTAGCGTAAATATAGAGGGTTTTTTAAATAAGAGAGGGAACGATGTAGTTTTGACCCTATTAGAAGATATGCAGATTGTAGGATTTGTTGAGAGTTGGCTCCCTGTAGGTTGCGAGGTTAAAATAGATGGCTTCAATATATATACAAAACCTAAGATTAGGAAAGCTCGCACCGGTAGGTTCCCAGGCGGAATTGTTGTTTTAATTAAAGAAGAGGTGAGGGAATTATCAGAATTTATTAGTTCAGAACTGGAAGAAGTAGTGTGGGTAAAAGCAGATATTAGGGGGAGGGGGAAAGGAACGGTATGTTTCGGCTTTGTCTACAACCCTCCGGAGAATTCCCCGTATGCAAGAGAAAGCTTTTTCGATGAGTTAGCTATTGAAATAAACAGAATTCAAAATATATATTAAGAGGCAGAGATTGTGCTTTTAGGGGACTTCAATGCGAGGGTTGCAGACAGAAAGCCCCTTTACAGCAAGGGGGTTGCCGACGCCGTATGTGGGGATAGGCACAGCAAAGACAAGGAATGTAACAAGAACGGAGAAAAGATTTTGGAACTATGTGGTGCAGAAGAGCTATATATATTAAATGGTGTCTGTGTGGGGGATGAAGAAGGTAACCTGACGTATATAACAGAGATTGGAGGAAGTGTAATAGATTTAGCAATATGTTCCAGAGGAGCACTAGCCCTAATTAAGAGGTTCACTGTTGAAGAATGGGGGGAATCACACCACCTACCAATTGTCGTCAACATGCAGGGAGCGGTGACAAAATCAAAAGGGAACCCACAAGTTAAAGCTATAGAGAGAAAAGTGAATAGATTCAGATGGAGGGAGGAAAACTGCAGAGAGTTCCAGAACTACTTCCAGGGAGAAAATTTTGAGCTGATAAAGGTAGGAATAAGTTTAATGATCAGTAATGATGAAATTGAAGGGGTAATACGTATGATTGAGAATGCAATTATGATGGCCGGGCGGAAAATGCGCGTGAAGGCTAGGGGAAAATTAGGGAGAATTAAAGGATGGTACGATGAAGCTTGTAGAAGGAAGAAAACCGAAGTTATTAGGGCACTGAAGTTATACAAGAGAGGAGGGGATGATACGATGAGAGTAGAATTTTGTCGTCTAAGGAAAGAATATAGGGAACTGCTCAGTAAAATGAAAGATGAATGGCAGGGTAAGGAAGCAACAGCACTAAATAAGGATTCTAAAGCTAACGACTGTAGCAAAGTGTGGAGCAGGATAAATTCTTACTGTAGGGGGAGCAGAAGTGGTGGGGGGAGCTCTATTAGTGATGAAATATGGATTGCATATTATGAGAATCTGTTAAATGCTGAAGATAATTGGAGGAAGAGGGATGAGTTTGGCGTCCCGAGGGGGCTGGAGGCCACTCTGCCTATGCTGGACCAAGTCATATCGATAGAGGAAATTAAGGAAGTAATGACAAAAAGTAAAGGAGGGAAGTCAGGTGCTATTTCGGGGATAACAAATGAATTTTGGCAAGAGTTGAGTAGCAATAGGTTCATGATGGACAGCTTGGTAAAAATCTTTAACAAAATCTTTGAAGGAGGTAGATTTCCAAGGGCGTGGCAGGAGGGGATAATTTGTCCAATATATAAGAAGCGTGGGGACAAACTAGACCCAGGCAACTATAGAGGCATAACTTTGCTTGATAATTTGAGCAAAATGTACACCGGGGTCTTATCCAAGCGTTTAATAGCATGGGCAGAGGGCTGTTCGGTGTTCTCGAGACTCCAGACAGGGTTCAGAAAAGGAATGAGGACCAGTGACAACATAATGGTGGTTAAAACGGTGATGGACAAGTACATAAGAAGGAAAAGAGGTAAGCTGTATATCACAGCTATTGATTTGGAGAAGGCGTTTGATTCAGTGAGCAGGGGAGCTGTCATGGCTAAACTGGGAAAAATCGGGGTGTCACATAAAATGATACGAGCAATTGAGAATGTGTATTCCGAAGTGAAATGTGCAATTAAAACTAAAGATGATGTAATTGTAGGAGAGATAACGTCTAATATAGGACTAAAACAGGGATGCAAATTATCCCCGGTGCTTTTTTTGCTATTTATCAACGATATTTTCGAGTCAAAGGGCTTTGAGCAACGGTCCAACCCTTGCTTGGACAATTATGATATCCCGGGCCTAGCTTTCGCTGATGACATCCTTCTGCTTGCTCTAACACCCTATAATATGCAATATAGTATTGACGAGATTGTGAGATACTGTGAGGACTGGAACTTAAAAATTAACCCGAGTAAGACCAAAGTTATGGTCTGCAAAAAGGGAGTTAAACTGGCTAAGAATGAAAAGTGGGTCATGTATGGGTCTCAGTTAGAGACGGTGAAAAAACTTGAGTATCTAGGGACGATAATGGCGAGTAATGGTAAATGGACCGAACAAATTAAAAGGGCAAAATCGAAAGGGCTAGCGGCATTGGCGAATGTTAAAGTGTTAGAGCGTAGGTTACCGAATCCTGACTACAAAGTGTATAAGAATGTGTTCAACGCACTCATCGTTTCAAGAGCACTCTATGGAGTGGAAGTATGGGGTTTAGAGGAAGGAACGAAAACCCTGGACAGTATTGTAAGTAGGTTTGCCAAGATAATTTTGGGGCTACCTAGTTGCACGGCGAATTGTGGAGCGAGAATGTTGTGTGAGGATGTAAGCATTATACAACATATCATAAAAAGGGTCATAAAGTCTTGGATTCGTTTAAAAGCAGGTGGAGGGGGGGGGGGAAATGCTTAAGGTAGCCTACCTGCACCAAATGAAGCATCAGCAAGAGGGCTACTGGGTGGACGGGGTAAGAAGTGTACTGGAAAGATTAGGAATGGGTTATCTATGGGATAGGGACTTACAAAGAGAGGAAGGTAGGGTGTGTAAAAAAAGTGTGCAGAAGGGTTAATGACGTAGAGTTGCAGGTGCTAAGGGAAGAGTGCACCAGTAGGAGAACCTTAACGGAGTTCTGCGAAATAAGGAACTTTATGAGCATAAAGCCTCAATGCCTAATGAAAAGAGAAATGAGAGGGATAATTTGGTGGTTAATGGGGGTGTATAAGAACAAAGCGTTGAGAGAAGTAGGAAAAGAGGACATTTGCCTGTTTTGTGGGAAGGTTATGGGTGCGGCGCACCTGATCAGGGAATGCAAGGAAATTAAAACGATAAGAGCAAAGTTTGTAGACAAAGCAGATCTAAACAGAATAGAAAATGAAAATGAGTATCACACTTTAATTAAATTACTAAAAAGGGAATGGGGGAAAGCAGGTCAATTAGCAAAATATTTTAATACCATCAGGGCAATGTGGAATAAGAAAGCGTCGGATGAGATTCAGAACTAAGATGCATGTAAATTAAGCATTCAAGTACAGGAGATGGCTTCCTAAGCTATAAATCTTGTTAAAGCCTAGGAGAGCCTATCTGTATTAACTAGGTAGCCTATACGATTACTACCGTACAGCCACATATTGCTGTCTGTAGATTTTTCCTGTGAGTTTGATGGTTTTTTTTCCTTACCACAAAACTTATCAGACTCTGACAGTCAGTAAGGGCTCGATAGGGAAATAAAAGTAATTCTTTCTGTGAGGTGTCTCCCATGGAGAACTGTCAAAAAATGAAGAACACTGTGTCCACATTTATGATTAAGAAAGATCTTTGTGCAGTTTCCATCAGAAACGTTGCCCAGTGATATTGTGAATGAAGATAACTACTGCAAAACATTATTAAGTTTTGAAATAACAAGGAAGCTATGAAATGCCGAATGGACATTTGGTTTAATTATCTAACGCCATACTGTAAATTTATGTTATCTATGTGTTTATTGTCTGTATGTCACGATATGACTCTCTGAGTTAAAGTGACAATTAACAAGTAGACTTGGTTTAAATAAATAAATAAATAAATAAATAAATACTGTCCTTGCACACGCTGGGTATCGTCAATCGTAGTCCAAGAATGCGTTTGTTATCACTATAAGTGTCCTTAGTAACTAAACAGTACAGTCTATTACTTGGATCGAACCCTTATTTCACGGCAGTCTTCACTTCGTGAAAACACTTCAAGTATTATGTGAGAGTCTCTTACTATAAGCTCATCATAATGGGTTATCGTCTTTAAGCCTTTACAGCATGGAATATGCTCACTGTTCACAAGTCAACTGTTTATTATTAATAATAATAACTTCATTTCGAACACAGTGAAAATGTCCAAGCAACATAGAAAAAAATATGTCACTTACTTGTACTGTGAAATATTAAAAGTCCCATACTCATTTGATGTTCCGCACTATCACAAAGTTCTCGAACATTCGAAGTTCCAGATTGAGGCGCACATGGCCTGGGGACACTCCGCACAGTACTAGAATATTCTCGACTCTCAGCGTTTAGCGGACGGTATCATACACGGCGCACATGGGCAGGGTATCACTCCCAAAAGTATGCTGGCTACCGCGATTTCACACGCTGCATATATATCGTCCAGCGGCATGACGTGCGACCTCCATGATGTAATGCGCTTCTGCTTCAATCCTTAATATCTCCTCCACGCGTTGTGCGATTTACATGCTTTTTCTTTTACATAATAGTTATAAAATCAGTGGCTATTTTATGGCGTGGCTCTCTTCTCTGCTAAACAATTATTGAAGAATCGTTAATGTTTCTGGATTGTTCGTTCACTCGCTATTCGCTGAACCTCCGCGCACAAGCAGTGTACTGGCCCGCTTCCGAGCAGCGCGTGTTTGAAAGTCTTCACCCGGCTCTACATTCAAACTTCCAAATGACGTGACAGCACCGGAGTTACGAATGCATGCACCTCCTACCATCGAAAAAATAAAAACAAATTCTTGATTTTTATCCCTCACTTCCATTTCATTTGTCTTACTTCTCGTCCTTGGATAATACGACACCTTGAGGCTGGCCGCGTTAAAAGTTCCCACGGTGCCCATTAACAGGTTCTTCTATGATGACCTGCATCTTCAGACTGCCACTGAATAATCCGTGTGACGTGCTCTATTATTGTTGATTTTGTTGATTGTGATGTTCCTGATTCGCCGTTTTTCTTTTTCCTTCATTTTCCATTTGCTGTAGGCCTGATGGTCCTGGCTGGGAATTATCCTATTTCTTCGCTCTCAGCTCAGCTAGAAATCGCTGGCTTGCCTGATGACGCTGTTTCATATCTTGTCGCTACATCTGGGCTCTGTTGTCATTCTGACGTTGATTCTGGTTGAATCGCTGGTTGTCAGAATATCCCCTATCTCTCTGCTGGTGCCACACATTCCTATTTTGTAAATTTCTATCCCCTCTCCTATAATACGGGATATCTCTTCGATAGTTCCTATTGTAGTACTCCCATCTGGGTAAATATACTCCTCGGCTGGGTCTCCAATCTCGATTTTCTTCAGTGTCCCTTGTCTGAACCTTACGATCCGTCACGACAACATTCACATGGTGATTATCAGATTTTACATTCCTCTGGTAAAATTGTGCGCTACTATGATCGAGCTGTTGTATTATATCGTCAAACTCTCCTAGCGAGGTTATCCTTGCATCATTTAATGTCCTCTGCACATCAGCAGGAAACCGTTGCGTTAGGGCTAGAATTAATTCGTAATCTGGCATTGGAGGATCAAGATACTTGAGTTTTGCAATCTGGCTTGTGAAGTAACTTGCATACATCGTAGGCTGGGATGTAGTATAACGTTTGGCGTATAATTCTGACCTAAGATTCTGCTGTATCTCTGGCGACGAAAATCGTCTTAATAGAGCTTGTTCAAAGTCGTAAAAATTGCTCATGTTGGACTTGAACTCGCGAAACCAGACGAGAGCAGGGCCATCCAAAAGTTTGCCCATCACCCTAATCTCTCTCTCTTGTTACCTTGGTATCCCTCATGTAATTCTTGACTTCCTTAAGGAACTCCACTGGTGTAACTGTGCCGCCCCAGTAAATTTATTTGCTTTTTCCTCTGACGTCTTCAAAATGGTCATGTGCGTCGATTGAGCTGAAGGTATATTACCAAAACTTGTGCTAGCGTTCTGCGGTGTCTCTGGTCCAACCCATTTAGATTTAATTTCAGATATTTTCTCTTCGATCTGACGAACTGTCCCATCTATCTGTTCCAACCTTTCGGGAGTAATTGTCGAAATATCAGTGTTCAGGTTTGCCCTTAATTCCTGTACTTGGGAGGGTGTCAACGTCATCTTATCACATCTCTCTTGTGTTTGCCTAAAACTTCCCTTTAGTTCATCAATGTCTTTCCCAACTTCCTCAGTTAATGTTCCACCTAACTCTGCCTGCTGTGTGAGGTTTATGAAGCTGCCTCACTCCCTGCTGTAAAGTCTTCATATCCTTAGTAATGACCTGAACATTCTTCTCAGCTGAGTTACGTAGGTCTGTGAGTGCCTCATCATCGGTACCGGACCTATGTTCCTGCTGAAACTCCTCTAGAACCTTTTCCTTAACTTCCATTCTTAATTCGAGCACTGTGCTTTTCCTAAGTTCTTGCGATACGATCTTATGAAAATCCCTCGTCATCTTTTCAGTCACCTTCCAGAACATGTCGTTCGAGTCCTTGGTAAGCCTAACGTCTAGCGAAGGCATGGTCTCCTGAACCTGAATGTTGTTCCTGTCAATGTTTTTATCTAGAGTGACTAAATCTTTGGGAATCGCTTTGTGATTCATATGGGTTATTTCCTGTCATCATGCGGGCTTCTAAACCTAGTATGTTATCCCGAACCATATATGCGTGGTCGTTTAATCTGGTTTCTAAAGAGACAACCCTATCTCCTATCTTTGCCTCTAGTGACTCTGATAACCTCTCCTCTAAAACTCTATTTTTTCTTGAATTTTACCATCAATACTAATTATATTTTCTTTTAACTTCTTCTCTATAGGCACCGTGCGTGTCACTCTAGCGGCCGGGTGGAGAACTATAAGTGAGGCAGACTCCAGGCTCGCAGCACAGATTACCTTACGCTCGCAGTCTCTGTTCTGGTATGAGCGTGTAGTCACTCCGACGATAATGGCAGAGAAACGAAGATCAAGTAAACGCAATTGTTGTGTTGTCGGTTGTTCCAATACTTATGCAAATACGGGAAGTGAAATACAATTTTATTGTTTTCCTAATCGAGCGATAGAAGTGGACCGAAGGAGGCGATGGATACAAGCAGTTAACCGAAGGAAGTAAGTACACGTACATAAGTTACTGCACAAATTTGCAATAAGTTCAACTGACCCGATTTAATTTAATTTTTGTGTTAATTTTTAGCATTGATGGATCACTTTGGCAACCTACGACTTACTCAAGAATATGCAGTGCACATTTCATCGGAAACAGAAGATCTGGACACCCACTTAATCCAGCCTTTGTTCCGACAATATTTCCTGATGAATACAAGAAGAGGAATGTTTCGCCGGGTCCTAGCTTACAGCGCTTTCACAGACAACTCAAACGATTAAAAAAGGAAGAACCAGGCGGAAAAGCTTCAGCTACAGTTTGCGCAAGTAACATAACCAAGGATGCTTCCGTGGGAACAGACGCATCTGATTTTCATTGTTCAGACTTCATGTTTACTTGTTCTGTAAATGTAAACGACGTTAATACACAAGCATGTATTCCACTTAATTTCGGTCTGGGAAGGAACATTTCGAAACATGATCAAATGTGTGGAACGGAAGACAATCATGCAGACGTCACGAGCCCAGGTTTCCAAGGTTACAGTTCCGTAAGGAACAATACACAAATGCGTGATTTAACAGGTGTAAACTTCCACGTCTTCGCCTTACTGATTGCGTTATTACCAAACTGTAACGTTTCCAAAGTTTGTAAAGAAACCAGATTATTAATTTTTCTAATGAAAATGAAAACTGGACTGTCCTATTCTGCTTTGAGAGTGCTATTCGGTGTTCACAGAACTACAATTTTACTTTTTTTTACGACCGTCCTTATGCAACTCGTGCAGCGTACGAAAAATTTCATATTCTGGCCTAGTAAGGAAAGTGTTAGAGAAACAATGCCTCCAGCATTTAAGAGAAATTACAATAATTGTCGAGCCATTATTGACTGCACGGAATTTAGGGTTGAACAGCCTCCCCAAGTAGATCAGAGAGAGTATTTCTATTCTCAATACAAGGGTTGCTACACTGCAAAACGTTTAATTGCTATCACGCCTAGTGGTATGATCGCCTTTAAATCGAAATGTTATGGTGGAAGAGCTAGTGACTCGTTCATAACAACTGACAGTGGTTTATTAACTTTACTTCAACCTGGCGATGAGGTCATGGCTGATAAAGGATTTCCTGGCATCAGAACTAACTTATCTGGCCGCGGTGTCGTAATAGTGACGCCACCGTTCTTACATGAAGGGAGATTAACAGTTGAGGAGGTTGAGAGTACTTACAATATTGCGAGTGTTAGAATTCATGTAGAAAGGTGTATTCAAAGAATCAAAATATACAATATATTACAGAAATTGCCAACAGAACTGTTTCCGTACATAGATGGCTTTGTGCATATGTGTTGCGTTTTAGTAAATTTGCAAACTCCAATAATTAAAGAATAGTTCGAGATTTTTTCTACCATCAGTTTGTTTTATATATTTTTTGTTTTCATTTTCTATTGAACTGTTCAGTGTTTACCAAGCACAAATGATTACTTCATTATCATTAGGAATATCGCTAATTTTTGGCAAGTAATTACTGAAATAGAACTTTGAAATTTTGGTGAGACATTCCTCGACATACTTATTGTCCTTATAAACAGGTATTGTCAACTGTTGTGCTCTGCTATATACATATAGATCACATTTTTCTAAGCCAGTTATGTACATCAGTATTTGTATTTGTGTGTAATACATATGGCTTGTCTTTAAATGTACGTTTTTTTTTGCCTGTCAGCGTAAAGATAACGTACTCTCACATTCCCTGCCTCATCAACTATTGATTTATCTTTTAACACCCTGTCAGCTACATTCCCCTTGAGAACTATGCCATCTGGAGAACCACAAATCCAAGGTTGTTTTTGGTGGATTATTAACCCACACCGAATAACACGAACACTGAATGAACTTGCATAACATTCTATTGCCTCACTTTCCATTTCACTTCCGTAAGAAAGATTGTTCAAAGCAGCTCCCCCAATTGGTGAATCAGTTACAAATGCGAGAGCTAAAGTATCAAAGTTATGTCTCCTAGTTTTGATCCGATGTGCTTTCGTGCTAGCAGATATTCGTATCTTTCTTTCTTGAAACCATCGAGGGCTTCGTGATTGAGGTAAAGTTTCCAGGGAGATTTTAATTATCTGATCTGTATCAACCTGAACTTTGCTGGTAAAAAACATTTCGTCACTCACAGTGTGAAAGGTGTATTTGACCGGTGAGCGCAAGGCGTTAGAGACTTGTAAATGTACTAGCTGTGTCACAATTTCCTCACTTTCTTCTCTCTCCACATCATTCACTACCCTGTCCATCAACGAGCTGCACGATTGTTCGACTTCAGTTCTTGCTTCTGCTCGAAGTATTGCACGAAGACTGCAAGGGATGTGTTTTAAAATATCCTCACTTAATTCACAGGGAGAAAGAGATGTCTCTAAATTCTTTTTGCCGAACAGTGCTTCTACGCGTTTGCCTTTCCTATATTTTTCTTTTGACACTGTTTTCGGACTCGGTTTTCCCCATTGTTGCGGATGGTCTGTTTTCGAGACAACACTTTCATTATTTACAAAATACACTACCGCAGCTACGTGTTTGCAAGTTCCTCTGGCGCCTGCAGGACAGGAACATTCACTGTTCGAGACATTACGATTCTGGTCAACCTAAACACAAAATAAAAATGGTTACAAGTTATTAGCACATAGCAAACATGCAAACGCGTCAGCTGTATATATATTATAGGCGACCTAATATCCCCAAATTAAATATTACAATGCCTGTTAGTGGTCGTGAAAGTCTACGTATTGAGATGCATTAAGTAATTCTTCTTAAATAAACTATATAAATTGTGACCTAACTACACCATGCCTACCTCAAGTTTCACGATATAAGGCGGCAAAGTCACAGACGTTTGCCGGGTGACTTTTCCTGTGATATATCTGAAAGCATTCGAAATTAACTCTTCCACGTCGTTCACGTGGCCACTGACAACTAGATTTTTTCCTTTCTTCCATGATGATTCACTTCGATCCCCGAATTGAATCTCTCTAAACCCGCAACTTGTCCGAACGTCACACATGCTGTACTGAGACTCTCGCAATACGCCTCACCTCTTGTTTTAGAACGGGCCACTACGTAGCGCTAGTAGTAGAATTTCGAGCTGCCTGCACGGTGCCTATAGACTGACTTTGTTCTGAGGATTTGGTTCCTAGCTTATTCTCTATAGACTGACTTTGTTTTGACATTTTATTTTCTAGAGACTGATTTTATTCTGACATTTTCTGACTTTGTTCTGACATCTGAAGAGACAAACCCTCAAACAACGCCTTTAGTTCATCCATTTCAATATATTTGAGCTATCGACAGGTTAAACAGAAGAAAAAGGAAGAATGACTAATAACTAAAACACAGATCAATGTTGTAGTCATGCGTATTCCAAATAAAAGTGGAAAATTATCTAACTAAACTGACATGCAGAAGAAACCATCTTCCTATTAATCTTGTATGTCCCTAACATATCAATCTAAGTCTACATGAAATTCAAAAACATCAAACAAGACAGCATAGGAGTGACAGATGGTCAAAGCTCAAACTTAAAATACTTGAACGTTGGCCGCTTAATTCAAAGTGCGACACTTCAAACGTCAAGTGCCCTATATCAAACATGTGTGAACACGATTGATACAACTAAATGTGCACCAATCGAGCCCCAAGTATGGATAAGCCAACTAATCTATCTTATATTCTATGTGCCCGTTAGTACGAAGACCAACGCCCACACATGCGAGGGGAATCTCGAAAACAATCGAGCACGAGACTCGGAAAATCTCAGTGGAAATGGGGTATGGGCAAAAGGTGCGAACTGAATTGTAGATCCCCGCCTGAATATAAGAAGGATGAAAAAAATGACATACACAATTTCAAAAACCTTCCCACTTTTAATAATCTAAAAGGAAAATATCAAGGCACTCCTACGTAATATCTCTAGGGTAGCTAGAAATAGAGTCTCTTACCCTGAGATCCTATAACATATTCAATGAAATATCACTTAAGAGAAAGAAAGCCTTATGCTTATACGATCGTGTCCATATCACACATCACATAAATTTAACAACTCATAAATTATCACTTGGATTTATCTCGTAGCAATGTTATGATTTGATCACATCTATCACTGATCATTTTATGTTGTCAAATATTAATCAGAATCAGATTTCAATCAAAATATTGATATATAAAAATATAAAAATAAATAATCTCATTGATTTTACGCTTTGTGACCACATGTTTGTTTGAATACTGATTTGACTATAGAACTTTAAGCTCAAAGAAAAGAAAATACTCCTTGCAAAGTATAGCAATATGTTGTTACCTGGATAGCATGAGTAACATGATCGTGACACAAAAATAGATTTTCCATTCCTTTCAAACACAACTCCAAATCTACCGACAATACACTCAAGCCATCATGCTTGACGCCTTAATAACTTTCCTAAATTACGGAGCCATTCCCCCGACAGGTCCGCTTCAACTGATCTTAATATCTGCCTCCACTGAATAAATGTGACGACCGCTCTATAATTTTGTCCCCAAATTATTATTTACCTCTTTCACCACATTTGAGAATTTACTATATATTTTAAACTCATAGGTCTTTCAGGTATGTGACACTGGATTAATTTATCAACTCATGAAAAGAAATACTATTGAGATTATTATTATTATCATTAATATTGGCTGGTATGTTACAGATTCTAATTAATTCATCATTCATGGTCATAGACAAATAAATCAAATACTTCACTCTATTATCATCAACTCAGCTATATTTTAAATTTTTATTAAGCATCTATTTACGAAAAATCCTATTCGTAAAATTACTTAGAATATCCCAAAATTATGATTATTATTCATGTTAATATTATTCACAGAAATGGTAATGAATCACGAGGCGCACATAAACCTCCAATGCTCTCCGTAAAATGTCGCACTCAGAAAAAAGTCCTAATATTTATCAAAAATCAAAAATACCTAGTCAAATAGAATGATCTGGAGCTTCAAATCACTGGCCATAAATACGTAGAAAAATAAATAACTGAAGCTAGAGAATTACGCCAGTAAGCATGATTAACGTTCTGGAATACTTAAACTAAGCATGACTACACATGACAACGCTATACACTAGACTACCAAGGAGTGATCTGGTCTCACTTTATGGTATCTGAAGATCTTAAACCGGCCTCCTGTACGGCGATGAAATTCCTCGTCCATGTTTATTTCCATAAGGTGAGGTTTCACGACTGCTTGACTGCCTGGATCGAATGGCGGTGGTCTCCGTTGGTACTCCACCACGTGGTTCCTGGTCTCCTGATCTCCTGGACCGTGCCCCTGGTCGCCATCTTCTTCCTCTCTTCCTTCTTCCTTCCGTCTAACCCATCGCTGGTGTTTAGTGCATTTCCATCGTCATGTTGTCGAAATTGTTAGCAATGTTCATTTGATGATCAAGATATTCCGCACACATACTAGAGTTTGTAGTGGACTGGTGCAATTTACTGTCCTTGCACACGCTGGGTATCGTCAATCGTAGTCCAAGAATGCGTGAGTTATCACTATAAGTGGCCTTAGTAACTAAACAGTACAGTCTATTACTTGGATCGAACCCTTATTTCACGGCAGTCTTCACTTCGTGAAAACACTTCAAATATTATGTGAGAGTCTCTTACTATAAGCTCATCATAATGGGTTATCGTCTTTAAGCCTTCACAGCATGGAATATGCTCACTGTTCACAAGTCAACTGTTTATTAATAATAATAATTTCACTTCGAACACAGTGAAAAAGCCCAAGCAACATAGAAAAAATATGCCACTCACTTGTACTGTGAAATATTTAAAGTCACGCACTCATTTGATGTTCCGCACAATCACAAAGTTCTCGAACATTTGAAGTTCCAGATTGAGGCGTTCATGGCCTGGCGACACTCCGCACAGTACTAGAATATTCTCGACTCTCGGCGTTTAGCGGACGGTATCATACACGGCACACATGGGCAGGGTAACACTCCCAAAAGTATGCTGGCTACAACAATTCCACACGCTGCGTATATATCGT
Organism: Meconema thalassinum; assembly: GCA_946902985.2. Classification (NCBI taxonomy): domain Eukaryota; kingdom Metazoa; phylum Arthropoda; class Insecta; order Orthoptera; family Tettigoniidae; genus Meconema; species Meconema thalassinum. The sequence goes on from OX336389.2 coordinate 1,186,935,426, forward strand.
CCAGCGGCATGACGTGTGACCTCCATGACGTAATGCGCTTCTGCTTCAATCCTCAACCCGTTGTGCGAATTACATGCTTCCTTTTATATAATAGTTATGAAATCAGTGGCTATTTTATGGTGTGGCTCTCTTCTCTGCTAAGCAATTATTCAAGAATCGTTAATGTTTCTGGATTGCTCGGTCACTCGCTATTCGCTGAACTACCGCGCGCAATCAGTGTACTGGCCCACTTCCAAGCGGCGCTTGTTCGAAAATCTGCGCCAGGCACTACATTCAAACTTCCAAATAACATGACTGCACCAGGCCTACGGGTGCAGTATGTGAGTTTGAGGGATTTGGTGAAACCGAATTGAACGAAATTTGGTACAGAGGTAGCACTAGCAAAGAGCACCTCAGTGTAATGATTTGTATCGCCACCATCTTGACGGAAACGTAATGGCGGCCACCCAAATGTTCAAAGCTGAAAACAAATTACGACTAACCTAATCATCTGATCTCTACCAAATTTTGCAACACTATACCTTAATAGGAGAAGCGCATTTTGCTCAAACTACAAGGTCATCAGCCAAATAGGTTTAAGATGGCGGATATATGAATCATGCAAGTATTATTGCCAAACCGTAACTTACGATTCAATAAGGCCTTGCCTTACCAAATACGATCATCGTATATATGGAGGTTTAAACTGTCCTTAAGGAGGTGACCGGTACGATATTAGCATTTTAAAATAGAATATGTAACCGAAGTAGTGACTAACGGTTCAGGCTGATCGTGCCATATCGTGCTTGTCCGTGCCGTCCCGTTGGGTTAAATGGCCGCTATTGTTTGCTCGTAAATCCTTATATTACCGTAACTTCGTAACTTTGTATTCTTTTAGGAATGTACTGAAGAGAATAATACATATTGAGTATCAAACGGTTTATAGAAACGGCAACAAACGCTAATGAAATCGTTTATTGCAAGACAAAATATTTTGTAGTTATACTAAACCAGTTGTTAACCATGTATTTGTGCACGGCATGTGTGGCGGTTTAGTAGTGACCTGGACTCATAGTTTGGAAGTTCGTGGATCAAATCCCAGCAGGTTCATTTTTTACTTCTTTTTCTTTCGTATTTATAGATTTATAACTACTCACACGTTATCATGTTAAGCATATATAGTGTGTATTTCCAATCAAGAATATTATATATATACTTATAATACAATATACTTCAACACTTGACTACAGTGATTAAAATATCTTATCCTTGATCCGCAGTAGAGTCTATTGTTGTTGTTGTTGTTGTTTTTGTTCTTGATTCATTAGGGGATTTGCGGCATCGTGGTCTTGTAGCCAGGTGTACTCGGGTGAATGTAGAAGTTGTCTGATAACCTGTGTCACTGTGATGCCTGTAGGCCTACTAGAGTGCGTAATTTTATACGAGGAAGTATTTGGGTAGGAAGCTGTTGTTGTTTTATTTGAGACGCATGGACATCATGGTCATTTAGCCCCATGTACTTGGGTGAGTGTTGAATTTTGTCTGATAAACTGTGTTATTGTGATTTCTGTATTAGTTTCTGTGTATATAATTCAGGTGAGGATTCAATCAATCAAAGTGCAATATCCGTATAGCACGTCGTATTTCAACAAACTACTACTACAGACATTCAATTATTCTCCTTGAAAAGGACAATGAGTTATAACTATACCCATGCATTTAGGAGAAAGTAGGCTGTATGTTCTTTACTGAACATCTTGTTTTTGGTAATGTACCCGCACTGTAAAAGTTGATTGTTGTTGTTGCTTCACGTACAGAGATTGGTTATTAGCCTCTTGTGCCTGTGTGTTTACAGAGCTCACCTAGCAACCTGAGATATTTTTTCGAGTGTAGTAGTGTGTGTAAATGTAGATTATAACGTGGTAGATGTAACTGGACTTGAAATAAGGTATCATCTCCTTATTCACTCGAATTATTGATGTTTCTTTTGGATCTGTCTGATAACATGTGTTATTGTGATGGCCGTACCTGTGTGTGTATTTCTAATTGGGGGCAGGATTTGGATCACTCACCTGAAGTGAGAATGGGAAAACCCGAGGAAAGACATCACGTACGATGGCCACAGTCAGTACCAGGATTCGAGCCTCATATATACAGGCTCATCCTACTGACGATAAGTTAGCGTTATAACAGTGATTTGTCAGAAATACCTTCATTAGGTTAAAACCATACAAATTTATAAAACAGCAAATATTTTGTAACTTTATCTTGGCTCTTTACAATAAATGTACCAAATGTGGATCGTTATCTTACGGAGCGGTGTTTGAGAGAAAATAATTTAAGTTAGTGGTTGAGGGCGTATTGGCTTTCACGGCCAAGTAACTAAGATCTGACCATTATTCTTGCAGTGTCTTTTCGAGGTTTCGCCTAGGTGCACCAAGTCGGGACCATCAGGAAATTCTTAGTACATCCTGCCCAGACCACCGCTGTGGTAGTGGACCATGCCAATATGCCATCTTTTGGTGCCTCTAATGGTAAGAGATAATGTTGTGGGAGCTCTCAGTTCTCGCACCAAAGAATTACAATGCACTTCACATAAATGGGGCGTAGTGAATCGTCCACTACCCCAGCTGCGGTCCGGGCAGGGTGAACCTAGAACCCACTGATGAGCCCAATTCGGTCCACCTAGGCTGTAAAAGACAGGGCAATGCCCCAGACGAATTGCTGAATTTTAGTTACTGGATGTTTACTCATTATTAGATCAACTAGTTTCTGTCACAATACACAAGTGGGCGATGGAAAAGTAGGCTACTGATCACCACTTCGATGCTCTGTGGATCATAATATATTTCGACAGTAGGTTCCTGGCTTCTATCGTGCTGATATTTAGTCTGGGCTAGGGATAAGTACCCCAAGACTTGAGATGAGGTTCCAGGTTCGTAATTGTGTGGAGCGACTGCTTGAGTAATGCCACGTAAACACATACTCAGTGTGGCTTATATCACCATTGGATGTTTAGTCTAGGAGTTCAAAATTACTCATCAAAATGCTTATGGAGCACATTGTAGCATGCTTGCATCAAAGGTGTCTACTCCAATGAAACAATTGAGAATAATTTCATTACGGACGCCTTGTGTGTGGCGAGTAATTTCAATTGATTTGACTATGTTGGTGGCTGGCTGCACGACGTTCTTCTTTGCAGCTCACCTTCCAGCAGAATAGGTAATGAGGGTTTCATGTCCATCATGACGCCTTTCTGCCCTAAGAGACTGTGTTTCTCAGGATTCATCTAATTATTTTCTTTTAGCCCTACATTTTGTAGCAGAAAACTAGGCTTCGTTCGGTGAGAGCTTCCTCTGCTCGATAAAACAAGAGTAGGTACCTCTTCACACAACAAGTTCACTGTTCACCAACGTAGCCATGCTGGGAAGGAAACACGCGACAGCTACAAAAGGCTAAAAGAAATGTTTGTGAACTCATCCCCCCTCCAGTAAGGGGGAGCTAATATTTTCAAATGGTATCAAGTTGACATTCCATGAAACGCGAGTTTACCTTAGTATCCTACTAGACTATTTGGAGCCCAGAGCAATTGACTGAGTTGTGATATTAATGAAGGAAGAGCAGGCTTTGTATTGCGTGTGACTTCAGGCCAGTAGGACTGTGCGGACTTGATTCCAGACTGTCTCTGCCGTGGGTTGCGTGTGTGACTAGCTTCATTAAGTTTTCTCCGAGGAGTATGACTTGTGATTTCAGTTGATGTGGGTGCTATAGGGTGTCTTTCTGCCAGCCTTGATACTCGAAAGTGAACAGTCGTTTGTGAACAAAGCCTTTTCTCTGTCTCTTTCACTATACTGCTGTAAATCGTTTACTATGTAAGCGTCAAAATATCCAAGAGTAAAGAAAAACCTCAAAACATGATTCCAGTCCAAATGACCGTTGAAAGAAATACACCTAGTCAACTGCATTCACTGCATAAACAAAACGCTTAAAATTCCGTTATTTCTTAACTTCCAAGTAACTTCAAAAACAATTATAACTGAGGGCTGATTAAAATAAAAATGGATGGGAACATTACAACAAACTACTTATGACATGTCGCTCAGTTAGTCATGTCCATTGCCCAGTAAACTCTTTACTAGCCATGACCAAGAGACATTCCTTACTAATTTTGGGTTTTAAATGATAATAATTATTATAACTAATAATAATTATCATTATTACTATTATTATTATTATTATTATTATTATTATTATTATTATTATTATTATTATTATTATTATAATTAATCTTACTGTCCAGGAGAGACGAAGTATATTCACTTCAGGAAGCCAGAATATTATAAGAGTCCATTCCAAGCCCACAGGCAAAGCATGTAAAAGCTTGCTATTTCAAAAGCACTTTAAATGAACATATTTCCATTAGATATTTCTCGGAAGAACAGAACTGGGAGTTGGTCACTGCTAAACATTCTTAACTTTCCAGTGAATTGGCGACAGCCAAGAATGTTAGCCGCTACAGCACAGGGATGTCTTTCTGCATAAGGGAACAAATCAGAGTTTTCTCGTTTCATAAATGTCTCGTTCTTCTGGATTAAGTCTTCACAGCCCGGAATACTAAATATGCTAATACTGTATTCTGGGGTTTAAAGAAAAATGAAATGCAGTAATATTTTACATGTTTTGGTGTGGAACTTCCCCACTTTATCATATTTGATTGTGGTTATCTATTTATTTAAATGTCTGTTTAGATTTCGCCGGAATCCATCCAAGGTCAAGTTGTAAAATTTAGGTGTCGTTGATTTACTTACGAACTTCGTGGCATCGTGGTCATGTAGTATCGTGTACATGGGTGTGTATGTGTAGAATCTGTCATTGTGTTGGTTGCACTAGTGTGTGTACTTGTAGTTGGGACTATTATCCGGGAAGAGGCGACCGTGACCGTAATTTAGGTACCATTTTTCTTGAATAAAAGAGTGAAACCATGGAAATGCATTTTTGGGATGGCTGAGGCAGGAATCAAACCCACTTCTTCTCAGTTCTGCCTCACGAGGCTCAGTGTACCTCGTTTCAGCCCTTTGACCAGAATTAAATATCTTGACAGAGTCAGGAATCAAAACTGAACTACCACGGTGACAGCCAAGAATGCTAGTCACTACGCAAGAACGTGAACCTCGCTGTTCTGCCCCTCAAAACAACAATAACTAACTAACATGAACCTATAGGCCGTAAGTAATGTAGTAAATCTATCTTCCATACATAAAATTTAATGTGTCTCTATTTAAGACAATGTATCCAAATTTATCCGAGTGGTCACAGTGCTTGGTGATAAATGCAAGGATAACGAAATTGCTCTCAGTCTGATTTCATGGATGGTTTTGAGTGAAATTCTTTGTGTGTATTATGATCGTATGGATATGTCATAGAATTGAATAATGTTTTGTAAGACTATTGTTGCGCGAATTGAGGACGAATGACGCAAGCACAACGTGGATCCCTAACCAGCTAGTTACTATGCGAGAAGTATCTATGAGGGGTAGATGCAGAGCGATAAACGGAACAGTTTAAATATGACCAATAACGAAAGGAAGATCCACAGAAGGTTCTACAAGTTCTATGTTTGAGCTATTTCCATATTAATAGTATGCTATTAGAAATTTGGCACAGTTACTAAGAAAACCTAACAAAAATTACAAAGATTTATGTGGAGATTTATGGAAGTTATGGGCATAAGTTATTTGTCCAAGCCAATAAAATATTAGATAACGAAATGTGACCATAAAAACTACCAAGAAACCACATGCAGGATATCCGAGTGTATTGTTTGTTGATGCACCGTAAGTTATAGCCTAATCATTTCACTGAAGAGCACGCAGACCGGAATATATTCATAGATTATTAAGGGTCAAAAGGAAGGAAGATTGTAGTTTTACGTGACCGTGAATCTTGTGATTATGAGCCACGGGACCTCCTTTTTACGTGGAATCCGAACCACAGGACATGGCATTTCACTTCGAAAATCTCACATGCATTGACCGGGAATCGAACCCGGACCACCTTGGTGAGAGGCATACAGCTAGACCGCTGAGCCACCACGCCCCCTATTAAGGGTCAGTATTACTACAGGGTAAGAGTACTGGAGTTGAAAGACGACGGTTCGGAAAGCCAAAAAATTACGTTCAGGAGTGATGGTGTTAACAAATGAAATAATTAGTGACATGGAAATATTTTACGAGGCGGAAAGCGTATTATTTCCAAGTGCATTAATTACGTTTGTCAATAGAATAAATATTTTGCCACAATTAATGAAGGTGCACGAGAATTGTATCACGAGTCGTAATTTTTCATTTTCTATTTTTTATAAAACGCTCAGGCTTTAAATACGAGAATGACTAACTTGGGTGTAAACATGTCAATATTATTTAAATAATAATATACATTGCAGCCAATGGCCAGTTCTATATATAATCAGTTTAATTAACAACATAACAATGACACAAGTCCACCGCTACAATTCATCACGTGATATCTCTCACAGAATTTCCCACGCATACGGCATACTTTCCGACAACACTTGTGATGGAAACCATGCGCTTTATATCTGGTAACAAGGTGTCTCAGCTGATAAATTGCTTCATCCCAGTCTGTCATGGCATCAGCGATATGAAATTCCATCCATATATTCTTTTTATTTGCTATGTGTTTTCTATCTACCTCTTGGTATGCCAGCGTGGGTGCAAGGTGTATTTTCAAGCGTAAATCTCCGATAGCATACTTTGAAGCCTCGACAGTGTGTATTTAGAGAGGCAGAATGTTCGCTTCAGGAATGCCATTTTCACCTTTTTCGATATATTTTGGGCAATAGTGAGTTAATTTGGCAAGTGGTGCATGTTCGAGAAATATAACTCGAGTTCATAGTGAGAATATGACTGTGAATTTAATCCCAACATTCCAACGAATTGAACATTGCACCTACGTGATGGCAGTGGATAACGTAAGAACGGACGTGTATACTTTGACTCGATTTGCCAGTGACTTTATGGACGACTAGATGACGACACGTGATGAATGGTAATCAATTCAGCACTATCAATAGGAGAAATTGTACTTGCTGCAGAAAAGGCGTTTTTCCAGACCAGACTACAGCATGGACGATGAAGAAACACAGCTGTTAAGTTAACTAGATAAGTTTTTCGTAGATCTCTGGCCAGTTGTCTAGTTGGAGAAGAGTGAACTTATCGACACTCACTTAATTTGAATATTGCTTGAGGATCTACTATTTAGGTCCGCTCAAGTTCTACCGCGCTGTATATTGTTATACTTACAAAAGTATAGAATACGTTGAGAAGATGTTATTTATTGGATACCAACACCTAAGTAATTACAATACCTTTACATGAAGCCTGACTTGCTTGCCGTGAGGCAGAGCGTACACAGTATCTATATAGCTGTTGTGAAGAGTGACCACATGGTCTGCTGTATGGTTATGAAAAGAGCGATATTGAGCTCTGCTTCAGTATATAAACTATGACTTTCTCTGGAGAGGGAGAAAGCTGTCACATGTAGAGATTCACCAATGGCGTGTATCTCTAGTGGTAAGAGGGGGTTTTTAGCCAATCAAACCATAAGCGTTGGGGTTTGGATGGGCTGACCTTAAAGTTGTTGTGGAAAGCTCAATACTGAGAATTATTATGAGGAAGGAACAGAAATATGTGTTCCTTAGGAAATCGTGGAGACAGCCTGGAAATTTAAGAATGTTTAGCAGTGACCAACTCCCAGTTCTTTTCTTCCGAGAAATATCTAATGGAAATATGTTCACTTAAAGTGCTGTTGAAATAGCAAGCTTTTACGTGCTTTGCCTGTGGGCTTGGAGTGGACTCTTATAATATTCTGGCTTCCTGAAGAGGATATACTTCGTCTCTCCTGGACAGTATTATTAATAATAATAATAATAATAATAATAATAGTAATAATAAGAATAATAATAGTAATAATAATAATAATAATTAATATTTATAATAATTATTATCATTTAAAACCCAAAATTAGTAAGGGATGTATCTTGGTCATGGCTAGTAAGGAGTTTACTGGGCAATGGGCATGACTCTTCCCCCCTAAGATTTGAGTCGCTGACCTCAGCGATGGTTACCTTCTTCTTACATTTAAGTTTTACAAAATAATAAAAATTACTTAATTTCTGTCTAAATACAAACAATATCACAAATGTTATAAGTAAGACAAATGTTACATTAATAGATACAAATTGTTTCTTTGTAATATAGTTCGTTGGTATTGGCTTCAAATCTAGTTTGAGCTTCCTTACATCAAGGTGGGAATGGAGAAGGTTTATTTCTTTATTTATTAAATGTTCATCATGAATAATTAGGATTGGAAACTATGGACATAGTTGGTAGGTTTTTGGTGCAACGATATTCCTAGGCTAGAGATAGGACAAGATTCATTTGAATATATTACCTGTGGACGTGAGATTTGTAGAGAACTTTGAGCTTCTATACATGTTTGCATAATTATCTCAGATATTTTGCTAAAGAACAGAATATGTTCTTTATTTATAGGTTGAAATATTTTTATCTCATTGCTTATTGAAGCATATTCACATCGACTGGTGTCCGTTAGGTTGCAACTTGTTATCCTGATATTATAATACATACACACATATGATTGAGTGTTTCTGATACAGGGTATACTGGACCATTTAGAAGTGGGTCCTTGCAAATAGTATCTTTCTGTTGGGACAAGTATACTGTCCTTAATAGTAGGTACAGGAGTAATTTCATACAGTTGGTGTTGACTGCCATCTGTGATAGGCATAGAAAGGATTACAATCATTTCTTCGTTTAATATTATCACTTGAGTTTTTGATAATTTGAGGTTTTCAAATTGGTGATATTGATCTGCATGGATCATGCATGCTTTTAACGGGATATATTGACAATAAGAGTTTTACTAAATTAGTTAAGTCTCTTCTTGAATATAATCTGACGTTAGTCATTTCATTAAATGAAAGAGAAATTGTCTCTTGAAGCACAGGTAATATTTGGTTAAATTTATTAACACACGTTAACACGTATTGAGATTCTTCCAGCAGGTTGATCTTGAAGTCTTCTGCCTGTAAAATACCTTGAAATACCTTCATTTTAGTACTAACATGGTCAATTTCGTCGTAAAACTTTTGAGCAATTGAATTGGCAAAAGATACTTACTTATTGATATGTTTTATTTCTTTATTATGACTTTCTTTTAGAATTTTTAATTGATTTTGCAAATTGGGGAGCGTGATGGCGCAGTGGCTTAGCTTCTCGCCTTTCACCCGGACGGCCGGGGTTCGAATCCCGGTGACAGCGGGGTGGAATTTTCACCTGGAAAATCACGTGGTGTCAGGAAGGGCATCCGGCCTTAAATCCCCGGCCAAAACCAAAATGAGCCTGGTTGGCTCCGGCGACCCCAATTAATTGGGAAAAGCCGAAGGGGAAGAATTGATTTTGCAAATTGTCTAAATCATCTTGATCTAGATTACCTGAGATGAATTTTATTACTTTACCTAAACCGTTAATTAATCCTCGTTTAGTTCTATTGACATTAGTTGGTATTCATTTATTTAATTCTTTTCTTGTTTCTTTTGTTACTTCAGTTAATTCATTTATTAAATATGGGAAGGTATTATTGCTTTTAATTACTAGACTGGAGACAGTTTCATCAATATTCTTATATGCTTCTTTTAAAGCGGTAAGGTTGGAATGAAACATACATTTATGATAATTGTTGACAATTACTACTGGTCCGAGGGGATCAGCGTAAAATCCTGGGATTTCTACTGGCTCTGTGAGGATGACGCCATATCCGGAAAGGAATCTGTAATAGGAAGAGTTTTCCTCTTAGGTTTAATATTTCTAAAATTCCGGACATGAATTTTGCCGTTTTTCATTTTACAATGAACTTGGTTGTCCTCAAGTTTGAGTAATGTACCTTCGTTGTACAAATTCTTAGACTTCTTATTCCTGGTCAGGGGATCTAAAACATATACTGTTTCTCCTATTTTATAGGGGTGTGTAAATGTGGAATCTCTTGGATCGGATTGCTTTTCATTCAAGATCTTAATTTGATTCGCTTGTCTTTCTACATACTCGTTGATTTTTGGTGACGCAGAAAAGATGTGATCTAAAGCCTTGTAATAAGGACCGTACAGGGCGTTGAACGGTGGCCGTTTAGTAGTCGAATGAATCGATGAATTATAATTCATGATTGCATTTATAAAGAGTTGTGGTAGTGGGGTGAATCTATCATGGTCTCTTGAAATTCTTAATTTCTCGAGGAGAGTAGAATTCAGTCTCTCTACTGGGGAGTTTGAAGAAGAATTCAAAGGAGTGGTTGCATGATATTCGATGTTTACAGATTTACAATATTCTGTAATTAGACTGTTCTCGAATTCACCGCCTTGGTCGTGGGTAATTCTTTTGGGATAACCATGGTGTGAAAAGTACACTTGTAATTGGTTTAAGGCCGCTATGGCTGTGCCATTAGCTAACACATTAGCTTGTCCGTATTTTGAAAATACGTCTAGTATTGTCAAGATGCGGGTTTGTTCAAAATTAAAGTATATATATGAACTGGTGCAAATGGGTGGTCAGCTATAATGGGACCTTGATTTGGTACTACATTTGGATGTCTTTCATATTTGTTCCTCTGACACAAATTACATTGGTTTATCACATTTCTAATTTGTTCTTTTAAATGTGGCCAATAGTACTTGGTTCGAAGGTGTTCAAATGTTTCAAGATTCCGTTATGGTTTATTGAATGATATTGTAAAATCAGTTGTTTCTGTGTTTCTGAATTTTCAATATCTTCCAGAAATTTTGATGCTCTAATAATTATTAACTCTGAGGTAAATAATTTTTGGCATACTCTGATGAATGGAATTTCTGGTGTCACATCATCGAAATAAGTGGCGTATCTGTTTGAAGTATGTATGACTTTCAGAAGGTGTTTTCTTAAATCTTCAGTGAGATTTTCTCGTGTTACTATCATAACATGGCGAGTAAATTTCTTGAATAATTTAATTTCCAAAACTTTTGGAAACTTTCCATACTTAACTATTATCTGGTTTCTGTTCTGATTTAGGTTTCTTTCTGACATTTTCAAATTGAAAATCGGGTCTTCTTGGTTAGAATGAATTGTTTCATTATCTACTTCCTGCTGATATGTTTTATCTCCAGGGATGGCTAAATTAGAAATTGTTTCTTCATTTGTGTTACTTTGAATCCGTGAAAGGGCGTCAACTACATAGTTAGTTTTATCTTTAACAATTTCATTGTCAAAATCAAACTGTCCTACGTGTTTGTGGAGATATTTTTGAATATCCTCTCCTGTAACGGGATTCAATTCCGGTGGTTGTGTATCAATATTTTCTAGTGGTTCGGCTAGAATCTCTTTTTCAATTCCCTGTTCTACTTCTGTGGGATGTATGGTATGGTGATTCCTGTCTAGGTAATGCATTTCACCGTATTTAAAATTCATTAAATACACCTCTTCTTTCTCACTACTAGTAGGAATCGCGGAGTTAATTTTATTAACTGCGGGTTGAGGATTCACATGTTCATCTGTCAAGTGAAAGTGAAATGGTATGACTTTATTATTTATTGTGACTAGGTTGGATTTATAATATATTTTTACTCCTAGGTTCACAAAATCAGCTGTTCCAATTAACGCGTCAAAGTAGTTATACCATTTCATGACTCGAAACTTTATTGGTACGTTAATTTCGTATTCTGAAAAGATGGGAAACTTTATATTGTCCTCACCTATCGTTTCCGAATGGACAGACTGAATACAGAATGGTTCTTTGAACAAATATTCTGTAAAGTGTTCATATGCCACAATTGGATTCATAATGGAATTACAAGCTCCACTGTTTATCAAGATTTTTAATCCAAATAGTGTGATAAATGGCAGTTTTGAGGCATTTCATATATCATTCAGGTTTTCAGCTAAGATTGTTGGGTAAGGCGAATAAACCTGTTCTTGTGCATAATTAAGCTCAGAAGGAACTTCAAGTGATTGTTGACTATATCGTGCATAATGCTCGACAGGTGTTTCAAACGTTAAATAATCAGTGTTGTATTCACGTTCCTGTTCTGTTTCATTTTCATGCATGGGTTCGAATCCTTGTGTCTGCTGAGGGTATTCTGATTGTATCTCAGGAGGATAACTATCAGTTCTATCAATGTCTTCTTCATGTGCATTTACGTTTGCTCGGGTGGTGGCCACTCCTGACATTGGTTTTGGGTAACTCTGGTTATTGGGAGTAAATCTTCTTCCAATATTATTTGGTGTAGGATAGGGTCGATTTGTGGGTTTGAAAGGTTGGTTTTGTGGTCTGGCACTGGTGGGGTTTGAACTCTGGACAGGTCTAAAGTTCGGATGCGGACTTGTATATCTGAACTGCAGGTTTTGTGGGTTTGCAAACTGTTGCATCTGCGGAAAATAATTATTATGTGGTCTTGGATATGTGAACGGATTATGAGAAACCTGGTTTAGTGGTTGGTTCGTTTGGCCATTCTTAAGTGGATGCATTTTCTGACTGGAAGTGTTGTTGGGAGGATATTTTGATGTTCCTCTCAACTGATCCATATAACTTTCATGGGCGCGGTCATTGTCGTAAATCCTACAATGTCGCAACGCACTACTTAAGTCTGCAATTTGTGCGTAGCGCAAATATGCACGGTACGGTTCTAGAATACCTGCCTTAACCCGAGAACGGTCGCTGTGTGTCATCATGACCCGCACGCTAACATTTCCTTTGATCCCCCCCCTCCACCAACGGTGACACAGCAACCCCCCTCCTAGTACCTTCCTAGGTCTATCCCCTCTTCCCAGTACAGCAGGCAGAATTTGGTTTGGGTATAGCAGTTCTCGAGGAAAGTAGTGTGCGGGTCACCACGACCCACCGCGACCTTTTGTGTTCACATAAAAATTCTTAGTTAAATTTTACATTTGAGTGCGTTTTCCTTGTTTCGGTGAAATGGATGAGAGAGAAGCAGACCGTATTCTTTCTACGCTGAATGAATCATTCTCGGCAGAAACAGACAATGAACTGGGTGGTGATGAAAGTGATGTAGGGTCTGATGTCGATCCACAAGAAGAAATACAAGACGACCAAGCCCGGAACACGGATACGGAACAAAGTGATGACAGTGATGACGAAGTAGCTACTGAGGGTGAACATTCGGAAGACAACACCACTTCAGATGATGACTCCCATTGGTTTATAGAGGCAAATATACCGGTAAAGACGGCACTACATGGAAATTGGTTGAACCTACACAATCACTCTGTACAAGACGCCGGAATATTGTCACACCTTCCAGGCTGCAAAGGAGCAGTGAAAGAGGCTAACACACCGATGAAAGCGTGGCAGTGTTTCTTCACAGACGATCGTTGATTACACCGTAATTAGCCGTAAGCTAAGACGGAAATACTGCATACTCTGAACGAACGACCAGTCCTCATACCACTTATCAAATTTCGTGGCAGAGCCGGGAATCGAACCTCAGATCTCCGCGGTGGAAGCTAAGCTCGTTGACCACTACACCACGGAGGTGACTAAAATGAAAATAAAAATGAAAATGAAAGTTATTTAATTTGTCAAATTTGAATAGGAAATAGCTGGAAATACTTGAGAAGCACAAGAATCCACTACATGAGGAGCCTCAAGAAGATGACGGTACCAGAAAACGAAAAAGATGTGCACTATGCTCCAGGACTGGCAACAAAACGTATCAGACGTGTGCCACCTGTAAGAAGTTTGTATGTGGAAACCATGGCAAACTGACTAGCCTAGACTGTCTGGAAAATGCCTGAACCAGAGATTGAGAACGATGAGAAGCTTGATTTGTAAATATTTTTTAATCCTAGCCAGATATTCTGAATGTATCACTTGTTTTTTGACATTTATTCGTATCTGTTATTTTTTTATGTTTACTCCTACCAAAAGTATATGTGTGAAAATCTTTGAAAAATTAATTATGGTGCCTGTTCAAAATTGAGCTTTATGACTTTCTTCATGCTCTTAGAATGCATTAGTTTAAAACTATTTCAAACTTTTACCAATATTCCAGAAAATAAAAATACCAACTTTGTATCACATGCAATTAAGTGGAAGTTTTGTATTAACTATTTAAAAATAAATCTGTAGTTATATAATAAGAACATAAATAAAGGTATGGTTGTTTTTATGTCTAAAATAATATTGTTAGTTGATGTACAAACAGAGTTTAAAAAAAGTGCAAGTCCTGACGAAATAAATTGGATAATAATATGTGGGTCATGGTGACCCACCACGACCTCTTTAAGATGCACTTTGTGCGCGACCACTGCCGGGTTAAAGGTGTTTAAGCAAAGCTCGTCTAATTCCCGAAGTTTCAATTCCAAGATCTGATCTCGGTAGTTGAGTTTGCATAGGCTTTTACATTGCAGAACTAGGGCATCTAGTCTGTCGTGATAATCAGTATCGTTCTCTTTTCGTTTTTGGAAACAGTTAGAAATTTCTTGTACTAACAATCTCTCGTCCTTTACATCTCCAAACCTTCTAATTCATTTTTCTTTGAACCTCTCGTAGTTACTGTTCGCATCTAGGTCGAGTATACTACTGTCTTCACCTTTCAATTTAGATTTTATGACATTGAATAAAAATTCATTAATTACATTTGAGTTGGCGGTCGCGGCTGCTCTTCTATGGGTGTTTAGAAAACTGTTGCATCTTGCAATAAAATAATCTAGACTGCAGGATGGACTACCATTAAATTCGGGTATCAATTGAATTTGGGCGAACTCGAATGTTGATAATAAATTTGCTTCAGCCATTTTAAATTTATGTAATTGAAAGTTAGTTTAAATGGAAACTGTTTTAAAATAATTAAAATTTTATTTCAAAGTTAATTATTATTATTAATAATTTTTAAATATTAATAATATCGGATACTGCTAGGCAATGTATACTTTAATGTGGCTTCAAAGTTGTTAGTAAAATAGATTGTGTGTTGAGTAGCTTAGTGGATAAGCTGTTTCGAAACCTATTTCAAATAAGAATGTTTTTAGGTCTTAACTATAATCTTAATGATGAGTTTGTCTTGGCTAGTATAGATTATTAAAATAATTAAAATTTTAATAAATTTAAATGGATTACTTTTAAAAGGTTAGTTACTTATTTATGAATGTAAATATTAATAAATAAATAAATATATATATATATATATATATATATATATATATACACTGTATATGTGTGAAAGAGCCCCGTTTTGGTTTACACAATGTGAACTAGTTGAAAATTAATTTAGATGAAAAAGAAAATTGTTCTTAAGAAATATTTACAATTTTATTAAAAAGAACTTATTATTATTATTATTATTATTATTATTATTATTATTATTATTATTATTATTATTATTATTATTATTTGAATGCTCGTTAAAGAGCTCCGTTTAAGTTTTCACGATAAAGAAATTAACTTATTATCATTATTATTATTATTATTATTATTAATTCTAGAGATTAATTATATGTAGATATCCCGTTTAGATTCTCTACAAGGTTCTAATGACAATGGTATTTATAAAATGAGAATGGTATTTCCTTCTGAAATAAGTTTGATGATTTATGTGATGAAGATTTTTGTTAAAAAAAAATGGTTTAGTTTTCTGTTTTAATTCAGAAAGGGGATAAAGAAGTGTAATTTCTGCTAGTCAGAGCGCACTTTGATTATTCTTTCTGAAATGCAAAATATTTATTATTATATATTTATTATTTGTTTTAAGTTCATTAATTTTAATTCAAACTAAATGACAAGAATAAACTTTGCTAGTCAAAATACCGTAATTTTGTTTTCGTTTGAAAGGCAAGTATTTATTATTTAGATTTTCTTTTTACTATTATTAATTCAAATAAAATGGGAAAAACGACAGATCTTTCGATTAAGTTAAATCTCACTTTATTTGAAAGACAGAATAAATTTATTATTAGCTTATAATCTACGTATTAATTCAAATAACACGGGAAAGGCAAGAGATCTTTCGATTAAGCGAAGACTCGCGTTATTTGAAAGGCAAAAATGAATTTATTATTAAGTTTTTGCTCAACACAACTTAAAGACCATGTTTTCACTGCAATATTCAGGCATCACAAATAAGGTATTATTTTGTACTCACAGGCTAAGGAGAATCGGCTGTTCGGACCTCATCTTCTTCGTCTGTGCTCGTCCTCTGGTGTCGTGTGGTGAAGAGCGTCACGTGGAACGTTGGTTTCTTCTGACGTTATCAGTACGCACGTACAACAATGGTTGAAGTCGGTTGTTGGTTCCCTGATGTCGTGTGGTTGAAGGTGTTTCTTGGGAAGTCAATCTCTTGGAACGGTATCAGCTCGCACGAACATCAATGTAGAAGTTGGTAGTTTGAAAAGGCTCCTTTTCAGAGCTATCAGCTTACCTCCTTCCTTCAAGTCTTCGGTACGTCGTCGAGAAGTCAAAAAGCTCCTTCTTTGGAGTGGTTGCCTCTCTCGAACGGCGATGGCGGTTGGTGTTGAATAACGCGTTTTTCAGCGTGGTCGGCTACTTCCCTCCTTCAGCGTGCGTAGTCGGTTGGTTAGCGAATAGCACTTCTCTGAGCGGTGTCTGCTAACTACTGGCTACCCCAGCTCGCTGATTCTTTTGAGTATATACTACAGAGTGTTGCGGTGTGATACAGCTTCTTGGTCAAGCAACGAAAGGCGTTCTCTGAACGTTATCTGAATGCTTGATTCAATCTGCATATAGATCTGATAGATCATGTATCAATTCCGGCAAGGGAGCCCAGATAAGTTTTTCGTAGATCTCCGGCCAGTTGTCTAGTTGGAGAAGAGTGAACTTATCGACACTCACTTAATTTGAATATTGCTTGAGGATCTACTATTTAGGTCCGCTCAAGTTCTACCGCGCTGTATATTGTTATACTTACAAAAGAATAGAAGACGTTGAGAAGATGTTAATTTATTGGTTACCAACACCAAAGTAATTACAATACTTTTACATGAAGCCTTACTTGCTTGCCGTGAGGCAGAGCGTACACAGTATCTATACAGCTGTCTTGAAGAGTGACCACATGGTCTGCTGTATTGTTATGAAGAGAGTGATTATCAGCTCTGATTCAGTTTATAAACTATAACTTTCTCTGGAGAGGGAAAAGCTGTCACATGTAGAGATTCACCAATGGCGTGTATCTCTAGTGGTAAGAGGGGATTTTAGCCAATCAAACCATAAGCGTTGGGGTTTGGTTGGGCTGACCTTAAAGTCGTTGTGGAAAGCTTCAATACTAAGAATTATTATGAGGAAGGAACAGAAATATGTGTCCCTTGTGAAATAGTAGAGACAGTCTGGAAAGTTTAAGAATGTTAGCAGTGACCAACTCCCAGTTCTGTGTTTCCGAGAAATATCTAATGGAAATACTGTATGTTCACTTAAAGTGCTTTTGAAATAGCAAGCTTTTACATACTTTGCCTGTGGGCTTGGAGTGGACTCTTATAATATTCTGACTTCCTGAAGAGAATATACTTCGTCTCTCCTGGACAGTAAGAATAATAGTAATAATAGTAATAATAATAATTATTATTATTTATAATAATTATTATCATTTAAAAACCAAAATTAGTAAGGGATGTCTCTTGGTCATGGCTAGTAAGGGGTTTACTGGGCAATGGACATGACTCGGGGTCTCCCTGCCTCGTGATGCAAAATGGGAACCTGCCGGATGCTATGGCAGGAGGAGGAGTAAAAAGGAACTGGCCATCCTACCACACGCAAACTCCGGCTCGGGATGCCTGGTTAGAGATCCCTTGACTTAGTCAAGGGCTCTAATTCAGGTCGCCTACGTCCCTGGAGGGGATATGTCCCTCTATTTAAAAAACGATCATTTACATTGTCCATCATAATTATTGAAGTGTACATTTTATTATAATAAGCGTATTACTTCGTGCTCGAGGTAAGTATTCATGATGAAAACCAATAAATGTAAAACAACAATAATGGAATATAACAGTAAGGAATTCAATAACGGTACCTCTATTGGTATCGAATTGGCAGGTGAAAAGCTGAAGGAAGTAAAAGAATTCTGTTGCTTGAGAAGCAAACTAAGCAGAGATGGACGATGCAAAGAGGATATAAAAGGTAAGTAAGCACAGGCATGGGGGGACCTTTCAAAAGAAAACAATTCTGTTGACTTTAAGTTTAGATTCATATACTGTACTAGAAAGATAATTTTGAAAGCCTTTGCCTGTACTATGAAGTTCTATGGAAGTGAAACTTGGACTGTGGGTGCAGCAGAAAAAGAGGAGAACAGAAAAAATTGAAATGTGGTGTTACAAGAGAATGATGAAGCTTAGATGGGTAGGTAAAGTGACAAACGAAGTGGTGTTAATACGAGAGGGTGAATGCGAGTTACGGAAGAAAGGATACCAGACAAGAACTGTAGGTGGAGGCCAAGGTTAGATATGTTTAACAAATTACCGCGGATGTAGGTTGTAGTAGCTATGCAGAGTTGGAAGGATTAGCTCAGGACAGATCTGGTTGAAAAGCTGCATCATAACAGTCTAAAGACTGAAGACACTTAGTGATAGCCCATGATCCATCATTAAGAGGTCACTGTACGTTCCGATTTCACTCGGGATGTTTAAAATAGAAGCAGTGACTGCAGTACAAGTTTCCAATTATATCCTTTTCGAGCCTCTCCACTGCCTGCCTTGTGCACAGCCTATGCCACAAAGCAGGTGCAGCTGCATGTTCGGAAACATAATAGACTGACGTGAGCCATTCTCCAGGCAAATGACAGCAAGGGGCCTCAATTCAAGTAGAAGGGCCCCTACCCCAACACTTGACACTAATAATTACAGTTACACACACTGCTTCAGTCATCAGAAATTCAAAGGTTATCAGACAATTTTAATATGCGGGACATCCGAATACATGGGGCTGATGAACATGATATCTTGAGACCCTATATGAAAAAAAAACATAACACTATCCGTGCCATGTGTGTAGATCACACACGCTCACACTTGCCATTGGATATTAGACTAAGGCCACACCCGTCCGCCAAAGATAACACGCCGAGATAAAATCGTCCCCAATTTTGAACAAATTAATGCTACCTAGCCTAAATAATATTGTTGCTATTTCTAGCCCTAGTATAATAATTAAAAGGTACAGGGTTCTCCCAAACAACTTATATTGTATAGTCGTGACGGCCAACGAATACTCAGGCTGCGTTCTTTCGTCCCCAGTCCCACCCAACTCGTAGTGAGGTTTCGGTGTCGGCTTCCCTTCTCTCACCAACAGGTGTGCCGCGTGATTTAAATGCATTAAAGATATTGTGGTGGTATAACTATTGGCATGGAGAGAGAAACTTAAGGGCCAACTTCCACTTAAAGCCCTAAACCCTCAAAAATCGAGCCCTGTTGGGCGGAAAACACTTGTATAAGACATAGGATCAATCACATACCGATTTGTTTGAAAGCGCCTGGAACCCGTCTGGCCGTCACGACTACGCACGTAGAGGGAGTTCACCAGGGAACGCAACTTGCCATGGTAAGTAGTACTAATATACTACACACAGCTAGTGAGGAGCCAGCTTCGCACAACGTTCGACTATGTTTCGGCTATCCTACTACGGATCGTAAAGGACTGTAACTGAAACTCGAGGACCATTCAGGCTGCGAGGCAAAAGTTGCTGCTGGCGGGTGGGTTTTATTTCGGGCGAACACCCTGTTCTAGAAGTCATACCCATCAGTGACTGGACAGTTCATAGAACTTATATAGTTGATAACTATAACCATCACACCGTGCATCCGAAACTGGTATGTTCACAAGAATATCGTTATTTGACGAACACTAGCAGTAAGGTGGTGCTGGTTATCATCAATAAATCAGTTATTGTTAATCATATGGGGGAAAGTTACAGGACATGAAATATAAGACCATTTGTTATAAGACGTATTTTAACAGAAATGTTGGCGAAATTATATTTCAAATGTTGCGCAACCCCACTATTTTTATTTACAATTTAAATATATTGTAGCCTAGGTTTAAATACTAGTATATTAAAATTGACGAAAATAGCGATTTTCAGTTGTTTGGTTAATATTGTTCCTTAGATAATTCTGAACGGATTGATATATAGGCTACATTATATATGTTCCGACATTTTTCAAGGCCCGTGCGTGGACATTTAACTGCTCACTTGAACTATGGCATTTTTCTCAAAACTACATTTTTTATACTTGTCTAACAAACTATTAGAGCTATCACGCTGAAATTATCTCATAACATAAACACAACATTTCATATAATTATGTCCAGCTGTTTTGAGTTATACGAATACAGATATCCAGACACATACAGACAAATAGACATCTAACAACTGAGCACTTTGATGTTTTCGTGATGTGAAGCGGTTAAGAAATATACTTTAATAAAATTATATGAAAAGTAGATAATAGTTTCGACTTATTGATTGAAGAAACCGTTGGAAGCTTTGTTAAGTATTGCCTTTTACGTAGCCTTGTTGTTGATTGTCTTTGATTCTTCTAGGGGATTTCCGACATTGTGGTCATGTAACTCCGTGTACTTGGGTGTGCGTAGAATTTGTCTGATAACCTGTGTTACTGTAATGGATCTACTAATGTGTGTATTTGAAATTGAGGTAGGATTTGTGCAGGAAGCGGACGTAGCCTTAAGTTAGGTACCATCCCAGCATTTTCGTGGAATAGAAGTAGAAAACCACTTCCAGGCTGAGTATACCTCGTTCCAGCCCTCAGGCCAGAAAAACATTTCTTGGTAGAGCCAGGAATCAAACTGGGGTCTCACGGGTGGCAGCCAAGAACGCTGGCCGCTACTCAACAGGGTGGACACGAAAACTTGTCATCAGGGACAAATTTAGAGTGAAATGTGAAAATCAACTGAGTAAGCTTTAGCGTTGTACCGAGTACTTGTTCTTTCATATAAGACTCACAATTGAATTTCGGAGGAGTATCAGCAATGCCATGCATTAAACTAGCAATAATGTTTAAGGGAACCGGAACGTGTGATAGGCTCAAAAATGAGAATTTCTTTTTAGATTAAAAAAATCTCCCATCTTTCCTGAAGAATTTGGTGCATCAATTATTGTGCTGAAGTGATATTTGATGCAATACAATTAGGTTTAAACAATGTTTTAAGGATTTACTGTAGCTACTAGACCAACATTCGTTTTGCGTTTCCCAAAAGCCATATTTTTTGAAAATTCATGTACCATTTTCTCAGAAACTAGATCTGACCAATGTTTTTGAAACTTGATAGTCTCTACGACACTATATAGATCTACTAGTGGAAGTAAATATGTTCAGGTATCCTGATTAGTTCATGGAGCCCAGCTTGAAAAGCACTGACAATTATACAGAAAATGTCAGTTTTCAACAAGGATGTAAAAAAACCTCCTGTAAACAATAGGACAATACTTTAACTTCAGTAGCTCAAAATTGGTTAAAATATTATGCATGTAAAGTTCGTGGGGGTCTGATTTGAGTATTTGCTCAGAAAAAGGGACATGAGTAAAGGGAATTTTTAACAATATAATCTTTTAAGATTGTTTTTTTAATGCTCTCTGTGACACAAAATATTCAACATAGAATATTCAAATTCTACCCAAATAATAAGGAATGTACTCTGAATATACCAAAAAAACATTCAAGGAAATATCTATTGTATTATTTGAGATATATAACTAAACATCGGGAGCTACATTTTTCTATCGATTCACCCGTCCTGGTTCCCTATATGTATTCTAGAATTATTGCTTGGTCTCATATGTATGCTTCAAGTGTGAAGGATAAGCTACTGTATTGTTAGGTGCATTGTTTAATAAACCGTTCCGTGATTCAAATTAACAGAAAAATTTACCTGACGCAGAGCGCTTGTTGGTTAAAATGCTCGGTGCTTAGCTTTGGGTCGGTCATCATCTAGAACAATGAAGTAATTATGGAGAGATTTAGTTCCAATTAGTTGTGAAGTAGTGTAACTAGTTAGCACATGGCGACAAGACAACCAACAGAGGTGGCCAGGCTGCGTGCGCTACGACACAATAGTAACCAAGATTTATCACTTCACACGAGGCACGAGGCACGGGGCCCAATAAATTAGTTTATAACGCCAGCCACTCACAGCCATAAATTAGCTCCTGGATAAAAAGAGAGCAGAAGAGGGAGCGCAGTGAGAAATACAGGAACATCGAAAACTGATCATTCCCTCCTCTTCGCTGCGACCCGGCCATATATTGGCTTGGCAATATATAGGTACTGTATTCCCCGTGTCACATGCAAGCCGCTGTTATCTTATGTGGCCATTGGTTCTGTTCACATTTGTGGTTCACTTTACGGACATAAATATTATTGTTGACTCTCTTATATTGGTTGGAGATCGTTTGAAAGAAATGGCTCTGAATAGGAAACGCTGAAAGTTATGACTCCAAAACCAGTAGGCCTACAAGCAAACAAAACAATAAAATTAAATTAAAGATTTGTCAATACATTTCCTCTGAACAAGAAATGATTTTCTTGGCGTTTCGTGCCAAAATGATGTAAACCATTGCGTGGTTCGATACCTGTCTGGATGTATGTAGGCCTACACGAATTACGTGAGAACGGCTGCGTATAATTTTAAGAAATTTGGTGTACATGTCGCGGTAATTAGTGTAAGCATGTAGGCTGGAAATTGGTTTTGATGATTGATGAAAATAGGGGGTTTCGGGAGCATTCAATTAGATGTCTCAACATTATCTCCGTAACGACTGGCTTTAGAGTTGCATCGCAAGTTGTTGAAAGCAAGTGGTTCTCATATAGCGGCCTGGTAATGAGCTATGCTGTTAATAATGTCATTAATTAAGCCACTGGCCATTTATTCTATTTTCTGGAAGGGTCAGGAAAGGGATTGTGGAATATAATCGGCAGTGGACCTGTTTAAAGGAACCAACGTTGGCCAAGAAGACCAGGCAGTGCGTGGTGACTGGTGTTTTGCTGGAGCTTTATACAAGGTGCGTTCAAAAAGTAACGAGCCGGAGGCATAATTACAGAAACCAGTACCTGTATGTTAGAAGTATTGGCCCCGTCTGTTGAGGCACTTGTCCCACTGTGACACGAGGCGGTGAATGGCTGTCTCATAAAATTCCCTGGGCTGCGATGTGAACCAGTCCCGCACGTACAGCTGGACGTCGGTGTCCGAGGTGAATCGTTGGCCCCGCAGAGCCCTTTTCAGGGTACCAAACAAAGCGTAATCACAGGGAGAGAGGTCTGGGATGTATGGAGGGTAGCCGAGAACCTCCCATTTGAATTTCTGCAGGAGTGCCGCGACTTTGTTGGCCGTATGAGGTCGTGCATTGTCGTGGAGCGACCACGGCGGCTATGGCGTTCACTGTCACTCGGCGGTCCTGGGTAATGAGTGCATCAACCAATTGGACGTTGTCATCGGTAATGCAGGGGGGTGCCCCAGACCAGGCATCATCGGCTAACGACACCCGTCCTTCCCTGAAGCGCTTGTGCCACGCCTTGACCCTTGCAAGGGACATGCAGTGTTTGCCGTACATTTGTGACATTCGGCGATGAATGTCCGTTCCCCCTACTCCTTCCGCTGTCAGAAACCGAACATCACCTCTTTGCTCTTCGGTTGACGCCTCCATGTCACTGTTTGCAATGCGACTGGCAGCGTTGGACGATTGATGCATGCTGCTGCTCGCTTTGTATCGTCACGTGACGTGCACGCGTGCCCTCTAGCGATGGGCTGTGACCTTCTACGCTCTGGTCTGAACCACACCTCGTTACACACGCCACGATTAGCCGATGTAGTCACCGGTTTGTGCATTCCAGTTTCCAGTTCGTTACTTTTTGAACGCACCTGAAATAATGAATATGTGTACGTGATGAGATACATCAGGGTCAATTTGAGCCTGTGTCTCTCTCTGTCCGTCCATCAGTTATCCCACGCATTTATTTTCAATGGCTGCACTGAACTTCCCAAAAATGCCTCTGGACACCTGACCTTTGACATTTATATTGCCGTCATTTACACGAAAATATACTTGTGGTCACCTAAACATTCATAGCTGAAGCCGATTATCAACAGAAATATTTATCGAATCCCAACCTTATTTGTCAGTCAAGTACCATATTCTTGGATAACATCGGATACTAAAGTCACAAATTTCACGGATAATTCATTGCAACATGGCGGCAGCGCGTAATTTCAAAATACAGTACCGTATTAAAATAGATAACTCACGTACGAAGAAAACAAGTCCCCAATATAAGAAAATAGGAAGGTATTTGGAATAAGTAGCCTGAGTTACAAAGTAATTACAATAAATACTATGATAACATATATGAGAGATACACTCTACTGAAGGCAGAAGTGAACTTCATACATTTAAAATTAAAGATGGAGTCCATAGGGATTATTTTAACTATCAAGTCGATAAATCAAGACTTAATTCAGCAATAATTATTAACAAAACAACTCGATAAAATGGGACCCTTAAGTAAGGGAGTTCTCTCTCTAAAACGTTACAAGGCTCTCAGACTGAATACTACACGTAACCACCATCTTGGATATACAAGATATTACGGTGGATATCATAGATTACTTTAGAGCGCGGATTTTGATGACCTATGGACCCTAAAAAATGACCTATAGAATGTCCTCAAATTCTTGAGAAAATAACCTAACATTTTTAAAAAATTGCTTAAACAACTTTTCTTAAAAATTACTAAAAACAAGCAAAATCTTGTTGAAAATTGAAAATCATAAAATTAATTAACTGCTTTGCAGTTATCTACACAAAACGCAAAAACATTATCGGTGTTGTTGTTTGAGTTTTCAGTCTTTTGACCATATTTTGATGAATGCAGTATATTTGCATTTGTCTGTTGGCACAGGCTAGAATAAAATGTGACTTTCCACCGTTGTCTGAGTCCCACTCATGGCTGTGATTGTATGGAAAGCTGTGAGGTATGGGTGGTGCTGAGTAATGGCCTTCAGAGCACAGCTAGTGCCTGTATGTACTGTGTATGTAATGTCAAAATTCTACTCATAGGGTCAGTGCTATTGTTCTGACTCAGTGAGGAAAGTAATGGCAAACTACCTCACTCCTCACCTTTCCTTGTACGCCTCATTATAGTGCTGCCCATGGCGGTACTTTTTGAGGATCCAACCAGCCTCTGGGATGACTACCTAACAGACATATCCTCTCCATTGCAGTAAATGACCATGTACATTCGCACATTCTCGAAAGTGAAGGAACGGCGTTTGTCGGAGAGGACATTGTTGTACACTGAGAAGATTCTTTCCACTTCCGCAGAGACCGCAGGAGCATACTTAAACAGTGACAAGTCATAGGGTGTTAATGCCTCGTTTATCTCCACAGGTAACACTATCTTCAGAAAGTACTTTCACTATCGTGCAAAAAGTTTTGTATCCCCGATTTTTGTCAGATACGTTTCTAAATTTCCTTAAGACCTTCTCGCCAATATCACCAGCCATGCTCTTCAATGTAACTTCACATTCTCAACCAGAGTTACAGCTTCATTCAGTACAATTCTCCTTCCTTGAAGACATTGTATGGTAGACGGTAAACAACCAAAGTTTAACTTGATATAAGCTGTTTGACCCCGTATTTCGTCATCGCTAAACACCTTTTGGGGTAAATCAATCGCTCTAGCTTCTTCTGCGACCGGGGTGTTTACAAAGGAATTCACTGTTTGAAAATGGTCACGAAAATAAAAACAAACTTCTATCCAAGATCCCCAACGAGTCAATGAGTTGTTATGGGTTGTGGAGGCAATGGAACAGCAGGGGAATGGTATTTGAAATTTTCTCTGCGTGAGGGTGATTTGATGAAAATCTTTTTAGTATTTGAAATAAGTGAACCAATTTGCGGAAAATGTGACCTCACATCTTCCGCTGCTCTATGCAAACCATGCGCCAAACAGGTTGCATGTATCATTCGTAAATAATAGTCCGCGATTGATTTTGCCACTTAAATCGTATATGAAGCGGCAACAGTGATAAAAAAATTACGAGCCTTACAGCAGTCGCATAAGATGTGTAACGTCTGACATAGAAGAAACCTCACGTGAAATTGTTGATACACCGATATTTTATACTATTATTGGCACAAATATTAATCTATTGTAAAAGGGAGTGTTTTACAGGTATTGTAGTTTATAATATGGAACTCATTTTATTAGATGATTTGTAGCTTCCACCAGCACTAGCCTAAATAAGGAATAAGATATGGATCAACTAGATTAATAGACGCGACACCGCTCATAACCTTAAATTCCTTATAAACAGGACCTCTTGATTCACAGACCAACACGTAATTTCATATGGAATCTGTTAAAATGAGTCATATTGATATGATAAATATTGTTTAAAAGGATAATCTGGTAGCATGAATATCTACCCCGTCCGGCATTCGAACCCGAGATCTCTAGATTCACAAATATAGGCGCTAACCCCACGGCTATTAAGACTACGTAAATGCTGTGCACAAGATGGTGACTCATTTCCACGTTCCAATAGTACGGCATTACGGAATAAAGTTTCATTTATATTTTGCTTCTTTCGATAATGTTCCTGCGTGAAATTGAGTTTAAAATGCCTTATGAATAGGCCCTCTTGTGATTAAAGAGAATGTATCAATTTCCGACACCGCGCGCTCATTGTTTCTCTTACCACTGCCAGCTGGGTCTTACCACTGCCCGCTGGATCGATCGAGTTGGCAGTGCATCTTATACTTCCGTTCGATCCACCACTGCCAGCTAGTACACTTCCGTTCGATCGATCCAGCGGGCAGTGCATCTTATACTTCCGTTCGATCCACCACTGCCAGCTAGTGCACTTCCGTTCGATCGATCCAGCGGGCAGTGCATCTTATTTTTTTTGTTTTTTTTTTGTTTCGGCAGGGGGAAATCTTTCAAAGACACCACTCTGTGTGGGAGATTGGATTTCCACCAACTAAAACCCCCTGCCCTCTTCACTTAGCCCATTCCGGGACTGCTTGACAGCATTACATCAGAATGGAGTGATTATACTATTAGTTTATTCCTTTTTCTTATTTCTCCTTTGTCCCCATAATAATCGTAGCCATTGCCTTTAAAATGTTCCAGGCTCGTGGGCTCTCCAACATAATCTGAATCAGATTCCTAGTCGTCAGTCACCGTCCAAGTTGTTCACAGGCTTCCTTTCTCTCTTCCTCTCATCGAGCACAGTGGAAGAAAGTATGCTCTACTGTATCCCTTTCCGAGCAATACCGACAACCATCTCCCTGCGTCTTCCCCATTTTCAAGGCATATACTCCAAATCTCCCAAGCCCTGTCAGGACCTGGGACAGGAAATAATTCACTTGTCGATGACTGCATTTCAGCCATTCTCCTACGTCATCTTATACTTCCGTTCGATCCACCACTGCCAGCTAGTACACTTCCGTTCGATCGATCCAGCGGGCAGTGCATCTTATACTTCCGTTCCATCCACCACTGCCAGCTCGATCGTTCCGATCCACTTCCGTCCCCAATTTTCAAAATCACTCCCACAAAATTATCCGGCAACCGAGCGGAAAGATGTTACACATCAAAAAGCAGCATATCCTCATGCCGGATCCCATCAGGCCACAACAACGACATAGAATTGGTGAACAGAATACATATAGCTAAATGATTTGCTTTCTGTAGAACTTCAAAAGTCAACAAAAATATTTTACCTGGTACATCGAGATCAAGCGTCCCTACTTTTACATTGGCTACGCACTGACTTTCAGTGTCGGTGCATTCGTCAATGGAAAAGTAGATTTTCTTTCCTGTGACGTACACTGTAATATTTCGTATAGTTTCATCATAGCACAACGGAATGTAATTCTTTCACAAAGTTGACTCGTCCGGTAAAGAACGTCCCATGTGATGTTCCAGAAAACTTTTCAAGTTTTGGTTGTTCAACATATGTAATGGAATATTCTTTGTCACAAACACGTCGCACAACTCTTTACATAACTCGGATGATGTAACCACTATTTTTCCTATACTCTGAGAAAGTAGCAATTGCTACTTTCTTCATTTGTTGGAATTTCCAACAACCCGCTTATGTTTCTTGTGCCCGATATGCTGTTGCACTTCGTATCGTTTCCCGTCCGCTACCTTAACTTCACAAAGCTTACAAAATAATACAGAACCATCGGTCATAAAAACTTCCTCGCCAAACTCACTAACTATGTTATTTAATCTAGTAGCATCACCAGGCTTCACTTTCGGCATTATTGTAGGCAGCAGGGAACACGTAATTAACTAAAATAGTAAACAAATATGCACTACCGAACTCACTGACCAACTAGGTCACTGAACTGGAGCGAGAAGACGTTTTGCCGACTTAGAGCTATGACGCAAGCCTAGTTCATTGACCTGGAGCGAGAAGACGTTCTGCCGACTTAGAGCTATGACGCAAGCCTAGGTCACGGACCTGGAGCGAGAAGACGTTCTGCCGACTTAGAGAGCTACGACGCAAGCCTAGTTCACTGATCTGGAGCGAGAGGACGTTCTGCCGACTTAGAGCTATGACGCAAGCCTAGGTCACGGACCTGGAGCGAGAAGACGTTCTGCCGACTTAGAGCTATGACGCAAGCCTAGTTCACTGATCTGGAGCGAGAAGACGTTCTGCCGACTTAGAGCTATGACGCAAGCCTAGGTCACGGACCTGGAGCGAGAGGACGTTCTGCCGACTTAGAGCTATGACGCAAGCCTAGGTCACGGACCTGGAGCGAGAAGACGTTCTGCCGACCTAGAGCTGTGGCGCAAGCCTAGTTCACTGACTTGGAGTGAGACGACCTGATGATTTAGCAGGGCTATGACGCAAGTCGCGTCCCATATATAGAGAGAAAGGGAATTCCCTTATGATATCATGCAGTCCAAGCAGAGACCATGCTATGGGAAGAGATGATTCAACTTACTGTGCAACGAGTCATTAATAATTGCCAAAAATGTAAAGAAAAGACATGAAAATTTCTTAAAATGTTAAGAAAATTACCTAAAAGTCCTGAAATGTACAAACATGACCTAATATTTAAAAAAAAGAAATGACAAAAGAAAAGCCCAGGAAACTTTGCACATCTGTGATCAGAAACTCGTATATGGGATTTATCTGTTTATGGGCATTGCGTAGGGCACAACGAAAAAAGATGACACGTCATCAAAATCCGCGTCCAGCGTGATGAGCGATAATAACAAAACTTAGCAAGAAGATACATTCGCATCATGTACAGGATCTGCTCATTTCCGCACGACATGAGAATACCAGGCATGACGTGCATACCTGGGTATATTAAGATCTACTCTTACATACAGCTCAATAATATGGGCTGCCTTAATTAATAGAAGATTAATTTGCAATGTAAGCCCTTTATGTCTCGGCCACTCTACTACTCAAGGTGTGCAGCGTGGAGAAAGCTTCGAGTGACTGAGTCTGCAGTTTTAGCCTGTAGAGTATATCGTATCGCAACTCATCTAGAGCTGCGAGGTTGTCAACACATCAGTGGTTCGGACTGCACTTCTTCCATTCCGAAGCTCCTATCACTTACTGAGCTGTAGCCTATGTTTCTGTTATAGACTTCAATGTACTGGCCGGACGTTTGTTTTAGACGATTGCCCTTGACCTTGAAGCCTGCGGGTGAGCCTACACACACTCACTCATTCACCCTATCGCTTCACACTTGTCATCACCGATCTGATGTAATGGAATTCCAGACTTGAGCTGACAGTACAGCCCACGGCGAAGTATTGTGTGACGCCGAAGTACACGTTACGTAGTTACGAACAGAACGTCATTATGTTTGCCAATGACTGTACATCACCAGTAGTGGAAACAGCTTTGTCAATCATCGGACCGCTTGGGGCAGCTGATAACAACACAGGTACTCTAGTAACTCGCCTCCAGGCTTCCATTAAGATTTTTCACTCGTCTAAAACAAACGACCGGCCTGTACAGTCAATCGCTCACAGTTCAAATGTTATTGTTGTTATTAATTCGTTTTACGGGCTTGGGACAACTTGTACATTAGCTCCGTATATTTGGGTATGGATTCAGTTGTCTGATAATCTGTGCTTCTGTGGTGACTGAAGTGCATGTAACTGTAATTACCAGGATCGGGAATAGGAGAGTAGTCCTAAGATTTGAAATTAGGTACTATCCCGATATTTACCTGGAGAGAATGTAAAAAAACGAGGTAAACCACACTCAGGATAGTCACTGTCATCGCCGGGACTCAATGTTCTGATCACCGCACATGCTGCATGATCCCGTCACGTTGCGTTCGAGGCGAGCGATTTATGTTCTGCTCAGTTGTAATGCCACAAGTCATTCTGAGCATTTATGCAAGATTGAATTTAATTGGTTAATTAATTTTGATATGAGAGAGGTAAAGGGAGGAAATAATTGGTTCCCACAGGTTTGCAGAGCAAGGAATTACATTGTTGCCCATGCAAGGCGGAACAGAATCGTACATCCACAATCAAAACCGAAAATGCAAAATTTGAATTTCAAAATCTGCCTAATATGGAGCAGTTTTTTTTTTTTTGGTAACAGTTTGGTAACACATTCTAAGACACCCAGGAATAGCAAACTTAGTTATGGAAGGAGGGGTCGAGGACAAGAACTCTAGAGGTTCAGAGTGAGTCTATACGATCACCACTACAGCAATGGCAGCTGATCCGAGACTACTGTACTTCCTTCTCTCGCCACCAGGGTTCTGCAACACTCACGTTGTCACAGTGGAGAAATGTACGCAGTTTGCATGCACTTGGTCAGCAGAAAATAAAAAAGTACCACAGTGTAGTATTATTTTAGAATATTACGAAGAAAATCAATAAATGTAAAACGAAAATAATGGAATGCAGCCAAAATAAATCAGAAACCCTTACATATTAACGTCAAATTGGCAGGTGAAAAGCTAAAATAAGTAGGGGACTCCCGTTATTTAGGAAGCAAAATAACCAATGATGGACGAAACAAAGAGGATATAAAAAGTAGATTGGCTCAGGCAAAGAAGGCATTTCCACAGGAAAGAAATCTGTTGACATGAAATATCGATTTAGGTATTAGAAAGTCATTTTTGAATACCATTGTCTGGACGTAGCACTCTTTGTAAGGGGAACTTGGACCGTTGGCGCAGCAGAAAAGAGGAGCATAAAAGAATTTGAAATGTGGTGTTACAAGAGATCGATGAAGATCAGATGGGTAGATAGGTATCAAATGGAGAGATATTAACACGAGTTGACGACGAGAGATGTTTATGGCGACTGTTAGTGAGATAGGACGGTAGGACACATTCTAAGACACCCAGGAATAGCAAACTTAGTTATGGAAGGAGGGGTCGAGGACAAGAACTCTTGAGGTAGACCAACGTTAGAATAATGTTAATCAGATTGCCTCGGATGTAAGTTTTTTTCGTGTGGCCTCCTGAGAGGCCGAGTGCAGGTCTTTCTAGTCGACGCCCGTAGGCGACCTGCGCGTCGGGATAAGAGATGGAATGGGTGAAGATGAATGAAACTGGTCAAGGATGTGGAAGGAAGCGGCCGTGGCCTATCAGAAGGTACCGTCCCAGCATTTGCCTGGTGTTGAAAATGGGAAACCACGGAAAACCATTTCAAGGACGGCCGACGGTGGGGCTCGAACCCACGCATCTACTGAGTCAGCAGAGAGCTTGGCCCCATGACCTAACGCAGCACTTTAGCCAGCGTAGCCTTTGCTGTCGGTGGATGTAAGATGAGGTAGCTAAGTTCAGGACTGGGAGCCAAACCAGTTAAAAGACTGAAGACTCATACAACAACAGATGTTTCCTTGCTGCGCTGGTAGGTAAACAGCTGAATCTGATAGCCTATTTGTGAATTTATAAGCACTCAGGAAAACCACATAGATGAGGTCTCGTCTGTTCATCCTCTATGTTACTGAAAGCACAGAATCTCTCTCATAGGCTATAAAACGTTTGGGTGACGTGTATTGCGTTTCTTCAATTACACGAGTAACTAGGTTTCGAGGTATTTACTGCCTGTTATGAAACTTTGTATGGACTATTTCAAAAGCTAACGCTTCTCGTAAAATGAAACATTAGAAATTACTATGATAAAAGCAAAGCTGTTCGGGGATTAAAACACGTCGAGGGAAAAGAATTTTATGGGCCGTAAAGGCAGTGGGTAAATGACGTCACCTTCCAGTGGCACACAAGTGTACACTGGGTACTGCTTGGAGATAACTTGCAAGAGATGACGCGCTTGCGCTGACAGTGGATCGCAGCGGTCAATGTTGTGAATGGATGGAACGAAAACCATCACCAATAAACTGATCAAATGCTTCTGAAATTAAGCCGAATGAAATTGCCGTAGCTTTTCTTTACTTTATTCTCATGTGCTGCTCATTCAAAGTTTTTTTTTAATGTTTTAAAAAAATACAGAGGTCTGGTATAACTTCATCACAAACATGTTTCCGTGTGAACAACTTATCAATGAATTCCCGGATAAAATAACCAATGCCAACGATTCTTGTTGTTGTTTCATTTAGGTCTTTCTGACATCGGAAACATGTTACCCCAAGTGCTTAGGTGTGTGAACAATTTGTCTGATAACCTGGGTTGTTGTGGTGTCTCTATTTGTAATTGAGGCGGGGATTGGTAAGGATGCAGCCGTGGCCTTAAGTAGGAACAATCTCGGCATTTTCCTGCTGAATAAATGGGAAATCATGGAAAATATTTCTGAGGCGACTGAGGTGGAAATTGAACCCGTATTTTCTGTTCGTTCTCACGAGGCTGTGTGTACCCCGTTCCAGCCTTCAAACCAGAATTAAATTTCTTGGCAAAGCTATCAGTCGAACCTGGATATCTAGAGGGACAGCCAAGAATGGTTACTGCTACATCACGATATGGTCACCAATTATTATATCTGCCGGGTTATTAGCTTATTTTCGTCATATGAGATATAGACTCAAGTTCGCGGGTGTGTCTCCGTCTGCCTAGGTGTTCGTCCCTTTTTTAACGTTTAATTTTCTGGTGGGATTAAAATGAAACTCGACAAATACTACCTCCTCCGAACCCGAATGCCCCATTCAAATTTCGATACAATTCACCGATCCAAAATGACAGCCACGCGAAGTATTTCCGCAGTACTCAATACCTCTGAAAGTATTACAGAATTCAGACTGAAATTTTGTATGGTGATAGAAGACGTATGTAAGTAAACGTCTGTGACATTCAAAAACCCGGTAAGTACAGGGTCAAGAAAAATAAATTCAAATAATTAAAGTAGCTTATCTGGTGAGGTAATAATTTGAGCGTGGTGAAAATGGGCAAAGCCAATCATTGTTTAGGGCTGAAATGTAATGGCTTCTCATGTTGTTCAATCGATTCTGAGAACTAAATTACCTAGTGGCAGTGAAACCGTTAAACAATTCTTTATATGTTCCTCGTATCGTATTTAAGCGATCGAAGTGAAGCCTTACATACAATCATAATACTGTCTTTCTACTGTACCCGTTCGTCCTGGGGATGCGATGACCCATCTGCTATAACATCGCATTCCTGGAGTTCCAGGACAGAGCGGAGTTAAATGAACCTCTAGTCAAATAAGGAATGTGTCGGAAATTCAGCTGAGTTCTCGAAAAAGCAGTGGGTATCACGAGACAAAGTATCTCTAGGGTCGTTACGGGCTTAAGTTTAATAAAAATAATGCAAATATAAATGGGCGCCATCAACTGAATTCCTAGCAAACCACTTCCTTTCCGAATAAGCCTTACTCAAGACAAGGAAAGAAAAAGGAAAATCACACCATCATCAGATCACAACTAAGATAAAAACAAATTTATTTTACTTTGATAGTCAGACAGACATTTTAAATATAACTCCTACCTAAGAGTATGGTCGAATGCCAAAGTTAAATTGTCATTGTCCAAAAATCGAACCATCTCTTTTCTAATCCAAAATTAATTTTATCCACATAACAAGAAAAATTTATAAAGTTCTCTTGGGTTCTCAGGATCACTGTAGCACTATGTCTTTCGTCACTGACATTTGTGAAACCTGAGACCTAATTTCTCTTTAATTTAACATCAATGTGGATTTAAAAAAGTTATTAATCTGTCTAAACATACACACATTATAATCACATATATTAAATATCACGTAATTTATGGTTTGCATGGCATAATTTGAATGTTGAACATGTTAGTCAAATGCTCCTAAACATCGAATAATTAATTTACACTATTTACATTGTCATTCATAATCTCTTATCTGTGAATTACAGAAAATTCATGGCTCATTGGTCATCGTTATCGTCATCATCAAAATTAAATATTTCTCACATTAATTCTCACTTCACAATTCTACATATTCCTGTCAGAATCGTTAATTCATCACCATTACATCATTTAAATTCTCAACTCACGTTGTAATTCCTTCAAATTATATCTCAATTAAATTTATTTAATTCCATATAAATTCATTAATCATCAGCTTCTTTAGTTAATTATCACCTTCTAATTCAGTTATTCATCATCATTACAATCGTCTATTAATTTATCTAAATCAGTTTATTTATCCAATCTTTAATTCATCCATTTATTTAATTCATTGATTTATTCCAAAATTTAATTTATCAAATTATTTAAATTTCAATCATCTGGTTATTTAATTTTCATTATTTCATCTAGTCATTCTGATTTTTATTTCATTAGGTCAGATCGTTAATATGCTTAAATCTCAGATTATTATTTCGTTAATTATTATTTTCAGAAAATCTTGTATTATCAACTTTATTTATTTGTTTAATTTCCTAACAAATTGTTTAATATGGTTTATAGAACGTTGTCTTACAGTTTTACCACTTCTCTCGTATTTAATTTATCATGCCAAAAAATATTATTGCCTCCACGACATCACGTTGGATCTAACTATCCACAACGACATTACATTTCTTCAATACTTCAAATATCACATTTGAATACAATAATTATTCCACAAAACTCCATAAATATTCAGCACATACAGCATGAATCTCAACAATTACGCCAGACTGGTTACGACGACCTCATGTCTGCCTCAAAATACATTATCAACGTTGCAACTATCACATGGCAACTTCCACAAAATGCCTATCACAAACTTCACTTAACCATGTTGCATGATCTACAAAAATATATAACTGGCTTCAAATTATCAACGCACACAATCTCCAATAACTGTAATTACTCTGATCACATCTCGACAACTTCTTAAACAATTGGAAAAATATTACTTCAGTAATTTAAGATCTGCTTTCAAATAGCATAAATTCTCTTACAATTTTCATACTTCACATCGCAGAAAAACACCAATGTGCTATAATCTCTTATCAAAATCTGCAATACTGATCTGCCTTAAAATAATTCTGACCATTAATGATTAATCTTACAAGATTCAATTACTTTAAATCCTTCTCAAAGGTATCAAACACAATTATAAAAATCATCAAAAGCATCAGCTATAACAGCTGTTAAACTGAAATTACTCTCAAAAGAGTATAGCAACAAAATATTGGATTGGCAAACAAGAATTACTAAATGCAATCCTGTTGACATTTATCGTTACTTTATTTAACAAAATTTCGACTGATATGTGACTAGTAGTTCCTTGTTTGATTCACTTACATCTCGTGTACATTCGGATGATAAAAATGAGTCCCTCAATGGCGAGTAAGATGTGTAACCACCGTACAGTCGTATAAATACGAAAGACCTCGCCCCGTCGACTTGGATGATAGTTCCCTGAACGATGGGTAAGATGAGTAGCCACCATACAATCGTATAAATACGAAGGACCCCATCTCGTAGTCTATATGAGTGAATGTACCAGATAGGAATCAACAAGTTTCTAGTTGTCATATAAAAGCGATGTTCATTCACTAAAGTGAATAACTTCTTAATATCTCCAAACAATCCAATGGAAAAAAATCCCTACTGATGAATAATACACACTCGCTAGTATGCAATGAACTGACGAAGTAATTTTTGATAATCAATTGCAGATCACGAGTTCGAAATACTCGTTACACAAAAAAAACTATTCATGAAAAGTATCCTAGCTGGAAAAATGTCTAAAAGACCAAACATCTGCTTAATAAAGCCAAACAACGGTGAGAATTTCGTATAATGATGCCTGCCATATCATATGGTCACTCCATATTCTAGCAAATTCGAAGTATATAAATTCAAACCATGTCTTAATAATCGTATCACTCCTATTAGAAAAATATACATGTGTGTCCAGTATTCATGAAAATAATCGTATCAGGTAGTTATGACTCTTACAGTACCTTTCATAATCAGCTGTAATTAAATTTCCAAGATCGTCGATTTTCCCTACATAAAGAATTTCTCGAAAGATCGGCGTGAATATCATTCCATCCATGAAATGACGATTGTATTCGAAATCCCAAGTGAATCAGCTGGTGGACTCCTCTCGTCAGGAATCGAATCCATCGCTCTGCGGTGCCATCTTGTCTCTATCAGTGTCTACTCGGACATGTTGAACCTCGGATTACCCATAGCGGATATTGTCCAACTCCTTCTCGAAAAAGTTCATGGAAACAGCGGACCCCCTACTCCTCTTCTAAGTTACGCCACTGTTCCGTTAAATGTTCAGTTTGAGTATTGCAAGTTCAATCTCAAATGACTGCTAAGTCTCACTTTCGTAAAATAAAATTTTACTTGAGAGTGTTCAAGATTACGAAACACCCTGTAGTTGTCTGTATTTGGTAATTCATGAAACTGCATAAGAAATAAATCTTATAAATGCACGATCTAATGTTCATCGGTGCCTATGCTAACAACATTCCGTTTACTTGAAATAGTTAAAGTGGCTTCGAATGCGTTATAGAAAAGCATAGTCATAAAGTTATTCAATAAAAGCTGTGTTCAAACTGCGTTGAAATGTAGCTTATAATAAAGTCTTCAACTACTTGCAGTGCGGTTCTAAAATATCCCGGCCGTCTGCGATTGCTTCCTCGGCCAGCCCGCCTGGATCAATGACCCGCTTGGCCTTCGCTGCTCGGTGATGCAGGAACTGTCGCCTACACTCTGCCACTGACAGTTTCTGTATGTTACGTGACCTTCACTGTGCGTCTCGCTTGCGCTATAGAGCTGCTCCTACCTGCTCGTTTGACTGAGCTCGACTGAACTTGCTGGCACTGTCTTCTTGCTTATGTGCTCGGCGCAGGCACGTGGTGTAGTCCCCCACCACTGTGCTCTCACGTCATGATCATAGTCTCGAACCCAGATCATCTCGGCTGTTCTGTTATAAAATAACTTAAGGGTTATCTGACTTCCATAAAATTATTTCCACATATAATGCATGTTATATATCCTCTTCTAAGATGTTTAATTACTATAATTCCATATATATCCTAAATAAAGCTTCACATCTCTATCCATAATTCCATCTTCTCACAGACGTCAGTGCCTCCTTGATTCTAGACCTCCTACGTCATCTTGACATTCTTCTTGACGCGATCGGTGCGCTATCTTTTCCTAATTCTTTCCAAAACCTCAACTACAGCTTAATGTCTGCTGGCGTAGCCGATAGCCTAAACTAGGTATC
This sequence comes from Meconema thalassinum, assembly GCA_946902985.2. NCBI lineage: Eukaryota > Metazoa > Arthropoda > Insecta > Orthoptera > Tettigoniidae > Meconema > Meconema thalassinum. The sequence goes on from OX336389.2 coordinate 1,186,973,134, forward strand.
GGGTACATCTCTCCCGTACATCTCCTTTTTTTTAATCAGGATTGAGAAAAAAAAATACACTCTCAGGCATTCTCTATATAATACATGTACACGATAGCTCTACAATTCCCTTACTCAGCATGATGGTATTTCCTGATGCTAGCTGCATTAAAAGTTCCTACAACTTCATCAGTATCCATTCTGACAATCTTGTAGCTATTATTCTGGTATGTTTGTTCAATACGGAACGGTCCAGCGTACATTGGAGCGAATTTATGGTAGATCTTCAGCTGAAGGTTCGAAGTGACTGGCTTCCTAATCAGCACCTCATCATTTTCTTGAAATGGCTCGTGGAACCTCCTTCCTGCCTGTCTCCTGGCTCTCTTCTCCGCCTGTCTTCTGAGCCTCTCTCCTGCCATCTCGACTCTTCTTTCTTGTGTGGGTTGAGGATCTACTGGTGCCCTCACGACTCGGTCCCATGGTCTATCCGGTTTCAATCCATGATGAAGCATGGACGGAATCTGTCCTGTGCTTTCATGTACTGTGGAATTCAAGCATTGGCTAATGATGGGTATCACTTCCATCCATCTATGGTGTTGCCTTGACACATATAAGCGACACAGCTTACTTATCTCCGGCATAATTCTTTCGGCAGGATTTCCCTCTGGATACCGTACAGAATTAAACACATGCCTTATTCCTAATCGTTCCATAGCAGTAGAAAATTCCATACTAGTAAATTGCGATCCATGGTCACTCAACAAAACTTCAGGTTTCCCCATGCTCGGAATAACTGTTTTCTCAAGTCTGTTTATCACGTACTTGGATGTAGCTTTCTGTATAGGGCATAGAGATACGTATTTCGAAAATACGTCAACTGTTACCAAAACGAACTGATTGCCTTTCGTCGAACGAGGAATCGGACCGAAAATGTCCGTCGCGAAAAGTTCTCTTGGCTTGCTGGGTAATATTGATCTAGGAACTTCTTTCATTAACTTAGATGAGTATTTACTTCGCTGACAACGGTCACAGGTCTTTATGACGTCGCGAATCGTTTGTCCCATTTGTCTCCAAACGAAAGTTTCTTGAGCGAGAGCCAAAGTTTTGTCTACACCTACATGAGCTGCAGTTCGGTGTATCATCCAAATAACTGGTTTGACAAGCTTGGGTGGGATCACTACTCTAAGTTTAGTATGATCCTGATCGATATATTGGCATATAACACCTCCCATAATATGATATTTTCTAGCCTCTATCTCAGTTCTTTGAAAATCTGGATCAGTGTTGTCCATCCTGCGTGTCAAAAAACGGTAAATTCTTCGCAAAGGTGCATATCTCCTCTGAGTTTGCGCTAACAACTTCAACTTTTCCAGAGTACCATTATCCTCTTGAATCAAATTTATATGGTTGACAATTACTTCCTCACAAGGGTTTCTGCTCAACACATCTGCTAACAGATTTAACTTCCCAGGTCTATGTACAACAGTTGGGTTAAATTGCTGTAAGAACAGAGCCCATCTGGTGATGCGGTCACTCGCTAAGTCTGTCTTCATAATAAATTGGAGGGCTTTATGATCTGCGATCACTGTTATGTCATGTCCAAACAACACCTTCTTCCACGTTTTAAGAGCATGAACCACTGCTAATGCCTCTAACTCAGTTGCATAGTAATTCTTCTCACAATTCCTAAGCTTGCGACTGGTGAAAGCTAAATACCTATGTTTCTTGTCATCATCCAACTGATATAGGATCCCACTAATACCTATTTTGGATGCGTCTGTCTCTACAAAAAATCTTCTTGTAAAATCAGGATAGTCAAGCTTGATATTTTGGATCAACATTTTTTTGGCCGCTAAAAACGCTTGATTGCATCTATCGTCCCATTTCCATCGATTTCCCTTCCTTAATAAATCCTGCAGAGGTGCCATCGTCTCAGTATATTCAGGACAATGTGTTGAAAAGAACTGACACAGGCCTAAAAACTGCCGTACCTCTTTAATCTTTCGTGGTGTTGGAAACTCTGAAATTGCCATGATCTTCTTTGGATTGGGCCTATAACCATCTCCATCGATTCTGTGTCAAAGAAATTCAATTTCTTCATGAAAGAACTGACATTTATTGAAATTCACCTTGAAGTTCGTTCTCCTAAGATCCTCAAAAAGCATTTGAAGGTGCCTGATATGTTCTTCCGCTGTCTCAGACGCTATAATCAGGTCATCAATATAGCTTACCACATGCTCCTTAACTGCATCTGACAAATTTTCATCTAGTGCTCGGATCATCACCGGACCACTGTTTTTCACTCCAAAAGGTAACCTATTGAATACATATGTTTTATGGTCAAACAAGAACCCTGTGTATTGTTTGCAGTCTTCTGCTAGCTCAACATGATAATATGAACTAGTCAGATCGATTGTCGAAAAGAAACTCTTTCCTCTGAATCTGCGTAACAATTCACGAATAACAGGTGGTCTGTCATGTTCAGGAAGAACTCTTTCATTAAGGGCTCTAGCATCTAGACATATCCTCAGCTTACCGTTAGGTTTCTTGACAACAGCTAAAGGATTCAAATAAGCAGTTGGCATTTTCTTAATTATTCCATCTTTCTCCATATCGCTTATCATTATGCTAACTTCCTCCTTCCATTTATCCGGAATGGGATATAAATTTTTATGGTATGGTTTGTCATCCATCAACTTGATGCTGTAGGTAAAATTTTCTATGAGACCTGGTTTGTCATTGAATATGTCCTCATATTCTGAAATTACTTGATCAAACTGCCCCTTAATTTCTGGATTTATTTTACTTGTCATGCCTGTTTTGTCTTCTATAGACCTTTCAACGCTGCATATAATCTCATCCAATATATCCTCTCTAAAGAATGTCATCTCTGATTCCTGATTTTCCATGACCCCTTCTTGAAAGTACATGCGCCTACTCTGCATATCTATGATCAGGCCACTCTCACTTAGGAAATCCACTCCTAGGATCATGTCAAAATGTAGTTGACCCACTACTAGGAACATCTGTTCAAAACTTCTGGTTCCAATCCCAACATCTAAAAGTACCTGACTTTTACATTTCATACTCCTGTCTGGGATCACCCCTTGAATTTTGCTAACAACAGTTGGCAACATTGTAATTTCTCCTAATAATTTCAATTCATCCAGGCAACCTATGGATATCAAGCTCACCATAGCCCCTGTGTCTACAAGTGTCTTTATTTCTTTTCCCATGACTTCCACACTAATAACTGGCAATTCATGTCTATTTTCCCGGTGTACTATGTCTTCCTCCTCGATTAAATCCTCGTCCTTGACCTGATACGTTTCCACGATGACGATCGATTCCCAATGATTTGCATTTTTCTCTGGAGTTAATTTGACGTGTTTTTTTTCCTTCGCCACTCGTGCTCGCTCGATTGACATCTCTCACTGTCTCCTCGAGTGGTGCACTAGGCTGTCTATCTTCTTGCCTCGACCTCTCATGTCCACGATTATCCCGTCTGTCGTTAGGATCGTTTCTTCGGCCATCCTGCCTGTCGTTCCCATTATACTGTTGACCTTGGCTCCAGTTATTTCTGCCCCGATATCTATTGTTATATCGATTCCTGTCTTGATACCTGGAATTCTGGTTATAATTCCTATATCGGCTATCTCTCGCTTCTTGATCGTATGGCCTCTCATATGGTCCTCTATATCGATCATTTCCTCGAGCGTTACGGATGTTTCCTCGATTCCCTTCGTTCCGTCGGTTTTCCCAGGAATCCCTTCTGTCCGTTTGAGCTGCATTGTCTACGACTACCGCATTCACTTCTTGCGTGTTCCTATTGTCGTTTCTGGTGCTCCTAGGCGTAACTTGTGCGCTTGTATAGTCCAATCGTCGTAAAATGTCGTCATAGTGTTCCAGTGTATTGGCTCCCGACGCTATCAGTGATCGCTGTACCTCAATCGGTAACTGTCTCGCTATAGCTTGCAAAAGCTCTTCTTCTGGCAATGGAGGAATAAGGAACTGTAATTTAGCCAGCTGTGACGTGAAATAGTTGGCATAATGCGTCGGATGTGACGTAGAATAGCGCTTTGAGTACATCTCCGCTCTTACGTTAAGTTGATCCTCGGCACTCCAAAATCTCCTCAAGAAAACTATGGCAAATTGTTCCATGTTCGCAAAATTGCTTCTGAACGCTCTAAACCAGGTAAGCGCAGATCCATCTAAGGCGCGTTCGACTATCCTTATCTCTCTTTCTTTGGCTACCCTATGTTCCGCCATGTAGTCTCGAATATCTCGCAGAAATTCGACTGGTGTGACTCCTGTATTTCCCGAAAACTTTCTCGGCTTGTCATCCAGGTTCCTAATAATGGTGACTGGACCTGAGTATCGTTCGCTTGGACCCAACGTACTCCTATTCGAACTTGGATTATCCTGAGGGGTTGAACTGGCCCTTTCGAATGTCACATTCGGTTGCATTTGACGGTCTTCTCCCATGCTCGCTTCTTGATTCGTCATACTGCGGTCTATCGCTGTTTGATTTATCAATGTTTCCCCTGATGTTATATTCTGACTGGTGAAACTGTTAAACATGGATTCTAGTTTAGTTATCCTGTCTTCTGCTAATTTCTCCACGGTCTTGACCTGCGACTTCAACTCATCTAACGATGTAACATCCTGCGTTTTGTTACTCTCGTCTAAGTCGTTTCTTAACTTGTCAATTTTTCCCTCGCACGTGTTCTTTACTGACGCGACTTGTTCCTTTAACAGATCAACATCTGTTCTAAATAGAGTTGAATCTATCTTCATCGCTTCCTTGTTTTCCGTAAACCTCGCTTCTAAGTTTGCCATACCTGCGATTAATTTTTCATCTAACCCTTCACGTTTCTCTTTTGCTTCGGCATCGACCTCACTATACCGTTCTTCCACGATTGCACCGACTCTATTTTTGAACAAAGCTAAGTTTTCATTAACCTTTTGCTCTATATCGTCGTCTATCTTCCTAATATCTTTCTGCAATTGATTTTCTAATGATTTTAAATTAGAATTGACCTCTCCCGAGACTTCCTCTTTAATGGTCCCAATTACTGTCTTTAAATCTTTAATCTCGTTACCTAGATTCGTTTCTAGACCTTTAATATTAGTCTCGAAAGATACTTCGGTAGACCAATCTTGAATTTTGCCTACATCTACCACTAAACCATCGATGTCGAATCTCAAATTCGATACATCTGATTTAATGTCTTTTTGTATGGACATAACGTCAGTTCTTAAAGTAAAAATATTTTCTTCTCCTCTACTTTCTAATTCAATAATATTTTTTCTTAATATTTGAACATTTTCCTCTCCTTTCATGTTTACTGCAATTATGTCTAATTGTAAAGTCTTCAGCATCTCATTATTCTTTAAAGTTAAGCTATTCTCTAATCTGGTTAACTTGTTTTCTAATTCAGTGTTAGTTTCTTCACTACGAGCTTGTAATTTCTCTTCCAATGACTTAAAGTTATCTTCACTAGCTTTTAAATGACTTTCAGTACTAGTCTGTAATCTAGTTTCTAATGACTTTAAATTATCTTCAGTACTAGTTTGCAATGATTTTAAATTTTCTTCATTACTAGTTTGTAATGCTTGTACATTCTCTTTACATTTAGCTTCTAATCTAGCTTCTGAATTATTAATTTGTTCTTTAACTTCCGTTTCCATCTTAGAAATAGTTTCTGCAATACCAGACATACCCGTCTGTAACTCTCCTAACACCTTCGCTAAATCTTCCGGCAACATAATTATATTTTCAATATAGGTTTTATATAGAGACGTTAGACAACAACACATCACAATGTCTCAATTCCTGCATTCACTTGGGTATAGGAAAAATGTCTTATAACTAACATGATATTATACTAATAGGATTAACATGAACACTGGATTGGGCACACAAGTACATTGTCTGACTAAGTTTAATACATTTTGTAACATACTTAAATGAACTTGAGATCAATCTCTCAGTAATCTAAATCTGATGTGATTCCATAGAATAAACAAAATCGAAAAGCCCCACTAGTTGGATAAAGCCAATTCTCCCTCTCTCTCTGTACCCGTTCGTCCTGGGGATGCGATGACCCATCTGCTATAACATCGCATTCCTGGAGTTCCAGGACAGAGCGGAATTAAATGAACCTCTAGTCAAATAAGGAATGTGTCGGAAATTCAGCTGAGTTCTCGAAAAAGCAGTGGGTATCACGAGACAAAGTATCTCTAGGGTCGTTACGGGCTTAAGTTTAATAAAAATAATGCAAATATAAATGGGCGCCATCAACTGAATTCCTAGCAAACCACTTCCTTTCCGGATAAGCCTTACTCAAGACAAGGAAAGAAAAAGGAAAATCACACCATCATCAGATCACAACTAAGATAAAAACAAATTTATTTTACTTTGATAGTCAGACAGACATTTTAAATATAACTCCTACCTAAGAGTATGGTCGAATGCCAAAGTTAAATTGTCATTGTCCAAAAATCGAACCATCTCTTTTCTAATCCAAAATTAATTTTATCCACATAACAAGAAAAATTTATAAAGTTCTCTTGGGTTCTCAGGATCACTGTAGCACTATGTCTTTCGTCACTGACATTTGTGAAACCTGAGACCTAATTTCTCTTTAATTTAACATCAATGTGGATTTAAAAAAGTTATTAATCTGTCTAAACATACACACATTATAATCACATATATTAAATATCACGTAATTTATGGTTTGCATGGCATAATTTGAATGTTGAACATGTTAGTCAAATGCTCCTAAACATCGAATAATTAATTTACACTATTTACATTGTCATTCATAATCTCTTATCTGTGAATTACAGAAAATTCATGACTCATTGGTCATCGTTATCGTCATCATCAAAATTAAATATTTCTCACATTAATTCTCACTTCACAATTCTACATATTCCTGTCAGAATCGTTAATTCATCATTTAAATTCTCAACTCACGTTGTAATTCCTTCAAATTATATCTCAATTAAATTTATTTAATTCCATATAAATTCATTAATCATCAGCTTCTTTAGTTAATTATCACCTTCTAATTCAGTTATTCATCATCATTACAATCGTCTATTAATTTATCTAAATCAGTTTATTTATCCAATCTTTAATTCATCCATTTATTTAATTCATTGATTTATTCCAAAATTTAATTTATCAAATTATTTAAATTTCAATCATCTGGTTATTTAATTTTCATTATTTCATCTAGTCATTCTGATTTTTATTTCATTAGGTCAGATCGTTAATATGCTTAAATCTCAGATTATTATTTCGTTAATTATTATTTTCAGAAAATCTTGTATTATCAACTTTATTTATTTGTTTAATTTCCTAACAAATTGTTTAATATGGTTTATAGAACGTTGTCTTACAGTTTTACCACTTCTCTCGTATTTAATTTATCATGCCAAAAAATATTATTGCCTCCACGACATCACGTTGGATCTAACTATCCACAACGACATTACATTTCTTCAATACTTCAAATATCACATTTGAATACAATAATTATTCCACAAAACTCCATAAATATTCAGCACATACAGCATGAATCTCAACAATTACGCCAGACTGGGTACGACGACCTCATGTCTGCCTCAAAATACATTATCAACGTTGCAACTATCACATGGCAACTTCCACAAAATGCCTATCACAAACTTCACTTAACCATGTTGCATGATCTACAAAAATATATAACTGGCTTCAAATTATCAACGCACACAATCTCCAATAACTGTAATTACTCTGATCACATCTCGACAACTTCTTAAACAATTGGAAAAATATTACTTCAGTAATTTAAGATCTGCTTTCAAATAGCATAAATTCTCTTACAATTTTCATACTTCACATCGCAGAAAAACACCAATGTGCTATAATCTCTTATCAAAATCTGCAATACTGATCTGCCTTAAAATAATTCTGACCATTAATGATTAATCTTACAAGATTCAATTACTTTAAATCCTTCTCAAAGGTATCAAACACAATTATAAAAATCATCAAAAGCATCAGCTATAACAGCTGTTAAACTGAAATTACTCTCAAAAGAGTATAGCAACAAAATATTGGATTGGCAAACAAGAATTACTAAATGCAATCCTGTTGACATTTATCGTTACTTTATTTAACAAAATTTCGACTGATATGTGACTAGTAGTTCCTTGTTTGATTCACTTACATCTCGTGTACATTCGGATGATAAAAATGAGTCCCTCAATGGCGAGTAAGATGTGTAACCACCGTACAGTCGTATAAATACGAAAGACCTCGCCCCATCGACTTGGATGATAGTTCCCTGAACGATGGGTAAGATGAGTAGCCACCATACAATCGTATAAATACGAAGGACCCCATCTCGTAGTCTATATGAGTGAATGTACCAGATAGGAATCAACAAGTTTCTAGTTGTCATATAAAAGCGATGTTCATTCACTAAAGTGAATAACTTCTTAATATCTCCAAACAATCCAATGGAAAAAAATCCCTACTGATGAATAATACACACTCGCTAGTATGCAATGAACTGACGAAGTAATTTTTGATAATCAATTGCAGATCACGAGTTCGAAATACTCGTTACACAAAAAAAACTATTCATGAAAAATATCCTAGCTGGAAAAATGTCTAAAAGACCAAACATCTGCTTAATAAAGCCAAACAACGGTGAGAATTTCGTATAATGATGCCTGCCATATCATATGGTCACTCCATATTCTAGCAAATTCGAAGTATATAAATTCAAACCATGTCTTAATAATCGTATCACTCCTATTAGAAAAATATACATGTGTGTCCAGTATTCATGAAAATAATCGTATCAGGTAGTTATGACTCTTACAGTACCTTTCATAATCAGCTGTAATTAAATTTCCAAGATCGTCGATTTTCCCTACATAAAGAATTTCTCGAAAGATCGGCGTGAATATCATTCCATCCATGAAATGACGATTGTATTCGAAATCCCAAGTGAATCAGCTGGTGGACTCCTCTCGTCAGGAATCGAATCCATCGCTCTGCGGTGCCATTTTGTCTCTATCAGTGTCTACTCGGACATGTTGAACCTCGGATTACTCATAGCGGATATTGTCCAACTCCTTCTCGAAAAAGTTCATGGAAACAGCGGACCCCCTACTCCTCTTCTAAGTTACGCCACTGTTCCGTTAAATGTTCAGTTTGAGTATTGCAAGTTCAATCTCAAATGACTGCTAAGTCTCACTTTCGTAAAATAAAATTTTACTTGAGAGTGTTCAAGATTACGAAACACCCTGTAGTTGTCTGTATTTGGTAATTCATGAAACTGCATAAGAAATAAATCTTATAAATGCACGATCTAATGTTCATCGGTGCCTATGCTAACAACATTCCGTTTACTTGAAATAGTTAAAGTGGCTTCGAATGCGTTATAGAAAAGCATAGTCATAAAGTTATTCAATAAAAGCTGTGTTCAAACTGCGTTGAAATGTAGCTTATAATAAAGTCTTCAACTACTTGCAGTGCGGTTCTAAAATATCCCGGCCGTCTGCGATTGCTTCCTCGGCCAGCCCGCCTGGATCAATGACCCGCTTGGCCTTCGCTGCTCGGTGATGCAGGAACTGTCGCCTACACTCTGCCACTGACAGTTTCTGTATGTTACGTGACCTTCACTGTGCGTCTCGCTTGCGCTATAGAGCTGCTCCTACCTGCTCGTCTGACTGAGCTCGACTGAACTTGCTGGCACTGTCTTCTTGCTTATGTGCTCGGCGCAGGCACGTGGTGTAGTCCCCCACCACTGTGCTCTCACGTCATGATCATAGTCTCGAACCCAGATCATCTCGGCTGTTCTGTTATAAAATAACTTAAGGGTTATCTGACTTCCATAAAATTATTTCCACATATAATGCATGTTATATATCCTCTTCTAAGATGTTTAATTACTATAATTCCATATATATCCTAAATAAAGCTTCACATCTCTATCCATAATTCCATCTTCTCACAGACGTCAGTGCCTCCTTGATTCTAGACCTCCTACGTCATCTTGACATTCTTCTTGACGCGATCGGTGCGCTATCTTTTCCTAATTCTTTCCAAAACCTCAACTACAGCTTAATGTCTGCTGGCGTAGCCGATAGCCTAAACTAGGTATCGGGTACACTACTGATATACAGGATGCAATTGATATAATGGAAGTCCGTTACACTGGTGATAGAAGAGACTATTCTACGCTTCCTTGGTAAAAAAAAAATGTCACCTATCGCTAAATTGAAAATTGATCATTAAAAAGTCAATGTTTTTAGGTATTTCAGAAACTCTTCACGCAGAAGGTGGGGTGGCAGGCTGGGGGAGACGAGGCGGGGCGAGGTGGGGCGACGCGCGGAGGGGAAGTTGTTACGTAATCGGAGCATTGACCTTACCGGTTGAGGGGTGCTATCAGCTGTCATGAAGATAACACTACCCGTCTCGTAAGAAAATTTGTATTGCTGTTGTTCTTCTTGTTGTTGTTGTCGTCGTCGTCGAAATCGCACGCAATGGCTAGGGACGTTAGGACCGGTAGTATTGTGTAGCCTACTTTGTAAGTGAGGAACTCATTGAATGAAGTTCATGTTAGTTATAAAATAACTTCGATAATCAGCCCTGGTGTGTCATTGGTGTTCGGCACGTTAGTGAAATACAGTGCGACAAAATTCCGATATCCCGTAATCTGTTCAAAACTAGCATTTAAGACGGGAGTAAAATATTAGATGTTTTGTTTGAGAGGCTTGGCGAATTTGTTCATTTAGCCCCATGTAGTTAGGTATGGGTAGAATTTGCCTGATAATCTGTGTTTTTGTGGTTTCTGTAGTAATGTGGGTATTTGTAATGCAGGTGAGGATTGGGAAGAAGACGGTCGTGGCCTTAAGTTAGGAACCATCCCAGTATTGCCTGGGGTAGAAGTGGGAAACCATGGAATCTACTTCCAAGATTAAATAATAGTACGGCACCACATGTGCGTAATAATAGTAATAATAATAACAATAAGGCAAATATAGCGAGTTGGTCGGCCCTATCAAAAGACAATGGCATGTAGAACGGATAAAGACCATACCAGTCATTGTCTCAAGTACGGGGGTGATCCCAAGTACCTTGCTCCAAGGCCTTAAACACTGGATCTGGATACTCAACTGTACAAACTAATGCAGAAGGCAGTAGTTCGCTCAACAACCCGAATCGTCTGGAAGTTCATGGGTAGCGATTTCGACTTTCCAGCTTATAAGTGTCTGTTTCAGTAACTATACTGTGCTTCCCTGAATCCCGTATAGTTATGTTGTGATGTAACAACAATAATAACAATAATTAAATGATACCGAGGCTGTGTAGCTCAGGTAGTAGAGTGCTATCCTTCTTCAGGGTTCGAACTAGGCTCAGTCATGAAGGTGAACAAATACGACAGCCTTATGCCGATGAATGTAATGGCTCGTATATGAAATTCTGTGAACACAACATTCTGGAATCTCGACATCCCCGAAAAAAATAAAAATAGTGTTTCTAACAACATATTATTCCTATTAAACTATTAAACAAATTATTAGAGATTAGGCCTGTATCTTTACTGAAGGTAAGTAGGGTGCCATTTGTTTCGGACGTTCAGTAAATAACTATTTTTGGTAACAATGATAATAGAAGAGACTTGCAAGCTTGTTGTGATGGTTGTTGTTAATTTATTTTGGGAGCTTTGGACATTTGCTTAACAGCCCCGTGTAATTGGGTGAGTGTTAGATTTGACTGATTAACTGTATTTCTGTGGTGACTGTAGTAGTATGTGTAGCTGTAGTTATTAGGGTCATGAATGAGTTGGTGCCCCGGGACTCCAAGTACCATACTATCCCGGCATGTCCTTTGAAAGCGCGTGGAAGAAACCGGGGAAATCCAAACTCAGGATAGCCACTGTCGGTGCGGAGTTTGAACCTCCAATCACTGGACTTGCTGCGATCATGGTGCACGATTAAATGCGCATGCTTACATCGCGGAGGTGGGAAAGAAAGCAGCCGTGGTTTTATGAAGGGACATCCCAACTTTGGCCTCGAGGGATGCCACGGGAAATCATCTTGTGGCTGCCGATGGTGGGAAGTAAGGAAGCTTGTGGTTTTACATGACCGTAAATATCGTGATCATTAGCTACTGGACCTCCTTTTTATATGGAATCCGAACCACTGGACCTGGCATTTCACTGCAAAAATCTCTCATGCATTGACCTGGAATCAAAACCGATCCGCCGTCGTGAGAGGCCAACAGCTGTACGCTGCGCCATCACGCCCCGACTTGCATTTTGGCCGGTAATGGTAAGCTGTCCCAACACTATCACCACTTGTTGTTGATGATGATAAAAATCATAATAATAATACTAATAATAATAGTCTAATAATAATACTATATTTTTTTAGGGGAAGAAATGCATTTACGCACAGAGTGTCGGGCTCCTGCTCCTGAGTAGCAGACTACCGACTAAAACTCCCCCGTTACTTCTGAACACTAGCCTGGAACCGTTTATCACATTACTTCAGGCTAGAGTCATTTTATATTTGCCTGTAGGGCACTCTTCCGTAATGAATCATTTTCAGTGGCGATCCAGATCCGTCTTCTTTGTTCGGAGGATATCTTCAACAAAGCTTGCTACCAGTTTCCAGTTTTCCTCATTTTGTAGCATCACTGCAACAATATTGTCCGGGGATATTTCTACATCAATGTGATCTTGAAGAGACTGCCTATTTTGGACCCACCGTCCACAAGAGAAGAAGGTGTGATTAGCATTATCTAATTCGTTGATACAGTAGATGCAATCTGATGAATCCACCTTTCCCATCTTCTTAAGATAGGAACAGAAGTACCCATGGCCAGTCAAGAACTGAGTGAGATAGTAACCAACCTCACCATGTTTCCTCTCTGTCCAAACCTGCACCTTAGTCCATTGGCTTTGATCTCCTTGCTCCCATTTGATCTGCCAATTTTAAAAGGTTTGTACTCTTGCCGATCGTCTTGCATTTTGTAAACCCATATCAGATTTCCTCAAGTAAATGTTCTTGCGTTCTTTCGCAAGAAAAAAAATCGGAATAATCCCGGCAATAACGAGAACTGCTTCCTCAGAGACCGTGGGATATGCAGATGTCACGCGCAAAGCACCCCGCCTCTGCACTTGCGCCAGTGACTTCCTATAAATTTCCTTATCCAGGGCATCCGTCCATATTTCCGCTCCATGCAGCAGAACTGAATGGATGGCTGTCATCAATAGTCTTCTCTTACTAGATTTTGGCCCACCAACATTGGCCATGAGCCGACTGAGGGACATTACTCCTCTGGCTGCCTTATCTGCAGTCCGTCTAATCTGTTCTCCAAAATTCATTTTACTGTCGATCATGATGCCCTGGTATTTTGCTGCTGGCAGCGTCTCTACTTGAATTTGACCTACCTGTATTGGAAGTATTGTCTGAATTCTCTTCTTTGTTAGGATGACAATTTCCGTCTTACTAAGTGCCAGAGACAGACCATGTTCCTCCATCCATCTATTGATTTTGCGCATTACCATATTGAGCCGCAACTGTGCCTGCTCGACACTTCTTCCTGCTACAAGAGCAGCAACATCATCTTCATATCCTACTAGAATAGTTTCTTCAGGCATTTCAAGCCTCAACAAGCTGTCGTATGTAACATTCCAGAGATCAGGTCCTAGAATCGAACCCTGGGCAGTCCCAGCCGTGACTTGTACTCTACGGATCCCTTCTGTAGTATCGTAGAGCAGAGCACGATCCTTTAAGTAAGAGTCTAAGCTCCGAAGGAGATACCTTGGAACATGGAATGAAAATTCTAGAGCATCCATGATATCTGTCCATTTGACAGAGTTGAAAGCGTTTTTAACATCCAGTGTATCAAAGAGAATCACCCAGCGAGAGTAATGATTATAACTCTCCGCTCTTCGTACTTTATCGGCGACTTCCTGCACTGCATCCAGTGTCGACCGGCCTACCCTGAATCCAAATTGTCTTGGTGATAAATCGCCGGCTGCGATTATTGCTTCAAGGAATCTCCGTCTTATGAGTTTCTCAAATAGTTTGCCTGCTGTGTCAAGCATACCAAGTGGGCGGTACGATGATGGTAACTCAGGGTCACCCATGCCCTTACTAATGAGCACTAAGCGACAGATCTTCCAGCGAAAGTTAAAGTTTCCTGCTTTCAAGCGCACATTGAACATTCTTAACGATAACAACATATCTTGATCAACTATTATTTTCAGAACCTCATTAGGAATCCCATCCGGCCCCGGAGCCTTGTTTTTCCGTAAAGAATGCGTTGCAACCTGAAGTTCATCTTCAGTAAACAGTGGGAAATCTAGATCACTTTCAAAATTCCTCTCAGGTCTTGTGGGATGAGTTGGAAAAAGGGTTTGAACAATGGTGTTCATAACATCATCCTCCATGATGCACGATGTTCCATGACTTCCAAGTTTCTGTGTTACAATTTTGTAACCCAAACCCCATGGATCAGTGTCGATATCTTCCTGAAGCTTTCTCCAACTCTGAACCTTGCTCGTAGTTATGGCTTTCCGAAGTAGCTTCTTTGCTGCTTTATGCTCCGCTGATTTTTCATTAGCTTCTTCCCGATTTCTTGCTCTCTGGGCAAGACGGCGAAGCCTGAGGCAGTTCTTCCTTAATTCTGCTATCTCTCTGGTCCACCAGTATACAGGGCTCTTTCGGTGACGTGGTACTGAGGAGGGCATCGAAACATTACAAGCTGACGTAATAATTTTCATGGTTGCAGATACCAGATCCTCAACTTCAAACTCTCTCCGTGCGTCAGCACTTCGAATCTGTTCTTCACCCTTCCCAATGATATCTTTGAACTTGTCCATGCTAATCCTATTTACATTCCACCGTTGACATTTTTGGGGAGGTACTTCCCGTCCCTGAACATTTGATTCAAAGTCAAAGGCGATGAATTGATGATCGCTAGCACAATAATCTTCCAACACTTTCCATCTCTTAATGAATGGCACAATTACTTCTGATGCCAGGGAGACATCCGGAATTTTTCCTTCACATCCTGGACGTCGGAAAGTTGGAACTGTACCAATATTTAATATTAGAAGGACTATCCTGGATGCCATCTCTAGAATGTACTTACCCCGGGAATCTGTACTTGGCATACCCCATTCCACTGCTTTGGCGTTTAAGTCTCCAGCCACTATGACACTATCTGTGGCGTTTAGAATTGCATCTTCCAAAGAATTTACTTTGCGGCGGAAGTGCTCAATTGCCTCATTAGGAGTTAGGTAAACACTAAAATAGGTGACCCTTCTGGTCATCACATAACATAACCATCAGAACTTCCATGATCCTTTGTAATAACTTTCCTAGAATCCAGCACCCAGATTGCAGAAGTGCCAAGTGTGTCACTGAACCAAAGAGATGACTCTTTATCTTTATACTGTTCGCTGATTAGCAAGAGATCGCTTTGCTTCTCTGTGACTAGCTGATATAGCAGATATAGCAGGCTGCCTTACTTCTATGTAGATTAGCTTGAAGTATACGAATCATTTGAACCTCAGTGCCTTTTCTTTGTCCAAAGCTTCTCTGAAGACCTTACACTGGCCAGATCCCATAGCATGTGCTAAATCTTTGATAAAACCTCGTTCTTCACAAAGAACACATTTCTTTGAGGCCGTACATCCTCTAGCTTTGTGACGTGTCCCACCGCAATTGTAGCAAAGTTTACTTCTATCTGTGCCTTTGCAGTTGCTAGCAACATGTACATAGTCCAGACATCTATAACAATGAGATACCATGATCCTCCGTCTAATCCTGCAATTGACCCCCATATGATCTTGCATCAAGAGCATATCTGCATCTCTACTTGTTAATGTGACAACAGCCATCTTCACTTCCCTCGTATTCGTCCTCGTCACCAGTACCTTAGTATCTGGAGAGAGCTCTGGGATAGTTGTCTGGATAGCTTCCATGACCTCTCCGGAAGTAGTAAGAGCATCAAGGTCTCTGATTTCAACAGTTGCCTTCGCTTCAAGCCTACGAACTGTAGCATTGGACCCCAGAACATTTCGCAGAGAATTACCAAAAGCTGCTTTATCCCTGGAACTTGCTCCCAACTCGACAAGGACGTCTCCCGCTTTAGTTTGTCGAATGGACCGGACTTCAGTTCCTGTATCATTAGGGTTTCATTTTTGGCGAATCTCCTTGAGAATATCGGCATATGGTTTACCATCAGCTGGTCTGATCAGTAAGGCTGCTCGCCTTGGCCTACAAGGTCTCTTCTGTCTGTTTGGGGTTGCTTGGTGGGTAGATATGTCAACTTTATCAGCAAAATCCTCTTGCATATTCTGAGCGTTTTCTCTAACCTTTACCAATCTTCTGTCTCTCCTCGATGTAACAGGAGTCCATATTTCTGACGACTCTGTCTCATTCTTCTTATCCCCCTCCTGAGCAGCTACAGTTCCCGAAGTAACTTCGTTCCAGCTGTTAGAATTGAGGGTCATGTCCTTCAGTAGGTCATTCACTACAACCTTGTGAGCTTCGTCTTGTGCCGCATGTGAAGTACGATCACAATAGGCTATAGAATCAATGGCCTCTTCTAGTTCCACTATGCCATTCTTCATATCTTTGGATATATTACGCTGCCTGTCAGTTGCAAGCTTCATCTTATTGAGAATGTTTCGACACCGTTGCAAAAGATCTTCCATACTCGGTCGAAGATTCCCAATGCTCTCTTGTTTTGACTGGTCCTCAATAACAGAAACTCTCTCCAAGCGCTCCGCTTTGGTAAGTCACTTCACAATACAATAATAATAATTTAAATGTTTTTGCGCACATGTAACACTTCAGCCTTATTTCGTCTGTATGAGGTACCTAGTTCATTTTCCTGACTGAAAGTCTTTACACATTGCTAGCATGTGCCTTTGCTCGCTCTGTGTGGTGTTAAATGTTTGTGCGCACCTGCCACACTTGAGCCTTGTGTTGCCTGTATGAACTACCCAGAGTTTACTCATTCGGTGGGCGATCCGTGACCCTGCTAACATAACCTCACTTATCGGGCTAGCACGCCAATGGATTTGTCATGAGACTTTTTAACTATGTACCCTGGTATATGTTTGTAATTGATTACTACTTTCGTAGTACGCCTCTTTCTGTAACATTTCCACTTCATTTCAGCTTACCTCCTAGGCTTAGCGTCTTTCTAATTCACTTAGTATATAGGATACACTCCGCACTGAACACTCCCGCGGCCACTCATAATAATAATAATCAATAATAATAATAATAATAATAATAATAATAATAATAATAATAATAATAATAATAATAATAATAATAATAATAATAATATAATAATAACTACTCTTAAGTCAGGAAGAGACTCAAAATCAGGTGCGCAGTGATTTGGATAGATTCAATGCCTGGTTGTCCAAGCCACTGCACGGAAGACATCCCAATGAAGTCATCCAAACTCACGTCGACAAGCTAGCGTCGAACTTTTGGTTGATTTCTGGGCAGATGTTTCCTGAAACAGAAGGCTTTATGACGGCTATTCAGGACCAGGTTGTCCCCACGTGGAACTACCTAAAGTACATTATCAAGGTTGCATCTGTGCAAGATGACCATTGCAGATACGGTTGCTTAACATCGGAGACGGTTCAGCATATTATATCAGGTTGTCGCCATTTTGCAGGGACAGAATATAGGAAGAGACATGATTTTGTTGCCAAGATTGTTCATCAAGAACTGGCTATAGGCTACACCTTCAACTGCTGAGCCAAGAGAAAGTGCCGTACTATAAATATGCTCCTGACAGTGTACTGGAAAATGACAGGTTTACGTTGTACTGGGATCGTACTGTGTTGACAGACCAGTCAGCTGTGCACAACAGACCTGATCTGGTTCTTGTTGACAAATGCATGAAGCACACTACCTTCATAGATGTGGCAATCCCAAACAGTGGCAACATGCTAACAAAGCATGTTGAAAAGCTGTCAAAATACACAGAGCTTTCAGGACTGTTAAGAAAGCAATGGCACATGGCACAAGTCAGGACAGTTCCTATTATCATCTCCAGCACTGGCGTGATTCTCAACAACTTAAAGGAATCGCTCACTGAGTTGAAATTAGACCCTGGCCTTTTGAAACTGATGCAGAAAAGTGTCATACTATCTACGTGTCGCGTAGTAAGGCTGTTATTGGGCAATCAGGCCTGAAGGAGTGGGGGAAAAGCGTAAAGCAACTAGCTTACTGAATGCAGTCACCAAGAATTTGCTCCTTATGATATATACGGTATCTGGGATTGTAAATATTTTCTTTCCAGCAAATATGCTGAGAATGTGTAAGCGCATGCGCAAAATAAAAAATTATAATAATGATAAGAGTCAGCATGTGTAGCTAAGGTGGTAGAGTGCTAACCATCCCGAGGGTGCGATCTACGTTCAGTCATGTAGTAAATGAATGTGATCTAATACGATCATGTCCATGGATTTCATGGCACATACAAGAAATCCTTCGTACATAAAAGTCTGGCAACTCGACATGCCAAAAAAAACATATAAGAAGTCAGTGTGTCTAAAAGTATATTAATACTATTATTAGTAGGTCTAGTAGTAGCCTACTATAATAATAATAATAATAATAATAATAATAATAATAGACTAATAATATTTTTATTACAGTTGTTGCACTGTCTTCACACAAAGATATACCAACAGTTCCTAAAATTAATTTACCAAATCTTTAGGATTTCCATTTTCTATGCAGAGGCCATGAGGCTGGCAAAATCCTAAACAGATCCACCATCACTAGTCCTGTAGCCACTCCCCATGAAGGTGTGAATCAGCTGTTCATAGGCTCGGTTTGTGTATTTCAATGCCATTGGCAGACCAGGCGAGTAGGTCACTCGACTTCAGACTCTTGTCAACATTCCTCAGCGTAGGAGGGGAGGGCGACGGGGATAATTCAGCTGTGCTGCTGAGGGGAACGCAGCCTAAGCCCTTTTCCAAGATATTGACCGACGATTTTTGTGATTTAATTCCAACTACACTAATTAAGATACGACTAAATTTCATGAAGATATTCGCTTAGAATAGTCTCTTCTATCACCAGTGTAATGGACTTCCATCATACCAAATACACCCTGTATAATTATGGCTACGGTACTATTTAATACAATATAAATGGCACGCATGCCACTTCTTATAAGATGGATTCTTCTAACTCGTTACGAAATGATCCGATATTTGTAATGCTTGGTATTGTGGACCACTAGCACGAGTACATTCCTTTCACACATGTACTTATTACATGAATTCACCTAACTTGTCACTGATTGATCAGAACACTTTAATGATGGTATGGAGAACCACATAGGGAACTACTGCTATAAGCTCAGTCTACAAACGCACACTGTAGGTGAATTGCTTCATTTCCACAAATTACAGAAGGAGCACATATCAATTCTTGATATATGATTTCCTCAAACTCATCACAGAATGATACGGGCGTTCTCTTAGAAACTTGGTACGATTCACTACTACTATAGGCTAAACCTATCTTTGTAATATTTTGATAAAATATGGATTGCATGCGTGCCAATACATTACATATGAATTATCCCAACTCCTCAATATATTATCCGATATATATGAAATCTAAACCTATAGGGGCGTACATTTACTGTTTCCTTTTTACACACTATAGATGCGCATGTGTAAATTTCGCGCACATGAATTCACTTAAATCGTCGTCGAAAGATCCGATCATAATCTGCCATAGTGGACGATAAGAACTCCCTAATCATGCATATACAGGGTGTATTTGATATGATGGAAGTCCATTACACTGGTGATAGTAGCAACTATTCTAAGTACATGAAAATGAAAATCCACAGCCTGTTTCCAGTCTCCGACCGGGTCAGGAATGGAATGAATGAAGCCCCCATCTAGCGGCGAGGATATGGACTGTGCCGGCTGCCGAGGCCTGACGCACTCCTCTGGGGCAATGATTAAATGAATGACAGATGAAATGAAATGATAGTGGAGAGTGTTGCTGGAATGAAATTTTGACAGGGAAAACCGAAGTACCCGGAGAAAAACCTGTCTGCCTCCGTTTTGTCCAGCACAGATCTCACATGGAGTGACCGGGATTTGAACCACGGACCCAGCGGTGAGAGGCCGACGTGCTTCCGCCTAAGCCACGGAGGCTTTATTCTAAGCACATATCTTCATGAAATTTAGTCGTGTCTTAATTAGTGTAGGTGGAATTAAATCACAAAAATCGTCGGTAAATGTCTTGGAAAAGAGTCTTAGGCTGCCTTCCCCTCAGTAGCCCAGCTGACTTCTCCCCGTCGCCCTCCCCTCCTACGCTGAGGAATGTTGACAAAGAGTCTGAAGTCGAGTGACCTACTCGCCTTGTCTGCCAATGGCATTGAAATACACAAACCGACCCTATGAACAGCTGATTCACACCTTCATGGGGAGTGGCTATATGACTAGTGATGGTGGATCTGTTTAGGATTTTGCCAGCCTCATGGACTATGCATAGAAAATAGAAATCCTAAAGATTTGGGTAATTAATTTAAGGAACTGTTGGTCTATCTCTGTGTGAAGATAGTGCAACAACTGTAATAAAAATATTAATAATACTAATAATAGTAATAATAGGCTTTTAGACCCACTAACTTCTTTTATGTTTCTTTTTGGAATGTCGAGTTGCCAGACTTTAATGTACGTAGGATTTCTTGTATGTGCCATGAAATCCATGGACATGATCGTATTAGATCCCATTCATTTACTACATGACTGAACGTAGATCGCACCCTCGGGAAGGTTAGCACTCTACCACCAGAACTACACATGCTGACTATTATTATTAGACTCTTATTAATATTATTATTAGCCTATTCTTCTTCTTCTTCTTCCTCTTCTGCTTTTACGGCCTCATTGGACCACTTCAGTCAATCATTTCTTGGTCCTCTTCTTCAGTAAGTTTCCTTTCTGAGTCGCCCAGTAGCTCTTCATTCGCTCTGATCTTCTCAGGCGTTCCTCATATGTAAATACCCTTTTTACTGTATTACGGTTGTCTATTTTAGCCTGAAATCTTATTTTTATATCTCTCAGTTTTTTTAATTTTATTATTATTATTATTATTATTATTATTATTATATTTAATAACACTGTATTATAACACGGTGGGTGAGTGGTTATAGTGTCGGACTACCAACCCCAAGATTGCAGGTTCGCTCCTGACCATGGTAAGTGATTTTTGAAAGGCGACAAAAATCACGACACTCATGTCATACGTTGTTGGCATGTTAAGAACCCATTTGAATTCAGTAGGCCGTATTCAATGGCAAAATTAATCTCGGGATTTTCCGCCAACACAAAGTTCCTCCATTCTCTACTTGAAAGCGCTGTAATGCCAAAGAGTTTAGATATCTAACCTCCTTGACTTTCATAGCGTTCAAGGGAACCACGAAATTCGACATGCAACTACCCTCTGGGTGTCAATTAACAAATCTTGCACCCGGCATCCGAGGCCATACGATATTATGATATTATTATTATAACAATGTATTTGTATTTTATTTTCATTTTCGTGTATTTTCATATGTATGTACATTGTTGATTGACTAAATCAACACCCCCCTCTCCAGTTTATGGCCACCCCAGGGCTGGAGATGAGATGAGACAATTCACAATATGAACATGTGGGTACCGTACTAGTAGGCAATCTTGGAAGTAGTTTTCCATGGGTTCCCACTTCTAACCCAGGCAAATGCCGGGATTGTTCCTAACTTAAGGCCACGGCCGCCTTCTTCTCAATAACCATAACCGCTGGTAGTGCAGCCCATGAAGGGCCTAGGCCTACCAAGTGACCGCTGTCCTGCCATTTGGCCTGCAGATATTAGGGTGACGCATGGTCAGTGCATCGGGTCCCCTCGGCCATTAATCTTGATTTTCCTGACTCGGGCACTGCCTCACTGTCAGACAGCTGCTCGATTGCCCTCACGAGGCTTAGTGCACCACGTTCCAGCCCTCACGTTAGTTTCTAATATCCCTGATGGAGCCGGGAATCGACCCCAGGGCCTCCGAATGAGTGGCAGTTGCACTGCCCCAACACCACAGGGCCGGCGCCTCCTTCCGAATCCTCACCTGAATTACAAATACCCACATTACTACAAGGCCTCCGTGGCTTAGGCGGCAGCACGCCGGCCTTTCACCGCTGGGTCCGTGGTTCAAATCCCGGTCACTCCATGTGAGATCTGTGCTGGACAAAACGGAGGCAGACAGGTTTTTCTCCGAGTACTCCGGTTTTCCCTGTCAAAATTTCATTCCAGCAACACTCTCCACTATCATTTCATTTCATCTGTCATTCATTTAATCATTGCCCCAGAAGAGTGCGTCAGGCCTCGGCAGCCGGCACAGTTCATATCCTCGCCGCTAGATGGGGGCTTCATTCATTCCATTCCTGACCCGGTCGGAGACTGGAAGCAGGCTGTGGATTTTCATTTCACATTACTACAGAAACCACAAAAACACAGGTTATCACACAAATTCTACCCACACCCAGCTACATGGGGCTAAATGACCAAAATCGCCAAGCCTCTCAAACAAAACATCAAGTATTTTACTTCCGTTTTAAACGCCTAGTTCTGAACAGACTACGGGATGTCGGAATTTTGTCACACTGCATTTCATTAAGTGAATGTTTTTAGTATTTTCAGAAACTAGTCAACAGAAGGTCCGACACGGACTCCAATGATTCACCAGGGCTGAGTATCGAAATTATTTTATACATGAACATCATCAATGAATTCCACACTTACAAAGTAGGCTACACAATACTACCGGTCCTAACGTCCCAAGCCATTGCGTGCGTTGTCAACAACAACAAGAAGAACAACGGCAATGCACATTTTCTTACGAGACGGTAGCGCTTATCCTCATAACAGCTGATAGCCTACCACCCCTCAAGTCAACCGGTAAGGTCAATGCTCCGATTACGTAACAACCTCCCCTTCGCGCGTCGTTACAACTGGCTCCGCCTCGTTTCCCCCAGCCTGCCGCACCACTTTCTGCCTGATTAGTTTCTGAAATAACTAAAAACATTGACTTTTTAATCATTAATTATCAATTTCAAGATAGGTGACAAATTTTTTACCTAGGAAGCTTAGAATAGTCTCATCTATCACCAGTGTAACGGACTTCCATCATATCAAATGCACCCTGTATATACAGGGTGTAACTAAATATGTGGGAGAGCTTCAGGGATTCAATAGAGGACCTGACATCAAGCAAAACATGTCCTGTAAACATATGGTGTATGTGCGCAGTGTAACGCAAATGAAGCACGGTGTTTGTTTGCAGAACACTTTCCTAAAAGACGTTTAAGTAACACCAAGACCTTCAAAGGATACATGCGCGTCTTTGCGAAACAGGCTCGTTAAGCCGACGTGTTGCTGATAATTGACGACCTAGGAGCACAAGAACACCTGACACAGAAGAAAGAGTTCTCAACAATATTGAGGAAAATAACAGGAGCTGCACCAGGAAAATAATGGCAAATGACCACGAAAGCAAATACACCATATGCTTACAGGACATGTGTCGCTTGTTGTCAGGTCCTCTATCGAATTCCTGGCGCTTCCCCACATATTTAGTTACACCCTGTATAGCCTAAAGACATTGTTTCCCCTTAACGAAGTGTAACTATTATAAGTACATGTAATTTCCTCAAAAATGAATTCCTCTAACTTGTCACGGAATGATCCGGTCACAATAAAAATTGGTATGATTGACAAATGTCATGAGTTAAAAATTTAATTGTACGCATGGCCACCATTTTGAACGTATAATATTAATGCACTTGCTTTTTCAGTAGAGTAAAGTTTCTATACTGTACTAACTTTATGTTAAGTTTGGAAATTGTAAATTTAGACATCAAGTATATTTTATAGGCCTACAAAGCCTAAATATTCAGTGTGATTCATGCATTTGAGGTCTCGCATAATAGACTCTTCAGTCACCACTCTCCTTTTTAATTGCTCTATTACATCTTCATTTATCGATTTTAATGTTTCAATAGTACGTAGTCTTGAAAGTATACAGTTGAGGCACACGCACCTTCATGAGAGTAACTATCTTATACAATACTACTTTTCTGCAAGTTTTCAAAATTCTAATTTTGTCAGTTGGTGAAAGTGTAATTTTTATACTTTATATATTCAAGATGGTGGATGCGCAAGAGTTTCAATATGATTACGTTCTATCTCGGTAATTATGTTCGTCATACGAAACTTCTGAATTCCAATTTTTGTGAGAAATATTTACTGTACGGCAGACTTATTGAAATTGATTCTCCTAGATGCGTCTCTAAAAAACAGAGTAATTAAAAGGGACGTAACACCAATAACAGTATTAGATTTTCCGAGAACTCTTTAATAAAGGCGCCCAGCTCATCTCATATAATAGTAATTGGGACTTGAATTTATTGGGGCTCTGAAGTTTGGTTTAGCCATTATACAATTTAGTTCATGGAAATTCAGATAGTCGTCATTTTGTTTTCCCTAAGATGGTGACAATAGATAAAGTGTGGTATAAATGTACGGGAGTTGGGCTACATCTGTGGGAAATTTTATCTATTTCGGTTGAGGAGTTTAGGTATTGGAAAGGAGATTTAAACACAACGGACACACAGAATGATAGATATACATACACAGACCTCAATTAACCTCATAAACCTACATCATTTTTATAGTTTATAGCTGAAAGTGGCCCCGGGTTCGATCTCCGGGTCCGTCAGGGATGTTAGAAAATGACGTGAGGGTTGGAACGGTGTGCACTCAGCCTCGTGAGGACAATTGAGTAGCTATCTGACAGTGAGGCAGTGCCCCGATCACGAAAACCAAGACTAACGGCCGAGGGTATCCGAAGGACTGATCACGCGTCACCCCAATGTCTGCAGGCCTAATAGCTGGGCAGCGGTCGCTTGGTAGGTCTAGGGTTTTCACGGGCTGTAGTGCCAGGGGTTATAGCAGAAAGTCATTGTAGGCTACATTCCATTGACTGATCGACCCCTAACACTCACGATCGTAGCTAATATGGTCCCGTTGTATCTGTAGGGTAGAAGCATGCACACAGTGATAAGTTAGGTGTGGCGCATCACAATGGGCGATGTGGACTATATTGCCTCCTGCTATGGTGCTCGCATAATCAGGTGATCAGGGCTGGTCAGGTAGCGACCCCTGCCGGTAGACAAATGATAAGACAAGCTGGTTGCTGATGTAGACCAGCATGATGCACGTCCAAATGACATAATGAGCTCGAGTTAGCAGACTGGGGCAGTGGGTGTATCTTCTGTCTTGAGATCTCAACCACTGGACCGCGGCCCTGGGATTAACTGTGGTGGTTGTTGTTACTTTATTAGGCGGAGCATTGACGTTATTTTCCACTAATCATAAGAATGACAATGAAAATGATCACTACTACTACCACCACTAACTGCCAAGCTTTCAAATTAAAACGCTACCGTTCACGGCACATGTCACTGAGTAAACCTCTACCTCTTCCGGGATGACCTAGTGAGTGACCAGGGCGTACAGACGGTTCCTAAAGTCATGTCACTACACATAGACTACTACAGATTCAACACTACAGGTACACATACGCGACATGCTCAACTTACCAGAAGGTGCTGGAAGTTACATCCTCTGTTATACTGAACAAACCACTCAACGCTTAAACACAATCTGAAAAACATGTGAGTTCGTCTATCTTTTCTTGTGTCAAGATAGTACCCCTACGTCTGTGATATTCTTTTTATCTAACACTGAACCAGTACATTCGAATTTCCTTCTCAATCTTTGGTTTGCACTTCTTGAGGTTGGGTTAGCTTCAGGAAATATTTTAATAAATTCTCTTCGAGCTCATCAAGTTGGTATTGTGATTATCATGGATTTTAAAGTAATATAGGAGAGCTTTCTTTATTGTCATTTATCAAAATAAAACAATATTAAGTTGATTGCTGCAATAATTTGGGAGATACCAAATATGAGCGATATATTTCATGCGGGCGCCACGATGGATTGGTGACTGACATTGAAATTTGAAGGATACAGTTGGAGTTGGATGGAAAAGTATTCCATTACCAAGCTTATTTGTAATCGTTCTAGACTATCACAATTTATTGGAGATACACACACACGTAAACACGGACTAAATCACATTACACAAGCCTATATATAGGTCTATTTCATATCATGAAATTAGGCCAAAATTACTATCACCTGCAACTTAGACTTTCTCTAAATATGCTGGTACCGGTAATGGACCTGAAAGAAGTTGTAATATTGGTTGGTAGGACAAATACTACTCTTTCCTACTCGTAAATTTAAAATGTTTTGGTTTGAGTTTTCAGTTTTTCGACTGGTTTGATGCAGTGCTCCATGCTTTCCTGTCCTGAGCTAATCGTTACGTCTCTACATAGCTACCACATCCTACATCCGAGGAAATCTGTTTAACATATTCTTACCTTGGTCTACCCCACAGTTCTTATCCTCGATCCTTCCTTCTATAACTAAGTTTGGTATTCCTGGGTGTCGTAGTATTGTCCTACCAACCTATCTTTTCTCTTCATTAGCAGTCGCCAGAAACATCTCTCCTCTCGCACTCGTCGTTAATACCCCTTCATTCGAAACCCTATCTACTCATCTGATCTTCATCATTCTCCTGTAACACCACATTTCAAACGCTTCAATTTTCCTCTATTCTGCTACTCCAACAGCCCATGTTTCACTTCCATAGAGTACCACGCTCCAGACAAAGGCCTTCAAATATTACTTCCTAATACCTAAATCTATATTCAATGTCAACAGATTCTTTTTCTGTGGAAATGTTTTCCTTGCCGGTGCTAACCTACTTTTATACCCTCTTTGCTTCGTCCATCACTGGTTAATTTGCTTCCTAAGTAATAGAGGTCACCTACATCCTTTAGTTTTTCACCTGCCAATTCGATATCCATCGGGGTTTCTGATTTCTTTCGATTGCATCCCAATATTTTTGTTTTACATTTATTGATTTTCATCATGAAATTGTCCCTCAAGACAGACTCCATACCATTTAAAAACTCATTCAAATCCTCTGGTGTGTCGGCTAAGATGACGATGTCATCAACAAATCTCAAGTTGAAATTATTTCTCCTTGAATCTTTGCTCCTACTTTGAAGTTTTCTCCAATTTCCTTCATTTAAATTAAGGGCATTTAAATTATGTTAATCCCCTAAATTATAGGGCAAGTCACATGTGCGGCTTCTAAGATATATCAATAGTAAAGTAAAAAATTCAGTGCCAGAAGATCAACATCTTAATAGTATTTAACTCATATGTTTACATCAAACAGTCCAATAATGCACGAAATATAAAAAGTATAATTTGAGAAATACGCATGCCCACCATTTATAATCCATGAATTCAACATTTTCAAAATGTACTGCATATGTAAATTTCATTCATCGTACTGGTATGTGTTATTAACCATCACTGTGTTTGTATAAATTAATACTAAGTAATAGATGTTTATGCCAGATGCTAACTTGAGCGCCATCTATTATTTAACAGAACTAATCTACAAAATGAAAATACTAAATTGATGTATAATTAACTTAGAATTTCGAAATTAACATAAAGTTAGTACAGTATAGAAACTTCACTCTACTGAAAGAACAAGTGCATTGATATTATTCGTTCAAGATGGTGGCCATGCGTAGCATTAAAACATTGAAATCGATAAATTATGGTGCCATTGAGCAATTACCGCAAGAAGTGGTTTTACACGCTTCTGCTATCTTAAATAAACACATTAGTGAAATCAATTACTTACCATCTAATAAAGATAGAATTTCATAACCTGGACTAAATTAGTACGGTAGGTTATGAAAGTTATTTCGATTCGGGCAACAGTACAAGGATATCAAGATGGCGGCCATGGGTACTGAACTATTAAGATATTTAGATCGATAAATCAGGATGTACTGTAGTCGAGCAATTACCACGCTGTTTAATGAAGTCGGAATATTGTGTGACACCCCAGTTGCACAAATCACAAGAATATTATAGTGAGTATTGCGTCTGTTCAGTTCCGAGTACACACACGAATCACGTCCGCTCAAAGTCCCGAGTACGTAATAGAATGAACTTACCCCTGGAGCCGGCCACCAGCTTGCCTCGGGATGGCCGCTTCAGTCACATGCCTGGGGGTAGGTGTATGAATCCTCTCTCCTCTACTCCTCCTCAACGATAGCCAATAACAAACTATTAAGGCCTGATAAATAAAATAATCCTTAAAAAGCCATATCTTCTCTTATCTTGTCATTCTGAAAACTGAAGACTCGGCATAATATAAAATAACAACTAGGCTTATACAGTATATTTTCATATATCCTACTTATGTAAATTGCCTTGATCAACATACAAAATTTCAGTTTGATTGCTGTAATAGATTCCTAGATATTGAGAACCGTCTAAATATTTCGGATGGTCGCCATGTTGGTTTTGATATAAAATGTAGGCCATAGATTTATGCACTATTAGATGACGATTACAGCGTAGGTTCAATATTCAAATGTTCACTTCGATCGCATGATTAATACACAATAAATAAAAACTTAATTCTCAAATCGCGCCCAGCCGCCATCTTTAAATTATGTAAACAATTGAACTAAATTAGATGCCAGTGCATTACCATGTGTGTAAACATTTACTGTACCATACTTCACTGCGCTCAGATGGTTAAATTTCGATAAAAGTCTATTCAAATGTTTCACCTTTGCTTGGCCGCCAAGTTCGTTTTGTAGTTAACAAGTTTTTAAAAGTTTCATAGGTAAACCTCTAGTAGTGACCTTTAAAACCGTACAAAATTTCAGGGCGATATCCGTCATGGTTTCGGAGATACAAAATGCCGGTGAAATATTTGGCATAGCCGCCATCTAATGGTCTTGTAAACAATTGAACTAAATTAGATGCCAGTGCATTACAATGTGTATGAACATTTGCTGTACCAAGTTTCATTGCGTTCGGTTGGTTAAATCGCGAGAAAAGTATATTTGAAAGTTTCAACTTTGCTTGGCCGTCATGTTTGTCGTGTAGTCAACAGGTTTTTGAAAGTCTCATAAGTAAACTTCTAGTTGTGCCTTTTAACATTGTACAAAATTTCAGGGTAATATCAGTAATAGTTTCGGAGATATAGGATGTCAGTGAAATATTTCGCACAGCCGCCATGTTGGATTGGTGAGACGTAATAAAATTTGAAGGGCACGGTCGAGATCGGTCAAGATAGCACTATGACCTTACCGAGTTTCATTGAAATTGCTCAAGCCGTTTAGACGTTACTAGCAACCCGACCCGGCTTCGCCCGGGAACAGTTATGAATGCATTGCGTGATAACTTTCTTTTTCCAATGTCAATAAACAACGACCAATATCCGTTTTACTTCTCCGCATGATGGGTTAAAATCACTTACTGGACTATTAATTATATTGTCATGGAGATGCAAGTGCAACAAATTCTTGTCAGACGTAATTTAAGAATGGCGAGGTGCATAAATAAATTATTTTCTACAGAAATCATCCTCGAGATGTCCTTTACAGAATTGTGAAAACTGCATCAAAATCCATTCAGTGGTTCTCGAGTTTACCTGTAACATCCAAGAATCGGGTAAAGTTAAGTAACTCCGTGATACTAAGCTTTTTATGTTACCATTTCAGAAATTTTAGGTTTTAGTTATTTCCATTCGTTTCATGTTAAAGAGGTATAGCCTACCCTACGGAACATTTTTGGCTTATATCTTAAAAATATCCATAAGTTATTAAATGGTAATAACTAACACATTTCGGTAGTAAAAGTAAGTAACGCCGTGATATTCAAGTTACTCCGTGATAGCATGGTGTTTACCATTCAGTGTAATTTTTAAGCGTAAAAACTAATGTTTAATGTAATGAAAGTGTTCATGTCGTATGTATAAGTATTATTAACCCATATTGCCCATATTGAAACATTTCACTAGACAAAATATTTAAAAAAAATAGGAAAACAATTCCATTAAACATAGTCACTATTTGATTCCTCGCAACTATCACACATAAAATAGACATTGTAGGTACCAGACATTACAATACTGGCACTCAACCCATTCTGCTCCATTCTTCCTCTTGGCGTCATCCGCAAGGGGAGCCACTGCACGCACCACAACCATCATCGTCATTGTTCTGGGGTCTGGAATTTGGCCTAGACCGATCTATTGTGTCTATCTTGACAAACTAACTTCTCTTCAAGTTCAGGTGGCATAACGAATTGCTTTCCGATTTTCGCAAGGGTTGCACTTCCTGGATCGGCTGAATATTTTGTGCAATTATCCTTTAGTGTACTCCATGGGATACTAAAACGTCTACTAGTCTTATATACTGTCCATCCTTCTTCCTTCACCAACCGCAATGCTTATTTAAGTGTTTCAGCTGTGTAGGAACGAGCCACTTTATTCCGTTTTGGCGGCATCTCAGCGCCCAACCAAAGAAAAACGAACATATTGCTAAGCTCACGCAGCTTGCATGCGTAACACTACATGCATCTATGTTTTAATGCGAATGGGCTGTATCTTATCTCTGACTGGTGTTAAAATGAAACCCATCCAATCAAACAGCTGTTTATAAGAAATTAAAATCTTCACCACTGATTTCATTTGATATACATCACTTGTTGAAATGTTAACTCTCTGTGAATATTTTTTTAAAACGTCTTCGAGATGGCCAAAGATAGAGCGCAAGGGCTTCCTGGACTCCTGGTTTCTACTGCCACCCGTTGGTAAAATCTTAGAACTTTCGGAATTGAACCTACGTCGCGATAGAGGAAATACGCTTTATCACGGTGTTACTTGATATCACAGAGTAACTTGGCTCTACCCTAGAGATTAGGGGACACACACACACACTTACGCACACACATACACACACGGACAAAAGGTGATCTCATGAGCCTATTTATTCAAAAATGAAAATAGCCTAAAAATAAGGAAAAAGGAATAGCGTTTCCATGGTGAAAATACTATCAACAGCTCGTTGATTGTTGAATCTTCCAAAATGAAGTAACTCGGGGAATAAAATATATCTGTCATCTCAGGCTAAACAAAAATACGATCGTTGGCTTGTGATTCTAACATCCTCTACCATCCGGCCCAGTGGTCACTAAACCATATGGTCGAGTTAGGTCACAGTTCTTGAAATTGATACAGGATTTGTGTAGGAAACGGCCGTGGCCTTTCGTTAAATACCATCCTGGAATTTGCCTGGTTTAGAAGTGGGAAATCACGGAAAACCACTTTCAAGATGGCTGAGGTAGGAATCGATACCTGCCTCTTCTCAGTTTTGCCTCACCAGGCTAAGTTACCCGTTTCCAGCCCTCAGACCAGAATTACATTTCATGGCATCGAATCGAATCGAACCCGGGCATCCGCGGTGACAGCCAAGAATGCTAGCCACTATGTAACTAGGAGGAAAAAACTAATAATTATAATAATTAAGAAAAAATATGGGGTAAAAATAAGAATTGTAAAAAGCAACAAAATTTTTGAGAAGCCTAAATGTACACTTCAAAATTTACATTGCTTACCCTAACCAACTCTCACTTATAATGCGGATGACGAGATCAGCAACCACCACGTCATTGGCTAATATAAGATCGAATGTATTCTGCAAACCATGGTTTCTTCGCAAATCAGCCAGATCCTCACACTCGGTTAAAATTTGGGCCACGGTGAATACGGCACCACAGGTACAAAGTCAAGGGGTATTCCCTTTTCATTAAGTACGAGTGGGTGGACCTATCCTAAGTTTACACAAAATGACGGACTCTCTCATGACCGGAAAGATCTCCAAAAATAGAGAAGGAACCAGACACAGCTAAGAATACCCTCGGAGTCACCAACTCCCAAACTCACAAGGCGGAAGACTTGGAGGGTATAGCTCTATCCAGGGCGCACCATGTATGGTGGGACTACACACCCTGCCTTCTTCAGGGCCTTTTAGAGAAAACAGGGTTTTCCATGAGAAGAAAAGAAGAGGCCTGACCCCTCCATATATGAGGGCAAGGGTCAATTCAGGCGAGAAAATGAAAGACACCCTAGGCGTTGGACATCTTAATACCAATGGGGGTCAAGAGAGAAAAAAATGTTGAACATTGAGGGTTGACAGAAAATATGAAAGAGAGGAGCCCGGCGCAATTAAGAGGAAGCAACTCCGAACTCGGCTGGGTCACAAAAAATGTTTTGATATTGTCCGGGATGACACCCAACCTAGTCCACGAGTAAATACTCAACAGGTCAGTGTTCGCAAGGAGTGCAGCTATTGCATCACAATTCCACTGCGAGGGATTCTGAAACTCGAGTTTCCCGTGGATGAGTACAACAAAATATAAACAAAACGATACAGTGTTTATTCTGAAAATTCTACCTTCGAGTGAAGCGAGATTTAGACCACAATGGAACAAGGAATTATTAATTTCTGGAGGGTTGATAGTCTCCATTAGGTTAGAAAGGTGTATTTTACGTTCCCATATATGGTGTGGAAGCTAATTTGACGACATTATTTTCTTGGACGGCCATCTGGAAGCATATACATCCATTCACTTGAAACGGGTAAGAGAGTCAACAGTTCACTTGAGTTAAGTTATATAAAGGATAATATTAATGCTCAGTTCGATTTTGTGAACCTGCCGTTTTATTAGTCCGTTTACTATTATCATAGAGTGTACTGGGTCCACCACAACTACAGTATTTCGTGACTTGGTGATCGTACAGCAGATTGTTCAAGGAAAAATCAGAATTAGCTTGCAAAGACTTAAATAAATAAGGTCTTTCTAGTTGACGCCCGTTGGTGACCTGCGTGTCCTATTGAGGATGAAGTGATGATAAAGACGTCACATACACTCAGTCCCAAATTCAGAAGAATTAATCCCAGGAGATCAAAATCCTCGTTGGCCCAGCCGGGAATTGAACTCAAGATCCTTCAAGACCGAGCGTAGCGCGCTGACCAATTCGCCACATGCACACTAATACTCAACGTACAAATACTGAATGGCTCAACATATTTTGCATTATTTCGTATACTGTGCCCTCAAATATACAACGTAGAGAAGTTTGTAATTTTGCGTGACTCTCGCGGTCATAGGCTACGAGGTTTCCATTGAACATGGAATATGGAATATCAATCACTGGACGTGATTATCATTTTGAAAATCCGATGTACGTTGGTAAGGAATTATCGTTGTGTGAGAACATTCAACCAAGCACGAGTGGGAGAAGGCAGATGTGTTAACATCCCAAGATTATAAAGCGAACGAGTTTTTGTTAGTGTAGGCTATTGCGGTTCTGTACGCACATTTGAAATGAAACACTATTGCTTATGTTTCACGAAATACTGTTTTACATAACGCACAATCACTTTCAGTAGCACAAAGTACGAATATAATACACCAAAGACACCCATTTTTATAATGCTATCTTAGTGCGCCCCATTCAGTAATTGCCCATCGGGCGAGGATGGCCGGTGTGGGTTCCAGGCTATCCTCGCTACCTCACCTAGTCAGACAGACTTGCTCTTACACGGATCTGGCATAACGAAAAATACGATTGTATCCAATTAGATTGGACGGGGATTGATTATTAATTACCTAATGGCTAAAATAAACACATGAATTAGGCTGTTTGCTGTTAGTTATAACTCTTCAGTCGGCCAACACGAATTTGCTGGATGACTGCTTTAAGAACCCCGTAATTAATGTAATTAATGTAATTTTTCAGAAGTGTTGATTTATTTATTTATTTATTTATTATTACATTGCCGGACTATGACCGTGCCTTTCAAAGTTTAATGTGTTTCATCAATCCAACATGGCAGCCAAGCGAAGTATTTCACCGGAATTCTATACCTCCAAATTACTGATACCATCCTGACATTTTGTACTTTAGATAAGTTCACCCTATGTGACGTTTGAAAACTTGTTAAGTACAAAACCAACATGGCGGTCAAGTGAATATAAAATATTTAAATGGAGTTTTCTCTGGCAGTGAAATTTATTGTTTAGGCAACATTTAAACTACTTCAATACTCTCATAAACTCTAGATGGAGCTGAGCGAAATTTTAAAATTAAATTATTATTCTTTGTGTGCTAATCATGCGATAGAAGTGAACGTGTGTTTAATGAACCAACGAAATAATCTTCATCTATTGGTACATAGATCTATGGCCTACATACAGAATAGTACAACAGGACAATCATCCGAAATTATATAGACGGTTCTCAATATTTACGAATCTATTACAGCAATCAAATAGAAATTAGGTAAGTTCATAGAAACCATTAAAATAAGGTCTCGTAATTCTGCACAGAAGTCTATAAGAACGCCAATCGCGTCTTCTTATCCCAATTATTATTAGCAATACTGTTATTATTATTATTATTATTATTATTATTATTATTATTATTTTTATTAACAACTCATACATCGTGGAAAATATTGCGATTATTCGTAATTACGTTCAGCTGAACTTGACGATTTCAGCTTTATACAAATGCTATGCTACAGAACATGCCCAAAAAAGGCAGTACCATATTTCGGAAACACCTTATAAACACTGTAGGCTATATAGTTCCTTCATCACTCCAAAGTTCAGTAATATATTATGTTCAGAACACAGCGGATTAGTTGAAAACCATTTATGAACAAAAATAATCACTAAATATACAATGTGGCACCTCCTCGAAGGGTAGTGTCTTGCGTTATTGGCTACCATCTCTGAGGTCGTGGATTAGATTCCCGGCTCTGCTATGAAATGTAATTTTGCTTGAAGGGTTGGTTTTACCTGTTTGAAATACGACTGTCGACGGTCGAGTTAGGAACTCAGCCTTGTTGACAGATGGTGCTGAGTTTGC
The DNA here is from genome assembly GCA_946902985.2 of Meconema thalassinum. NCBI lineage: Eukaryota > Metazoa > Arthropoda > Insecta > Orthoptera > Tettigoniidae > Meconema > Meconema thalassinum. The sequence goes on from OX336389.2 coordinate 1,187,008,137, forward strand.
ATTAGCTCAAGGGTCATCCCTTGTTGACGCTAGCCTACAAGGGCTAGGCTAATAAACCACTGCGCAGCCTTGCTCAGTGATAATCATATCTCAAATGCACATACAGGGTCTTTCATATAAAGTAAGAACGGCGAGCGGTGGTTTTGTCATTCGCTGCTGAAGCCGGCTTGGCCGAGCTTGTGACGCACCACGGCTCCCTGCTGTAGTATTGAAAGCGCGCGCATAGTACAAACTTGACCTTGCAATAAGCGTGCAGGTGTTGTCAGTCGCCAGTCTGAACCACAGCTGCTAACATGTTGAGACAGTTATCATTGCAACATCGCATTTTTGTATGTAAAATTTATTTTAATTACGATTCGGGTCGGCGGGTACGTGATGCACTTGTTCAGCAATTTCCTGATGAAGTGCCACCTTCACTAGCACAGATTCACGTAATTGTAAATAACTCGGACACTACTGGTTCAGTGCACAATGAAAATCCACAGCCTGCTTCCAGTCTCCGACCGGGTCAGGAATGGAATGAATGAAGCCCCCAACTAGCGGCGAGGATATGAACTGTGCCGGCTGCCGAGGCCTGACGCACTCCTCTGGGGCAATGATTAAATGAATGACAGATGAAATGAAATGATAGTGGAGAGTGTTGCTGGAATGAAATTTTGACAGGGAAAACCGGAGTACCCGGAGAAAAACCTGTCTGCCTCCGTTTTGTCCAGCACAGATCTCACATGGAGTGCCCGGGATTTGAACCACAGACCCAGCGGTGAGAGCCCGGCGTGCTGCCGCCTAAGCCACGGAGGCCTTCAGTGCACAATAAAAAACACAAAATAAAAAATCAGAAAAAATACAGTGGCATGACTCACTTGCGTCAGCCAAAATGTGGTTACCAGATACAATGCCTGTATAACCCAGGAAGGACGACACTTCCAGCAACTTTTATAAGGTAATATTTCATAGAGGATTGCACACACACTTAGAGCAGGGGGCCACGGCTCGCCACAAGCTCGGTCAAGTCCACCACACTAGCGGATAACAAACCCGCCGCTTGGCGTTCTTACTTTACATGAAGGACCCTGTACAGCCTCGTGGTGGGTACCATGTCCACGAAATGCATCGTAGAAATGGTATTCTGTGGTTTCCCAATTCTGTTGTTGTTTGAGTCTTCAGTCTTTTGACTGGTTTGATGCAGCCCTCCATGCCTCCCTGTCCTGAGCTAATCGTTTCATCTCTACATAGCTCCGACACCCTACATCCGAGGCAATCTGTTTAACATATTCTAACCTTGGTCTACCCCTACAGTTTTTGTCCTCGACCCTTCCTTCCATAACTAAGCTTGCTATTCCTGGGTGTCTTAGTATGTGTCCTACCAACCTATCTCTTCTCTTCAATAGCAGTCGCCAGAAACATCACTCCTCTCCCACTCGTCTTAATACCTCTTTGTTTGTAACCCTATCTACCCATCTGATCTTCATCATTCTCCTGTAACACCACATTTCAAATGCTTCAATTCTCCTCTTTTCTGCTGCACCAATAGCCCAAGTTTCACTTCCATAGAGCGCCACGCTCCAGACAAAGGCTTTCAAAAATGACTTCCTAATACCTAAATCTATATTCGATATCAGCAGATTCCTTTTTTGTAGAAATGCTTTCTTTGCCTGAGCCAACCTACTTTTAATATCCTCTTTGCTTCGTCCATCACTGGTTATTCTATACCAGACAAATGCCGGGATGGTACCTAACTTAATGCCATGCCACGCCTTCCAAATCCCACCTTCAATTACATATACATACAGATTCCGCACACACCCAAGTACTGCTCGGGTCCAAGCTGCGTGAACCTGAGAGGAACGTACATCGCGGACTATGAGAAGTGGTGGTGACGAGTGATGAGGTTTCTCGGTCCTTGTGTAGTAACAGAAGCAAATACATTAGTCGGCGACTCACTCAATTATTCGCAGCGGCACACTGGTTTCAGAAAAGACCCTATGTTAGCAGTATTGGAATAGACGAGAATGTCAGGTAACACGGCGGGCTGTCGACATGCTTCTCAATTCTCGCCTGCTCCTTTCCTGCCTCTGTCCTTCATCCCGCATGTTCACAGAGCATAGACCCGAGCAGTACATGGGGCTGATAATCACGATGATGTGAAAAAACAAGAAACTGTAACGGGCTTTAGAGTCATATAAGAGGGAAAGCTAAATATTTATTTCTGTGTGCTCTGGATCGGAGATTTACGACGAATAATTTCCTATTTATACCCTGACTAGCAACCCGACCCGGCTTCGCCCGGGAACAGTTATGAATGCATTACGTGATAAACGCTTTTTTTCCAATGTCAATGAACAACGACCAATATCCGTTTTACGTCTCGGCATGATGGGTTAGAATCACTGACTGGAATATTAATTATATTATCATGGAGATGCATGTGCAACTAATTCTTGTCAGACGTAATTTAAGAATGGCGAGGTGCATGAAACACAAATCCCCCATCCGTCCAATCTTAACTTGACTGTGAATTTTACGGAACGAGAAGTTCACAGGCGAAATTAAGAAAAGTCGAGTTGCACTTCCAGGGAAACTCCAAACACAACCACTCTTCTCTAAAGATTTTAACTCAACACGACTCGACAGTTTGCTGCTGGCGGTATCTGGGGCAATAAGCTCGTTCGCTAGCTAAGCTGTAACTGGGGTGATAGACTCGCCCCTAGCTAGCTCGTAAACTGTCGCCTCAGTAACTGAATGGAGATTGTTGGAAGAAATGAAAACGTAAAAACACTTATAGTAGGCGATGTATTGAAGGTAGAGATATGCTCTCCCGGGCTTTTCTTTGTAGAACTTTTCATGCTGAACAATTCTTACACCCAAAGTATATAGATATACTTAACGGATTGCCCAGCGTAAGCTTAAAAAGCACACGGACGCCTGTTTTTTGTCGACCTTCTCACTGAAATCGTTAGTGCTTGACTTCCTTTGGTCATAAATAAATTATTTTCTACAGAAACCTTCCACGAGATATCCTGTACAGAATGGTGAAAACCGCATCAAAATCCATTCAGCGGTTCTCGAGATTACCCGTGAGATCCAAGAATCGGGGACTTGGTTTTATACTAAGTAGAGATTATACGCCAATCAGTATAATTTAATATAATATAATCCCCCTTCCGTCCAATCTTAAATTGACTGTGAATTTTGCGGAACGAAAAGTTCACAGGCGAAATGAGGGTTGCACTTCCAGGTAATGGCGAGGTGAATGAAACTCAAATCCCCCTTCCGTCCAATCTTAACTTGATTGTGTTTCACAGGCGAAATGAAGAAAACCGGAGTTGCACTTCCAAGGGAAACTCCAAACAAAACCACCCTTCTCAGAAGTCTTAACTCAACACGACTCAACGGTTTGCTGCTGGCTGTATCTGGGGCAATAGGTTCACCCGCTAGCTAGGGATGATAGACTCGCCCTTAGCTAGCTCGTAAACTGTCGCCTCAGTAGTTGAATGGACATGGTTGGAAGAAATTAAAACGTAAAAGCACTTATAGTGGGCGATGTATTGAAGATGACGTATGTTCTCGCGGACTTTTTTTTTTGTAGAACTTTTCATGCTGAACAATTCTTACACTCATAGTATTTAGATATTTTTAACGGTTTGCCCAGCGTAAGATTACAAAACACACGGATGCCAGGTTTCTTTTCGACTTTTCCACTGAAATCGTTACTGCTCGGCTTCCTTTGATCATTAATAAATTATTTTCTACAGAAATCATCCTCGAGATAACCTTTACAGAATGGTGAAAACCGCATCAAAATCCATCCAGAGGTCCTCGGGTTTACCCGTAACATCCAAGAATCGGGGACTTTGTTTTATACTAAGTATATATATCTATCTGAAAGACGTAATTCAGGCTGGAACTGTACAATGCGTCTGCTGCCGGTTCGAGTCCGCTCTAGAGGCATGGGTGTTTGTGATGTCCAAGATTGTAGGTTCGTTTCTTTATGTTCTTTATTAAATGAATCATTAATAGTAGGCCTACATTATGCAACGAGCCTATAATGGCAATAATTAAGACACGAGTATGTTTATAAAACGAGTGTAGCGAGTTTTGTAATTTTCATACAAGTTTCTTAATTACCATTATAGGTGAGTCGCATACGACTGTTTATGTTCGACGATAATTATAACTTTATTATATGTTTTAACATAAATATTCATAAATATCTGAGGGATTCAGTTACTTCAGTTAGTGAACAGGGCGCGCTGGCTTTGCTGACTGAACAGAGCGCATGCGTGGGTCAAAAAATTTCGAAAGCAGAGACCATTTACTTTGCTTGGCAATGCTATTGTTTACAGTCTGCATGATGACTATTGCCGTCCAGCTCTAGCATAATTAAAAGTATCACCGAAGTCGTTTGAAAGCAATGCTCTGTGTAGAAATTGGTGTTGGGGATATTAAAGTACAGTGCTATATCTTGTCTCATATTCGCCAGTTTATTTACGCGAGCATATGGATGGTGCACTTTCCATGTCGGTAATTTATATAGAAGGATGCTGTGTTGCTAACTTTTGGACGTAGTTTCATAAATTTCTTGCATATGTCATAGTATTTTCTTGTTACCTTAAAGGTTCGTGCTGATTTTGTCTTTGTGTTTGGGATTGTAACTACAATGGTTGATCCGATATCCAATTTGAACTTTCAAATCATGTAAATCATGTCTGACATGTTGGATTTTGAGTGCATGCGCGAAGGTATCCTTACCTAATTCGTCAATTGGCAGGAGAAACTGTCTCATAATGAAAAACAGTACTATAATGACCATCATTATGATACAGTTTTCTGACGTATAATATTTACATTGTACCCGTTCGTCCTGGGGATGCGATGACCCATCTGCTATTACATCACATTCCTGGATTTCCAGGACAGAGCGGAGTTAAATGAACATGAAGTCAAATAAGGAATGTGTCGGAAATTCAGTTGAAATATCACAAAAGCAGAGGTTAACACGAGATAAAGTATCTCCAGGGTCGTTACGGGATTAAATTTAATTAAAAAAATACAAATATAAATGGGCGCCATCAACTGAATCCCTAGCAAACCACATCCTTCCTAGTTAAGCCTTAATTAAGACAAGGAAAGAAATAGGAAAATCACATCATCATCAGATCACAACTAAGATAAAAACAAATTTATTCAACTTTGATAGTCAGACAGACATATTAAACACTCATCCTACCTGAGAGCATGGTCGAATGCCAACGTTAAATTGTCATTGTCCAGAAAATCGAACCATCTCTATTCTACTCAAAGTGTATTTAATCCACATAAAATAGGAAAAATTTCTAAAGTTCTCTTGGGTTCTCAGGATCACCGTAGCACTATGTCATTGCGTCACTGACATTCGTGATAACTGAGACCTAACTTCTCTTTAAATTAACATCATGAATGTGGATGTAAAAATATAATTAATCTGTCTAAACACATATATTCTAATCACATATTTTAAATATCACATAATTTATGGCTTGCATGGCATTATTCAAATGCTGAATATATTAGTAAAATGCTCCTAAACATCGAATAATTAATTTACACTATTTACACTGTCATTAATAATTGCTTGTTTGTGAATCACAGAAAATCCACTACTCATTGGTTATAATCATCATCATCATCAAAATTAAATATTTCTCACATTAGTTCTCATCTCAAAATTCAATATATTCATGTCAGAATAATTAATTCATTATCATCAAAATTATTTAAATGAATATTATAATCATCAATTCTTTATGCTCTCTAATTATTCACAAACTCTCATTTCATCATCTCCTTCAGATTAAATCATCTTAAATCATCAATATAAATTGTTTAATTCATCAACTCAAGTTGCAATTCTTCAAATCATTCAAATCATATCTCTCAATTAAATTTATTTAAATCCATTTAAATTTATTAATCATCAGCTTCTTTAATTAATTATCACCTTCTAATTCAGTTATTCATCATCTATTTAATCATCTATTAATTTATTTAAATCAGATTATTTATTCAATCTTTAATTCATCCATTTATTTAATTCATTGATTTATTCCAAAATTTAATTTATCAATTTATTGAAATTTTATTCTATCTGGTTATTTAGATTTTTATTATTTCATCTAGTCATTCTGATTTTTATTTCATTAGGTCAGATCATTTATATGCTTAAATTTCAGATTATTATTTCATTAATTATTATTATCAGAAAATCTTGTATTATCAACACTATTTATTTGTTTAATTTCCTAACAAATTGTTTAATATGGGTTATAGAACGTTGTCTCTTCAGTTTTATCACTTCCAAGTTATATCTCGTATTCAATTATCATGCCAAAAAATATTATTGCCTTCACAAATTCACGTTGGATCTCACTATCCAAAACTTCATCATCTACTATCACTTTATCAAATACCATATATGAATACCACGATTATTCCACAAAACTCCATAAATATTCAGCGCACAGCATGAATCTCAAAATTGTGCTAGACTGGGTTCGACAACCTCATGTCTACCTCAAAATACATTAGCAATATTGCAACTTCCACTTGGCAACTTCCACAAAATGCCTATCACAAACTTCACTTAACCACGTTGCATGATCTACAAAATATATAACTGGCTTCAAATTATCAACGCACACAATCTCCAATAACTGTAATTAATCTGATCACATCTAGACAACTTCTTAAACAATTAGGAAAACATATTACCTTAGTAATCGAAATCAAATTCAAGATTTGCTTTCAAATAGCATAAATTCTCTTAAAATTCTCATAATTCACTTCACAGAGAAACACCAATGTGCTATAATCTCTCACATCAAAATATGCAATACTGATCTGCCTCAAAATAAATCTGACCATTAATGATTCATCTTACAAGATTCAATTACTTTAAATCCTTCTCAAAGGTATCAAACTCAATCATAAAAATTATCAAAAGCATCAACTGAATCAGCTGTTAAATGAAAGTACTCTCAAAAGAGTATAGCAACAAAATACTGGATTGGCAAACAAGAATTACAAAATGTAACCCTGCTGACATTTATTTTTAATTTATTTAATAAAATTCGACTGATATGTGACTAGTAGTTTCTTGTTTGATCCTCTTACAATCTCAAGTACACTCGGATGATAAAAATGAGTTCCTCAACGGCAAGTGAGATGAGTACCACCACGCAATCGTATAAATAAGAAAGGCCTTACCTCGCAGACTATCATGATAATGCCCTGAACGATGGGTAAAGATGTGTACCACCACGCAATCGTATAAATACGAAAGGCCCCATCTCGTCGTCTAATGAGTGAATGTACCAGATTGGAATCAACAAGTCTCTAGTTGTCACATAAAAGCGATATCTATTCACTTGAGTGAATAACATCTTAATATCTCCAAACAATCCAATGGAAAAAAATCCCTACTGATGAATAATACACACTCGCTAGTATGCAATGAACTGACGAAGTAATTTAAATAATCCAATTGCAGATCACGAGTTCGAAATACTCGCCACAAAAAATAACTATCCAAGAAAACTATCCTTACTGGAAAATGTCTAAAAGACCAAACATCTGCTTAATAAAGCCAACCAATGGTGTGAATTTCGTATAATGGTGCCTGCCATATCATATGGTAACGCCATATTCTAGCAAAATTTGGAGCAAATAATGTCTAAGCCATGTCTAAATAATCGTAGAACTCCTACTAGAAATACACACATCAAAAAAAGTTTTGCATCACCTCGGTTCCAAGAGTTCCGGAACCGTTAAATACAAAGGGAATAGAGATCAACACAAACAACATTTCAGCTCGTTTTATTGCTCATGAGACCCACACATTGCATGTTGTACCATCATACAGCTAGACTTTCAGCATTTGTGGTCCAGATTGCAGTACACACCACTACCTCTAATACCCAGTAGCACGTCCTCTTGCATTGATGCATGCCTGTATTCGCCGTGGCATACTATCCACAAGTTCATCAAGACACTGTTGGTCCAAATTGTCCCACTCCTCAACGACAATTCGGCGTAAATCTCTCAGAGTGGTTGGTGGGTCAAGACGTCCATAAACAGCCCTTTTCAACATATCCCAGGCATGTTCGATAGGGTTCATGTCTGGCGAACATGCTGGCCACTGTAGTCGAGCGATGTCGTTATCTTGAAGGAACGCATTCACAAGATGTGCACGATGAGGTCGAGAATTGTCGTCCATGAAGACAAATGCCTCTCCAATATTCTGCCGATATGGTTGCACTATGGGTCGGAGGATGTCATTCAGGTATCGTAAAGCCGTTTCGGAGCCTTCCATGACCACCAGTGGCGTACGTCGGCCCCACATAATGCCACCCCAAAACATCAGGGAACCACCACCTTGCTGCACTCGCTGGACAGTGTGTCTAAGACGTTCAGCCTGACCAGGGTGCCTCCAAACACGTCTCCGACGATTGTCTGGTTGAAGGCATATGCGACACTCATCGGTGAAGAGAACGTGATGCCAATTCCGTGGGGTCCATTCAGCATGTTGTTGGGCCCATCTGTACCGCGCTGCATGGTGTCGGGGTTGCAAAGCTGGACCTCGCCATGGACGTCGGGAGTGAAGTTGCGCATCATGCAGCCTATTGCGCACAGTTTGAGTTGAAACACGACGTCCTGTGGCTGAACGAAACGCATTATTCAACATGGTGGCATTGCTGTCAGGGTTCCTCCGAGCGGCAATCCGTAAGTAGCGGTCATCCACTACAGTAGTAGCCCTTGGGCGGCCTGAGCGAGGCCTGTCATCGACAGTTCCTGTATCTCTGTACCTCCTCCATGTCCGAACAACATCGCTTTGGTTCACTCTGAGACGCCTGGAAACTTCCCTTGTTGAGAGCCCTTCTTGACACAAAGTAACAATGCGGACGCGATCGAACTGCGGTATTGACCTTCTAGGCATGGTAGAACTACAGACAACATGAGCAGCGTACCTTCGTCCTGGTGGAATGACTGGAACTGATCGGCTGTCGTACCCCCTCCGTCTAATAGGCCCTGCTCATGCATGGTTGTTTACATCTTTGAGCAATTTTAGTGACATCTATGAACAGTCAAAGGGACTGTATCTTGGATACAATATACACAGTCAACGTCTATATGCCGGAGATCTGGGAACCGAGGTGATGCAAAACTTTTTTTGATGTGTGTATATACAAGTATGCCCAGTGTTCATGAAAAAATCATATCAGAAAGTCATAATTCTTACAGTACCTTCTCATATCAGCTGTTAATATATTTCAAAGATCGTCGATTATCCTCGTGTGTAATAAATTTCTCGAGAGATCGACGGGAATATCGTATCACCCATGCAAAAACGATCGCCTTCATATCACAAGTGAATCAGCTGTTGGACCTCCTCTTCTTCAGAAACCGAATCCATCGCTCTGTGGTGCCATCACGTCTCTGTCTTCGTTTACTCCGACATGATGAACTGCATGTTATCCATAGCGGATACTGTCCAAATTCTTACGTAAAAGTTCATGAACGTAGCGTACCCCATATTCTTCTTCTAAGTTACGCCACTGTCCCATACAATGTTCGGTTTGCTTGTTAAAAGTTCAATCTCCACAGCGGCTAAGTCTCACTTGCAGAAAATAATTTTATTTATGAAAGTGTATAAGTTTTTGAAACACCCTGTAACTGTGTTCGTATTCGATATTTTATAATAATTCATGAAAAAAAGAATTATATTAATGCACGTGCCAAAGTTCATAAGTGCATGTACTCGTAACATTTCGTTCGCTTAAAAGCGTTAATGTTAGCTTGACTCCATGGTCGCTCCACATATTCCGTTATGAAATGCATAAGTTGTAATGTCATTGGAATATCTAAGTTCATTATTGCAGTATATGGTAACTATCTGCCTGCACAATTCGATTACTGAATACAACTCCAAGCTCATAACGTTGTAACTGAATGTCGAAATGAAGTTCAGCTTCTTTAATATTGCCTGCGTATAAAAGTCGGAACCAGCACGCTCTGTTTTACTGCACTGTTCCAGAATGATATACGCTTAAAAGCCGGCCTCGCCATACCGCTTCGCTGTGCTGTTCTGTGTTACAAAATGCAGCTCGAAATAAAGTTCTCAAACTGGTTATAATGCTGTTCTAACCCCGGCTCTTCCCTCGTTTACACGGCCTGTACAGCTTGCCTCGTAACCGGTCCTCGCATCGCCTACCGTGCGTTGCTTGCCTTGACTCACTGACCTACTTTCCGCTCTCCGCTTGGTGAAGTAATACTGTCGCTTTCACTTCACGTAACAAGTGCTGTACACCGCTCAACTTTGCCGTTCTCTCTGCGCATGTGTTCTACTCAGCCTCGCTGACTGAACTCGACTGCTGTCACTGGACTGCGTTGAGGAGCTCCTACCCTGCGCTGTCACGTGATGCTCCCCCACCTTCTGTGGTCATGCGTCACAAGTATAATCTCGACCACCATCATCTCGGCTATTAAGTTGTACAAAAACTTAAGGGATTATCTGTCTTTCTTCAAGTTATCACCATATATAATGCTTGACATTTCTTCTCTTCTGAGATGATATAATACTATTTTCCATATAGATCTTAATAATACTTCAATATTCCTCCCATAATTCCATCTGCTTGACTGGCAGTGCCATCTTAATCCTCGGCCTTCTACGTCATTTCCTAACATTCTTCTCGACTCGATTTGAGCGCTATCTTTACAACTTTTCCCATAAATCTCAACTACGGCTCAATGTCAGCTGGCGTAGCCGATAGCCTCAACTGGGTATCGGGTACACCTCTCCCGTACATCTCCTTTTTTATCAGGCTTGAGAAAAAAAATACACTCTCAGGCATTCTATACACAACATATGTACACGATAGCTCTACAATCCTCTTACTCAGCATAATGATACTTTCTAATGCTAGCTGCGTTAAAGTCCCCACAACTTCATTAGTATCCATTCTGACAATCTTGTAGCTGTTATTTCGGTATGTTTCATCAATTCGGAATGGACCAGCGTACAATGGTGCAAATTTATGGTAGATCTTCAGTTGATGATTCGATGTGACTGGCTTCCTAATCAGCACCTCGTCATTTTCTTGAAATGGCTCGTGAAACCTCCTTCCTGCGTGTCTCCTGGCTCTCTTCTCCGCCTGTCTTCTGAGTCTCTCTCCTGCCATCTCGACTCTTCTTTCTTGCGTAGGTTCAGGATCTACTGGTGCCTTCACGATTTGGTCCCATGGTCTATCAGGTTTCAATCCATGGTGAAGCATGGATGGAATCTGTCCTGTGCTTTCATGTATGGTGAAATTCAAACATTGGCTAATGATGGGTATCACCTCCATCCATCTGTGGTGTTGTCTTGACACATATAAGCGACACATTTTACTAATTTCCGGCATCATTTTTTCGGCTGGATTTCCCTCTGGATACCGCACAGAATTAAATACATGCCTTATTCCCAAACGTTCCATAGCAGTAGAAAATTCCATACTAGTGAACTGTGATCCATGGTCACTCAACAAAATTTCAGGTTTCCCCATACTTGGAATAACTGTTTTCTCTAATCTGTTGATCACGTACTTGGATGTAGCTTTCTGGATAGGACATAGAGATACGTATTTAGAAAATACGTCTACTGTCACCAAAACAAACTGGTTTCCTTTCGTCGAACGAGGAATCGGACCGAAAATGTCCGTAGCGAAAAGTTCTCTCGGCTTACTGGGTAATATTGATCTAGGAACTTCCTTCATTAGCTTAGATGAATATTTGCTTCGCTGACAACTGTCACAGGTCTTTATGACGTCACGGATTGATTGTCCCATTTGTTTCCAAACGAATGTTTCTTGAGCAAGAGCCAAAGTCTTGTCTACACCAACATGAGCTGCGGTTCGGTGTATCATCCAAATAACTGGTTTGACAAGCTTGGGTGGGATCACTACTCTAAGTTTAGTATGATCCTGATCGATATATTGGCATATAACACCTCCCATAATGTGATATTTTCTAGCTTCTATCTCAGTTCTTCTGAAATCTGGATCAGCGTTGTCCATCCTGCGTGTCAAAAAACGGTAAATTCTTCGCAAAGGTGCATATCTCTTCTGAGTTTGCGCTAACATCTTCAACTTTTCTAGAGTTCCCTGGTCCTCTTGAACTAGATTTATATGGTTGACAATCACCTCCTCACAAGGGTTTCTGCTCAACACATCCGCTAACAGATTTAATTTCCCAGGTATATGCACGACAGTTGGGTTAAATTGTTGTAAGAACAGAGCCCATCTGGTGATGCCGTCACTTGCTAAGTCTGTCTTCATAATAAATTGGAGGGCTTTATGATCTGTGATCACCGTTATGTCATGTCCAAACAACACCTTCTTCCACGTCTTAAGAGCATGAACCACTGCTAATGCCTCTAACTCGGTTGCATAGTAATTCTTTTCAAAATTCCTGAGCTTGCGACTGGTGAAAGCTAAATATCTGTGTTTATTGGTATCGTCCAACTGATATAGGATACTACTGATGCCTATTTTGGATGCGTCTGTCTCCACAAAAAATCATCTAGCAAAATCTGGGTATTCAAGTTTGACATTCTGGATCAACATGTTCTTAGCTGCTAAAAACGCTTGATTGCATCTATCGTCCCATTTCCATCGATTTCCTTTTCTTAGCAAATCCTGCAGAGGTGCCATCGTTTCAGTATATTCAGGACAATGTGTTGAAAAGAACTGACACATTCCTAAAAACTGCCGTTCTTCTTTAAGCTTTCTTGGGGTTGGAAATTCTGAAATAGCCATGATCTTCTTTGGATTGGGCCTATAACCATCTCCATCGATTCTATGTCCAAGAAATTCAATTTCTTCATGAAAGAACTGACATTTGTTGAAATTCACCTTGAAGTTCTTCTTCCGGAGATCTTCAAAAAGCATTCGAAGGTGCCTGATATGCTCTTCAGCTGTCTCAGACGCTGTAATCAGGTCATCAATATAGCTCACCACATGCTCCTTAACTGCATCTGATAAATTCTCATCTAGTGCTCGGATCATCACCGGACCACTATTCTTTACTCCAAAAGGTAACCTATTGAACACATATGTTTTATGATCAAATAAGAACCCTGTATATTGTTTGCAGTCTTCTGCTAGTTCTATATGATAATAAGAACTAGTCAGATCAATTGTAGAAAAGAAACTCTTTCCTCTGAATCTGCGCAACAATTCACGAATAACAGGTGGCCTGTCGTGTTCAGGAAGAACTCTTTCATTAAGGGCTCTAGCATCTAGGCATATCCTCAGCTTACCATTAGGTTTCTTGACAACAGCTAAAGGATTCAAATAAGCAGTCGGCATCTTCTTGATAATTCCATCTTTCTCCATATCGCCTATCATTGTACTGACTTCCTCCTTCCATTTATCCGGAATGGGATATAAATTCTTGTGGTATGGTTTGTCATCCATCAACTTGATGCTGTAGGTAAAATTTTCTATGAGTCCTGGTTTATCATTGAATATGTCCTCATATTCTGAAATTGCTTGATCAAACTGCTCCTTAATTTCTGGATTTATCTTACTCTTCGTGTTAGTTTTATCCTCTATAGACCTTTCAATGCTGCATACTATCTCATCCAATATATTCTCTCTAAAGAATGTCATCTCGGATTCCTGATTTTCTATGACCCCTTCTTGAAAGTACATGCGCCTACTCTGCATATCTATGATCAGGTCACTCTCACTTAAGAAATCCACTCCTAGGATCATATCGAAATGTAGTTGACCCACAACTAGGAACATCTGTTCAAAATATCTGGTTCCAATCCCAACATCTAAAAGTACCTGACTTTTACATTTCATACTTTTGTCTGGGATCACCCCTTGAATCTTGCTAACAACAGTTGGCAACATCGTAATCTCTCCTGACAATTTCAATTCATCCCGGCAGCCTATGGATATTAATCTCACCATAGCCCCCGTGTCCACTAATGTCTTTATTTCCTTTCCCATGACTTCCACACTGATAACTGGCAATTCATGTCTATTCCCTCGATGTACTACGTCTTCCTCTTCAAGTAAATCCTCGTCTTTGACCTGATACGTTTCAACAATGATGATTGATTCCCAATGATTAGCATCCTGATTTCAAGTTAATTTGTCGTTCTCTTTTTTTCCTTCACCACTCGTGCTTGCTCGATTGACATCTCTGATTATCTCTTTGGGTGGTGCACTAGGCTGTCTACTTTCTTGCCTTGATCTCCCGGATTCTCGATTATCTTGTCTTTCATTTGGATCATTTCTTCTGCTATCCTGCCTATTGTTCTGATTAGACTGCTGACCTTGGTTCCAGTTGTATCGACCTCGATATCTATTATTGTATCTATTCCTATTTTGGTATCTGGAATTCTGATCATAGTTCCTATATCTACTGTTTCTTGCATCTTCATCGTATGGCCTCTCATATTGTCCTCGATATCGATCATTTCCACGAACGTTGTGAATATTTCCTCTATTCCCTTCGTTCCTTCTGTTTCCCCAGGAATCTCTTCTATCCGTCTGTGCTGCGTTATGGACAACTACCGCATTCACTTCTTGCGTGATTTGATTATCGTTCCTTGCAGTTCTGGGTGTAATTTGAGCGCTTGTATAATCTAATCGGCGTAAGATATCGTCATAGTGCTCAAGTGTGTTCGCTCCCGATGCTATGAGTGATCGTTGTACCTCAATTGGCAACTGTCTTGCTATAGCTTGCAAAAGCTCTTCTTCTGGCAATGGAGGAATCAAAAACTGTAATTTAGGCAATTGCGAAATAAAGTAATTAGCATAATGCGTCGGATGTGACGTAGAGTAACGTTTTGAATACATTTCTGCTCTTACGTTCAGCTGATCCTCTGCACTACAAAATCTCCTTAAGAATGCTATGGCAAATTGTTCCATATTCGCAAAATTGCTCCTGAATGCGCGAAACCAAAATAACGCTGGCCCGTCTAAGGCGCGTTCGACTATCCTTAGTTTCTCTCCTTGGCTACTCTATGTTCCGCCATGTAATCGCGAATATCTCTCAGAAATTCGACTGGTGTGACTCCTGTGTTCCCTGAAAACTTCCTTGGCTTATCATCCAGATTTCTGATTATGGTCACTGGACCTGAGTATCGTTCATTCGTACCAAACGTACTTCTATTCGAATTCGGATTATCTTGAGGGGTTGAACTAGCCCTATCGAATGTTACATTCTGTTGCGTTTGACGGTCTTCTCCCACGCTAACCTCTTGACTGTTCATACTGCGGTCTATCGGTGTCTGATTTATCGATACTTCCCCCGTTGTAACATTTTGACTTGTGAAACTATTTATTATAGATTCTAGTTTAGTCATCCTATCTTCTGTTCGTTTTTCTACGGTCTTGACCTGAGTCTCCAAATCATCTAACGACGTACCATTCTGCGTTCTGTTACTCTCTTCTAAATCGTTCTTCAATTTGTCTATCTTATCTTCGCATGTAGTCTTTACTGACGCGACTTGTTCCCTTAACTGATCAACATCTGTCCTAAACTGAGTTGAATCTATCTTCATCGCTTCCTTATTCTCAGTAAATCTCGCTTCCAAGTTCGCCATACCTGCGATTAATTTCTCATCCAACCCTGCACGTTTTTCTTTTGCTTCGGCATCGACCTCACTATACCGTTCTTCCACTATTGCACCGACTCTATTTTTAAATAAAGCTAAGTTTTCATTAACCTTCTGCTCTATATCATCATCAATTTTCCTAATGTCTATCTGCAATTGGTTTTCTAAGGATTTCAAGTTAGAATTAACCTCTCCTAAGACTTCCTCTTTAACGGTCCCAATTACTGAGTTTAAACCTTTGATTTCATTACCTAGATTCATTTCTAGACCTTTGATTTTAGTTTCGAAAGATACTTCAGTAGACCACTCTTGTATTTTGCCTACATCTGCCACTAAACCATCAATGTCGAATCTCAACTTCGATACATCGGATTTGATATCTTTCTGTATAGACATAACATCTGTTCTCAAATTAAGAATGTTTTCTTCTTCTCTAATTTCTAAATCAATAATATTCCTTCTTAACATTTGCACATTTTCCTCTCCTTTCATTTCTACTGCTTTTATATCTAATTGTAAAGCCTTGAATATTTCATCATTCTTTAACGTTAATCTATTCTCCAAACTAGTTAAATTGTTTTTCAACTCTGTGTTATTCTCTTCACTACGAGCTTGTAATCTAGTTTCTAATAATTTAAAACTATCCTTCAAGTTGCCTTCATTACTGGTTTGTAGTCTAGTCTCTATTGACTCCAATTCATCTCTACTATGTGACTGTAATCTTTCTTCCAATGATCTCAAATTATTTTCGTTACTAGTCTGCAATGACATCAACTCATCTTTACTATTTGACTGTAACCTAGTCTCTAATGACTTTAAATTATCTTCATTACTAGTCTGTAATAATTTCAAATCTTCCCTATTACTAGTCAGTAAAGCTTCCACATTTTCTTTACATCTAGCTTCTAACCTAGCTTCTGAATCATTTATCTGCTCTTTAACTTCTGTTTCCATTTTAGAAATAGTTACTGCAATACTAGACATGCCATTCTGTAACTCTCCTAACACCTTAGCTAAATCTTCCGGTAACATAATTATATTTTTCAATAAACGTTTTTATTCAGAGACGTTAGACAACAACACATCACAATGTATCAATTCCTGCTTTCACTTGGGTATAAGAAAAATGACTTATAACTAAACATGATATAACACTAATATGATTAACATGATCACTGGAATGGGCATACAAGTATATTGTCTGACTAAGTTTAATAAATTTTATAACACCATTAAATGAAATTGAGATCAATCTCTTCGTAATCTAAATCTGATGTGATTCCATAGAATAAACAAAATCGAAGCCCCACGGATGGGTAAAGCCTATTCTCCCTCTCTCTCTTTGTACCCGTTCGTCCTGGGGATGCGATGACCCATCTGCTATTACATCGCATTCCTGGATTTCCAGGACAGAACGGAGTTAAAAGAACATGAAGTCAAATAAGGAATGTGTCGGAAATTCAGTTGAAATATCACAAAAGCAGAGGGTAACACGAGATAAAGTATCTCCAGGGTCGTTACGGGCTTAAATTTAATTTAAAAAAATACAAATATAAATGGGCACCATCAACTGAATCCCTAGCAAACCACATCCTTCCTAGTTAAGCCTTAATTAAGACAAGGAAAGAAATAGGAAAATCACATCATCATCAGATCACAACTAAGATAAAAACAAATTTATTCAACTTTGATAGTCAGACAGACATATTAAACACTCATCCTACCTGAGAGCATGGTCGAATGCCAACGTTAAATTGTCATTGTCCAGAAAATCGAACCATCTCTATTCTACTCAAAGTGTATTTAATCCACATAAAATAGGAAAAATTTCTAAAGTACTCGTGGGTTCTCAGGATCACCGTAGCACTATGTCATTGCGTCACTGACATTCGTGATAACTGAGACCTAACTTCTCTTTAAATTAACATCATGAATGTGGATGTAAAAATATAATTAATCTGTCTAAACACATATATTCTAATCACATATTTTAAATATCACATAATTTATGGCTTGCATGGCATTATTCAAATGCTGAATACATTAGTAAAATGCTCCTAAACATCGAATAATTAATTTACACTATTTACACTGTCATTAATAATCGCTTGTTTGTGAATCACAGAAAATCCACTACTCATTGGTTATAATCATCATCATCATCATCAAAATTAAATATTTCTCACATTAGTTCTCATCTCAAAATTCAATATATTCATGTCAGAATAATTAATTCATTATCATCAAAATTATTTAAATGAATATTATAATCATCAATTCTTTATGCTCTCTAATTATGCACAAACTCTCATTTCATCATCTCCTTCAGATTAAATCATCTTAAATCATC
Source organism: Meconema thalassinum (assembly GCA_946902985.2). Classification (NCBI taxonomy): domain Eukaryota; kingdom Metazoa; phylum Arthropoda; class Insecta; order Orthoptera; family Tettigoniidae; genus Meconema; species Meconema thalassinum. The sequence goes on from OX336389.2 coordinate 1,187,026,136, forward strand.
AATATAAATTGTTTAATTCATCAACTCAAGTTGCAATTCTTCAAATCATTCAAATCATATCTCTCAATTAAATTTATTTAAATCCATTTAAATTTATTAATCATCAGCTTCTTTAATTAATTATCACCTTCTAATTCAGTTATACATCATCTATTTAATCATTTATTAATTCATTTAAATCAGCTTATTTATTCAATCTTTAATTCATCCATTTATTTAATTCATTGATTTATTCCAAAATTTAATTTATCAATTTATTTAAATTTTATTCTATCTGGTTATTTAGATTTTTATTATTTCATCTAGTCATTCTGATTTTTATTTCATTAGGTCAGATCATTAATATGCTTAAATTTCAGATTATTATTTCATTAATTATTATTATCAGAAAATCTTGTATTATCAACACTATTTATTTGTTTAATTTCCTAACAAATTGTTTAATATGGGTTATAGAACGTTGTCTTACAGTTTTATCACTTCCAAGTTATATCTCGTATTCAATTATCATGCCAAAAAATATTATTGCCTTCACAAATTCACGTTGGATCTCACTATCCAAAACTTCATCATCTACTATCACTTTATCAAATACCATATTTGAATACCTCAATTATTCCACAAAACTCCATAAATATTCAGCGCACAGCATGAATCTCAAAATTGTGCTAGACTGGGTTCGACAACCCCATGTCTACCTCAAAATACATTAGCAATATTGCAACTTCCACTTGGCAACTTCCACAAAATGCCTATCACAAACTTCACTTAACCACGTTGCATGATCTACAAAATATATAACTGGCTTCAAATTATCAACGCACACAATCTCCAATAACTGTAATTAATCTGATCACATCTAGACAACTTCTTAAACAATTAGGAAAAAATATTACCTTAGTAATCGAAATCAAATTCAAGATTTGCTTTCAAATAGCATAAATTCTCTTAAAATTCTCATAATTCACTTCACAGAGAAACACCAATGTGCTATAATCTATCACATCAAAATATGTAATACTGATCTGCCTCAAAATAAATCTGACCATTAATGATTCATCTTACAAGATTCAATTACTTTAAATCCTTCTCAAAGGTATCAAACTCAATCATAAAAATTATCAAAAGCATCAACTGAATCAGCTGTTAAATGAAAGTACTCTCAAAAGAGTATAGCAACAAAATATTGGATTGGCAAACAAGAATTACAAAATGTAACCTTGCTGACATTTATTTTTAATTTATTTAATAAAATTCGACTGATATGTGACTAGTAGTTTCTTGTTTGATCCTCTTACAATCTCAAGTACACTCGGATGATAAAAATGAGTTCCTCAACGGCAAGTGAGATGAGTACCACCACGCAATCGTATAAATAAGAAAGGCCTTACCTCGCAGACTATCATGATAATGCCCTGAACGATGGGTAAAGATGTGTACCACCACGCAATCGTATAAATACGAAAGGCCCCATCTCGTCGTCTAATGAGTGAATGTACCAGATTGGAATCAACAAGTCTCTAGTTGTCACATAAAAGCGATATCTATTCACTTGAGTGAATAACATCTTAATATCTCCAAACAATCCAATGGAAAAAAATCCCTACTGATGAATAATACACACTCGCTAGTATGCAATGAACTGACGAAGTAATTTAAATAATCCAATTGCAGATCACGAGTTCGAAATACTCGCCACAAAAAATAACTATCCAAGAAAACTATCCTTACTGGAAAATGTCTAAAAGACCAAACATCTGCTTAATAAAGCCAACCAATGGTGAGAATTTCGTATAATGGTGCCTGCCATATATGGTAACGCCATATTCTAGCAAAATTTGGAGCAAATAATGTCTAAGCCATGTCTAAATAATCGTAGAACTCCTACTAGAAATATATACAAGTATGCCCAGTGTTCATGAAAAAATCATATCAGAAAGTCATAACTCTTACAGTACCTTCTCATATCAGCTGTTAATATATTTCAAAGATCGTCGATTATCCTCGTGTGTAATAAATTTCTCGAGAGATCGACGGGAATATCGTATCACCCATGCAAAAACGATCGCCTTCATATCCGAAGTGAATCAGCTGTTGGACCTCCTCTTCTTCAGGAACCGAATCCATCGCTCTGTGGTGCCATCACGTCTCTGTCTTCGTTTACTCCGACATGATGAACTGCATGTTATCCATAGCGGATACTGTCCAAATTCTTACGTAAAAGTTCATGAACGTAGCGTACCCCATATTCTTCTTCTAAGTTACGCCACTGTCCCATACAATGTTCGGTTTGCTTGTTAAAAGTTCAATCTCCACAGCGGCTAAGTCTCACTTGCAGAAAATAATTTTATTTATGAAAGTGTATAAGTTTTTGAAACACCCTGTAGCTGTGTTCGTATTCGATATTTTATAATAATTCATGAAAAAAAGAATTATATTAATGCAGGTGCCAAAGTTCATAAGTGCATGTACTCGTAACATTTCGTTCGCTTAAAAGCGTTAATGTTAGCTTGACTCCATGGTCGCTCCACATATTCCGTTATGAAATGCATAAGTTGTAATGTCATTGGAATATCTAAGTTCATTATTGCAGTATATGATAACTATCTGCCTGCACAATTCGATTACTGAATACAACTCCAAGCTCATAACGTTGTAACTGAATGACGAAATGAAGTTCAGCTTCTTTAATATTGCCTGCGTATAAAAGTCGGAACCAGCACGCTCTGTTTTACTGCACTGTTCCAGAATGATATACGCTTAAAAGCCGGCCTCGCCATACCGCTTCGCTGTGCTGTTCTGCGTTACAAAATGCAGCTCGAAATAAAGTTCTCAAACTGGTTATAATGCTGTTCTAACCCCGGCTCTTCCCTCGTTTACACGGCCTGTACAGCTTGCCTCGTAACCGGTCCTCGCATCGCCTACCGTGCGTTGCTTGCCTTGACTCACTGACCTACTTTCCGCTCTCCGCTTGGTGAAGTAATACTGTCGCTTTCACTTCACGTAACAAGTGCTGTACACCGCTCAACTTTGCCGTTCTCTCTGCGCATGTGTTCTACTCAGCCTCGCTGACTGAACTCGACTGCTGTCACTGGACTGCGTTGAGGAGCTCCTACCCTGCGCTGTCACGTGATGCTCCCCCACCTTCTGTGGTCATGCGTCACAAGTATAATCTCGACCACCATCATCTCGGCTATTAAGTTGTACAAAAACTTAAGGGATTATCTGTCTTTCTTCAAGTTATCACCATATATAATGCTTGACATTTCTTCTCTTCTGAGATGATATAATACTATTTTCCATATAGATCTTAATAATACTTCAATATTCCTCCCATAATTCCATCTGCTTGACTGGCAGTGCCATCTTAATCCTCGGCCTTCTACGTCATTTCCTAACATTCTTCTCGACTCGATTTGAGCGCTATCTTTACAACTTTTCCCATAAATCTCAACTACGGCTCAATGTCAGCTGGCGTAGCCGATAGCCTCAACTGGGTATCGGGTACAACATTTCGACATCGTCGAACATAAAGATCATTAAATGCACTTGGGCCCTAATACAATTTGGAACTGGATGTATGGTCGTATATGGCAGAAAGCCATAGAGAAAAAAATATAAACAAATTAAAAAGGTGAGGATGTCTGTTGGAACCAGCTTGGCGTTTGATATGGAATTAGAGTACTGCTATACCGCACAACAGATGAAAGCAGCCCTGGTCTTCACAAGTAGAATAGATCAGAGTTAAACAACTGTGCCAGTGATGGCTGTGCTTCGGAATTAATTGCTTTGATTTCTTTGGTGCTTACTGAATAGATTTTTTCAACCCCTTCTCTTAACGAGTTTTAAAGCCGGCATTAATTTTTACACACTTAAAAGTCCTCTCCTCATTAGCTCTGTGAGATAGCTACCTCCTCCCTCTCGTGCATCCTCCCCACCCCTCCAATGGACCAATTGGAAGCTGATACTGCTCATTTGAAAGGGAAATGGAGTACTTCGGTCTCTGTCTGTCACCTGTTTGATGCCCTATATCGCAGGCAACAATTACCACGGAGCGGACATGAGCTGGGACGGGGAAGCCAAATGAGGGAGGAAACACCCAAGACGGCCGGTGCGCTTGTGACATGTAAAAGGTTGGGTTGTGAAGGGCCCTAGGATATGCTCTGGCACTGTGCCGGCGTGGAGCGTTGTGAGAGACTTCAGCCAAATTACAGGCGTGCCCACTTCACGAAACTGCTTCTGCTTCACATTTTATTATCCAGCCTAGGACCTATCGTATCTTCCTCTCGCTTATAGCCTATGAGGAGGAGGAGGAGGACCCGTATTGTAAGTGACCAACATCTATGCCGTTAACTATTGGTTACAGTAGAGTAATTACCAAAACTGATATTGCAACTTTCAGTCGATGAACAAAACAAAATTCAAGTTACCGGTACTGGAATATGTGAAAAAATAACCTAACATAATTTACGTGTGATTAAGATATACATGCACACCCTTTGGGATGGTGTTCAATAGCCTTCCGTTGGATGGTCACATTACGTTTGATGTACGAAATGTCCGAAATACTCTGGCCCTTCAGGGTTTTTCGGTGACCCTGGACCTGGACCCCACCACTCCATACTTTGACGCTTGACTTCGGGGTCGTACCTCTGACACCAGGTCTCGTCGCCCGTGACGATGGTTTCAAAGCCATTACTTTCCACAGAACATTCACCCTTTTCACTGCCACCCGCCCAACAGGTGTGCATGGTAGGTTGCATAAATTCATCCTTTTCACTGCCACCAGCCGAACGTGTGTCCATGGTAGGTTGCATAAATTCATCCTTCTAAACACGCACTGTGTCAAAAAGGTCTTACACGTTGCGTTGTGTGTCGCCAAAGTTGCCAGGTCGACCGTTCTGACTTTATTCACCGAACGCAACGTGACGAGTCTTTTGAACACCATCCCAATTGACGCCTTCTTGTAAAGTTTCCAGGTCATGTATCGCCATTCTCAGCATTGCATAGTGTTACGGGAGGGGACTATTTCGAAGGAGAGTAGGGTCACTATCGTGCATTGTTCATCTATGTTGATAGTACAGGGCTATTCACCGAACTTTATTGTCACAGGTTGTATATTGTTATGGACTCTATGTTCATCATACGTAATTAATAACATGTTGTTTCTTCACATATTCCGGTACTGGGGGTTGGATTTATTTTGTGTTGACCGACTGAAAGTTACAACATCAATTGTTTATAAAGCAGCTCTGAAAAATGGCTTCAAAGCTATCTTTACCTTGATTACCAAATACTGTAATCACTTCTACTAGTACAGAGAGTTTGATTTATATGCGTCGGGGACCCTACCTCGCCCGCTCGCCCGCGTTGGTAGCCTGTCTCCCGCCAGGCACTTTGCCGTAATGCGGCGCTCGCGCAGCTTTGAGTCATTGTATATAGGAATTTGTACTTAAATTTGTACTTCAATGTGATCCTTGACCAATTTTTTGACGAACTGACTTACGGAGAGCGATTGTCAAATTATTTTCAACAAGATTCTGCCACTGCTCACACTGCCGAAGCATCCATGACAGAATTGCGTCACATTTTCGGTACTAGGATTATAAGTCGGAACGTGAGGCCCCCGTGAAGCCCAGACTTATAACCAAGTGACTTTTATCCGTGGGGGACGCTTAAAAATAGAGAGTGTATGCGAGAAACCCTCACACTGCAAATGAGCTTAAAGGCTATATTACAGCTGAAATACAGTCAATCGGTGCCGAGGAACTTCAGAAAGTAAATGGCAATTTCATAAATAAGTGCCAACGATGTGTAACAGTGAAAGGCGAGCGTTTTCAGCACCAGCTGTGAACTAGGTAAGTACAAATTCCTATACTCAATGACTCGTGCCGCGCGAGCACCGCATAACGGCGAAGTGCCTGGCGGGAGACAGACTCGCAACGCGGGCGAGCGTGAAAGCAAGGGTCCCCGTCGCATATAAAACAAACTCTCTGTACTACTAACCCCAAAAGGTCCGGGTTACATTCCCGGCTCTGCCAAAAAATTATCGTCTGAGGCAGAACTGAGCAAAGGATGGGTCGATTCCTACCTAAGCCATCCTAGAAGTGCTTTTCCGTGGTTTCCCACTCCTACTCCAGGCGTATGCCAGAATGGCACCTAAATTAGGGCCCCGGCCACCTCCTGGTCAAAGCCTAATCCCAATTACAAATACACACATTAATACCGCCATTACAATAACAACAGATTTAACATACCCCCAAGTACACGGGCCTACATGACCACGATGTCTAAATGTTTTAACATAAAGTACCACTAATGCTATCGTCTAATGTAGGCTACTAATTAGTTTAAAATAAACTTACATAGATTAGGAAGAAAATATAAATAAATAAACAAATAAACAAGATGATCAGTAAAGAACATATAGCCTACTTTCTCCTAAATGCATGGGTATAGTTATAACTCTTTGTCCTTTTCAAGGAGTATAATTGAATGTTGGTTATAGTAGCTTGTTGAAATACAACGTGCTATACGGATATTATACGTTGATTGATTGAATACTCACCTGAATTATATATACACACACACTAATACAGCCAACACAATAACACAGGTTATAAGACACAATTCAACCCTCAAACAAGTATACGGGGCTAAATGACCATGATGTCCATGCATCAAAAATGAAACAACAACAACAGCTTCCTACCTAAATCCTTCCTCGTATAAAAGTACACACACTAGTAATCATACAGACATCAAAGTGACACAGGGTATCAGACAACTTCTACACACACCCAAGTAAATGGGGCTACAAGACCATGATGCCGCAAAACCCCTAGAGAATCAACAACAAAAACGACAACAATAGACTCTACCGTGGATCAACGACAACGAATTTTCATCGCTGCAGTCGAGTGTTGAAATATTGGTGTTATAAATCTATAGTACATAAGATTTTCGATCGCAAATACACACTACAGTATATATGCTTAACATTATAACGTGTGAGTAGTTATAAATCAATAAATACTAAAGAAAACGAAGTAAAAAATTTGAACTTCCTGGAATTTGATCTACGAACCTCCAGACTATGAGTCCAGGTCGCTACAACTACGCCACAGATGCCGTGCTTAAATACTTGGTTAACAACTGGTTTAGTATAACTCCATAATACAGTATTTTGTTTTGTTTGCAATCAACGATTTCAATAACTTTTTCTTCCGTTTCTATAAACCATTTGATGCAAAATATGTATTATTTTGTTCAGTACATTCCTAAAAGGATATAAACTTACGAAGTTACGGAAATATATGGATTTAAGAGCAAACAATAGCGCCATTTTGACCCAACGGGATGGCACAGACAAGCACGATATGGCACGGTCAGCCTGAACTGTAAGTCACGACTGCGGTTATATATTCTATTTTAAAATGCTAATATCCTACCGGTCACCTCCTTGAGGACAGTTTAATCATCCCTATGTACGATGAGCGTATTTGGTAAGGCCAGGCCTTGTTGAATCGTAAGTTACAGTTAGGCTATAATACTTGCATGATTCATACATCAGTCATCTTGAAACTATTTGGCTGATGACCTCGTAGTTTGGGAAAAAGACGCTTCCCACATTAAGGTATATTGTTGCCTAATTTGGTAGAGATCGGATGATTAGATTAGTTGTAATTTGTTTCAAGCTCAGAATATTTGGATGTGTGCCATTTCTTTTTTGTTATGATCGCGGCGATATACAACATGGCACTGAGTTGTCCCTTGCTAGCGCTACCTCTGTACCAAAGGTGGTTCGGTTTGGTGTTGTTGTATTTGAATTGATAGGGGGATCGATTTGCCTACATACACCATCTTCAATTTATTGGGCTGATGACCTTGTAGTTTAGTCAAAAGACGCTTCCCACATGGGGGTATGTTTTTGCAAAATTTTAAAGAGATCAGATTATTAGGTTAGTCGTAATTTGATTTAAGCTTTTAACATTTGGGTGGCCGCCATTACGTTTCCGTCAAGATGGCGTCGATATAAAACATGACAGTGAGGTGCCTTTTGCTAGTGCTACCTCTGTACCAAATTTCGTTAAATTTGGTTTCACCGTGTTTGAAAAGATATGGGGGAGGGACAGACATACCAAAGCACACACACACTCACACACAGACAGACACACAATGTTTTGGCCCTGTGTAGATCTCATAAGTTTACTTTCATTTTTGGAAAAATCGAAAGTAGGCTAAAAAAGGAAAGGCAATATGGAGAAGAAACAGCACTCAACCCACAAAGAGGGCCATGAAAGGAGGCAGAAAAGCTGAAGGAATGATGATAAACCCGATAGTTACTAGAATAAAGGGGCGCCTTTTGGGGCAAGGAGTATTAATCCTCCGATCCCAGAGTCCCTAGGTTCGATGCCTGGTCCTGCCATAAAATTCAATTCTGGTCTGAGGGTAGGAACGGAGTGTACTCGGCCCCGTGAGGTGAAACTGAGAAGGGATGTGTTTGATTCCTACTTCAGCCATCCAAGAAGTAGTCATCCATTCCAGTCAAGACAAATGCCGGTATGCTTCTCAATTTAAGGCAATGCCTCCTTTCCAATGAAAATGAAAATCCACAGCCTGCTTCCAGGTTCCGACCGGGTCAGGAATGTAATGAATGAAGCCCCCATCAGGCGGCGAGGATATGAACTGTGCCGGCTGCCGAGGCCTGACGCACTCCTCTGGGGCAATGATTAAATGAATGACAGATGAAAAGAAATGAGAGTGGAGAGTGTTGCTGGAATGAAATTTTGACAGGGAAAACCGGAGTACCCGGAGAAAAACCTGTCTGCCTCCGTTTTGTCCAGCACAGATCTCACATGGAGTGACCGCGATTGGAACCACAGACCCAGCGGTGAGAGGCCGGCGTGCTGCCGCCTAAGCCACGGAGGCTTCTCCTTTCCAATCAACGTGCCAATGAATACACACACTGTCTCATAAGCCACAATAACAAATGTTACAGAAATGTTCTACACACCCTAAATCATACGACTGGCGACCACGATGCCCTAGCCAATAAATTAAACAACAACGTATCTTTACACAGCATATCTCTACCTTTTGCCTGTGTGGAGGGTCTAATATAAGCTTGAACCAAAGGCTCTATGAAGGTATTTCTGTTCTCCATTTGAATACTTTGATAGAGGGGATGTACTGTTGAGATTCAGGATGCTACATCGTGTTTATTAAATAGCTGACCATTGATAATACAACAGGGGTAGGCTGAAGATGACTAATAAAGAGCCAAAGCGACTAACTGAATCGTGATCAGTATTTCGCACGAAAAGAAAATCGCTTTCCAAGACTCGGGCTGGACGAGCCGGTGGTATATAGACTTTGAGCCCAAGCTAACTGGAACGTACGATTGTAGATGCGCCAGAGATAAACACAGTGAGCTCGGCCAGGTAGCAGCGCTTCTCGGTGCTAGCAGTGCTGCAGGCTCGCTTTTGCGGAGCACTGTTGTCTCTCATATATCAGCCTGGGCCGTAATTCGTATTGGTATTATATATATATATATTTAGAATTTGGCCAATTATAGACCGCTTTGAACCTAAGACTACGGTACATTGTTTCGTTTTTTTCTTTTCTTCCCAAAACTTCTTCTTACGTTGGCTGATGGCCTGCCTCTGTTCCGCTGATAACACTCTCCGTGGTTGATGTGGAACTTGCAGAATCGAAAAATCTGCAGTAGTGATCAGTCGCCAGAATTCCACCCTATTAGAAATGATGTTGATTGTGATCTTCAGTTTTTGCAGATCACACCGTATCTCTTCCAGCCATCTAGTGGTGTTTTTTAATTTGGAGATTTAATCAAAAATTTTCTTAGTTAGCCTGCTACTATCCATTCTATGAAGGTGACCATAAAATTGTAGTCTCCGTCTTTTAATTGGGTCTGTAATTTTTTCTAAATTTCGGTAAAGGTCTTCATTTTTTCTCTTCATCCAAATATCTTTATTCTTTTGGGGACCCAAAATTTTCCTAAGAATTTTCCTTTCTTTCTTTTCCATTTCCTCTTGTTCACCTCTTTTGTTCAACGTTAAACATTCTGATCCGTATAATACCTCTGGTTAAATTACAGTTGTGTAGTGCCTGATTTTTGCCGGGAATGAAATTGATCGTTTGTTGTATCTATGTTGGGTGAGTTTATAGGCATTTTCCATCTTTCTGAATCTCTCCTTGCAGGATGTGTTATCAAGTCCATTTGACTGGATCCATTCTCCCAAATATTTAAATGTATCAACTCTTTGAATCTGTCCATGTTGAGTTGTTAGATATTTTTCTCCATTGTGTCTGTGTTCAATATATTTGTTTTTTTCATACGAAATCTGAAGACCAGTTTTTATTGCTATTTCATGTAGGGTTTCAACCATTATTTGTGCTTGAAATCTGTTTTCTGAAATGATTGCTATGTCATCAGCAAAGGCAAGACATTTCACCTCAAATCTTCCTTTTCCTTGCCCCAAATGGACCACTTCAATGTTTCATTCGCATAATTTAAGTTCCCATTCCTTCATGATTTTGTTTAATATCAAATTAAAGAGAAGTGGTGAAAGCCCATCACCTTGTCTAACTCCGGTTTTGATTTGGAAGGGTTCTGAAATGTCGTTTAGAAATTTATCTCTTGAGGTTGTATTTGTTAGTGTTTGTTCAACCAGTTGTCTGGTATTTTTATCTATCCCTAATTCTGCTAGAGTTAGGAATACAGACTGTCTGTCTATTGAATCATAAGCCTTTCGGAAATCAATGAAAGATACAACTGTGTTGAGGTTACGTATTGTTCTGATTCTAAGGATTGTTTTGAGATTGAAAATTTGCTCTGGACAAGATCTTCCTTTTCTAAATCCGGCTTGGTATTCGCCGATAGTATGTTCTGCTTGTTCTTCCAGATTGTGTAGCAATGCTTTAGAAAGAACTTTGTATGCGATTGGCTGTAAGGTAATACCTCTATAATTGTTGGGGTTTGTCTTATCTACTTTCTTGTGCAAGGGATGGATTATTGCCTGTTTCCAATCTTTTGGAATTGTTCCTTTTTCCCAACATTCCTTGACAACTTTGTGTAAAGCTTCAGCTGCAAATTTACCACCGAGTTTCAACATTTCAGTTAGTATCCCATCCTCACCAGGTGCCTTATTGTTACGGCTGTGAGTTTGTGTCATCACTCGCCGCATGAGTCACAACTGCCCCAGGGCTGGGCTGTGCCCTGCCTCCTGTATTGCGTGCGCCTTATGCAACAGGGCTACTAGGACAAAGGGATAGTCCAGAATATTCGTGACTGGACCAGCGATGGAAACCTCGAGAAGCCGAGAACCCTGGATGGATCTAAAAGCATTTATTGAGTCACCGGCCTGCTATATAAGTACGCCCTGTCAAGCAGTTGTTGTTGTTGTGTTTTATGAGCTAGTGCGAGTGTTTATCCTGGGCGACAGAAGTGTGGTGACTTGCGAAATCCCTAGTGAAGCTGATTCTCTTGACACCGAGGAAGTGATTGTGGTGCTTGTGAAACAGTGTATAGTACAGTGACAGACCTAGTGCAGCTATTTCCATCTTATTTCCAGCTAGCGTACGGGACCGGACTCATTAGCGAAGAGGATTAACTGTGGTCTGTTGACAAGTGAAAGGGAAAGTATTCTCAACGTTAGGAAACTGGAGTAAGGTAATAATTGCTGTTGAGTAGTGTATTTTTCTGGCTGCAATAAAATTAATTATTTCTTTAAGCAGTAATTGGTATTGTGCTTTATACACACCGTAATCCAGTTAACAAAGGTGCCACTAGGGGGTGGCACGTAACAACTGGTGTCAGAAGCCGGATTACGAACTCAAGCACAACACCTGACGGTCCTGGTTTCAAAACCCGAGCAGGTCATTTTCTCTAATTTTCCTGTGAGTGCATGCCCTTTACAAGACAAACAACTAAAATGGAGGAGAAATTGGCAGCATTGCTAGAAAAGTTAAATGGCATTGAAACCAAAATGGAGGCCGGCCAGAAGAAGATGGAAGACGGCCAGAAGAAGATGGAGGACGGCCAGAAGAATTTAACCAAGGACCCAACTGCCAATTTAAAAGACGGCCAGAAGAAGAGGGAAGACAGCCAGAAAAGTTTAGCCGAGGACCTAACTTCCAAATTAGAAGACGGTCAGAATAAGCTAGCAGAGGACCTAACCGCCAAATTTCTGGATGGCCAGAAAAATCTGGAAGAGTGTCTGCTGACGAAATTACAGGAAAGTCAAAAGAAATTGGAACAGGGTCTGTTTCAGGAAGTCAACACCGTCTGCCAGGGCCTACGTGAGGAAGTCACAGCAGTAGAAAAGAAGTTCGACGCCTTACAAGAGGAAGTTGCCGAACTGCGCCAACGCCCACTGACGGGGGTGGAAGAAAAATTCAACGCTTTACAAAAGGAAATTTCTGAGCTGAACCAACGCCCGTCGACGGGGATGGAAGCGAGATTCAACGCTCTTCAAGAGGAAGTTGCCGAGCTGCGCCGACGCCCGCCCACAGGTACACCGGGAATATCAGGAACGGGACAGAGCAGAGTGACGCCCCCAACCTTCGACGGAAAGGTCCCGTGGAGCACCTATTTATGACAGTTCGAGGCAGCCTGTTCAATAAACAACTGGAACAGCACGGAAAAGGCTACAGCTCTCATTGTAGCGCTGAGAGGGGACGCCCTTAACGTCCTTCAGGCCATCCCGACTGGATCCCAGGACTACGCTTCACTAATCGCCCATATGGAGTCCCGATATGGAGATAGCCATCTTCAGCAGGCCTACCAGATGCAGCTCCGGACCCGGGTACAAAAGAACGCGGAAACCCTGCAGGAGTCCGAGATGGACATCGCACGTCTCGTAAGGCTCGCCTACCCAACAGCGCCGGTCGACTTTCTGGAGCAGATAGCGACGCAGACTTTCACCGACGGGCTACGGGACTCGTACACTCAACAGGCGCTGCGACTCGCGCGCAATAAGACCCTGACAGATGCGCTGAGCCACACACTTGAGTTCGAGACGGCAAAACAGGCATCCAGAATGCACGCGTGGGTGCGTCAAGTGGACGTCGACGAACCAGTAAAAACCAACGAGACCAAGCCCCTGGCCGACGAATTAATGGAGGCACTAGGCCGTTTCTTCGATAGTCGCTGCACCACCAGCAACGACACAGCCGGAAGGCAACCGGAGAGGCGGCCCGGAAGAGGACTACCGACCTGCTGGACCTGCGGTAAGAATGGCCACCTGAGCAAGGACTGCGGTGATCGCCACCGCCGAGGGTATCCGACGGGAAATCAGTCGTCTGAAAACCGCGCGACCCAGGGAAACGAGTATTAGCCAGCCTTGGGGGGCAAAGGTTGGCTTGTGACAGTCGTCAAGCCCCGGCAGTCCAGGTTCGTGTGACGAAGTTACGGAGGGACAATAGCAGCCTAATGGTCGACGGAGTCGTCAACGGAGAGAGCTGGCCCATGCTAATCGACACGGGAGCATCGAGGACCATCGTCAGTCCCACCGTGATCCCGAAGTGGAGAGTGCAACCCACACAAAGGAACCTCCAGCTAATAACCGCGACCGGAGAGACCGCACCGGTACATGGCAAAGCATCACTGGAGTTCGTCATTGGTCGACGGGCGATAAAGCATCCAGTGCTTGTGGCTGACGTATCAAATGAAGTGATCATCGGACTGGACTTCCTGGACCAGAACAACATCATCTTGGATCTGAGTACCAAAACTCTGCACTTCGGAGGTGAGGAACTTGCTTTGCAACCTTCGCACGAGTCCATCACCACACGACGAGTAAGGCTGAGAGAAGACGTCATCGTTTCCGCCAGGACGGAGGTCAGCGCTGCCGTAATTGTCGACAGAACTGCTGAGGGAGTGTCGGCTGTCATCGAGCCAAAATATGAGGACATCCAGACAATAGGATTGCTAGTTGCCAAGACTCTCATCAACACGACGTCTCGGCCGTACGTCCGCCTGTCCAACCTGAACGACTACAACATTACGGTTCACCGGGACACCAACCTAGGAGTCTGCGAGCCCGTTACCTGGATTGCCCGCATCACAGATACGACAGACGAACACCTGCAGACGGACAACCGAAGAAGACGCACACTGCCAGAAGCTGTACCAAGGATCCCAGGACCATTTAGACGAGGAACAATCACGCCATCTTCAGGACCTGCTACGCGAATTCCAGGACGTCTTCTCCGTGGGGAGCAAAGACTTCGGCAGGACAAGCTTGGTCCAGCACAGAATCGACGTTGGGGACAGCGCACCGATTAGGGCCCCATTCCGAGGTGTCCCGCTCGCCAAGCAAGCCGAAGTCGACCGGATGGTAGAAGAGATGAAGGAGCAAGGGGTGATCGAGCCATCACATAGTCCTTGGAGTTCTCCGGTCGTGCTAGTGAAGAAGAAGGACGGTTCCACCAGGTTCTGCGTGGATTACAGGCGGGTGAATGACGTCACAAAGAAGGACAGCTACCCTCTACCCCGGATCGACGACACCCTGGACACCATATCAGGGTCGAGATGGTTCTCCACCTTGGATTTGAAGAGTGGCTACTGGCAGGTGGAGGTCCACCCTAAGGACCGCGAGAAAACTGCTTTCTCTGTGGGCAGCGGGATCTGGCAGTTCACCGTCATGCCATTCGGTCTGTGCAACGCCCCTGTGACGTTCGAAAGGCAAATGGAGTCCATTCTGAGGGGACTACACTGGAAGACCTGCCTGGTCTACCTAGACGACGTCATCGTTCTGGGGAGAAGCTTCGAGGAGCACTACAGCAACCTGAAGGAGATCTTGTTGAAGCTACGGGCTGCCCAGCTGAAGTTGAGCCCCAAGAAGTGTCAGCTCTTCCAGAAGCGGGTCCAGTACCTTGGGCATATCGTCTCCGAGGAAGGGGTGCGCACCGAACCAGAGAAGACCGCAGCTATGAGGGAGTGGCCAGTTCCGAAGGACAAGTCCCAACTACGAAGCTTCCTGGGACTCTGCACTTATTACCGTCGCTTCGTGAAAGGATTCGCCGACATCGCCAAACCTTTACATCGACTGACTGAGAAGGACCAACTCTTCACGTGGACAGCAGAATGCCACAGTGCCTTCGAACAACTCAAGCAGGCTCTGTGTACCGCGCCTATTCTGGCCTACCCCAGACCTGGAACAAGGTTCATCGTCGATACCGATGCCAGCGACTTTGGCATAGGGGGAATCGTGTCGCAAGTAGTGGACGGCGAGGAGAGAGTAGTGGCCTACTTCAGCAAGGCCTTGTCAAAGCCAGAAAGGAACTACTGCGTCACCAGGAAGGAGCTGCTCGCCATCGTGAAGACCATTGAACATTTCCACAAGTACCTGTACGGGCAAGAATTTCTCATCAGGACCGACCATGCATCCCTGCGGTGGCTCCTGAACTTCAAGCAGCCCGAGGGTCAACTCGCGCAGTGGTTAGAGAGGCTTCAACAGTACAACTTCGAAATCAAGCACAGGAAAGGCCAACTTCATTCTAACGCCGACGCCCTGTCACGAAGACCGTGCCCCGAAGACTGCACCTTCTGTACTAGGAGGGAGGAGAACACCGGGATACAATGCCGAAGGACTACCGTGGAACTTCAAGGGAGCTGGAGCCGCGAATCTTTCACGCGGGCACAAGCAGAAGATGATGACCTGGGGCTGATAGCCGAATGGAAGAGGGCCTGTGTCCCCAGACCCGGGTGGAACATTGTGAGTGACTGCAGCCCAAAGTTTAAGTCCTACTGGGCGCAGTGGGACTCGCTGATTGTAAGGGATGGCCTCATCTGCCGTACCTGGGTGAGCACCGACGGGAAGACAACTCGGGAACAAGTCGTCGTTCCAAAGGCTATGACGGAGGAAGTCCTGAAGGAAGTCCATGGAGGAACATCTGGTGGGCACCTAGGGATAAAGAAGACCCTGGAGAAGCTGAGAGAGCGGTTCTACTGGATCGGATGCCGAACTGACGTGGAGACCACTGCGCGAGGTGCCACGATTGCGCAGCCAGCAAGGGCCCAGGACGAAGACGACGGGGTCCACTGAAGACCTACAACGTGGGCGGCCACATGGAGAGAGTGGCCATCGATGTTGCTGGGCCATTCCCCTAAAGCGAGGCAGGGAACCGCTACATATTGGTCGTCAGCGACTACTTCACCAAATGGCCGGAGGCGTATGCGCTCCCTAACCAAGAAGCCGCGACGATCGCAGAGACCCTGGTGAAGGAATTCGTCAGCCGGTACGGAGTACCCCTGGAGCTGCACTCCGACCAAGGGAGGAACTTCGAGTCGCAGGTGTTCCAGAACCTATGCCAGCTGCTGGGAATCCGGAAGACAAGGACGACGCCGCTACACCCTCAATCCGACGGGATGGTAGAGCGATTCAATCGCACCATCGAGAACCATCTCCGAATAGTCGTCAGCGAGCACCAGAGGGATTGGGACAGACATCCTCCTCTATTTCTCCTGGCCTACCGCGCCGCCTTGCATGAAGCCACCGGGTGCACACCAGCCCGGGCCATGTTTGGGAGGGAACTCCGTCTACCTGTCGATCTTGCCTTCGGCCGACCTGGGAATGGTACGGTCCCGGTAAGCCAGTATTGTCAAGAACTGGTCGACCAACTGGAGGACGTGCATGCGTTCGCGAGGAGGAAACTGCGGATCGAGACCGACCGAATGAAGACCCGATACGACCAGCAGACGGATGCTGGTGGATTCCACGAGGACGACCTGGTCTGGCTCTTCAACCCATTACGGAAGAAAGGCCTGTCACCCAAACTGCAGAAGTCCTGGGAGGGCCCGTACCGAGTCGTGAAACGGATCAACGATGTCGTCTACAGGATCCAGCGGAGCCCGAGGGCGAAGATGAAGATCGTGCATCGAGATCGCCTGGCAGCCTACGGAGGGACACAGACGGACCAATGATTGATCGGGACGATCAGCCTTTTAGGAAGGGGGTGGTGTTACGGCTGTGAGTTTGTTTCATCGCTCGCCGCATGAGTCACAACTGCCCCAGGGCTGGGCTGCTCGGCCTCAGTGTATTGCGTGTGCCTTATGCAACCGGACTACTAGGACAAAGGGATGGTCCAGAATATTCGTGACTGAGCCAGCGATGGAAACCTCGAGAAGCCGTGAACCCTGGATGGGTCTAGAAGCATTTATTGAGTCACCGGCCTGCTATATAAGAGCGACCTGTCAAGCAGCAGTTGTTGTTGTGTTTTACGAGCTAGTGTGAGCGTTTATCCTGAGCGACAGAAGTGTGGTGACTTGCGAAACCCCTAGTGAAGCCGTTTCTCTTGACAGCGAGGAAGTGAGAAGCATACAGGTGACTGCCTGTGTTTTGAGTGAGTGTGATTTCACTGAGTGTCTGAGATATTGTGGTTACGAAATCCAGTGACATTGTTTCCCAGCTCGTGAACAGCAAAGCTGCGTTTAGCAAGTTATCGTAAGTAACTGTAATTTTGTGTACAAAAAGAAGAAGTTGCATGTAGTTCTGTCAAGGCCACCAGGCTAATTAGCGGGAGGATTAACTTCTGTGGCTCATTGACAAGTGAAAGGGGAAGTGTTCTCGACTTGAGGAAACTGGAGTTAGGTTCTAATTGCTTGTAATTGCTGATGAGTAGTGTAACTTTCTGGCCGAAATAAAATTAATTATTTCTTTAAAAGGAACATCCTGTGTTGTGCTTTCTACCCACCGTAAACCAGTTAACAAAAGTGCCACTAGGGGTGGCACGTAACAGTATTATAACCACTAGGATATACTTCAGTATTCTCCATGGCACATAAGCACATGCGCTTCGCTCGAGTAATCCCAAACAGACTCCCTTCGTTGTTAAGTGTCCCTCCAAAATAATAAAATTAAATTTAATAAATCACCTATTATTTAGAACAGTTGTTTGAACTTAACATTTTTTCAGTGTTTACTGCTTAATCCATTAGATGACAAAACTAAATTAGAGCTCCTTAAATAAGAAAATGAAAACGCGTACATAGTGCGTATGACCACGTGGTATTCATTATTGCGCAAGGCACTCGTCATCATTCTGAAGTTGCGGTAGAGCCGCTAAACGTAAGGAAGCTACGCTGTATAGGTGATGATGGTCTGATCAGGTTATTTCACTTGCTGTGTAGGATTTATGAGACAGGTGGGATATCCTCTGATTTCAAGAAGAATGTTATCGTCCCTATACCGAAGAAAGTATTGTTACGGCTGTGAGTTTGTGTCATCACTCGCCGCATGAGTCACAACTGCCCCAGGGCTGGGCTGTGGCCTGCCTCCTGTATTGCGTGTGCCTTATGCAACAGGGCTACTAGGACAAAGGGGTAGTCCAGAATATTCGTGACTGGACCAGCGATGGAAACCTCGAGAAGCCGTGAACCCTGGATGGATCTAGAAGCATTTATTGAGTCACCAGCTTGCTATATAAGTGCGACCTGTCTAGCAGTTGTGGTTGTTGTGTTTTACGAGCTAGTGTGAGCGATTATCGTGAGCGACAGAAGTGTGGTGACTTGCGAAACCCCTAGTGGAGCGGGGAAGTGAGACTCCTACAGAGGAACTGTGTTTTGAGCGAGTGTGCTTACTTAGTGCGAAGAGAAGTCATTGTGGTGAGTTGCAAAACAGTGAGTGACAGAGCTAGTGCAGCTATTTCCATCCAGCGTACGGGGCCACCTCATTACGAGGGATTAACTGTGGTCTGTTGAAAAGTGAAAGGGGAAGTATTCTCGACTTGAGGAAACATGGAGTAAGGTAATAATTGCTATTTGCTGTTGAGTAGTGTATATTTCTGGCCACAGTAAAGTTAATTATTTCTTTAAAGCAGTAATTGGTGTTGTGCTTCCTACCCACCGTAATCCAGTTAACAAAAGTGCCACTAGGGGGGTGGCACGGAACAACTGGTGTCAGAAGCCGGATTACGAACTCAAGCACAACACCTGACGGTCCTGGTTTCAAAACCCGAACAGGTCATTTTCTCTAATTTTCCTGTGAGTGCATGCCCTTTGCAAGACAAACAACTAAAATGGAGGAGAAATTGGCAGCATTGCTAGAAAAGTTAACTGGCATGGAAGACGGCCAGAAGAAATTAGCCAAGGACCTGAAGGATGACCTGAAGAAGATGGAAGACGGCCAGAAGAAGATGGAGGACGGCCAGAAGAAGTTAGCCGAGGACCTAACTGCCAAACTAGAAGACAGCCAGAAAAGTTTAGCCGAGGACCTAACTTCCAAATTAGAAGACGGTCAGAATAATCTAGCAGAGGACCTGAAGGACGGCCAGAATAAGTTAGCAGAGGACCTAACCGCCAAATTTCTGGATGGCCAGAAAAATCTGGAAGAGTGTCTGCTGACGAAATTAGAGGAGAGCCAAAGGAAATTGGAACAGGGCCTACGTGAGGAAGTCGCAGCAGTGGAAAAGAAGTTCGACGCCTTACAAGTGGAAGTTGCCGAGCTGCGCCAACGCCCGCTGATGGGGGTGGAAGAGAGATTCAACGCTCTACAAAAGGAATTTGCTGAGCTGCGCCGACACCCGCCGACAGGGATGGAAGATAGATTCAAAGCCCTACAAGAGGAAGTCGCCGAGCTGCGCCGACGCCCGTCGACCGGGGTGGATGAGAGAGTCAACGCTCTTCAAGAGGAAGTTGCCGAGCTGCGACGACGCCCGCCCACAGGTACACCGGGGACATCAGGAACGAGACAGAGCAGAGTGACGCCCCCAACCTTCGACGGAAAGGTCCCGTGGAGCACCTACTTACGTCAGTTCGAGGCGGCCTGTTCCATAAATAACTGGAACAACACAGAAAAGGCTACAGCTCTCATTGTAGCGCTGAGAGGGGACGCCCTTAACGTCCTTCAGGCCATCCCGACTGGATCCCACGACTACGCTACCCTGATCGCCCATATGGAGTCCCGATATGGAGATAGCCATCTTCAGCAGGCCTATCAGATGCAGCTCCGGACCCGGGTACAGAAGAACGCGGAAACCCTGCAGGAGTTCGAGATGGATTTCGCACGCCTCGTAAGGCTCGCCTACCCAACACCGCCGGCCGACTTTCTGGAGCAGATAGCGACGCAGACTTTCACCGACGGGCTACGGGACTCGGACACTCAACAGGCGCTGCGTCTCGCGCGCAGTAAGACCCTGGCAGATGCGCTGAGCCACACACTTGAGTTCGAGATGGCAAAACAGGCATCTAGAATGCACGCGCGGGTGCGTCAGATGGACGTCGACGAACCAGCAAAAACCAACAAGATCAAGCCCCTGGCCGATGAACTGATGGAGGCGCTAGGCCAGTTCTTCAAGAGTCGCAGTACCACCAACAAAAACGTAGCCGAAGAACATTCGGAGAGGCGGCCCGGAAGAGGACTACCGACCTGCTGGACCTGCCGTAAGAGAGGCCACCTGAGCAAGGACTGCGGTGATCGCCGCCGCCAACGGTTTCCGTCGGGACAGTCAGTCGTAGGGAAACCGCGCGGCCCAGGAAAGCAAGTATCAGCCAGCCTTGGGGGGCAAAGGTTGGCTTGTGACAGTCGTCAAGGCCCGGCTGTCCAAGTTCGTGTGACGCAGTTACGGAGGGATAATAGCAGCCTGATGGTCGACGGAGTCGTCAACGGAGAGAGCTGGCCCATGCTAATCGATACGGGAGCATCGAGGACCATCGTCAGTCCCACCGTGATCCCGAAGTGGAGAGTGCAACACACACAAAGGAACCTCCAGCTAATAACCGCGACCGGAGAGACCGCACCGGTACATGGCGAAGCATCACTGGAGTTCCTCATTGGCCGACGCGCGATAAAGCATCCAGTGTTTGTGGCTGACGTATCAAATGAAGTGATCATCGGACTGGACTTCCTGGACCAGAAAAACATCATCTTGGATCTGAGTACCAACACTCTGCACTTCGGAGGTGAGGAACTTGTTTGCAACCTGCGCACGAGTCCATCACCGCACGACGAGTAAGGCTGAGAGAAGACGTCATCGTTCCCGCCAGGACGGAGGTCAGCGCTGCCGTAATTTTCGATGGAACTGCTGAGGGAGTGGCGGCTGTCATCGAACCAAAATATGAGGACATCCAGACAAAAGGATTGCTAGTTGCCAAGACTCTCATCAACACGACGTCTCGACCGTACGTCCGCCTGTCCAACCTGAACGACTACGACATTAGGTTTACCGGGACACCAACCTAGGAGTCTGCGAGCCCGTTACCTGGATTGCCCTCATCACAGATACGACGGACGGACACCTGCAGACGGACAACCGAAGAAGACGCGCCCTGCCAGAAGAACTACAGAAGCAGTACAAAGGACCCCAGGACCATTTAGACGAAGAGCAATCACGCCAACTTCAGGACCTGCTACGCGAATTCCAGGATGTCTTCTCCGTGGGGAGCAAAGACTTCGGCAGGACAAGCTTGGTCCAGCACAGAATCGACGTTGGGGACAGCGCACCGATTAGGGCCCCATTCCGACGTGTCCCGCTCGCCAAGAAAGCCGAAGTCGATCGGATGGTAGAAGAGATGAAGGAGCAAGGGGTGATCGAGCCATCACATAGTCCTTGGAGTTCTCCGGTCGTGCTTGAGAAGAAGAAGGACGGTTCCACCAGGTTCTGCGTGGACTACAGGCGGGTGAACGACGGCACGAAGAAGGACAGCTACCCTCTACCCCGGATCGACGACACGCTGGACACCATATCAGGGTCAAGATGGTTCTCCACCTTGGATTTGAAGAGTGGCTACTGGCAGGTGGAGGTCCACCCTAAGGACCGCGAGAAAACGGCGTTCTCTGTGGGCAGCGGGCTCTGGCAGTTCACCGTCATGCCATTCGACCTGTGCAACGCCCCTGCGACCTTCGGAAGGCTAATGGAGTCCATTCTGAGGGGACTACACTGGGAGACCTGCCTGGTCTACCTAGACGACGTCATCGTTCCGGGGAGAAGCTTCGAGGAGCACTACAGCAACCTGAAGGAGATCTTGTTGAAGCTACGGGCTGCCCAGCTGAAGTTGAGCCCCAAGAAGTGTCAGCTCTTCCAGAAGCGGGTCCAGTACCTTGGGCATATCGTCTCCGAGGAAGGGGTGCGCACCGACCCAGAGAAGACCGCAGCTGGGAGGGAGTGGCCAGTTCCGAAGGACAAGTCCCAACTACGAAGCTTCCTGGGACTCTGCACTTATTACCGTCGCTTCGTGAGGGGATTCGCCGACATCGCCAAACCTTTACATCGGCTGACTGAGAAGGACCAACTCTTCACGTGGACAGCAGAATGCAGGCTCTGTGCACCGCGCCTATTCTGGCCTACCCCAGACCTGGAACAAGGTTCATCGTCGATATTGATGCCAGCGACTTTGGCATAGGGGGAATCCTGTCGCAGGTAGTGGACGGCGAGGAGAGTGTAGTGGCCTACTTCAGCAAGGCCTTGTCAAGGCCAGAAAGGAACTACTGCGTCACCAGGAAGGAGCTGCTCGCCATCGTGAAGACCATTGAACACTTCCACAAGTACCTGTACGGGCAAGAATTTCTCATCAGGACCGACCATGCATCCCTGCGGTGGCTCCTGAACTTCAAGCAGCCCGAGGGTCAACTCGCGCGGTGGTTAGAGAGGCTTCAACAGTACAACTTTGAGATTCAGAACAGGAAAGGCCAACTGCTTTCTAACGCCGACGCCCTGTCACGAAGACCGTGCCCCGAAGACTGCACCTTCTGTGCCCGAAGGGAGGAGAACACCGGAATACTGTGCCGACGGACTACTGTGGAACTTCAAGGGAACTGGAGCCGCGAATCTTTCACGCGGGCACAAGCAGAAGATGATGACCTGGGACAGATAGCCGAATGGAAGAGGGCCTGTGTCCCCAGACCCGGGTGGAACATTGTGAGTGACTGCAGCCCAGAGTTTAAGTCCTATTGGGCACAGTGGGACTCGCTGATTGTAAGGGATGGCCTCATCTGCCGTACCTGGGAGAGCACCGACGGGAAGACATCTCGGGAACAAGTCGTCGTTCCAAAGGCTATGACGGAGGAAGTCCTGAAGGAAGTTCATGGAGGATCATCTGGTGGACACCTAGGGATAAAGAAGACCCTGGAGAAGCTGAGAGAGCGGTTCTACTGGATCGGATGCCGAACAGACGTGGAGAACTACTGCGCGAGGTGCCACGATTGCGCAGCCAGCAAGGGCCCTGGACGTAGACGACGGGGTCCACTGAAGACCTACAACGTGGGCGGCCCCATGGAGAGAGTGGCCATCGATGTTGCTGGGCCATTCCCGTTAAGCGAGGCAGGGAACCGCTACATACTAGTCGTCAGCGACTACTTTACCAAATGTCCGGAGGCGTATGCGCTCCCTAACCAAGAAGCCGCGACGATTTCAGAGACCCTGGTGAAGGAATTCGTCAGCCGGTACGGAGTACCCCTGGAGCTGCACTCCGACCAAGGGAGGAACTTCGAGTCGCAGGTGTTCCAGAACCTATGCCAGCTGCTGGGAATCCGGAAGACAAGGACAACGCCGCTACACCCTCAGTCCGACGGGATGGTAGAGCGATTCAATCGCACCATCGAGAACCATCTCCGAATAGTCGTCAGCGAGCACCAGAGGGATTGGGACAAGCATCTTCCACTATTTCTCCTGGCCTACCGTGCCGCCGTGCAAGAAGCCACCGGATGCACACCAGCCCGGGCCATGTTCGGGAGGGAGCTCCGTCTAACTGTCGATCATGCCTTCGGCCGACCTGGGAATGATCCGATCCTGGTAAGCCAGTATTGTCAAGAACTGGTCGACCAACTGGAGGACGTACACGCGTTCACGAGGAGGAAACTACGGATCGAGACCGACCGAATGAAGACCCGATACGACCAGCAGACGGATGCCGGCGGGTTCCACGAGAACGACCGGGTCTGGCTCTTCAACCCATTACGGAAGAAAGGCCTGTCACCCAAACTGCAGAAGTCCTGGGAGGGCCCGTACCGAGTCGTGAAACGGATCAACGATGTCGTCTACAGGATCCAGCGGAGCCCGAGGACAAAGATGAAGATCGTGCACCGAGATCGCCTGGAAGCCTACGGAGGGACACAGACGGACCAATGATTGATCGGGACGATCAGCCTTTTTAGGAAGGGGGTGGTGTTACGGCTGTGAGTTTGTGTCATCACTCGCCGCATGAGTCACAACTGCCCAAGGGCTGGGCTGTGGCCTGCCTCCTGTATTGCGTGTGCCTTATGCAACAGGACTACTAGGACAAAGGGATAGTCTAGAATATTCGTGACTGGACCAGCGATGGAAACCTCGAGAAGCCGTGAACCCTGGATGGATCTAGAAGCATTTATTGAGTCACCGGCCTGCTATATAAGTGCGACCTGTCTAGCAGTTGTGGTTGTTATGTTTTACGAGCTAGTGTGAGCGATTATCGTGAGCGACAGAAGTGTGGTGACTTGCGAAACCCCTAGTGGAGCGGGGAAGTGAGACTCCTACAGAGGAACTGTGTTTTGAGTGAGTGTGCTTACTTAGTGCGAAGAGAAGTCATTGTGGTGAGTTGCAAAACAGTGAGTGACAGAGCTAGTGCAGCTATTTCCATCCAGCGTACGGGGCCACCTCATTACGAGGGATTAACTGTGGTCTGTTGACAAGTGAAAGGGGAAGTATTCTCGACTTGAGGAAACTGGAGTAAGGTAATAATTGCTATTTGCTGTTGAGTAGTGTATATTTCTGGCCACAATAAAGTTAATTATTTCTTTAAAGCAGTAATTGGTGTTGTGCTTCCTACCCACCGTAATCCAGTTAACAAAAGTGCCACTAGGGGGGGGGGTGGCACGGAACAGTATGAACTAACAGACGTGAGGATTACCGTACAATCAGCTTCATTACTCATACTTCAAAGATCCTGTCTAGAATAATTTAAAAGAGAATGGAAAGCCAGATAGAAACGGAGTTGGGTGAAGACCAGTCTGGTTTCAGGAGAAGTGAAGGAACAAGGGATGCTGCACTAAGTCTTAGGCTAATTTTGGAAGGTAGAATATGGAAAGATAGGGAACGTTCATGGCATTAATTTGTAGACTTAGAAAAGGCTTTTGATAACGTTGATTGGGCTAAATTGTTTGACATTTTGAATACGATTTGATCACTTTCGTGATGTTTATAGTGCGTTTTTCTTTTGTGCCGCATTTGTCAGTTAAATGCTTTTGAGACCACCGAACGAAAACATATGTACTTATTCATTTCTGTTAACATTATAATGTTTATTACTAGTGTTTAATCTCTCTCTCTATATATATATCTAAGACTCTTACCTCAGCGTGTTAATAGGTCATGCGCCTCCAGCTTACGATCGCATACTGAAAAGGGTGTCGACTTGCTTGCTGCCTTCCTGTATGACTGACGTCACAGCTTGCCCTGGCCAATCATCGCCCGCCAGCTTGGCTTCCAGACGTTTCCATGATGTTATTATTTAAGTGGCGGCGTTTTGCTCTCCATCAGCATTCCTTCTTCAAACCTTCTACGGTCTTCTTCAACTAGCGAGAGGCATTCGTGCCTTCCGCCCTTCTCCGGGGCCTTCTAAACTTCAGGCCTAATCTGCATTTATGAGTGAAACTACCAGGAAACGCAACAGCAGAGAGCTTCAGCACTGAGAAAGTGCATTCTACGTTTTTACTCCAAACCGCAAGAAGCTGCATCAAATCGCAGTTCTAAATGCCATGTTATTTGGCATTCAAGAAATAGCATCAAAACCTAACGATGTTAGCCAATGTACAGCGCTGGTCGCCCTGGCGAAGTTATTTTCCTGATGCTGGACATTTCAAATTCTACTACCAAAAAATCTAGTGTTGGCCACGGCAGTCTCCGTCAGCATGCTTCTAGTCATCGCCACTAAAGATAAGTTTGTGCCTTTTTTATTATTATCTTAATCATCTTCGTTTTAAGTGTTTGCTAGCAAGTGCAAGAATATTAAATTTGTGTGTGCATCAAGCAGAATGAACTTTTGAGTAATAGCCCATGGCTGGGCCAACCTAATTAAAATTAATGAACATTTGAAACTGCCCCAGGCGGGCCAGCATAACTAATTTTTTAATTAAGGCTTTATTAATGTGTTTGCAAGTTTCACCCTAAAAATAAAAGTATTGTATTTACTCTCAATGTTCAGTCTAGTATTGAAAGAACCAGGCTGCATTTCCTTAGCCCAATCCTTTCAGTCTAATCTTCTCTCAAGGAAGTTATTTTGTCCAGGCCTTAAGCCTGATGCTGTCCTCCCGTTTATGTTGATGAATCTGGGCTGTTCTCCACATAACCATTTTGGTGCCTATAACCGGGATGCTTGTAAACATTCTGTTTAACCAAATCTTCAAATTTCTTAATGTTGGAACTAATTCAAAATTTAAATGCCATACTGAACATTGAGTGTGTTAATATTTTAAAAATTGTGTTTTCTAATCTACTTCGAAAGTTTCAGCTCGAGTGTATATGGTTGGCACTGAGAAGGGAGACAAACAGCAGGCCCGTATTTCACCGCAGGGGAAGCCGCACTCTCTTTTCTGGCAGACTGTCAACTTCTTCCGAAGCAAGGTGTACCAGCTCACAGTATAGTCGTGAGTACACAACAAACTTTCATAATGCCGATTGACGAGAAACTCATTAATGCCAGAGCTTCTGTCAAAGGCAAGTTAACGCGTTTTCGCACTTTTCTAGATGAGCTCCCGGAAAAAGAACGTAATAGTGACATAATTTCTCAAAGACTGAAAGGTTATGAACAGGCCTTTGAAAAATATGATGATATCCAAAGTAATATTGAGACCAAGGATCCCGATCAGCAAAGTGACCGTTGTGAGGTTGAAAATCTATATTATAAGGGGTTCGCAGACGCGAAGCAGCTTTTAAGAAGTTTAACATTGCAGGAAAAGCAGGAGAAAATTCCTTCAGAATCTTCTTCTTTTCCTTCCCGT
Organism: Meconema thalassinum; assembly: GCA_946902985.2. Lineage (NCBI taxonomy): Eukaryota > Metazoa > Arthropoda > Insecta > Orthoptera > Tettigoniidae > Meconema > Meconema thalassinum. The sequence goes on from OX336389.2 coordinate 1,187,053,069, forward strand.
GTTATATTACCGAAAATAGAATTACCTAAATTTACCGGAGATGAAGCTACATGGGAACCATTTTTTGAATTATTCAATTCATTGATTCACGAAAACGATTCTCTTCCTTCAATACAGAAGTTTCATTATTTGCGTTTGTCCTTGCAAGGCAACGCACTTAAACTCATCCAAGAGCTTACGTTGACAAATGAAAATTATGAAGTAGCTTTGGCACTTCTCAGAGATCGGTTTGGGAACACTCGTTTAAAAACTCAACGTCACATACAGGGTTTATTCAATTTACCTATTGTTCAAGCTGATAATCTTGCCTCGCTTCGTAATCTGATCGATGCTGCGGAACTTCATATTCGTGCGCTTGCAAATTTGGACCAACCAGTTGACCATTGGGATCTATTTTTGATTCATCTTATTTCTGTTAAATTAGACACTAAAACTTTAAAAGATTGGGAAGCAGCTCTGTCGCAACATTCATTGTGTACCTATGAAGCTATTATTAAATTCTTAAAGGCGAAATGCCAAATTCTCTCTGCTGTAGCCAGTCAAAAGAGTAGCGCTACCTTCAAACCTCCCTCTAATAGTAAGGTCATCAGCCCCACTCAGAGAGTACTAAGGTCACATGTCTTTTCTACCAATATTCGGTCTTCCAATCAAGCACAAGCTTGTGTTTTGTGTCAACAACCACATAACTTGTACCAATGCGCTCAATTCAAATCTTTATCTGTGGATGAAAGACGCAAATTAATTACCACCCACAAGCACTGCTTTAATTGCCTATCAGCGACACATATGATAAGCAATTGTCGTTCTGAACGGTTATGTTTTCACTGTAAAGCAAAGCATCATACTCTCCTGCATAGGCATGAAAGATCGCGGTCATCAGCAACCAATAGTTCATCCGCTAAATCTCATTCTGAGACTTTGCCGAATAACGCTCAGTCTTTTACTCAAAGCTCTGTTTCGTTCAGTAAAACTCAAGTTTTATTGTCCACTGTCCAAATTCTAGTGAAGAATGTTCACGGAAAATGGGTTTCTGTAAGGGGATTGTTAGATAATGCTGCAACTAACAATTTTATCAGTGAATCGCTAGTTCGCAAGTTAGGTCTACAAATATGCCCTACTTCTATAGAAGTTACAGGAATTAATGGTTCCAAATCGCAATCTCTGAGTTATGCTAAAGTGGATGTAAAAGATTCCAATAATCTTGGCATTCATTTAAATTTAGATTTTTTAATTATAAATTCCATAGGTAATGACACCCCCATTACTTCTTTTCAAGTCCAGGGTTGGAATATTCCGCATCATTTGCAACTTGCAGATCCGAATTTCAACAGAGCTTCATCTGTAGAAATTCTTTTAAGTGCCAGCATTTTTTGGCAATGTTTACATCCGGAAAAGGTTAAAGTTGCCCGTGATGTTTTCTTTCGTAGAACTGATTTTGGTTGGATTGCCACTGGGCAAATATACCGCAACCCCGTTCAACAAAAATCTCATTGTTATTTTGTTGGTGCTGATTTAAATCAAGAATTAATTAAGTTCTGGGACATTGAGGATATTCAAGTCACCTCACCTCATTCTCTCAATAATGAGATCTGTGAAACACACTACGTAGAAACCACTGTTCGCACTACTGAAGGCAGATTCGTGGTTACTCTTCCTCGCATTTTTAACCCCCCTGTTATTACAGAATCACATTCCAGAGCTCTCAAAGCTTTATTCGCAATTGAAAATCGCTTTAAAAAAGATGCTCTCTTAAAAACTCAGTATACTTCCTTCATGGAAGAATACGAATCAGCGAATCACATGGAAGTCGTTGCAAAATCTGAAGAAATTAGTAATCCTCCTAAAGAAATAGTATATCTTAATCATCATCCGGTTTGGAAAAATTCTTCCACCCGAGAACAGATAAGAGTGGTTTTTAATGGGTCATCTCCAGATGCTAATGGTGTTTCTCTCAATGACACTCTGCATTCTGGACCCGCTATTCAGACAGATCTTACTTCAGTTTTACTTAACTTTCGTCTATTCCCCATTGCTGTCCTTGCTGACATCAAGCAAATGTATAGGCAAATTCTAGTAAATTCAGAACAACGTGATTTGCAAAGAATTTTGTGGCGAGACGACAATGCAAAACCTATAAAAATATTTCGTTTAAGAACAGTGACATACGGTCTTAAGCCGTCTGCCTTTCTCGCAATACGATCTCTTCACATGTTGGCCGAACAAGATGGTCATCTTTTTCATCCTCTAGCTTCTGAAGTTTTGAAAACTGCATTTTATGTAGATGATTTTCTGTATTCTTTTCCTAGTATCTCTGACGCACTTCTTGTTTGTGAAGATTTAAACTCTCTTCTTTCCGGTGGTGGGTTTACCCTTCATAAGTGGAACTCGAACTCAACCGAATTTTTATCTAACTTTTCACAAATGTGTTGCGCTTCCTACTGAGGAATCAGCTATTAAAACCTTGGGTGTTTTTTGGTCTCCTTCTTCAGATACCTTTTGCTATCAGGTACACTTATCTGAGTTTCACCCTCAAACGAAAAGGCAATTATTATCAGAAATAGCAAAAGTTTTTGATCCCTTGCAGTACATTGCTCCGGTGGTTATTACTGCAAAAATTTTCTTGCAAAAACTTTGGTTATTGAAAATTGGTTGGGATGAGGAGGTACCCTCCCCCCTTTTGGATGAGTGGTTGAAATACCGCAAGAGTTTGTTAGATCTTTCTCAAATTTCTATTCCCCGCACTTTAATTTCGGACCTTTCATGTCAGTATTTCGATTTGCACGTATTTGCAGATAGTTCTGAAAAGGCATACGGTTGCTGCGCCTATTTAGTAGGCCGCTCTTCCAATACTTTACCCGGATTTTCCAATTTAATTTGCGCAAAATCAAAGGTAGCCCCACTCAAATCCATATCTTTGCCTAGATTGGAATTATGTTCTGCTGTAATGGCTGTGGAATTAGCCAGCAAATTAAAAATCAGTTTAAATTTGAAATTTTCGACCACATGGTTTTGGAGTGATTCTTCCATCGTGTTAGCTTGGCTTTCAAAACCTTCTTCGCATTGGACCACTTTTGTGGCTAATCGCGTTTCTAAAATACAAGAGTTGTCTCATTTTGACCAATGGAATCATGTTCCGGGAAAAGAAAACCCCGCTGATATAATTTCACGTGGCTGCTTGCCCAAGAAATTAATTTCTCTTAAATTATACTGGAATGGTCCGGCGTGGCTCAGTCAGGATTTCTCTTGTTGGCCTCGTTCATCTAATCCACTCGCAGAAGATGTTCCTGATGCTCGCATTGTTACCGCTTCCCTTTTTCTAACTTCTATTGCTACTAGTCTGTTTCAGCGTTACTCTTCATTTAATAAATTAATTCGTGTGGTAGCATATTTATTTCGATGGAAATTTCTTGTTCTTGATCAGCCTGTGAAACCGCAACCCTTTCTCACTAAAATGGAATTGGAATTTGCTACTCGTAGAATCTTGTTTCTCATGCAACAAGAAGTATTCTTTCTTGAGTATCAGACGCTTTTAAGCAAAAAAGCTTTACCAAAGTCTAGTAGGCTGTTACCTCTCACCCCTTTTTTGGACCAAGATGGATTAATAAGAGTGGGGGGTAGGCTAGAATATTCTAGTTACTCAGATGAGAAAAAACATCCCATTATTCTCCCTTCTAGACATCCTATTACTACTCTTATCGTAAAGAAATTTCATTATCAGAATTTGCACGCTGGCACCCGCACTTTGCTTTGTTTAATTCGCGAGAAATATTGGCTCATTAACGGTGTTCATGAAGTTTCTTCTGTTATTCGGAAATGTATACCTTGTTTCAAATCTAAGCCCCCGCCAATCACGCAAATTATGGGAAACTTGCCATATTTTCGTTCCGAACCTAGTAAGCCTTTCGCCCTAACGGGTATCGATTATGCCGGTCCTTATGTCTATCAAGTTAATTCCCCTTTATCTAAGCGAAAGTTGTTAGGTAAACTTTATATTTCTTTATTTGTGTGAATGGTGACAGGAGCCATTCACCTTGAGTTGGTTACAAGTGCTTCTACTCCTTATTTTATAGCAGCCTTTTCTAGATTTGCCGCTAGAAGGGGTGTTCCTTCTGAGGTTTTCTCAGATAACGCAAACATTTTTGTTAGTACTTTTGATCTTTGGAAAACTGCGCTTACCTCCCCTTCTGCTAAGGAACAGTTTTCTAATTTTTCGCATGCTAAGGGATTCAAATGGCATTTCACTCCCCCATACGCCCCCCATCATGGTGGTCGTTGGGAATCTTGCATAAAGCTCACGAAGAGACAGCTGAAGAAAACCCTTGGTTCAGCCATCCTTTCCTATGAGGAATTCAATTCTTTAATTATTCAGGTTGAGGGTATTGTAAATTCTAGGCCGCTCACGCCTTTGTCTAATGATCCTAAGGATCTTCTTCCCTTAACACCTGGTCATTTTTAATAGGCTGTTCTTTAGCTTCTACGCCTCCTTTGCTGAGTCGACGCTGTGATCTCAGGTTGCCTATTTTCTGGAGGAAGTTAGACTCTTTGCGAAACTCCTTTTGGCGCCGTTGGAAGCTGGAGTATCTCGGCTCACTTAACAGAAGAGAGAAGTGGCGGCTTTCCCAGCCTGATGTGCGAGTGGGAGATATGGTTCTTTTGCGAGATCCAAGTCCCCCTCTCGTATGGAATATTGGTAGGGTAACTCACTGCCATTTGGGTCGGGATAATCATGTGAGAGTTGTAGATGTTCTCACTAGTAAGGGTGTCTATACTAGACCAATTTCTATGGTTGCTATCTTGCCTGTTGAGGCTTAGTGTCATCTTCTTTATTGTTGTTCACGTTTTTGTAACTGATTCTTTGATTGTTTTCTTTCGGGGGTCTCGGAGCATGATCACTTTCGTGATGTTTATAGTGCGTTTTTCTTTTGTGCCGCATTTGTCAGTTAAATGCTTTTGAGACCACCGAACGAAAACATATGTACTTATTCATTTCTGTTAACATTATAATGTTTATTACTAGTGTTTAATCTCTCTCTATATATATATATCTAAGACTCTTACCTCAGCGTGTTAATAGGTCATGCGCCTCCAGCTTACGATCGCATACTGAAAAGGGTGTCGACTTGCTTGCTGCCTTCCTGTATGACTGACGTCACAGCTTGCCCTGGCCAATCATCGCCCGCCAGCTTGGCTTCCAGACGTTTCCATGATGTTATTATTTAAGTGGCGGCGTTTTGCTCTCCATCAGCATTCCTTCTCCAAACCTTCTACGGTCTTCTTCAACTAGCGAGAGGCATTCGTGCCTTCCGCCCTTCTCCGGGGCCTTCTAAACTTCAGGCCTAATCTGCATTTATGAGTGAAACTACCAGGAAACGCAACAGCAGAGAGCTTCAGCACTGAGAAAGTGCATTCTACGTTTTTACTCCAAACCGCAAGAAGCTGCATCAAATCGCAGTTCTAAATGCCATGTTATTTGGCATTCAAGAAATAGCATCAAAACCTAACGATGTTAGCCAATGTACAGCGCTGGTCGCCCTGGCGAAGTTATTTTCCTGATGCTGGACATTTCAAATTCTACTACCAAAAAATCTAGTGTTGGCCACGGCAGTCTCCGTCAGCATGCTTCTAGTCATCGCCACTAAAGATAAGTTTGTGCCTTTTTTATTATTATCTTAATCATCTTCGTTTTAAGTGTTTGCTAGCAAGTGCAAGAATATTAAATTTGTGTGTGCATCAAGCAGAATGAACTTTTGAGTAATAGCCCATGGCTGGGCCAACCTAATTAAAATTAATGAACATTTGAAACTGCCCCAGGCGGGCCAGCATAACTAATTTTTTAATTAAGGCTTTATTAATGTGTTTGCAAGTTTCACCCTAAAAATAAAAGTATTGTATTTACTCTCAATGTTCAGTCTAGTATTGAAAGAACCAGGCCGCATTTCCTTAGCCCAATCCTTTCAGTCTAATCTTCTCTCAAGGAAGTTATTTTGTCCAGGCCTTAAGCCTGATGCTGTCCTCCCGTTTATGTTGATGAATCTGGGCTGTTCTCCACATAACCACGATTGAAATAAAGTACAGGGATACGAGGATGATCTAGTCTATACAGAAAGCAGACAGCAGTCATTCGAGCAGAAGGACATGAGAGAGAAGCTGGTATTCATAAAGGTGTAAGACAAAGCTGCTACTTATCACCCATACTTTTCAATCTTTACATAAAAAAAAAAATAAGGAAATTGGTGAAACATTTAAAGTGGGAGTCAAAATTCAAGGAGACATAATTTCAACTCTGAGATTTGCTGATAACATCATCATCTTGGCCGACTCGCCTAAGGATTTGAATGAGTTTTTGAATGGTATGGACTCCGTCTTGGGGAAAGAGTTCATGATGAAAATTAATAAAATGTATTACAAAAATATTGGAACGCAGCCGAAATAAATCAGAAACCTCTATGGACATCAAATTGGCAAGAGAAAAGCTAAAGGAAGTAGCAGACTTCTGTTACTTAGGAAGCAAAATAACCAGTAATGGACGAAGCAAAGAGGACATAAATAGTAGGTTGGCTCAGGCAACGAAAACATTTCTACAAAAAAGGAATCTCTTGACATCGAATATAGATTTAGGTATTAGGGAGTCATTTTTGAAAGACTTTGTCTGGAGCATGGCACTCGATGGAAGTCAATCTTGGACTATTGGTGCAGCAGAAAAGAGGAGAATTGAAGCGTTTGAAATGTAGTGTGACAGGAGAATGATGAAGATCTGATGGGGGTAGATAGGGTTACAAACAAAGAGGTATTAAGACGAGTGGTAGGAGAGGTGTTTCTGGCTACTGCTAATGAAGAGAAGATATAGGTTGGTAGGACACATACTAAGACACCAAGGAATAGCAACCTTAGTTATGGAAGCAAGGGTCGAGATATGTACGGGTACACCAAGGTTAGAATATGTTAAACAGATTGCCTTTGATGTAGGGTGTGGTAGCTATGTAGAGATGACAAGATTAACTCATGACAGGGAGACATGGACGGCTGCATCAAATCAGTCAAAAGACTGAAGACTCAAACACACAATCTCGCGATCATTAGACACGGAACCTCCATTTTAGTTAGAAACCAAAACTCAGAACGTGATAATTTCCTTCGTAAATCCCACGTGAATTGACCGGGAATCAAACCCTGTCCACCTTGGGGAGAGGCAAGCAGCTTGACCACTGCAGAAGTTGACGCTGATGTTGCTCTTGTTCATTTGAGCAACTTGGACATGGTGGTCATTGAGCCCTCCTACTTGTAAATAAATAAATAAATAAATTAGTTAATTAATTAATTAATAAATACATTTCTCTGATAACCTGTGTTATTGTGGTGTCTGTAGTATGGTGAGTATTTGATATTCAGGTGAGGATTCGCAAGGAGGCGGTCGTGCTTTTGTTATGAACAATTTCGGCATTTGTCTGGAGTAGAAGTGGAAAACTATGGAAAATCACTTCCAAAATAGCTGAGGTGGGAATCGGACACACCTCTACTCAGTTTTGGCTCATGAGGCCGAGTGTACCCCGCTGCAGCCCTCACACCAGAATTGAAATTTCTCTGCAGAGCTGGGAATCGAACCTGGACCTCTGCGGAGACAGCCAAGAACGCTAGCCGCGTTGAACAGTAAGCAGAGGAATATAAATTCAAGTGAGAATAGGGAAGAATTCCGCCCAAGAATGTTTATTATTTCAATCACCCATATAGATAATTTCAATAAAACAAGGCATAAAACATGCTGTAAAAGGTAGGGAGGATATTATAAAATAATTCAAAAGAAGTAAAAATCACTGCCCTAGGGCAGACTTGAACCCGGGACATCAAAGTCGCCAAGCTCGCACGCTACCACTTGTGCACATCTGCTCTCTTATATGTAGTATATTATCATAGGTCCTAATACATGTGATTAAATGTCGAATGATTTCACTTAGACCTTAAATGTTGATTGGAACGCATTCATTTGCTGCGTGAGTTATTTTAAACTTGAACTAAGGTAAGTTTCATGCCTGTTTCACGCTAATAATGCAATTCAACATCGAATATTATCCACATCTCACTCGATAACCTTCCTTCATGTTTGATCGGATGTGACCCCTGCTTCTATCTACAGTCTCGTTTTGGAACCAAGAGAATGGCTTGACATAACAGCCAATAAGAGGCTCGGAAATACATACTGTGGCTAGGCTCAGGCTACTAGCGCTTAAAGACAGCCTAGCGGGGCTAACGAAGTGACCCGAATACTCACGAATATAACCGATCAGCCATCCTCTTCCACGCACTTTTTGACACGCACCGCTTTAAACCAAGCTAGACTCTTATATTCTTTGAAACCAGGCCTATATTCTTTGGACCAGGCGGGGCTTGAGTGGGGCAGCCATTATTATTCTTTCGTTTGCACCAGTTTGTTCTGTGAATAATCGCTTGAATTGTTATTATTCTTTCGTTTGCACCAGTTTGTTCTGTGAATAATCGCTTGAATTGTTATTATTATTTCGTTTGCACTAGTTTGTTCTGTGAATAATCGCTTGAATTGTGTTCAAATTTGCACTAGTTTGTTCTGTGAATAATCGCTTGAATTGTGTTCTGTTTCAAAGTGAAATCGCTGGGCTGTCTGTAATCGCTTGATTTGGGTTCAGTATTCGAAGTGTATTCTGTACAAATCTCGACTCAAATAGCAAGGTATAATATTTAACATATAATTATGTCGACTACAAGGGAGTGTTTGTTGGAGTGCAATGTATGCAACAAAAAATTTAGGGATATGTACGGTCTCAAACGTCACTCAAGATCTCATGCTACGAGTGATGTAAAATCGTGTGCAATGTGCAAGGAAGTTTGCAATGACTTGGAAAAACATTTGTTGGAGGCCCACAGCATTAATATTCAAAAGGAGACATTGATATTCCAAAATGCTACAGAATTCACTGATTGGAATGAGAAATTGGAGCAAGAAACGAAGTCCAGGTACGTCAAGCACAGAGGTTCGACAACACGACATGATGGAAGCACAGTGAGCTACTATTACTATCATCGTGCTGGAATTTACACTTACAAAGGGAAGGACATACGACATGTTAAAGTACTGGGATCGAGTAAAATAAATGCTGGTTGTCCTGCAACAATGAAGGTAGGAGACAAAGGTAATAAGGGTGTGCATGTTAATTTCACAAGTACACATGTGGGTCATAGCTGTGAAATAAGTAGAATGCCTCTAAGTAAGTCAGAAAAAAACAAAATTGCAACTCAGGTGGCTATGAAGATCCCTCTGGAGGATGTCTTGGACGGTATAAGAGATTCCGTGGCAGAGGGAGAATTGGAAAGAATTCATCTGGTAACTAAGCAAGATATAAGAAATATCATTGCCGAGTATGGATTAGACAATGATCAGCATGAACCTAATGATGCTAAGGCAGTGGACAAGTGGGTCATGTACATGAAAGAGAAGAGCAACATAGTGCGTCTGTACAAGCCACAGGGTTCGGTGTCTCCCGATTATCCTCAATTGAAAGCTGAGGACTTCTGTTTAATTTTATCGAATGATGTCCAGCTGGAAGTTTTCAAACAATTTGGGAATGATATTCTGTGCATAGATGGAACTCACGGGTTGACAGGTTACGATTTCCAGATGTACACTATTCAAGTACTGGATGAAATGCGGCCTGGTTTCCCTTGCGCGTTCATGTTTTGCAATAGAGGTGACTCACTAGTAATGGAACTGTTCTTCCAGACTGTTTTAAATTCCTTGGATGGGGATATTTCTCCTCGGTATTTCATGTCGGACATGGATGAAAGTTTTTTCAATGCTTGGTGTTCTCTGTTTCCCTGGAATGAAACACAACAGTTGTATTGTTCATGGCATGTGGACATGGCTTGGCAACAGAATTTAAGCAAAGTCCAGACTGAAGAGAAGAAAATTGAGGTATATAAGAAAATAAAAATTCTTATGTTGGAAAGAGACAAGTCTGCCTTTGATGTGATGTCAAGAAACTTGTTGCATGAATTGTATGCCAGTGAATTGACCATAAACTTTGCCAAGTACTTTGAGAGGTTTATTCATGAGCCCTCTAAATGGGCCTATTGCTTTAGACTACATGCTGGCATTAACACAAACATGTCACTTGAAGTGTTTCACAGGAACTTGAAACACATTTATTTAGCAGGAAGAAAGGTTAAACGACTAATCAAATCTACCCATGCGCTCCTCAAGTTCCTGCGAGATAGAGTTTTTCAGAGACTAATTGGATCTTACAGAGGAAGTGTGCCCAAGAAGTTGTCATCATTAGGAAAGAGACTTCCTGTGAACTAGCCATTGATTCCGTCCATCAAGTGAGTGCAGAAGAATGGAGTGTTTTTTCGGGTACTGAAATGTATGCTGTCTCATTGGTGAAAAAAGACTGCAGTTGTAAGTTGCGATGTGATAACTGTGCTGCATGTGTACATGCTTTTAGTTGTACTTGCACTGATTCGGCGGTATTATGGAGCATGTGCAAACATGGTGTGTCGGGCTACTTCCCCGGATTTATACTGTCCTCAAGATGACGACCACACTCATGTCGAACCCTTGGCTGTTGGTGCTAGGTGTAGCACGAAGACAGATGACTTTCTTCTTAAGGAATTGTCATACAGAAAAAAGGTGGATGATCTGGAACTGAAAAAACGTTGTGAAGCAGAAAGACTTTTGAAGATTATCAATGGCATTACAACTGAAGAAGGGTTCCAAGCCTTGAAGAAATGTATGGCACCTCTTGAGGTAATGGTAAGAAGTGCCGAAAGCATGGAAGAACAAGTAAATACATTTGTGACCCAGGAAGAGGCTTCAAAAGAACCACCTAACAAGAAGATATGTTCTCAGAGAGAGGTTATGCTCTACTCGACTAAGAAGAAAAGGAAAGCTGCTGTATGATTTCAGAAACCCACGGGAACTGAAGCAAATGAAATAGCTCTGCAGTTAATTTACAGTCAGGAGATGCCATGTAGAAGCAGTGCTACTGATATGGGACAGGGAAGTTCTAGAGATTAAAATCAATGTAGGCCTAGTCAGTTACCTTCTGAAGAGTTCGGAATATTTTAAATTGTTTGCCGAAAATCACTTCACTTAACTCAGGGAGTGGCTTGTGGTGAATTGTAGTGGTGGCACGTTTTAAAGAGCAGAACAGCTAGGTTATTTGCTTTGTGTGTTACGTTAATAGTTCCTTTGTGTGCACTAAACTGCCAAAAGCTGTTCAAAATTTAAATATTCATACCAGAAGTGGAAGGTTCGTGACTTGTGCTGGTGGTGATTGTTGTTTTAAAGGGCAGAACATCTAGGTTATCTGCCTCGAGTGATACGCTAATAGTTCCTTTGTGTGCACTAAACTGCCAAAAGCTGTTCAAAATTTAAATATACATACCAGAAGTGGAATGTTGGTGACTTGTGCTGGTGGTTATTGTTGTTTTAAAGGGCAGAACATCTAGGTTATCTGCCTCGAGTGATACGCTAATAGTTCCTTTGTGTGCACTAAACTGCCAAAAGCTGTTCAAAATTTAAATATTCATACCAGAAGTGGAATGTTGGTGACTTGTGCTGGTGGTTATTGTTGTTTTAAAGGGCAGAACATCTAGGTTATCTGCCTCAAGTACTGTGTTAATAGTTCCTTTGTGAGCACTTAATTGCCAAAAGCTGTTCAAAATTTAAACATTCATACCGGAAGTGGAATGTTGGTGGCGATTGCTGCTTTAAAGGGCAGAACATTTAGGTTATCTGCCTCGAGTACTACGTTAATAGTTCCTTTGTGTGCACTAAACTGCCAAGAGCTGTTCAAAATTTAAATATTCATACCAGAAGTGGAATGTTGGTGACGTGTGCTGGTGGCGATTGTTGTTTTAAAGGGCAGAACATCTAGGTTATCTGCCTCAAGTACTGTGTTAATAGTTCCTTTGAGAGCACTTAATTGCCAAAAGCTGTTCAAAATTTAAATATTCATACCAGAAGTGGAATGTTGGTGGCTAGTGCTGGTGGCGATTGTTGTTTAGGGCAGAACATCCAGGTTATGTACTTTGAGTGCTAAGTTAATAGTTCCTTTGTGTGCACTAAACTGCCAAGAGCTGTTCAAAATTTAAATATTCATACCAGAAGTGGAATGTTGGTGACGTGTGCTGGTGGCGATTGTTGTTTTAAAGGGCAGAACATCTAGGTTATCTGCCTCAAGTATTGTGTTAATAGTTCCTTTGAGAGCACTTAATTGCCAAAAGCTGTTCAAAATTTAAATATTCATACCAGAAGTGGAATGTTGGTGACTTATGCTGGTGGCGATTGTTGTTTAGGGCGGTATATCTGGGCTAGGTTATGTACTTTGAGTGCTAAGTTCATAGTTCCTTTGTGTGCACTAAGCTGCCAAGAGCTGTTCAAAATTTAAATATTCATACCAGAAGTGGAATGTTGGTGACGTGTGCTGGTGGCGATTGTTGTTTTAAAGGGCAGAACATCTAGGTTATCTGCCTCAAGTACTGCGTTAATAGTTCCTTTGTGAGCACTTAATTGCCAAAAGCTGTTCAAAATTTAAATATTCATACCAGAAGTGGAATGTTTGTGGCTAGTGCTGGTGGCGATTGTTGGTTTAAAGGGCAGAACATCTAGGTTATCTGCCTCGAGTGCTACGTTAATAGTTCCTTTGTGAGTAGCCTACAAAGCTGCTAACATCTCTGTTGTTCAATATTTGAACTTTTCATACGACAAGTGAACTACAGAATTGGTGACTTATGTGGGTGGTGGTTGCATCCATCTGCTCTTGGCTGTTATTTTGTTTGTTGTGTTTTTAGCTTCTGACTGTGTGTAGTTTATTATTTGAACATTTCGTGCACCATGGTTGTAACAGTGAGCAGTTATTTGTTGAGGAGGGCATGACCACACATTGAGGACATAACTTTTTGTTGGGTGGTTATTTTGAATCCTATTTCTGGATCACAAAATGATTTACTTACGGTTCCAAGTTTTTGATGCTTCTTACCATTACCTTAAGAAGTGTCATACATTTCATTTGAAAGGTTTGAAGTACTTCAGTTATGCCATTGGTAATCTTCAGAAATTTTTCTGCTTCACGTTTCTTCAGTTCCAGATCATCCACCTTTTTTTTCTCAACAATTCCTTAAGAAGAAAGTCATCTGTCTTCGTGCTACACCCAGGACCAGGAGCCAAGAGCTCGACATGAGAGTGGTCGTCAATTTATGGACAGTATAAATCTTGGAAAGTAGGCCGACACATTGGAAGAATATGTTTGCACATGTTCCATAATATCGCCGAATCAGTGCAAGTACAACTAAACGCATGTACACATGCAACAGAGTTATCACATCACAACTTACAACTGCAGTCCTTCTTCACCAATGAGGCAGCATACATTTCAGTGCCCGAAAAAGCACTCCATTCTACTGTACTCGCTTGATGGACGGAATCTATAGCTAGTTCGCAGGAAGTAACGTGTCTCTTTCTGAATGATGACAGCTTCTTGGGTACACCTCCTCTGCAAACTCCAATTAGACTCTGAAAAACTCTTCCTCTCTGGAACTTGAGGAGCGCATGGATAGATTTGATTAGTCGTTTAACCTTACTTCCTGCTTAATAAATGTGGTTCAAGTTCCTGTGAAACACTTCAAGTGACTTGTTTGTGTTAATTCCAGCATGTAGTCTAAAGCAATAGGCCCATTTAGAGGGCTCATGAATAAACCTCTCAAAGTACTTGGCAAAGTTGATGGTCAATTCACTGACATACAATTCATGCAACATGTTTCATGACATCACATCAAAGGCCGACTTGTCTCTCTCCAACATAAGAATCTTTATTTTCTTATATACCTCAATTTTCTTCTCTTCTGTCTTGACATTGCTTAAATTCTGTTGCCAAGCCCTGGCCACATGCCATTAACAATACAACTGTTGTGTTTCATTCCGGGGAAACAGAGAACACCAAGCATTGAAAAAACTTTCATCCATGTCCGACATGAAATTCCGAGGAGAAATATCCCCATCCAAGGAATTTAAAACAGTCTGGAAGAACAGTTCCATTACTAGTGAGTCACCTCTATTACTAAACATGAACGCACAGGGAAAACCAGACTTCATTTCATAGTGTATATCTGGAAGTCGTAACCTGTCAACCTGCGAGTTCCATCTATGCACAGAATATCATTCCAAATTGTTTGAAAACTTCCAGCTGGACATCATTCGATAAAATTAAACAGAAGTCCTCAGCTTTCAATTGAGGATAATCGGGAGACACCGAACCCTGTGGCTTGTACTATTCTCTTTCATGTACATGACCCACTTGTCCACTGCCTTAGCATAATTGTCGAATCCATGCTGGGCAATGATGTTACGTATATCTTGCTTCGTTACCGGATGAATTCTATCTAGTTCTCCCTCTGCTTCGGAATCTCTTATAACGTCCAGGACATCCTCCAGAGGGATCTCCATGGCCACCTGAGCTGCAATTTTGTCCTTTTCTGACTTGCAGTTATGACCCACATGTGTACTAGTGAAATCAAATCAAATCAAGCACACCCTCATTCATTACCTTTGTCCTCGACTTTCATAGTTGCAGGACAACCAGCATATATTTTATTTGATCCCAGTACTTTAACATGTCGTATGTTTTTTCCTTCTTTTGTGTAACTTCAAGCATGATGGCAGTAATAGTACCACACTGTGCTCCCATCATGTCGTGTTGTTGAACCTCTGTGCTTGACGTACCTGGACTTCGTTTCTTGCTCCAATATCTCCCTCCATTCACAGAATTCTGTAGCACTTTAGAATGTCAATTTATCCTTTTGAATGTCAATGCTATGAAACACCAACAAATGGTGTTTTCAAGGTACTGCAAACTTCTTTACACATTTTGAAATTACTCGTAGCATGAGATCTCGAGTGACGTTTGTGAGCATACACATCCCGAAAATGTTGTTGCACATATTGCACTCTAAAGAGCACTCCCTTGTAGTCGACATTATATGTTAAATATTATACATTGCTATTTGAGTAGAGATTAGCACAGAATAGTCTACATTTTGAATACTCGGGCTGCATAAAGCATTACTAATCACCTACAGCAAAGATGATAGAACGGATCGTTCAGAAAATGGTCAAAGTACTCCCTAGGCCCTGGATACCCTAATATCGTTGAAGTAAAGAATTCTTGAATCAGGGTGAAATAAATTGTAGTGGTTCTGACTGTTGATTGTTGAAATTATGTAAATTGTTTTTTTTTAATTGTATCATTTTGTGTGATAATATTAAATATGGCATCAGACCAAAACTTGGTGTTGACTTGTAAGTTTTTTAAACCTCCCAAAGCCTACTCCTTAATTGAAACTTACAACCTTGATTTTATAATTCATCGGAGAATCAACCGGGGGCAGATGACCTCGCTGTTCCACCCCTTAAAACAACTAACTGAGAATCAACCTGGCATTGATGTTTGGAGAAATGTGGTTATTCTAGGGATTGTCATTCTGGCCATTTCCAGAATTTCCATTTAAATTTTATTAAAAATGGTACTGTGCTGAATGGTTATTAAAATATTGTTGTTTCAAGGGGCGGAACAGCGATTTCATTTACCCCTCTGGTGAATGGAGTACTGCATATTTTGTTATTCAATTTGTGAACATAAAAAAAGAGCCAAACTATACTAACTCCATCCTGTAATAAGGACGAAATAGTAATTGCAATAATAATGAGTGCAAATGTTAATATAGTAGACTTAGTTCCATACTGCGTGGATGCCTATAATTTGTAAGTGAGTGTGTTATTTTCTAAATTATAAATAATTTAATCAGTGCAGCCAATGGCCAAGATGTACAGTAGGTAGGCCAGTTAATATAAACTGATATAAATTTTCTTTTTAACATTTGACACATGGTATCTTTCAGAAAATATGTCACAGAGATCGCACGCACAACCTGGACTGGGGCTATAGCAGTCCTTCGTCCCGCATAGCCTGGTGCACTACCAGCCGAGTGACCAGATGGCTCAATCCATAGCCTGCTTCGAAACACCCGAAGTGATGGCAACCGTGAAGTATATCTGGATTTCTGCTTTCTTCTGCTGCAGGTCTAGAACGTAGCTTGGTGTAGAAGATAGAAACATCGTCAATTATGAGAAACGGTTCTCTAATTAGCTCATATGCCGTACATGACAATGCGTATTTTGGAAGTGCTGCCACTTTTTTTCAGTCTCCTTATGCTGCGACGTCTACCTAGGCAAATGTTCCCATACAAGTTCACGGCCGAAGGTAGAAATGGGGTGGATTTCTCTTTTTCTTTAGTGTTTGTCCCGCCTTGTGGCAGGGTCCGCTATGTGAATCCTCTGTCTCCACTTTACTTGGTCATGGGCCATGTCGGGATGTACTGTCCGCGCATTATATCTCTGCCTCTGACGACAGTTTTATTTCTAAGAATATGAAGCGTCATCGACTTGTCAATTTGTCTACTCCTATTTACGTGACATTACCCCTCATGTTGGGGCTCGGGAATTTTGACGATACGGTATACTCGGCCGACTTAGCCTGATGCAGTCAGCGCATTTCATTAGTACATGCCAGACTATTGTCAGTGTATGTAGTTCTGCAGTACTGTTGAATTACTTTTTGCAGTATTTTATGTGTTAAGCTGGTGTTATTTATTTAAAGTTACATTTTTTAAGTAAAGTTATAAGATGCCACCTGTCATCTATAAAGTTAAAACTAAGAAACTGAACAACCAAAGTAGGGAAACGGTGGCTAATTTACTAAAATTCATGGAAAATGAAGCGGCTTGCGGTGATTTCAATATTCCTGTTAACCAAGCACAGGCTAGGACCGCGGTGGCCACAGGTGTATCTAAAAGAATGGTGCGTGTTATAAAGAAAGAGTTGGGCGATATTGAGAAAGGAGAATCGAACTCGTACGCAACTCCTGATAAAACTCTTGAAGTAATACTGTCACTAATTTCGACGACTTTGAGCAGTACATATTGAGGAGGACTGTTCATGGCGATGTAAATATTAATTATGAATACAATAGTGATTTGAGAAATCTTTTTGCTGAGGCTAGTACAGTCGATACACCTTTCCTGGAAGTGATGACGTACGTCGCCGGCAGAAATATAATGCGAGCACAGTAGGTTGACGCTTTTCAGATCCCTGTGCAGTGTATCGGCCCAACGTTGCTCTGTCGCCCCTTTGGTCTTTTCCCGGCGACCTCGAGTGTGTAGCTCTGTTTTGCAATGGTGTCCGCTCCTGACCGTAGCACATGCCCAAACCAACGTCGATGACCCTCACGCATTTTGTTGTTAAATGCCGCGACACCAAATCGTTCCCTTATTCTTTCATTGGGGATGTGATCCAACCTAGTAATGCCAGCTGTCCATCTAAGCATCTTGGTCTCCATGACACTTAGCCGATGTTCTGCTTCCTTTGTGGATTTCTATTTATGTAATTTGAATTGCGCACACTGTGCATGAGCATATTACGGAATTCAAGTCTCATTTCCACAAAATTGCGTCAGAGACACCTCTCTGCACTTGCACGTCCTGTCGCAGGGACCATTACAAAACTTGCATACGCATGAAGTGCAATGAGTGCAATTTTTGCATACGCATAGTTCATCTGGTTGGTGGTAGACTTCTCTCATGCAGATCCAGTGGTGAGAACCATGGATCGCAAAGCGCGTCAAGATATGTCTCAATTCGTAGGATCCTTGCATCCAGTCCTGTGTAGTCATAGGGTCCGTCGTATAAAATTCATCCCAAATGTAATTTCTGTGGTAATATTCCCTACTAAATGCTAGTCAAGTGGCGGTGACTAATCACTCTCTGCCCGCCCCATGGGCAAGCACATCTCCATTCTATAAGGAAGACCCTCACTCTATAATATTGCTCGTCATATTACTAATTAAGTATAGTGGAAAGCTAAGATAGACTAAACTAACATGCAAATAAACATACCAAAAATATGAAAACTTATGCCTTAATTCTACTTACAAACAATCGGTTGTGTAAAGATTTATATTTTGGTCATTGATTGGAATTCTTTTATGCAACAAAATTTCACTAACACATTTCACCTAAAAGAAAGCTAATTTTTGAAACTTTAATTTTTCATGACCGTGAACACCAAATGCAGTTCTTAGGTTGCATTGTGCACATGAAATACAAGTGCTGTGACAGTAATCTTCACACCAGTAGATGTACCTTTGCCAGGCAGAGAAAAAGAGTGTGCGTGATAGCTCAGTTGGTAAAGAGAATAGGGTAGGAAATCCGAAGATCCCAGGTTTTACAAATCATAAAACATGAATGCACATACTCGACGAAGTTTCAACAAATTTTGCATTTGTCGCAAATGGTAAGAACCATACACTCTAATAATAGATTGCCAAGGCATAAGAATCAAATTTGAATATTTGGTACAGTGCCTAACCACATCACTTTTACCCATTGGTTAACTTTTGAATCTTTAATGAAAGGAAAGCTAAATCTGTTCACAATATCTAGCATAATTTAAACAGATATGCTGTTACATGTTACCTGATTGGCTTTGAAGCTGGATCAATACCTGAATTTGAGCTCCAATTTAGTTATCAGTATACATGGTTGGCATTGTTTCCATCTTCAGTCATGAAAGAGATTGCGATCATTGGCAGAAAATGAATTGTTTTTCATTTTATCACCAAGTCTTATCCCTTTAAATCCACAAATAGTGATCATTAAACATAGAAGTATATTCATTGGTGTTTGTTGTGGGTGCAGCGAAGAAACGATGATGGTTGGTTCCTTAGTTTAGGGACTGCAACAACGCGGGCATGTAGCCCCGTGTGCTTTGGGTGTGTGTAGAATCTGTCTGATAACCGGTGTTAATTGTGATGACTATTAGTGTGCGTTATCTGTTTTCCTTCGCTACCGTCCACGGCACCTAGCTGTGAACTTCGCTACTACTAGATGCCATTGCAACCAGCTCCCGGTGACGAACGTTGGAACTTAAGAGCATTAATCAAACCTAACCTACAAATTTTGGCTTCACACAAGTGTAGTTGGTGGAAGGTTCTTTTTCATGCCATAAATCTGACATGGAACAGCCGGATTTACTTCCCCTCCGAAGAAAAGCATACTGAGGGATTTTTAACGGTGTTAAAAAATCCGACGACGGTTCACACTCTGAAACTCTGCCTTGTTGAGGGGCTTCGACATCATGTCATTTTAGCTCCATGTACTTAGATGTTGGTAGATTTTGTCTGATAACCTTCGATGCTTGTAGTAATGTGTGTATTTGTAATTCAGGTGATGATTGGGTACGAAGCGGCTGTGGCCTTAAGTTATGAACCATCCTGACATTTGCCTTGGCCTCTTGACTCTTCAATTTTGTTGTGTGAATTGCATTTTTCAGTTCCTCTATGGGTGGTGGATCTGTGATTATTTCTACTCTCTCTTGCCTTTCAAATTACCCCACAAGTAGAAGTCTCATAGAAGAATATGGAACGTCACTTTGCTTTAAAGATTTTTTGGGTGGGATCGGTCAGGTATCTCGCAGATATATTGAATTTTTAATAGTTTTAATCCTTTTAGTTTGAACCAAATCCAGATATCCCAGTTGAGACAACTCCCTCGTTACAATGTAAGACAGTGCCATGCCATTGCTGGCTTATTGTCACTCTCCAGTACATGTTCCAAGGGAAGTCTATGAATTAGGTGTGTCATGAATGGAAACAAAGGCACCGTAGGTTTAATTTGTCGTCCACTTCGACCAATTGAAAGTTTGTCTTAAAAGAAACTACACCATTAGGCAAAACAAGGATTATAAAGCTACACGACCGTGTTGTCGCAGCCCATAAACTAAGGAACTAAGGATTATAAACTGCTTACAAACAGTTTGGCATAAATGAAGGCTTTTCAGTCAACACAAATTGTGCCCAATTACATTAAATATTTATCACTATACCCTGTATTCTTAATGTTATTAGACTCCATATTGGAATCTGTTAGGTCCGCATTGACAGTAAAATTACTATGACAAATATCAAGGATTTCAGTCAATCAATACAATATAATTTTTACACGTTAGGGTACATGTTTCAAGCTCATACAGCCCTTCAGCTTTATGAGCTCGAAACATGTACCAAAAGTGTAAACATTTTGTAATGATATTGTATTGATTGATGGAGTTCCTTGATATTTGCCATAGTAATACCGTACTCTGTGGATTACCAATAATGAACACTGACGTCTGTCAAAGCTAGCACGTGGGGAAATGCTGCGTTGCCACCGAGACAGATCATGGTTCAGAACATTCCAAGAGGCTTGCAGGAAGACACAAATACTGGGTAAGGTAGCCCCCCTGCCTGGCGATCTAATGACAGTGACGCGTCAAGGCACAGTAGAACACTACGTCGAAACCTTGTGCTCACTGCTGTGTCGGCATACATTCCAACACTGCTCGCTGTTGCTTTGGAGTCCGTTACCACTCTCTACTCCACTCCTCACCTCACCCTGCAAGCGGATGACAACCATCACCTTTCGTAAATCAGAGTATAAAATAACTCACTTTATTTGGTCAAAAAATATTAAATTGGTAAGCTATTGCCGCCGAACAATGCTGTGATTTGTTTCGGTCTGTTAGAACTTGTTTTAAGTGTCAGAACTATGAGGTCATCTGCCCCTCTTAACACAAAATTATGCAAATTTAGATTATAAACTTAAATTTTGAGGTGGATACCTCAATGGGAAAAGACTGAAAATTAATACAACCAAAAAATCACAGTCAGTCTGAAAGACTAGACGTTGTATCATTTCAAATGACGCATGCTACAAATGCTACACATGTTAGAAAGACTCAGGAGGGCTTCTCGCTTTGCTCGAAGCCCCAGGACTCTTTCAACAGACTGCATTACCCATTATCTTAGGCTTCCCGCGTGGGCACGGGAAGAAATGTGTTTCTTGTACTTGTATTAGAGATGTGTTTGGTTGAATAAAGCGTAAATTGTGTACTTTTTGATAGCGGTTTTGTGGCCCATCATCCCAGGCAAGCCGGCGGAAACCTTTGCCTCCCTGTCAGAAGGATCATTTGGCCATAAATTTGAATTAGTGTAAGGATGTAGTATGAGTGTCCAGATTTAGACAATAGCCTACTCCATGAAGGGGTCATGACTATGCCTTATATGTTTGTTTAATGAATAGTGTATCTGAAATAAGGGAAGAATACTGATTTACAGATTTGTGGAGTGAGTTTCTGATTTTTAAATGGAGTTGATGAAATTTATGGTAAAGGTGAAGGAGAGGTGAACATGAGTAGACAATAGCCTACTCCATGAAGGAGTCATGACTATGCCTTCTGTGTCTGTTTAAAGTATAGAGTAACTGAAATGAGGGAAGTTTACTGAATTTGGTGTTTGTAGAATGTAATTTTCGATTTTATTTGGGTTTTCGTGAAGCTTGTTGCGGAGTTGTTATTTCTCTGAAAAGGAGTGTTTTTGCCCCAGGCAGGCCTGTGTTCGATCTGGCTAGACTAGTGTAACCGTAGAGAGTTGGGAGATGAGTTGTAGAACCTGGGAGCGAGCAGTGGCGGGCTGAACATTAGGGGGGAGGGGGGGGGGGGGCGGGGGCTATTTTGAGTGAGAGTAGGGATGGAATATTGAGACTGGTTCGATGCTTTGCTCAGACATCCTACACACCTCTTGGTGAGGCACCCTGTATTCTTATTCTTATATGACATCTTGTATATCTCTTTAGAAGTCACCCTGTATTCTTGTATTCGCTTTGCCTGTATTTTGCTCTGACATCCTGCACTCCTCTTTAGGGGGCATCCTGTATTCTTATATGGCATCTTGTATATCTCTTTAGAAGTCACCCTGTATTCTTGTGTTCGCTTCGCTCAAAGCCCCAGGTCGCTCGACGCCAGGCCTCTTTCAACAGACTCCAATAATCATTAGCGTCTGCTTCTCGCTCCCCGCGTGAGCATGACGTCACGTTCCCGCGCAGCAGCATGACGTCACCTCCGTGTCCGTAACGCATAACGATGGACCCCAACCATAACGACGAAGTCGGCAAGATCATTTGAAATGATAAAATTAAATAAAATGTAGGCCTCGGTGAATAAGACATCACAGGTACAAGGTGGGGAGTCTTCCCTTCTCGCTAGGTACAAGTGGGTGGATCTTGCATGACCTATCCTTAGTCTACACAAAATGACGGACTCCCTCCGTGACCGGAAAGAGCTCCGCCACACACGTGTAGTTCCCTTGATCTCTCTCAGTTTATTGGGCATTGGGTCAGCTAGCCACTGACTCTCTCAGAATGCCAGTTCTTGTCGGCATAACTGAGAGCAAATATATCTAGCGGGTACCTCCATTGGTCGAGGTTCTTGTCGGCGTAACTGAGAGCGAATATCTCTAGCGGGTACCTCCATTGGTCGATGTGGTAGTAATACCGCCTCGTTTGCAGCCAGATCCGCTAACTCATTTCCCGCAATTCCCACGTGGCTTGGAAACCACAGAAAGGCGATTCAAGTATCAGCGCGGGACAACCCGGCTAGTAGGTCATAGAGTCGCTGCACTAAGGAGTGTTGCGGAAAACATGTAGCAATTGACTGTAACGAACTCAAAGACACACTAGAAAGTGGATTTGTGCATCCTGTAGTTCAAACTACAGAGCTTCGTAGATGGCAACGAGCTCCGCAGTAAACACACTACAGGCCTCAGGCAAAGAGATTTTGGTATTTGCATCATCAATAACGTAAGCACAACCCACTTTCTCGTCCACCTTCGAACCATCTATGCAGACATGTAGAGAATGCCAGCGTCCCGTAATTGGTGAACTATGCTGTGGAAATGTGTTCAACTTAGGACCTCGGTGTAGATCTAACCGGAAACGGGACTCCATAGCATCTCGCTAGGTGTCTCGATCATAAAGGTACCTACAGCCACGCCTATTTCAGTACAAGAGCTATCGAGTCTTATACGAACAAGCTGGTTGGCATACCTCTGGTGGTATTGGGTACTAAAAAGAGCTCGATAGCTCAGATGTTGCGGCATTTGATGCATATTGGCATATGTTTTGATCATCGGAAATCGTATCTCAAGTGGGTAATGCTCAGTACATACATATTCCTCCTGTTGCAGAGCATTGAAGCCCACCTGTGAACTCATTAAAAGCCAACACGTTGAGTTCGCAGTCAACTCACTTATTCACATGACCCATCAAGACTACAATGAATCTAGTCAGTATGTCAGAAGTGTGTTGTTGTTGTTTTAACAGGTGGAACAGAGCAGACAGTGTGATATGCAAATAAAAACAAAATCAAAGTTTAAAACAAATATTATTTACAGTACCAAACTCAAACATGTATGACAAAATTTAAAAGAGATGACAAATTTACAATATGAAATTAAAATGAATATCATAAAATATAAAATGTCTAGTGAGAAAAGAAAGAAGAGGGAAAAACAGAACTATATATTCATAATGTCGTTTTAACACTTGGGCAATAAAAACAAAACGCAGGGTCAAGCCATTCTTGACTTATCTGTAGGAGAGAATTTCATGGAAGAAATATAGTCTTGTCCCTTATCCCATATGATAAAGTGGATACGAATACTATAAGATGCAAATATGCTAATAATAACACTGGTATCTCTCTACTTTCTTTTATTAAACCTAAAGTTGGGGTACATCCAAGCAAACACTTCAATGATAAAGGAATGTAAAGAAAACATGTATTTACTGCGACAATTTTGCAGCATTCGAAGAAATATTACTATTTTATCATAAATAAATGTACAACTTGCATCACTGACACTGCCAGTGAAGAATGGCGAAGAAAATACACTACTCAGGTCATGCTTAAGATATAGGTAATGTTGTATTTATGTGAAAAAAAAACATTAATTGGCATACCAATTGGTCTGGATAATGATTACTTATGCGCAAGTACTCCCACAGTGTGTGACAAACCCATGGGTGCATATATGGCCAACACGGCCCTGCACGAAGTAAGTATTGGTCTAGGACTAAACCTGTGTTTTCTTGTTGCAAGATAACTATTTGTCCATAATTCACGTGTATAATGAGGAACACAGCTGGAATTTTACTATATAAGTTGTGATCTAATCTGGGAGGGTCGAAAATAGAGGTTGGGTTAGGTGCGCTCATATTTTTTAAATGATAAAATAGTTATATATCTTCGAATTCCGTAAAATGTTTACTTGATTTCGCCTTAAATACAAATCTGGTAACGCTTCAGGAGTGATTAACCTAGAGTGACGATCCTCCCTATAAAACGGAGACTCGCAAAGGCGCATGGCGGCCAAGGCTCTGCGTGTTGCAATGTAAGTTTAACACATTTACACTTTTTAACATATTTAATAATTATAATTACAATTTCAGAGTAGTTGCTGGAAATGCTGTCCTTCAATTTCTAAACACACATTGCACCAACGTAGGAAGTTTTGGTACACTCTCTGAAATTCATCCTCAGTGATATTTCGTATCAGTGCAGTTATTTCGTTCTTGAGAGCCTTCAGAAGATGCAGATTGATTCTGTATATCTTTTGTTTGAGATTCCCCTACAAGTAAAAATAGCACAGCACTTAAATTTATGAACAAATTCACTGCAAACTACTTCTTGAGAAGATAAGTTTCCACCAGGAAAGTTTGTTTTGTTCTGGCCTACCTAACCCTGTTCAAGTGATACGAGACAGCTTACAGTACTTCACCACTAAGGTATCTTGCCAGCTGTGTATGTAATATATGCTATGACAGCATCCACGGCTTTCCGATCCATGGCTTTCCGACCATGGTTGTAATCGGTAAGGTAACTGTACCGGTTTTCGTCACTGAGCCAGTCGTCGTCACTCTCGTATATAAGTACAAAAAATAAACATGTCAGTTAGTTATTGTTGTTTTAAAGGGTGGAACTACAAGGTCATCTGCCCCTCTTAACACAGATTACAGAATACAAATTTGGAATTGAATTTAAAATTTTGAGGTGGACACCTAAATTTAAAAAGACCAAAAATTAATAAAACAAAAAATAAAAATTATAAAAATTATAAAAATAAACAAAAATTACGGAAAAACAAAAAAATTATCATTCAAAAACGAACAAGTCGTTGAGTCAATTTATACTGGAAAATTTAGATTGCTGGCCCTAACCCACTCTCACTTATAAAGCAGATAACGCGATCAGCAGCCACTGCGTCATCGGCTAATATAAGTTTGAGTGTCATCTGCAAACCAAGGTTTCTTCGTAAGTCAGCAAGATCCACACACTCGGTGAAAATGTGGGCCACGGTGAAAACGGCTCCACAGTTACAAAGTGGGGGGTCTTCCCTTCTCATTAGGTACGAGTGGGTGGATCCTGTATGACCTATCCCTAGCCTACACAAAATGACGGACTATCTCCATGACCGGAAAGAGCTCCGCCACACGCGAGTAATTCCCTTGTTCGCTCTCAGTTTACTGGGCAGTGGGTCAGCTACCCACCGACTCTCCCAAAATGCCAGAACTTGTATGCGTAACTGAGAGCGAATATCTCTAGCGGGTACCTCCATTGGTCGAGGTGGTAGTGATACAGCCTCTTTTGCAGCTTGATCCGCTAACTAAGCCAAAGAAAGGTGATTCGAGTGTCAGCGTGGCACAGCCTGGCTAGTAGGTCGAGGATTCACTGCACTAGGGGGTGTTGCGGGAAACATGTAGCAATTGACTGCAACGAACTCAAAGAGTCGGTACACATGAGAAAGTGGATTCTTGCATCCTGTAGTGCAAACTGCAGAGCTTCATAGATGGCAACGAGCTCCGCACTAAACACACTACATGTCTCAGGCAAAGAGATCTTGGTATTTGCACCATCAATAACGTAAACACCTTCGAACCATCCGTGTAGAGAATGCCAGCGTCCGGAAATTGGTGAACTATGCTTTGGAACTGCCTCCAGTAAACGGAGGCCCCCGTGTTCACCGTAGGACCTCGGTGCCGATCTAACCGATTTTCCGGACGCGAGACTTGCCACGGAGGCACCTCGCTAGGTGTCCAGATCATACGGGGACCTACAGCCACTCCTATTTCAGTACACAAGCTATCAAGTCTAATACCAACTGGCCGAGGGGTACGAGGCTGGTTGGCGTACCCCTGGTGGCATTGGGTACTGAAGAGAGCTTGATAGCTCGGGTTTTGCGGCATTTGACGCATGTTATAAGCATGTCAACGGGTTTTTCTCAACGCACGAAGTCTTACGAGGTTAGTTGCCGATAAGGAGCAACTTTGCGAAATCATGCGTGCGATGTAATAGGCGATTCCCAGCGTCAAACATCTCGGGTGAGTTGAGCTGCCTTAACGCGGCGTATTGCTTCTCGCAAGTGCTAAGCAGGCACACGAATTAATTATGTGCATACGTGTTATGTTCCGACATTTTAAAATGTTACAAGTGCATGATACAGTTGGTACAGTAATTGTTGCAATTTGCTATTTCGTGCTCACGTTTCTAATTTGGTTAGAAATGCTGGTGACGAACACTGGATTTAAAAACACACACTTTACAAATGCTTGTAATTTGTGAAGAAAACTGGCACATCGTCATATCTCCTTGTAAGACCTAACTAACAGCGGCAATACACTTATAATGTAGTTCTGAACCACCCTGCATTAATTAAATTGTCGTTTGATCATCGTGTCCAATAGTCGTCATAGCTGACGATCTTTAGAGCACATGCGTGACGAACACTAGTGCACGATAATGTTAAAGTTTGCGTTAACTTTTCATAACCAATAAACATTTACAGTGTGCTGTTATTATGTAGATCTGTCTCCTTGACGGCCGTAGGTCTACGCTGGCTGCGTGGCTCAGTGGTAACGTTCTCGCCTGCTGTAGCAGGATCGAATCCTGGCGCAGTCATCTGGAATTTGAGGGTGCGCAAATGCGAAGGAGCCGTGTCTGTAGATTTACTGGCACATTATAGATCCCCCCTCGAGGCCAAATTCCGGCACCCCGGGGTCTCTAAAAGCCGCAGTAGTTAAAAGGAACGAAAAACAAATAACATTAATATTATCAGTAGGTCTAGGCCTAGGGTTTTTAGGTGAGCTAAAGGGGATTCTTTTAAAATTGAGATGAAAAATATATTCTAAGACTAAATCTTTGCTTTCAAGTAATATGTCGAAACGCACATTTCTCAATTAGCCTACGATATTCAGCAAATGGAAGCTGCTATTAAGATCGTTGAGGAGGACGGCATAAGTATTACAACGTCCGCGGACATAATTAAAGGAAAAACTAGAGTTAGGAAGATGGGGCCAAGGTCCTTTTTAACAAAGGGTGTTAGTTCAATGGGTTATCTCGCTAGGAAAAGCGGGGTTCCCGTTAGCAAAGGACGATTTGCAAAATAGCGTCCAGTGCCTCACAAAAGAATTGAAGAGGGACTCTCCTTTCAAAGATGGGTGGCCAGGGAGGAAATGGTGTGAATCTTTCCTAAACGTAATCCAAGCCTGTCTTTACGAATCCCTCAAAATTTGACAGTAAACCGTGCTGCAAAATTACAGAACATCAAATTAAAACCTACTGTTATTTGGTGGAAAACTACTTACAGTCTAACTTGTCAGACCCTCGGCGATTGTTCAACGCAGGCGTTATGTTATGCCATGGTCTAGTTTCACATTTTAAGTGACTACGACTCCCATCACCCGTAAAAAAAAAGATCACGGCATAACACGCCGGCAAAAGACCATTCGCTCTTGAACACCGGTCGGGGAAGCCTACATCAATACATGTTCTTGTGGTTTTATTGTTCGAATTTCAATTAAAAAGACATCGTGCCGAGGACTAGGGCAAAAACACACTTTTTTAAAAGTAATTTTTCCAAAAATGAATATTTTTGATATTGAGAGTTTCCTAGTGTTTGAGTAGAGTTGAGGATAGGTACAGTGAGTGCTTTTGTTGATTAAATTTACCAAAATGTATAAGGTGTATATATTTTCTTGACTAAATCTGTCTTAACATGACTATTGGTGCATTTACCTTACTTGCTATAAAAACTTGTCGAGAGTCATTGCGAGCTTTCCATAGCACAGCCACTGTCAGGCTCCGTTCTACATGGAGGGCCCTCACTGTAGTACAAAACTACCGTACTTAAATTAGCCGAAATACCTTGTGTAATGATGAATAATAATTGTGGAAATGATAGATGTTTTATCCTCCGCTGTCATCCCCTTTTTATAACACGACTTATATAGTGAAATTTCAGATGTGTCGGACATTGTAAACGTGATTTATGGGACAAATAAAATGTTGCCAACCCCACACATACGGTAAGTGTGGCCGTGTAGTGTTTGTTTTATACTCTGCTTGCTTCGTGGAGTTTCTATGATAAGGTTTTACATACGTAAACAAACCTAACCTGGAGCTGACGCGTAGTACAAGCAATAATTCTCGGCCAGACAAGCCAATAGAATCTCACTTCACTCACTATGCATAACCTGTGTTGTTATTTTTTTGGGTACATTTGCATTACATTTGCAACAGTGAAATAACATCAATATAAATGCCTGTGTGCATCTCTGTAACAGTTGAAAACCTATCGCACATCTTCCAGTAGCAGATGAGCAACAACAAGCAATGATGATTGCCGTCATTGAGTGAACAAGATATAACGACTTGAGTCACATATTTACATGATTTAGCATTTCCTGTGCAGTAGTGATAATGGACAGTAATTTCAATTGGTAATAACTCCAGGAATATAAAATAAGGTATGAAAATGTTGGATCCAGGATCATCACTCCCAAAGAATTACCCAAGTTTTCTTCATATTCTGTGCAAGAGAGTTCCATTATCATTGGCGTGTTTGCTTGGATGTCCCTGCTTTTCCTCCATATACAGTAGCCTACTCTCATAACTTATCAACCCAGCAAGCGTAACACCAGTCATAAATTTAACTGTGAGCTCCGACTTATAATGTGAATACAGTTTAATCCTACACACTAACATTTGCATTTTTGTATTGAAATTTCAGTACAATCTAACACAACTCTTAAATTTTAAAGTTTTCGAAACACTGTTTAAAATTCTTCTTTCTGTGGCCATGGTACCACAGCTTTCAAAATTCTAGATAAAACGATCACTGTTTCTTTAAAAATAGTTTTGAGTGTTGTAGCGGTTACATTGCCAAACAAAGCACTCAACAATGAGAACAACAGATTATGCTTTAGTTTTATGAGTGTAAGCACCACTCGCTCATAAACAGAAAGTTTATGAATTCTTTTATCATTAGTCACTAGGTAAAACTTCACAAGAGGGTTACACAATGGTTTTGCCTGACCAATATTTTCGTCCAGACCAATGGTGGATTGATAGAGCGGCCCTGTGGGCGTTAGCTAATAGATAACACCCCTGGTTTTTGTTATGCACAGTGGGGGAAGTCACCTATTTAAATGACGATGACACTTGGCTAATTCCTCCTCATGTTTTTCTATTAGTTGCCCTCATCGTTGCACTGTTGATCAAGGACTTCGCTGACTGGATCTCTGAGGAAGGACAGGAAGATCCTGGGATGGAACAGCATTTTCTCCAGTATTCTCCTCTTTGCTGACATGCCTACAAACATAAAGATACTTTGATGATTGGTGTTTTAAGGGGTCATGACAGCAAGGTCATCTGCCCCAGATATGTTATCACTTGTTGCATGCATTAGTTTTATGCATTGAGCAATAAGTTTTGTTGAGTTAGGAAGATGACATTTCCAACCTCAAAGTTGAAGAAACAAAGGCCTATTAGGACAAGACCCACTAAAACTCATTTGTAATACCTAACTTAAGTGTTGCATACAAATTCTATTCAGTAAAATTATTATTAATTACAATAAAACAAAGAATTAGCTCTTAAAAATCACACTTCCCACATGCTCATGAAAACAGGTCCCCACCTGAAGAAATAAAAGTCCTCTTCACTAAAATGAAAAGAGCACACTCTCATTGAAGGCGTAATTTTCTTCCCCATCTTCAACACCAACGTCTAAGCCAACTGTATTCCAACCCGTTCCTGTTGCCGGTATTTATTTGGTATCATCACCTTTCGGCTATTGCTATTTGCATCTTTTGGAAAGTGATGAAAACTTATATCCGCAGCCCTCTTATACATCGACTTACAGCCGTCAACTGAGCAATATACTTTGCTTTTACTAATTTTGCACTCTATCCACGAGTAAAACTTATTACTTGTGTATAACGACACGAACAATTTACCACGATCTGCCATTATGGGTCAGGTTGTCCGGCCATGCCAAAGAAAATGGGCCATGCAAGGATCATCATGATGTCTGTCCCGGTGCGTGTCAAAAGTGCGTGAAGGAGGATGGGTGATCGGTTGCAGTCGTGAGTATTCGGGTCTCTTCGCTACTCTCGGGCTGAAAAAAGTACTACCAACTTACGCTTGAGGATATTCGTACAGTAAGAACTAATAATTACTTCAAGATCAGTTAGAAAGTGCGGAATGTTGCTTTTTGAGGGTTATAAACAGTGATGATTTTGTATTCTTGATGACCTTTTCTAGCAGTAGACAAGGGTAGTGCTACATTTGTTTGAATCATACAAAGATTCTACGAAACAGTTTGCTATCTAACTACGTGATATGCAACATATTTCTTAATATTGACAAAATTATTTGTTTGTTCTGTTAACCAGTTTTCTGAAATTGTTAGGACATTGATTCTAAAATTATTTGGATATCATCGAACTTGTTTTTTATGCTATGTGCAGGTTTGTGAATGCATTTTAGTGCACTGGTATCGGTTATTATCCGTTTACTGTCCTTAATTTTATAATAATCCCTAATTGTAATACAGTTACTCTCGGTTAACTAGTGTGGCCTACTTTTATTTGCATTACCTAAAATGTTTAATTTCTGTAATTCTAGTTCCATATGGGATAATTAACTGACTTGATATACGGTAATCTTTGAGGGACCTTTTGTTTTTTCCGAATGTATATTTTGCAGTCTCTGATCCAAGTTGCAAAGATTTTTCCCTGTTGCCTCAATTCACGGCACTTTTTGGCGATGGTTTCATTTCTTGGGGTAGGTGTTCATTGATATATATATATATATGATGTAGGCAGGTAGTGAAATCCGTCATTTCATGAAAAGCCTAGGCACTTCATGAAAAGCCGGCATATGATGTAAAAAGGTACAGTTGTACTATCTGACGCGTGGTTTCATGAAATGACTACATTTCGCCGTCACATAGTGTAATTCATTTGGTACATCATCTGACGAGAAATCCAGCCCGTCACTTCATGACGTACCGTAGCGGCAGCGGTGATCACGTGTGAGGGAAGTGAGATTTCCAAGAACTAATCTGATAAAAATGTGGACACTAAAGGGCTGTTGTTTCCTCAGAAAGTGAACACTGTGACATATGTTACAAATGTCTAATGGTCTGGACCTCATTTATCCCCTAATTCTCTACCCAGCATCTTGCTTGGCCTTGCGCCTGGAAGGAATATTATGCTGCCGTACTGTGAACGGAAGAAGAACGTCGTTAAGATCCATTTTGTGTTTAAAACATGAGAGATAGAATGATAACCGATAGTATAATATGACTTGGTTTCGCTCTTCCACCCTTTAAAACAACAAGAACTGTTACGGACGCGCAATGAGATCTTGTACTGCTCTTAGCAGCCAATTCTTTTAGTGTAGTTGTGGCCTCGGGGTATGGTGTTTGTTTCCGGAACACTACGTGGTGAGTTCGAACCCCACGGAAGGATGATATTTTTATCAAGTAATTATTTCAATATATTTTGTTCAATCTGCTCATTTTAATATAGTTCAGTTGTTGCCTTGTTTTATAGTTGTTTTCTTGTATATTTATTTTAAGGGCTAGGGACATTTTGGTCATCAGCCCAATGCATTTGGGTGGTTGTTTTCTGATAACCTGTGTTTGCGTGATGACTGAAGTAGTGTGTGGGTAAAGAATTTGGAAAGGTGTCTCGAGACTTGAAATGAAGTACCATCCCGGAATTTGCCGAGAGGGTGTGTGGAAAGACCTGGGGGAAAACGCCACAGTCAGCGACGGGATTCGAACCAGCATAAAGGCCTACTCGTTAAGTAGACTTATGAAATCAACTATGGTTACCACGGATAGGAGCATAATTATGGTCTGAGGGTTGAATTGGGGTACACTCAACCTCGGGAGGCAAAACTGAGAAGAGTTCCATTCCTACCTTAGTCATCCTGGAATTGGTTTTCCGTGGTTTCCCCCTTCTCCTCTAGGCAAATGCCGGGTAGGTTCCTAACTTAATCCACGGCCGCCTCCTTTCCAATCTTAACCTGAACTACAAATACACACACTACTACAAATGCCATGATAATACTGATTATCAGACAGATTCTACACACTCCCAAGTACACAGGGCTGAATTACCACAATGTCGAAGTACCTCAAATGAAACAACAGCGTCATACTTGGTCTATTGTCTCTCAACGCGTCACATTAGATTTAGGTTGTTATGTGAAAATTAATTTCGAAAACCATAATAAACAAGCATTAATTTATTTCTTGGAATAGAACAATTAA
The DNA here is from genome assembly GCA_946902985.2 of Meconema thalassinum. Lineage (NCBI taxonomy): Eukaryota > Metazoa > Arthropoda > Insecta > Orthoptera > Tettigoniidae > Meconema > Meconema thalassinum. The sequence continues at coordinate 1,187,085,639 of OX336389.2, forward strand.
ATTAATTAATGTACGGCCTCATTGTGTCAGTCATTTCATGAAGTGCCGAATCAACAAACATCGGATCTTCATGAAGTGCCTCGGCTGATAATGTAATATCATTTCTTACACCATCTGCCTAAATCAGTCCGTCACTTCAAGAAGAAACGCGTCAGATGGTGTAACTATCTCTTTTTATTTCATATGCCGGCTTTTCATGAAGTGCCTAGGATCTTCATGAAATGACGGATTTCACTATCTGACTACGACTTATATATTACCACTATCACTATAACCAATTTCACTCGTCTTCAGGGACTTCTTTGTCTCCTGGTACTGAGAATTTACGATATTTGATTGTCGAGGATACAGAGCTTTAAATGTGTAACTAGAAAATTCTTTATGAATACAATTATACAAGTTGCCCTGTGATAGTATTTATAAGGCCTACATCCTCCATTTCCTCCCGTTGAATGTTGGTTCAGGGAGATATGTTGTTTTTGGTTTGAAGTGGCTTTCTTGTAACACAAGGCGGAATAGGTTTTACCGCTAACCCTTCTTCTCACTGTGTACACGGAGTGTCATATTTCATTCTGAGTTCTGAAACTACCTCATTTGATGTGTTATCTAATATAATGATTTGGCGTGCTGGTATAAGTACGGCCTCTTAATCGCACTTTGTGTGTTCTAGTTTGCTGAACAATATGGAGCAACAACCACTCATTAAGAGTGAGCCAGAATGGCTGTATCAAACTGATGAATTCCCTAATATTGTGAGTTGTAACTTATTATGTAGCATAGCATTCTTAGTGATGTGCATGACAAGCAAGGTTTAGTGACCTTTGCTACCAAATAGTAAGTAACCAGGATGTTAAATATTTTATTTTTACACATAACTTGGTACAATTATTGGTAAAACTTCACAAGAGGGTTTCACAATGATTTGCCTGGACCAATATTTTCGTCCAGACCAATGGTGGATTGATAGCGCGGCCCTAAGGGCCGCGTTAGCTAATAGATAACACCCCTGGTTTTTGTCACGCACAATGGGGAGAGTTACGCATCAATAATCTTTATCCAGGCCTATAGTTTTGCCTTTTATTTCATGTCATGTGGCGAAAGGAGACCCTCTCGTAAAGAATTAATCAATTATTCTGTCTGTATGTTTTACATTGGCTCATATTTTTTAATACTTTCTAGGAACAAATTGACCTGTCACCCTCTTATAACATGCTGGATGAGTCTGGTAACATCAATGAAGATAAAAGCTGGGCAGTCAAATCTGAACATGAAATACAGGTGATCATAGGTTCTATATTTCCTGTCATTTAAGTAGGCTATTTCTTATTTTAGCAGTGAGCAGTTGCAGGTTATATTGAATTCATAATGCAAATTCCTGGGATCTATTGCACGTGATGTCTACACCACACGCTCTGCTAATAGTAGCTAGTTTATTGGTAATGCAGGTTCACTCAGCTGGCACCTTGGATCCTATTGTAAGTGAAGTCTACACCACATGCTGTGCTAACAGTAGCTAAGTTATTGGTAATGCAGGTTCACTCTGTTAGCAGCCTGGGTTCTATTGTACGTGAAGTCTACACCACATGCTGTGCAAACAGCAGCTATGTTATTGGTAATGCAGGTTCACTCTGTTGGCACCCTGGGTCCTATTGTAAGTGAAGTCTATACCACATGCTGTGCAAACAGCAGCTAAGTTATTGGTAATGCAGGTTCTCTCTGTTGGCACCCTGGGTCCTATTGTAAGTGAAATCTACACCACATGCTGTGCAAAAAGTAGCTAAGTTATTTTATTGCAGTTTCACTCTTTTGGCACCCCGGGCCCTATTGTAAGTGAAGCCTACACCACATGCAGTGCAAACAGTAGCTAAGTTATTGGTAATGCAGGTTTATTCTGTAGGCACCCTGGGCCCTATTGTACGTGAAGTCTACACCACATGCTGTGCAAACTGTAACTAAGTTATTGGTAATGCAGGTTTACTTTGTTGGCACCCTGGGCCCTTATGTAGGTGAAGTCTACACCACAATCTGTACAAAACGTAGCTAAGTTATTGGTAACGCAGGTTCACACTGTTGGCAGCCTGAGTTCTATTGTAGGTGAAGTCAACACCACATGCTGTGCAAACAGTAGCTAGTTTATTGATAACGCTGGTTTACTCTGTTGGCACCCCGGACCCTATTGTAGGTGAAGTCTGCACCACATGCTGCGAAAACAGTAGTTAGTTTATTGGTAATGCAGGTTCACTCTGTTGGCAACCTGGACCCTATTGAAGGTGAAGTCTACACCACACGCTGTGCTAATAGTAACTAAGTTATTGGTAATGCAGGTTCACTCTGTTGGCACCCTGGGCCTATTGTAAGTGAAGGCTACACCACATGCTGTGCAAACAGTAGCTAAGTTATTGGTAATGCAGGGTTACTCTGTTGGCACCCTGGGCCCTATTGTAAGTGAAGTCTACACCACATGCTGTGCAAACAGTAATTAAGTTATTGGTAATGCAGGTTTACTCTGTTGGCACCCTGGGCCCTATTGTAGGTGAAGTCTACACCACATGCTGTGCAAACAGTAGGTAAGTTATTGGTAATGCAGGTTTATCTGTTGGCACCCTGGGCCCTATTGTAAGTGAAGTCTACACCACATGCTGTGCAAACAGTAGCTAAGTTATTGGTAATACAGGTTTATCTGTTGGCACCCTGGGCCCTATTGTAAGTGAAGTCTACACCACATGCTTTGCAACCAGTAGCTAAGTTATTGGTAATGCAGGTTCACTCTATTGGCACCCTGGGTCCTATTGTAAGTGAAGTCTACACCACATGCAGTGCAAACAGTAGCTAATTTATTGGTAATGCAGGTTTACTCTGTTGGCACCCTGGGCCCTATTTTACGTGAAGTCTACACCACATGCTGTGCAAACAGTAACTAAGTTATTGGTAATGCAGGTTTACTTTGTTGGCACCCTGGGCCCTATTGTAGGTGAAGTCTACACCACATGCTGTGCAAACAGTAGCTGAGTTATTGGTAATGCAGGTTTATCTGTTGGCACCCTGGGCCCTATTGTAAGTGAAGTCTACACCGCATGCTGTGCAAACAGTAGGTAAATTATTGATAATGCAGGTTTACTCTGTTGGCACCCTGGGCCCTATTGTAGGCGAAGTCTACACCACATGCTGTGCAAACAGTAGCAAAGTTATTGGTAATGCAGGTTTACTCTGTTGGCACCCTGGGCCCTATTTTACGTGAAGTCTACACCACATGCTGTGCAAACGGTAGCTAAGATATTGGTAATGCAGGTTTACTCTGTTGGCACCCTGGGTCCTATTGTAAGTGAAGTCTACACCACATGCTGTGCAAACAGTAGCTAAGTTATTGGTAATGCAGGTTTACTCTGTTGGCACCCTGGGCCCTATTTTACGTGAAGTCTACACCACATGCTGTGCAAACAGTAGCGAAGTTATTGGTAATGCAGATTCACTCTGTTGGCACCCTGGGTCCTATTGTAAGTGAAGTCTACACCACATGCTGTGCAAACAGTAGCTAAGTTATTGGTAATGCAGGTTCACTCTGTTGGCACCCTGGGTCCTATTGTAAGTGAAGTCTACACCACATGCTGTGCAAACAGTACCTAAGTTATTGGTAATGCAGGTTTACTCTGTTGGCACCCTGGGCCCTATTGTACGTGAAGTCTACACCACATGCTGTGCAAACAGTAGCTAAGTTATTGGTAATGCAGGTTCACTCTGTTGGCACCCTGGGTCCTATTGTAAGTGAAGTCTACACCACATGCTGTGCAAACAGTAGCTTAGTTATTGGTAATGCAGGTTCACTCTGTTGGCACCCTGGGTCCTATTGTACGTGAAGTCTACACCACATGCTGTGCAAACAGTAGCTAAGTTACTGGTAATGCGGGTTCACTCTGTTGGCACCCTGGGTCCTATTGTAAGTGAAGTCTACACCACATGATGTGCAAACAGTAGCTAAGTTATTGGTAATGCAGGTTTACTCTGTTGGCACCCTGGGTCCTATTGTAAGTGAAGTCTACACCACATGATGTGCAAACAGTAGCTAAGTTATTGGTAATGCAGGTTTACTCTGTTGGCACCCTGGGTCCTATTGTAAGTGAAGTCTACACCACATGCTGTGCAAACAGTAGCGAAGTTATTGGTAATGCAGATTCACTCTGTTGGCACCCTGGGTCCTATTGTAAGTGAAGTCTACACCACATGATGTGCAAACAGTAGCTAAGTTATTGGCAATGCAGGTTCACTCTGTTGGCACCCTGGGTCCTATTGTAAGTGAAGTCTACACCACATGCTGTGCAAACAGTACCTAAGTTATTGGTAATGCAGGTTTACTCTGTTGGCACCCTGGGCCCTATCATACGTGAAGTGTACACCACATGCTGTGCAAACAGTAGCTAAGTTATTGGTAAGGCAGGTTCACTCTGTTGGCACCCTGGGTCCTATTGTAAGTGAAGTCTACACCACATGCTGTGCAAACAGTAGCTTAGTTATTGGTAATGCAGGTTCACTCTGTTGGCACCCTGGGTCCTATTGTACGTGAAGTCTACACCACATGCTGTGCAAACAGTAGCTAAGTTACTGGTAATGCGGGTTCACTCTGTTGGCACCCTGGGTCCTATTGTAAGTGAAGTCTACACCACATGATGTGCAAACAGTAGCTAAGTTATTGGTAATGCAGGTTTACTCTGTTGGCACCCTGGGTCCTATTGTAAGTGAAGTCTACACCACATGATGTGCAAACAGTAGCTAAGTTATTGGTAATGCAGGTTTACTCTGTTGGCACCCTGGGTCCTATTGTAAGTGAAGTCTACACCACATGCTGTGCAAACAGTAGCTAAGTTATTGGTAATGCAGGTTTGCTCTGTTGGCACCCTGGGCCCTATTGTAAGTGAAGTCTACACCACATGCTGTGCAAACAGTAGCTAAGTTATTGGTAATGCAGGTTCACTCTGTTGGCACCTGGGACCCTATTGTAAGTGAAGTCTACACCACATGCTGTGCAAACAGTAGCTAAGTTATTGGTAATGCAGGTTTACTCTGCTGGCACCCTGGGTCCTATTGTAAGTGAAGTCTACACCACATGCTGTGCAAACAGTAGCTAAGTTATTGGTAATGCAGGTTTACTCTGTTGGCACCCTGGGTCCTATTGTAACTGAAGTTTACACCACATGCTGTGCAAACAGTAGCTAAGTTATTGGTAATGCAGGTTCACTCTGTTGGCACCCTGGGTCCTATTGTAAGTGAAGTTTACACCACATGCTGTTCAAACAGAAGCTACAGTACAGCCGCCGAGTGCCCGGCCCTGACGTTTCTCGTGAGGGAGGGAGACAGCGTTGCCAGTTCAGTACCGCGAAATATAAAAGAACGCGGACTACACAAAATATTTCACATGTTTTTAAGTGAGATTCTTACTGTAGACTCGTTCGTACAAGTCTATATATTACCACGTCGTATTAAAACAGAGAGATAGTTGTGGCAACCTCAATAGTAAATATACAAATATAATAAAATAAAGAAATTGCATAACGTACATTTTGTTAATCAAGTAGAGACACGCTACAGTCCTTGTAAATGTCACTTTCTTTGTTCTCATCACTGACGCCACTGCTGTCTTCTTCATTCAACGAAATAACCAACTGTTGCACACGCAATTCCACTATACCGTCGGCTTCCGTGGCTTGTTGCAAAAGTTTTTAGGTATGATATACAACACTTTTCCACTTCTCCACCGACACCTGTTCGATCCCTTTGCGCAATAATTGTTCGACATCGGTGAGACGAAAAGTCGTGTTATTATCTCCTACAAACCCTTTTACTTGTGCCCAAATTAGTTCAATGGCATTAAAGTGGCAGTGGTAAGGTGGTAGCCTAATAACATTGTGGCCGTGAGCAGTGGCGATTGATTCTATTTCGTAAGTGCAGACACGTGGATTGTAGAGTTTCACATTCTGCATCAGTTCGGCTTTCGTCATGTCAGCAGTTATCCCTCGATCATTATTCGGTACAAGCCATTGCAAAATAACTTGTTTTCTATCGTTCGCTGTGGATGCTTTGATTAACTGCACAGAGTGGTAAGGCGCGTTGTCCATAACAATGACAGAATTAGCACTGATATTAGGTAAAAGAGCACTTTGAAACCAAGTCTTGAAAGTGATCCCATTCATTTCTTCGTGATAATCACGGGTGCTCTTAAATCTAAAAGGTAGCATTGCCCCTGGAACAAATCCGTTCACACTACCTGCATGAAGCAAAATCAGTCTATTTCCCTTCCCAATTGGTACTCCCATTGTCCCTACTGCGGTGTCGTCTGTCCATGTCTTTGATTTTGTATGTCCAGCATTGACCCAAGTTTCGTCTAACCATATCACTTTTTCGGGACTAATCTGCAGAATTTCCCTTAAAAATCTGCCACGCCTTGCAACAATCTCGCTTCGTTCCATCACAGCTTCCCTCCCTGAAAATGTTTTATGCCTAAAACCAAGTTGTTTTAGGACTTGACCAGGGACGTATTTCCCACTAGGCACACAAGGCACGTGCCTAGGGGCGGCACGGCCTGGGGGCGGCACAGCCTGACGTGACGGGCCCCGGGCGCCACGGCACCGGGTGAATTGCCGGCGCCACCACGCCAAGCGCCAGGCGCGGTGACCGAGAACGGCAATCAAAGGGAGCTTACTTTGCATTTTCTCACGTATATTTGAAATCTAAATACAATGCATAAACTAAAAAATTCTCTTTTACAAGTCAAGTGTGAAGTTTTGTTTTATTTAGTATGGGTATATTTTATGCCGGTAGTTCAACAGACTGGCAACACTGCCTGTCAGTGGGGATACAGCAGACTGTCAAAGCTCGTGTATTAGTCGTTCGCTTAACGTCTTCACGTTCAGTTGTTATCCTTACCAAGTCGTTCACATTACCACATTGCTAAGATAAAGTAAATGTGTTATAATTTTATTTTTATAGTGTTGAACTAAAAAATACCAATGAGTGAAAAACGTCGGAAGCTTAGTGGTTCAGGTTACCGCAAAATCACGAGTGAAAAACGTGAAAAAGAAACTAACCTTTTGAAAAATATTAAGACGGTTGACAGTTTTTTTAAACCTCTTGAAAAATCCAACGAGAGTGGACTGAGTGGAGAAGGCTGCTCATCTTGGGAACAGTACAATGTCACCGAAAGTGGTTCAAACAATGAAAATAATGATCCAGCAACAAGTGCCCCTGAAACGGATAATTTTATATTGAGTGGTGATAACGAACGTAGTTCCGATAGTACAGAAATAAGTAAAAGTTCAAATGATTCCGTTTCACAACAAACTGATATAAATTTTACTGTTAGTGACGACCCCATTGAGTGGAAAATAAATGACACCACGATCGAAGTATTATTACACAGAGGAATCAATCAGAATAAAGATTGTAATTTTAAAAACTCTAAAAGGATTTCTGGCAATAAAACCAGATATTTAAATAAACAAATCTTTAGTAGGAAATTACAAAATGTAGAACTCATTTCAAGAGATTACTTGGTGTATTAAGAAGTACAGGTTCGGTATTTTGCGCTTCCTGCAGATTATTTGGCTTTCAGAAGACGTGTTCTAAACTAGCCAGTGAAGGTGTTTCGGATTGGAAAATATTGGAGCGATTTTGTCTGCACATGAAAGCTCACAAGAACACATCGATTCTGAACTGGCACGTTTGACCCGCAAGAGAATAATTGGAACTCTAGACAGGCAATACGAATCTATCGTTGCAACTGAAAGGAAGTATTGGAAACACGTTTTGGAAAGAGTGTTCGCTGTGGTGAAAAAGCTGGCAAGCCGAGGACGTCCGTTTCGAGAACCTGATGAAACATTTGGGTCTCTACACAATGGGGAGTACCTGATGTCACTGGAATTAGTAGCGGAATTCGATCCTTTTCTCGCTGAACACATACGTAAATTTGGTAATACAGGTTTAGGGAAAACGTCCTATCTGTCTTCATTTATTTGCAATGAGGTAATTGTACTGTTAGCCTCTAAAGTTAGAGATATAATCAATGAAGTGAAACAAGCGAAGTATTACTCCATAATAGTGGATTCAACGCCTGACATAAGTCACACTGATCAGCGTTCATTTGTTTTGAGGTTTGTACAAGAAAATCAAGGTAACTAGAATTCTAGAAAATGGCAATCCTGTTGAACGCTTTCTCTTGTTTTTGTCGAATACGGTACTGGGCACAAATCCGAAGACTTAAATTAGCCAATGCTGTTATGGCTGTTTTAAGATCAAATGCCATTGATCCATCCGACTGTAGAGGGCAATCATACGATAATGCTAGCAACATATCAGGCGTGTATAGTGGCTTACAAGCTAGAATAAAGGATAAAAATCCCAAAGCACTGTTTGTTTCTTGTTCGGTACATTCACTTAACCTTGTAGTTACGTGTGCTGCATGCTGTTGTCCAGAAACATGTGCTTTCTTTAACCTTATACAAAACGTTCACAACTTTTTTGTTGCATCTACTAAGATATGGGAAATTCTAGTTACCTTTAGTCAACCTGAAAGTAAAACTCTTAAGGGTTTGTCTGAAACAAGCTGGAGTGCTCGTGAAAGTGCATGTAAAGGGCTTTGTGAAAACTTAGACGGTGTTATGCTGGCTTTAAAGGACTATCGAGAGAACACTAATGAGAAGCCGTTGGTAAGAAGTGAAACTACGGGACTTTTGAGATCATTGAATAGGCTGGAAACGGTATTCATGGTGGAACTTTGGAGTGATATATTGGACAGGTTTGAACAAGTTAGTCAAACTCTCCAGAAAATAGAAACGTCCATAGAAAGAGTTGTGAGACTGTATGATTATTTAGTCCTTTTTATTGATTCTCTCCGAGACATGTTTGCCGTATGTGAAGAAAGGACTAAAAAACTATGTGATTTGGACTATGAGACTTGCTACAAACGTCAAATAAAGAGAAAATTCCAGGCTGACGAAAACAAAGAAACTGAAATACTTCTTAATGGACGTGACAAATTTAGAGTTGAGACATTTTATGTAGTTCTCGACCAACTAAAATATGAGTTGCAGAAGCGGAAAATCGCATATGGTGAAATAGCAGACAAGTTTTCAGTTTTTAACGATCTGTCCTCCTCCTCAACTGAAACAATAATAGAGCGTGCAAACAAACTTCAGTCATTGTATGCTAATGATCCAGAAAATTCATTTTCAAATGAATATGTACATTTTTCTTGTCTGCTGAAGAGCAGCGGAATTAGAAACAATCCACTCGTCATGATGAAATATATTAGTGAAGAAACTCCAATCAACATTCCTCAACATTGATAAAGCTCTTCGTATGTATTTGAGCACAGCTGTTTCCAACTGCTCAGCGGAACGTTCATTTTCTGTCTTAAAAAGCATGAAGTCTTGTCTTAGATCAAGGATGATTGAAGACAAATTAAACTCGTTGGCTATTCTACACATCGAGGCTGAACTTTTGAACAGTGACAAGATGAAAGTTGAAGTTCTAATAGAGGAGTTCTCAATTATGAAATCCAGGAAAAAATCTATGTAAAGAAAAACGCCGCTGTTGCAGATGTACTGTATTGATGCACAAGATATGTGTATTGATTTGCTAGTTTTTAACATCTAATTTTGTTCTTAATTATGAACATTGAATTATGTTTTTAAAAATTGTCAAATCCTTAATAGACTTGAAGTATCATTTATTGTAGCTGATACTGTTTTCCCTCGTTTTTGGAAAGACTTAACAATCACTTTAAAACTTTATCAAAGTGTAAAGGAAACTTTTCTATTTAGTAAATTTAGCCTATTCGAAATATGCCAGTTTGTAAGAATACTCTTAATTCTTATGTAATTAAATCAATTTTAGATCAATAACTTTTAGTTTTTATCAACATCAACCACACAATTTAGATTACGTTTTTTAATAATCAATCTGCTTTATATCCAATCAATAGTGTCTAAAATTAAAATGACGTGCAAGATGTATCCTATACTCAGCCGTCCAGCGGGGCTTACCCTTACTCGGATACAAATACAGCCAACCGGCCGATGAGATAGATGATTCATTAGCCGGTCGGATGCATTTGTGTGCGTGCGTGAGTTAAGAATCACTCATAGGTGCCACCCCCACCCCTGGACGACCAACGCGGGAGGGGGGGGGGGGGTGCTGTCAGAATGTGCCTAGGGGCGGCAGATACGTAAATCCGTCCCTGGACTTGACTCAAGCTTGTTTTCCCCCCTTCGAATAAACCAGCTTCTTTCAAAGAAACGAGAAGCTTTTCACGAGTGGGAAATTCTTTCCTCATATAATACCGATAAATATGCTGTCTAATCGCGTCCTTATCAAATGTATCGGGTGATGTTTTCGGGCTAGCTCGCGGTCTTTGCTTACCAGGAGAGCGTAGCACTACAGGCGGTGTATCATGATCAACTGGACATTTTCCTTTAGTCACGCTTTTCACGTTCGTTTTCCCAACCTTCAAAGCATCACAGACTCTATCACATTCATAACAGGAAGAAGGGGCCCTCCATTGTCTCGCTCCCTCTCAAAGTATTCACGCAGCCTATAAATGAATTCACGGCGTTGGCTCGTATAAGCACATATTTTCTTCGATTCTGATGAACCGCTGGCCATATTAGTAAAGTAAATAGCCTTACACCCAGTTAGCCAGTAATTCTGCACACGCAAAACAATACCATAATCAAACTAACCTGACCTGTACTGCACTAAACAAGGAGCAACTGGACTGGACTACGGAACAGAGCTTTGGCAACAACGAGCTAAATTTAGAGACTCGCTTACCAGGAAAACCGCTGATTGGTGCTAGGTGACAACATTCTTCACAGTAGTAAGAGAGTCTACCAGCTTCGCCTACACAGGTAGAATTCCACTGCGATCGAAGAACTTAGGTTTTGTAACCGCAAGCTGTCAGCATAACAAAATGATGCATAAAATTGGAACCGGGGTGTGGGACTTCCATGTTACATAGTTAAGACGTTAGAGAAGAATTACAATGATAGCAAGTTTCTAGGACCTATTAACAGCTTCTCACTGTCGTTGGTTTGCTATATTGTTATATATTGTTCTTTCTACCCCTCTTCCCCCACCATCGCCAAACATCAGGGCCGGACAGCGGCTGGACTGTAGATTATTGATAATGCAGGGTCACTGTGTTGGCACACCATGACACCACCACCACCAACTGGTCTCGTTCCACGATGTTCCTGTGGTTGTATCGGCTACCCGGTTCTCTCCAGATTAATGTGCGACAGGAATCGTTTTGCAAACTGAAGCGGGATTCATCTGTGAAGAGCACATGCCTCCATTCATTCATGCTACAGTTTCGACGTAGACGACTGCACAGTAAACGGGCCCGTCTCTGTGCTGGAGTGAGCGGGACGCACACCGCTGTACGTCTGGCAAACAGCCCTGCTATTCTGTGCCTCCGGTAGGCAGTTTGCTGTGAAACGGCAACCCCTGAGACGGCTGCAAGCTCCGCCGACAATTGTCTAGCTGTTGCACTCCGATTTTGTCGGGCGGTTAAGGCCAGATATCGGTCCTGCTGTGGGATGGTTACTGTTGTTCGGCCTGGTAATGGCCTACGACTAACATCTCCTGTGTCTCGAAATATTCTTGAAATGACTCTCTGTGGCACATTCAATGATACGGCGACTTAGGTCTGTGTCTGGCCTGCTTCCAGGCGGCCGAGTATTGTACCCTGCAAAACGGGATCCAAATGGCGTCGTTGTGCCATTATGTTGTCACGTTCACCACAAGGCTACACTCCGCACACTATAACAGGGCAAACACGACTGAGGGAATATAGGGTGCAGGCACTGGCTGTGTTTTCCTTGCGGTTACGCTGCTAGTCAAAGCAGGGAATACTTTCCTATACAGAGCGAACACGTAAGGTTTTTTAGGTGCACATGTCGTGCGATTTGAGGTCTATGTCCTGTTGCCCTGCTTATTTGTAACTTAAGCTTAACATTTGGACACTAGTGTAGTTCAGAATAAACAGTACTTAAATTTTATTTTGTTAAGTAATTCATTAGCATATTTCATTTTCTTCAGTTTCTGCCTGCTCAACACTTCATATTCTAATTATTCTTTCATTTTTCTTTTTGCCCATTGTCCTCTCCAGACAGTGGCTTCTGCTTGCTCTGTGCTGTTGTCAGATGCTTCTTCAAAACTACCTGCAACAATAACACATGTTAGAAAATAACAAATGATCTGTGGAGTGTACTTTAAAACAAGTTAATTCTCACCATGGTTCAGCATTCATTTAGCCTTAGGGCATAAAGTGCACTTGTAAGTAAATAATAAGTAAAAGTCGAGGGAATAATCATGCTAAATAATTTGTTTTACTTTTATCATTATTATTAGGGCTTGTTTTAAGTGTATCGCTTGTTAATGAGTAGCTTCTTCCTACGTTTGATGCTGGAACTAACCAGATGCCATCAGAAGATTTCATTCCCCCCTCCCTCCCCCCCCCCCCCCTTTCAATTAAATGTGGTCTGGTGTAACAAATTCCTCAGAGGTTTTCTGATCATTATATCAAAATGTAGCCATAATTTAATTTTAGACTGGGGTAAACCATGCTACTGAACATGTTGTCCATAAATAGCAATCTCAGCATAGTTCCTGGAAACAGATAAGTTTGCCTCTTCTCTGCGGCATGCTTAGAAGACGTAGCATTGGACTGTACCTATAAGGTTTTCTTAAAATTGGAAGAACAATCAATTCAGAACCCTAAATACATTATAGAGATTTAAATTATGGAAAGTTTTCAGTTTCTCAGGCCAAATAGTGTGTATCTCAAATAAAGTCACACCTTCCATATACACCCGAGTGCAAGGCGCTGATGACCATGTCCGAATCCCCAAAATGAAGCAGAAACAAAAGAAGACGGCTGAAACCCTGTCAGAGATTGGTATCAAGTTGCTTTAACATGACCTGTTCATCAGTAAGCTGTTGTTACCCAGGCTCTTGGTTACTCATGAGCTGCCCCCAATACACTATAAGACTTAGCGTGGCCGTGCTTCTCGTCACGTGACAACTTGCTTGCTGGTGACGTCACATGGAGGGAACATGCCGTCACCATAAGGAAGTTGGCTTGCAACAGTAGAATGCATAGTTGTAAAAATCACGCGTCTAGCTAGAATAACGTTGTATACTTGATTTGTTTTATCGTGCCTTGTGGTTAACCATGAGTAAGGGCAGTAAATAGAAAGTTATCGGTGCTTTCGCACAGTGCACTCATTGGGGAACCAAAACCGTCGGTTTTGCTGTTATATGGCACAGGTTTCCAAAAGGAGAGAGGAACTCAGACGAGTGTGGGTGCTACGCTGTAACGGAATTGACGAATTCAACCCCGATAACGCTCGAATGTGTTCTATAGATTTCCGTCCAGATGGCTATGATCGAGATTTAAGAAATGAACTTTTGGGATTACCATAGAGAAAAATATTGCGTGCGGATGCTGATCCATCTATTACAGTTCCCGGCTCAAGCTACAGCCCAAGCATCTTCACGGACCAAATTGCAGAACGAGGTATTTGTTTAATTATTGAGTGTACGGGTAATTTTATTTGGTTCAATAAATATATTGATCGGTTTTTGAAGAAATTGACTATCTTATAGGTAGCTACAGTACTTATTTTATGCAGCAAACGCAGGTGCGATTCACTAAAATTCAATGTAATTACGGTATTCTTAGTATTTGTTATTTAACCATTTAGATTTTACTCTCGTACGTGCTGTAGAAATCATGAAATACAACTCTTATTTACACTCTACAGCTTACCAGTGGCAGAGAATAGCGTCATAAAGCTAGGAGCGTGAGGAAACGGGCACTATCGACTTTGGGGACTTTGTCACCTAAAATCGGAAACACTGAATCGCTGCAAAATGATAAAATTATACAACTCCGAAAACGTTTGAGGCTTGGGCAAATATAATTGTGGATATAAGACGAAGGGAAGCGGCTCTATGATAGTTTAAAACCCCAAACCCTTTCGGCGCAAGTACACTTGGGTGCTCTTAGATAGTAAACGCTCTCTCCACCTGTTTTACTGCAGGGAAGATTAGATGTTTATTCGGAGGTAAAAAAGAGGGACAAATGGTCTTTAGAGGATATAGCAAATGCCCTCGCAGTAAGATCACTTTCGAAGAAAGCATATGAATATTTGAGAAAACGCAACATTCCACTACCAATGCCGTTCAACTCAACAGAAATTGATTCGGCATTTTAAGTGCAGACCTGGAATTCTGAGAGAGGTACTTTGTCTGTTGAAAGCCAGAGCAGAAAATCACAAAGACTCAGAGAAAATTACAGTTTCGTCGTTTGATCAAATGAATATTGACGGCCAAATATCCTACGATTCATCAGACGATCGCATATTAGGGCCCCACAGTAACGCCCAGGTAACTATGGACCGAGGGCTGTTTGCTAAATGGGAGCAGCCTGCTTTTTATGACTTCCATATGATAATGACTTCGGAGTTGTTACAATACATTATTAGCCAGATTGAGGGTTGTGGCATTCGTATTGTCGCAGTAGCTACTGATATGGGATGGAAGAACACTTAAGTCTGGAAGGAACAATATGTAATCAGTAATAAAAGTTTTTTCAGCACTCCAGTGGACAGTAACAGAAATGTGTGGGTTTTCTGTGATGTACCCCATCTGTTGAAATTGTTAAGAAATCACTTTCTCGATGAAGGTTTCGTGTTGGACGATGGCTCAGAACTTCAGAAGAAGACGATAGAAGACCTATTAGAGACTCAAAAGGGGAACATATATGTGGAACAAGTCATTCCTTTGCAGGACGATACAGACCATCATTGCTAGTGACAATATGCTTGGGCCAAGTCTTGCAAGTGTATACTAACTGAAATGCTTTTTGATAAAACTTGCACAATAACTGTTAGGTTCTTTGCCATGTAGCCGTAGCCGAAAGAAAACTATGAATGCGGGGTTGAATTACCATTAGTATGTTATTTTATTCCTTGATTCCTTCAGTGCAAGTTTACAAGCCATCTGTAAGCTATAATTCCACCTACGCAAAGGAACATCTATGTGACACAAATCATTTCTTTGCAGGACGATACACACCATCACACGGATATTAAGATTGAGGAATCTTCCATTCCGGATACCGCTCCATACATCAAAACAGAAACATCATCTTCAGATCTGAAGGAGGTAAGTATTTTCATGCTTATATTCAAGATATCTCCGTATCACCTAACAGCATTTCGGGATTGAGACTTGTATTCTCACAATTATGTTAATTGGATATGACAATTGGAAGCGTTTGACTGTTAGTGCCTGCTCTAATCTTCTTTGCAAACTGTGTGCTCCCGTACACAAGCAGACACATAATTCTTAAAGTTACTAGCATGCTCTAAAATAGACTCCCTATAGAGGCATTTAATTTGTAAATATTAAAATATTAAATTGCAATGGATTATGAAGAAATGCACTGAAGGATGATTGATTTAGGCCATCATTCTCAAACGTTATGCTCGTATGGGCAGTATAGTAGCTTGTTACTCAATGATATGTGCACGTGTTTGACCGTAGAACCTGTTATGGTCTATTCTATTGTCGTCTGCCCCTCTCTTATGGTCTTACGGATAAACGAATTAAAAGTGAAAGTTCATTTGTCCTCAATCCTTAAAGCTATTACTTCCATTAGGGCACTGATTTTAGCATTTTCAATCGCTCTAAATTTAACATGGTCTCTAAAAGTGTATTATAAGTTTCACCACTTATCTGTATGAAGTTTACCTCGAGCACTAGGATGTGATGAACAGTAGAAAGTCATTCAGCGAATATATCTTCACTTCAGCTGAGCTGTGCTGTACAATTGCATGGTTTGTAATTTGTGTAAAAGTATAAGGTGATGATACTGACAAAAATTATTCCATCTTATCCCCAGAATGTAAAAGAAGAAAATCAGAATGAAGAAGCAGATGGAAGTGGAAATCACTTAAATGAGTAAGTGTTAAACGTACAAACAACATGTTACCTTATATTTCCCCCCTTTGTAGGAATGTTTAGGTTTTTCCATTTTTAATGCGCGTGCTAATCTTTCAGTTTCAAAATGAATTTCCCGCGTTATTAATTCATTATTATTCAGGGCAAACTCATAAAATATGTGTATAGAGATAATTAACCATGCCACAAAGTTTTGAATGAGTTTTATTTTGTGGCTTAAGGTCTAACACTTAATTTCACTTAACGAAATTACACTATATTAATTTCGCTCATACGCAAATACTAGCAATATGGCAACGGACTAGTGGTGTATTTTATAAAGGAGAAGAGGTTGGAATGTGTCGCGGCTGTCTCGCTAACTCCTATGGCTAACTGAAGTGTTTACCATTTTTCTCATTCAGTGAGTGTTTAGTTAACGTAATATTACATTACCACCGCGGAGGATGAATATCAAAACATAACCCTATAAATGAAAGGATTACGTTAAAACCCATTCATCGGGATGTGAACAACTCCAGTTGATCCCATCCACACAAAACATGTATACCAGGTCAAGCCATCAACCATTGGCATCCACTTGGGAACAAGATCTCAACAGTTAAGCAATCACTTCACTGCACGGCACAAGGATAAAAAGCAAGTCTGACAAAGTCAAATTGTAGAGGCTACGTCATTCCATTAAGTAAATAATTAATGACGTATCGTGACGCCCCAATTAACTCGCATTTATACACAACAATTGTCAATAGAGGTCTAGAAATGATTTTGGAATACTGTGTACTGTGGATTGCAAGTATAGGTAGAGAATTTTTAAATACTACTTCGGGAGATTAAGCCATTGTGGTGATAAAAGCAAACGTTCAGAATAAATCGTGCCAGTTTAAATGTGGGACGCTAGATAAAGCGCTAGCAATATACTCCGTGATAAATTCTTCATGACATATGACATTGTTCTCCTGACTGAGATATTGCTAACGAACGAATGGACTGGTCGAGGTACGCAGTGGTATGCCGAGAGTTGGATAAGTGTACGCTGTGTAGTGTGGTTCTTAAAGAGTTGCTACCTTCTGTACATTATAACAGACCACACCATATGTAATATGTGCCAGGTAAATCAATAATCTCTACAAAATGGATTTAGCCCTAAATAGTGCACTTCATTCATCTATAAGGTTTTCAGTAGTGAAGTATGATACAACATATATATTGCAACTAGGCTAATATATTGCCAATTAATTTGTGTCGAATGAACACATCGCTAGTTGCTTGTTGTTAAGTTACCCGTGCTCATAAGTAGAGTGGTACTATCCCAGGGGTAACTGAATAGGCAACTCGCGATACATCCAGGGGCAAGGTCGTGTGAACTCCTGAACGAGTAATCTGAGGAAGTCGTGTGAGGGATCGAACGAAAGGGCTCCATCCTCTTTGACCGGGACAAGTCTTTTTTCCCTTAAGGTAAAAACCACTCGCACCCCCGGGAAATTAAGGATTATTAGTGCGCATGCTCACCTAGGCTCCTCTTAGATGGCGGGGTATTCAAACGTTATGGTAGATGCTTGCATACGCCCTTCTGTACTCCCTAACCCCATGCCCCACCATCCATACACCCGGAATTCCCTAAAATTCCAAACAAATGTTCCAAGATCCGTACCATCACTTAATAAAAATGGTAACAAATTGAAGTTGCCACACACATGCATAACCTGCGGGGCAAATTTTACTAAGATAGGGACTTAGAAGGTACACATGGTGTTCCATAGTGGTGACAAGGGTCATTCCTGTGGTCCATGCGGAGCCAAATTTACTGCGAAAGGCAGTTTAAAGAAACACATGATAATTCATAGTGGTCTCAGGCCATACTCCTGTATTATATGCCAAGTAAAATTTACTCAGAAAGGGCACTTGAAATAGATATTGAAAGAGTTATTCTGATATGGTGAACAGACAACAACGAACTAATGAGCATAATGTTGTGATAGGCACCATGGATCCCTCAAACTCAGATCTACAAGCAGGGGAAATACGTGCTTGGTTATATGTGGGAAAAGTACATCAGTAAACCACAAACGAGAAAATCATCAGGCATATGCAGGGGCAAGGGATCACATGTGACATACAATGTGAAGATCTGCAAATTAAAGGATACTTCAAAGTCTTTAAAATTGGCATACCGTTGCACGAATTGCAACGGGTAAGCACACCTCAGTTTTGGCCTTCTGGAATACAGATCAGACAATATCGGTTTCGGAGGGGTAGAACAACGGGAGCCCGTTTCGACTAACAGAATCTACTCTGCTGCCATCAACAACCATACCACAGACTGCACGACTCTAACTACGATTAAGACACTACTATGGAATATAGAAGGTCTGAAAAGCGCTAGCAATATACTCCCTGATAATTTCTTCATGACATGACATTGCGCTCCTGACTGAGACATTGCTAACGAACGAATGGACAGGTCGAGGTATGCACACTCTCCATCATTTCGCAGCACAGCAGCATATGGGCAGACCAAAAGGTGGCATTCCGTGTCTATTAAATCCTAAGTAGTCCCTTTTCCAAGTCTTGAACTCTTCAGAACATATTTTGTTCATAAAAACAAAATTGTGCTACGTAGCATGTCTATACTAACAGCCGCATACCCCAGCGACTGATATCATCGTAGGAATAGGCTACATACTACGACATGTGAATCGAAACGACTCTCTGATTCTAGCGGGAGATTTGAATTGCAGAATTGACTTGCCTGACGATAGAACCAAAATTTTGATGGAATTTATGGAGGAAGAAGGTTTAAAGCTAATTAACCAGAAGGACAAGTTCACATACATAACACATAATGGTAGTAGCACAATAGACCTGGTTTTTACGAATATGCAATCCATTCGACCATCCCACCAGATGGTCAACCCTCTTGTAATTAGGAAGCACCTGCCAGTGGTAACTATCTTCAATCTTCTGTATCAAGATAACCACAACACAGACGCAACAACATACCCTACTAGGGGCATCGACATCACCAACATCCAAAACGCAGATCTCACCGTTATACATGAAATAATCAGTACGGGAAATACAGACGAAGCTGTCCAAGAATTGGACCAAATAATACAGCATGCAATTCAATATGTAAATTCATTTCAAAGAAAAGGGAAACCATGGTTTAACGTTGACTGCTACAAAGCACGGAGGGAAGCATTGAATAAGCTGCACACAGCCCTGAAGAGCCCTTCGACAGAAAACCTCAAAATCTATGCAGATTGTCGCAGAGCATACAAGCAACTCATCAAGCAAAGGAACCGGGTGAGTTAGCCGTGGTCGTTACGGCATGACTACTGGCAGTTGCTCACATCCGTGAGGCAAGGAAGTTCGAATCCCCCCGCCGGCCACCTTGAAGGTGGTCTTCTGTGGTTTCCCATCTTCCTTCCAGGCAAATGCCGGGGTTGGTCCCTAACTATAGTTGTCAAAGCCGCTACCTTCCAACTCCTCGTCCTTACATTCCAACTTTCCTCCCCAACGGTACTTGTAGCTCACCAATTGGGTGTCCGTCTCGAAGCAGCTACAACACTGGCGAGCCGAACATGTCCTCGCACACTCACGGCACTCAAGGCCATACGCTGAAAAAAAATCAAGGAAAGGAAAACAGTACATCAGGAAATGCTAGACGTTAAGAAAATTGAAGAAGCCGAATGCCATCCTTATCAAATACTGAACCAAAGAAAGCCAAAATCCCCCCGAGACATTCCCATAGAAGCATGGGAAAGGCATATGCGTCTCGTACTACAAGCAAAAGAAACTCGTCCACCCAGAATACCAACATCAGAAATAACCGAAATAGTGCCCATAACAGCAGAGGATATCGAAGACATTGTCCACAATATGGGCATTGGGAAAGCTTGTGGCCCAGACCAGATATACAACAAACATTTAAAAGCAGCAACACCATTACTGATGGTAACTTGGCATGTTTGATGAACGGATGTCTACAGAGAGGAAGAATTCCAGACAGCTGGAGGAGATTCAGCATCGAGATATTGTATAAGGGCAAAGGTGACATGGGAGATCTGGAAGCGTATAGAGGCATTGCCCTCGAATGTAATATTTTCAAAGTTTTTACAAAGATTCTTACAAGCAGACTAACAATGCTTGTAGACCAACATATTCCTGAGGAGCAATTTGGTTTTTAGGAGGGGTAGATCTACCCTATAAGCAGTGAAATGTTTTCAGCAAGATATTGAGGCAGCACACATCGCACCAGGCGGAAAAGTCATGTAATTTTCATTGATTTTTCAAAAGCTTTTGACATGCTGATCTGGACTGTTCTTTCGACAAAATTAGAACAATTGATTGGAAAATATCATTACATTACAGCAATAATAAAATACGTTCTTTTGGACAACAACGTCATCATACAGGATAGTACATCAAGATCCGCGAACATAACACAGCCTAATGGAATTCTCCAAGGGGATCCACTAAGCCCACTCTTGTTCAGCATAACTACAGCAGATGTGACTCAGTGCATAACTGATGGAGTAAGGCTTTATGTATAAGCCGATGATATGGTGCTCGCAGCAACTCGACGAGATGAACTACAAAAATCTTTCGACCTTATGGTATCATGGGCAGAGGACAATGACCTCAAGTTGAATGACCATAAGTATGTGTACATGGTTTTTAGAAAAGGGGGCAGGCACGCAGCGACGGACCAAATAACTTATAAAGGTAAAGCCCTGGCAAGAGTTAGTAGTTTCAAATACTTGGGAGTTATTTTCCAAACATAGGTAATGTTTTTACTCAACACATAGGTGATAGGACCGCCTCAGCAACCAGGGCAATGTCAGACATTAAGGATCTACGGAGAATGTCTGTTCAAGCCCTGATGAAACTTTTCAACAGACGATCTAACCTGTTGTCACCTATGGTTTGGAACTTATATGGGAACACCTGAACACCAACAACCTGCGACAAATAGAGAAAGTAAAAGCAGCATACCTAAAGAGGACGCTGGGGCTATCGAAATACTCACGGTCCCGATTAGTATATGTATTGACAGGAGAACCCTTTATGATTGAGGAACTTCGTTTCAAGATGCATTTACAATTCACAACCCTCTACGGAAGATTACTAACGGAACTCCAACGAAAGAGACAAGACATATGGCCAGATTTCTTCTCGACAGATGCCATGATGACCAAAGAATGGATGAGGGCCAACTACGAATTGCGACATATAGTAACACGAATGGCCGTGCATGGCTTCCATTTTAAAATCTGCAAGACAAAGACTCACCATGACCCCTACCATGACTGTGTATGTGATCGCTGTAACCGTCTATGCGACAGATCCCATGTAATTAGGTGCCCTATCAGAAGAATATCTAATACGCAGTTTTGCATAGACGTGTAGTTTGTTTAAGGAACCATCTATGGTATATTATTGATGTAATATTTTCTCTTATGTTTTCTGTATGGCCATTGGGTGCTCTAATAAAATTATTATTGATCTTTAGTGCTCTGAAGCCACATTCCTGTGATACATGTGGATCAAGCTTTGCTCGGAAATCTTACCTGAACCAACACATGTCTATTCATAGTGGTATAAGACCTCATTCCTGCAGTACATGCGGAGCAAACTTTCTTCGGAAAGGTGACCTGAAGAGACACACGATGATCCATAGTGCTATAAAGCCTTATTCCTGTGATGTATGCGGAGCATACTTTGTTCGTAAAGGTACTTTAAAAGCACACTCAATGATTCATAGTGGTATTAAGCCTCATTTCTGTAGTACATGCGGTGCAAACTTTGCGGCGAAATCTAACCTGAAGAACCACATGATGATCCATAGTGCTATAAAGCCTTATTCCTGCGATGTATGCGGAGCAAACTTTGTTAACAAAGGACATTTAAAAGAACACACAATAATTCATAGTGGTCATATGCCACTTGCATGTGATATATGTGGAGCGAGCTTCGCTCGGAAACATAATCTGAAGAGACACACGATGATTCATAGCGGTCGCAGGCCACACTCCTGTGACACATGTAGAGCTAGCTTCGCTCGGAAAGGTGACCTTAACAAACACATGATGATGCATAGTGGTGTAAAGCCTTATTCCTGTAGTACATGCGGAGCATCATTTACGTGGAAGGCAGCTATGAACAAACACATGACCATGCATCATGGTATATTGCCTTATTCCTGTAGTACATGCGAAGCGACCTTTACTCGGAATCATGATTTGAAGAAACACACGATGATCCATAGTGGTATGTAGCCATATTCTTGCGATACATGCGCAGCAAATTTTACTGAGAAAGGCAGTTTAACTTCTAGAGTCCTGAAACAAATGGTTTGTAGATGGATTTTTTAAATATTATGTTTTTGATGGACAACGCCTTTAGTAAGGTTAATGTGCAATCACATTAGTTTTTGTAACTTTTCTAAAGTGTATAACTGAAGGTCCTCATATGTGGACCTCAGTTCTTTATTGATATGTTCATACCAGAACATCTAGATTTATATACTTCATTGAACAGACCTATCATTGTTATTGATAATGATGAATAGAAACTGTGTTCAAGGCAGAATGTTTGCTCTAACAGGACTGCTTATAAAATATATTGAGACCAAAGTGTATCTGATAAACTACCATCTACTGCTTGTACTTAAAGTGACAACAGCTGTGTTCTTCTTAGTAAAGAGTGATAAAAGAGCTATTATTTCTTCAGGCTATTCTTGCTTTAGGGACTGGGTAAAGTACTTCACACTGAAAAAGTGGAAATGTTCATTACAATAATTGCATGTGATATGCAACAAAATCAGCTCTATTTATATAAATTAGAATAAATTCTTGGCCGTTGTGTTAGTTAGTTATCGTAGCTTTAAGGGGCTTATACGTGCACTTTGGTTTAGCCTTTTTAGTCCACTATTGCAGGTTTAGTTCCAATTCATATCAACAGTTTTTAAGAATCTTAAATCCAACTGTCTTTTTATGGTAAATTTGCCAACACAATAAATCATTCCTGTGGAACAAACGTTTGGCACCTTGGCATTTTTGGAGACTATTAGCAAATGTTGGGACTTTTAACGCCATTTCAGTAATCAGAATGACTGTATTTTAATTTCCACTTCCTAAGTTGCAACTATCCAGTCATATCCATAACTAGTATGGAATTATGTTCAATAATGTTGAGTGTTTAAAGGATCTTTATGCAGATGCTCATTCTCTTCCTCCTTTGAATTTTAGATTAGGTCGTGCTAATTGTTCAGCAAATTCCAACAATTTTGACAGCTTGAAATCTAAAACAAAACTTAAATGGTTGTCATAGGGTGGTAGATTTCACTGTAATAAATATTGTAGGCACTTGTTCATCCAAAAATTTTAAATCGTTTTACTTCTGGCAAGACGCACAGATTCCTAATTATCAGTCGGACTGGTGCCCTGCTATGAGAGAAATCCTAAAACAAATGTACATATATAAGCTAATGGGACACTTAACTGCCTAGAATATTGTCATTCTAATTAAGATGGGCCAAAGTAAGCAAATAAGAATTAACTATTGCAAAAGATTTCGACCAATAGAATAAGTTCCAATCCCTCCTGTTGTATCATTAAATAACGTGGCTTTAGTGAGTTGTTAAGCAAATAGCTATTTTGATCTTTCTATTTTCTCAGCCATGAATCTCAGACCTTAGTCAGGGAGATAAAGATTTAATTACATTATTTTATTTTATTGTTCTTACTTTGCATGTTTACTCTTCTATTTTATTAATTTTATTTTTGAGTGTATGTATGCATGTTTTGCAAGTGTTGATTGATTGTGTGTCATAGATATAAAAGATTTGGAAGCTTTCAGCAGGTCTACAAGATTATTGTTAGAATTAAGTCTCTCATATTAGTGGCAACTTTGTCCCTGAAAGTTGAACTATTTATTGTTTTATCCTAGTCAGTTTTCAGCACAAGTACTGTTACCCAGAAGGAAAAAAGAATGTCCATGTGCAAATAGCAGATGATTTGCCAGATATAATTTTTGTCTTTTGCTTGTTAATTGAAGAGAGCTGAGGTTGTGTTCTGTTGTTTATGAGTCATGATAACTGAAAGATTTCTTCCTGCTAGCTGCTGCACGCGATTGTTGAAAGATTATACAGATTACTAGATTAAGAGAGGTTACTCTATTACTGGTTTTTTTAAGAATATGTTCCAGTTGCTTACTCCATAGAATAAAATTGTGAATTAATTATTCTCTCTTGACAATATTGATTCTTAGCAAAATTTTTCCAAATCTTTTTTTCTTAAATGTTATTGATATTTTGAGTTAATATTGAGTAAATACTGTAGTTGCTTTGTGTTGTGCAACTTTACGAACAAACAGTTCCCTAAATGTTGCTCGGGGACCGTATTAAAATCTGAAAGATTTGTAAGATGCATGAAAATTCTCGAGAATTTAGCATATTTAAGCAACTTGCAAATATCAACAAATTTTTTATTCTATACAAGCAACTGCCAGGCTGAATTTTGTAATGTTATTGAACAGGAAGTAGTTATTACTTTTTTTAACTCTTTAAAACATTTTTTAAGCATTTTCTTAATTCGGTATGATTGCATTTTCAAAATCAGGAAATAAACAGTTTTTACATAATGAGCTTTTGAAATCAATCAATAAGTGAGAATTATTACCTAGTTTATTTTTCTTTCAACTTGTAATTAACTTAGCTATTTGAGTCGTGGGTGTTTCTGTTTAATATTGAGAATAACAGGACCTATGCACCAATATGCAATTGGTATTTGAGCAAGAGGAAATTACATTTATGGCTAGGAATAGGCTAAATACCGGTATTTTGAAAATCGCTCCTTGCAACATTTTTCTAAATATAAATTAAACATAATATGCATAAACTAATGAAGATAGAAATTTGGGAACTTCGCTTAGGGGACCCTGGTTCTCCTGTGCTAGATTGTATGTAACTATTCCACTGGATTTCAGGTAATTATCTTCAGTGGCATACAGGATATTCAAAATATGTTATTTTCGGAGATTAGATCTCGACTCCTAGAAAAATAATTTTAAAAAAAGTTATACTCATTCTGTTTGTTATTCTTGACATGTGAATATGACATATTTTTCTCGTCTTCATGTCTTGTCATCTTCACATGTTCAGAGTAACAAAACAAATGATTACTACACTGATTACTCAGCAGATATGTTTGCTCTAAGGAGGGCTATGTCCTTCAAAATATCAACTTAAAACTTAAAATGCTCAGACAGAAGGGTTTCATTATTTTTGAGATTACAATAAAATTTTAGTTACTAAGTAGGCTTATTAATAAAGGATCTATTCAAAAAGATACATTTTAAGATAAATGTAAAGTATAGTAAACTTGTGTAGCCTGGTGGCCTGGTGAAACTCGTTTCACCATTTGGGTGTTCCAGTGCCTCAAACCTGAGTTAATCTTCTTATCATAGCTTAGCCAACAATGCTAACTGCTACACCATGAGGCATACAACTCATCAGATAAGACAGTATTGTTATTTTGGAGTTTTTTTTCTTTGAGATTTAAAATGTATTATTAAGTATACAATTTTCATTTCTGGTCAATGGCAAAACATCCATAAGTTACATGTATTTGTGAAGAAGCCTATAAATAAAACCTCTGAGTAATTGCAAAGGGTGGAAGGGGTATCGTGACACTGCATGGCAGAGTAAAAGTAATTTCTCTTATCAGCTTTTTGCATTTTATGTACTTGTATTAAAACAAAACCTTTTTGTAGTAAGGTAAAGAACTTGACAATATCTCAGCAGGTCAAGAATGGAAGGAAACATTTTCAGCATTTAATTACATGAGAGGATTAGGATTAGTATAGGTCTTTTTAGTTAACTCCTGTGATGATGAGAATAGTTGTTATTTAATTTTATTAATGCAGCCAATGGTCATGTACTGTATTTTCTTTCCAGCATGGGTCAGGGAAGGGATTTTGGAAGGAATTCGGCCGTAGAACTATTGAAAGGAACCGTCCGGGCATTCGCCTGGTGGTGAAAATGGGAAACCACGAAAACCATTTTCTGGACGGCCGAGATGGGATTCGAACCCACGCTCGCCCGATGCCAGCGAGGCACGAGGTAGGGCGTCAGTGCTCTCGGCCACCGCGGCCGTTGTAAAACCTTGTTAAAATGAAGTCCATTGTGCATACTGTGGAATTGTTTGTTCAGATGAGCTAATTTAAATATTACCTCATTCCTTGGCTCTAGTATAATTTGTATTCCATTAAAAAAAAGTGTTGCTTTTTTGGCTAGACAATCTCTGATTGGTGGGAAAGAATACATTTCAGACCATCTCCAATCAGACATTTTGCTTGAAGCTTATACTAATCAGGTTTTTTTTTTTTGCTGATGTTGAAATTCTTATGATATTGCAAGTCACAAAATTAGTTTGTGTTTGGTGAATTCAGGTACTATACACTGCAGGCAAAAAGAGGATCCATGAACAAAGGGTGGAATGGCTTCTCTGCCAACTCTTTCCTCCCAGCAAGTTTATTGAAGCTAATTT
The DNA here is from genome assembly GCA_946902985.2 of Meconema thalassinum. NCBI lineage: Eukaryota > Metazoa > Arthropoda > Insecta > Orthoptera > Tettigoniidae > Meconema > Meconema thalassinum. The sequence goes on from OX336389.2 coordinate 1,187,112,209, forward strand.
TATTGCTTGATCATTTTTAATTTTATTTCAAATTTTCATAATTTTTATTTTTATTTTTTATAATAATTTAATTTCCTTCAAACCCCATAATGTTAATTTCCTTTGTTTCCAAAAGCTGACTTTTTTCCTCGGCATGGAATAACATGTATAAATACTGTTATATTTGTTCACAGTTGGAGGTTATCATTATTATTCTGTTTATTTCTTGCCTTACTGCTGTCAGGTGTTTCTCCCCCCCCCCCCCTTTTTATTTAATAGTACCTTTCACCTGAATTTTCAGTTCAGTTTGTATAAAATGTGGATATATATTTTAGTCCTTTGTCTTTCTTTCATTGTTTTGATTATATATTTTTACTCCTATGGATTGTTAGGGAGTCTAATTGGCAGTTGTACTTAAAAAGAGAGACTGTTGCCATCCCAGTGAATGTACATTCCAGAATGTATAGACAGAAACACTCCTGTTACAAACTGGGCTAGGTGGTGTGAAAGGGGCCAATTCAATTATTAATATTGTACTTAGAGAAACATGCTATGAAATCTTTCAGTTATCTTCTTCTCATTTGTGATTTATTGCCACAGAACTGAGACATAATTATCCAGTTTTATTTTTAGTCAATTTTGGAGAACTGATGAAGTGATGAACAGAGAGATGTGTTTAGCAAAATGTGGTGGCCACCTGCCCTCTTGGAACTCATATCATGCTCTAGGTACTTAAGTACTTTTTAGTGCAAAAAGTACAAAGAACAAAATCGGTTGTTTGTTTTTTGGTACAGTAAGAGAAAGACTTTTGAGCTGAACAAACTATTGGTATTTAATTGATGGTATTCTGAGAGAAAGCAGTGCAAAGAATTCCTTGGACCTCCACTAGTGAACGTTTTGGGGGTGGGCTTTAGGTTATGATGACAAATGAACTATTTCCTTGTTCTATTAGAATGTGAGTGTTTTTGAAACAAATCTTTTAGACTGTCCCCATAGTGATAAGGACACAGACCCGTTCCCTTAAACCCTTTTATCAAATGTTGTGGATTGACCAAAAGGATCACAAAACACTTTTTTTTATTAAATATATATATGTTCTTGACTTTTTGGAAAAATTGCATACCAGTCTGTGTTTATGCAGAACCTATTCCAAGTTTTGAATTCCAAAAAGATGCAAAAGTGGACCCAATTGTTCTCTAGTAAAAAGTTTTTAGGTCAATTCTTGAGTGATGTCCAGTCTAAAATATTATTACTGTTCCGTATATAATTTGTACATCGAGCGAGGTGTATGTGTAAATCGAGTGAGAGCTGGAGTGATTGCAATATTTTCTTTGCAAATTGTTTTAAATGCACATCTTGTGTGACAGCAAAAAAGAACTTTTGTGTTGGTGTTGGAATGAAAGCTAAATAATATACATCTTGTACTGTATTGGGACTTCAGCATTTTTCACAAAGGTCTCATTTCCAACCGTGTACGTGTATTTTTACGGATCTTTTTTGTCAGTAGTCATGTGTGTTGTCTCTGCTCTTGTTAATTTGATTTCTCCATTGTAACCTCGTGCTGTAGGTGCAGACATATATGCCTGCTCTCCCATTGCAGTATGACAATACAACAACAAAAAGTGATGTTTTGTTATTTAATTCTTGACCGCTACCACATTCCCCTCTATCCTCCATGTGATGTGTCGCCATTGGACTGTGATACTTCTGTTTTGTACAAGCTTGGAATTCAAGTGTAGAAAAAATTATTTGTTAATCAAATCAGTATTATAATACATTTTTACTTCGAGATGTCCTATAGAATCTTATGATGAATATATCCAGAAAACTAATTCCAAATTGTATTTTGAAGATATTGTTCTGAATGCTTTAAAATAAGGAATCTCAATAGATAACTTGTCCAATAAAGCATTAAGCAGTGTGCTGATCCATCTTGTCATTTTTGGTGGTTTAGTATGGAGAGTGCCTTCTCTTTAGTTAGGTATCCTCAATTAGATACGTTATATTCGCATGAAATATAGACTGAAGTATAGTACTTATGTAATTTGTGTGAAGGAAATGAGTATAACTGTAGTGAAAGTGAATGGTCCTTATTTACTGGTACAGGAGTACCCACAAAATATCGTTGAATCATTCCTTCAAATCATGGGCTTTGTGATTTGTGTTGAACCAGCTTCCCTTCAGGTTCTTTTAATAGGTCAAAGATGTGGTAATCACACAGTGAAAGGTGAGGATTATAAGTAGCATCACCAAGTCCTCTTATCTGAAGTGTCCCAGTGAGTCTTTAAATGTACTACCTTAGGTGTACCTTTGTGCATCAGAATGATACCATCAAACTATTTTTCAAGACATTAGTGGGAACATCTTTGTATAAAAATTGCACAACCATGCATTGAGCTCTCTTGGTTACATCAGTATTCAGGCACATTCAGTTTCAGCATTCATCAGCTGTATGATCAATGCTTATGATGTGACATGTTAACTAAAATAAATGTTTGAGCACTGTCACCTCCATTGTCATACTGCAGATAATACTGTTGCTAACTTTCTCACAATGTCGATGCTAGAAATTAATCAGATGAACTTACCGAGAGTTGTATGAACCAGAACTGTACTACCCAGTGAATTCTCTTACTTCATTTGTAGTCATATTATGTGGCAGATATCCTTGATGTTCCACCCCAAAACAACAGTCATATTCTGTGTGACATATTAGGTTGAGTGAGTAGTCAGTCGATTATTTATTAAGTTAAAGCCATATCTCAGAATCTGGTGCTTGCACAAAATTTAAAAATCAATGGTTTGTTTAATACCAGAATTCTCATTGGCAGAATATTTTATTTTTAAGGGAGGAACTACATTAACGTGCAGTAGCTAACGTGCTAAAGCATGGAAGAACAAATGTATTGGCATGGCAAAGAACATCTGTTCTGAGATTTTCTATTGTATAAACAGAATTTTCTTTTCAAGTTATTCAATTGTCTCCTAAAGAATATTCTTCAGTCTGTTATCCAAAAGAAAATGTAGTAGTATATTGGTTGATAGGAAGGTCAGTTGTATGAGCAATTTTAATTACTGTTCTTTAGTCCTGTACAGTTTAAAGCATTTTATCGGCATTGACGACCTATTAGCACAATATCTCCATTTTATCCGAGTTTTTACGTATCCGAGGTGGCCTCGATCCCAATTGTCTTGGATAGTCGTGAGTATACTGTATTATTAAGTATATGGTAAGTAAAAGTGAAGTCTTCCCTGCCCTGTGAAGCTGCGTCTTGTCAATAAATGACTGCAGGTGAGCCAGAAAGTGTTTCAATAATGGAATAGTTTTGTACTGTATCGTCCTATTATTCTAAAAAATAAGGCATTAAGGAAATATTTATGAAACAGCCTGTTGTTAACCAAGGACAAAGTGTTATTACGAAGCCAGTGGCCAGGAGTGAAGCTAAGCTACAGGTTTGTTAAACAGACTGTAGTCAGCACTTTACAGCTTAAACTTAAATTCGGCTGGATGAGTGGTAGATAGGTATTGACATTATATTAAAATTGGTCTACCTACCAATACAACGTTTTTTTTATTTATAATAAGTTTTGTAAAACTTTTACTTTAGCAGTGATATTGTGTTATAACATATAGGCCTACACTTTAGTTTGGTTGAATCATATACAATTCATTTACGGTATCTTCATTTCATCTTAAACTTCCACTTTAGGGGTGTTATTTGTGTTACAGCATATTATACACTTCAGTTTGGTTGAATCATTTACAGTTCATTTATCTTCATTTCATCTTAAGCTTCCACCTTAGGGCTGATATTGTCTTAAAATATATACTTTAGTTTGGTTGAATCATTAATAATTCATTTACCTTCATTTCATCTTATATTCATTTAAATTCATTCACTCAAGTGTATATGTTATTGCACTATATCACCCCTAAAGTGGAAGTTTTATAAAACTTGATATAAACATGTGTATTAGGTTTAGGAATGTTTTAACAGATTTATTTATTGTATGGCTTTTAGTGCTGGGAGTGTCCGAGGACATGTTCGGCTCGCCAGAGGCTGTAGCTGCTTCAAGGGGACACGTATAGGGTGAGCTACAAGTTCCGTTCAATTTCAAGTAGTTCCAACTTTCGCTATGAGATGTCACTGATACCTAGTGGTGAACGTTGGAACTTTGATAGAGCGTTCCAACGAAATCTAACCTAGAAATTTAGCTTCACACAAGTTTAGTCTGTGGAAGGATCTTTTACATGCCATAAATCTATGACATGGGACCGCCGGCTTTACTTCCCCTCCAAAGGAAGGCTTACGGTACTGAGAGATTTTAATGCTCTTAAAAATTCCGACGACTTCGGCCGGTTTTGAACCCGCTATGATTGGGCACAGCAGTTCAACACGCTACCAACTATGCCACCGAAGCGTTTTAACAGATAATTCTTTTTAAGGATGTTTTTGTACAATGTTTAAACAGATGTTGGATGTGTCATTTTATGTTATAATTTTGAAAAAGATTACTTGTGCTAAAGCAAGCTGAAGATCTTAAGCTTAACATTGAAAAACATGTAATAGCATTGTATGAAAAACAAGTAGACCAATTTTAATAAATGATGAGACTGCATTTATTTGTATAACGGGGGAGGGGGGGGGGGGAAGCCCAGCAATCCATCACCATATAAGTCTTGCCCTCTTATGAACTTTTGAAATTAATTCAAATGTAACCTACATACAATCTGTAAGATATAAGGAAACCAGAGATATATAAGCAAAGCGAACTGATGTGAGTTTAATAATAATAACGAACTGATGTACATGGATGGCAATAGCAGAACCGCGCAAACTAAACATGTGCGAACATGGCGCGAGTTTTAGACAAACTGAAAGCATAAAGGGCAGGTGGCAGCACCTTACATATATAGAACCGCATACTTGATAAATAAGAATAAAACTACCAAATTTATAACATTTCCCCTCAAGTACAGGTTCATACAATCTTTACACTCTCCAAACCAGCAAACTTCAAGCAACGTTCATGTTTCATTCGACTTAGACTCTTCGTGAGAAAGTCAGCAACTTGATCGTTCGTAGAGATATACTTCAAAACAAAAAAAATACACTCAAAGACTTCGCGAACAAAGTGATGTTTGATATCAATATGTTTGCTTCTACTGTGATACATCGCGTTCTTTGCCAAATTAATTGCACTTTGATTATCACAAAAATGAACATAGTGGCTAAGTCTTTGAAGCCTAACTCAAGAAGAAATCGACGTAAGTACACAGCTTCCTTGGCGCACTCTGACAACGCCATGTACTCGGCCTCCGTGGTGCTAAGTGCCACGGTTCTTTGTTTTCTTGAGTCCCACGTTATAGGGCATCCACCGAGCAGGAACACGTACCCCGTGTAGGACCTCCTATCTTCTTGGCAGCTTCCCCAGTCGGCGTCGACCAATCCTTGGATCGGTTCGGTGTCTGCTTCGTAGATCAGCCCGATGTTCGAAGTCCCCTTCAAGCACTCTCTTGGCAGCTTTCCAATGTTCGACTCCGAAGCAATTGTTGAACTGTCCCAGGTAGCTGACAGCGAACGAAATGTCCGGGCGTGTAGTTGTCGACAGGTATGTCAGCGCGCCTACCAATTCGCGGTAAGGCAACTTCAACTCGTCAGTACTGGGATTCTCATTTTTGCTCAACTTCGTTCCAGGGTCGAGTGGTGTGACTACAGGGTTGCAGTCGGCCATCTCGTAATGTTGGAGAAGCTCTTCAATGTAACCTTGCTGTTGCATGGCTATACATCCGGTCTCCTGGATTAGTTCGATGCCTAGGAAGTGTTTGGCCAATCCTAAGTCCTTGACCTTTTTTTTACTCAGGACTCTGGAAATCTCGGCGATGGTCTTTTTGCATTTTGATAGCACCATCATGTCGTCAACGTAAACGGCAATCAAAGTTATGTTATTTCCGGAACCAATTTGGAATAGACACGGATCCGATGCGGTTGGTTTGTCACCGCACTTCCTCAAGACCTCACGCAGCTTGGCATACCAGTTTCTGCCGGCCTGTTTCAATCCGTACAGTGATTTTTGTAGTAAGCAGACCTTGTCGCCTCCCTGCAACTGGCGAAGCATGTTCTTGGCCTTCTCCTTGGTTTCGTCGTCAGTTCCAGACATCGCAATGCTTTCTAACATCTCCCTGAAGTTCTTCGGTTGTTTCATGAATATTTCCTCGTCTAGGTCACCATACAGATAAGCCGTTGTGATATCGTTCTGTCTGATTTTTACACCGAGCTTGGCAGCGAGACAAACCATCAATTGAATTGATTCCATTCGCGCCACCGGTGCGAACGAGTCAAAGTAGTTGGATTCCATACTCCTGGTTGAAACCTTGAGCCACCAGCCTGGCCTATCTCTTCTTAAGTGCGCTCCATCAGGTTTTAGTTTTTCGCGCAGCACCATCTGGCATCCGATGACTTTGGCATCACGGGGAGGATCCACCAGCACCCATGTATTGTTTCTCAGGATAGATTCCATTTCCATGACCATGGCACCATGCCACGCGTTAGAGTTTGGTACTGTTATTGCCTCCTTGAATGGAATCTCTGCTAGAAAAATCTCCTCGTCTTCTTCTTGCTCCTCCACATCTTGGAGATTTGTTTGAAAAAGTTTCTTCGGTCTTTCCCAGTTCGCAGAATCTTGGGTCGACCAGGTCCTTGTATCAATTGAGGCGTAGTATCGGATGTTTCGACAGTCGTTCTATCATGATCATCCACTGGCGTCACATCGAAACCGAGGAAAGGTTCATCATCTTCTCCGATTTCGGGTTGAGAGACTGGTTCCTCCACGACAGCTGGTTGATCTTTTTCTCTTGGTGATTGCGGCGGTGGTTCTGCAAAGAACAGCTCCCAACAAATATCTTGCTTCGAGGATTCCGGGCGCTCCATCCTAGTCTCTTCCAGTGGCTTTTCATTCTCGAAAAAATTTACATCTCGGCTAATCAAAACTTTGTCTTTGTCAGGGGAGTATATGCGAAAGCCCTTGGTTTCTTCGGAGTAACCCATGAACACGCCTTCTCTGACTCGTTGATCCAGTTTCCCTCTTCCGGGATCCCTGTCCAGGAAGTAAACCTTGCTTCCAAACGTTCTGAATTGCGAGATGTCAGGAATCTCTCCTGTCCACAATTCGTACGGTGTTTTGCCTCCGAAACTTTTTGATGGCAGGCGATTACGGATGTAATTTGCAGTTTTCACTGCTTCCGCCCAGAAGCGGTGAGGTAATCCGGCGTCGAACAACATGCACCTGACAGTCTCCATCAAAGTCCTATTCATCCTCTCCGACTTCCCGTTTTGTTCAGGGTTGTGAGGGACTGTGAGGCGTCTTGTGATTCCGCGCTTCTTCAGGTAGTTGTCGAACTCTCGATTCAGGTATTCCCTGCCGTTGTCAGACTGGATCACCTTTACTAGTTTTCCTTTTTGATTCTCCATCCTGGTAACGTACTCGACGGTAGCTTCGTAGACCTCTGATTTTGCCTTCAGAAATCTCACTTCACACCAATGAGAGTGATCGTCGATGAATTCCAAGAGGTACCTTGAACCTCCCATAGATGGAGTCGGCATCGGTCCACACACGTCCGTGTGGATCAAATCGAGTAGCTCCGTCCGTCGATCAGATTTCTTTGGAAACTGCGTCCTGGACATCTTCCCCTCGAGGCAGACTCTACAGTCCAGAGTCGTCGATGGATTCCTCAGCTCAAGGCCAGAAACCCTCCCTTTTCTCACAGCTACCAAGATGCCCTTCCTGACGCCAACCATGTGAGAGAAGTTAATGAGAGATGAATGAATGAAGATAAATGAACCTGGGCAAGAATGTGGAAGGAAGCGGCCGTGACCTATCAGAAGGTACCGTCCCAACATTTGCCTGGATTTGAAAATGGGGAATCCACGGAAAACCATTGGCGAACGTAGCTACCTCAGTCGGTGATATCTAGAAACGAGTGATTGACACAATATTGACACAAAATACGAAATATTTCGAGTGAATTCAAACTTACCTCACTTCACGAGACAGTGTACTCTTTTCCAGCCCTCGCATCCTCCATGTTCAATCCGGGAATCTATATCAGAAGCCTAAAACATGGCGATGGCTTACAAGTTTTGAGACGTGCACCATGAACATGATAGTTGGGAGAGTAGCCTAAACTTTGCATGAGATAAAATAAAATGCCTTTCCTTGTTAGTCATTTATTGTTGCTCTATATTAAAGAACCCATTCTTTGAATACAAATCATAATTCAATAAATGTACATTACCTTAGGACAGAAGCAACCGATTTTTTAGGCCTCTGACTATACATCCAGATTACACGATCATCCTGAGGCGGGGTACCGGTCGGTCGATAAACTATCGCTTCCTGCCTGCCGGAGCAGCGTTTGTTCGGGGGGAAATGAAAGGAGCGGGGGCGCCGACGACTGATTTGTTCAAGAACTCGCAACGCAATTTGTATCGGCCGAGTGGGACCCCGTCCCAGCTGCGGAGACATGATACATGGATTACCCTGTAGCTTTCATGGATGCATTAATGTCGTGATGCCTTACATTTCGGTGGCCTAAAGGTTCACTTTGCATACCTGACATGTAGACAACTGCTGCGGTTATGACTTGCACAGAAGAGCCACCCGTTTCCCATCTTGGAACCAAAGTAGATTACTTGTGTGGACCTGATCAAGTTGATGTACTCGGGGAGGGAAAGGCTGTGGGAGCTAGCTTGGAGTTGATATTAAATCGAGCCGTTCAGCTCTCATCCTCGCATATCAATAACCAAGTCCTAGATCAGTGATTCTCAACCGTATTTAGACCGTGGCCCGTAATGAACGATTCTGAAGTTCCGCCGCTATAGTTCTTCAAAATTTTAATAACTGATTGCTTATGAACAAAATATTAAATATTTTTAAACGAAATGTTTTACTGCGAAAACTGGTCAACGCAAAATTTTACTTTAACATTATTGTATTTACAGTTCAAGAAATTAATTTTAAACAATTATATCTGATATGACTGTATAGCTTTTAGTGCAGACAATGCCCCTGTTATGATAGGGAGGAAAAATGGTGTTGCTGCGAAATTAAAAGAGCAGTGAGGTTATGAGTAGCTTCTGAAGGATTATGTTATGTTTAGGTTATCAAAGGATTTCTAGGAACGTTTTTATTATTTTATTTTTCATCATCATCATGTTTTCCATTTCTTCTTCTTGCAGGGAAGGTTTTCACTTAGTAAATCCATTTTACAATAGGTAGCGTACGAGTATATTCAACAAATGGGTGACGGCGCCTGAATCGTTTCAGCAAAGTCCCGTATGCGTTCATATACCATTCATTTCATTGCGATGAAAATTTGGTGAGTTGTTGAGCACGCTCCCATGATCTTTTTGAGATAGTAAATCAATCCTTCGATAAATGCCAATATTGTGTAGGGTGGGTATTTTGTAAGTATTTTTATTCTCAGTTGCATTTTGTGACTATTTTGAATCTAAATTACATTTTGTAAGTATTTTCTATCTAAATTGCATTTTGTAAATATTGTCAATTCAAATAACAGTACAGTAAGTATGTAGTTATTTGTAGTTGTAAGTAGGTAGTTAGTTTGTCTATTAGATATATGTCATTGTTCTATTAGTCTGTGGTGTGTGAGTGTGTCTGGTAGCAGTTGCATTGTTTATTAGTTATAGTTCATTGTTTCAGTAGACGGTGATGTGTGATTGCATGTGAGTGTGGCTGGTGACAGACTGTTTTAGTGGTAGTATTTGTTGTTGGTGGAACTTAATTATTTTTTCGTTAGTAGAATTTTGGTATTTAATTGTTAGTACGGTAGAAGGTTAGTATTTTTGTTAGTAGAATTGCTATTTGCTTATTCTGAAAGGGAGTAGCAGCCTTTCAGAATAAATCAATTCTTTACTAGTCTTATAGACGGTTAAGATATTGATTATATAAGCCAAATAATGGCTACACTGCGTCCTGCTGCACGGCTGAAAGCAACGGGAAACTACAGCCGTATGCTATTCCCGAGGATATGCACCTCTCTATGCATAAATACATGTGATGATGGCCTCCTCCCTTGTAAAATTTCAATCCGGAGGTAAACTAGTCCCCCGTTCGGATCTCCGGGTGGGGACTACTCGAGAGGGGGTTAACATCACAAAAGTGACAAAGAGGAAATCTGACATTCTATGGATCGGAGCGTGGAATGTTAGAAGTCTGCTAGGAAATGGAAGGTTAGAAAACTTAGAAAGGGAAATGGATAGGTTGAGGTTGGATTTGGTTGGGATTAGTGAAATGCGCTGGCAGGAAGAACAGGACTTTTGGTCAGGAGACTACAGGGTCATTAGCACTAAATCAAACAATGGCCAAGCAGGGGTTGGCCTCATATTGAGTAGGAAACTTGGACAGCGGGTGGAATATTATGAGCAATATAGTGAACGGATTATTGTAGCAAAAATCAATACTAAACCTACCTGCACCACAGTGGTACAAGTCTATATGCCTACCAGTCAAGCTGATGATGAGGATGTTGAAAAGGTCTACGAAGAAATAGACGAAATTCTGAGGTATATCAAGGGTGATGAAAATGTTATAGTAATGGGAGATTGGAATGCTGTGGTAGGAAAAGGGAGAGAAGGGAAGATAGTAGGAGATTTCGGATTAGGTGAATGGATTGATTGAGGAAGCAGGCTGGTAGAATTCTGCACTGAGGATGAGTTGGTCATAGCTAACACCTTATTCAATAACCACAATAGAAGAATATACACATGGATGAGACCAGGAGATACAGGGCGTTACCAAATCGACTTCATTATGGTCAAGCAGAGGTTTCGAAACCAGATTTTGGATTGTAAAACATATCCTGGTGCTGACATAAACTCTGACCACAATCTGGTTGTAATGAAATGCAGATTAAAGTTGAAGAAACTGAAGAAAAGTCAAAAACCAAAAAGGTGGGCAATTGACAGACTGAAAGAGAAGGATGTAAACGATAGATTCAAGAAGAGTATAAAGGAAGGACTAATGAAAAACCCTAAACAAACTTCAATTGCAGACGAATGGGCACTTTTGAAGAATGAAATAACAAAATCCGCAGAAGAAAACATTGGTAGGAAAGAGAGAATAGGTAGAAAACCGTGGATCACTCAGGATATACTCGAATTGATGGATGAAAGGCGGAAGCACAAGAATGTAAGAGATGAAAAGGGGAAAGCAGAATACAGACGTCTGAGAAAAGAGGTTAACAAGAAGTGCAAGGAAGCGAAAGAAGAATGGTTGAAAGAGAAATGTGCAGGTATAGAAAATTGTCTGAAATTAGGAAAAGTAGACACAGCTTATCGGAGGATTAAGAATACTTTTGGGGAAAAGAAGACTAAGTGCTGTAATATTAAGGACACAAATGGAAAGCCTCTAACAGATAGGGAAGAAAAGGTTGAGAGATGGAAAGCTTACATAGAGAGTTTGTATAAGGGAAAGGAGATTGAGAATCATGTAATGGAAAGGGAGGAGGAAATTGATGAGGATGCGAAAGGAGATTTAATATTGAGATCAGAATTTGATAGAGCTTTGGAAGACTTAAGCAGGAACAAAGCTCCAGGCATAGATGATATACCGATTGAGTTGCTACGCTGCATAGGAGATGAAGGTCTGATCAGGTTATTTCACTTGGTGTGTAGGATTTATGGGACAAGAAGAATGTAATCATCCCTATACCAAAGAAAGTGGGAGCTGACAGATGTGAAGATTACCGTACAATCAGCTTGATTACTCATGCTTCAAAGATCCTGTCTAGAATAATTTACAAGAGGATTGAGAGCCAGATAGAAACGGAGTTGGGTGAAGACCAGTTTGGTTTCAGGAGAAATGTAGGAACAAGGGAAGCTGTACTAAGTCTTAGGCTGATTTTGGAAGGTAGAATAAGGAAAGATAAGAGAACGTTCATGGCTTTTGTAGACTTAGAAAAAGGCTTTTGATAACGTTGATTGGACTAAATTGTTTGACGTTTTGAAATCGATTGGAATAAAGTACAGGGATAGGAGGGTGATATACAATCTATACAGAAACCAGACAGTAGTCATTCTAGTTAAGGACATGGGAGAGAAGCTGGTATTCAGAAAGGTGTAAGGCAAGGCTGCAACTTATCACCCATACTTTTCAATCTTTACATTGAACAAGCAATGAAGGAAATTAGAGAACAATTTAAAGTGGGAGTGAAGATTCAAGGAGAAATAATTTCAACTCTGAGATTTGCTGATGACATCGTCATCTTGGCCGACAAGCCTGAGGATTTGAATGAGTTTTTGAATGGTATGGACTCCGTCTTACGGGAAGAGTTCATGATGAAAATTAATAAATGTAAAACAAAAATACTGGAATGCAGCCGAAATAAATCAGAAACCTCTATGGAGATCAAATTGGCAGGTGAAAAGCTGAAGGAAGTAGGAGACTTCTGTTACTTAGGAAGCAGAATAACCAGTGATGGACGAAGCAAAGAGGATATAAAAAGTAGGTTGGCTCAGGCAAGAAAAGCATTTCTACAAAAAAGGAATCTGTTGACATCGTATATAGATTTAGGTATTAGGAAGTCATTTTTGAAAGCCTTTGTCTGGAGCGTGGCGCTCTATGGAAGTGAAACTTGGACTATTGGTGCAGCAGAAAAGAGGAGAATTGAAGCATTTGAAATGTGGTGTTACAGGAGAATGATGAAGATCAGATGGGTAGATAGGGTTACAAACAAAGAGGTATTAAGACGAGTGGGAGAGGAGAGATGTTTCTGGCGACTGCTAATGAAGAGAAGAGATAGGTTGGTAGGACACATACTAAGACACCCAGGAATAGCAAGCTTAGTTATGGAAGGAAGGGTCGAGGACAAGAACTGTAGGGGTAGACCAAGGTTAGAATATGTTAAACAGATTGCCTCGGATGTAGGGTGTGGTAGCTATGTAGAGATGAAACGATTAGCTCAGGACAGGGAGGCATGGAGAGCTGCATCAAACCAGTCAAAAGACTGAAGACTCAAACAACAACAACATACCAGAAGTTTCATCGAATTAGAAGTTCGATTACAGAAGATTGGATTTATTTATTCTTCCCATTTACGCATTCTAACTACTAAAAATTATTAAAAAACAGTTTTTTACACCCTAATCATACTGAGTTTATTTCCTGATCATCATCATCATCATCATCATCATCAACGTACACTTTCGTAAATTCATGACAGAATGGCATCATACAGTACAGTACATACACTATATTAACTAATATGATACTAATGTGAACAACTCTTTCTTACTAGCGTACACAAAGGTACATTAACTACTAATAAATTCAAAAACAGGTTTTATAGCACACTTATCGAATAATGAAAGTCTTCGTTATCAATATCATTTTAATCTCAGGTAAGTTACTGACAAGTTGACATCATACAGTACATACTCTCCATTACTTAGTACGGTATATAAGGAAACAATTGCTTTTTACCACACAAAGGTACATGCCACACTTTATACAGAATACCCTAGTTTTGGAACGGCATCCTGGACTTCTACATTTTGAGGCATTCTTTGCATCAACAATTTTAGCAAGTGTCCAACATTGTCAAATCGTACCTCTGGAATGGGTTGAGACAAAACTCTTCTAACTTTCTTATGTCCTCTTTCATCAACCTCACTCTCACTCTCAGGGCCATCAACGTCATCACTGATGATAGGTGTTTCCCACTATTTGGGACGTCAATCTTCTTGAAATTGATTATGGCTTTTCCTACATGGATTTTGTAGTCCATTAATGAGAGTCTTTTTCGACTAACAATACCATTGGCTGCACACCATCTGTGATACATTATCCAACAATTAACAATTACCAGATCCACAAAGTGGTTGAACATGCGAACTGGCCATTTGTTGGTTCGAATATAACATCGATAGTACGACATAAATCTATCACAGAGGTCTACACCACCTATCTTTCCATTGTAAACGTTGACGATCATTCGCTGAGGAACTTTTACCTCCTTTGACCATCTTTTGCATGTTGTTTGGGGTTTACTACCGACAATTGAGGACAGTAACAGAACATACTTATCGTCTTCCCACTTAACAATACACATCTTGTCATCTTCCCGCGCCCATTCATCCCATTCTCCCCTCGTCAGTTCCTCATCAGTTTTCAACTTTTCTGCTACTGAACCAACCCTATTTTTCATTACAGTTCCCGTTTGGTATATATTTCTCTGAAGCAGGCAGTCTATTGATTTAACATTCGTAAAAATCTATCAATATAAACACAGTGTTCCTTGTCTTGTGGGATGCTCTTCGTCAAAGTCTTAACAACAGCAGCACCAAGCCCATATTCCTTCTGGTCTTCACTTGTTACAGTACCTGCCCCAGTGTAAAACATGAAATCCAGAACCAGTCCGTCTGTCTGCCGGTATGAAATTTTTCAGTCCTAATGGGTTCGGTTTTGAGGGGAAGTACTATCTAAAACTACACTTCCCTGAAAAGGGAACCATCTGCTCATCAATGGCACATGTTTCGATCTCGGCAATGTTAAACAATTAGTTTTCACACAGTCAAGAAATGGTTTCACCTTCCAAAGTGCCCCTTCATGCTCCCCTTGATTGTCTACAAAATGCATCCCTAGACATACATTTACAAATGATTGGTACCTCACTATCATGTTGCCAATACATTTTAGATTGTGGATAACCCAGCACACCCATTATCGCGTGTACACCTTCCAAATGAATCATTTCCTCTGATGTGATGTTAACAGATTTCAAGTTACGCCTTTCAACAGAATACAGGTTAGTTTGCTCTGCATGTTGTTCCCAGAAACTGTGAAGCAGATATTCTAAGAACGAATCTAGTATCCCATTTTCTTTTTCGTAATTTGGTAAAATAATTTCTTCCCTACAAGGGCCCTGTGAAATCATAGATTTATGTTTCCTTTTCACATCGCGTGGTTTAGTAGAGAAAAGTGCTGGTCCTGGCACTTCAGTGGGCATACTGTTCATTTGTTGCTCATTATTGACATCACGTTCAGAATTTGTCACACTCATTTTCAGGATTTCCATTCTCATTAATAACAATATCACTGTCAGCATCATTGCTTACAGAAGAGGCACCATCATTAGTAAATGTGATCTCATCATATTCCCCCTCGGACAGATCGGCGTCACTTTCGTTCACAAAAGCCCACATATCTCTTTCCTCAAGAAATCGACCTTCTGGAAAGAATTAATAAAAATAACTTTACTTTGGTATGAAACTAGGTATTTCCTATATTATTCATTAATAATTGGGATGCAAGTCACTGTACACTGTACACTTGACCATACAAGATAAATAATGGACTATTGAATTTAGGTCCATACACGAGGACCACCAACTTATACGGTATATATCAGTACCATTGATTGATTTCAATAATCTCCACATATGTTTTGATTTTACGACTGTTAGAGACCACAAAAATATAAACAATAAAATCATGAGTTAAAGCTAAATTCCTGTCGTAATTGTTGAGCGAACTCATCTGAAAAGGGAAAATTGAAAGGAAACACGTTCATACAGAGTTGCTTAAGGCCACATTCGTAAAGTACATGCGGAGCAAACTTTACGAGGAAATTTTATTTGAAGGCACAAATGTTGTTTCATAATGGTCTCAAGCCAGAATCCTGTGGTCCATGTAGAGCAAAATTTACTCGGAATGGTATCCTGAAGACATACTTGTTGATCCATAGTGGTAAAAGACAACACCCATGTAGTCTATACGGAGCGAAATTTACTTATACAGGTACTTGGAAGACATACCTCTTGATACATGGTAGTCAAATGCCACATTCCTGTAATACATGCGGTGAAAAGATTACCTTCAAAAGCAGTTGGAAAAGACGCACGATGATAGTGATCTAAAGCCAAATTCATGTACTACTTGCGAGGCAAGTTTTACTCTTGAGAGTAATTTGAAGACACACTTGTTGTTCCATAGTGGTCTAAACCCTCATACCTGTGGTACATGCGGAGCAAAATGTACTCATAAAAGCAATTTGGAGACGCTCATGATGATTCATAGTGGTCTAATACAACATTCGTGAAGTGCATGTGGAGAAACTTCATTAGAAAATTTAATTTGAAGCCACACATCGCCGTGCCAGTGCAAGACCTCGATAAGTGCAAATTTTTCATTTTTTTTACAGCAATCAGTGTATTTTAATGTGACCTTCAATGTAAAAGTGCAAAAATTGCAAAATTTATATAATTGGGCCCTTGAAGTAAAATTAATTGGTTTTGCATTGGAGTATTTTTTTAAGATGTTCCGTGCAAAACAGCGTCATCTGCAGATGCATCGGTTTTACACTGGAAATTGGAAGAGAATTCATTAACCTTCAGTGCAAGACCACGATATCTGCCATGGCTATATTCCTGATACCAGTAGTTCAGAAGAGGAAGATACCTATGATGATAACAAACCAGGCAAGATGAGTATACAAGACAGAGAACTACCATCAACTAGCAAAGAACTCAAAAGCTCTAAAACTTCAGCATTTCCTTTGAAGGAAAGTTTCGTTAACGAAACATCAGACATCTGTGTTCCTTCGGAAAGTGCCAACTTAGTGAGCAACTGTGAGGGATCAGGCTCAACATCAACAGCAGCAGCAGCATCACCACCTCAGAAAGAAGCGTCGTCGTCAAAAACATAAATAGGCTCGAAACATAAGAAAACTTAAAGTAAATACAGGACAGTTAGTAAACAACAAAAATGGTACCTGTAGGAAGGATAAAACATTAAAGAAAGGATGCCAAGGAAACTACAATTTTAAATGTCCACTTTCAGAGGAGGACAGGATTTCAATCATTAAGAGCTTCTGGGATCTTGGAGATCTGTACAGGCAGAGACAATTTATTAGTCATAACATGACACAGGTAAAGCCGAAATATCGAAGAATCACTCCTGGAGGTGGAAGGTCTTGCAACATGAATTAGGTACAATTTAACCATAAGAGGAGATAGAATAAACGTTTGCAAGAAGATGTTCATGGGTACCCTTGGCGTGGGAAACACCATGATTTCTACAGTTATTTCCAAGAACAAGGATGGTTTTCTTGAAGAAGAAAGAAGGGGGAAAGCATGGAAAGCAAAATAAGCTACCCCCAATGATAAGGGAAGGAGTGAGGCAACACATCATTTCAAGTCCAAAAATGGAGTCCCATTACATTCGAGCTGATACAACACGGGAGTATTTTGAAGGTTCGTTGGATATATCCACATTAATGTAAGTTAGAAAATGAACCGATTGCAAAGAAGCACGTACAAGAAACAATATTTAATACGGAATTCAACCTCGGGTTTCATAGACCTAAGAAGGATCTGTGAAGAATATAAGAATTCTACTGAAGAAGAAAAGCGAAAACTTAAAGACAAATATGAAAGACATCATGCAGAGAAAGAAACAATGAGACGGGAAAAAGAAAATGATATTCATCAGGCCACTGAGGAAAACCGTGGAGTGGTGGCTGTGTTTGATTTTCAAGCTGTTACACCGTGCCAAGTGGTGAAATATCAAGCTTTTATTATAAAAGAAAACTTAATTTATTTAAATTCACTATTTACGAAGCAGTCTCTAAAATTGGAAGATGCTGCATGTGGCACGAAGGTCAAGCTGGAAGAGGGGCAAATGAAGTTGGTAGCTGCATAATAGAGTTTCTCAAAGAATACCCAAATCAAGAAGTGAAGAACAAATTCTTGATATCTGCATACTTTAACGCTGTTTTAAAGTTAGAAATTCCGTCTATTCAACATAAGTTTTTGGTAGTAGGACATACACAAAATGAGGGAGACGCTATGCACTCTCGCATAGTATATGAGAAGAAAAGAGCTCTGAAATCCGGGGCCTATTTATGTTCCCCCTCAGGTTGCTACTATCGCAAGTCTTGCAAAAAGGACTGAGAAACCTTACCTTGTAAGACAAATGGAAACAACTGACTTCATAGATTGCAAGTCATTATGCAATGACCTCGGCAACAATTTTTCCATCAATGAGGATGGGGAGAAAGTTTCGTGGAATGCTGTCACTGAGATAATGGTGAAGAAGAATTCCCCTGGGGTGTTCTTTTATAAACTTCCTACCACGAAAGCAATATAAACTAGTGCATATTAACAGAAAGACAAAGAGGAGCAGTCCACATCAACATCCCGAAACTCTTAAACTCAAACCAGCTTATAGAAAGTCTCCAAAAATATTAGCTAGCAAGAAGAAAGACCTTATTTCACTCTGTGCAAAAAATCTAATACCGAAGACGCATCACCCATTCTTCGTTACTTTGGAAGCGGAAAAGGACTGAGGTTCTGACTATTGAAGCAAATGACGTGCTCATGCTGAACTTGTGAACTATTTTCCAACATTCATTCCATCTTTGGCCTCAGTGTGCCTATATTCAATAACAAGTGATTTTTTTTTCAAATTATTATTGTATATAGAATTGTGTATAGAATGTTCAAATGTAGCAGTAAACTAGGGAAAAAATGAAACTGAAGTGTTGGTATTGATTAATTGTCTAACAATTTTCACAGAACAGTCAGTGCGAGACCACGACATCTGCATTTTAGCCCTTTTTGTGGGCCTTAATTACAAAATTTATAATTTTAATTAAAAGGACATGGTACACTAAACAATCAACCGAAACATATCCAAAATTCAAAATTCTCTATAGATTTTCACACTGTCAAAAGGCTAATACAAAGTTATAGAAAACTTCAAACCCGTTTTTCTCAATAAAATGATTTTTGCAGATATCGTAGTCTTGCACTGGCACGGCGACATGTTGTTCCATAGTAAATAAAAATTTGATTCTTTCAGTCGGTGAACACGACTGTACCCAAATAAGATTGGTTATCCCTTAATTCTGAAAAAAATTACATGATATTTATTAATACACTTGGATGACCAGTTTTGATCGTTAAGCGATCATCATCTGATCCATTACACTTACGCTATGAAATCTATGTCTGAAAGTATGGGTGATAATATTTACAATATATACACTTATTTAGTTGCAGTATTAGTTGAGATAATGCAACTCGTCAATATTTGTTAATTGTAGTCTACGTGATGTTTAGTTGAGATATTGGAAGTGGTGATTGTACTACGGAATTCGCTTGTTTCGAGTGAAGACGTGGTTGTTGTAAATGGTCAATTCTGATTTATTGTACAGGTTACTTATCTGGTTGAGTCATGTGCGGTCCTGTTGAGAGCAGTTCACTTGGTCACTGTTTGCACTCCACTGACGGCAAATTCCTGTGTGTGAGGGTCCCTTATCTCGTTGGGCTATTTTCCTTCTCGCATTCCTAAGTACTAAGTGTTCCTCATGCAAATGTACCTGTAGTAAGTTGCCAAACCTGGTGTCTCTATTATGGTGTATGTTACTGTTTTCAGGATTATCTTCAACTATTAAAGACCTGGTTTCAAACTCCACATATTAGCTAAAATCCCTCCTGACGCACAAACGTACTAATGAGAATGTCCCGGCACCTTTAATACTGCCGTTAGAACCGGCATAGGTTTATTGAAGTAAAAGATGCATGGTACATCCTGATCCAATAACATGTTTCCCTAATTAATCCCTTATCTAGCTTGGCTGCATCGTTATGTTGTGTTTTGTTTCCGACGGGGCGTGTTTTCTGGTAGAGTGAAGACGGGTGAACTCTCCATGAAAGTGTGTTCGTTAAAATTATTGGGATTGTTTCTTTGAGCTAAGTGTATCTCGATTGCTTCCTTTATGTCAAGAGCCTTGCCTTTCGGTTCTTGATGGATTATAGGTGATTTTTACTGAATGATATTAGCTGACAGACACACTACTGTGTCAATCGTTCTAAGAAGTACAATCAGCTAACCGCATGGGTTGGTAGGAGCACTAATCTGAATGACATTACCTTAAAGACACTCCAGTTAGTCACCGTCTGCGTGGTTATCTATGAGCTCTAAGCGACTGATATTAGCTTAATGACGCTCCAAGAGGCAACTTATGCTCTCAGATTGGGTGGTTACATAGGTACTCTAATCTGGCTGATAGTAGCTTAACACCCTCCAGTGTGAAAATACCTCAGAGGAACCATCATCTCACAGTTTGGTAGGTACCTAGGAGCTCTAAACTGAAGGATGATAGCTTAAAGTCACTTCAGGTGTGCCAATACCTCTATGAGGAACCTTTCGACCACAGTCTGGGTTGGTACTGCGCCCGAATTCCTGTAGAGCACTGTCCCAAATCCGCACAGATGGTAAAAGGATCGTGAGAATGTCAACACCCGGCTATGAGTTGAACAACTCTCACCGAACTGATGACTAGGGAACCCTAGGAATCCACATATACATCTCTAACTATACTACTAACTAGTTGCATACAGTACAGAAAATATAAACAAATAAAAGTAGAGCATTAACGAGCAACTCGGCTCTCGGGCGTTAAGATAAGTCGTCGATCATCTGTGTGCATCTAGCTAGCGGTATCGTTCTAGTGTAATTAAGCATTGAATCAAAGAAACAGTTCTAAAAAACTCAGCAAGAATAAAAAAGTTCTTGCCATTTATTAATAATAAAATATCACATGACAAAAATTATCTTCCCTTCACCAAGAATAAAACAAAATAATTTATTTCTGCCTCACTTAGGCCTGATGCGCTTTACAAGTGTCTTTCTTGCATCTTCATACTATTGCAACAAATATCTCTTGCGTAACAATATTTAAATAAACACATAGTTCAATTAATGACAGTAGTGTCTGTCCTACCTGTTTACTAAAATTAGGCTATAACGCTCATCGCAACAAATATACTCCCTACATAATACAATCGTTAAAGTCTTCAAATTTAAATCTTATGTTCATAAATATAATAAAAGTAATAATTAATACTAAAATAATAATGTATTTACATTTTACACATGATCGCGTCCCGCGCGATATAAAAATAACTGTCTCTAATTCATTAGAGTTCATCTCATCACTATCCTCCTGTCTTATCTTCCTTCTTTACGTGCATCATCAACTTTCTGCGTATCTCACACAATAGACTAGTCAAAATAGGCGTTTGTGTGTCAATTCCATGTGAATCATAAATACGAACAATGAAGTTAATATTTCATCACTTTAGTGTACAACTCTGGTATTTCAATAATTAATAATAAAACAAACTAACAATGCACGACTATTCAGATAAGCTCTTCAACCAAAAATCGAGTGTGTGTGGCATGAATCCTCACTCCCACACACCTATCTCCTCCAAATACAACTTATGACTTCTTTTGCTCACCACAAAATATTACAAAACCTTTCTTCAATTACTCACGTTGCATATTATCGCGTATTTAATTACGCCTTTCATCAATACAAATGCATTTCATCAACTTCCCTTCTCTTAGCACGTTCACAAACTTCTACCGTTCCATATCAACTACTTTCATCAAAGTATGATATTTAGTATTCCTACTAGAAATTACAACTGTAATGACGTTCATGAATACGTCTCTCTCCTTTCTACAAACTTCTCTATCGATTATACATCTCGTGCTATGTCCAAATATTTTCCACGTAATTCCTCCTTCGCTTCACATATTACTTTGTTACAATTTATCGCTTAATTCTGAATTTCAAGTCTGCTTGTGTCTGTTATAAAAATAACAATAACCTTCCCTCGCGTTCATGTTCATAATAAATATTTATATCTCTCCTTCCATCTTCCAGTATCGTTTCATGATAAATATACATCCATAACATTTTATAATAACGTTTCTCGTTCAGTTATGCCTTTTACTATCGCATACTGTTCCTTTCCGTACATCAAAATTCTGGGTTTTACAATATCATTACATTAGTTGCATACAAGAGTTACCTCAATGCCAATGTAGAATACTTCTGTTAGCTTTATCGTTCTATACATCTTATTTCGTTTCTGCAATGAATAAACTCTTTACTTATAGGATTCTCTGACCTTCCTTTTACTCACTTCAAGTAATAAACTACTTACTTTCGTCAAACACATGACTTTATTCTTTCTCTGATACATAACTTATTTACTTCTCACAAAGTTATGCTTCATTTCTCTTGTTTCATTACAAATATATTATTGTTCGTCAATATTTCTACAAATATACAAAATTCTCTAACATTTCATCAAATCTACTAAGTTCTCCAATGTTACAACCAATCTACGGAGTTCTCCAATGTTACAACAAATCTACGGATTATACGTTCGCAAACGCAACGAAATCGTTGGTAAGTAAAATTTTAACGCTCAAAAATGACAATGAAAAATACTAACGATGTCTAATATCATCGATCAAGACTTCAAACTACGTCCAAATGACGTATGAAAATAGCTATCGCAATTACTAAAATTTACTAAAATTTTCAGGACAATAATAACATAGGTTAATAAATGCAAATATGTTGGTCAATATCCTGGAATAACGTGTACAAAGTCTAACTACAGATATGAAATATCCACCTTTCTACCTTGTTTCTGAGATCGTTGCTGACAGACCTGATGACTCCTGTGTCCTCGTAACGTCACCATATGGTTTCTGGAATGCTGCGTGCTGCTCCAGTCTGGCTGTGTTATGTCTCCTCGCCCTTGAGTGGACTGCATTAAAGTAGAACGACCTGGTGTGCTGTCTCCAGAACAGGTTATCAGCTGGTTTCCCGCTCGCGACCCACTTCCCTCGTGCAAGATGATAACACGTCCTCGCCTCTGCTCTGCTGTCCTCGCGTCCATCAGTCCTGGGTTCCTTGTCGTCTCCATCACGCATCCGCTCGTCTTCTTCTTCTCAGATCTAGATGTTCTTTGAAGTCGGTAGTTTGCATAGTTCTTTCCATCATGAAAAATCACCTCCATGTCGTGAAATTCCCTTGTAGTAGCTTGCAACGTTATGTTAGCGAAAACCGCGGTGGTCTGCAGTTCGCTATGCATACTGCTATGTCATCCTGGTCATTTCTGAATCTCACCGGTTCAGTGTAGTTCTATCTTCCCATCATGGTGAATTTAAAACATCATTCTCACCGCGCAATTGTTTGTAGTCGTAATTCTTCCCCTTCGACATAAATTCTTAATCATTCTTGTCTAGATTGTTGATTTTCCAATGGTTTAAGTCTCCCTTCTTCAGATTTTCGTTCTGCGTAGTTACGTGTTCGATGTTCAGTTTGTAACTTGCAGCGTTTTCTGTCGTCGTAGATTTCTTCCTTTTTGGATATGATGAAGAACTTTTCTCAATACTATTGACTTGTAATATTAATTGTTTGTTTCCATTACTGCTTGTTTCATCTTGAAGTCTCCAGTTCACAAAACCTTTGTCAAATACTTCTGAAGAGTAAATACAATATACGTCTTGTCTTCTCGACGGTCCGTGTAGAAAGAGCCTCGTTTGCTAGCGTCTCCTAGCCTCCTCGGTTAGATTTCCCTCGTAAATCTGATCAACTAGCCTCCAACCGCTATGAATATTAAAAAATTCATACATAACTTCTCTCTCAGTCTTTCAAATTAAAATCTGTTTTACCAATTAAATTTCTTTATCTCTGCTGGTGAATTCAATGTGTAACACTCTTATAAAATATTAAAATAAAGATTTTAATATTCGTTCCTTCCTCAGTATTCAAACTATATTCCGATTGGTTCTTGCCTGAAAGTGGCGCGCTTCTGCCACGCGTTGTCTTCTCCCACTCTTGATACTGGCGTGTTTCTGAACTCAAGTCCACCTTCACTCTCCCCTCGCATCAAAAACAGGTTTCTCACCGCGCACCTCGTTAAAAGTGTCGACTTTCCAAGACAGTATCCCTATCATTCACTCATGGTTAAAAATTTACCAAATCTTAAAATCTCCATTTTACATAAAATAAAAATATTTCTTCAGACGAAAATTTTCCCACATGCTTGTATTAACGTTCTCTTCCATCTGGACTGCTAATTTAGTCGAAAATTCCAAATTTAAAATATGCCATTTTTCTGAGGTGGGCCTTGGTTCATACCTCATCCTGTCTTCTCCTCTCTCCTAGACATGATTTCGAGTGCATTTCCCCATTCGACCTTAATAGTGAACCCGAGGAGGTTATGCTGACTGGAATCGAACGTGGTTCTCAGAGACTGTGATCTCAGTATAAAGGTTCCACCAGGGAACGAACCCGAAGTCTGTGGAGGGAGTTTCATTGTAAAAACCCCTAGAGAGAAGTGTATATTAAATCACTGGTGTGATTTCAGTTGCAGTGACATTATTTACAAAAATAATGAAGGGAAATTGAGCAGAATACTGCATTATTAGACTACTTGGTGTAGGCTATACGAGGCTTGGAACACTGCAAGTGCAGAGTTGACGTTTTACAAATTAGCCCAGATTTGTGGGAGGTGTTCAGTGGAGCCACGTCCATCTCTCTGACCTCGTTATGTCGTCTGGGAGAGGGTGAGGACCTGAATAATGACCCAGTTCTTCCCCGACGGAGAATAGCATTGAGTTTGGTGGGGAGAGATAGCCAGGAAAATCATTGATTACTCGCGATTGGAGTAACGGATTGACTTGAGAGTTGTCCACAGTTGAATCTTTTGCCAAAAGGCTAATTTTAGAGCCTTTAATCTGCGTAATTGGTGCATATTTAATGGAGCGCGGAAGGACGGAAAGCTCCCGTTGTTCGCGGCGAGTTTTGAGAAGGTTGCCTGGGATTCCCAGTAAGATAGCGTCCCCAAGCCATGGAGAAAGGAATTAATATTAATTAATTGGACGAGCGATTCTTCTGCACGCAGATAGTTCTGGGATCTGTGATGAAAAAGGAAGCCGATGATCATGGTTTCGAGACCAGAATCACGCTGTGAGAGGAGCCGAGATGACGCGGGAAAATTTCGCCCTACTTTTCGTGGGAATCCAATATAAGGGAGCCGACCCTTGACGGAGCGCTCAGTTTTGCAGTCAGTCTTACTCAGTCCTACGCAGTCATCATGCCAGGCGCACGCCAGTATTGCAGCCAGTCTTAACGCAGGTTACAAAGTTGGACATAGTTTGTCACCGAGAGTTGAAAATAGTCATCGCTACACAGTTTTGTAAACAGTATGAACAATGTGTGTTCATTTAGGAAGCAACGTGTGAAATAAGTTGCAGAACTATTGTAAATAATAATCTATGTAAAGTTATGCACAGTGTTAGCGCAATGTGTAAAATATTGACTGATCGTATATGTGTAATTACGATGGAATGCGCTAAAAGAAACGTTACGGAGCAGTTGGTAATGTCATAAGTATACCAAATAACCACGCTCAGGACGGTAGTTAGCATATTTATGCAACGCAGGGAGCTTACCGTAGCAGTATGGATAAGAACTGTTGGTGAATTCCGAGAGCAGGTAAACCAGACTTTCAATCAGGAGTTGATAGGAGCACGGGAGATGCCATCGACACCTGCAATTTTGATCTTTGCTAGGGAATATCAACAATGAAAAGTGTATAAAGTGTCGTGTGTTATGTGTAAAGAATATGTAAAATATCTTTTAAAGTAGTGATTGAATAAGTGTTATAAAGTATCACATGTGTGGAAGCGATAGCTTCCTTAGAGAAATGCAACGTGCCGTGTTGTTAACAGAAAATATGTGTCATAAAATGTGTGTATTCAAGATAAATATGTCACGTTAAACCTGCAAATGGCAGGCAAACTGGAAGAATATGATTGGTTGGAGCCACCATAAGGAGCCTATAGAGAGATGTGAGTACCCCACAAATTATGTTTAATTAATGAACATAGGACACTGCATGTTGGTGATTTCAGTAAAGATGCCAGTAAAAATCAGATTAGGAGGGAGATCCTCCGGGTTTAATCATTATTGTGTTGATTTTCATAAAGTTGAGATGTTAATTTGCATCATTAAGTGGAGTAATCGTTACTACTATCAATTAAGAATGGCAATCAGTTATGTAAATGCAACGAACACGATGGTTCGAGTTTAAGACGTTTAGTTGTGTCGGATTCTTGGTAATTTATGTGAAAATAATAATAAGGAAGGATTTTTGGTAACCTATGTAAAAATAATAATAAGGAATGATTTTGGTCATTTATGTCCGTGAGATTAATGATAATAATAATAATGAATATTAAAAGTATGAATGAACGCATCAGGAAATAATAAACGTTGTAAGCGAGAAATAATTACGCTAATTGCAAGACTTATCGATCTAAGCAGTAAGATGATACAGTAAGATTACATTACGGTAGTTAAGGAAAGAAGTTTTTATATCAGAAGATTGTATTAATGGGAATACAATGATGCCAGGAATGAAAGAGCTTTTAGTGAATTGAATTTGCAGCTTATATGAGAAGCTTATAGAGTAAATTGATAGATTTCTCTTAATATTAGAGGGCGGAGGTCGTACATTAGTTAAAGGAGCCAGGTGGTATATTCTACGTATGAAATCTCCTACGCCGGGGGCGTAAGCGGAGATATACTTTGTGCCAGAGTGTTTAGTGTGGGACCCTAACTCTGAGGATGGATGTTAATGTTCCGGGTCGGAATCCCTTGATTAGGTATGAGGCAAACGAGGACACCTCAATACTCTAATTGGTTCCCCGAGAACTTATTGTGAGTGATTCGGCTTATTGAAGCGAACCTCAAAACCGGCAGCATTTGGGCTGACCGCATATTATTTGAGACCACGGTTGCCTATGAGACTAATGTGTTGCGAACCCCGTACCTTCATGTTGAATGGACCTGTTGGTGCCAGTAATTATTTATCCTCGGGGCAGGAATAATTATAAAGCTCATTCACTACCTGTTTGCATACTATTCAATTAAGATCCTTTGGGATATGTGTGTCGTTCGGACAACAGTATTTGTCTTGTAAATCTTTACTGCTTAGTGAGGGAAGCATTCAAACTTGAAGCGAGGGGCGAGATAATTGTTGGAACCCCATTCCACAGTCTATTGTGTGCCGACCGCTCGGGTAGAGGGTCTGGGAGAGACGGTCAGACGAACCGTAAATACAAGTTGAAAGGAACAGATTTTAGACCCTGTTAATGACATGTAATGAAATATTGTTATGTTGAGTAATGTAGCCATGTGGTTTAAGAACACATGGATAATTATAGATCATCCTGATGGTTCATGATTTTAGCTATCTAACGAATGGTTAGACGTTGCATTTATACTGTCACTGACAACTTTTTCTGAAGTTGGTTACCAGATTCCACAGGCTACGCGCGCAAGGTAGTTTGATTATACCATCCGACACAACAATAACATAACGTTTTTATATGAAATCACAAAACGGCATGCAGTGGAACTATATAAACAGTGGAACTATATAAATAGTGGAGTAGGGGTAGCTTACATAAATGTGGAGTTGCACGTAGTTTGCTGTGCAACACCAGATTAGGCTAATGCATGTGAAGCATTTGGTGGGAAAAGAAAGATCAAAACACACACGGTACACATAATTGTCAAATTAAGAAGGTTTTTATGAATCAGTAATGTTGTGATATTAAAGAAGTCACATTGTATGACAGTAGTGTCAATGTACAGTTTGTTTCTGAAGTTGTACGTGCATCAGCGCACTAGAATATCTTTGTGATGTTCACATAAGGGTAAAGGTTTGTGGTATGATATGATTTATTATGATTATGATGTTCATAATGGTGGATTGTGGAAAGTAAATTTTTGTTTGCTTTTGTTTTATGGTTATGGGGATTGTTTTATTTGTTCAAAGCCATGATTTTATTTACTGAATTAAAGTTTTAGAATAGAGTTGTGCCTTATCATTGTAGAGTTGATAACTCTTAGCCTCAAATCCAAAGTATGCAACTGCTCAGTGGGAGGACGGTACACCCTCGAGTCCTGAAGCTAGTTGGAGGCAGAAGCATATTTTCCATCGAGATTATACGCATAGGTACATGGAAAATGATGTCCTGTGCAGTGATTTGAGCTATAGGTACAACTAAAGTCGGTCTATATCTAATGCACACAACTCTATTAAAGTAACAATTAACATGAAGTAGGGGAGGACCGCACCTAACCTAGCTAAGCTCTGATACGCACAATATAAATTTTGATAATGCAATACGTCTAGTATGCATAGATTTATCATGGCGAGACCCAAGTGGGGCATTCGACAGTACAACCGAGACCTTGGAGGGTTGCTGTTGTGTCTTAACGTGGACCACCTCCCATGACTATTCATTTATCATGTCGCCCAGGTGTGTGGGGCAAAGCATGTCATTTACATTATTCATTTATCATGGCCCAAGCAACGTGGAGCGGTATTAATTCATTATGGAACCGCCTGCGTCAGTGCAATATGAGCGATCTTGGCATGGCACATGCATGGCATACATGACATCATTACATCTATATATTTATCATGGCGCCCGTGAGTGGGGCCTGTTGAGAATTACGGGTCACCATAGGCGCATGAACATGATAGATATGATATATTTATCATGGCGCCCAGATTGCGTGGAGCTTATGGGATTTAGGGAAAACCCATAGATTTTTTATGGTATTTCATGGGGAAACCCATAGTAATTGTTTTTGCCTCAAACTGTGTTTGAGTGATTTTTAAGTTCAGTAGGCTTTTGTTGTAACGCAGAATCTCTCTATTGAGAAGAGGATTACCCAAGGGTATGAGCGCTACATACCAGATCCACAATTTATCATAATATTATCGGGTTTTGTACGACGTTACAATATGTGTACAGTGTTTGATGTTTCTTTTCAAAACATATCCACACATTTTTCCAGGAAGCCTGCCTGCATATTTAAGTGTATTATTGTGAAAATGTCAGGCACGGAGGAGATTTTGCAGGTTATTGCAGAGTTGAAACAGCATTTTGATGTTGTTAACGAGCAGAATAGGCTGGAAGCTAAGGCTTTCCAGGACGGAATAAACGCCCGGTTAGATGATAACCAGAGTGAATTGAGCACTCGTTTAGATGCCAATCAGGAGGCAATTAATCACAACCAGGTTGAATTGAGCAATCGTTTAGATGCTAATCAGCTGGCAATAAATGCAAATAAGGTTGAAATAAACAACAAGTTAGGTCAAATGCAAGAGGTTATTAAAACCGAAGTAACAGAAACTGTTGTAAGCATTGTATCGGAAATGCAGGTTAAAACAGATAAACGTTTCGAGGCCATAGAAGCCAAACTTGAAAGTAACTTACAAGCGTGTAAGCATGCTCAGGATGAAACCAACAGTAGGTTAGACGCGTTATCTAACGACATTAAGGATATTCAAATCCAAAATGAGGCGAATCTCGAACGCCAAGCGAAACAATTTTCAGAGTTTACGAGAACGGTAGACCAGAGATTAGAGGAGAACGACTCTAAATGGGACCAGAAATTGAAAAGCTATGCTAGAGCAATTAACGGTGATCTCAAGAAACAGGACCAGAATATATTAGGTCAATGTCACGAAATAGGTGAAATCAAGGCCGTTGTTAACGAAAGTAAAGAACTGGTAGGAAACATGAAGGGTCAGATAAGTAAAGTTCACCAAGAACTGGACCAAGTTCAGAATGACATTGTTGTAGTCAACAAAAGGCAAGAGGAAAATAGAGGTGAAATTGTTAAGGTCCAGAAGGAAATGTCAAAGGTCAATGGACACATTCGAGAAGAAATCAAAGGATTGAGGGAAGAACTCGATGTGAGAGAAGGCCAGAAAACAGAGGCAAGCGACAAGACCCTTGCTCAAATTAAGGAAGATGTAGAGGATGAAATCTCCCATATCAAACAAAGTCTGAAAGAAGACAAGAAGAAAATCTTTCAAGTAGCCGAGGAAAATCGAGATAGGCTTACAAGAATAGAGAAAGAAGTCATTACTCGTCTAGAAAGAGCAGAAATGCGCCACAGTCAAATGGAGACTAGGATAATAGCACAGGAGGAAACACTTCTGAAAGATCCTAAGTCAAGTGAAGGCAGCATGGAAGATATGAGGAAAACAAGGTGGGCAGACTTAGAAACCCAACCTATAATAAGGAGTGCTACAGGCCCAGGCGAAAGTCCTTATATGACGCCAGGTGTACCAGTTGCGGCATCGACGCCACATGAAAATGCTATGCACACCCAGGTGATAAACGTCATCAGGGCAAGCGAAGAAAAACCAAGGAAATTCTCAGGTAGCCACTGTAATATGACACCAAAATATTGGTTGAAGGAAGTGACTGAATATCTGAATGATGCACGAATACCACAGGAGCGCAGGCTACGAGCTATAGAGAAATTAACAGAGGGGGAGTGTGCATTATGGTTTCGCAGCTTCCGCTACACTTTCGATACTGTTGAGGAGTTTCGGGAGGCATTTTTGAAGAGATACTGGGACGCAGCGACCCAACAGAATTTACGGTTGGATTTATATGCAAAGAAATACAGTACCAACAATCCAACGAAGTACGCAGAATTCTTCATATCGCAGATGTGTCGCTTTAAAGAACTGGATCAAAAACCGAGCGAACTGGAGCTATGTATCGCTATCGCCAAGCAGCTTCCATACGAGATCCAAAGACTACTAATCTCGGCTAATGCGAAAACTGCTATAGAAATGGAGACAGTTCTTAGACAACTGGACCTCACAACAGCAAATACGATGCGTCAGAGTCGAACCGTGGAACAGGTACACGTGACCAACACGCAGACTGACCAACAGCAAGCTCCAAGGAACAACAAAGCTACGAGCACCGAAATATTAGATTCCTATGGACGGCAATGGGAACAGGAACCCAGAAGATGGCAGTCAAAGTACAAAGGGAATGCTAATAGAGGAGGAAGAGGTCGAAACTCGTGGAATAAGCAGAATACCAGGGGTAAACCGTACCAAAACAATGGAGGTAATAATGGCCAAGAAGGCAACAATAGAAATTGGAGACCCCAAGAAAGAAGAAGTAACTTCGATGACGAGGTAGAAGAACGATATCACGCTTCTTTGCGATACCTCGAGGAGAGGGGAGATGAGCCCAAGAAACAACAAGTCCGCTGGCAAGAAGTTATGCAGAACAGGACATCGCCAGACAGATATGGAGATGGAGCTAAGAGTTTGGAGCTACAGCTCAGCGAACAGGAGAGAAGAAACTCCAAGGGGACGGGCGCTGAAGAAAAAAAAACGCCAAAATTAGAAGAGTTCGAGACTGAGGGATGGAAGTCTGTTAACATCATCAATTGGATAGCCAAACCAGAAGAGCTAATCGAGGATACAGGAGGACCACAGGTCATGGTCAAGAGAGAATTGCCTATTATAATAGTAAGAGTGGCAGGATTAAAAATAAGAAGTCTGTTAGACACGGGGTCAACAGTGAGCCTCATGACACAAGCTGTATATGATGAAATAGCCCGGAGAGAGAATATTTTGAAAATACCGATCTCTAGTGTCAAGATAAAAGGGGTAATTCCAGACAGAACGATGATATGTAAATATCAGGTATTCCTAGATTTACAGATAGGAGGCTCTATTTTCTCACAGAGTTTTCTGTTAGTAAACAAACTGCCTTATAACCTACTCATTGGGGCAGAATTTATAAGGGAATACAGAGTGATAATCGACCTAGCACAGGACAGGGTTATGTTCCATGTGAATGAAGAAGCTGAAGGCTTGGAGGTCGCACTCAATGAGATTGAACCAGGGTCAAGTGAACGAGTATGGCATACATACAGAGACGTGGCTGGAGAAGAAGTGTTAGTTATTGAGCAGTTAGAAGAAGAGCTGAAAACACTAGCCACAGACCTGGAGAAAGATTTGGAACCCAAACTGGAAGAATACATTTCGGAAAAACTAGAAGAAGCGAAAATTGGGCTCAAAGAGAAGGAAAATTTAAAGCAGTTATTACTGGAACAGAAGGAAGTCTTTGATTCGAGACCTGGTCGTATAAAGAACTTCACTTATGCTTTTCAAGTCAGTGATTGGACACCATTTAGGCAGAAACCCTACCCTATAGCAGAAAAGCATTATGCTAAAGTGAAAGAGGCAATTCAGGAGATGTTGGAGGCCGGTGTTATTGAGAAGACACCTACGCCTTATGTAAGTCCATTGGTAATTGTACCAAAGACAGACGGAACTGTCAGGGTCTGCCTGGACCTGAGACATTTGAATTGGAAGGTTATTCCAGAATTTGACCAAGTGCCACCTATTAAAGAGATCCTCAGGAAGTTCAAAGGGAAAACCGTATTCACAAATCTGGACATCACATCCAGTTTCCATCATCTTGAATTAGAGAAGAAAACTAGTCTGTTGACAGGATTTATGTTTGATCAACACACATATACATTTTTAAGGCTACCTTTTGGGTTGAAAACAGCTGGTTCTGCACTGATAAGAGCGTTAGATCGCAATCTATCAGATGAAGTGAAAGAGAGTACCATCAGATATGTAGACGACATTCTACTCACATCAGAATCTCTGGAGGAGCACATGAGAGACCTGAAGAAGTTGCTAGATGACCTTCGAGAAGCTAACTTTAAGGTTAATATCAAGAAATCGCACTTCTGTCAGAGGGAAGTCAAATTCCTAGGGCATGTTATTGATGCAAATGGAGTGAAGCCTAACCCAGATAAATTGGAGGTAATTCGAAATTTCCCTCGACCCACGAAAGTAAAGCACGTCCGACAGTATTTGGGAGTAATTGGATTCTTTTCGAACCACTGCCCAAACTATACTGCGACAGTAGCACCCCTGCAGGACCTATTGAAGAAAGGCGGCAGATTAAATTGGACGGAGCAATGTCAGGAAGCATTCGTGAGGTCAAAACAAATGCTTTTGGAATATGTGAAGCTGGGATACCCGGATTATACCCAGAAGTTCATCATACAGACGGATGCATCACTTATTGGGATCGGAGCGATGCTATTCCAGGAAAATGTTGACCAGCCTGAAAAGAAAGTTTTTATTGCCTTTATAAGTAGGAGGCTGAAAGCCCATGAGAAAAATTACACGATCACAGAGATAGAGTTGCTCGCAATTTTGTACGCGTTGCAATCTTGGCATAAACTCGTGTATGGCTTTCAAATAGTCCTCAGAACAGACCATAAAGCTTTAACATTTTTGTTAAAAACAGACTTGTCTAGCCAGAGATTGACAAGATGGTCCCTGTATATTCAGCAATTTAATGTGGAAATAGAATACTGTCCAGGGAAAGAGAATGTAATACCGGACATATTAAGCCGTTACCCTAGAGAAGAGGAAGCGTTAGCTGTCCAGATTGAGAATCGAGATCAGAAGACGTTGGATGACTTAAGGAATCTTACCAACCTACAACGCGAAGACCCGTGGTTGAAGATGATGATCGATTACTTTGAGGGACGCTTAGCAAGGGGGACTGCAAGATACGGAGAGGCAGAGGCATTGGCAACAGATTATATATGGTATAATCAGATATTACACAAGTGGGATGATGTAGATCATACATGTCAAAGGATTGTGATTCCTGCATCTTTGCAGAGGAGATTGGTGTGGCTAGCACACAGAGCATTCGGACATCCCGGGATAGATAAAATCTGTGCTCTGTTGAAGGAAGCATTTACTTGGCCTAAGTTGAGAGAAACGGTGAGAAATGCTATTAGGACATGTGATCTATGCCAGAGGGTAAAGCCAAATCCCTTTTTAATGAGGCAACGATCTATCCCGTTGTTACCGGAGAAGCCAAGGCAGCTATTGAGCATAGACAACTTTGGACCATTGCCTAGAGCACGTAGAGGCAATAGACACATTTTTGTAGCCATGGATGTATTTTCGAAAATGGTGGTATTATGCCCCATACTAAAGACAAGTTCAAAGCAGGTCTTGAAACGCCTGAAAGAGAGAGTTATTCCGATTCTTGGGAAGCCGGATAACATTCTCTCAGACCACGGAAGTTGCTTTACGAGTGCAGAATTTCGTCGAGAACTGGAATCTCTAGGAATTAGGCAGATTTTATCTACCATTCGCCATCCTGAGGCAAGTCCAGTTGAAAGAGTAATGAGAGAGATCCAGAAATACATGAAGATCTACTGCTCTGAAGCGAATTGGCGTTGGATTGAATTCCTAGAAGTAATTGAATACTGTATAAATAATACGGTACATGAGGCGACAGGTCAGGTTCCCGTGACTCTACATCTGGATCAGAGACCGGAGAGACCGTGGAATGGTGTCATTCCATTACCAGTAGACGCACAGCCAGGTCGAGAATTGAGGATCCAACGAACCTTCGAATATCTCAAAGCACAGGCGGAGAGACATCAGAGAAGAAATCGTGCGAAGAGGTATCATAGACCGCTTCTCGTCGGAGAGAATGTGTTAATTAAAAAACCAGCCAGTTCAGATCCAGAGGCACGGAAGTATAAAAAGTTCATTTTTGCTTACCACGGCCCGTTCGAGGTGATAAGAGACCTACAGAACAATGCATACAGGTTAAAGCATTTAGAAACTGGAAACGAGGTCGTTATGAATGTAGCCAATTTAAAGGTTTATTATCCGCCAGAAGAATTCGACGAACAAGAAGAAGTATTAACAGCGCACACCCAACTTAACGTGGAGAGCGAAGTCAGCCAGGCAGTCAGAACTGAAAGTTCGAGCGGCAAGACGGAACGAGAAGCAGACAGTTTGCCCAGTGGAAGGGACGAACAACAAAGATGCCAGTGTCTGCGAGAATTCTATGAAGAAATGGTTGCAGCGGCGAGAGAGGTTGAGGCCATAAATACGACCCTCCGCCTGGAGAATGAACAGCTTAGAAAGAGCGCAGCGTGGAATTGGGAGCTGTACTAACCTACTCGCAGCCAGACGAGGTGAAGGACCCCAGATGTAAACACAGACAGTGATAGACAGTCAGCTGGTTACTTATATAAGCCACTTGCAATTGACTTTTATAAGTTTCGCAAGGGGAATATGAACCCGAGGAGGTTATGCTGACTGGAATCGAACGTGGTTCTCAGAAACTGTGATCTCAGTATAAAGGTTCCACCAGGGAACGAACCCGA
Source organism: Meconema thalassinum (assembly GCA_946902985.2). NCBI lineage: Eukaryota > Metazoa > Arthropoda > Insecta > Orthoptera > Tettigoniidae > Meconema > Meconema thalassinum. Next base: position 1,187,147,163 of record OX336389.2, read on the forward strand.
AGTCTGTGGAGGGAGTTTCATTGTAAAAACCCCTAGAGAGAAGTGTATATTAAATCACTGGTGTGATTTCAGTTGCAGTGACATTATTTACAAAAATAATGAAGGGAAATTGTGCAGAATACTGCATTATTAGACTACTTGGTGTAGGCTATACGAGGCTTGGAACACTGCAAGTGCAGAGTTGACGTTTTACAAATTAGCCCAGATTTGTGGGAGGTGTTCAGTGGAGCCACGTCCATCTCTCTGACCTCGTTATGTCGTCTGGAAGAGGGTGAGGCCCTGAATAATGACCCAGTTCTTCCCCGACGGAGAATAGCATTGAGTTTGGTGGGGAGAGATAGCCAGGAAAATCATTGATTACTCGCGATTGGAGTAACGGATTGACTTGAGAGTTGTCCACAGGTGAATCTTTTGCCAAAAGGCTAATTTTAGAGCCTTTAATCTGCGTAATTGGTGCATATTTAATGGAGCGCGGAAGGATGGAAAGCTCCCGTTGTTCGCGGCGAGTTTTGAGAAGGTTGCCTGGGATTCCCAGTAAGATAGCGTCCCCAAGCCATGGAGAAAGGAATTAATATTAATTAATTGGACGAGCGATTCTTCTGCACGCAGATAGTTCTGGGATCTGTGATGAAAAAGGAAGCCGATGATCATGGTTTCGAGACCAGAATCACGCTGTGAGAGGAGCCGAGATGACGCGGGAAAATTTCGCCCTACTTTTCGTGGGAATCCAATATAAGGGAGCCGACCCTTGACGGAGCGCTCAGTTTTGCAGTCAGTCTTACTCAGTCCTACGCAGTCATCATGCCAGGCGCACGCCAGTATTGCAGCCAGCCTTAACGCAGGTTACAAAGTTGGACATAGTTTGTCACCGAGAGTTGAAAATAGTCATCGCTACACAGTTTTGTAAACAGTATGAACAATGTGTGTTCATTTAGGAAGCAACGTGTGAAATAAGTTGCAGAACTATTGTAAATAATAATCTATGTAAAGTTATGCACAGTGTTAGCGCAATGTGTAAAATATTGACTGATCGTATATGTGTAATTACGATGGAATGCGCTAAAAGAAACGTTACGGAGCAGTTGGTAATGTCATAAGTATACCAAATAACCTCGCTCAGGACGGTAGTTAGCATATTTATGCAACGCAGGGAGCTTACCGTAGCAGTATGGATAAGAACTGTTGGTGAATTCCGAGAGCAGGTAAACCAGACTTTCAATCAGGAGTTGATAGGAGCACGGGAGATGCCATCGACACCTGCAATTTTGATCTTTGCTAGGGAATATCAACAATGAAAAGTGTATAAAGTGTCGTGTGTTATGTGTAAAGAATATGTAAAATATCTTTTAAAGTAGTGATTGAATAAGTGTTATAAAGTATCACATGTGTGGGAGCGATAGCTTCCTTAGAGAAATGCAACGTGCCGTGTTGTTAACAGAAAATATGTGTCATAAAATGTGTGTATTCAAGATAAATATGTCACGTTAAACCTGCAAATGGCAGGCAAACTGGAAGAATATGATTGGTTGGAGCCACCATAAGGAGCCTATAGAGAGATGTGAGTACCCCACAAATTATGTTTAATTAATGAACATAGGACACTGCATGTTGGTGATTTCAGTAAAGATGCCAGTAAAAATCAGATTAGGAGGGAGATCCTCCGGGTTTAATCATTATTGTGTTGATTTTCATAAAGTTGAGATGTTAATTTGCATCATTAAGTGGAGTAATCGTTACTACTATCAATTAAGAATGGCAATCAGTTATGTAAATGCAACGAACACGATGGTTCGAGTTTAAGACGTTTAGTTGTGTCGGATTCTTGGTAATTTATGTGAAAATAATAATAAGGAAGGATTTTTGGTAACCTATGTAAAAATAATAATAATAAGGAATGATTTTGGTCATTTATGTCCGTGAGATTAATGATAATAATAATAATGAATATTAAAAGTATGAATGAACGCATCAGGAAATAATAAACGTTGTAAGCAAGAAATAATTACGCTAATTGCAAGACTTATCGATCTAAGCAGTAAGATGATACCATGACGAATAGAAGGAGAAAGTGGGGAGACTCCTGAAGTTCAAGCGCGCCTCGCCAGGCAGCGCTAGAGTGGGCAAGTTCCACACTGCCGGGGTCAGCTGGTCTTAGGGATGGTGCTAAGGGAAACGAATTACTTTGTAACTAATACTCTTTTAAAAAGTAATTAGCGGTTACAATTAAAATAGCACGGCAGGGCACAATGGAAAATATAATTCACGGAAATAAGAACTACGGTCTTCATTGCATGTTACGGAACGCACAGATTCCTGGAGTATACAGTCGGAGAAAGCCCAGATCTTTCTCATAACATCTGCAGGATTAAAGATGTGAGATTGTAGAGAGCTTGTCTTGCCACTGACTCCTAACGAATTCCTGGCCTTTGTATTTGATTGACTACCATCACAAGTAAAGCCAGCCACCCCCGCCCCAGCCTCTTCTAACTGCAAAATCACCTAGACTATATTAGAATTTTTGCGAGAAAAACCCCTGGAGTAGCATTTTTGCTTGCATAAACAACAACTGGCTGCACCCAATTATGCACGAAAGGTACGAACTTGAACACTAGAGCGTGATTTGCAAGTACGTTCTTCTGGAGGTCAGGTGTGTGTCCACCTAAATCAACTAATCCATCTACTTTATCAGAAAAGCTATTTAACTCGATTTCTTCTCTTAGCTTCTCTTCTTCGAAAATTACAACACCGTAACGTGAATTATCATTCTTTTCTTCCTTAAAATAGTCTTAAATAGCATTTATACGATGCGTATTAACTCCATAAGGGCACTTAAGTCCTTTACAAAGTTTTCTCAAGTGACTTTCTGAAGGCACAGGCAAGAGATTATGTCGCCGACAATGACGGGATCCTTTCGGTGATTTTATTCTCAACAATGAACACTCTAAAATGAATTCATTGCTGTACCTCATTCCATTGGGAGATTTTTCCTGGCATTTCTTGCTAAGGTGTTCGTTATCAGGGGCGGATCCAGGGGAGGGCGAGGAGGGCGACCGCCCAGGGCTCCGCGGTCCTAGGGGCCTCGCGCCATGGATTTTTATACATTTAACTAATTAATTAATTAAGTATACTTTTCAAACTAATTTATAATTCATCTTCCTTTCTTCAGTGCAGCTATGACCTCTTGAGACAGTTTAGCAAGTTAAGATTTCAGTGAAATAATACAAGTCTTCAGCCGGGAAAAAAGTCGCAAAGTAATATTTTAATATTTCATTGTTTACATAATCTTATTCAAGGGGACTTAAAGGTTTCTTTCATATTATTAAAATAATGTACTGTAGTGTATTCAAAATAATGTAACTATTCTTTATTTTATTATTATTATTATTATTATTATTATTATTATTATTATTATTACCAAACTATTTTCCATTTTATTCGATAATTTTTTTTCTATTGTTGTGGGCCCCACCTTATCATATCGCCCAGGGCATCGCAAGGCCTGGATCCGCCACTGTAATCGTTATCTTTGTAATTAAATGCCTGTGAAATTCGAACCTGCTTCTCCAGCAAATTAATTCTCGATTTTGCTGAGTTGAGGCGGGATCTAACGCGAATTAAATTACGGTTAGCATTCTTTAGGCGCCTTTTGAGCAATATTATAGTCTTTTCAGCATCAGTAAGTACACTAGAATGACCCAAATTCTTATCAACATTGGACTGACCTTTTAATGCCTCATTCGTTGCTCCACTCCCATCTTCAATCTTCTTTCTTCTTTTTCTGGTGGTGTCGAGATTCTTTTTCCTGTTGGGAGCTTTACGGGACTTATTCTCACTACTTCGGTAAATTAGGGGGAAAATGAGGCACTGCTCCAGGACGTAACTTCCACCACACACGAGAGATTTCCACTTCTTCACCATTCACTATAAAATTATCTGATTTTACTATCAAATCATCAGAGAAATGAATTTGACAAATTCTACTACTACGCGTTAACTTCGTATCCTTTCGTGGAATAGCTCTGGCCCATTTTTCAAATTGATTTGTATCCTTCGGTGGTGAAAAAAATCGTATATCGTCAACTACTCGACCATACCCTGACTTGCAGCCAGGTACAAAACAATAAGGCATGTTGAACTATTAAATGAACCAAGCCACATAAGAAATATGTGTGAAGTACACAAAACACAAAATGCTGATGTACACAAGACACAATGAACGGAATTTAAGAACTGAAAGCAAAGAAAATTCAATTTAATTCACACAAATATCTCACACAGTAACTTCTCGCGCACTTTCTACGCCCGGCTCAACGGAAACACAGCACGTGTTGGACATAATCGCTTACAGTGCTTGTAGCGGCGGGACCAGAAACTACCGTGCCAAAATGGCGGAGTCCTCACACTAGGTCCTTCTATTCGTCATGATGATACAGTAAGATTACATTACGGTAATTAAGGAAAGAAGTTTTTATATCAGAAGATTGTATTAATGGGAATACAATGATGCCAGGAATGAAAGAGCTTTTAGTGAATTGAATTTGCAGCTTATATGAGAAGCTTATAGAGTAAATTGATAGATTTCTCTTAATATTAGAGGGCGGAGGTCGTACATTAGTTAAAGGAGCCAGGTGGTATATTCTACGTATGAAATCTCCTACGCCGGGGGCGTAAGCGGAGATATACTTTGTGCCAGAGTGTTTAGTGTGGGACCCTAACTCTGAGGATGGATGTTAATGTTCCGGGTCGGAATCCCTTGATTAGGTATGAGGCAAACGAGGACACCTCAATACTCTAATTGGTTCCCCGAGAACTTATTGTGAGTGATTCGGCTTATTGAAGCGAACCTCAAAACCGGCAGCATTTGGGCTGACCGCATATTATTTGAGACCACGGTTGCCTATGAGACTAATGTGTTGCGAACCCCGTACCTTCATGTTGAATGGACCTGTTGGTGCCAGTAATTATTTATCCTCGGGGCAGGAATAATTATAAAGCTCATTCACTACCTGTTTGCATACTATTCAATTAAGATCCTTTGGGATATGTGTGTCGTTCGGACAACAGTATTTGTCTTGTAAATCTTTACTGCTTAGTGAGGGAAGCATTCAAACTTGAAGCGAGGGGCGAGATAATTGTTGGAACCCCATTCCACAGTCTATTGTGTGCCGACCGCTCGGGTAGAGGGTCTGGGAGAGACGGTCAGACGAACCGTAAATACAAGTTGAAAGGAACAGATTTTAGACCCTGTTAATGACATGTAATGAAATATTGTTATGTTGAGTAATGTAGCCATGTGGTTTAAGAACACATGGATAATTATAGATCATCCTGATGGTTCATGATTTTAGCTATCTAACGAATGGTTAGACGTTGCATTTATACTGTCACTGACAACTTTTTCTGAAGTTGGTTACCAGATTCCACAGGCTACGCGCGCAAGGTAGTTTGATTATACCATCCGACACAACAATAACATAACGTTTTTATATGAAATCACAAAACGGCATGCAGTGGAACTATATAAATAGTGGAGTAGGGGTAGCTTACATAAATGTGGAGTTGCACATAGTTTGCTATGCATCACCAGAATAGGCTAATGCATGTGAAGCATTTGGTGGGAAAAGAAAGATCAAAACACACACGGTACACATAATTGTCAAATTAAGAAGGTTTTTATGAATCAGTAATGTTGTGATATTAAAGAAGTCACATTGAATGACAGTAGTGTCAATGTACAGTTTGTTTCTGAAGTTTTACGTGCATCAGCGCACTAGAATATCTTTGTGATGTTCACATAAGGGTAAAGGTTTGTGGTATGATATGATTTATTATGATTATGATGTTCATAATGGTGGATTGTGGAAAGTAAATTTTTGTTTGCTTTTGTTTTATGGTTATGGGGATTGTTTTATTTGTTCAAAGCCATGATTTTATTTACTGAATTAAAGTTTTAGAATAGAGTTGTGCCTTATCATTGTAGAGTTGATACCTCTTAGCCTCAAATCCAAAGTATGCAACTGCTCAGTGGGAGGACGGTACACCCTCGAGTCCTGAAGCTAGCTGGAGGCAGAAGCATATTTTCCATCGAGATTATACGCATGGGTACAATAGAAAGTATAAGAATGGGCTTTCCGTTACCACATATCGTTACTAATCATAGATATGCTGTCGAAATTTTGTCTCTATTGAATCTTGGGGTAAAATCTCTTTAGCTTAGATTGATTGTATTTCCCAATAATAAGATTATCACTCATTCTAGCTATGGCATAGCAATTATTTCCATAAACCTTCGTCACCTTGAACGGCCCTTTGAAAATATTACTGAATTTTACAAATATCTTCTTCAAGACGTCAGCCTTCACAGTTGTTCAAGTCAGAACCAAATCTCCTTTTCTCAGTGGTCTGCTGAATCGCTTGCCTTTCGTTCTCTTCAATAGCTTTTCTGCGGACTTGTTGAGATGTTCTCTGGCTTCTTCTATCCTTCTGTCCATCGGTATCTCTATATCTTCTTGGATATCTATGATTCCATCCCATGGTCTTCTAGGTTTTTCATTTTAATGCGGTACTGTTGGAATCTCATTCGTACTCTCCTGACGAGTGCTATTCATACAGTATTCCACCAGTGGTATCACCTTCACCCAATTCGCATGATTTTCAGAACTGTATAAGCGAATGTACTTTGATAGTTCCAAAATCAATCTATTAATAGGATTAGTTTGTGGGCTTCTCACAGAACTATAAATATAACTTATATCCAATCTCTCCATAGTTTCTTCGAATTCTGCAGCTGTATATTGAGTTCCATGATCCGTTATTAATTTCTCTGGCTTTGCTAGCTTAGGTATCACGTTCTTCTCCAAATGCTTCGAACTGCTTTTGTTGTTGCTTTCTGCATAGGGTTTAGCATAATGATTTTCGAAAATACATCCATGGTGACAAGTACATATTGATTTCCTCGTAAGCTCTTCGGTGCAGGCCCGAAAATGTCCTGGCTGAACAATTCCAATGGCTTCGTTCGTATAATAGCCTTTGGTTTCTCAAATAGCAACTCTAAATTGTATTTGTTATTCTGGCAAAGTTCACAAGATCGTATGACAATAGCAATGGGTTCTCGCATGTTAATCCAATAAAAATTTTCCTGGGCAGTACTCTAGGTGTTGTCTAACCATCCATGACCTATAGACTTGTGTGTTAACCATACAACTGGTACAATCAATTCTGGTGGTATCACTACTCTGATCTTAGTATGACCCACATCTACATATTTACAGACCTTGTCTCCCTGTAATACAAAGTGTCTAGATTTCCTTCTCATCTCCTCGTAAGTAGCATTCTGTACATTTAATCTTCCTGACAAATACTTATACATGTTTCTCAGAAATGCGTCCTTCCTTTGAAAAGTTGAGATTCTGGCTAACTTGTCCAATGGTGCCTGGTCTTCGTCATCAGTTTGTATGACATTGACTCTGACGTTAGTCTTGGCTGTTGGATGCCTTGACAGTATAACTGCTAACAGATTATCCTTTCCTGGCACGTGACTAATGGTTGCATTGAACTGTTGCAAGAACATAGTCCATCTAGTCATTCTGTCGCTAGACAAATCACACTTCAGCAAGAATTCTAATGCCTTATGGTCAGTTCTAATAATTAGAGGATGGCCTATCAATAGCTTCTTCCAATGTTGTAATGCATTTATGACAGCTAAAGCTTCCAGCTCTGTAGTGTAGTAGTTCACCTCGTGTGACCTGAGCTTCCTACTATGAAAAGCAATGTAGTAGTTGTTCCCTTCAGAGTCTTTCTGATATAATACAGCACTTATTCCAATCCTACATTCGTCTGTTTCCACAATGAATGTCCTCTCAAAATCAGGATATTCCAGCTTAATGTTGTTTTTAAGCATCTCCTTAGCTTGTACAAAGGCATCTTCTATTGTAGTGTCCCATTTCCATCGATTATTTTTCTTTAAGAGTTCGTGAAGTGGAGCCATCACTTCCGAATAACGTGGACAATGACTACTCAAAAATTGGCAACGACCTAAAAATGCTCGAAGATCCTTAATCTTCTTAGGTCTAGGAAATTCCGAAATTGCTTCAATTTTGTCATTGCTTGTATGATAACCAAATTGGTCTATGGTGTGTCCTAAAAAGTTTATTTTCTCCTGGAAAAAGTGACATTTTTGGAAGTTGACTTTGATATTTGCTTTTCTCAAGTCTTCAAATAACCTTCTCAGATGCAATAAATGCTGCTCTGGCGTTTCTGAGGAAATTATCGTCGACATAACATATGACGTACTTCTTTACCTCTTCGCTCAGCTTATTATCGAGAGCTCTAATAAGTGCTGGGCTCGAGTTCACTAAACCAAACGGAACCCGACGAAACGTAAAACTAGTTTCGTTAAATAGAAAACCAGTATAGCATCTGCTATCTTCAGTCAACTCAATTTGGTAAAAGCTGGCCGTCAGATCGATGACGGAAAAACAGGTCTTTCCACGGAATTTTCTCAGTAATTCCCTTATCTTAGGTGGCCTGTCTTGTTCTTTCATCGTTAACATATTGATTTGACGAGCATCTAAACCAACTCTCAAGCTTCCATCTGCCTTCTTCACCACAGTGATTGGGTTTACATAAGGAGTTGCCTGCTTCTGAATAATACCATCCCTTTCCATGCCTTTAATAATCTCTGCAACTTCTTCGTGATATTTTTCAGGTATCGGATAGAGTTTCTTCTGAAATGGAGCGTTATCTATCAAGCGAATCTGATATTTGAAACCTTTAATCACTCCTTGTTTATCATCAAAAATATCAGTGAAGTGAGAAATTAGTGCCTCCAATTTCTCCTGATAATATCCAAAATTTTCTATGGGATAGTTGGGACGTCTTTTTCGTTCCTCTTGTACTTCCAAAACCATCTCTTCCAATCTCCCTTCTTTAATACCATCTTCCATGCAGTACTCTTGTTCCTTCGAGCTTGAAGTTCCAGCTTCTGCTTCGCTATTGTTAAATCTGATAATGTATTCCATTCTTTAGGTCAATGACAGCTCCTGACTGTGTAATAAAGTCAATACCCAGTATTGCATCAAAACTAATGTGACTGAGCACTATGAATACCTGTTCATATCTCTGCTCGTTTATATAAAATTCCACCAATGCTTGTACTTTACACTTCATAGTTTTCTCATTAAATACTCCTCTCACTTTTATAGTGGATACAGGCAATGCAGTTAATAAATTCTCAGCTTCTAACTTCTGGAAACTACTCTCAGATATGATTGAGGCTGTAGCACCAGTGTCTATAAGGGTTTTTAAAGTGTTCTCCCCTACTTTCCTATGGATTATACGTAATCTGGCTGTATTTTCTTTCTTCGGCTCCTCTCTCTCGTATAACAATTCTTCACCGGTGACCTCGTATAGTTCGTTCATGGCGATCTCATGCCTCGTTATTGTGTGATTTACGTCTTCATATACCTTCGTTTCTGGTTTGGCGTATTGTTTGTCCATTCCTGTCGTGGTTTTGGCCTTCACGACTGGTTCCTGGTTGAGGTTCGTCACTCACTTGTGCCTGTTGTTGGGGTTGTTCCTTTCTTTCTTCTCTATCTCTCTGATTTCTTCTGTAATCCTGGCTTTCTCTTTCTCGTTCTTCGTAGTATCTTTGAACATTCCCATCATCCCTCTATCTGCTCCTCTGATAGTTGTTCCTTGGTTGTTGTTGTTGTTGTTGTTGTTGTATAGGACGACTCTGTTGTTGTTGGTTGCCATCGTTCCAGTTCCTATATCTGGAATACCTTCTGGATCTCCTTCATTCTGTCTGTCGGGGTAGTTATTTCTTTGAAATACCCTATTACTATAGCTGTTATTTTGGTATCTGGACCCCCTCTGTCTGTCGTTCCAGTACCTATTTTTATATGGCCAACCTTCTCTGGCTCTATTGTAGCGTGGATCATAACTGGTCCTACCATAGTTGTTATGTCTTATTGGTCCTGTCCTAGCTGGTGTTACATCAGTCTGTTGTTGCTGATCAACCAACACTGTGTGTACCTCTCTGTTTTCATGTCTATTTCTCGTATTCTGACTGATGGTTTGTCCTTGAGATTGCACTATAGAACTTGTGTGGTCTAATCTTCGCAGCAACTCAGCCATGTCTTTTAAAGTATTGACATTGGACGAAATCAGGTGTTTCCTAAGCTCGGCTGGTAACTGTCTGGATATGACGTGTATCAGCTCCGGTTCTGCCAATGGTGTATGAAGATGTTGCAAGCGGGCTAATTGGCTAGTGAAGTAGCTCGCATAACGTGTCGGTACAGAGTAAGGATATTTCTTTGAATATATTTCTGCTCTGATGTCTTGTTGCAACTCTTCGCTCCAGAATCGTTTTAACAATGCCTCAGCGAATTCGTCGAACGAAGTATTGGTATATCTAAACGCTCTATGCCAAATTAACGCTTCTGCTGTCAAGTACTTCTCTACTACTCTCATCTCTCTCTCTCTAGGAATTTTATTCTCCTCCAGGTAGTAACGCATGTCTCTTAAAAATTCAACGGCGGTGACGTTTCCTTCCCCCGTGAACTTATCTGGTTTCTCCTCATGGCTTTTAATCACAACCACATTTTGATTGTTTCTACCGGGAATCTGGTCATATGTCCTTCCTACCATATCCGGTTCTCTTATACTCCTCTCGGTGTGTTTCGTTCCAAAAGTGTTATGGCGTGACCTACTAAACATTTGAGTGTCTACGCTCTCCTTATCCTCTTCCTGTTCACCTTGGCTGACTCCTAGTCTGTGCAATTCTCCTCTCAGTTGACTGTCTCTCTCTTTAAAGAATTCGTGTAGATCTTTTTTCATGCTGGATGTATCCCTCATCGACAATGCTTTCATCTGTTCGTTAAGATCACCTACCTATTTCTCCTGTTTAGACTTGACTTTAGCTATTTCAGTGTTGACCTCATCAACTAATTGTCTAATTTTGTCTAATTCTTTAAGTTTAATTCTATCGGTTTTGCTCGTAATTTCGCTATTTGTTGTAACATGGGATTCCTCTAAAGACTCTATTCGTTTCGTTAATTCCTCTCGCAACCCAGTTACATGAATATTAGTCTTACTTTCTATGTCCTTAACCTCCTTCATTATCTTACCATGCATTCCATAAATGTACTCACTACTACTCTTTAACACATCTTCTTTCAATTCTAACACAGCTTCAACAATACATTTGTTTATATCAACATTTATGCCCTCAGATATCAATTGTTGTTGATTTGTTACCTTTTGTTGGAGCTCACCAACTGTACCAGTTAAGGTAGTCTGCTGATTCTGCAACTCACCTTGGGACCCTGAAATTGTGTTGAAATGGTTTGTGTTGTCTACCATTATAGTATCTATGCTATTTTGTACAGTTTGCTGTAGCTCTTTTAGTCGCTTCTCTGCATCTGCTTGTGCCTATTCTTGTGCCTTTTCCAACAGTTCTTTGACCTCGTTTTGCGCCTTTCTAGCTTCTTCTTTGGCTTCCTTTTATGCCTTTCTACTCTCTTCTTGTGCCAATCGACTTTCTTCCTGAGCTAGTCTACTCATTTCCTGTGATACTCTTCCTTCATTCTGCGCCTTCTCTGGGGCTTTCTTTATCTCCTCCTGTGCTTTCTTCGCTTCTTCTTGTGTCCTTTCTAAATACATCTTAATCTCTTCCTGTACCTTCTTTGCTTCATCTTGCGCCAATCTACCTTCTTCCTTCGCCTGTCTACTTTCTTCCTGTGTCCTTTCTGAGGTTGTTTTAATCTCATCCTGTGCTTTCTTGGTCTCTTCTTGCGCCAACTTACTCTCTTCCTTCAAAGCTGCCTTAGTGTCCTTAATCTATTTCCATATCTATTTAGTGTTTTCATGTGTAATAGCGTGTAGGGCTTCAACTTCGGCAGTTAATCCTGCCTGACTGTTCCTCATCTGCTCCAGTATCGACCTGATATAGGTCATTTCCTCAGACGACATAATCTTATACTATGAGAAAATATGGGAAGTATTACTATACTAAACACAGCGAAATTCCAGAATGACCAACATTTATCATTTCTTACGGTATACTCACGCATTCCATAGATATTTTCTCCTACCTTACCTACGTCAATGCTAACGCCAACGGTGTCTAACATTATCAATTACCTAACACTGAACTTGCTTCAACACTTAATTCTAACCAAAATTTATTTAAATATGACATCACTTTACATTTATCGTTATACTCGACCAAAAACTCTTTCGCCGTAACAATGCAATATATGCCTCACAACGAATTGTACTCCACATATCAAACAACGGGAATTCATCTCCTCAACTTGTTAGATTGGGATCGGCATTTAAAATACAAACAAAACACGACTGTGTCGTACACCAAACATGCTTAGAATAGCCGTGGTTATGAAATATCACCTAGTGTAACAAATTCGACACAACCGCTGGTCACTCAGCAATGGGAATTTAAATTTACAAATTCGATAGACCCATGCTTTCGACAACGTCGAAGCCACTCTAGTTGGGCGACCATCACTTAGATATGTTATATATGCGCCCGAATTCCTCTAGAGCACAGTCCCAAATCCTCACACATGGTTAAAGGATCGTGAGAATGTCAACACCCGGCTATGAGTTGAACAACTCTCACCGGACTGATGACTAGGGAATCCTAGGAACACACATATACATCTCTAACTACACTACTAACTAGTTGCATACAGTACAGAAAATATAAACAAATAAAAGTAGAGCATTAATGAGCAACTCGGCTCTCGGGCGTTAAGATAAGTCGTCGATCATCTGTGTGCATCTAGCTAGCGGTATCGTTCTAGTGTAATTAAGCATTGATCAAAGAAACAGTTCTAAAAAGCTCAGCAAGAATAAAAAGTTCTTGCCATTTATTAATAATAAAATATTACATGACAAAAAGTATCTTCCCTTCACCAAGAATAAAATAAAATAATTTATTTCTGCCTCACTTGGGCCTGATGCGTTTAACAAGTGTCTTTCTTGCATCTTTATACTATTGCAACAAATATCTATTGCTTAACAATATTTAAATAGACACATAGTTCAATTAATGACAGTAGTGTCTGTCCTACCTGTTTACTAAAATTAGGCTTTAACGCTCATCGCAACAAATATACTCCCTACATAATACAATCGTTAAAGTCTTCAAATTTAAATCTTATGTTCCTAAATATAATAAAAGTAATAATTAATACTAAAATAATAATGTATTTACATTTTACACATGATCGCGTCCGCACGATATAAAAATAACTGTCTCTAATTCATTAGAGTTCATCTCATCACTATCCACCTGTCTTATCATCCTTCTTTACGTGTATCATCAACTTTCTGCGTATCTCACACAATATACTAGTCAAAATAGGTGTTTGTGTGACAATTCCATGTGAATCATAAATACGAACAATGAAGTTAATATTTCATCACTTTAGTGTACAACTCTGGTATTTCAATAATTAATAATAAAACAAACTAACAATGCACGACTATTCAGATAAGCTCTTCAACCAAAAATCGAGTGTGTGTGGCATGAATCCTCACTCCCACACACCTATCTCCTCCAAATACAACTTATGACTTCTTTTGCTCACCACAAAATATTACAAAACCTTTCTTCAATTACTCACGTTGCATATTATCGCGTCTTTAGTTACGCCTTTCATCAATACAAATGCATTTCATCAACTTCCCTTCTCTTAGCACGTTCACAAACTTCAACCCTTCCATATCAACTACTTTAATCACAGTATGATATTTAGTATTCCTACTAGAAATTACAACTGTAATGACGATCATGAATACGTCTCTCTCCTTTCTACAAACTCCTCTATCGATTATACATCTCGTGCTATGTCCAAATATTTTCCACATAATTCCTCCTTCGCTTCACATATTACTTTGTTACAATTTATTGCTTAATTCTGAATTTCAAGTCTGCTTGTGCCTGTTATAAAAATAACAATAACCTTCCCTCGCGTTCATGTTCATAATAAATATTTATATCTCTCCTTCCATCTTCCAGTATCGTTTCATGATAAATATACATCCATAACATTTTATAATAACATTTCTCGTTCAGTTATGCCTTTTACTATCGCATACTGTTCCTTTCCGTACATCAAAATTCTGGGTTTTACAATATCATTACATTACTTGCATACAAGAGTTACCTCAATGCCAATGTAGAATACTTCTGTTAGCTTTATCGTTCTATACATCTTATTTCGTTTCTGTAATGAATAAACTCTTCACTTATAGGATTCTCTGACCTTCCTTTTCTCACTTCAAGTAATAAACTATTTACTTTCGTCAAACACATGACTTTATTCTTTCTCTGATACGTAACTTATTTACTTCTCACAAAGTTATGCTTCATTTCTCTTGTTTCAATACAAGTATATTATTGTTCTTCAATATTTTTACAAATATACAAAATTCTCTAACTTTTCATCAAATCTACTAAGTTCTCCAATGTTACAACCAATCTACGGAATATACGTTCGCAAACGCAACGAAATCGTTGGTTAGTAAAATTTTAACGCTCTAAAAATGACAATGAAAAATACTAACGATGTCTAATATCATCGATCAAGACTTCAAAATACGTTCAAATGACGTATGAAAATAGCTATCGCAATTACTAAAATTTACTAAAACTTTCAAGACAATAATAACATAGGTTAATAAATGCAAATATGTTGGTCAATATCCTGGAATAACGTGTAAAAACTCTAATTACAGATATGAAATATGCACTCTTCTACCTTGTTTCTGAGATCGTTGGTGACAGACCTGATGACTCCTGTGTCCTCGTAACGTCACCATATGGTTTCTGGAATGCTACGTGCTGCTCCAGTCTGGCTGTGTTATGTCACCTCGGCCTTGAGTGGACTGCATTAAAGTTGAACGACCTGGTGTGCTGTCTCCAGAACAGGTTATCAGCTGGTTTCCCGCTCGCGACCCGCTTCCCTCGTGCAAGATGATGTCACGTCCTCGCCTCTGCTCTGCTGGCCTCGCGTCCATCAGACCTGGGTTCCTTGTCGTCTCCATCACGCATCCGCCCGTCAACTTCTTCTCAGATCTAAATGTTTTTTGAAGTTGGTAGTTTGCATACTTCTTTCAATCATGAAAAATCACCTCCATGTCGTGAAATTCCCTTGAAGTAGCTTGCAACGTTATGTTAGCGAAAACTGCGGTGGTCTGCAGTTCGCTATGCATACTGCTATGTCATCCTGGTCATTTCTGAATCTCACCGTTTCAGTATAGTTCTATCTTCCCATCATGGTGAATTTAAAACATCATTCTCATCGCGCAATTGTTTGTAGTCGTAATTCTTCCCCTTCGACATAAATTCTTAATCATTCTTGTCTAGATTGTGGAATTTCCAATGGTTTAAGTCCCCCTTCTTCAGATTTTCGTTCTGCGTAGTTACGTGTTCGATGTTCAGTTTGTAACTTGCAGCGTTTTCTGTCGTCGTAGATTTCTTCCTTTTTGGATATGATGAAGAACTTTTCTCAATACTATTGACTTGTAATATTAATTGTTCGTTTCCATTACTGCTTGTTTCATCTTGAAGTCTCCAGTTCACAAAACCTTTGTCTAATACTTCTGAAGAGTAAATGCAATATACGTCTTGTCTTCTCGACGGTCCGTGTAGAAAGAGCCTCGTTTGCTAGCGTCTCCTAGCCTCCTCGGTTAGATTTCCCTCGTAAATCTGATCAACTAGCCTCCAACCGCTATGAATATTAAAAAATTCATACATAACTTCTCTCTCAGTCTTTCAAATTAAAATCTGTTTTACCAATTAAATTTCTTTATCTCTGCTGGTGAATTCAATGTGTAACACTCTTATAAAATATTAAAATAAAGATTTTAATATTCGTTCCTTCCTCAGTATTCAAACTATATTCCGATTGGTTCTTGCCTGAAAGTGGCGCGCTTCTGCGACGCGTTGTCTTCTCCCACTCTTGATACTGGCGTGTTTCTGAACTCAAGTCCACCTTCACTCTCTCCTCGCATCAAAAAAAGGTTTCTCACCGCGCACCTCGTTAAAAGTGTCGACTTTCCAAGACAGTATCTCTATCATTCACTCATGGTTAAAAATTTACCAAATCTTAAAATCTCCATTTTACATGAATTAAAAATATTTCTTCAGACGAAAATTTTCCCACATGCTTGTATTAACGTTCTCTTCCATCTGGACTGCTAATTTAGTCGAAAATTCCAAATTTAAAATATGCCATTTTTCTGAGGTGGTCCTTGGTTCATACCTCATCCTGTCTTCTCCTCTCTCCTAGACATGATTTCGAGTGCTGTACCTAGGTACACTAATCTGAGAGATATTAGCTCAATGACGCAGCAGGCGTGTCTGCTTCATTAAGGCGAAAAGCTACTGATTGTCTTTTGGGCACCTAGGAGCTCTATTCTACATTATATAAGCATATAGTCACTCCAGTTTGTCAATACCTCTCTGAGTAAACACCAATAACCTTAAGAACCAGTATGCTTCTTTCGGAGGGAAGTAAAGCCGGTGGGCCCATTTCATAGTTTTATGGCATTTAAAAGAACCTTCCAGTACCTACAATTGTGTGAATCTTAATTTCGAGTTTACATTTGATTAATGCTCTAAGAATTTCCAATGTTTGATGCCACGTGTCGAATGCGGTAGCATCTAGTACCCAAGTTCATGACTAGGTCTCGTAGACGGTAACATTTGGTAGCAAAAGTAGGAACTACTTGAAATTGAGCGTCTGCAGTCCTTACCTGAATAACAGATAACACCCTACTACCGCCATCACAATTAACACCGGTTATCAGACAGATTCTACACACACGCCAAGTACACGTGGCTACACATTGATCTCTATAAAACTAAAAATACTAATACTCCTCGCATTTGCCGCACGAAAAGTGGGTCCAGGTAATCGGTTACATTCGCCTGGAGGTAGGGGAAGATCTGGTCTCTGTTAGCTGTTTAATAACATGTAATGTTCGAAAGGCGGCAATATATTATCAAAAATGGACATTTCTTGTAAACATATTTATTTCATAATAGTTTCAGACAACACATTGCTGTTAGTTATTACAATCTAGTTTATGAGGATCTGATAAGAAAATAAATATATTATTTTAAGGGCCTGTTTGAATGGTTGTTAAGTCAGGTTTCTCATATGAATAGAGAGTAGCGAAATGGGTTAAAAATATACGAGGACTTGCGAATAACTGCATTCTTGGCTGTCACCGCGGAGGCCTCGATTCGATTCCCGCTTTTGCCAAGAAAATTTTAATTCAGGTCTGAGGGCTGGAGTGGGGTACACTCAACCTTGTGAGGCAAAAATGAATAGAGGTGGGATCGATTCCTAACTCAGCCATTGTAGAAGTGGTTTTCGGTGGTTTCCAGGCAAATGCCGGGATTGTACATAACTTATGGCCACCGCTGTTTCCTACCCAAATCCTACCTCAGTTGCAAGTACACACACCAGTAATGGGGTCAAGCTGTTGGCCTCTCACCACGGCAGACCGGGTTCGATTCCCGGTCAATCCATGTGAGATTTTCAAAGTAAAATGCCATGTCCTGTGGTTCGGATTCCACGTAGAATGGAGGAACCGTGGCTTATGATCTCGAGATTAACCGTCATGTAAATCTAAAATCATCCTTCCTTTTTACACACCAGTACGGACATCATAGAGACACAGGTCATCATACAAATTCACACACAGCCAAGTACACGGGGATACATGACCATGATGTCGCAAAGACCCTAAAACATTCAACAACAACAAAAAACTGCAGCCCAGACTAATTTGGCAGTGCGCAGTAGCTTCTAAAAAAATATATCTTTCTCTCTCAGTGATAAACATAATGCATTGCTGCAATCAATGCCATCATTTTCTGGGTTGCAGGAAGGATATACCGTATTTTCATAGAACAATGCATTCACATTTTTAGGCTAATATATTTAATTCCAGAACTCCCTTGGTTAACTCGTGTTTTCTTCTAGCCCCAAAGCTATTTGCGTAATGTTTCTGGAGCTAGATTATCCTTTCTTTTCCTGCCTCTCATGCCCTCTTCTCGTTCTTTTTCTGATATCCTCATTCTCTAGGGACTGGAACTCTGAACTGTGATATTAGTTACTTATTAAGTACATTGCAGATTGTAGTTGCTCAATATAACAATAAAATAGAACAATTTCCTTAAAAGAGTATTTTTGTTGCAACAAACACACTTTATTAGAGTCAAATTTCGGAATGAAATTTAGTGATAAATTGAAGTTAAAGTGGAAAATTAAAATGTTGCCCAAATAATCCAGACCAAACACCATCTGAATACGGAAAATTTACTCTCTATATAAAAGAAAGGTTTGATCTCCATCCTTTAATTGAATGACCCTATGGATGTTTTGTTTATTGTTGTATCGATAGGGCAGATGACCTTGCTCCTCTGTCCCTTAAAACAACCATAACTAAATGATGTATGTAGGCAATATAAATAATTGTTGGGTACATAATTATATTCTATAGGCCTGCAGAAAGGAAAGCATGGAAGTTGCTCACGTTCGCATACATATGCCAAAGGGATTTAAGAGCAATAGAGCTTAGAAGTTAATAGCCTACCCAATAAGCGCATTTTTCTTTTTATGCTGAAATCTACTATATAAACCAACTATTTTCTATGAAAACGCGTGCTGGAAATTGATATTGTCTATAGGCCTATGTATCACTTCTCTTCTTCTGTAGATTGTAGTCATTGTCATGTATTTTGAAGCAAGGAAATGATGTGGAAGGACAGCTTACACCAAATATCATCTTTTTCATTTATAACAGCTCGTGATAATAATTTCCCATCAGAATTAGGGTGTTTTTAAGCCTAAGTAAGAATCCTTTAAACGAGCGCGCCCTGCTGCTTGAGAGATGTTTGCCCCTTCCGCCAGGAAAATGTAACCGCAATGCAAGGGGCCACACTCCAGCCGTGGGAGTGGGACTTCCAGTAGTATTATAGAGATCAATGGGGCTGCATGACCGCAGCCATTAAACTGATGAACCAACCAAACTTAAGAACCGTGTTGTTTGAGTCTTCAGTCTTTTGACTGGTTTGATGCAGCTCTCCATGCCTCCATGATTGATATTTGCTTAGTGACGCACTGAATGTGTCAGTACCCAGAGTTGATATCAACTATATTATCCTAAATTTATGTATATACGTTTACCTTTATATGTTATAATATTCACAATTTGTTGAATATAATTAATTAGTCTGGTAGAGTTTCTTATTTCAATTTTATAGGATATCATGTGAACTAATGATTAAGGATTTCTAAGCATTTCTTCTTCTGCGTCGTGAAAGGGTCCCTTAGGACCACGCAGAAATAACATTAGTTAGCATTTCTTTTAGCCCATTATTCCTTTAGACTTAACGAATGAGTTTGTTTTCTTTGCATGGACCATATATGGTGGTTAGACGTTATCTCTTTGTCCTCGAAATTCCGCGTGTGTGATAATTTTTTTTTTTTCAGTCTAGCAAATTTGGCAATCATATTTATTTCAGATTTTTTACATTATGATTGTAACAATTTGATATAATTGTATTGTTCTTCAGGTATGAGTGAATTTTATAAGCTAGTCTAAAAGCCCCGTAAATTAAATTCCGTTCAGACATAATGTGGTACATGAGTTTGGAGATACTTTTATATACTGTATTTATCCATTTGGTTATGGAAGATAGACTGAACCTTAGATTCTCGGCCGTAAGGTTTTTCACTTTATTTTACGTTTTTCTCGTCCAAATGTCCGTTAACTGTTTTGTGTTGAAGAAGTTGAAGATTGAGAGTTTCTGAAGCGTAGAGAGATTTGGGTCTAATTACTTTTGAAAAGAGTTGGATTTTGCATTTCCAGGAAAGACTCTCTATATTGTAAGTAATTTTAGTTAAATGAAATGTGGGTTTTATTTTTTGAATTTTTGTTCTGAGCATTTAAATTATAAGCTTTGCATTATAGAGCATTTAATCTGACGATGACCCCAATTGTTCAAAAACATCATACAATACATAACGTGTTCGAGTACTAAGGGGCGTCTTAATTTTAGTTAAAACGTAACAGAAGTTAAATCGTATAACCATCTCTCCCCGGTAGTGGAGCATGAAATACCTCACGATTGTGCGTTTCAAACCTGCCAAAAGAATTGTCACTTATTTATTGGTTAAAATATAATGAACCAAAGATAAATAATTTTGTCTACCTCGTGTGTTCAATCAGAAAATGTTTATTCACAATCAGCCAATCACAGGCTATCCGATCATTATATCCGAGTTAACCGTTACCCATTTTTTTTTGTCGTGTGGCCTCCTGAGAGGCCGAGTGCAGGTCTTTCTAGTCGACGCCCGTGGGCGACCTGCGCGTCGGGATGAGAGATGGGATGGATGAAGATGAATGAATTTGGGCAAGGATGTGGAAGGAAGCGGCCGTGGCCTATCCGAAGGTACCGTCCCAGCATTTGCCTGGTGTTAAAAATGGGAAACCACGGAAAACCATTTCAAGGACGGCCGATGGTGGGGCTCGAACCCACGCGTCTACCGAGTCAGCAGAGAGCTTGGCCCCATGACGTAACGCTGCACTTTAGCCAGCGTAACCACTGCTGTCGGTACCGTTACCCATGATGCTTTGTGTTTGTAGCTATTTAATAAGCATTTTCAATTGAGTGCTTGTGAGTTCAATATGTTTATTGGTAATTCCCTTTGCTATTACTTGTAAGATGAGTGAGTTGGAGGAAACCTCAGTGACTGTAGGTGCAGGAAACGATAGCTCGAGAAAAAGGAGAGAAATCTGTTATCATTAGTCGAAAGGCTTCAACTCGTTCAACCCCTGCTCACATGGTTCAAGGTGGTTTTCCTGGAAATATTTCATATCCAATTGCTGTTTTATGTAAAAAATACAATTAATACCTGTTCCTAATAAAGTGGCATCAGCATTGTTTCTTAAAATCCTGTCAAGAGGAGGTCTAGGCCATCAGGTATCAAGCAACGACCAACCTATTGTTCGCTTGAGTACTGAACCCGTATTTAAGAAGCTCAGAGTAATTCACGAGGCGAGGATCGAACTGTACTCGCGTGATAATTTTATGTCTCAATTTAAAGGGAAGAGATGAAATGAAATGTGCCATTGCGTACATTAAATATGCAAATCACAGTCCGCTATCTCAATAGGATATTTGAGGCATGCTATATTCACCCACTGTGGGATTCACATATTTAGGATCAAGCATAGGATAACACTCCAATGAATATCAAATTCAAAATTATAAAAATAATTTAATTAATATTAAAAATTAGGCCCAACAACAATTAAATTTACTATAAAATGTTCACACTTGCCTTAAACTAGACAAGGAATCAATAAAACTAAACCACAAAAATCAATAATAAAGGTTCCAAACGAACCTGACAAATATCAACAAAAATCTTCACTTCCATAAAGAAAGTTCTTGAAATTGCAAATATGAGCACCTCATGGCTCTAAGATTACATTTACCCAGTTATTCATTATCAATTAAAGCAATTTTAACTCCCATTTGGAGTTTTTACTTTGAGTTGTGCTAATTTGTTTACAACAATTACCTTTCTTAAGGTTCACTTGAGTTTCAAAATAATCACCCCTTTCCAAACAATTCTACAAACTTGGTGTCGTTGGGAAAAGAATTCGTGCATTCCTTTGAGTATAGGAAAAATACTGAATAATTCAAATTAAGAAAGCCTCCCCAGACAATCTTGGAATTTCCATTTTTACCCTGGAGTAACATTTATATTTGTTATTAAAAATCAGGGATTTTAGAGTAGTCCATGACTATTTATTTAAGCTCATACGGTTCCTGAACGATTCTTGGCAAGAAAAAATAACATTTAGATCACGGTACTGATGACCGGCTTGTCTCAAAACATTTAACTTCCTCCGCACAAGGGCGGGTTGTCCCAGATCTACCCCAAGGCAATTAGTAGTCTCCTTTAGTGCTTGTCAAAAGTGCTTCGCGCTTATTTACGAACAGGGATCGGGTATGCTCCCCAGCTCAGGGAGACAGGCTGTCCTTCCCTCTCGCCAACGGGCTGTTATAAGAATCGCTTCTTAAACTCGAAAACACACACACTAAATCCATTCATCATTAACATTACGCGGCCATAGTTGTCCGCTTGTATTGGCACAGGTGAACTAATTGATTGCGAGGTATTATGATTGGGGGGTCTAATATTCATATATCAATAATGACGGGGCTTTTGACGTGGATGAACTAGGGTTCAAAAATTAAGTCAGCCCCCAGGTGTTATTCCATTTTGGGAGGTCTTACCGACGTGACACAGGACACCAAATCTCCTTAAATTAGCGACTTTTGAGCGACCATAATACATTGCCCTCTGCGCTTACACAAATATATATAGCACCCGTATTCAAATTTGCTTCACTGCCAACACATTCAATTCCGTAGAACCGCGCCCAACTACACCTGGTGATATATTTAAAACCTGGCACGAAATCAAAGCAATATTTTGCGTGAAAAGTCAAATAAGCTATCCTAGGTTTTGTTACAATAATATTTGTGTGATATTTCGAGTAAGACATTTACTGCTTTAACTTCAATTGAGCTCCGTCTCATTACATTATTAGCACTTCTAAAATTTGCCTGGCATAAATATTAATTCAATCTTTTGACATTATATTCATTAGAACATTAATGTTCAACACTTAATTATCATTATTATTATTCATGGAACCTCAACGGCTTCCAACATTATTACATTTATTGTTATAATCAACAATTACTTTATATATTTTATTTCTTGCTTTTAAGACGTATGTTACTTCTAAGTTACATCACCATATGACGTGATTTCAAAAGAGTATAACTCCACTGAGTATTTATATTGAACATTATTTAATTAGTTAATTCATGATTAATTTATCGTTCAGAAAAACAGTACGCTTCATTTTACACACATCATTTTTCTTATCCCTGTTTGTATGAGAACACCTTCTCATATATTAGTTTGCACGAATCCTTTCCTCCAAAGCTACACATAATCAAATTGTTCTACTTACACGATTATTCCTGGAGCTGCTGGCTCCAGGCTCCCAATAAATTAGCCTCATAGCCCACATCTTTGTGTTTTAAGCCTCCATATTGCACTTCACAAAACACGTGGTATGCACTAATTCTTTCCTCATATTTAACATTTTAAATACACTAATACCCTCTATTCGAGGTATCAAACTCATATTTCTATTACCACTTTATAACACTAAACAAAACACTGGAAAATTATAGTTAGCACTTGACAAATATTATATACCAAATACACTTTATAACACTGTGGTTACAGTTATTTCTTCACACGTTTTTGACACTTTCCTTTCTCGATATTCCCAAAGGTGCAGATACTAGCTGTTTCCCCTAGATCAGGCTCCTAACTGGGTCGATTGAAAGTCTCTTTCTCAGCATTCGCTTGACTGGTATGGATACCCCTATCCTACTCCGGTTTTCCTATAGTAATCGGCACTTGGTCAGTTTATTGCCCAATACTACACTCGTTCAGATTGCAGATTAATATCTTGCTTAAAGTCTTTACTTGGTGTGGTCCTAGAGTTGCTATTTCTTCAGTTACAATGCGCTCTAACAATGTTTCTCTTTCGTCCACGTTTGGACCTTTAGTTATGAATACTACCGTATTCTATTCGTGGCACGATTTATGAAGTTTTTACACTTTTCCTAGGCAGTTACTGTCCTGCTTTCGATGTCTTTGACCTAACGTCACGTAAGCTCGAATTCCCTAAGCACAGGGACATTAGGCTATTATCCTACGTTTGTCCCTAATACGGTTCCTTAACGCACTGGATAAAGTTTAGAGTTTCACTACTCTTTATGAATTCTTGTTTCACTGTCAAGATAATTCGGTGTTTCTTCGATAAATGATATTGTACTTGAGGCTTTGCACGCCTCCGTCGGCTGAAGATATTTTTCTTGGCCTAGAATACTATACTTTGCCAAAGTTCAAACTTGATTATGAATGTTCGCAGCCCGACGATAGTTTCTTTTAACAAAATTACGAAGATTTGCTATACGATGACACTGTATGACCACTCATGGCCCAGTTTAGACTGTATGATTACGACTTCGTGAAGCAGCGCATCCTGCTGACTGATAATTGACGCAGTAACACCCCCAAGGAGTACTCGTAGACTGCATGATTTCCCTTTCGCTCAGTGGGTTTACATTTGATTCGGCTAAAAATAAACTAATTTCGCTCGCTCTAAAATTGATTTTCCAAAGTAAGCGTCGCACGTTCTCGAAAAAAAAATTCCTCCTTGGAGCTCGAAACCTGAACGTCTCAACGATACTAAAAAATTCGAAAATAGATCGTGGGAAGTTCGAATAAAAATTAAAATAGCTCCTGTATTATGTGGACATACAGCTCCTTTTTTCCCTTACTCCATACTACCGGTTCGGTGAACTCTTATGACGTAGCGCTGACCTTGCATTTCTAAACTGTTCAATAATTATGAGCTTTTATAATTCTACATTTCCTAATTTCCTGGATGAATTACTTTGCCGGTGGGATCCTTTAAGAGTATTGCATTTTTCTTGCTAATTTCAGTAATTTGCCACTGCTTCTGGTCCCGCCTACCAAACAGTGTTGTCATTTACTAGCTGAGTAAGGACTTCTCAGAGAATCTTCCCTCTCGCTCTTCTCAATGAAAAATTTTCTCGGCGATTGCCTCCTTCGATGCAAGCATATTTCGGCCTAGCGTGCCGATGATCTCATATGCAGCTGAGTGCATTGACTCAACTATTACGCCACCCTTCATGCGTCACGCAGAGGTGATCTCGCATATCCCTCTTGCTAAGATAAAACTGTACTGAAGTCTTCTAAAGTTTATATTCTTTCCAAACTAAAAGATCATGAATTCGAATCTTGTGCACCCCACAAGGGCACAAATATCCCCTCCATAGTTAAATAAACATTTGAAAATTTGAGGAAATTTATTTATATTATTTAAAAAAATCATTCTTTTAAATTTTCGAATTCATCCTAATATCTCACAGACTCTTCTGGTTCCACACTTTCTGGGATCCATCAATGATTCTGGTTTCCTAGGTTATAGTCATATCCGGTAAATGTGTCGGCTGGGAACGTCCTGTCCCTACCCTTTCTCAATTTTCCATTCTTCTAGACCCCTTGTCCTAAGAATTTCATTATTCGTTACGGGTGTGGTCTCCCCCTACCCGTTTCATTATTTCTTCATTTTCTTCTCTTATCTTACAATTTTCTTCTTCAATCAGCTCAATGATTTCCTCTAATTCGAAATACGTTCTCTCAAGCTCACATTCGCAACTCAATGGTTGCTCTATTCTTTCACGATCCTTGTCGTGTTTTAATTTACTCCTATTGGTCAACAGATTTGGCTCATTTCCTTCGTCGTTGCTATCTATTTCCATAACCAGGGCTTGTTCGTTGGCTTCATCGAAGTCTTCTGGAGGGTAATATACTTTTAAATTTGCCGAATTCATTGTTAGTTCATGATTTGTCTCACAATGCTGTATCCTATAGGCATTGTTTCGTAGATCCCTGATAATTCTACATGGGCCGTGGGACATTTTCTGGAATTTTTTGTACGTTCGGTTCCCTTGATCTGAAATGGCTGGTCTTTTCACTAACACCATTTACCCCACTAATAGTGGTCTGTGATACCTCTTATGCCTATTTCTTCGTTGCCTCCTATCGGCTTGGGCTTGCAAATGCTCAAAGGATCTCCTAATACCAACTTCTGTTCCAGGCTGAGCGTCTGTTGGTCTCGGTATGACCTGACTCCATGGTCTCTCAGGCTGTTCGTTTCAATGAAAACTTATGGGTATTTCTCCAGTAGCTTCGTGTATTGTATTATTTATACAAAATTCAATAATATCAAGGACATCGATCCATTTCCAATTTTCCTTGGCACAATATATCCTACAATACTTGGCCGTTTCCCTCATGACTCTTTCAATGGGATTCGCCTCAGGATGGCGGATACTTGACAATATTTGGCGTATTCCAAGCCTCTCTAATTCCTGTCTGAACTCTATGCTCGTAAAGCAACTACCGTGATCCGATAAAAGGTTCTCTGTTTTACCCAGTATAGGTATCACTTTTTCTTTGAGTCGCTTTAGAACTTGTTTGGTACTAGTCTTCTGTATTGGGAGAAAGAACAACTATCTTTGTGAAGACATCCATAGCCACCATGATGTGTCTGTTTCCCCTCCTAGCCGTTGGTAACGATCCAAAATTGTCTATCGATACAATTTGACCTGGCCTTTCAGGTAACAATGGTATCGGCTTCTGTCTCATTAAGAATATATTTGGTTTAATTCTTTGACATGTGTCACATGTCTTCTACGTGTCCCTTACATTTTCTCTCAGTCTCGGCCATACAAATACTTCCTTTAGCATCGAGACTGTTTTGTCGACTCCCATGTGTCCAAAGGATCTATGGGCTAACCATACTGTTTTTCTCCGCAAAATAGCAGGTACGACGATTCTCAATCGAGTATGGTCAGAGTCCGCAAACTTATGTAGTAATCCATCATAAAAGCTATAATCTCGAGCTATCTTGTCAGCGTCGATATATGCTGGTGTTTAT
Source organism: Meconema thalassinum (assembly GCA_946902985.2). NCBI lineage: Eukaryota > Metazoa > Arthropoda > Insecta > Orthoptera > Tettigoniidae > Meconema > Meconema thalassinum. Next base: position 1,187,173,845 of record OX336389.2, read on the forward strand.
CTTACTAATTTCCCTTCAAAATAAGATATGAGCATATTTATCCCTGGATCTTCGCGTTGACGTTGTCCTATGTTCCTAAGTTCATTTAACGTACGCTGATCTATATCTTCCAATTCTATAGCCATTAATTCCTCTTCTGTGGACTCTGGCCCTCTACTTAAGTAGTCTGGAACAATATTTTCCTTTCCTGGGCAATACTCTATATTGACATCGAACTGCTGAATGTATAAAGCGCCTCGCATCAACCTTTGACTATACAAATCCGTCTTCATTAAAAAGGTTGAGGCTTTATGATCTGTCCTCAGTGTTATTGGAAACCAATATACAATCTTCCGCCAAAATTGCAGAGCGTGCAATATCGCTAACAGCTCAATCTCGCTGATTGTATAATTTTTCTCGTGTGGTTTCAATCGTCTACCAGAGAAAGCTAGATAATTTTTCTTATCAGGGTTTTCTGGATCCTCCTGATAAAGCATCACTCCTATTCCCACCTGGGATGCATCAGTTTGAATTATGAATCTCTGATTAAAATAAGGATACCCTAGCTTCACATAGTTAAGAGCATTTCCTTGGCCTACATGAATGCTTTTTCAGCTTCCTCGTTCCACTTCCACTCGCCCCCTTCTTCAGAAGGTCCTGCAATGGTGCAACGGTGCTAGTATATGACGGGCAATGTCCTGAGAAAAATCCAATTAATCCCAAAAATTGGCATCCATTTTTCACTTTGACTGGTCTAGGAAAATTTCTAATCGACTCTAATTTGTACGGGTTTGGTTTGACTCCCTGTTTGTCAATCACGTGTTCCAAAAACGTGACTTGTCGTTGACAAAAGTTCGATTTCTTCAAGTTTATCTTAAAGTTAGCCCTTCTCAAATCTTCAAGTAATTTTTTGCAATTTTTAAGTGTTCCTCTACATTTTCTGAAGTAAGTAGTATGTCATCGATATAACGGATAGTACAATCTTTTGCTTCTTCTGACAAGTTACGATCCAATGCCCTTTCAGTGCAGATCCCGCTGTCTATAAATCAAATGGACATCTCCTAAAACAATGTGTTTGTTGATCGAATTGAAATCCAGTTAGAAGGCTGGTTATCTCTTCCAATTCGAGATGATGATACGAAGAAGTCATGTCTATATTCGTAAAAATTTTCTTTCCCTTGAATTGCCTCAGTATTCCCTTAATGGGTGGTGGAGAATCATTTTCCGGTATAATTTTGGAATTCAAATTTCTCGCGTCCAAACACACCCTTACTGAGCCATCCGGTTTACTTACATTGACTAATGTACTAACATTTGGTGTTGCCATTTTTTCTATAACTCCTGTATCTCTCATTTCCTGCAGTGTTTTCTTTGTATGAGTATAGAGCTTCTGTGCAACCGGGTATGGTTTTAGTCTAAATGGTGCCCAATCTTTCACCTGAAATGCGTATTTAAAATTCTGTATCTTTCCTGGCTTGGAATCGAATACATCTCTGTATTTTAATAACAGTTCCTTTAGTGATTCTTTATCTTCCGGAGTATTCTTAGCTTCTTCTATCTTTCCTAACAGGTTGGCATCGAACTCGGTTTCTATACAATCCTCAAGTTCTATGTTCAAAACCTTAAATGCCTCTTCTGTGGCCCTATAACCTTCCTCGGTTAATTCTCCTATGTGCCACACTTGTTCGTCAATTTTTACATCCTGCTCATGTAATACTATGTTTTGTTCATCCACATCCTCTTTTTGAATCTTAATGCAGTTTTGCGCTAGGTCTGTTATGACCTTGTCCTCACGGATAAAGTCAATACCCAAAATAATATTATATGGTAACTGACCCACCAACAAAAAGCATTGTGAAATTTCCGTGTTCCCAATCAACATATCTAGGTAGACCTGAAATTTGCATGTTAAGGATTTTTCTGGAATAATTCCCTTAATTTTCACACTAGATGTGGGTATTTTCAATACACGACCTCTGGTTTCTAGTTCGTTTACTAGGCTTTGTGTGATCAAACTAACAGTTAATCCAGTATCTATCAAAGCTCTGAGCAGCAACCCTTCTATTCTTTACCTAATGATAGGTAATTCTCTCCTGATGGGTGGAATCCCTTCGGATTTTTCTTTAATTAATTCATCTGGCCTAGCTATCCTGTTTACAATTTCGACCTCCTCCCAGCACATGGTATGGTTCCACTCTGACCAATTTAAATTTGGAGTCTTTTTGTCCTGAGGGTTCCTTTTTCCCTCATCCCTTAAGTGAGCTTCTAACTCCAAGCTTTGAGCTCCATCGTGTCAGTCGGGTGATTTTCGGTTCTCTAATGCCTCACTCCAACGGACTTTTTGGTGTTCAGGTTTGTCAGTTTGTTCCTCCATATAACGTAGACTTTCCTGATATCTTTCCTCAATTTCATCACGATATTCTTGGCTCCTGCCTATGGGCTTATCGTTTCTTCTGGGTTGGTTTCCCCAATTTCTTCTGTTTTCTTGTCTCCGATTATTATTATTATTATTATTATACGTTCTATTTTCTTGTCTTCTATATCCCATATTTCTAGGATTTCGTCCACGATATCCTCCTCCATTGTAGGGTTGTATTCCCCAAGGTTCATTGTGTCCGTATTCACGACCAAGTCCATTTATATCGGTACTTGTAGATGTATTTACAGTCGGGGCCTTTTCTCTATCCTCATGCCTACTGGCCATGTGTACTTGTTCGGTATGCCTCTGCTGTCTTGGAGTCACATGTGCAGTGGTCATTTCAAGTTGACGCAGTACACTCTCCACTTACACAGCACTTTTCGCTTTAGATGAGATTATCAGCCTCTGTATCTCATATGGAAGTTGTCTTGCAATGGCGGCACCCACGGCGTTCTCTGCTGGCGCGATGTCAAGTTCCCGGAACTTACACAGCTGAGCAGTAAGAAATTCTGAAAATAAGCAGGAGCATTAGTGCTATATTTCCTAGAGTATAGATCTAGGCGTGGATTCTCCTGTACGTCCGCTGCCCAATAGCGTTTCAAAAATGCTTCTCTGAAGCCCTCAATGGTATCAAAGGTATATCGGAAGCTCCTGTACCAGGTAAGACAATCGCCTCCTAGCAGCTTCTCAATAGCTCTCAGTCTCCGATTCTGAGGTATTTTCATCTCATTTAGGTATTCGGCTACTTCCTTGAGCCAATATTTCAGTGTAATAGACATATTATTACCCATGAATTTAACTGGTCGGTCCTCATTAGACTTAATAATGTTGTTGTCAGTTGTCAGTTGGCAGTCAAAGTGAAAGGTCGTGTTTTTTCCGAGCTCTCAGGTGTGCTGAAATGGGTTGTTCTCTGAAGTGTTATCGCGCGAGGATCGGACTGTGGTATGCGAGGGGTAGTCGGGATTTCCGGTGTTTGTGTGTGCGTACGGGACCTAGCAACTTGTGGTTCATAGCCCTAGTGATAGCTGCATTGCTAGTTATTGGTTGGGGTGGAAGTGAATCCAGGGCCTGTTACTCCAAATGTGAATCAGGCAAATGATCCAGTGGCAGCTTTAATGTGTTCGACGTGCAGCAAAACATTGAAGATTGGAGTTGAGTGTGGACTATGTGAGAAATGGTTTTACTTCGGCTGCACTAAGGTCAAGAAGGAGGATTGTGATGTCGGAAATTGGGTTTGTAAGGTATGTGATACGCCGGACTGTTTGAGGGTGCAAATCAAAGAAAGGGATCAAATAATACTGGAACTTAGAACAAAGCTTCGTGAATCAGAGGAAACGGTGAAGGATGTGACTGAACGGCTTTCTACTGGGATCAGTGTGGAAGAGGGCGTGCAGGAGCAAACTGAGGATGACGTTATCATAATGGGTGATTCTATGATACGATGGAGTGCGAATATCTCGAGGAAATCAGGTGCGAAAGTGCGGTGTTATCCGGGGATTAAAATTGACCAGCTTGCCCAACAATTGGAAGAATCAATTGTAGAGGACTGTGAAAAAGTTAAAGTGTTGTTGCTACATGTTGCGACGAACGATTTGAAGAAGAGGGCTACAGCTGATTACACCGTGGGGGAGCTCTTCGAACTAGGCAGAAAAGCTAAAAGCAAGTTTAGAAATTCAAAAAATATAATGAGTGGCATTGTTCGGCGGGGAGATGTTCCGTTAAGGCGAGTTAAGACTGTAAATGACCGCATGGACTGGGTATGTGCACAACTGGGATTAGTGTACGTAGAAGCTGACTGCTGGATTGGTGGCAGTGACTTCGCCCCAGACGGGCTGCATCTAAATCGACGGGGCTCTTTCAACCTAGAGAGCCTACATGACAGGGTCATCGGTTCGTGCCGGCTTTTGTGAGGAGGAGCAGGTCCAGAGGTTGCCAGCCGATGGGAACACAAGGAGCTATTTCGAGATATTTGCTGCGGAGGTAAGACTCTAAGATTGCTGCAGGTTAATTGTCAGAGTTAAGGAAGTAAATTAATTGAATTTTGGAATCCTTTAGGGACGTATTCTCCGGACATTGTCATCGCTACTGAATCTTGGTTATATGAGGACATAAATAGTAGCGAAATAATTCAAGGGACCTACGAAATGTACAGAAGGGATCGGGGGAAGCGAGGTGGTGGGCTATTTATTTGTGTGTGCAAAAATATAGCTAGTTTCTTAATGTGGGCTGATATGGATCATGAAATGTTATGTTATGTTATGTGTACTTTATTCCAATCGATTTCAAACAATTTAGTCCAATCAACGTTATCAAAAGCCTTTTCTAAGTCTACAAAAGCCATGAACGTTCTCTTATCTTTCCTTATTCTACCTTCCAAAATCAGCCTAAGACTTAGTACAGCTTCCCTTGTTCCTACATTTCTCCTGAAACCAAACTGGTCTTCACCCAACTCCGTTTCTATCTGGCTTTCAATCCTCTTCTAAATTATTCTAGACAGGATCTTTGAAGCATGAGTAATCAAGCTGATTGTACGGTAATCTTCACATCTGTCAGCTCCCACTTTCTTTGGTATAGGGATGATTACATTCTTTTTGAAATCAGGAGGTACCTCACCTGTCTCATAAATCCTACTCACCAAGTGAAATAACCTGATCAGACCTTCATCTCCTATGCAGCGTAGCAACTCAATCGGTATATCATCTATGCCTGGTGCTTTGTTCCTGCTAAGTCTTCCTAAGCTCTATCAAATTCTGATCTCAATATTAAATCTCCTTTCGCATTCTCATCAATTTCCTCCTCCCTTTCCATTACATGATTCTCAATCTCCTTTCCCTTATACAAACTCTCTATGTAAGCTTTCCATCTCTCAACCTTTTCTTCCCTATCTGTTAGAGGCTTTCCATTTGTGTCCTTAATATTACAGCACTTAGTCTTCTTTTCCCCAAAAGTATTCTTAATCCATCGATAAACTGTGTCTACTTTTCCTAATTTCAGACAATTTTCTATACCTGCACATTTCTCTTTCAACCATTCTTCTTTCGCTTCCTTGCACTTCTTGTTAACCTCATTTCTCAGACGTCTGTATTCTGCTTTCCCCTTTTCATCTCTTACATTATTGTGTTTCCGCCTTTCATCCATCAATTCTAGTATATCCTGAGTGATCCACGGTTTTCTACCTATTCTTTCTTTCCTACCAATGTTTTCTTCTGAGGATTTTGTTATTTCATTCTTTAAAAGTGCCCATTCGTCTGCAATTGAAGTTTGTTTAGCGATTTTCACTAGTCCTTCCCTTATACTCTTCTTGAATCTTTCGTTTACATCCTTCTCTTTCAGTCTGTCTATTGCCCACCTTTTTGGCTTTTGACTTTTCTTCAGGTTCTTCAACTTTAATCTGCATTTCATTACAACCAGATTGTGGTCAGAGTTTATGTCAGCACCAGGATATGTTTTACAATCCAAAATCTGGTTTCGAAACCTCTGCTTGACCATAATGAAGTCGATTTGGTAACGCCCTGTATCTCCTGGTCTCATCCATGTGTATATTCTTCTATTGTGGTTATTGAATAAGGTGTTAGCTATGAACAACTCATGCTCGGTGCAGAATTCTACCAGCCTGCTTCCTCGATCATTCATTTCACCTAATCCGAAATCTCCTACTATCTTCCCTTCTATCCCTTTTCCTACCACAGCATTCCAAGCTCCCATTACTATAACATTTTCATCACCCTTGATATACCTCAGAATTTCGTCTATTTCTTCGGAGAACTTTTCAACATCCTCATCATCAGCTTGACTGGTAGGCATATAGACTTGCACCACTGTGGTGCATGTAGGTTTAGTATTGATTTTTGCTACAATAATCCGTTCACTATATTGCTCATAATATTCCACCCGCTGTCCAAGTTTCCTACTCAATATGAGGCCAACCCCTGCTTGGCCATTGTTTGATTTAGTGCTAATGACCCTATAGTCTCCTGACCAAAAGTCCTGTTCTTCCTGCCAGCGCATTTCACTAATCCCAACCAAATCCAACCTCAACCTATCCATTTCCCTTTCTAAGTTTTCTAACCTTCCACTTCCTAGCAGACTTCTAACATTCCACGCTCCAATCCGTAGAATGTCAGATTTCCTCTTTGTCACTTCTGTGATGTTAACCCCCTCTCGAGTAGTCCCCACCCGGAGATCCGAATGGGGGACTAGTTTACCTCCGGATTGAAATTTTACGAGGGAGGAGGCCATCATCACATGTAATTATGCATAGAGAGGTGCATATCTTCGGGAATAACATACGGCTGTAGTTTCCCGTTGCTTTCAGCCGTGCAGCAGGACGCAGTGTAGCCATTATTTGGCTTATATTATCAATATCTTAACCGTCTATAAGACTAGTAAAGAATTGATTTATTCTGAAAGGCTGCTACTCCCTTTAAGAATAAGTAAAGAGCAATTCTACTAACAAAAATACTAACCTTCTACCGTGCTAACAATTAAATACCAAAATTCTACTAACGAAAAAAATACTAAAGTTCCACCAACAACAAATACTACCACTAAAACAGTCTGTCACCAGGCACACTCACATGCACCCTCACACATCACAGTCTACTGAAACAATGAACTACAACTAATAAACCATGCAACTGCTACCAGACACACACAGACACACCACAGTCTAATAGAACAATGACATATCTAATAGACAAACTAACTACCTACTTACAACTAAAACTAACTACATACTTACTGTACTGTTATTTGAATTGACAATATTTACAAAATGCAATTTAGTTAGAAAATACTTACAAAATGTAATTTAGATTCAAAATAGTCACAAAATGCAATTGAGAATAAAAATACTTACAAAATATTCACCCTACACAATATTGGCATTTATCGAAAGATTGATTAATTATCTTAATGTCTTTCAAGTGCTGTGAACCATTGTCTGTGGTTTTTCTTACACACACTGCACAGTTCCTGATTACTATGTATAGAATGAAATATATTGCAATGTAATATGGTTCCGTTGACTTTTCAAGATATGTAGGGTAAGTATGCAAATTTTGTTGAGATCGGTGAAACGGTGTAGATTTGGGACAAAGGGCCTAAATGCAGGAAATGGGGTGGTCTGTCGGAAATTTCAAGTGGACAGGGTTACCCGCAGGGTTTCGAAGGGTATGTATACAAATTTTGTTTCAGATCGGTGAAACGGTGTGGATTTGTATACATAACAGACGCTCTATTAGTTCCAACGCTCACCGCCAGGTGCTGGTGGCATATAGTAGCCCAGTTCGCGCCTAGGTGTCGTTGATGGTAGTATTTGGCAGAAATAGTTGGAACTACTTGAAATTGATCGTCTGCACTCCTTGCCTGAATTACAGACTAATAGACTACAGCCATCACAATTAACACCGGTTATCACAAAGGTTCTACACACATCCAAAGTAGTGATGCTAAATGGAAGTGAGAGCAGTTTTGATATTTTTCTTTTAGGTTCAGTGGAACCTCGGATATTGATTTTTATAGATTAATGTTGTATTTGTTCCTTGTTCATTAGAACAAGTGTGAAGCTTATTCAGTTTATTGTGTGTGTTTGTAGCGCCTAATTTTGTTAATTAAATAGTTTTATAGTAGGATTTTGAATTTCATTTCATTGAAGTGTTATCCTAAGCTTGATCCTATAATGTGTGAATCACTCAGTGGGAGGACGTTCTATGCCCCGAATATATTAAGACTGAGCAGTTGGACAGTGATTTGCATATTTCTTGTACGCAAGGGCACAATATGAACATGTGCTTTTCTTCTTATACCGGTAGGCTATAAGGCTATTTGTACAATTTGTCCAAAACCTGTTCTATTTTTAATATGAATGTTCAGTGAAGGAATCAGGAGTAGGAGAGAAACAGAATAGTAGGGTACACATTTACTTATTATTTCTTGCATGTATAGGCCTGCATACATGGAGGCAGAATTGAGACTAGCTGCTGAAAGCCTCATGGCAATTCCCTTATCGAGATGCACGAAGATGGTTGTCCAATGCTTAGGCCTGAAACCACTCAAACTAGTCGTGGATTTTAGGGGCATAATACTGCAATGACTACCATACTTGGATTGGTAGAAGGCAGTTGTAATTGATTTAGGAGCTTTGCGACATCATGGTCATGTAGACTCTGATACTTGGGTGTGTGGAATTTGTATGATAACCTGTGTTATTGTGATGGATGTATTAGTATGTGCATTTGTGCAACTGTGTGGTAAGAAACTTTAGTGGTATTGTGGTCTTTGGAGATGGCGTGATTTTAAACAGGGGCGACAATGTGCTGACACAAGAAAACAATTTAACTTCAAGAAATTCAACCATAAACCAACATTTACGTAGGTATAGGGGATGGATGTTAATGTTGGCTACAGGTTTTTTGTTTAGTAACTTATTTTAGCTGGCATGGACTATATGTGCTGTGTGTAATAAATTAGTGTATTCATGAGCCTCTCCTTTGTGCTATATGTTTCTTTGATTCGTATCTGTGGAGAGAGCTGGTCCACATAATTTGTGGGCAGCATCATGGTCCTACAGGCCAGATTTAGGACTAATTTCAAGTTAACATCCTATCGGTACTATCAAACCTGGCGAACTTGAGTTACTTTGCGTGATATGCAGTGCAATTATAATGCTAAAATCATTAAAAGTCAACCAAGCCACTAGAGGAAGATATAGTGACTATATTACAAACAGTGCAGCAGCCTCTAATTTTCTCAGATGACGCGAATCATAACTTAGCCGCCATTTTGTTGGTTGTCAGCATTGAATGCACTAGGCATGCCAATTACAATCTGGCTTCATAATTCACACAGCAAACAGTACCATAAACTATAAATAGTTATTATATTTGTAATATATACCTGTAAGTTCTTTTATTTCATAGATGTAATTTCTGAAGTGTCTTATATCAAAAATGTATTGTATACATGTAATTGATCAAATGGATAAATAAAAATCTAATCTAATCTAAATCTAATCTAATCATTACAAAATGCTCACCAGAAATGTATGTGACTTTTCAATTGTAAACAGATGAATTACTATTAGAAGAGGGACCGTACAGAGCAAGTGGACAAATTCTCTCGCAAGTGTCAGAATCTCTTCAGGCAAACATGACTCCACTAGAGCTTAGGGGGCATGGTGGCGCAGCGGTCAAGCTGTTGGCCTCTCACCACAGCGGACTGGGTTTGATTCCAGGTCAATGCATCTATCTCATTATGGGTTTTTCCTACCTGGGTTTTTAACGTATTTATAGTTTCCTGAACCTCGGTAATCCCTTCGTAAATGTTTCCTATTTCACGAGATTGTTCCTCACTTTCTACTTTTCGCTGTGTACTTTCGTCTTTGAGATTCTTCTCGTATTCACTTAACCTCTTTGCTATCTTCACTTCGTGATCCCTTAAACTGTCATCTGCCTGCCCGGTAGAAGTATTAAATTGTAATTACCATCTACTCACATCGGCTTGACTTTGAAGTTTAATCGCTTCCAATTCGCTCTTAATTATCCCGAATTCTTCCTCGAGTTTTACTACTTTTTCTTCGACACCGAAAAACCTGTTTCCTAAGGTTTCAAGACCATTCTTGATTTCGTCCCGGGATGCCTGACAAAGATTTTTATTAGATTATATTTCCCTTTTTAATTCGTCTTTGTTAGCCTTTAACTGTGTCTGCACCTCTTGGATTTGGGTTACAAGATTATTCTTCCATTCTTCCTGAATATCACTCAATTTGGTTTCTATAGAACCAAATTTAGTGTTCAAAATTCCAAAATTTTCTCAACATTCATTCTGGGATTTTTCATACCTTTCTTGCAATGTATTTATACTGTCTTGCATTTAAAAAGCATTACCGGCTGCTTCATCCTTGGCTGCCTGAATAATCTCTTTACTGCCAAGCGAGAATTTCTTTTTCATTTTGTCAATTCTACCATCTAACTCAGCCTTCAGTTCCATATTATTTCTTTTATTGTCGGCTTTTAATTCTTTTTCCAAAGCTAAGAATTGACCATTATTTTCCGTTTGAAATTCATTTTTCAAAGCTATGAATTGTTCATTATTTTCTGATTTAATAGTTTCTATCTCAGCCCTTAGTTCCTCATTGTTTCTTTTACTGGTGGCTGTGATAGATTCAAATCTACCATCCATACTATCGAACCTTTCCTTGCTAAATGCCTTAATAGCCTCCAACTTTTCATGGCTATCGGCCCTGATAGATTCTAAGTTTTCATGATTATTAGTTTTTATAGCTTCTAATTTTTCATTATTATCAACCCTGATAGTTTCAAACTCTTTCCTATTGTCCTCCTTTTTGTCGTCAAATCTACTCTCTATAGATTCGAATTTGGTGTCCATACTCTGAAATCTGTCTTTACTATCAATCTTGATAGCCTCAAACTCTTTTCTGATTTCGTTTTGGGATGCCTTTGCATCTTGTTTAATTTCTGCCTGAAATTCCCTAAGTCTTTCATTACTCTCTGCTACGTTTGATTTGATGGCCTCAATACCTTTCGTATCGATTTTTTCATCTCTTCTCTAGTCTTATTGATGTGCTCATCTAAACACTCCTTTAACTCCATCATCGTTCACATTTTACCAACAATATACTGAGAATACAATGGGCTACTTCAACTTCATCACTGGATCATGCATGAGAGATGATGTTTCAAACTCATTTGTGTTCCTCTTACCTATTATTCCAGTACGGGTATGTACTAAGTCGTACCCGTCTGGTATGTTAATTCAATAATGACATCATGTTACTTATGGAAGTAATTTTCAAAAAATTCAAAATTTTGGAAAATCATGATTTTTCAAAATGAAAACTCTGTTTTTTCTTCAAATAAAACTCGGGGTTATCCACGGAAAACTCAGCCCCAAAGATTACGGGCGTCATTTTAATAATATGGGGGTTTGTTATCGGGGCTTGCTCGAATGAGTTGCGTGGTCCCAACGCGGTCGGATTTAATTATGTTATAGCTTAGCCTATAATTATATTTTACGTTAATCTCTTAAGACCGTCTTCTGGTGTTTCCGCAGTTTAGATCCAGGCACATTATTTATATATCCCCATGTGCCCTTACGAACAATAAATATGTAAATCACAGTCCGCTAGCTCAATAGGACATTCGAGGCATGGTATATTCCCCCACTGTATGATTCACATATTCAGGATCATTTATAGGATAACACTCCGATGAATATCAAATTCAAAATTATAAAAAATATTTAATGAATATCAAAAATTAGGCGCTACAACAATAAAATTTAAAATAAAATGTTCACACTTGCCTTTAAACTAGACAAGGAATCTATAAAACGAAACCACAAAAATCAATAATGAAGGACCCATACGAACCTGACCAATATCAACAAAAATCTTCACTTTCATAAAGCAAGTTCTTGAAATTGCAAATTTGAGCATCTCATGGCTCTAAGATTAAATTTACACAGTTATTCATTATCAAAATAAAGCACTCTTATCTCCCATTTAGAGTTTTACTTTGAGTTGTGCTAATTTGTTTACAACAATTACTTTTCTTAAGGTTCACCTGAGTTTCAAAATCATCATCCCTCTCCAAACAATTCTACAAACTTGGTGCCGTTGGGAAACGAATTCGTGCATTCCTTTGAGTATAGGAAATATACTGAATAATGCAAATTAAGAAAGCCTCCCCAGACAATCTTAAAATTTCAATTTTTACCCTGGAGTAACTTTTATTTTTGTTATTAAAAATAAGGGATTTTACAGTAGTCCATGACTATTTATTTAAGCTTATACGGTTTCTGAACGACTCTTGGTACTGATGATCGGCTTGTCTCAAAACATTTAACTTCCTCCGCACACGGGCGGGTTGTCCCAGACCTACCCCAAGGCAATTAGTGGTCTCCTTTGTTGTTGTTTGAGTCTTCAGTCTTTTGACTGGTTTGAAGCAGCTCTCCATGCCTCCCTGTCCTGAGCTAATCGTTTCATCTCTACATTGCTCCGACACCCTACATCCGAGGCAATCTGTTTAACATATTCTAACCTTGGTCTACCCCTACAGTTTTTGTCCTCGACCCTTCCTTCCATAACTAAGCTTGCTATTCCTGGGTGTCTTAGTATGTGTCCTACCAACCAATCTCTTCTCTTCATTTACAGTCGCCAGAAACATCTCTCCTCTACCACTCGTCTTAATACCTCTTTGTTTGTAATCCTATCTACCCATCTGATCTTCATCATTCTCCTGTAACACCACATTTCAAATGCTTCAATTCTACTCTTTTCTGCTGCACCAATAGTCCAAGTTTCACTTCCATAGAGCGCCACGCTCCAGACAAAGGCTTTCAAAAATGACTTCCTAATACCTAAATCTATATTCGATGTCAGCAGATTCCTTCTTTGTAGAAATGCTTTCTTTGCCTGAGCCAACCTACTTTTTATATCCTCTTTGCTTCGTCCTTCTCTGGTTATTCTGCTTCCTAAGTAACAGAAGTCTCCTACTTCCTTCAGCTTTTCACCTGCCAATTTGATCTCCATAGAGGTTTCTGATTTATTTCGGCTGCATTCCAGTATTTTTGTTTTACATTTATTAATTTTCATCATGAATTCTTTCCGTAAGACCGAGTCCATACCATTCAAAAACTCATTCAAATCCTCAGGCTTGTCGGCCAAGATGACGATGTCATCAGCAAATCTCAGAGTTGAAATTATTTCTCCTTGAATCTTCACTCCCACTTTAAATTTTTCTCTAATTTCCTTCATTGCTTGTTCAATGTAAAGATTGAAAAGTATGGGTGATAAGTTGCAGCCTTGCCTTACACCTTTCTGAATACCAGCTTCTCTCTCATGTCCTTCAACTCGAATGACTGCTGTCTGGTTTCTGTACAGATTGTATATCACCCTCCTATCCCTGTACTTTATTCCAATCGATTTCAAAATGTCAAACAATTTAGTTCAATCAACATTATCAAAAGCCTTTTCTAAGTCTACAAAAGCCATGAACGTTCTCTTATCTTTCCTTATTCTACCTTCCAAAATCAGCCTAAGACTTAGTACAGCTTCCCTTGTTCCTACATTTCTCCTGAAACCAAACTGGTCTTCACCCAACTCCGTTTCTATCTGGCTTTCAATCCTCTTGTAAATTATTCTAGACAGAATCTTTGAAGCATGAGTAATCAAGCTGATTGTACGGTAATCTTCACATCTGTCAGCTCCCACTGTCTTTGGTATAGGGATGATTACATTCTTCTTGAAATCAGAGGGTACCTCACCTGTCTCATAAATCCTACACACCAAGTGAAATAACCTGATCAGACCTTCATCTCCTATGCAGCGTAGCAACTCAATCGGTATATCATCTATGCCTGGTGCTTTGTTCCTGCTTAAGTCTTCCAAAGCTCTATCAAATTCTGATCTCAATATTAAATCTCCTTTCGCATCCTCATCAATTTCCTCCTCCCTTTCCATTACATGATTCTCAATCTCCTTTCCCTTATACAAACTCTCGATGTAATCTTTCCATCTCTCAACCTTTTCTTCCCTATCTGTTAGAGGCTTTCCATTTGTGTCCTTAATATTACAGCACTTAGTCTTCTTTTCCCCAAAAGTATTCTTAATCCTTCGATAAGCTGTGTCTACTTTTCCTAATTTCAGACAATTTTCTATACCTGCACATTTCTCTTTCAACCATTCTTCTTTCGCTTCCTTGCACTTCTTGTTAACCTCATTTCTCAGACGTCTGTATTCTGCTTTCCCCTTTTCATCTCTTACATTCTTGTGTTTCCGTCTTTCATCCATCAATTCTAGTATATCCTGAGTGATCCACGGTTTTCTCCCTATTCTTTCTTTCCTACCAAGGTTTTCTTCTGCGGATTTTGTTATTTCATTCTTCAAGAATGCCCATTCGTCTGCAATTGAAGTTTGTTTAGGGTTTTTCATTAGTCCTTCCTATATACTCTTCTTGAATCTTTCGTTTACATCCTTCTCTTTCAGTCTGTCTATTGCCCACCTTTTTGGCTTTTGACTTTTCTTCAGTTTCTTCATCTTTAATCTGCAATTCATTACAACCTGATTGTGGTCAGAGTTTATGTCAGCACCAGGATATGTTTTACAATCCAAAATCTGGTTTCGAAACCTCTGCTTGACCATAATGAAGTCGATTTGGTAACGCCCTGTATCTCCTGGTCTCATCCATGTGTATATTCTTCTATTGTGGTTATTGAATAAGGTGTTAGCTATGACCAATTCATGCTCGGTGCAGAATTCTACCAGCCTGCTTCCTCGATCATTCCTTTCACCTAATCCGAAATCTCCTACTATCTTCCCTTCTCTCCCTTTTCCTACCACAGCATTCCAATCTCCCATTACTATAACATTTTCATCACCCTTGATATACCTCAGAATTTTGTCTATTTCTTCGTAGACCTTTTCAACATCCTCATCATCAGCTTGACTGGTAGGCATATAGACTTGCACCACTGTGGTGCAGGTAGGTTTAGTATTGATTTTTGCTACAATAATCCGTTCACTATATTGCTCATAATATTCCACCCGCTGTCCAAGTTTCCTACTCAATATGAGGCCAACCTCTGCTTGGCCATTGTTTGATTTAGTGCTAATGACCCTATAGTCTCCTGACCAAAAGTCCTGTTCTTCCTGCCAGCGCATTTCACTAATCCCAACCAAATCCAACCTCAACCTATCCATCTCCCTTTCTTAGTTTTCTAACCTTCCACTTCCTAGCAGACTTCTATCATTCCACGCTCCGATCCGTAGAATGTCAGATTTCCTCTTTGTCACTTCTGTGATGTTAACCCCCTCTCGAGTAGTCCCCACCCGGAGATCCGAACGGGGGACTAGTTTACCTCCGGATTGAAATTTTACGAGGGAGGAGGCCATCATCACATGTAATTATGCATAGAGAGGTGCATATCCTCGGCAATAGCATACGGCTGTAGTTTCCCGTTGCTTTCAGCCGTGCAGCAGGACGCAGTGTAGCCATTATTCGGCTTATATTATCAATATCTTAACCGTCTATAAGACTAGTAAAGAATCGATTTATTCTGAAAGGCTGCTACTCCCTTTCAGAATAAGTAAAGAGCAATTCTACTAACAAAAATAATAACCTTCTACCGTACTAACAATTAAATACCAATATTCTACTAACAAAAAAAATACTAAATTTCCACCACCAACAATAAATACTACCACTAAAACATTCTGTCACCAGGCACACTCACATGCACCCTCACACATCACAGTCTACTGAAACAATGAACTATAACTAATAAACAATGCAACTGCTACCCGACACACTCACACACCACAGTCTAATAGAACAATGACATATATCTAATAGACAAACTAACTACCTACTTACAACTAAAACTAACTACATGCTTACTGTACTGTTATTTGAATTGTCAATCTTTACAAAATGCAATTGAGGTTGAAAACAATCGCGAGATGTAATTGAGATAGAAAAAACTTACAAAATGCAATAAAGACATTTTTAGTGCTTGTCAAAAGTGCTTCACGTTATTTATGGGCAGGGATCGGGTGTGCTCCCCAGCTGAGGCAGAGAGGATGTCTTTCCCTCTCGCCAACGGGCTCTTATAAGAATCGCTTCTTAAACTCGAAAACACACACACTAAATCCTTTCATCATTAACATTACGCGGCCATAGTTATCCGCTTGTATTGGCACAGGTGAACGTATTGATTGCGAGGTATTATCATTGGGGGGTCTAATATTCATATATCGATAATGACGGGGCTTTCGACGTGGATGAACTGGGGTTCAAAAATTAAGTCAGCCCCCTAGTTATCATTCCATTTTGGGAGATCTTACAGACATGACACAGGAGTTGGACTAATTAACACCAAATCTCCTTAAATTAGCGACTTTTGAGCGACCATAATACATTGTCCTCTGCGCTTACACAAATATATATAGCACCCGTATTCTAATTTGCTTCACTGCAAACACATTCAATTCCATAGAACCACGCCCAAATACACCTGGCGATCAATTTAAAACCTGGCACGAAATCACAGCAATATTTAGCGTGAAAAGTCAAATAAGCTATCCTAGGTTTTGTTACAATAATATTTGTGTGATATTTCGAGTAAGACATTTACTGCTTTAACTTCAATTGAGCTCAGTCTCATTACATTATTAGCACTTCTAAAATTTGCCTGGCATAAATATTAATTCAATCTTTTGACATTACATTCATTAGAACAGTATTGATCAACACCTAATTAACATTATTATTATTTATGGAACCTCAACGGCTTGCAACATTATTACATTTATTGTTATAATCAACAATTACTTTATATATTTTATTTCATGCTTTTAAGACGTATGTTACGTCTACGTTACATCACCATATGACGTGATTTCAAAAGAGTATAACTCCACTGAGTATTTATATTGAGTATTATTTAATTAGTTAATTCATGAATAATTTATCGTTCAGAAAAACCGTACGCTTCATTTTACACACATCATTTTTCTTATTCCTGTTTGTATTAGAATACCTTCTCATATATTATTTTGTACGAATTCTTTCCTCCAAAGCAACACATAATCACATTGTTCTACTTACATGATTATTCCTCGAGCTGCTGGCTCCAGGCTCCCAATAAATTAGCCTCATAGCCCACATTTTTGTGTTTTAAGCCTCCATATTACACTTCACAAAACACGTGGTATACACTAATTCTTTCCTCATATTTAACATTTTAAATACACTAATATCCTCTTTTCGAGGTATCAAACTCATATCTCTATTACCACTTTATAACACTAAACAAAACACTGGAAAATTATAGTTAACACTTGACAAATATTTTATACAAAATACACTTTATAACACTGTGGTTACAGTTATTTCTTCACACGTTTCTGACACTTTCCTTTCTCGATATTCCCAAAGGTGCAGATACTAGCTGTTTCCCCTAGATCTGGCTCCTAACTGAGTCTATTGAAAGTCTCTTTCTCAGCATTCGCTTGACTGGTATGGATAACCCTATCCTACTCCCGTGTTCCTATAGTAATCGGCACTTGGTCAGTTTATTGGCCGATATTACACTCGTTCAGATTGCAGATTAATATCTTGCTTAATGTCTTTACTTGGTGTGGTCCCAGAGTCGCTATTTATACAGTTACAATGCGCTCTAACAATGTTTCTCTTTCGTCCACGTTTGGACCTTTAGTTATGAATACTACCGTATTCTATTCGTGGCACGATTTATGAAGTTTTTACACTTTTTCCTAGGCAGTTACTGTCCTGCTTTCGATGTCTTTGACCTAACGTCACCTAAGCTCTAATCCCCTAAACACAGGGATATTAGGCTATTATCCTACGTTTGACCCTAATACGGTTTTTTAACGCACTGGATGAAGTTTAGAGTTTCACTACTCTTTATGAATTCTCGTTTCACTGTCGAGATAATTCGGTGTTTCTTCGATAACTGATATTGTACTTGAGGCTTTGCACGCCTCCGTCGGCTGAAGATATTTTTCTTGGCCTATAATACTATACTTTACCAAAGTTCAATCTTGATTATGTTCGCAGCCCGACGATAGTTTATTTTAACAAAATTATGAAGATTTGTTGTACGATGCTGCTGTATGACCACTCATGGTCCAGTGTAGACTGTATGATTACGACTTCGTGAAGCAGCGCATCCTGCTGACTGATAATTGACGCGGCAACTCCCCCAAGGAGTACTCGTAGACTGCATGATTTCCTTTGCGCTCAGTGGGTTTATATTTGAGTCGGCTAAAAATAAACTAGTTTCACCCCCTCTAAAAGTTATTTTCCAAAGTAAGCGTCACACGTTCTCGAAAAAATTATTTCCTTGGAACTCACAACCTGAACGTCTCAACGATACAAACAATTTCGAAAATAGATCGTGGGAAGTTTGAATAAAAATTAAAATAGATCATGTATTATGTGGGCGTACAACTCCTTTTTCCCTTACTCCAGGCTACCTGTTCGGTGAACTCCCTATGACGTAGCGCTGACCTTGCATTCCTAAACTGTTCAATAATTATGAGCTTTTATAACTCTACAATTCCTAATTTCCTGGATGAATAAATTTGCCGGTGGAATCCTTTAAGATTATTGCACATTTCTTGCTAATTTCAATAATTTGCCACTGCTTCTGGTCCCGCCTACCAAACAGTGTTGTCATTTTCTAGCTGAGTAAGGACTTCTCAGAGAATCTTCCCTCTCGATCTTCTCAATGTAAAATTTTCTCGGCGATTGCCTCCTTCGATGCAAGCATTTTTCGACCTACTGTGCCGATGATCTCATATGCAGCTGTGTGCATTGACTCAACTATTACGCCACCCTTCATGCGTCACGCAGAAGTGATCTCACATATCCCTCTTGCTAATTTAAAACTGTACTGAATTCTTCTAAAATTTATTTTCTTTCCAAACTAAAATATCATGAATTCGAATCTTGTGCACCCCACAAGGGCACAATAAATAAGCATTCAGCATAGCTTGGTAGGGGAGAAGAAATTATGAAGAATAATATCAGCTCATTTATGTGAGAAGAAAAGCGAATTTTATAGTAAATGAATGTATTACAATAGGCAATGATATATATATATATTGACGGCCTGTAAAATGCACAGTTTCGACAAGTTAGTGAAGCGGCGCTCTCAAAACTGGTTCCAAACCGGTCACGTGCCAGACAGGGGAGAGCCGTGAAGCTGCATTTGCCAATACACGCGCCCAACTCGAGCAAAAATCCGCGTAAAAGAAGTCACATGGGGGACCATAGCCAATCAGAAATTTATAAATCCATGAGGAGTAATTAGATAACAATTACTCTGGAAATTTTTAGAAATAATTTGAAGGTATAAATATAAATTGAAATTAAAATGGACAGGCCAGTTTAAATGGATTTTTGAGATGAAGACGAATAACGCAGATATTTGCAAGTGAAATGAACCAAGACTTTGGCGCCAATTTACGTGAGAGACGCCATCAAATTTTGATAAGGTGGGGTTTAGCGTTCCATCGAACGTGGCCTTATCGCGAAAGCTAGAAGAGAGAAGACGTATGGGTCCGACGCTAATATATTGTGGGAAGTGTGATTCAAGTTGGCGGAGAGGTCGCATCCAACTACGGTACAGCTGAATTGAAATGACGGTGAATATTTTAGACAGAGAAAGGAACTTAGAATATTTCTGCGACTACAAGAGAGCAATAATTGAGTACAAGTTGAATAATAAGGTGAACACTATTAGAGCACGTCTACGAGCAAATAATAAGTAAGAAATATGTGTAATTGAATAAACAGTATTGAATATAAACTAAAAGTTACAATCTACGTGAGTTATTAGGAAAATAAGTTTTACAAAATTCAATTCAAGCAACGACTATGAACTCGAACAATTCGACGAATATCACGACGAATTTTAACCTACAAAATTAAGATGGGTTCTAAAATTCAGTCGACGAGGATGCTATTTTTGAAAACTTTGTTGCCGATTGAAATGGCACACTAAACACTGAATGGGAGTACCATAGACGCCGAAGAAGTCAAAGATAGTTAAGTGAACCCATAACAACACAGTCTACTAGAAACGTGAACGAACCAACGACAAAATGGATTTCCAATACCATTCTGGAAATTACATTGAATACATTTGTCAAATCTACAATGTCCACTAACGGGAACGTCCAGAGAGCAGTCGAATGAAGAATGAACAACCGGCTTATCTGAGCCAAGAAGCGAACGTGAGATGGGCAGAATCGAGAACGATGCAGAGCCGCGGAGCAGTGAAATCAGCCGATTTCATACCACTGAAGCCAGCCAGCAGGAGTCGGGAATCGGTTGTGCGATATCAAGCACACGATCAGCTCTTCGGAGGAGTGGAGCTCTTGTTCCAGCAATGCCAGTACAGCAGGTTTGAAGATGCAGATTTGGGCAGAAAGTAGTTAAAGCGATCTGATATATATTGTAGATGGATTGTAGTGTGGATATTTTTGATATGTGCCAAATTGTATAAGTAAATTATGATAGTTACTTATTGTTGTTTAAAGGGGCGGAACTACGAAAGAAAGGAAGAAAGAAAGAAAGAAACAAAGAATAATATTTTTTAAAAAGCATAGAGTAAGCCTGGGGAATCTGACTCAGAAAGAAAAGAGGAGAAACTTTTTGTTGTTGATTTTAAAGGGGCTGCGACTTCGTGGTCATATTGCCCCTTGTATTTGGGTGTAGGTATTTTGTGTGATAACCTGTGTTGTTGTTATGACTGTACTAGAGCGTATTGTGCCCGCCAGACAAGAATGTTGGGGGACCGCTTGACCGCAACAGCCCCCTCGATCTCCCCATCCGTCGAACCCGTATCCCTGACAGGATTGGATGAGCATTCTCAGACCAGCTCGCACGGGACTATTAACCTCGGGGACTTAGTGGTGTTAATGAGATGTAGGAATGTTAGGAACTAGCCCAAGAGGCACATGAAAAACAACAAAGCTAACAAATAAGAAGTCCAGTCTTAAGATATCTTTCGTAAGTTTATTGAAAAACAAAAAATCCCTAACCTACTTCCGAGGGTAAAAATCAGCTAGTCCGCAAAGCTATAATAAATAATCCATCCCTAAACTGAAATAAGGTACACCCTCGTGATGTCCTATTACAAAAATATTAAGAGCAAACTAAGGGAATATCACGTAAATAATACCCTAAGCAATTACAAATTCAATTAATAATAGCCTACTAATAATCACATCCCTGAATCTACTGCAAAGCAAGTTATTTTAAACGTCGACATTAAAAAAACATCATTTACATTTACTAGCAACAATAAATATAATCTAAGTACGTTCGTGTTATCCCTTACATTTAACGTTATGTTACTGAATTCTATTTAACTCTATCTGAACATTAGACGTAGGCGAGACGTGCCTACCCAAAGAAAATCACAAAGCTAGTACAAAATTGGATTTCTATAAAAAAAAGATTATCGAAGGCATAAATAAACAAAGGTAACAACAAAAATAAAACAAAATATCAGACCCTCTATATTTGCGCAATTTGCGCCTTCCCTGCACGAATCATCGGCTGTTTGCAGATGACCGTCGTCTATGTGTGGTAATTAGGTTGGAAACAGCGTGATTACAACCATGGCTAACGTCACTTATTGCCAAAATCTGGGCATCCAAGGGTTCTCTCCAGAAATTGCAATCGTAGTTCCAAAAGTGTCAACTCATTCTGTTCTGTTTTTAAAAGCATCACCAACAGGTGAAAGTCAAAGATCAAATCCAAATCAATGCTTAAATTTATTTCAGAAAATGAAATGTTTAATTGTATTTTTCACCTTTTCGTAGCATCACGTGCGAGTCCTCGTTCGACTCCTGACTTTCGTAAAATCGCTCACAAGTCAAACATGACAGAAAATAAAATTTCTGTCCTCTTACCTATGTTCTCATCCGCTATAACATTGGGGTGAGTTAATACCCAGGCGTTAGATTACCCTGATACTTCTCGTTTGAACACTCACGATACCGTACGAAACTGCAACGCAGCATAAGCGTGGCATGATGTGAAAACATCAAAACATAATACCGTAATGGCTTCTGCCTTCTTGGCCATCCGCATAGTGTTCATGACGTAGTGACCCCGAAAAATGAATTATTTGGGACATAAATGAGAATATTTTCCGAACCCTTGATACAGTTTAACATGGCAATATAAACCCTGGAACCTGACACAAACCAGTCGTGTTAGCAAGCACGCAGGCTGGGAGATTCCGATCACGTGATATGTTGCGCAATAGAGGCTTCTAGGAGCCTGAAATCGACATAGCAACAGTGAATTAGTTACGGAATATAATAGATATTGTTATAATTTATGTCATTGGACATAAGCTCACAGCCAATGAGGAGAGGTCTTATTGATGACGGGAATACTTTCAACTATATTATATGGAGAATTTACGCATTTAGGCCCCAAGAACGATATTTTATTAATTGGTAATGAGAAGATAATTAAAAGAAAATATTACAGATACTTTGAAAGTCGCCGAAAGGACGAATTACGCAGTAGTAAGCTTTTCTAAAAAGCACGCTAAATTTCTGGAGGGAGTCAGAAATGGCCGCCAAAATTTTGACTTGGAGAGGGAGAGCCGAGTATCGAGGTTCTTTATCCTACAGACTTCGAAGAGTGTAGAAGTGTTTACCGGGTTAACCGAGATCCCGATGGTTTTGTCCGAGTACGGTATTGAGACTACTCGTGGAGACAGCGTGATCCCCGTGCTTTGAAACTAGGCGAAGTTCGCAAGTTATTAAATATTGCGTTTACGCATTAATAGTTGAGTATAGACTTCGGCCAATTAAACAGTAATACAGTACAGACTGAATACTAGTATTTGTTGATATTTAAGCGTCACAGATTGAATAGTTTTGAAGATATAGACTTATTAAAAGTGAATTAGAAAAGTGACGGACGCAGAAGCTGAAAAGAATTTTAGTTGGAACGAGACAACAGTGAGCACAAGCCAAGTGAGTAACAGTGCTTTTACTTTCACAATGGAGCGGTATACAAACATTTTCATTATGACTGCTAATGTTCATCAAGATTTGTTATTTGATATTTATCACGATGTTGCGATGATGAGATAAGAACTTTATGCGTGAGGGGCATATTTGAATCAGAGATTTAGATCCAACATGGAGCTTTGCTAACTGGAATACTTCTGAATGTAGACGTTACGTACACTTACATCTTGTACATTTAACGTCATTTCACGAACTTTATATAACAACTACGAGCTCTATAAATATTTCATTAACCATATAAATGAATATTTCTACAATGTTACTCATCAATGACACTGAAATATATCTACGACGGAGAATGAAGGTGCATCATAAGAAGATTTGTCAAGATGCCAGGGAAATTCCCGGCAACCCAGAAGAATTATGCCAGGAGGATGTGGTTCGATTCCAGTCGGAGGTTGGTGATCACCGGAGAGGAATTTCCTTCCTCATCCGCAGTCACTGGTCCAAGGAAATGGACATGGGTCCAACTCAACATCTTTGATCGAGGAAACATCTAAGTATTTTCCCAAATACTTAACTAGAACTTCTAGATATCGTCTCATAAGGTAGCAGTGTTATTTATTTTTGTATTGAGAGCTATATAGTGACATTCAGAGCCAACGCTTTACTGCATATTTTCTGTATTTCGATGTTTTGACATTCATTTATATTTCATGTGTGTAACAAGATTTTATTCTACAAGATCATTAGAGATGATTGTCTTTCATCAATTTTCACATTTATATGCTACGGATCAGTTTCTGAACTGACATGTTTATTTGTTTAAGGAATCAGTATTCCTTACTTAAGACCAGTCATTTTAACTTTCGGCGTTTTTAATTTTATTTTGAGTTGAGACTACGGGCATTTAGTCGTGCATGCCAATTAAATTCCTTTATGCAATTTAAATTGGGCATCTTACTCTAAAGGAACGCTTCAAGAACAGAAGAAAACTATGAATGATATATTGTTATAGTATTATAATTACCGTGAATTTCGCGTCGAACTGGCAAGAAATATTCGTCATGATATGATAGAAGTCATACACTCATAGACATTCCTGTATGGAATGGAAACACATTGACAATCTTTACTTTATTTGAGAAAGCTGAGAGCTTTAGTCATTTAATTGTATTAGGAGATATAACTTAATAGAAGATAATTTTTATCTTACGACAGGAAACTCAAAGCTAGTTTTTCCCCAGTCAAGATTGAACTCTATTGGACATAATAAATAACATGTGTGGTTATTTATACACTATATGTGGTGTCACGTCGTATTGTGGACCTGACATTGCACAGACGTGTAATTTAAAGCTAGATCAGAATGGTGAACGTAATAGTATTTCTATTAAATGTGTATGTAACAGCTGTGGACAATTAAGTATCATTTTATAAAGTAAACTTATGTAGGTCATACACGACATGTTTAAGGTCGTCTTTTATTAATGGAAGTTTCTTTTAAGAACAGAAGGAAGTGTTCATTATACCAGCGATTGAGTGCTACAACGCTGAAGATTATGCCAGTAATTTAAATGCAAGTCCTACAGAAGACATGTTGGTAACAATTTATTTGTGTTAAGAATTGTTCAACATAGTAGAGGTAGTTTTAATACCATACACTGGGTGTATATGAGGCTATTTGAAGAGATGTTTGAGCTCATGCGATGTTATACCGCATTTGAGGGAAGTTACTGAAGTATAGTTCTTGTAATAAGAACATGGCATTAATAGAAAGGTGTAATTGTGTTGTAAACTCCAATATATGTGAATTTACGACTTAGCAGTGATGACATGAGAGTCAGTAAGCGGAAATTAATTTGAGAAAGGAATTGTCTACTTAAGTTAAATTATACCTTTATTAAACTTTTTTATTAAAACACGGAGTTGAGTATCTACGTGCAATTGACCTTTGGTGGTTGAACGCATTTGTCTGTCTTTGACTATAAACCCAATGATGACAAAGTGTGTGGAGTATAGTAACATTAGTGTGTGATTAAGAAATTTTATGTGAAGAACACATAGTGTAATACTTGAAAGAAAGGTATACTTTGAGTGGGAAGTAAGCCTCCATTATATAACGTTGAAACGAACGATCCAGTACTTGTAAATATTTTCACAATTATGTAATTATAGAAATTATTTTAATAATAATTATTTATGCAATGAAATGTTTTTGGAATAGTAGTGTATTTTAGTATGGATGTTTTTGAAATGAAAGTTTTGAAGTTGTTAAGTGTGATTGAACAACTCCGACAGTCGTGAATGTCGAGAAGGTATGCAAGGAAGATTGTATGACAATGTTGAATGTGTTTGCTTGAGAAGTGAAGGAGACATAAGCTGTTTTGTAAAGAATAAATGTAACTTTTTGACAAGGCTACTGTAGGCCAGCAGTGTTCGCTGTTCATGCGAAGCGAGAAATGAAAACAGTTAAATATCTCAAGGCCAGTCTATTTAATAATGTGCAGAGTTGCTAGCAGTCCACAGCCATCTGAGGGAAGGCAGCCTCACGGCTGATCGAATGTGTGTCATTCTAAGAATGAGTGCGCGTGGCCAGGTGTTGTGCGAGGCGCGTGGCATTTTAATAGCTTCCAGTAGGAATGCTAACACGCAGGAATTTGTGTTACACGTTTTAATACTTCTAGCAAGCTTAGGCCAGTCAAAATTTATTTCTGAGTAACAGACATGATAGTAAATTCAGTAGTGTGTGTGTTGTCGTAGTGGAGAGCGTTTGAATGTGTGTATTAATTAATTAGTTAGTTATTGTTATTTATTGTTTAAATATTAGTTCTAGTTTCCTTTTGTCGTCTTCGAGTGATTTATTTTAAATATAATAGAAACAGTGGTACCGTGGATCCGTTTTCAGGTTGGGGCTAAGCCCCTCTAGAGACCCCGAGAAATAAAGGTAGGTGTTCAACTGAGCTACAGTGTATTTTGTTTTATGTCCACGATATCGTTGATCAATACTGTGTAATTTCCCGAAGACCTTGTTGGAGCAATTTCTGATGGATATTTAGCCGGAGCCCTCTTGGAAATAAGCAATCCAGCGTTGCTATGGATTCCCAACAGGCATCTTCCCAAATTTACGTGTACAGTAGGTCGTTCCATGATTGTTTAAATAGACTTTTGTTGATTTGCTGTATTACTTATGTTACCAGTTTATCGAAAAATCGTAGAAAATTCACACGAGTAACCTGGTAATTTCAAATGTAATAATGATTTCACAGCCAATGATCTTGTTATTTTATAAATTTTGAAAACAGACCGGTGACCACCTCCGACATCCCGAAGCATAATATGTGTCCTCGGAGTCGAGTTGTCGGGTTCGGCATAAGTTCAAACCTCTGTTAAGTCATTCCATTAAAGTGAATTTCCAATCCGTCAGAAAGGTTCCATCGACCATGAGCCTTACGGTCTCAGTATATTTGTAAATTGGGGATACGATTGGTATGGAGGTAGCCGTGGCCTTAAGTTGGGAACCATCCCAACATTTACCTGGAATAGACTTGGGAAACCACGCAAAACCAGCTCCAGGATGGCTATCGTGGGATCGAACTCTCCCCTTCTCAGTTTTTCCTCACGAGGCAGACAGTACCTCGTTCCAGCCCTCACATCAGAAATAAAATTTCATGGCAGACCCAGGAAACTAATCTGGACCTCCAGGATGACAGCCAAGATTGCTAGTCACTACGCCACGAGGTGGTCTGAAGAAACTTCTAGTGAAGTTACATTGTTTGCAATCATTGCTAATGCATTGTAGTTATGCATTTTGCCCATAGAAACAAACTATGGGATGAATATTTGCTGAGTATCATGACAAGGGATCATTTTTTGGAAAACAACATTTTGGTAATGAACCCATATTTATAAGAGCCTAGTTATGTCATGAGAAGAGTTTCAAACCAGCCCACGCGCGATGTTTTACAAGTTTAAATTTGAAGGAACAGTGCATACTTCCCACATAGCAAGCTGTAATTTACGACGCAGACAAGCTCAACAGAAGCATTGGGAGATGATATTTACTTGTTTTATAAGTGAAGAGAGGAAATGTTTGACCTCTGTAACATTTAGCATTGGAGAAATGAGTTTTTAGGTGACCTGAAAAGTGTCACCAAGGCCAGTTTTAATGAAGACTGTGCTAGTTCAGAACCAGTTTGGAGTCACGTGACCAGGCGCGAGGCCCTGCACGTCCGTCCTTCATTTGACTCGTGGCTAACTCAAGGAGAGGGCAGATTGGCACACGTCACGCTTTTCCTGAAGCAAGAACAATAGAGTTCACTTGACTATAGGTCAACCAATCGCAATATTAGACGATGACGTAGCGATGCTAAGTCTTAATTACTATGGAATGTAATTATATATAATTAGTCTACAGAAATATTATTGAAATTGGAAATAAAATTTTGAGGAATAATTGGATTTTTAAGTTGAAAGCTGAATAAGATATTAACTAGATATGATGCAATCTTATATCATTCGCGCCCAATGACGCCATTTTATAATGCCAGAGGAGGAGTGAAGCCTCCTCTTGAAGAGGATTCCATTCCCATGTCTGATACAGAACAGACGTACTTCTGAGAGCTGCTAAATTGAACGCGATATAGTGAAATCAGGTTGACGGCAGGAGCATTGTCTATACCGGTCAAACAGAGAGAAGTCTTCGCTAGTATATATGTTACGCTCAAAGACCGAATTCGCCCAATGATGTCGTGGGTACAACAAAATACTCACAACGCGACGTGGGTACCGAAATTCGGTCATTGGCCGAAACGGAATGCCCACGTCGCGTTGTGGGTTATCCTGTTTGCTCAAAGACCGATGTAAACTTCACTTCGGTGATTGAGCAATGCAAAAATACCCGCGTCGCGTTGTGGACAACGTCGCTTGCCCACAACGCGTTGTGGGTATTTTGCTTTTGCGCAAAGTTCGAAATGACCCAACGTCAGTAGTTAAGTTGTTTGATACCTTATCGGCAAACTATAGTAAAAAATAAGTTGGTTTGGAAATAAACATTATTTCAACATAATGAACATTTATTAATGTTTTAAAGAAAATGTTATAACTAATGTTATAAAGTATGTTACATGTTATAAAGAAATGTATTGCTTTATAACACATTTGACATTGTAAACCTTAAAAATATATGACTCAAAAGAAAACTTTAAATTAAATACTATAATTGGGGAAAAACGTATTTAAAGTTATATTTATCACGATACATTCATTGTAAGAACTGTTTATTTATTTGCGCATGTGGTGCTGCTATGGCACTATGAGTTACATTTTACATTTGATTTGAAACACTAATAGGATTTTCCTGTGCACCTTTGTTTACATCCACATTGAACATACCCTTGTTTAGACCCTGACGACACCACCGCTTCTTGCCTGACGTTGATGAAAGGTTCAGGCACTTCATCAGTTTTCAGAAATTTGTTTTTTATTGGTTGGAATTGGTTCCTAGAGAATTGTTTGTCGAGGGTCCCATGTTTTGTTCCAAGTGTGTGGTGATCCTCGTCAACGTTCATCACAATAGCCATGATATTTCGCGGGGCCAGCCGGCCACGGTCTACTTCAGGAATCTGAACAACTACATTGTCACCGACAGACACAGAAGGTAATTTTTTACCCGAAATTTTCAACATTTTCTCAGCCTGTGACCCAAGTCCCAATTTGCACTTTCCCCTGGCGGTTTCAACTGCAGATTTCTTTGAGCAAAGGGAGCAAAGGGGCAATTCAGAACCGAATTCAGTTGTTGGAAAGCATCCTAGATGAAATTTTTGCCCACATTCAAAGCATTTCTCAGTTGCCAAAGCACACTCATCGTCACCAATATTCTGATCGCATACAGAGCAAACCAACATATTTCTTTCATTGAATTCAGCTTCATTTTGATCTAGCATAGCATTGTCCACGAGTTCATCATTATCTTGTGGCATATCGTTTTCGTTTATGCTATTTTTAACAAACGTGAGTTCCTGCTCCAGCTCTTCTTCGCTGACAATCCGATTGCAAACCTCCTCAGTCAAGATGGAGCTACGTAGGCCATTCTTCTGTGGGGCGCCGAACATAGCTTCATAAGGTGTCATTTTTATTCCCGAGTGGTAACTATTATTTTTGGTATTCTGGACAATTCTTAGACCGTTCGCCCAATTAGAAGTGTCGTTATCAGCCATCCAAGCTACTAAACTGTCCCTTACGTCTTGGTGGGCCCGTTCGACAGATCCTTGGCTTTGCGAGTGTCGTGGTTTCCCGTGGACGAGCTTGATAACACTCCATTTTGTCGCCAAAGTCTCGATTATCTGAAAGTTACACCAAAATGATTGATTACACCAGATTACCATTCCTTGGTTGAGTTTATAACTATTTTAAAGTAGATTTGATTATAAAAATTTACCTTATTACAAAACTCCCTTCCATTATCACTGTGGAGAATGTTCGGTGCACCAAATATGCAAAATATCAGCTGTTTTTCTTTTCAGTGGTCGAAGAATCACAAACTTTGTCAGGTGATCTTGATAGTTGAGTATGAACGTGTATTCTCCATCTGCTTCAGACTGCATGCCGATAAGATCAACCTAAGGAAATATAATAAGTAAGTAGCGTAGTTTTCATAAAAAATTATTAGCGGCCCAACTATTTTTAGATTTGTTATTATAGTCACTATGCCCAGTCATAACTCCGTTATAAATACGTTTAAAATGTTTCAGTTTTTACAAACATGACCACAGGTTAATACTAGATTAATGAAGAAATTTAGAACGGATTATTGTTTTAATTTTTTTTTTCATGTTTTGAAAACGATTATTGTATTTAAAAACATTGATTTTCCGAGGTATTTGACAAACCCTTGTACATAAGTTGTTGTAACTTTGACAATAATAATTCTAAAAATATTTCTTATGCAGGCATTATTTGGCTTGTTAGGAACAGTTTTATTTGGTTTTAGAATTTATGTTACATTTCAATGTTATTAGGTAAAAGGGCCGATAACCTAGATGTTAGGCCCCTTAAAACAACAATTATCATCATCATCATCTTATTAGGTAAAAGTATACAATTACCTTGTCACCCTTAAAAAAATTACTATTGAGATTGAGGCAATGAACTGAAAATGATTGATAAACATGTTTTAAAGGTCGGAAAGTGAAGAAAAGGGGTAAAACGGCGTTTTTTGCGATTTTACATAACTTTTGCATTTCATGCCAACTTTAACTTTTTTTTATTTCCCATGTTTTTTGACATTTTTGATACAATGGGATACACAAAAAACGCTGCCATGGAACGAACATGTTTTTTTTTTATCAAAACACGGACTGACTATTAAGGTTTCTTATATTATAGCAATAGCAATAGCAACCGTAGTCAAGTAAACACGCGCCAATTCTGAGCTCACCGGGTTTTCGTTTTAGGCGAAGTAAAACGTATCCAGTACAACTTATAAAAGTGTCAAAAGTGCGGTAGGAAGTCACCCACAACGCAAGAATACAAGAACCTATCAATGGTAAAGGTAAATAGAAAATATCAGTAATTAATAATACCTCCCAGCACAAGAGGATAGTGAGGTTATATTACACAAAGATGGTCATAACACAAATCGCATACAGAAACAAAAAATCTAAGTGAATGTCCTACCGCAGAAGTCGCAGGTAACATATAAAAACCCTGTATGGACAAGAAGTACCACCGGCAAGAAACCAGTGACCTGCGCTAAATGCGGTAAAGCATTCTGCACGAATTGAAAGCCGTATGCAATAGACTGAACTCCCCGGGTTTTAGTTTTAGGCGAAGTAAAACGTATCCAGTACAACTTATAAAAGTTACAAAAGTGCGGTAGGAAGTCACCCACAACGCAAGAATACAAGAACCTATCAATGGTAAAGGTAAATAGAAAATATCAGTAATTAATAATACCTCCCAGCACAAGGGGATAGTGAGGTTATATTGCACAAAGATGGTCTTAACACAAATCGCATACAGCAACACAAAATCTAAGTGAATGTCCTACCGCAGAAGTCGCAGGTAACTTATAAAAACCCTGTATGGACAAGAAGTACCACCGGCAAGAAACCAGTGACCTGCGCTAAATGCGGTAAAGCTTTCTTCACGAATTGAAAGCCGTATGAAATAGCACAAATTTGTAAATGCCTTACGACAGATGATGCAGGAAAAACGCCATACACCTGAAGATGCATACAGTATAACAAATTAAGTATCCTACATGAGTACGTTACATGCTATGCCACATATCATTCCTAGACAGCACAAATATACCGGTATCCAACAGTAGTTCTCTCATATATAAAAACACGTGAGAGAGCAGGAACACCTAACGAACATCAGGAGAGACAATATGCCACCGAAAAAGAAAAATCGGAAAAACCACAAGACCACTATGGAATTA
Organism: Meconema thalassinum; assembly: GCA_946902985.2. NCBI lineage: Eukaryota > Metazoa > Arthropoda > Insecta > Orthoptera > Tettigoniidae > Meconema > Meconema thalassinum. Next base: position 1,187,205,237 of record OX336389.2, read on the forward strand.
TCGGAAAGTTCCGGTGATGAAGAACAACAGCAGGGTTCGGAAATCAAGGAAATGTTCTCGGAGATCTTGACTGAACTCAGGAACCTAAAATCCCAGAGTGACGAATTTAGGCGTGAAACGAAACAAGAAATCATGTCTATCAAAGAAACCATAGAGAAGACAGACGAAAAATGGAAAGAGGTAAACGAGGCAGTGGAGTCAAGAATAACAAACAGAGAACACGACGAAAGAAAAATTAAATTTGACACAAGAAAAATTAAATTTGATATCAGAAAGAATCAAAACCCTAGAGACATGGGAAGAACAAACAGAAAAAAGGATGAGAAAGAACAATATCGTAATTAAAGGAAAAGAACTAACGATGGAGAATGATAACAAAAAGGAAGTAGATGCAAAAGCTACAGATATCTTAGGGAAGATAAATGCAGATGTTGAAATAGAGAACATGACATACCTAGGGAAAGATAAAAACAACAGAGGGATCTTGAGAGTCACCTTCAAGAACTTCACAGACAAGTTAAGAATAGTTCGAAACAAGGCGACGCTAAAAGGGCAAGACGTTTATATAGACGACGACCTTACTAAGAATGAGAGAGAGATTCAAGCAGCACTAAGAAGCATAGCCAGAGAACAGAGAAATAAGGGCAACAACGAAGTAAAAGTTGCATATCAGAAGATCCTTCTAAATGGCCACTGGACAAAATGGAATGACCTAAACACAAAAGATCTAATCACAAAAAACTGAGCACCAACAACCAGGAGGTGATGTGCACTAAACAGACGGTACACAAGGAGAACAAGGAAGAACTAATAATCGCCACCTGGAATGTAAGGACTCTGAGAACGGAAGAAAGAGAAACGGAATTAAAGAATGCATTAGCTGACTTGAAATTCGATATACTAGGTCTTAGTGAGGTTAGAAAATATGGACAGGAAATAATTGAAACACTGGAAGGAGATATATTCAGCTACATAGGCGAAACGAAAGGACAGAAAGGAGTGGGATTCATAATAAAGAAGAAACAAAAACATTGCATTAAAGAAGTTAAAGGGGTCTCTGAGAGGATAGCTGTACTATCCCTGAAATTAAACAGACATACCTTCACAATTATCCAAGTCTATGCTCCCACAGAAGCTAGTACGGAGGAAGAAATCGAACATTTCTACGACCTTCTACAAGACACATTAAACCACAACAAAGCCCATAGAACCGTTGTAATGGGGGACTTCAATAGTAAAATAGGCAAGCAAGAAATTGAGGAAGAGGAGCCGATAGGACCCTACGGCTATGGATCCAGAAACGAACGAGGGGACAGGCTTATACAATTCGCACAGGGACAAGGACTAAAAATCGTTAATACCTTTTTCAAGAAAAACCCAAGCAGTAGGTGGACATGGAGAGCACCAAATGGGAAAACAAGGAATGAAATTGACTTCATACTAGCAGACAGACTAGAGGGCATCAAAGATATCCAGGTGATCAATGGTCTGAAACTTGACACAGATCACAGAATGGTTCGAATGAAAATGCTTATTCCAAAGAAACAATGCCCATACGTTAAAACCCAAAGGTTCGGCCCGGAAAGAACCAACCGAATCCAGTACACAGAGAAACTGAAGAAGAACCTGCAAGAGCTGGAAGAACAAGAGGAGATGAGCACACAGAACCTATATGATAAACTGGAGAAGTGCATCACAAAAGCTGCTACATAATCCTCTATTGGGGTGAAAAAGTCAGGAAAGGGAAATAAGCTGAAAGAAAGCACCAGACGACTGATTGACGAGAGGGAGAAATTAAAACGGGAAGCAGAGACCAACCATCAGAAAAAGACAGAATATGCGGAATTGAACAAACGCACAAAAAGAGAAATCCGAAAGGACATCCGAGATCACAACACGGAAATGGTCAAGAAGGCTATAGAAAGATCGACATCAGTAAGAAAGATCAGGAAAGAAATATCAGATGGCAAACACTGGATATTAGGAGTGAAGGATGTAAAAGAAAATAGACTAGCTTCAAGAGAAGATATACTGCGACATGCCACGGAATTCTACGAGAAACTATACTCCAGCACCCTCGAGAGGGAAAGTATGATTCAAAATTTGAATAATCCGAAGGGTCACCAGGAAGAGGAAATACCCCCCATCCTTCAAAGCGAGGTGAGTGCAGCAATAAAAGAAATAAAAAATGAAAGATGCCCAGGTGACGATGGTATATTTAACGAATACCTAAAATGGGGAGGTGAGGAACTTGTAGCAATCATCACTCGACTCTTCAACACAATACTCGAATCTGAAGAAATACCAGCGGAATGGAAACTAAGCACTATAATCCTGCTCCATAAAAAAGGAGCTAAAGACGACATCAATAACTATAGACCGATAAGTCTGCTGCCAAGTCTATACAAACTGTTCACAAAAATATTAACCAAGAGAATGTCAAAATCACTAGAGGAAAACCAACCTATAGAACAAGCGGGTTTCAGATCAGGATTCAGCACGGTGGACCACCTCCAAACAGTAAACCAACTCATCGAAAAACTGCAAGAATTCAACCTTAAAGCCTATATTGCATTTATAGACTATAACAAAGCCTTTGACTCCGTGGAACACATATATGTTCTAGAGGCCCTAGAGAACCAAAACATACAGAAAAGGTATATCAGACTTCTAGCAAATATCTACGAGAGTAGCCAGGCAAAAATACGGACAGAAATGGAGGGAAAACACTTCGAGCTAGAGAGAGGAGTGAAACAAGGAGACCCCCTCTCACCAAAACTATTCACTTGCCTGCTAGAAAACCAATTCCGGAAAATGAAATGGAAAACAAGACACGGCATCAACATAGATGGACAAAATCTGACACACCTACGGTTTGCAGACGACATCATACTCATGGCAAAATCTGCATCAGACTTAGAACAAATGGTAACAGAATTAAACAAGGTCAGCAAAGAAGCTGGCCTAACCATGAACCCGAGTAAAACGAAACTGATGACAAATGCGACAGAAAACCCAGTAAACATTGACGGTGAAACATTAGAGTATGTCCAGGACTATACATACCTAGGTCAAAATATTTCATTCCATAACAATACGGAGAAAGAAATCAAAAGAAGAATTGGGCAAGCATGGAAAAAATTCTGGTCCTTGAAATTCATTTTAGGAGATAAATCTCAGAAACTAAGCCTGAAAACACAAGTTCTAGAGAAATGTGTAATCCCAGTAATGCTGTATGGATGTCAAACATGGTCACTAACTTCGCAGCAGAGAAAAACGCTCCAGATAGTCCAACGCAGGATGGAACGAAAAATCCTCAATATCACGCTGAAAGACAGAATACGGAACGAGGAGATACGCAGAAGAACCAGTATTAAAGACGTCATCAACACAGCGGACAGACTAAAATGGAAATGGGGAGGCCACGTAGCGAGGATGGAGCATAGGAGGTGGACGCACAGACTAACGATGTGGGACCCCAGAACCGGCAGGAGAAACGTAGGAAGACAGAGGACACGCTGGGCTGACACATTCAAGAAATTTGCCGGACCACAATGGACAAGAAGAGCAAGAGACAGACAAGAGTGGAAGACCCTAGATATGATCCTTTTCAAAACATAGTATATGCGAGGAAAGGAAAGGAGCAACTCAGTGCAACATAGTGAACCCTTAAATACAATAGCGATAATGTATTGAGGACATTCAAAACTGTACTAAAATAAAGTGAACGTGCTAGAAACATTAACAATTTCACATATATTAGATATAAGGACAAGAATACAGAACATAGACAATACTGTAACTAGGTTAGGAATAGGTATATCAATAGCTATAAGAACATTCAAGAACAGAGACTAACATGCCAGAAAAGTGCGCCACTAGGTGCCTCACTACTCTTTAGGACTGCTCACCTAATGAGTGTAATGGAGCAAAATCCCTGCCTAGACAGGAGGCCATTGCCCTTAGGGGATTAAAGGGCTGTATTTATTATTATTATTATTATTATTATTATTATTATTATATTATAACCTAACCTAACCTAACCTTTTCGACCACGTCTTGTCGGCGGCCACTCTTCTAAATATGTCGGCAAGTAGAGCTTGTAAACCATAAAAGTGTGGTTTTTCAACCTGACTAACTTGCAAAGAACTTGCCGACTGACTTAGAAGAATGGCCGCCGACGTTTCAGTTAGGTCGGTTAGATTAGGTTATAATAAAAAACGATGTAATACGCAACAAAACGCTGCTGTGGAACAAATATTGTTTTTATCAAAACACGGACGGACTAATAAGTTTTTTATATTATAACCTAACCTAACCTTTCTCAACGTCATGTCGGCGGCCACTCTTCTAAATCTGTTGGCGAATAGTGCTTGTAAGTCATAAAAGTATGGTTTTTAAAGCTGAATAACTCGCATATAACTTGCAAACAGCCTTAGAAGAGTGGCCTCCGATGTTATGTGGTCGGTTAGGTTAAGTTAGGTTATCATAAAAAAATAATAGAACAATAACAAATTCCGGTGTTTGTGGCGTTGTTAAGTGTTTTTAGTGTCCCATTTTATCAAAAATGTTGAAAAAACACGGTATTTTGTTGTTGTCAAAATCGGATTGAAACGCAAAAATTAGCCTAACATCGCAAAAAGCGTAAAAAATCTTCAATAAAAATCAATGTTCGTTCCACGGCAGTTTTTTGTGTATCCCATCGTATTGGCAACGTCGTAAAACACGGGAAAGAAAAAAAAGGTCGTTAAAATCAGCTTAAAAACGCAAAAGTTGCATAAAATTGCAAAAAACGAAAAAACACAATTTTACTCCCCTTTTTCATTTTCCGACCTTTAAATCATGTTTATCTACAATTTTCAGTTCATTGCCTATAACATATCTTAATAGTAATTTTTTTAAGGGTGACAAGGTAATTGTATACTTTTACCTCTTATTAATTTGTTTCTCACACTTGAGTACTTCGGAAACTACTTCGAATTTTAGCCAAACGAACTCTAGTCGACAGAAACGCTGTCTATATTTTAAAAAACACATTAAAATAGTTATTTAGTTAGTTTTCTTAAGGATAATTGTAAGGTATTAAGAATGCAGCAACGATGATTATTATTATGTACGCCGCATTTATGAATCAATTATTATGAAAACAGCCGATAGTAGGTGTAAACTACCTAAATATTGTAGGTTACGTGATTTTACATACAGTTCATGGTACTATATCAGGCAGGTGTGTAAATAATGCAGATTTGTAAAATGTAAACTTACTTGACATCGAGAATTCATAGCAGACATAACCATTGGTTTAACAACAAGTCCCTTCTTAATTGATCTTTTCTTCAAAGCGCAGGCCTCACACGTATCTAAATATATTTTTATAACTTCTCTGGTGATATTGCAGAATTTCTTCTTTAGTTCAGCTTCCATGGCTTTTTCTTTTTTATGTCCTGTATTCAAGTGGGCTGCATGTATTGCTCCGAAAATGTCATCGTATCGGCAAAAGTATTTTATGTCAGTCAAGTCACCCACAGACTTCTCTATCAACATTTGAACACTTCCGATCTGAATAACGTCGAAACGATTTATGCGACGATACTCTTTTGAGCTCAGAGTTCCTCCACACTTCTTTTCTTTCGCCTCCTTCACTTGATTGATAATCTCGTCGTAACGAGCTCTGTCCATGATGAACGTGCGACCCGACTCAAGGTCCTTCGTGCATAATAGCTCCTGCAGCTTGATATAGAATGCTTCTTCCATCTCACTCAACTAGTAAACACAAACACTAACTAAAAAACTCACTAAAATGCACAGCTACAAAGCGGGTTGACACTGGGCGTGCTTCGTGTTGACTAGTGGCAGTAACAGCTAGGAGTGGAGGGGAGGGTGGCGGACTCGCAGTCAATGTCATTTCGGTCTTTGCGCAAAAGCAAAATACCCACAACGCGTTGTGGGCAAGCCACGTTGTCCACAACGCGACGTGGGTATTTTTGCATTGCTCAATCTCAGAAGTGAAGTTTACATCTGTCTTTGAGCAAACAGGATTACCCATAACGCGACGTGGGCATTCCGTTTCGGCCAATGACCGAATTTCGGTACCCACGTCGCGTTGTGAGTATTTTGTCGTACCCACGTCGCGTCTTGGGTAAAAATTTCGGTCATTGAGCGAATTCGGTCTTTGAGCGTAACATATACTTCAACAAAGGAATATTATATGTTGAGAACTACAAATGGTTACTGTAATTATCAGCGAAATTAATTCGTCAATATATGCAAATTATTGAAAGTCTACAGACATCGGTAACTCAGGAAAAGTACAACGAAAGATTAGCTACGTGAACATTACTGCAATCCACAAAGAAATTGTTGTTTAAGTTACAGTCATATATTTAGACATGTTAATGAAGCTGAGTCGACGAGGAAGGTTCATCATGAATAATACTACAGCAATAGTCATGATTTGCTAAGCTAATGAAGGGGAATTAACTTGCATCAGTATGTGGATGTCAGAAGTGACTTGGCGACGATGAAGACGCGCATGAAAGCGTGGCACTGTAATACCATCCGCAGTCCACGACAGTCACGATTACAGCAGAAACTACTTGAGGATCCAATGTTATCAAAGAAACCTCACAGTATGATTGCTACAAACTACCAATTTGCCATAGACCGTCGAGGGAGGAGTCGTTTGAAGTTGTTCATCAGAGTCAATCCCAGCCCGGAAGCGTACGAGAGTGTTCCAGTCGAAATACCAAGGGTACAGAGAAGACGAGAAGGGAGCTGTTTCGAGCCGCCAACAACATCTGATGTGTGGAACGCGAGCCAGTTGACCGAGGCTCCGTTATGTAATCCTGGCCGGCTGTGTGGAGCTCCCAGGGAGCAGACAAGCCCGCTACACTCGGAACCCGCCAATTGGAATGTCGGGCAGGAATGCCGTTTCTCCAGCGTCGACAAAAACACAGGTCATGAAGAACGTCACTGGCAGAAGGTATCTGAGCGATCTGATCATATTTTGTAGTTTGTTGTAATAGATTGGATATCCTGAATTGACCAGTATTTGAACTAGCTTGTGAGCAATTTTATTTTCATGTTTATAATATTTGAACGTCTATTTTAGAGGTTTATATACGTAAATTCATCATTGTAATTTTTATACGTCGTCGTTTGTCAACGTTGACGTTATTTAAATGCTATTTTCACTGCATTTTCATAACGAGTAGTTGGTTCGATCGTATGCGAATTAGACATTATAACTAATAAGTTATACTTCAGAATAATTTTATAATACTTGAGAATACTTCGTAAACTTTATTTAACGAATCAGGAATGCTTCAAAGTTGTTTTATATGCTTCAAAAATGTTTTACTTGCTTCATAAAGGTTTGAAATGTTATCACACTTCAGAATGTTTGTATACATCTGAATGTAAGGAAATACTTCGAGTATTCATTAATAGAGAGATGAAACCATCGTATTGTTGAAAATAGGCATCGGTTTAAAGAGTAATGTTAGCTTGTTTGTGAAATGGAAATATTGACTACGCTAAACTAGCAAGAAATTTTATAAGAGAGAAATGATGTAATTAAATATAACGACTTAAAATACAATAAGTATTTAAAATATTTGAAATTAGTAAATATTCATTTAATATAACAAGATTTGGGGAGGATATGGATAATATTTTATTAATTTAATGAATATATACAGACAAATACCTTAAAGTATTAATGCTCATCGTAACGTGGTTTAATATGTGTAATAAATAATTAAATGGTAATATCGCTAAAATATGTAATGAATCACAAAGAAAAGAATATGTTAAGTGGAATTGTATACAGATAATTGAAGCAAAGAAATGGAACAAGTTATTGTATATTTGCGAGCACAAAGAAATGTAAGCAGAGTAATGATTGAGGAGTTGTAAACTGAACATTATTACTCAGGTAGTGTTTAATTAGTAGATTTACTGATTTTCCTTAACCCAGGGTGGAGAGAAATGTTTTTATTAGTGGAATTCCGTGCAATTATGAGGAGAAGTGGAAAAAGGTTTGTAAAGTGTATTTATGCGCAATAGGAAACGCAACAGTGGAAACTTGTTCAATAGGAAGTCTGAATATGTAAGTAAATGTGCGATATGTAAAATGCGATCTGTATTGATAAATACGACGAATGTTGTCAGTCATAGCGATGAAATAAATAGCGATGTGTATAAACATTATGTTGAGTAACGAATATCATAATATTCAGGTATTTTAGAGAAACCGCGAAGGCAGCCTGTATTATATTTCATTTATTATCGATGTTTATTAATGGATTTGTAATATAGGATCAGTAATTAGCTTCACTGCTCGTTACCTATGATCACATGATTATGACTAGGTCTCGTATTTTTAGGTAAATAAATATTTTTTTATGTAAATACTATTTTTAAGCATTTTTTTAAATACATAAATTCCTGCTTTTCACTTATTAACACATAAAAAGACATAATACTTAAATTTAAAAAATCAGTAAACAAGATCTTTCAGTTTATTGCATTTTTGTTCTGTGTTACTGCAACGGGGAAGAACCTGTGAGCTACAATCTACAGTAATGGCGCAGTGCGAGTGACACGTGAGTGAGTTCTCTCCAGGAATAACTGTATAATCGGAGGTGTTAAATACAGGTGATTGTGGCAATCTATTTTTAAAAGTTTTTATTAGTGGCTGGGAACTATTTGCAAAAAGAAACATTATCTTAAGTGCGACAGTTTCTCCTAAAAATTGCATTTTCGCTATGGACGGTTCGAGCAAGAAAAAGCAGCAAGGCGCGGAGCAGCCCAGCAGTCCCAGTAGTGCCAACTCAATTGAGGAGACCGTAAGGAAGGTTCTTATGGAATCACTTCAGTCTAAGGAATTCATAAACCTAATTGCCAGCAATATTGTGGACAAAATCACGGAGTGTGTGATAAAAGAGCTGGAGCAGTCCGTGAAGTTCAATAATGAACTATGCCACGATCTAGAGAGGAAATTAGAATTAAGAAAGCGTGAACTTGACGAACTGAACCAGACTATGAATGACAGACTGGACGAAATAGAACAGTATGGACGTAGGCTCAATGTCAGACTATTTGGCATTAATGAGAATGATGCAGAGGACACGGACGACCTTGTTCTCCAAGTTGCAAGGAACATTAATGCAGACGTCAACAAGAATGACATTGATAGGAGCCACCGAGTGGGAATGAAGTCAACAAACATGCCGCGACCAATTATAGTGAGGTTTACCTCATATAGAGCTAGTAGTGAGTTCTTCAAGAAGAAAAGGCATCTCAAGGGAACGAGAACAACTATAAGGGAAGACCTCACCGCAAATCGACTTGCTGTTCTGAAGACTGCTGTGTCTCGATTTCAATTGAAGAACGTTTGGAGTCAAGATGGTGTCATTTTTGTAAGAAACACCGACGGAAGAAAGGTCCGAGTGACGAAAATGAAGGAGTTACCAGCCCAGTAGGAAACCAGAATTCTGTACGAATTCATGAGCATAATTTTAGATCGTTGATATATGGCACCACTAGAGAAACTTCAACGAGCAAATTTAATTTTTAATTTAATTAAATTCACTAATTTAATACGCATTATATATTATTAATTTCACTTTCTTCATTAATTTATTGCATGATTCATTCGAATCCTTCGAGTTAGTTTAGAGTATAGGTTAACATCAGCTGCTAATGACTTTAAGACGTTTAAGTTGGTACGCACTTCAGCTTCCTTTGTCATTTGGAAACACCAGCTCACGCGAAGGTCACTAACCCCTCCCCTCCCACTTACTGCTCCCCTGTTACTGCCCAAAGCGATCACCCCTACCTACTACCTCGCCCTTTCACTTCTGAGGAACCATCCAATACAGTAATTAGTACACCTTACTATTTTTTATAACAGATCTCAACAGCTGACTAATTGTAAATATCCTCTTCCTGTCAAATATTTCTGTGTATGACCTTATTTAATGATGACTTTGTAAGATATCAAATTCGTACAGAAGTAGGTAGAGGTATTGATCAATGTGTGTCTCAAATACTTAAATTTAAGAAGGTAAATAACTTAAGCATATTTCACACAAATATTAGAAGTCTATCTAAAAATAAAATAAATTTAGATGCCAAGTTAGAAGCATATAACCATATATTTGATGTCGTTATACTCACAGAAACTTGGAAATTAGGTAACTTTAATATATGCAAGCATTCCAACTATAAAACATACTATAACGAAGGATGCTTTAATAAATGTGATGGAGTTGTTTTTATGGTGAAGAATTCTATTGACCATGAGGTAGAAACTGTGCCTTACAATGATTTCAAACTCCTTAGGCTCAAAATAAATTATGGAAACAATAGAATTGCATTGACAGGCATATACCGTTCGTCAAAATACAATAAACAACTATTTATTACTAATCTCCATGAATATGTCCAGCAAAAATGTACACTAGAAACCGAGGTGATTCTAGACGACACTAACATAGATCTATTTGATGAGTACGACTCTAATGAATATTTAAACTTACTGCATGAGCATAATTTTAGATCGTTGATATATGGCACCACTAGAGAAACTTCAACGAGCAAAACCTGTATTGATCATGCACTTATTCGTAGCGGTATTTCTAATGATAACATCTTACCCATTATATCACAGAGCAGAATTACAGATCACTATCCTGTATTAGTTAGTATAAATCTTGAAAATGGCCGTGACTTAGAAGCAGCTCAGTGTAACATACGTGAACATAGATTTAAGTTAGATAGTGAGATACTTAAAAATAAATTGAGCAATATTAATTGGGACACAGTATTAGAGAACAACCACTTGGATTCTAAAGTAGATAAATTTATACAAACTATCCAAAATTGCATAAAAAATTCTTCAATACAATTAAATTCAAAGCAACGAAAGAGAAAGGAGTGGATCACGCACGCGCTAATTAAGTCCATTCACACCAGAGATAGGTTGTATCAGGAATATATAGCAAATAAAGAGAACAATGCCATGAAGGAGAAATATAAGCGGTATAGAAATAAATTAAACGAATTGCTTAATAAAGCTAAAACTGACCACTATAAACAATTAATAAATTCCAATTCTAATAATTCAAGAAAAGTATGGGGCATTGTCAATGAAATAACACAAAGAATAAGTCATAAAGAAAAAATAAAAATAATAAGATCTCAAAATCATGTTTACGATGATGATTTCACTATAGCTAATACATTCAATGATTATTTTATTAACAAAACTACTGATATGTCTAAAAATATTAAGAACAATCCAGATTTTTCCTTGAAAATCAACAGAAACACATATTCCTGTTTTTTATTCCGATTACCGAAGCGGATTTACATAAGTACCTACACGAAATAAGCGACACTAAAGCAATGGGAATAGATAATATCTCAGCTCAAATTATTAAGCAGAATTTTAATTCTTTAAAGAGTCCTTTACTAACAATAATAAACGAGTCACTTTCAGTTGGATACTTCCCAAAGCAATTAAAAATTACAATTGTAAAACCGCTACATAAAGCAGGCAATCCTTCAGAACTAAAGAACTATCGACCGATATCGTTAACGACAGTCATATCAAAATTATTTGAAAAATGTATAAAAAATCATATTTATCAGTTTTTGAAGAAACACAATCTACTATCAACTAGACAATTTGGCTTTATAAAAAATGTCAGCACCACTGATGCTATTGGGGAATTAACTAGGCGAATTTATGAAAATATGAACAGTATGAAACCGACCTTGGGCATATTTCTCGACTTAGAGAAGGCTTTTGACACCATACCTCACCATATTCTCCTTCAGAAGATGGAAAGATATGGCATCAGAGGCATAGCACTGAAATTGATAGAAAGCTATTTGACTGAAAGGATTCAATACGTTAGAATAAATGGAACTACAAGTCTACCTTTAAGAGTGAAAAGAGGAATACCACAAGGCACAGTGCTGGGTCCATTATTATTTTTGATTTTTATCAACGATATTGAATCATCTATACATGGAATTGAAAATGTTAATGCCATATCATACGCAGATGATACGGTAGTTTGTGTTGAAGGTAGAACATGGGGAAATGTAAAACAAATTGCAACTGCGGTATTGAAATTGTTAAAGGTATGGTTAGATGGTAACGAACTATTTTTAAATATAAATAAATCAAAGTTCGTAAGATTCAGTTTAAAAGCAGTTGAAGATCATTTTAATGAACTAAAAATACACACTTTGAACTGTAATCTGAACTGTGACTGTCCTAAAATAGCTAAAGTGGATACAGTTAAATATCTGGGATTATTTATAGATAGTGACATGAAATGGAAAAGCCAATGCAAACACCTTACAAGTAAAATAAGAAGAAAAATCTATATATTTCACAATTTAAAACATATTGTCAATTACAAATTAATAAGAGACATCTACCATGCTCTAGTCCAGTCAGTTCTTACATAATATGGTATTCTTGCCTGGGGAGGCGCCTATGAAAATGTACTAAAAAGTGTTCAGATAGTGCAGAATCTCATATTACGAATAATGTTGAAGAAAGATAGATTATATCCAACTATGAGACTGTATGCTGAGACAAGGGTCTTCAACATTAAACAATTGTATGCTTTTGAAATATATAAATACATTTTTAAAGATAGAAATAGAATTCAAGTTGTTAGCCACGGGCATGAAACCATAAGTATTACAGAGAATCACTCTATTTTATATCAACCTAAGTTAGGTATAGCCAAACGTAACTTTCTGTATTTCTCACCAAAATTATATAACATTCTCCCAATTAAATTAAAAGAATTTAAAGGAAATCATGCAAACCTGAAGATGCAAATAAAACATTTTCTCAGAGAAAACAAAATTAAAATTGAAAATATAATTAGTTGAGCCTACAAGTTTATAAAACACAAATTCAATTTTCCTTCTTATTCATTATTTTTTTGTGTATACATCATTTACATAGAACGTGTTATTCGGCTAAGCCATTATACAATTTTTAGAAATAGTAATCAACGATATGCATGCCACACACAAGGTTGCACCTTTTAGTGGCATATGTGATATCTCTTCCTGCTCTGTATGAATTTGATATCCTATTTCGACCTGTCTTTGTCATATTGTAACAATATAATTTAATAATTGTAAATTTACAGGTTAAACTATGAGTAGGAAGTGTAAGGAAATTCACAAAATGTGTACAGATATTATGAATTTTGTAAAATGTGTGTATTTGTAACGATTTAATAAATAATAATAATAATAATAATCTAATCTTCATGCAGAGCGTATGTCAGCTTGCAACTGTGTTATTCTTAACTTGTCGCCCCGTAACACTCACTGTGGACGCCGGGGATTTCCTTGTCCATAGCCATATTGCACCACATGCTAGACCTCCCCCCTCCCCCAGCTACCTGGAACCAGTGTCACTCACATCCAGTTCATTTCTGGCACTGTGAAGTGTAAGGCAGTTGTACGATGTCTAAAGAAAAAGATAACTACTAGTTATCGTCTGTTGCAGAATTTAAAGATTATTTTACTTCTGATGGGGGCGTTCTGTTCTGTCAACCATGTGGGAAAGCATTCAAGGCTGAACAGCAATCTCAAGTTACACAACACCTCAAGGGCAAGAAACATATTGTCGCAGTTCCGCGCCTTCAGAATAAGTGTTTCGAAATAATCGTCGGTCATTTGTGATGGACAACCTGAAGATGTATCTCGTTGTGTATTGTAATGGTTCAGCAGTCAGTGAGACATAGAATGAATTGCATTCGTGGGTACTGCATATTGTTTATATTCACATTAATAAACTAAATGATAATTAAATATTTTTACTTTTTGTCACATATTTCAGGTATTTTTAATACATAAAAAATAAATATTTTTTCCGATTTTTAGCACCTAAAATCCGAGCCCTAATTATGACAAACTTAAACAACGATAACGACAATGTGGATCTTTGAAATAAAGATATTGCGAATCTCTTAAAGAATAAGAAGGAGTAGAAGAAGTTGTAGAAGGATCTCGAAGGATCAGTGAAAGAATATCATGTGGATATTTAACAAATTGCGCAAGAATATAAATAAGAATAACAATTATTATATAAAAATGTTTAATATTTTATTAAGTTGTAGAACATATACAGCGACATTTAACAAAAAATGAATCATGTAGGGAGTGATATTGTAAATAGGAAGCGTTATTCTACGGAAATCTGCGTAATATCTGAAGTACAGTATGTTAAAGAAGTATTTAATATTTATCAAGATTTTAATATATATAAGTAATAAATAATGTGTAAATATTTTTATCTTTGAAGGAGGGATCTAGGAATTTTATTTTCCGACATTCACGATATAAGGAGCTTCTAGGCGAAGCTATTTTATTTTATTTTTATTTAAACATCGAATTTTAGTATTTTTAATTATGTGTAAATTTAGCGTGTGTTTGGACAGTGTTTTTTCGTTTGTCCATTATTAATAAACATTGCTGGCACTTTTTAGTTTGCCTGTCCATTTTTATAGAAACTCAGTTCTCTTCATTTAATAATTCGTTACGGTAGTGCAGCTAGTTAGATACTGTCACCCGTCTGTTAAACCGTTCACCCATGATTTTCCGAGAATATCGTCCTACTATACTTTATTGTAGAATTAGTATGTAACTAGGGCATAGTACTATCGTAATTTTTAGTAACCTGTGTATCGAGGAATTCCTAACTGTCCGCCTAGCAGGAAATTGTTGGTTTATCTGCGATCCCTTCCATCCTTAGGATAATAGGTGGTGGCTACGTGAATTTCGGGTACACCACCAAATGTTTAGGAATATTGTACTTTATATCACAGAACGTGAATGTTGGAAAATTCGCCAAATGGTTCCTTTTCATGTTCCATATCACTTATGAAGGTTTATAGTAAGAACATTTGAATATGTTTCCTTTTAACCTGATGTTGTATTCTTCTTCTTCTTCATCTTCTTCCAAGGACACATGGTTTAGACAATGTTCAAAACATGTCCCAGAGTGGCAGGGTCACTCAGTGTGCCAACGTCCTCATTTGATGAATGTGGTATTCTTTGCATTTGTCTGTTGGTACAGCAATATAAGGCTTTCCAACGATGTCTCAGTCTTATTCATGGTTGGGATTATAAGAAAGCTATTGAGGAGTGGGTGGAAGTGAGTCAGGGTGTTCGGGTCACAGCTAGTGCCTACGGTTGTTGTGCAAGGTACCACATATATACGGTCAATGCTGGTGGACAGGCTTAGTGAAGGAAGCACTTGCATAATATCTCTCCTATCCAGTACACCTCAATACAGCACTGCCTTGGGTTCCTAACCCACAGCCCTCGGCAGTGTGCTTTGAGGATCCAAACAGCCTGCAGGTTGACTACATGTCAAACGTAATCAAATGTGCAGATTCAATTAAAATTCGCCCATCGTTGTACACATATGTTTGATGCGATAATATTCCATGGAAGATAAGAAGACTGCCTTTATCAGCCTACTTGTGATAATAAAAAAGGATGTAGACTTCTACACAGGGCCTAAATTGTGTGTCTGTCTGTGCGTGAGAGTGTGTGAGAATGTATGTGTGTATTGTGCCCGTTAGTCCGCAGACCATCGCCCACATATGCGAGAATCTCGAAAACAGTTGAGCACTAGACTCGGAAAATCTCAGGGAAAATGGGGTATGGGCAAATGGTGCGAACTGAATTCGAGATCCCCGCCTGGATATAAGAAGGATGAAAAAAATAGCACACACTTTCAAAAACATTCCAACTTTTATTAATCTATAAGGAAAATTTCAAGGCACTCATACCTATTATCTCTAGGGTAGCTAGAAATAGAGTCTCTTACCCTGAGATCCTATAACCTATTCAATGAAATATAACTTAAGATAAACAAAGTCCTATACACTATAATAAGTGTCCAATCGTGTGCACATCTCATAAATTTAACACTTTTTAAATTATCACACGGGTTTATCTCGTAGCACTGTTATGATTTGATCATATCCATCACTGATCATTTTATGTTGTCAAATATTAAGCAAAACCAGATTTCAATCAACATATTGATATATAAAAATAAATACATAATCTAATTAATTTTACGCTTTGTGACCACATGTTTATTTAAATACTGATTTGACTATAGAACTTTAAGCTCAAAGAAAAGAAAAGAAAAAACTCCCTGCAAAGTATAGCCATTTGATGTTACCTGGGTAGCATGAGTAATATGATCGTGATATAAAATACATTTTCCATTCCTTTCAAACACAACTCCAATACTACCGACAATACACTAAAGCCATCATGCTTGACGCCTAAATAATTTTCCAAAATTATGGAGCCACGTCCACGACATGTCCGCTTCAACTGAGCTTAATACCTGCCTCCACTGAATAAATGTCACGACCGCTCTATAATTTTGCTCCAAAATTATTATTTTCCTTTTTCAATACATGTGAGTATTTACTATATTTTTTGAACTCATAGGTCATTCAGTTATGTGACACTGGATTAATTTATCAACTCATGAATAGAAATCCCATTGAAATTATTATTATCATTGACATTGGCTGATACGTTACTGGTTCTAATTATTTCATCATTCATGGTCATAGACAAATAAATCAAATACTTCACTATATTATCATCATCAACTCAGCTATATTTTATATTCCACTTAAGCATCTATTTATGAAAAATCCTGTTCGAAATATCACTTAGAATATTCCAAAATTATCATTATTATTCATGTTAATTGTAATTATTCACAGAAATGGTAATGAATCACGAGGCGCATATAACCCTCCGATGCTCTCCGCAAAATTTCGCACACGGAATAATCCTAATATTTATCAAAAATAAAATCTACCTAGTCAAATAGAATGATCTGGAGCTTCAAATCACTGGCCATAAATACGTAGAAAAATAAATAACTGAAGCTAGAAAATTACGCAAGTAAGCATGATTAACGTTCTGGAATACTTAAACTAAGCATGACTACACATGACAACGCTATACACTAGACTACCAAGGTGAGATCTGGTCTCACTTTATGGTATCTGAAGATCTTAAACCGGCCTCCTGTACGGCGATGAAATTCCTCGTCCATGTTTATTTCCATAAGGTGAGGTTCCACGACTGCTTGACTGCCTGGATCGAATGGCGGTGGTCTCCGTTGGTACTCCACCACGTGGTTCCTGGTCTCCTGATCTTCTGGACCGTGCCCCTGGTCGCCATCATCTTCCTCTCTTCCTTCTTCCTTCCGTCTAACCCATCGCTGGTGTTTAGTGCAATTCCATCGTCATGTTGTCGAAAATGTTAGCAATCTTCATTTGATGATCAAGATATTCCGCACACTTACTAGTGTTTGTAGTGGACTGGTGCAATTTACTGTCCTTGCACACGCTGGGTATCGTCAATCGTAGTCCAAGAATGCGTGAGTTATCACTATAAGTGTCCTTAGTAACTAAACAGTACAGTCTATTACTTGGATCGAACCCTTATTTCACGGCAGTCTTCACTTCGTGAAAACACTTCAAATATTATGTGAGAGTCTCTTACTATAAGCTCATCATAATGGGTTATCGTCTTTAAGCCTTCACAGCATGGAATATGCTCACTGTTCACAAGTCAACTGTTTATTATTAATAATAATAACTTCATTTCGAACACAGTGAAAATGTCCAAGCAACATAGAAAAAAATATGTCATTTACTTGTACTGTGAAATATAAAAAGTCCCATACTCATTTGATGTTCCGCACTATCACAAAGTTCTCGAACATTCGAAGTTCCAGATTGAGGCGTGCATGGCCTGGCGACACTCCGCACAGTACTAGAATATTCTCGACTCTCGGCGTTTAGCGGACGGTATCATACACGGCGCACATGGGCAGGGTATCACTCCCAAAAGTATGCTGGCTACCACAATTTCACACGCTGCATATATATCGTCCAGCGGCATGACGTGCGACCTCCATGATGTAATGCGCTTCTGCTTCAATCCTTAATATCTCCTCAACGCGTTGTGCGATTTACATGCTTTTTCTTGTACATAATAGTTATAAAATCAGTGGCTATTTTATGGCGTGGCTCTCTTCTCTGCTAAACAATTATTGAAGAATCGTTAATTTTTTCTGGATTGTTCGGTCACTCGCTATTCGGTGAACCTCCGCGCACAAGCAGTGTACTGGCCCGCTTCCGAGCGGCGCTTGTTTGAAAGTCTTCACCCGGCTCTACATTCAAATTTCCAAATGACGTGACAGCACCGGAGTTACGGGTGCATGCACCTGCTACCATCGAAAAAATAAAAACATTTTTTTTATTTTTATCCCTCACTTCCATGTCATTTGCCTTACTTCTCGTCCTTGGATAATACGACACCTTGAGGCTGGCCGCTTTAAAAGTTCCCACGGTGCCCATTAACAGGTTCTTCTATGATGATCTGCATCTTCAGACTGCCACTGAATAATCCGTGTGACGTGCTCTATTATTGTTGATTTTGTTGATTGTGATGTTCCTGATTCGACGTTTTTCTTTTTCCTTCATTTTCCGTTTGCTGTAGGCCTGATGGTCCTGGCTGGGAATTATCATATTTCTTCGCTCTCAGCTCACCTAGAAATCGCTGGCTTGCCTGATGACGCTGTTTCAAATCTTGTCGCGACATCTGGACTCTGTTGTCATTCTGACGTTGATTCTGGTTGAATCGCTGGTTGTCAGAATATCCCCTATCTCTCTGCTGGTGCCACACATTCCTATTTTGTAAATTTCTATCCCCTCTCCTATAATACGGGATATCTCTTCGGTAGTTCCTATTGTAGTACTCCCATCTGGGTAAATATACTCCTCGGCTGGGTCTCCAATCTCGATTTTCTTCAGTGTCCCTTGTCTGAACCTTACGATCCGTCACGACAACATTCACATGGTGATTATCAGATTTTACATTCCTCTGGTAAAATTGTGCGCTACAATGATCGAGGTGTTGTATTATATCGTCAAACTCTCCTAGCGAGGTTATCCTTGCATCATTTAACGTCCTCTGCACATCAGCAGGAAACCGTTGCGTTAGGGCTAGAATTAATTCGTAATCTGGCATTGGAGGATCAAGATACTTGAGTTTTGCAATCTGGCTTGTGAAGTAACTTGCATACATCGTAGGCTGGGATGTAGTATAACGTTTGGCGTATAATTCTCACCTAAGATTCTGCTGTATCTCTGGCGACGAAAATCGTCTTAATAGAGCTTGTTCAAAGTCGTAAAAATTGCTCATGTTGGACTTGAACTCGCGAAACCAGACGAGAGCAGGGCCATCCAAAAGTTTGCCTATCACCCTAATCTCTCTCTCTTGTTACCTTGGTATCCCTCAGGTAATTCTTGACTTCCTTAAGGAACTCCACTGGTGTAACTGTGCCGCCCCAGTAAATTTATTTGGTTTTTCCTCTGACGTCTTCAAAATGGTCATGTGCGTCGATTGAGCTGAAGGTATATTACCAAAACTTGTGCTAGCGTTCTGCGGTGTCTCTGGTCCAACCCATTTAGATTTAATTTCAGATATTTTCTCTTCGATCTGACGAACTGTCCCATCTATCTGTTCCAACCTTTCGGCAGTAATTGTCGAAATATCAGTGTTCAGGTTTGCCCTTAATTCCTGTACTTGGGAGGGTGTCAACGTCATCTTATCACATCTCTCTTGTGTTTGTCTAAGACTTCCCTTTAGTTCATGAATGTCTTTCCCAACTTCCTCATTTAATGTTCCACCTAACTCTCCCTGCTGTGTGAGGTTTATTAAGCTGCCTCACTCCCTGCTGTAAAGTCTTCATATCCTTAGTAATGACCTGAACATTCGTCTCATTTGAGTTACGTAGGTCTGTGAGTGCCTCATCATCGGTACCGGACCTAAGTTCCTGCTGAAACTCCTCTAGAACCTTTTCCTTAACTTCCATTCTTAATTCGATCACTGTGCTTTTCCTAAGTTCTTGCGATACGATCTCATGAAAATCCATCGTCATCTTTTCAGTCACCTTCCAGAACATGTCGTTCGAGTCCTTGGTAAGCCTAACGTCTAGCGAAGGCATGGTCTCCTGATCCAGAATGATGTTCCTGTCAATGTTTTTATCTAGAGTGACTAAATCTTTGGGAATCGCTTTGTGATTCATATGGGTTATTTCCTGTCATCATGCGGGCTTCTAAACCTAGTATGTTATCCCGAACCCTATATGCGTGGTCGTTTAATCTGGTTTCTAAAGAGACAACCCTATCTCCTATCTTTGCCTCTAGTGACTCTGATAACCTCTCCTCTAAAAATCTATTTTTTCTTGAATTTTACCTTCAATACTAATTATATTTTCTTTTAACTTCTTCTCTATAGACTGACTTTGTTCTGGGGATTTGGTTTCTAGTTTATTCTCTATAGACTGACTTTGTTTTGACATTTTATTTTCTAGAGACTGATTTTATTCTGACATTTTCTGACTTTGTTCTGACATCTGAAGAGACAAACCCTCTAACAACGCCTTTAGTTCATCCATTTCAATATATTTGAGCTATCGACAGGTTAAACAGAAGAAAAATGAAGAATGACTAATAACTAAAACACAGATCAATGTTGTAGTCATGCGTATTAGAAATAAAAGTGGAAAATTATCTAACTAAACTGACATGCAGAAGAAACCATCTTCCTATTAATCTTGTATGTCCCTAACATATCAATCTAAGTCTACATGAAATTCAAAAACATCAAACAAGACAGCATAGGAGTGACAGATGGGCAAAGCTCAAACTTAAAATACTTGAACGTTGGCCGCTAAATTCAAAGTGCGACACTTCAAACGTCAAGTGCCCTATATCAAACATGTGTGAACACGATTGATACACCTAAATGTGCACCAATCGAGCCCCAAGTATGGATAAGCCAACTAATCTATCTTATATTCTATGTGTCCGTCAGTACGAAGACCAACGCCCACATATGCGAGGGGAATCTCGAAAACAGTCGAGCACGAGACTCGGAAAATCTCAGTGGAAATGGGGTATGGGCAAAAGGTGCGAACTGAATTGTAGATCCCCGCCTGAATATAAGAAGGATGAAAAAAATGACATACACAATTTCAAAAACCTTTCCACTTTTAATAATCTAAAAGCAAAATATCAAGGCACTCCTACGTAATATCTCTAGGGTAGCTAGAAATAGAGTCTCTTACCCTGAGATCCTATAACATATTCAATGAAATATCACATAAGATAAAGAAAGCCTTATGCATGTACGATCGTGTCCATATCACACATCACATAAATTTAACAATTCTTAAATTATCACTCGGATTTATCTCGTAGCACTGTTATGATTTGATCACATCTATCACTGATCATTTTATGTTGTCAAATATTATTCAGAATCAGATTTCAATCAAAATATTGATGAATAAAAATATAAAAATAAATAATCTCATTGATTTTACGCTTTGTGACCACATGTTAGTTTGAATACTGATTTGACTATAGAACTTTAAGCTCAAATAAAAGAAAATACTCCTTGCAAAGTATAGCAATATGTTGTTACCTGGATAGCATGAGTAACATGATCGTGACACAAAAATAGATTTTCCATTCCTTTCAAACACAACTCCAAATCTACCGACAATACACTCAAGCCATCATGCTTGACGCCTTAATAACATTCCTAAATTACGGAGCCATTTCCCCGACAGGTCCGCTTCAACTGATCTTAATATCTGCCTCCACTGAATAAATGTGACGACCGCTCTATAGTTTTGACCCCAAATTATTATTTACCTCTTTCACTACATTTGAGGATTAACTATATATTTTAAACTCATAGGTCTTTCAGGTATGTGACACTGGATTAATTTATCAACTCATGAAAAGAAATACTATTGAGATTATTATTATTATCATTAATATTGGCTGGTATGTTACAGATTATAATTAATTCATCATTCATGGTCATAGACAAATAAATCAAATACTTCACTCTATTATCATCAACTCAGCTATATTTTAAATTTTTATTAAGCATCTATTTACGAAAAATCCTATTCGAAATATCACTCAGAATATTCCAAAATTATCATTATTATTCATGTTAATTGTAATTATTCACAGAAATGGTAATGAATCACGAGGCGCATATGACACTCCGATGCTCTCCGCAAAATTTCGCACACGGAATAATCCTAATATTTATCAAAAATAAAATCTACCTAGTCAAATAGAATGATCTGGAGCTTCAAATCACTGGCCATAAATACGTAGAAAAATAAATAACTGAAGCTATAGAATTACGCAAGTAAGCATGATTAACGTTCTGGAATACTTAAACTAAGCATGACTACACATGACAACGCTATACACTAGACTACCAAGGTGAGATCTGGTCTCACTTTATGGTATCTGAAGATCTTAAACCGGCCTCCTGTACGGCGATGAAATTCCTCGTCCATGTTTATTTCCATAAGGTGAGGTTCCACGACTGCTTGACTGCCTGGATCGAATGGCGGTGGTCTCCGTTGGTACTCCACCACGTGGTTCCTTGTCTCCTGATCTCCTGGACCGTGCCCCTGGTCGACATCTTCTTCCTCTCTTCCTTCTTCCTTCCGTCTAACCCATCGCTGGTGTTTAGTGCATTTCCATCGTCATGTTGTCGAAAATGTTAGCAATGTTCATTTGATGATCAAGATATTCCGCACACATACTAGAGCTTGTAGTGGACTTGTGCAATTTACTGTCCTTGCGCACGCTGGGTATCGTCAATCGTAGTCCCAGAATGCGTGAGTTATCAGTATAAGTGTCCTTAGTAACTAAACAGTACAGTCTATTACATGGATCGAACCCTTATTTCACGGCAGTCTTCACTTCGTGAAGACACTTTAAATATCATGTGAGAGTCTCTTACTATAAGCTCATCATAATGGGTTATCGTCTTTAAGCCTTCACAGCATGGAATATGCTCACTGTTCACAAGTCAACTGTTTATTAATAATGTTGCGTGCCACCCCCCTAGTGGCACATTTTGTTAACTGGATTATGGTGGGTTGAAGAGCACAAACACAGGTTGTTCCTTTAAATGATTAACTTTATTGCGGCCAGAAAGATACAGCCACTCATCAGCAAATGTAAACAATTATTACCTTACTCCAGTTTCCTCAAGTCGAGAATACTTCCCCTTTCACTTGTCAACAGACCACAGTTAATCCCTCGTAATGAGGTGGCCTCGTACGCTCGATGGAAATAGCTGCACTAGGTCTGTCATTTACTGTTTTGCAACTCACCACAATGACCTCTCTTCGCACTAAGTAAGCACACTCGCTCAAAACACAGGCAGTCCCCTGTAAGCTCTTCACTCCCTTCGCTGTCACGAGAATCGGCTTCACTAGTCGGTTTCGCAAGTCTCCACACTTCTGTCGCTCAGGATACGCGCTCGCACTCGCTCGTAAAACACAACAACCACCACTGCTTGACAGGTCACACTTATATAGCAGGCCGGTGACTCAATAAATGCTTCTAGATCCATCCAGGGTTCACGGCTTCTCGAGGTTTCCATCGCTGGTCCAGTCACGAATATTCTGGACTTTCCCTTTGTCCTAGTAGCCCTGTTGCATAAGGCGTACGCAATACAGGAGGCAGGGCACAGCCCAGCCCTGGGGCAGTTGTGACTCAAGCGGCGAGCGATGACACAAACTCACAGCCGTAACACCACCCCCTTCCTAAAAAGGCTGATCGTCCCGATCAATCATTGGTCCGTCTGTGTGCCTCCGTAGGCTGCCAGGCGATCCCGATGCACGATCTTCATCTTCGCCCTCGGGCTCCGCTGGATCCTGTAGACGACATCGTTGATCCGTTTCACGACTCGGTACGGGCCCTCCCAGGACTTCTGAAGTTTGGGTGACAGGGGTTGAAGAGCCAGACCAGGTCGTCCTCGTCGAATCCGCCGGCATCCGTCGGCTGGTCGTATCGGGTCTTCATTCGGTCGGTCTCGATCCGCAGTTTCCTCCTCGCGAACGCGTGCGCGTCCTCCAGTTGGTCGACCAGTTCTTGACAATACTGGCTTACCGGGACCGGATCATTCCCAGGTCGGCCGAAGGCAAGATCGACTGGTAGACGGAGTTCCCTCCCAAACATGGCCCGGGCTGGTGTGCACCCGGTGGCTTCATGCACGGCGGCGCGGTAGGCCAGGAGAAATAGAGGAAGATGTCTGTCCCAATCCCTCTGGTGCTCGCTGACGACTATTCGGAGATGGTTCTCGATGGTGCGATTGAATCGCTCTACCATCCCGTCGGACTGAGGGTGTAGCGGCGTCGTCCTTGTCTTCCGGATTCCCAGAAGCTGGCATAGGTTCTGGAACACCTGCGACTCGAAGTTCCTCCCTTGGTCGGAGTGCAGCTCCAGGGGTACTCCGTACCGGCTGACGAATTCCTTCACCAGGGTCTCTGCGATCGTCGCGGCTTCTTGGTTAGGGAGCGCATACGCCTCCGGCCATTTGGTGAAGTAGTCGCTGACGACCAATATGTAGCGGTTCCCTGCCTCGCTTTAGGGGAATGGCCCAGCAACATCGATGGCCACTCTCTCCATGGGGCCGCCCACGTTGTAGGTCTTTAGTGGACCCCGTCATCTTCGTCCTGGGCCCTTGCTGGCTGCGCAATCGTGGCACCTCGCGCAGTGGTTCTCCACGTCAGTTCGGCATCCGATCCAGTAGAACCGCTCTCTCAGCTTCTCCAGGGTCTTCTTTATCCCTAGGTGTCCACCAGATGATCCTCCATGGACTTCCTTCACGACTTCCTCCGTCATAGACTTTGGAACGACGACTTGTTCCCGGGATGTCTTCCCGTCGGTGCTCTCCCAGGTACGGCATATGAGACCATCCCTCACAACCAGCGAGTCCCACTGCGCCCAGTAGGACTTAAACTTTGGGCTGCCGTCACTCACAATTTTCCACCCGGTCTGGGGACACAGGCCCTCTTCCATTCGGCTATCAGTCCCAGGTCATCATCTTCTGCTTGTGCCCGCGTGAAAGATTCGCGGCTCCAGCTCCCTTGAAGTTCCACGGTAGTCCTTCGGCACTGTATCCCGGTGTTCTCCTCCCTTCGGGCACAGAAGGTGCAGTCTTCGGGGCACGGTCTTCGTGACAGGGCGTCGGCGTTAGAATGCAGTTGGCCTTTCCTGTGCTGAATCTCAAAGTTGTACTGTTGAAGCCTCTCTAACCACCGCGCGAGTTGACCCTCGGGCTGCTTGAAGTTCAGGAGCCACCGCAGGGATGCATGGTCGGTCCTGATGAGAAATTCCTGCCCGTACAGGTACTTGTGGAAGTATTCAATGGTCTTCACGATGGCGAGCAGCTCCTTCCTGGTGACGCAGTAGTTCTTTTCTGGCTTTGACAAGGCCTTGCTGAAGTAGACCACTACTCTCTCCTCGTCGTCCACTACTTGCGACAGGATTCCCCCTATGCCAAAGACGCTGGCATCGGTATCGACGATGAATCTTGTTCCAGGTCTGGGGTAGGCCAGAATAAGCGCGGTGCACAGAGCCTGCTTGAGTTGTGGCACTGTGGCATTCTGCTGTCCACGTGAAGAGTTGGTCCTTCTCAGTCAGTCGATGTAAAGGTTTGGCGACGTCGGCGAATCCTCTCACGAAGCGACGGTAATAAGTGCAGAGTCCCAGGAAGCTTCGTAGTTGGGACTTGTCCTTCGGAACTGGCCACTCCCTCACAGCTGCGGTCTTCTCTGGGTCGGTGCGCACCCCTTCCTCGGAGACGATATGCCCAAGGTACTGGACCCGCTTCTGGAAGAGCTGACACTTCTTGGGGCTCAACTTCAGCTGGGCAGCCCGTAGCTTCAACAAGATCTCCTTCAGGTTGCTGTAGTGCTCCTTGTAGCTTCTCCCCAGAACGATGACGTCGTCTAGGTAGACCAGGCAGGTCTCCCAGTGTAGTCCCCTCAGAATGGACTCCATTAGCCTTTCGAAGGTCGCAGGGGCGTTGCACAGACCGAATGGCATGACGGTGAACTGCCAGAGCCCGCTGCCCACAGAGAACGCAGTTTTCTCGCGGTCCTTAGGGTGAACCTCCACCTGCCAGTAGCCACTCTTCAAATCCAAGGTGGAGAACCATCTCGACCCTGATATGGTGTCCAGGGTGTCGTCGATCTGGGGTAGAGGGTAGCTGTCCTTCTTCGTGACGTCATTCACCCGCCTGTAATCCACGCAGAACCTGGTGGAACCGTCCTTCTTCTTCACTAGCACGACCGGAGAACTCCAAGGACTATGTGATGGCTCGATCACCCCTTGCTCCTTCATCTCTTCTACCATCCGGTCGACTTCGGCTTGCTTGGCGAGCGGGACACGTCGGAACGGGGCCCTAATCGGTGCGCTGTCCCCAACGTCGATTCTGTGCTGAACCAAGCTTGTCCTGCCGAAGTCTTTGCTCCCCACGGAGAAGACGTCCTGGAATTCGCGTAGCAGGTCCTGAAGTTGGCGTGATTGTTCCTCGTCTAAATGGTCCTGGGATCCTTGGTACAGCTTCTGTAGTTCTTCTGGCAGTGTGCGTCTTCTTCGGTTGTCCGTCTGCAGGTGTCCGTCCGTCGTATCTGTGATGCGGGCAATCCAGGTAACGGGCTCGCAGACTCCTAGGTTGGTGTCCCGGTGAACCGTAATGTCGTAGTTGTTCAGGTTGGACAGGCGGACGTACGGCCGAGACGTCGTGTTGATGAGAGTCTTGGCAACTAGCAATCCTTTTGTCTGGATGTCCTCATATTTTGGCTCGATGACAGCCGCCACTCCCTCAGCAGTTCCGTCGACAATTACGGCAGCGCTGACCTCCGTCCTGGCGGGAACGATGACGTCTTCTCTCAGCCTTACTCGTCGTGCTGTGATGGGCTCGTGCGCAGGTTGCAAAGCAAGTTCCTCGCCTCCGAAGTGCAGAGTGTTGGTACTTAGATCCAAGATGACGTTGTTCTGGTCCAGGAAGTCCAGTCCGATGATCACTTCATTTCATACGTCAGCCACAAGCACTGGATGCTTTATCGCCCGTCGACCAATGACGAACTCCAGTGATGATTCGCCATGTACCGGTGCGGTCTCTCCGGTCGCGGTTATTAGCTGGAGGTTCCTTTGTGTGGGTTGCACTCTCCACTTCGGGATCACGGTCGGACTGACGATGGTCCTCGATGCTCCCGTGTCGATTAGCATGGGCCAGCTCTCTCCGTTGATGACTCCGTCGACCATCAGGCTGCTATTATCCCTCCGTAACTGCGTCACACGAACTTGGACTGCCGGGGCTTGACGACTGTCACAAGCCAACCTTTGCCCCCCAAGGCTGGCTGATACTTGCTTTCCTGGGCCGCGCGGTTTCCCTACGACTGACTGTCCCGACGGAAACCCTTGGCGGCGGCGATCACCGCAGTCCTCGCTCAGGTGGCCACTCTTACAGCAGGTGCAGCAGGTCGGTAGTCCTCTTCCGGGCCGCCTCTCCGAATGTTCTTCGGGTACGTTTTTGTTGGTGGTACTGCGACTCTTGAAGAACCGGCCTAGCGCCTCCATCAGTTCATCGGCCAGGGGCTTGGTCTTGTTGGTTTTTGCTGGTTCGTCGACGTCCACTTGACGCACCCGCGCGTGCATTCTGGATGCCTGTTTTGCCGTCTCGAACTCAAGTGCGTGGCTCAGCGCATCTGTCAGGGTCTTATTGCGCGCGAGTCGCAGCGCCTGTCGAGTGTCTGAGACCCGTAGCCCGTCGGTGAAAGTCTGCGCCGCTATCTGCTCCAGAAAGTCGGCCGGCGCGGTTGGGTAGGCGAGCCTTACGAGACGTGCGATGTCCATCTCGAACTCCTGCAGGGTTTCCGCGTTCTTCTGTACCCGGGTCCGGAGCTGCATCTGGTAGGCCTGCTGAAGATGGCTATCTCCATATCGGGACTCCATATGGGCGATTAGTGAAGCGTAGTCCTGGGATCCAGTCGGGATGGCCTGAAGGACGTTATGGGCGTCCCCTCTCAGCGCTACAATGAGAGCTGTAGCCTTTTCCGTGCTATTCCAGTTGTTTATTGAACAGGCTGCCTCGAACTGACGTAAATAGGTACTCCACGGGACCTTTCCGTCGAAGGTTGGGCGCGTCACTCTGCTCTGTCCCGTTCCTGATATTCCCGGTGTACCTGTGGGCGGGCGTCGGCGCAGCTCGGCAACTTCCTCTTGAAGGGCGTTGAATCTCGCTTCCATCCCCGTCGACGGGCGTTGGTTCAGCTCAGAAATTTCCTTTTGTAAAGCGTTGAATTTTTCTTCCAGCCCCGTCAGTGGGCGTTGGCGCAGTTCGGCAACTACCTCTTGTAAGGCGTCGAACTTCTTTTCTACTGCTGTGATTTCCTCACGTAGGCCCTGGCAGATGGTGTTGACTTCCTGACGCAGACCCGGTTCCAATTTCTTTTGACTTTCCTGTAATTTCGTCAGCAGACACTCTTCCAGATTTTTCTGGCCATCCAGAAATTTGGCGGTTAGGTCCTCTGCTAGCTTATTCTGACCGTCTTCTAATTTGGAAGTTAGGTCCTCGGCTAAACTTTTCTGGCTGTCTTCCATCTTCTTCAGGTCCTCCGCTAACTTATCTTGACCGTCTTCCATCTTCTTCTGGCCGTCTTCTAGCTTCTTCTGGCCGTCTTCTAATTTGGCAGTTAGGTCCTTGGTTAAATTCTTCTGGCCATCTTCTAATTTAGCAGTTAGCTCCTTGGTTAAATTCTTCTGGCCGTCTTCTACGCCATTTAACTTTTCTAGCAATGCTGCCAATTGCGCCTCCATTTTAGTTGCTTGCCTTGTAAAGGGCATGCACTCACAGGAAAATTAGAGAAAATGACCTGCTCGGGTTTTGAAACCAGGACCGCCAGGTGTGGTGCTTGTGCTTGAGTTCGTAATCCGGCTTCTGACACCAGTTGTTGCGTGCCACCCCCCTAGTGGCACTTTTTGTTAACTGGATTACGGTGGGTTGAAGAGCACAAACACAGGTTGTTCCTTTAAATAATTAACTTTATTGCGGCCAGAAAGATACAGCCACTCATCAGCAAATGTAAACAATTATTACCTTACTCCAGTTTCCTCAAGTCGAGAATACTTCCCCTTTCACTTGTCAACAGACCACAGTTAATCCCTCGTAATGAGGTGGCCCCGTACGCTGGATGGAAATAGCTGCACTAGGTCTGTCATTCACTGTTTTGCAACTCACCACAATGACCTCTCTTCGCACTAAGTAAGCACACTCGCTCAAAACACAGGCAGTCCCCTGTAAGCTCCTCACTCCCTTCGCTGTCACGAGAATCGGCTTCACTAGTCGGTTTCGCAAGTCTCCATACTTCTGTCGCTCAGGATACGCGCTCGCACTCGCTCGTAAAACACAACAACAACCACTGCTTGACAGGTCACACTTATATAGCAGGCCGGTGACTCAATAAATGCTTCTAGATCCATCCAGGGTTCACGGCTTCTCGAGGTTTCCATCGCTGGTCCAGTCACGAATATTCTGGACTATCCCTTTTTCCTAGTAGCCCTGTTTCAATACGCAATACAGGAGGCAGGGCACAGCCCAGCCCTGGGGCAGTTGTGACTCATGCGGCGAGCGATGACACAAACTCACAGCCGTAACAATAATAATAATTTCACTTCGAACACAGTGAAAAAGCCCAAGCAACATAGAAAAAAATATGCCACTCACTTGTACTGTGAAATATTTAAAGTCACGCACTCATTTTGTTCCGCACAATCACAAAGTTCTCGAACATTCGAAGTTCCAGATTGAGGCGTTCATGGCGTGGCGACACTCCGCACAGTACTAGAATATTCTCGACTCTCGGCGTTTAGCGGACGGTATCATACACGGTGCACATGGGCAGGGTAACACTCCCAAAAGTATGCTGGCTACAACAATTCCACACGCTGCGTACATATCGTCCAGCGGCATGACGTGTGACCTCCATGACGTAATGCGCTTCTGCTTCAATCCTGAACCCGTTGTGCGAATTACATGCTTCCTTTTACATAATAGTTATGAAATCAGTGGCTATTTTATGGTGTGGCTCTCTTCTCTGCTAAGCAATTATTCAAGAATCGTTAATGTTTCTGGATTGTCCGGTCACTCGCTATTTGCTGAACCACCGCGCGCAATCAGTGTACTGGCCCACTTCCAAGCAGCGCTTGTTCGAAAATCTGCGCCAGGCACTACATTCAAACTTCCAAATAACATGACCGCACCAGGCCTACGGGTGCAGTATGTGAGTTTGAGGGATTTGATGAAACCGAATTGAACGAAATTTGGTACAGAGGTAGCACTAGCAAAGAGCACCTCAGTGTAATGATTTGTATCGCCATCATCTTGACGGAAACGTAATGGCGGCCACCCAAATGTTCAAAGCTTAAAACAAATTACGACTAACCTAATCATCTGATCTCTACCAAATTTTGCAACAATATACCTTAATAGGAGAAGCGCATTTCGCGCAAACTACAAGGCCAAATAGGTGTAAGATGGCGGATATATGAATCATGCAAGTATTATTGCCAAACCGTAACTTACGATTCAATGAGGCCTTGCCTTACCAAATACGATCATCGTATATATGGAGGTTTAAACTGTCCTTAAGGAGGTGACCGGTACGATATTAGCATTTTAAAATAGAATATGTAACCGAAGTAGTGACTAACGGTTCAGGCTGATCGTGCCATATCGTGCTTGTCCGTGCCGTCCCGTTGGGTTAAATGGCCGCTATTGTTTGCTCGTAAATCCTTATATTACCGTAACATCGTAACTTTGTATTCTTTTAGGAATGTACTGAAGAGAATAATACATATTGAGTATCAAACGGTTTATAGAAACGGCAACAAACGCTAATGAAATCGTTTATTGCAAGACAAAATATTTTGTAGTTATACTAAACCTGATGTTCACCATGTATTAGTGCACGGCATGTGTGGCGGTTTAGTAGTGACCTGGACTCATAGTTTGGAAGTTCGTGGAACAAATCCCAGCAGGTTCATTTTTTACTTCTTTTTCTTTCGTATTTATAGATTTATAACTACTCACACGTTATCGTGTTAAGCATATATAGTGTGTATTTCCAATCAAGAATATTATATATATACTTATAATACAATATACTTCAACACTTGACTACAGTGATTACAATTTCTTATCCTTGATCCGCGGTAGAGTCTATTGTTGTTGTTGTTGTTGTTTTTGTTCTTGATTCATTAGGGGATTTGCGGCATCGTGGTCTTGTAGCCAGGTGAACTCGGGTGACTGTAGAAGTTGTCTGATAACCTGTGTCACTGTGATGCCTGTAGGCCTACTAGAGTGCGTAATTTTATACGAGGAAGTATTTGGGTAGGAAGCTGTTGTTGTTTTATTTGAGACGCATGGACATCATGGTCATTTAGCCCCGTGTACTTGGGTGAGTGTTGAATTTTGTCTGATAACCTGTGTTATTGTGATTTCTGTATTAGTTTCTGTGTATATAATTCAGGTGAGGATTCAATCAATCAAAGTGCAATATCCGTATAGCACGTCGTATTTCAACAAACTACTACTACATACATTCAATTATACTCCTTGAAAAGGACAATGAGTTATAACTATACCCATGCATTTAGGAGAAAGTAGGCTGTATGTTCTTTACTGAACATCTTGTTTTTGGTAATGTACCCGCACTGTAAAAGTTGATTGTTGTTGTTGCTTCACGTACAGAGATTGGTTATTAGCCTCTTGTGCCTGTGTGTTTACAGAGCTCACCTAGCAACCTGAGATATTTTTTTCGAGTGTAGTAGTGTGTGTAAATGTAGATTATAACGTGGTAGATGTAACTGGACTTGAAATAAGGTATCATCTCCTTATTCACTCGAATTATTGATGTTTCTTTTGAATCTGTCTGATAACATGTGTTATTGTGATGGCCGTACCAGTGTGTGTATTTCTAATTGGGGGCAGGATTTGGATCACTCACCTGAAGTGAAAATGGGAAAACCCGAGGAAAGACATCACGTACGATGGCCACAGTCAGTACCAGGATTCGTGCCTCATATATACAGGCTCATCCTACTGACGATAAGTTAGCGTTATAACAGTGATTTGTCAGAAATACCTTCATTAGGTTAAAAACCATACAAATTTATAAAACAGCAAATATTTTGTAACTTTATCTTGGCTCTTTACAATAAATGTACCAAATGTGGATCATTAGCTTACGGAGCAGTGGTTGAGAGAAAATAATTTAAGTTAGTGGTTGAAGGCGTATTGGCTTTCACGGCCAAGTAACTAAGATCTGACCATTATTCTTGCAGTGTCTTTTCGAGGTTTCGCCTAGGTGCACCAAGTCGGGACCATCAGGAGATTCTTATTACACCCTGCCCAGACCACCGCTGCGGTAGTGGGCCATGCCAATATGCCATCTTTTGGTGCCTCTAAAGGTAGGAGAAAATGTTGTGGGAGCTCTCAGTTCTCGCACCAAAGAATTGCAATGCACTTCACATAAATGGGGCGTAGTAAATCGTCCACTACCCCAGCAGCGGTCCGGGCAGGGTGTACCTAGAACCCACTGATGAGCCCAATTCGGTCCACCTAGGCTGTAAAAGACAGGGCAAAGCCCTAGACGAATTGCTGAATTTTAGTTACTGGATGTTTACTCATTATTAGATTAACTAGTTTCTGTCACAATACACAAGTGGGAGATGGAAAAGTAGGCTACTGATCACCACTTCGATGCTCTGTGGATCATAATATATTTCGACAGTAGATTCCTGGCTTCTATCGTGCTGATATTTAGTCTGGGCTAGGGAGAAGTACCCCAAGACTTGAGATGAGGTTCCAGGCTCGTAATTGTGTGGACCGACTGCTTGAGTAATGCTACGTAAACACACACTCAGTGTGGCTTATATCACCATTGGATGTTTAGTCTAGGAGTACAAAATCACTCATCAAAATGATTATGGAGCACATTGCAGCATACTTGCGTCAAAGGTGTCTACTCCAATGAAACAATTGAGAATAATTTCATTACGGACGTCTTGTGTGTGGCGAGTAATTTCAATTGATTTGACTATGTTGGTGGCTGGCTGCATGACGTTCTTCTTTGCAGCTCACCTTCCAGCAGAATAGGTAAGGAGGGTTTCATGTCCATCATGACGCCTTTCTGCCCTAAGAGACTGTGTTTCTCAGGATTCAACTAATTATTTTCTTTTAGCCCTACATTTTCTGCAGAAAACTAGGCTTCGTTCGGAGAATGTGCAACCTAATCAGTGTGAGCTTCCTCTGCGCGATAAAACGAGAGTACCTCTTCACACAACAAGTTCACTGTTCACCAACGTAGCCATGCTGGGAAGAAAACACGCGACAGCTACAAAAGGCTAAAAGAAATGTTTGTGAACTCATCCCCCCTCCAGTAAGGGGGAGCTAATATTTTCAAATGGTATCAAGTTGACATTCCATGAAACGCGAGTTTACCTTAGTATCCTACTAGACTATTTGGAGCCCAGAGCAATTGACTGAGTTGTGATATTAATGAAGGAAGAGCAGGCTTTGTATTGCGTGTGACTTCAGGCCAGTAAGACTGTGCGGACTTGATTCCAGACTGTCTCTGCCGTGGGTTGCGTGTGTGACTAGCTTCATTAAGTTTTCTCCGAGGAGTATGACTTGTGATTTCAGTTGTTGTGGGTGCTATAGGGTGTCTTTCTGCCAGCCTTGATACTCGAAAGTGAACAGTCGTTTGTGAACAAAGCCTTTTCTCTGTCTCATTCACTATACTGCTGTAAATCGTTTACTATGTAAGCGTCAAAATATCCAAGAGTAAAGAAAAACCTCAAAACATGATTCCAGTCCAAATGACCGTTGAAAGAAATACACCTAGTCAACTGCATTCACTGCATAAACAAAACGCTTAAAATTCCGTTATTTCTTAACTTCCAAGTAACTTCAGAAACAATTATAACTGAGGGCTGATTAAAATAAAAATGGATGGGAACATTACAACAAACTACTTTTGACATGTCGCTCAGTTAGTCATGTCCATTGCCCAGTAAACTCTTTACTAGCCATGACCAAGAGACATTCCTTACTAATTTTGGGTTTTAAATGATAATAATTATTATAACTAATAATAATTATCATTATTACTATTATTATTATTATTATAATTATTCTTACTGTCAAGGAGAGACGAAGTATTGAACCCTTCAGAAAAGCAGTGTTTAATGTAAGAAATCTTAATCAAGGGGTCGCGCTCAGTTCCTATGTGATGTTTACGTTCGCCAAACAACATGCTCTACTGAGGTAAGGGTCATAGGATATAAACTATAAACTAAGAAAGAAAGGTGACAAGATGTAAAAATAATAACAAGATTTAATGACTAATAGTGCATAAAAAGAATTAAACAACAATAAAATATAAAACATTCCTCCCTGAATTTCCCATGACCGGAATATCTATCAATTCTGAGGAGTCAGACGGATCTCCCCTTTATTTAAAAAAAATGTGGATCCTGGTTCCACTACCTTGCAATTTGGGTTTTATGTGAGCGTAAAGACTAACTACGAGGAATGAGTACTTTGGATGACTGTTCGTTTACAACGGGTTAACAGCCACGATGCTTACGAACAATCATCTCGTAAATCAACGTTTACGGATATGGAACATGACATTAATAAAAACCCTTAAAAAGTAATGCTGACACACGCACTAAACCTACTATTTACAGGAATCTCTCTCGGGACCCTCATTAGCGCGACGACGCACTTGACTTTGAGCTGCCAACATTGGCCAAATTGCTCAACACAAACAAGGAAATACAGCATAGCACGTGACTCACGGGTCACTGAATGAAATATAAAAATGGAATAAACCAACAACAACAAAAACCTGACTGGCTGGTATTACTTTATATGAACAAAACTGCATGTTAAGCTAACGCTTCGGAGATTATCGTGATTCGTAGGCAACTCCCATTTATTTAAACAATTTTTATCATTGATCAGTTCTTAATTCTGTATTTAAAGTTATTATTGAGCCACACAAGCACTCTCCACTAATGACCTGGCTGGCAACCTTCAGTCCGTCTTGTGAAACATCTCCCCTCTTCCTCAATCACCTGTCATCGTCCCACTCCAGTGTGTATAAATATAACTGACCAGCTGTGCCGTTATCTCAAGGAATCAACAGCAACAAACTCAACCACTATGGTCAGACATTAATCAAAATATCCAGAATTGCCCTCGCGAGGTCACAATATGGATTCGTCATCAAGCTGCCAGAAATCAGTCTACGCTGAAATTCCCGCTTGTAATGACACAAAATACACACACTCACACACACACATCTGGGAATGACAATACTTTTCACACAGATCGGCTGAATGGATGCTCACAATTAAAAAAATATTAAAACCTACGATAGAGCTGACTGCTCTTCGTCACAAATCACATTGCTCCAAAGGCAATAATTTCACTGAATCTGATCAATAATAAAACAAAGGAAATCAATTACCCTCCAATCTACTGTATAATTATATTACTTCAGTCCTACTTCTGAAACACAACATATCTCCGAGAGACGTTTTTAACCGCATTGCGTAGCATATGCAAACACGATCGTCCACATAGCTACGTTAGTTAAAACAACAAACAAGAAAAGAACCTTCTACTAATAACATATGCGAGCTGTTTCCATACAAAAGGTGTGTCAGACCAAAACTAACTACGTTAATCACACAATCAAATTATTTACAAAACAAAATATGTCCCATACACCATAAGTTAATTTATCAGATAATAATAAATATTATTCGGTACTCATCCTCAGTCAGCCACCCGTCAAAGAACATCCGCAGCCATCTCCCAACCGGATTCTTCTTATCTCATCTCAACCATCTTGACGGAGTCTTGATATTTCCAGGCTTCCTCCATGGTCAATGATGTCATCTCTCGTGCTGATTCAAAAATTAAATTATTATACACTTGATGTCTGACTACTAAATTCGTCGTTCGGGTACTTCTTTCCCCAAAACAGTCTGTTGGCGAATTATCGAAGATACTGCCCCTACAAATAGTACTGTGACTATCTAACACTGAATTTAACACTTTTAATAATAATTTCTGTGTCCTTCATGACACGCAAAGTATAAATGTCAACATCCTTAGACGCGCAAAGTATAAAAGCCTGTGTCCACTGACACACAAAATAACAAGCTGTGCCCTCGACCCACACAATAATAATAAGCCCTGTCCTCAAACGAACAAACGTAATAAGCAATGTCTTGGCACTTCACACCACTTATAAATGAACCAGCCCTAGGTGTAGATAGAGGGGGAAATGAGATAAAAATTTCACAAAATAATAGTGATACAGGAATGAAATAAATATCACTGAACTCGAAAAATAGCGCAGGTCAAGAATATGCCCTTTAATCCTAGAATCGATCGTAGAGATGTTGTCTAGGCGATCTCCCGCGTGAATGCTAGCCGTAGCGTGCCCACGCTAGACCTGCCGCGCTAAATAAGCATTCTTCTCTTATTGGTTCCCACATCTTCAGTAACTTGGCGGTTTTTATTCAGACCTTGGCTAGTAGGAGTGTCTAGCATGTACATCAGCCATTCACGTTACTGCATCATCTTTCTTCTAGGCGCGAATATTACAATGAACATACCAGAACCATGTCTCACTGCGCGTCGCTTCTATTTTGAGGTAGCCACCACCTGTCCTTCTGAATCATAGCTATGGTCATTCTTTTCACAATCCTAAGTATTTAGCCTTTTGTCAAACAGCTTCAGGTATGTCCCCACTGTCTCCGGCAACTGCTTGAAATTTCCTCATCTCCGTCTGGCTATTTTCATGATGCTTGTAGAAATATTTATTAATTGAAGAAATAAAACATAGAATCATTTATCCAACAGAGGATAAAGGGTTCACAACTCTCCCACTCACAAAATTTCGAACTTAGGAATAAAGTCGACAATTTTGAAAGACTTCCGTAGGCCAATTTGTTTTATTTCTGAATCACCCCTTTTCTATCTTGGTCTAGTCGCTCCTGTCTTGAATGGCATTTACTCGTTTCACATCCTGCTCATAATGACTCTCTCAACTGCTTGCGTGACGCGCTGGCGCCTCGGGCAACACTCTGCTCGCCTCGTTAATATTTGTCAACACCAACTCTACTTCCTCGTTCACGTGCCGTACTCAACTGCTCCCCGTTCACTTTGTTGATAGTAGGACGTCCATATATTCAAACTGCATCATTATTTCGGCGCTCCCAAGTTTCGCTTCTACGATACTTTTTTAAGTTGGCTGCGTTGTAAACCGACATTGTTCCCGTGCTTAACTCTTTCACCCTGTAAGCATTATTTCCAAGGTTCCTGACAATAGAATAGGGTCCTATGAACTTTTCGCAGAATTTGCTGAAGATTTTCTTCTCTGGATCCGATGTAGCGGGTCGTTTCACCAAAACAAGCTGGTTGATTTCAAGATCACTGTGAAACCTCTTATTTCTTACTCGCCGTAATCTGCGGTCTGCTTGTTTCCTCATGTATGCTCTCGTCCTCTCAATTCGCAGGTCAGGTGCTATCATTGGATCTTGTGGGCAGTTAATGATGCTTTTCCACGATCTCACTGGATACTCGTTTTTGTGTAGGACCATAGGGATCTGTCCAGTTGACTCGTGTCTGGTAGAATTCATGCATGTCTCTACATCCTTGATTTTATCCACCCATCTGTGATGTTCATTTGGAATGAAGATTCTCAAATATGAAGTTACACATTTAATTGCTCTCTCACTTGGATTTGCTTGAGCATGTCGGATACTGCTTAAAATGTGTTTTATACCCATGTCCTCCATACCTTTCTTGAATTCGGCGCTTGTGAAAGAACTGCCATGATCTGATAATATAAATTCTGGTTTTCCAAGGATTGGAATAACTCTATTCCGAATACGACTGAGTACCTGTTTTGAAGTAGTTTTCTGAATGGGGCATAGTACGACATACTTAGAAAACACATCAATGCACACTAGTAAGTGTCGGCAACCTCGCCTTCCTTTCGGGATTGGACCGAAACAGTCGAGTGCCAGTAGCTCGCAGGGTTTCTGAGGTAGCAAAGGTCTAGGACACTGCCTCATTAAATAATTATTTGGCTTTGTCCTCTGACAAGGATCACAAGTCGTAATGACGTCACATATAGTTGTTCTCATACGTGGCCATGTAAATGTCACTCCTATCGTCGCTTCGCACTTATCTACGCCCACGTGACCGTAACTTTCGTGCGTATGCCATGTCAGCCCTCGCTGTAAAGAAGCAGGTACTAATATGCGTAACTTGGTGTGGTCATTATCTACCCATTTGTGCAGCAAATTGTTGGCATAAACATATCTTCCTTCTTTGGCTTTCGCTTCTCGAAATGCAGGTGTTCCTGTAGGTAGTTGCTTTCTGAAGTATTGAATTAATAGCATCATCCATGGTTCCGCTTCTTGTTCTCGCTGTATCTCACGTAACTCCTCCAAGAATTCCCGGTCCTTCGGTGTTAACTCCAAGTGTTGTACCATCGCTGTTTCTTCATTATCAGGCTCTGGGTTCCTGCTGAGTGCATCCGGAATCACGTTCATCTTCCCTGGGCAATGTTCATTCTCAATGCTAAACTGCTGAATATTTATAGACCAACGTGTCACACGTTCGCTTGCCATCGACGTCTTAAACAAGAATGTTAGTGCCTTGTGATCAGTCCTGACAACAATAGGGTAGCCGTAAATTATTCGTTTCCATTGTTGTAGCGCATGAAGTATGGCCAACAGCTCTAGTTCCGTTACAGTATAATTGCGCTCGTGCTTACGCAATTTTCGGCTGACAAATGCCAAATATGTTTTATGCTGCAGGTTAGCTGGATCCTCTTGGTAGAGCATAGCACCTATACCCACCAGTGACGCATCCGCTTGGATTATAAATTTGTGCTTGAAATCTGGATATCCTAATTTAATGCAGTTTTCCAATAGCTGTTTTGTTGCTTGGAATGCCTTCTCACACTCCGCATTCCATAACCATTTATTATTCTTCTTTAGCATTTCCTGCATAGGGGCGACAGTCTCCGTATAAACTGGACAGTTTTCCTTGAAGAATCCCGTTACGCCTAAGAAAGCCCGAATGTGCTTGACTCTCGTTGGTGTAGGAAAATTCTTTATCGCTTCGATCTTAGCTGGATTTGGCTTCACTCCCTCCTTGTCAATGATGTGACCCAAATATAAGATCTCGCTCTTGAAGAAATGCGATTTCTTCAGGTTTACTTTGAAATGTGATGCATTCAGGTTGCCTAATACTTTATCTAAATTTTCCATGTGAGTTTCAATGTTGTCGGATGCCAGCAAAATGTCATCAATGTAGCGTACCGTCATCTCCTTAACTTCCTCGGTTAGATTCCGGTCCAGGGCTCGGATTAAAGCACAGCCCGCTGTTTTGACTCCAAATGGCATTCGAACGAAGCAAAACGTTTGGTTATCGAATAAGAAGCCAGATAGAAGCTGTGACTTCTCATCCAATTCAATATGGTGGAACGAACTCGTCAGGTCTACTGATGAATAAATGCTTTTGTTTTTAAAGCCTTTTAGTACGTCTCTGATGATTGGCGCTCTGTCATACTCAGGAAAAATGAGTCTCGTGTTGAGATTTCTGGCATCTAAACAAAGTCTAATAGATCCATTTGGTTTTGAGACTGCCAAAATCGCATTTAGATAAGGTGTCGGTGTCTTCCTTATCACTCCAGCTTGTAACATCTCATCTATAATGACCTTGACTTGACAACGATATTTTTCAGGAATTGGATACAATCTGCTTTTGAAAGGTGACCAATCCTCGACTTGCATTGAATATTTGAAATTTAATATTTTCCCAGGTACTGTATCAAGTACTGTTTTGTGCTTCCTTAATATCTCTTCCAATTGCTTTCTGTGTTCACCCCTAAGTTGAATGTCATTGAGCCGCTCCTGTAGTAACTCTTCAAATTGTGCATCACTGTCGTCTCCTTCCGTTAATAAGGACCATATCTCCTGGGATTCACTCTCCTCGTCTAGTTCCACAACAGCTCCTTCTATGATGTTATCTTCTGCCTTTCGTACCTCCTCTTCCGTCTCTTCCGATATTGCTTCCAATGCCCAAGAATTTACATCTCTTCCGGTGGTGATTTTATCCATATGCAATCCCACATTCTTCAGCTGATCATACTCTCTAAAACTGACAGTATTCTTGTGCAAATCTATCACTGCTTGATAGTCACAAATAAAATTTGCACCGAGAATTATATTGAAATTCATTTTTGCCATGATAATGAATGTTTGCCCAAAAGTGTGTTCCAATATGTTCAGCTCTAAGTATGCCGGACGTTTACAAGTGACGGTGCGTTCAGGTATAACACCCCTCACTTTGAGCTGTGGTACGGGAATTACAGGAATGTTTTGACTCCGCCCCTACTCTCGAACCAAGGCCTCCGATACCAGACTGATCTGTGACCCCGTATCCAATAAACATCTTATATTAATTCCACCAATCCTTGCGTAAATAATGGGTAGCTGCCTAATTTCATCGTTCCGTGGTTTCACCGTCTCCCCCAGGCAGTCTTCTGGCAAAGCAATCCATTCTTGTATGTTCGCTACTATCCATCCCTCTTCAACTTCCGACTGTTGCGTTTGTAGGCTGTCTTCTTTACCCAAATTTAGCATTTTTTTTAAGCTTCGGTGCGACTCCCATCATCCGTTTGTCGCCGATGCCCTTGATATTCCTCTTGTCTCAGTAGACTTCCAGCTTCCTCAGTATGTGTATCAGGATTCTTCATGTTCCCAATGGCTTTTTCCCATCTTCCTAGCTCTCCACCTTGACTAGCGTCTAATTCCTCTAGATAATTTTGTGATTGAGCGTGCCTATCATCCCAGTCATTTCGATAATTACGTGGCTCTCCTTGATTTAGGTCTCTCCTTCCTTTCCATCTTTGATTAGCATTGTAATCACCGTATCTTCCATAAGGCCTCTCATTTCTTCGATTTTCACGCCAATGTTGATATCCTCTCTGTTGGTACCTATTGTTGCCTTGATATGATCTATTATTGTAGTTATTTTCGTTACGCTGGTATGGTCTGTTTTCTCCTTCTTCCTGGTTTCGCCTAGGTGTGGAAGTGCTTGTATTAGTGCCTTGCGTTTTAGTGTTTGCCTGCTTAGGTTTTATGACCTCTGTCGTGTTGACTAACTCCAGCTGTCTTCCTCCTCTATAATGATTATGAGACGTAGTCTCATCTATCTGGCGTAATATCTGCTCTGCATGTATGGCCGTACTAACGTTCGCTGCGACTAGTACTTGTTGGACATTGACTGGCAATTGCCGCGC
Source organism: Meconema thalassinum (assembly GCA_946902985.2). Classification (NCBI taxonomy): domain Eukaryota; kingdom Metazoa; phylum Arthropoda; class Insecta; order Orthoptera; family Tettigoniidae; genus Meconema; species Meconema thalassinum. The sequence goes on from OX336389.2 coordinate 1,187,246,647, forward strand.
TATCGTCATCACCAAATCCGCTTCATTTAAAGGGTAATCAAGGTCGCGAAATTTTAACATTTGCATGTTAAAGAAATCTGAGTATTTTGTTTGCTGGGTGGTCTGGTACTTTCTAGAATAAAGCTCCATCCTTAGACTCTGTTGTATCGCGGGCGACCAATATTTGCGCAGAAACGCCAATCTGAAATCTGACATGGTTCCAAATGTATATTTGAAGCTTAAAAACCACGTAAGGACATTTCCTGATAGAAATCTCTCCATCATCCTCAATCTACGTGCTTCAGGTACCCCAGTGTCATTGAAATGGTCTTCGATTTCTTTAATAAAGGCTTTAGGTGTTACCCCTGAATTCTCCGTGTATTTCTGCGGTTTATAATCACTTGAGCGAATTACTTGGATAAGTTGTGTAGGCTGATGGCCGTCTTGTGGTGTTGAGCTCCTATCGATATTCTTGCGAAACCCGTCCGTGTTTGTTGTTAATGGGCTCTCCGCCTGAGTCTGACTTCCTGCTGTGCTTGCCTCAGTGCTATTTGAGTCATCCTGCTTGTCTTTCAATGTTCCCGTTCTAAATATCGATGATTGCTCTAATGACCTGAGTTCGGCTTTAATGATCCTGTCCGTCTGTTCTTTAAGCTTGCTCTTCATTTCTTGCTCTAAGGCTTGAATACGAGTGTGATTTTCGCCTACTGTTTTAAGAATGGTGGATCTTTGCTCTTTAGAATCGATATTCATTTTTTTCCAATCTTTTCTTATCTGCTCTTTAATCGTGCTTACTTTCTCTTCAATCTGGCTTTTAGTGTCGTCTAAGGTACTCTTTAATTGCTCCTGATCCGCTTCTAGGCTTTTCTATTGTTCTGCTGATTTTATCTCGAGACGGTCCATATCTTTAATTATGCCGGATATATTCTCATCTACCGCTGATATTTGTTGTTGAATGACTTTGCCGCTCTTTTCCATCTCCATAAATCGTCCTCCTAACTTCTCCTGAGCTATCTTGACCTCGCTTGTATTCATAGTGCACGCTATTTCAATTTGCTCTAATTTAGCTAACACCGTTTCATCCAGAATGCTAAGTTTTTGATCAAAAATACTTTCCATTTTCTTAATCTGGTCTAATTGCTTTTCATTATTTTTACTAACATCTAGGGCCAGTAATACCATCTGTTGATTAGTGTGATCTTTCATCTCTGCGGTTAACGAAGCTAATTGGTTCGTGTTTTTAATGTTCTGCGCTTCTAATTGTGAATTGATAGTGTCATTAATTTCACTTTTTAATAATCTAGCTTGTTCCGCCTGATATTCATTCTGTTCAATTCTACTGTTATTTAATTGTGTCCGCAATGATTCACTTTGTTCTGATAATTTGTTTATCGACTCACTTTGTTCTAACAAACTATTGTTTACTTGTTCAGATAATTTCGCGTTTAATGCTTCACTTTGTTCTACCATAGTATTGTTTATTTGCTCAGATAATTTCGCGTTTAATGCTTCACTTTGTTCTAACATACTAGTGTTTAATGATTGATTCTGTTCTGATAGTTTAGCGTTTAATGATTCACTTTGTTCTAACATACTATTGTTTAATGATTGACTCTGTTCCGCCAATTTAGTGTCCAACAATGCCTGTGTTCTCCTAGCTGCACTCTCAATGATTTCTTGAATCTGTTCAACCGTTGCCATATTACACACTTTATATGAGACATTAGGGAAATGGCATAAAGCAATGCCCTTTGACACACACATAAAATCCAATGCACATTTAATTTCTTTACCCTACTCAGTTCATTTATTTTTACATTTAATCCCACTAGTCGATTGCATCTCTGAGTAGTTCTAATTTTACTCAACTTAATTTAAACCCATGCACATATTCAATCATTAAATTGTTATCCTGATCTGATATTAACACTGACTAATTAACAAAGTATTAATTGTCGTTTAAGGCTACAGCCTCCTAACATTTTCATGAGTTTGACTTTCTATACAAATCTAGTTTTAATTTTAATCATTGGGCGCCCGGTATCACATATATTACCTTTTACTTTAATTCAATAGACAAAAACGTGAACCGTATTTTACATTGCAAACTCCTGATTTTACTTTATATTTCACACATTTGGCGGTATCCTCTTCGCCTCACTTACTTTTAATAAAATATCATTTCCCGGTGATTAAAATACTGCCATATCTGCCAGCACTTGCGGCATGTCAGTTTTACTCAAATACGCCACTTAAAATGTGTTCCAGCAGCGAACCAGCAATCAAATTACACCTTCATTGTTGCGTCAGTTAGAGAACCCAACTACGCTTACATTGACATGTGAAAAATCTTTGCCGTTACACCACAGTGAACCGCTCCACGCTTGGCCGCGCCAGTTTACTCCTATGAACCCTTCAGAAAAGCAGTGTTTAATGTAAGAAATCTTAATCAAGGGGTCGTGCTCAGTTCCTATGTGATGTTTACGTTCGCCAAACAACATGCTCTACTGAGGTAAGGGTCATATGATATAAACTATAAACTAAGAAAGAAAGGTGACAAGATGTAAAAATAATAACAAGATTTAATGACTAATAGTGCATAAAAAGAAATAAACAACAATAAAATATAAAACATTCCTCCCTGAATTTCCCATGACCAGAATATCTATCAATTCTGAGGAGTCAGACGGATCTCCCCTTTATTAAAAAAAATGTGGATCCTGGTTCCACTACCTTGCAATTTGGGTTTTATGTGAGCGTAATGACTAACTACGAGGAATGAGTATTTTGGATGACTGTTCGTTTACAACGGGTTAACAGCCACGATGCTTACGAACAATCATCTCGTAAATCAACGTTTACGGATATGGAACATGACATTAATAAAAACCCTTAAAAAGTAATGCTGACACACGCACTAAACCTACTATTTACAGGAATCTCTCTCGGGACCCTCATTAGCGCGAAGACGCACTTGACTTTGAGCTGCCAACATTGGCCAAATTGCTCAACACAAACAAGGAAATACAGCATAGCACGTGACTCACGGGTCACTGAATGAAATATAAACATGGAATAAACCAACAACAACAAAAACCTGACTGGCTGGTATTACTTTATATGAACAAAACTGCATGTTAAGCTAACGCTTCGGAGATTATCGTGATTCGTAGGCAACTCCCATTTATTTAAACAATTTTTATCATTGATCAGTTCTTAATTCTGTATTTAAAGTTATTACTGAGCCACACAAGCACTCTCCACTAATGACCTGGCTGGCAACCTTCAGTCCGTCTTGTGAAACATCTCCCCTCTTCCTCAATCACCTGTCATCGTCCCACTCCAGTGTGTATAAATATAACTGACCAGCTGTGCCGTTATCTCAAGGAATCAACAGCAACAAACTCAACCACTATGGTCAGACATTAATCAAAATATCCAGAATTGCCCTCGCGAGGTCACAATATGGATTCGTCATCGAGCTGCCAGAAATCAGTCTACGCTGAAATTCCCGCTTGTAATGACACAAAATACACACACTCACACACACACATCTGGGAATGACAATACTTTTCACACAGATCGGCTGAATGGATGCTCACAATTAAAAATATATTAAAACCTACGATAGAGCTGACTGCTCTTCGTCACAAATCACATTGCTCCAAAGGCAATAATTTCACTGAATCTGATCAATAATAAAACAAAGGAAATCAATTACCCTCCAATCTACTGTATAATTATATTACTTCAGTCCTACTTCTGAAACACAACATATCTCCGAGAGACGTTTTTAACCGCATTGCGTAGCATATGCAAACACGATCGTCCACATAGCTACGTTAGTTAAAACAAGAAAAGAACCTTCTACTAATAACATATGCGAGCTGTTTCCATACAAAAGGTGTGTCAGACCAAAACTAACTACGTTAATCACACAATCAAATTATTTACAAAACAAAATATGTCCCATACACCATAAGTTAATTTATCAGATAATAATAAATATTATTCAGTACTCATCCTCAGTCAGCCACCCGTCAAAGAACATCCGCAGCCATCTCCCAACCGGATTCTTCTTATCTCATCTCAACCATCTTGACGGAGTCTTGATATTTCCAGGCTTCCTCCATGGTCAATGATGTCATCTCTCGTGCTGATTCAAAATTTAAATTATTATACACTTGATGTCTGACTACTAAATTCGTCGTTCGGGTACTTCTTTCCCCAAAACAGTCTGTTGGCGAATTATCGAAGATACTGCCCCTACAAATAGTACTGTGACTATCTAACACTGAATTTAACACTTTTAATAATAATTTCTGTGTCCTTCATGACACGCAAAGTATAAATGTCAACATCCTTAGACGCGCAAAGTATAAAAGCCTGTGTCCACTGACACACAAAATAACAAGCTGTGCCCTCGACCCCCACAATAATAATAAGCCCTGTCCTCAAACGAACAAACGTAATAAGCAATGTCTTGGCACTTCACACCACTTATAAATGAACCAGCCCTAGGTGTAGATAGAGGGGGAAATGAGATAAAAATTTCACAAAATAATAGTGATACAGGAATGAAATAAATATCACTGAACTCGAAAAATAGCTCAGGTCAAGAATATGCCCATTAATCCTAGAATCGATCGTAGAGATGTTGTCTAGGTGATCTCCCGCGTGAATGCTAGCCGTAGCGAGCCCACGCTAGACCTGCCGCGCTAAATAAGCATTCTTCTCTCATTGGTTCCCACATCTTCAGTAACTTGGCTGTTTTTATTCAGACCTTGGCTAGTAGGAGTGTCTAGCATGTACATCAGCCATTCACGTTACTGCATCATCTTTCTTCTAGGCGCGAATATTACAATGAACATACCAGAGCCGTGTCTCACTGCGCGTCGCTTCTATTTTGAGGTAGCCACCACCTGTCCTTCTGAATCATAGCTATGGTCATTCTTTTCACAATCCTAAGTATTTAGCCTTTTGTCAAACAGCTTCAGGTATGTCCCCACTGTCTCCGGCAACTGCTTGAAATTTCCTCATCTCCGTCTGGCTATTTTCATGATGCTTGTAGAAATATTTATTAATTGAAGAAATAAAACATAGAATCATTTATCCAACAGAGGATAAAGGGTTCAGTATATTCTCTTCAGGAAGCCAGAATATTATGAGAGTCCACTCCAAGCCCACAGGCAAAGCATGTAAAAGCTTGCTATTTCAAAAGCACTTTAAGTGAACATATTTCCATTAGAAATTTCTCGAAAGAACAGAACTGGGAGTTGGTCACTGCTAAACTTTCTTAACTTTCCAGTGAATTGGCGACAGCCAAGAATGTTAGCCGCTACAGCACAGGGATGTCTTTCTGCATAAGGGAACAAATCAGAGTTTTCTCGTTTCATAAATGTCTCGTTCTTGTGGATTAAGTCTTCACAGCCCGGAATACTAAATATGCTAATACTGTATTCTGGGGTTTAAGGAAAAATGAAATGCAGTAATATTTTACTTGTTTTGGTGTGGAACTTCCCCACTTTATCATATTTGATTGTGGTTATCTATTTATTTAAATGTCTGTTTAGATTTCGCCGGAATCCATCTAAGGTCAAGTTGTAAAATTTAGGTGTCGTTGATTTACTTACGAACTTCGTGGCATCGTGGTCATGTAGTATCGTGTACATGGGTGTGTATGTGTAGAATCTGTGTCATTGTGTTGGTTGCACTAGTGTGTGTACTTGTAGTTGGGACTATTATTCGGGAAGAGGCGACCGTGGCCGTAATTTAGGTACCATTTTTCTTGAATAAAAGAGTGAAACCACGGAAATGCATATTTGGGATGGCTGAGGCAGGAATCAAACCCACTTCTTCTCAGTTCTGCCTCACGAGGCTCAGTGTACCTCGTTTCAGCCCTTTGACCAGAATTAAATATCTTGATAGAGTCAGGAATCAAAACTGAACTACCACGGTGACAGCCAAGAATGCCAGTCACTACGCAAGAACGTGAACCTCGCTGTTCTGCCCCTCAAATCAACAATAACTAACTAACATGAACCTATAGGCCGTAAGTAATATAGTAAATCTACCTTCCATACATAAAATTTAATGTTTCTCTATTTAAGACAATGTATCCAAATTTATCCGGGCGGTCACAGTGCTTGGTGATAAATGCAAGGATAACGAAATTGCTCTCAGTCTGATTTCATGGATGGTTTTGAGTGAAATTCTTTGTGTGTATTATGATCGTATGGATATGTCATAGAATTGAATAATGTTTTGTAAGACTATTGTTGCGCGAATTGAGGACGAATGACGCAAGCACAACGTGGTTCCCTAACCAGCTAATTACTATGCGAGAAGTATCTATGAGGGGTAGATGCAGATCGATAAACGGAACAGTTTAAATATGACCAATAACGAAAGGAAGATCCACAGAAGGTTCTACAAGTTCTATGTTTGAGCTATTTCCATAATAATAGTATGCTATTAGAAATTTGGCACAATTACTAAGAAAAACTAACAAAAATGACAAAGATTTATGTGGAGATTTATGGAAGTTATGGGCATAAGTTATTTGTCCAAGCCAATAAAATATCAGATAACGAAATGTGACCATAAAAACTACCAAGAAACCACATGCAGGATATCCGAGTGTACTGTTTGTTGATGCACCGTAAGTTATAGCCTAATCATTTCACTGAAGAGCACGCAGACCGGAATATATTCATAGATTATTAAGGGTCAGTATTACTACAGGGTAAGAGTACTGGAGTTGAAAGACGACGGTTCGGAAATACAAAAAATTACGTACAGGAGTGATGGTGTTAACAAATGAAATAATTAGTGACATGGAAATAATTTACGAGGCGGAAAACGTATTATTTCCAAGTGCATTAATTACGTTTGTCAATAGAATAAATATTTTGCCACAATTAATGAAGGTGCACGAGAATTGTATCACGAGTCGTAATTTTTCATTTTCTATTTTTTATAAAACGCTCAGGCTTTAAATACGAGAATGACGAACTTGGGTGTAAACATGTCAATATTATTTAAATAATAATATACATTGCAGCCAATGGCCAGTTCTATATATATGAAAATCCACAGCCTGCTTCCAGTCTCCGACCGGGTCAGGAATGGAATGAATGAAGCCCCTACCTAGCGGCGAGGATATGGACTGTGCCGGCTGCCGAGGCCTGACGCACTCCTCTGGGGCAATGATTAAATGAATGACAGATGAAATGAAGTGATAGTGGAGAGTGTTGCTGGAATGAAATTTTGACAGGGAAAACCGGAGTACCCGGAGAAAAACCTGTCTGCCTCCGTTCTGTCCAGCACAGATCTCACATGGAGTGACCGGGATTTGAACCACGGACTCAGCGGTGAGAGGCCGGCGTGCTGCCGCCTAAGCCACGGAGGCTCCAGTTCTATATATAATCAGTTTAATTAACAACATAACAATGACACAAGTCCACCGCTACAATTCATCACGTGATATCTCTCACAGAATTTCCCACGCATACGGCATACTTTCCGACAACACTTGTGATGGAAACCATGCGCTTTATATCTGGTAACAAGTTGTCTCAGCTGATAAATTGCTTCATCCCAGTCTGTCATGGCATCAGCGATATGAAATTCCATCCATATATTCTTTTTATTTGCTATGTGTTTTCTATCTACCTCTTGGTATGCCAGCGTGGGTGCAAGAAGTATTTTCAAGCGTAAATCTCCGATAGCATACTTTGAAGCCTCGACAGTGTGTATTTAGAGAGGCAGAATGTTCGCTTCAGGAATGCCATTTTCACCTTTTTCGATATATTTTGGGCAATAGTGAGTTAATTTGGCAAGTGGTGCATGTTCGAGAAATATAACTCGAGTTCATAGTGAGAATATGCCTGTGAATTTAATCCCAACATTCCAACGAATGGAACATTGCACCAACGTGATGGCAGTGGATAACGTAAGAACGGACGTGTATACTTTGACTCGATTTGCCAGTGACTTTATGGACGACTAGATGACGACACGTGATGAATGGTGATCAATTCAGCACTATCAATAGGAGAAATTGTACTTGCTGCAGAAAAGGCGTTTTTCCAGACCAGACTACAGCATGGACGATGAAGAAACACAGCTGTTAAGTTAACTAGATAAGTTTTTCGTAGATCTCTGGCCAGTTGTCTAGTTGGAGAAGAGTGAACTTATCGATACTCACTTAATTTGAATATTGCTTGAGGATCTACTATTTAGGTCCGCTCAAGTTCTACCGCGCTGTATATTGTTATACTTACAAAAGTATAGAATTCGTTGAGAAGATGTTATTTATTGGATACCAACACCTAAGTAATTACAATACCTTTACATGAAGCCTGACTTGCTTGCCGTGAGGCAGAGCGTACACAGTATCTATATAGCTGTTGTGAAGAGTGACCACATGGTCTGCTGTATGGTTATGAAGAGAGAGATATTGAGCTCTGCTTCAGTATATAAACTATGACTTTCTCTGGAGAGGGAAAAAGCTGTCACATGTAGAGATTCACCAATGGCGTGTATCTCTAGTGGTAAGAGGGGGTTTTAGCCAAGCAAACCATAAGCGTTTTTCAAACCATAAGCGTTGGGGTTTGGTTGGGCTGACCTTAAAGTTGTTGTGGAAAGCTCAATACTGAGAATTATTATGAGGAAGGAACAGAAATATGTGTTCCTTAGGAAATCGTGGAGACAGCCTGGAAATTTAAGAATGTTTAGCAGTGACCAACTCCCAGTTCTGTTCTTCCGAGAATATCTAAAGGTAATATGTTCACTTAAAGTGCTGTTGAAGTAGCAAGCTTTTACGTGCTTTGCCTGTGAGCTTGGAGTGGACTCTTATAATATTCTGGCTTCCTGAAGAGAATATACTTCGTCTCTCCTGGACAGTATTAATAATAATAATAATAATAATAATAATAATAATAATAATAATAATAATATTAATAATAATAATTAATATTTATAATAATTATTATCATTTAAAACCCAAAATTAGTAAGGGATTTATCTTGGTCATGGCTAGTAAGGAGTTTACTGGGCAATGGGCATGACTCTTCCCCCCTAAGACTTGAGTCGCTGACCTCAGCGATGGTTACCTTCTTCTTACATTTAAGTTTTACCAAATAATATAAATTACTTAATTTCTGTCTAAATACAAACAATATCACAAATGTTATAAGTAAGACAAATGTTACATTAATAGATACAAATTGCTTCTTTGTAATATAGTTCGTTGGTATTGGCTTCAAATCTAGTTTGAGCTTCCTTACATCAAGGTGGGAATGGAGAAGGTTTATTTCTTTATTTATTAAATGTTCATCATGAATAATTAGGATTGGGAAACTATGGACATAGTTGGTAGGTTTTTGGTGCAACGTTATTCCTAGGCTAGAGATAGGACAAGATTCATTTGAATATATTACCTGTGGACGTGAGATTTGTAGAGAACTTTGAGCTTCTATACATGTTTGCATAATTATCTCAGATGTTTTGCTAAAGAACAGAATATGTTCTTTATTTATAGGTTGAAATATTTTTATCTCATTGCTTATTGAAGCATATTCACATCCACTGGTGTCCGTTAGGTTGCAACTTGTTATCCTGATATTATAATACATACACACATATGATTGAGTGTTTCTGATACAGGGTATTCTGGACCATTTAGAAGTGGGTCCTTGCAAATAGTATCTTTCAGTTGTGAGAAGTATAATGTCCTTAATAGTAGGTACAGGGGTAATTTCATACAGTTGGTGTTGACTGCCATCTGTGATAGGCATAGAAAGGATTACAATCATTTCTTCGTTTAATATCATCACTTAAGTTTTTGATAATTTGAGGTTTTCAAATTGGTGATATTGATCTGCATGGATCATGCTTTTAACAGGATATATTGACAATAAGAGTTTTACTAAATTAGTTAAGTCTCTTCTTGAAAATAATCTGACGTTAGTCATTTCATTAAATGAAAGAGAAATTGTCTCTTGAAGCACAGGTAATATTTGGTTAAATTTATTAACACACGTTAACACGTATTGAGATTCTTCCAGCAGGTTGATCTTGAAGTCTTCTGCCTGTAAAATACCTTGAATTACCTTCATATTAGTACTAACATGGTCAATTTCGTCGTAAAACTTTTGAGCAATTGAATTGGCAAACGATACTAACTTATTGATATGTTTTATTTCCTTATTATGACTTTCTTTTAGAATTTTTAATTGATTTTGCAAATTGTCTAAATCATCTTGATCTAGATTACCTGAGATGAATTTTATTACTTTACCTAAACCGTTAATTAATCCTCGTTTAGTTCTATTGACATTGGTTGGTATTCATTTATTTAATTCTTTTCTTGTTCCTTTTGTTACTTCAGTTAATTCATTTATTAAATATGGGAAGGTATTATTGCTTTTAATTACTAGACTGGAGACAGTGTCATCAATATTCTTATATGCTTCTTTTAAAGCGGTAAGGTTGGAATGAAACATACATTTATGATAATTGTTAAAAATTTCTACTTGTCCGAGGGGATCAGCGTAAAATCCTGGGGTTTCTACTGGCTCTGTGAGGATGACGCCATATCCGGAAAGGAATCTGTAATAGGAAGAGTTTTCCTTTTAGGTTTAATATTTCTAAAATTCCGGACATGAATTTTGCCGTTTTTCATTTTACAATGAACTTGGTTGTCCTCAAGTTTTAGTAATGTACCTTCTTTGTACAAATTCTTAGACTTCTTATTCCTGGTCAGGGGATCTAAAACATATACTGTTTCTCCTATTTTATAGGGGTGTGTAAATGTGGAATCTCTTGGATCGGATTGCTTTTTATTCAAGATCTTAATTTGATTCGCTTGTCTTTCTACATACTCGTTGATTTTTGTGACGCAGAAAAGATGTGATCTAAAGCCTTGTAATAAGGACCGTACAGGGCGTTGAACGGTGGCCGTTTGGTAGTGAAATGAATCGATGAATTATAATTCATGATTGCATTTATAATGAGTTGTGGTAGTGGGGTGAATCTATCATGGTCTCTTGAAATTCTTAATTTCTCGAGGAGAGTAGAATTCAATCTCTCTACTGGGGAGTTTGAAGAAGAATTCAAAGGAGTGGTTGCATGATATTCGATGTTTACAGATTTACAATATTCTGTAATTAGACTGTTCTCGAATTCACCGCCTTGGTCGTGGGTAATTCTTTTGGGATAATCATGGTGTGAAAAGTACACTTGTAATTGGTTTAAGGCCGCTATGGCTGTGCCATTAGCTAACACATTAGCTTGTCCGTATTTTGAAAATACGTCTAGTATTGTCAAGATGCGGGTTTGTTCAAAATTGAAAGTATATATATGAACTGGTGCAAATGGGTGGTCAGCTATAATGGGACCTTGATTTGGTACTACATTTGGATGTCTTTCATATTTGTTCCTCTGACACAAATTACATTGGTTTATCACATTTCTAATTTGTTCTTTTAAATGTGGCCAATAGTACTTGGTTCGAAGGTGTTCAAATGTTTCAAGATTCCGTTATGGTTTATTGAATGATATTGTAAAATCAGTTGTTTCTGTGTTTCTGAATTTTCAATATCTTCCCGAAATTTTGATGCTCTAATAATTATTAACTCTGAGGTAAATAATTTTTGGCATACTCTGATGAATGGAATTTCTAGTGTCACATCATCGAAATAAGTGGCGTATCTGTTTGAAGTATGTATGACTTTCAGAAGGTGTTTTCTTAAATCTCCAGTGAGATTTTCTCGTGTTACTATCATAACATGGCGAGTAAATTTCTTGAATAATTTAATTTCCAAAACTTTTGGAAACTTTCCATACTTAACTATTATCTGGTTTCTGTTCTGATTTAGGTTTTTTTCTGACATTTTCAAATTGAAAATCGGGTCTTCTTGGTTAGAATGAACTGTTTCATTATCTACTTTCTGCTGATATGTTTTATCTCCAGGGATGGCTAAATTAGAAATTGTTTCTTCATTTGTGTCAATTTGAATCCGTGAAATGGCGTCAACTACATAGTTAGTTTTATCTTTAACAATTTCATTGTCAGAATCAAACTGTCCTACGTGTTTGTGGAGATATTTTTGAATATCGTCTCCTGTAACGGGATTCAATTTCGGTGGTTGTGTATCAATACTTTCTAGTGGTTCGGCTAGAATCTCTTTTTCAATTCCCTGTTCTACTTCTGTGGGATGTATGGTATGGTGATTTCTGTCTAGGTAATGCATTTCACCGTATTTAAAATTCATTAAATACACCTCTTCTTTCTCACTACTAGTAGGAATCGCGGAGTTAATTTTATTAACTGCGGGTTGAGGATTCACATGTTCATCTATCAAGTGAAAGTGAAATGGTATGACTTTATTATTTATTGTTACTAGGTTGGATTTATAATATATTTTTACTCCTAGGTTCACAAAATCAGCTGTTCCAATTAACGCGTCAAAGTAGTTATGCCATTTCATGACTCGAAACTTTATTGGTACGTAAATTTCGTATTCTGAAAAGATGGGAAACTTTATATTGTCCTCACCTATCGTTTCCGAATGGACAGACTGAATACAGAATGGTTCTTTGAACAAATATTCTGTAAAGGGTTCATATGCCACAATTGGATTCATAGTGGAATTACAAGCTCCACTGTCTATCAAGATTTTTAATCCAAATAGTGTGATAAAAGGCAGTTTTGAGGCATTTCTTATATCATTCAGGACTTCGGCTAAGATTGTTGGGTAAGGCGAATAAACCTGTTCTTGTGCATAATTAAGCTCAGAAGGAACTTCAAGTGATTGTTGACTATATCGTGCATAATGCTCGACAGGTGTTTCAAACGTTAAATAGTCAGTGTTGTATTCACGTTCCTGTTCTGTTTCATTTTCATGCATGGGTTCGAATCCATGTGTCTGCTGAGGGTATTCTGATTGTATCTCAGGAGGATAACTATCCGTTCTATCAATGTCTTCTTCATGTGCATTTACGTTTGCTCGGGTGGTGGACACTCCTGACATTGGTTTTGGGTAACTCTGGTTATTGGGAGTAAATCTTCTTCCAATATTATTTGGTGTAGGATAGGGTCGATTTGTGGGTTTGAAAGGTTGGTTTTGCGGTCTGGCACTGGTGGGGTTTGAACTCTGGACAGGTCTAAAGTTCGGATGCGGACTTGTATATCTGAACTGCAGGTTTTGTGGGTTTGCAAACTGTTGCATCTGCGGAAAATAATTATTATGTGGTCTTGGATATGTGAACGGATTATGAGAAACCTGGTTTAGTGGTTGGTTCGTTTGGCCATTCTTAAGTGGATGCATTTTCTGACTGGAAGTGTTGTTGGGAGGATATTTTGATGTTCCTCTCAACTGATCCATATAACTTTCATGGGCGCGGTCATTGTCGTAAATCCTACAATGTCGCAACGCACTACTTAAGTCTGCAATTTGTGCGTAGCGCAAATATGCACGGTACGGTTCTAGAATACCTGCCTTAACGCGAGAACGGTCGCTGTGTGTCATCATGACCCGCACGCTAACATTTCCGTTGATCCCCCCTCCACCAATGGTGACACAGCAACCCCCCTCCTAGTACCTTCCTAGGTCTATCCCCTCTACACAGTACAGCAGGCAGAATTTGGTTTGGGTATAGCAGTTCTCTAGGAAAGTAGTGTGCGGGTCACCACGACCCACCACGACCTTTTGTGTTCACATAAAAATTCTTAGTTAAATTTTACATTTGAGTGCGTTTTCCTTGTTTCGGTGAAATGGATGAGAGAGAAGCAGACCGTATTCTTTCTATGCTGAATGAATCATTCTCGGCAGAAACAGACAATGAACTGGGTGGTGATGAAAGTGATGTAGGGTCTGATGTCGATCCACAAGAAGAAATACAAGACGACCAAGCCCGGAACACGGATACGGAACAAAGTGATGACAGTGATGACGAAGTAGCTACTGAGGGTGAACATTCGGAAGACAACTCCACTTCAGATGATGACTCCCATTGGTTTATAGAGGCAACTATACCGGTAAAGACGGCACTACATGGAAATTGGCTGAACCTACACAATCACTCTGTACAAGACGCCGGAATATTGTCACTCACCTTCCAGGCTGCAAAGGAGCAGTGAAAGAGGCTAACATGCCGATGAAAGCGTGGCAGTGTTTCTTCACAGACGATCGTTGATTACACCGTAATTAGCCGTAAGCTAAGACGGAAATACTGCATACTCTGAACGAACGACCAGTCCTCATACCACTTATCAAATTTCGTGGCAGAGCCGGGAATCGAACCTCAGATCTCCGCGGTGGCAGCTAAGCTCGTTGACCACTACACCACGGAGGTGACTAAAATGAAAATAAAAATGAAAATGAAAGTTATTTAATTTGTCACATTTGAATAGGAAATTGCTGGCATGTTTATTACACATACGGTAGTTATAATGAGTTTCATTCCGAAGTGACGCAGTCTCCTTTTTAGCTGGGAAATACTTGAGAAGCACAAGAATCCACTACATGAGGAGCCTCAAGAAGATGACGGTACCAGAAAACGAAAAAGATGTGCACTATGCTCCAGGACTGGCAACAAAACGTATCAGACGTGTGCCATCTGTAAGAAGTTTGTATGTGGAAACCATGGCAAACTGACTAGCCTAGACTGTCTGGAAAATGCCTGAACCAGAGATTGAGATCGATGAGAAGCTTGATTTGTAAATACTTTTTTAAGCCTAGCCAGATATTCTGAATGTATCACTTGTTTTTTGACATTTATTCGTATCTGTTATTTTTTTATGTTTACTCCTACCAAAAGTATATGTGTGAAAATCTTTGAAAAATTAATTATGGTGCCTGTTCAAAATTGAACTTTATGACTTTCTTCATGCTCTTAGAAGGCATTAGTGTAAAACTATTTCAAACTTTTACCGATATTCCAGAAAAAAAATACCAACTTTGTATCACATGCAATTAAGTGGAAGTTTTGTATTAACTATTTAAAAATAAATCTGTAGTTATATAATAAGAACATAAATAAAGGTATGGTTGTTTTATGTCTAAAATAATATTGTTAGTTGATGTACATACAGAGTTTAAAAAAGTGCAAGTCCTGACGAAATAAATTAAATAATAATATGTGGGTCATGGTGACCCACCGCGACCTCTTTAAGATGCACTTTGTGCGCGACCACTGCCGGGTTAAAGGTGTTTAAGCAAAGCTCGTCTAATTCCCGAAGTTTCATTTCCAAGATCTGATCTCGGTAGTTGAGTTTGCATAGGCTTTTACATTGCAGAACTATGGCATCTACTCTGTCGTGATAATCAGTATAGTTCTCGTTTCGTTTTTGGAAACAGTTAGAAATTTCTTGTACCTACAATCTCTCGTCTTTCACATCCCCAAACTCCTAATTCGTTTTTCTTTGAACCTCTCATAGTTACTGTTCGCATCTAGGTCGAGTATACTACTGGCTTCACCTTTCAATTTAGATTTTATAACATTGAATAAAAATTCATTAATTACATTTGAGTTGGCGGTCGCGGCTGCTCTTCTATGGGTGTTTAGAAAACTGTCGCATCTTGCAATAAAATAATCTAGACTGCAGGATGGACTACCATTAAATTCAGGTAATAATTGAATTTGAGCGTACTCGAATTTTGATAATGAATTTGCTTCAGCCATTTTAAATTATTATAATTGGAAGTTAGTTTAAATGAAAACTGTTTTAAAATAATTAAAATTTTATTTCAAAGTTACTTATTATTATTTTTATTATTATTATTATTAATTTTTAAATATTAATAATATCTGATACTGATAGGCAATGTATTTTTAATGTGGCTTCAAAGTGTTAGTAAAATAGATTGTATGCTGAGTAGCTTAGTGGACAAGCTGTTTGGAAACCTATTTCAAATAAGAATAGTAAGGTTCCTGGATACCTCTTATTTCAAATAAGAATGTTTTTAGGTTTTAACTATAATCTTAATGATGAGTTTGTCTTGGCTAGTATAGATTATTAAAATAATTAAAATTTTAATAAATTTAAATGGATTACTTTAAAAAGGTTAGTTACTTATTTATGAATGTAAATATTAATAAATAAATATATATATATATATATGTGTGTGTGTGTGTGTGTGTGTGTGTGTGAAAGAGCCCCGTTTAGGTTTACACAATGTGAACTAGTTGAAAATTAATTTAGATGAAAAAGAAAATTGTTCTTAAGAAATATTTACAATTTTATTAAAAAGAAATTATTATTATTATTATTTGAATGCTCGTGAAAGAGCTCCGTTTAAGTTTTCACGATAAAGAAATTAACTTATTATTATTATTATTATTATTATTATTATTATTATTATTAATAATAATAATAATTATTATTCTAGAGATTAATTATATGTAGATATCCCGTTTAGATTCTCTACAAGGTTCTAATGACAATGGTATTTATAAAATGAGAATGGTATTTCCTTCTGAAATAAGTTTGATGATTTATGTGATGAAGATTTTTGTTTAAAAAAATGGTTTAGTTTTCTGTTTTAATTCAGAAAGGGGATAAAGAAGTGTAATGTCTGCTAGTCAGAGCGCACTTTGATTATTCTTTCTGAAATGCAAAATATTTATTATTATATATTTATTATTTGTTTTAAGTTCATTAATTTTAATTCAAACGAAATGACAAGAATAAACTTTGCTAGTCAAAATCTACCGTAATTTTGTTTTCGTTTGAAAGGCAAGTATTTATTATTTAGATTTTCTTTTTACTATTATTAATTCAAATAAAATGGGAAAAAACGACAGATCTTTCGATTAAGTTAAGTCTCACTTTATTTGAAAGGCAGAATAAATTTATTATTAGCTTATAATCTAGGTATTAATTCAAATAACACGGGAAAGGCAACAGATCTTTCGATTAAGCGAAGACTCGCGTTATTTGAAAGGCAAAAATGAATTTATTATTAAGTTTTTGCTCAACACAACTTAAAGACCATGTTTTCACTGCAATATTCAGGCATCACAAATAAGGTATTATTTTGTACTCACAGGCTAAGGAGAATCGGCAGTTCGGACCTCATCTTCTTCGTCTGTGCTCCTCCTCTGGTGTCGTGTGGTGAAGAGCGTCACGTGGAACGTTGGTTTCTTCTGACGTTATCAGTACGCACGTACAGCAATGGTTGAAGTCGGTTGTTGGTTCCCTGATGTCGTGTGGTTGAAGGTGTTTCTTAGGAAGTCAATCTCTTGGAACGGTATCAGCTCGCACGAACATCAATGTAGAAGTTGGTAGTTTGAAAAGGCTCCTTTTCAGAGCTATCAGCTTACCTCCTTCCTTCAAGTCTTCGGTTCGTCGTCGAGAAGTCAAAAAGCTCCTTCTTTGGAATGGTTGGCTCTATCGAACGGCGATGGCGGTTGGTGTTGAATAACGCGTTTTTCAGCGTGGTCAGCTACTTCCCTCCTTCAGCGTGCGTAGTCGGTTGGTTAGCGAATGGCACTTCTCTGAGCGGTGTCAGCTAACTACTGGCTACCCCAGCTCGCTGATTCTTTTGAGTATATACTACAGAGTGTTGCGGTGTGATACAGCTTCTTGGTCAAGCAACGAAAGGCGTTCTCTGAACGGTATCTGAATGCTTGATTCAATCTGCATATAGATCTGATAGATCATGTATCAATTCCGGCAAGGGCCCCCAGATAAGTTTTTCGTAGATCTCCGGCCAGTTGTCTAGTTGGAGAAGAGTGAACTTATCGACACTCACTTAATTTGAATATTGCTTGAGGATCTACTATTTAGGTCCGCTCAAGTTCTACCGCGCTGTATATTGTTATACTTACAAAAGAATAGAAGACGTTGAGAAGATATTAATTTATTGGTTACCAACACCTAAGTAATTACAATACTTTTACATGAAGCCTTACTTGCTTGCCGTGAGGCAGAGCGTACACAGTATCTATACAGCTGTCTTGAAGAGTGACCACATGGTCTGCTGTATTGTTATGAAGAGAGTGATTATCAGCTCTGCTTCAGTTTATAAACTGTAACTTTCTCTGGAGAGGGAAAAGCTGTCACATGTAGAGATTCACCAATGGCGTGTATCTCTAGTGGTAAGAGGGGATTTTAGCCAATCAAACCATAAGCGTTGGGGTTTGGTTGGGCTGACCTTAAAGTCGTTGTGGAAAGCTTCAATACTAAGAATTATTATGTGGAAGGAACAGAAATATGTGTCCCTTGTGAAATAGTAGAGACAGTCTGGAAAGTTTAAGAATGTTAGCAGTGACCAACTCCCAGTTCTGTGTTTCCGAGAAATATCTAATGGAAATACTGTTATGTTCACTTAAAGTGCTTTTGAAATAGCAAGCATTTACATACTTTGCCTGTGGGCTTGGAGTGGACTCTTATAATATTCTGACTTCCTGAAGAGAATATACTTCGTCTCTCCTGGACAGTAAGAATAATAGTAATAATAGTAATAATAATTATTATTTATAATAATTATTATCATTTAAAAACCAAAATTAGTAAGGGATGTCTCTTGGTCATGGCTAGTAAGGTGTTTACTGGGCAATGGACATGACTCGGGGACTCCCTGCCTCGTGATGCAAAATGGGAACCTGCCGGATGCTATGGCAGGAGGAGGAGTAAAAAGGAACTGGCCACCCTACCACACGCAAACTCCGGCTCGGGATGCCTGGTTAGAGATCCCTTGACTTAGTCAAGGGCTCTAATTCAGGTCGCCTACGTCCCTGGAGGGGATATGTCCCTCTATTTAAAAAACGATCATTTACATTGTCCATCATAATTATTGAAGTGTACATTTTATTATAATAAGCGTATTATTTCGTGCTCGAGGTAAGTATTCATGATGAAAACCAATAAATGTAAAACAACAATAATGGAATATAACAGTAAGGAATTCAATAACGGTACCTCTATTGGTATCGAATTGGCAGGTGAAAAGCTGAAGGAAGTAAAAGAATTCAGTTGCTTGTGAAGCAAACTAAGCAGAGATGGACGATGCAAAGAGGATATAAAAGGTAAGTAAGCACAGGCATGAGGGGACCTTTCAACAGAAAACAATTCTGTTGACTTTAAGTTTAGATTCATATACTGTACTAGAAAGATAATTTTGAAAGCCTTTGTCTGGACTATGAAGTTCTATGGAAGTGAAACTTGGACTGTGGGTGCAGCAGAAAAAGAGGAGAACAGAAAAATTTGAAATGTGGTGTTACAGGAGAATGATGAAGCTTAGATGGATAGGTAAAGTAACAAACGAAGTGGTGTTAATACGAGAGGGTGAGTGCGAGTTACGGAAGAAAGGATGCCAGACAAGAACTGTAGGTGGAGGCCAAGGTTAGAATATGGTTAACAAATTACCGCAGATGTAGGTTGTAGTAGCTATGCAGAGTTGGAAGGATTAGCTCAGGACAGATCTGGTTGAAAAGCTGCATCATAACAGTCTAAAGACTGAAGACACTTAGTGATAGCCCATGATCCATCATTAAGAGGTCACTGTACGTTCCGATTTCACTCGGGATGTTTAAAATAGAAGCAGTGACTGCAGTACAAGTTTTCAATTATATCCTTTTCGAGCCTCTCCACTGCCTGCCTTGTGCACAGCCTATGCCATAAAGCAGGTGCAGCTGCATGTTCGGAAACATAATAGACTGACGTGAGCCATTCTCCAGGCAAATGACGGCAAGTAGTAGGGCCCCTACCCCAACATTTGACACTAATAATTACAGTTACACACACTGCTTCAGTCATCAGAAAATCAAAGGTTATCAGACAATTTTAATATGCGGTACATCCGAATACATGGGGCTGATGAACATGATATCTCAAGACCCTATATGAAAAAAAAACAATAACACTATCCGTGCCATGTGTGTAGATCACACACGCTCACACTTGCCGTTGGATATTAGACTAAGGCCACACCCGTCCGCCAAAGATAACACGCCGAGATAAAATCGTCCCCAATTTTGAACAAATTAATGCTACGTAGCCTAAATAATATTGTTGCTATTTCTAGTATAATAATTAAAAGGTACAGGGTTCTCCCAAACAACTTATATTGTATAGTCGTGACGGCCAACGGATACTCAGGCTGCGTTCTTTCGTCCCCAGTCCCACCCAACTCGTAGTGAGGGTTCGGTGTCGGCTTCCCTTCTCTCACCAACAGGTGTGCCGCGTGATTTAAATGCATTAAAGATATTGTGATGGTATAACTATTGTCATGGAGAGAAAAGGAAAAAGGAAGGAAGATTGTAGTTTTACGTGACCGTGAATCTTGTGATTATGAGCCACGGGACCTCCTTTTTACGTGGAATCCGAACCACAGGACATGGCATTTCACTTCGAAAATCTCACATGCATTGACCGGGAATCGAACCCGGACCGCCTGTCATGGAGAGAGAAACTTAAAAGGGCCAACTTCCACTTAAAGCCCTAAACCCTCAAAAATCGAGCCCTGTTGGGCGGAAAACACTTGTATAAGACATAGGATCAATCACATACCGATTTGTTTGAAAGCGCCTGGAACCCGTCTGGCCGTCGCGACTACGCACGTAGAGGGAGTTCACCAGGGAACGCAACTTGCCATGGTAAGTAGTACTAATATACTACACACAGCTAGTGAGGAGCCAGCTTCGCACAACGTTCGACTATGTTTCGGCTATCCTACTACGGATCGTAAAGGACTGTAACTGAAACTCGAGGACCATTCAGGCTGCGAGGCAAAAGTTGCTGCAGGCTCCTCGCAATGGGGATGCGTCAGCAGGTAGTGGGTGGGTTTTATTTCGGGCGAACACCCTGTTCTAGAAGTCATACCCATCAGTGACTGGACAGTTCATAGAACTTATATACACACATCAAAAAAAGTTTTGCATCACCTCGGTTCCAAGAGTTCCGGAACCGTTAAATACAAAGGGAATAGAGATCAACACAAACAACATTTCAGCTCGTTTTATTGCTCATGAGACCCACACATTGCATGTTGTACCATCATACAGCTAGACTTTCAGCATTTGTGGTCCAGATTGCAGTACACACCACTACCTCTAATACCCAGTAGCACGTCCTCTTGCATTGATGCATGCCTGTATTCGCCGTGGCATACTATCCACAAGTTCATCAAGACACTGTTGGTCCAAATTGTCCCACTCCTCAACGACAATTCGGCGTAAATCTCTCAGAGTGGTTGGTGGGTCAAGACGTCCATAAACAGCCCTTTTCAACATATCCCAGGCATGTTCGATAGGGTTCATGTCTGGCGAACATGCTGGCCTCTGTAGTCGAGCGATGTCGTTATCTTGAAGGAACGCATTCACAAGATGTGCACGATGAGGTCGAGAATTGTCGTCCATGAAGACAAATGCCTCTCCAATATTCTGCCGATATGGTTGCACTATGGGTCGGAGGATGTCATTCAGGTATCGTAAAGCCGTTTCGGAGCCTTCCATGACCACCAGTGGCGTACGTCGGCCCCACATAATGCCACCCCAAAACATCAGGGAACCACCACCTTGCTGCACTCGCTGGACAGTGTGTCTAAGACGTTCAGCCTGACCAGGGTGCCTCCAAACACGTCTCCGACGATTGTCTGGTTGAAGGCATATGCGACACTTATCGGTGAAGAGAACGTGATGCCAATTCCGTGGGGTCCATTCAGCATGTTGTTGGGCCCATCTGTACCGCGCTGCATGGTGTCGGGGTTGCAAAGCTGGACCTCGCCATGGACGTCGGGAGTGAAGTTGCGCATCATGCAGCCTATTGCGCACAGTTTGAGTTGAAACACGACGTCCTGTGGCTGAACGAAACGCATTATTCAACATGGTGGCATTGCTGTCAGGGTTCCTCCGAGCGGCAATCCGTAAGTAGCGGTCATCCACTACAGTAGTAGCCCTTGGGCGGCCTGAGCGAGGCCTGTCATCGACAGTTCCTGTATCTCTGTACCTCCTCCATGTCCGAACAACATCGCTTTGGTTCACTCTGAGACGCCTGGAAACTTCCCTTGTTGAGAGCCCTTCTTGACACAAAGTAACAATGCGGACGCGATCGAACTGCGGTATTGACCTTCTAGGCATGGTAGAACTACAGACAACATGAGCAGCGTACCTTCGTCCTGGTGGAATGACTGGAACTGATCGGCTGTCGTACCCCCTCCGTCTAATAGGCCCTGCTCATGCATGGTTGTTTACATCTTTGAGCAGTTTTAGTGACATCTATGAACAGTCAAAGGGACTGTATCTTGGATACAATATACACAGTCAACGTCTATATGCCGGAGATCTGGGAACCGAGGTGATGCAAAACTTTTTTTGATGTGTGTAGTTGATAACTATAACCATCACACAGTGCATCCGAAACTGGTATGTTCACAAGAATATCGTTATTTGACGAACACTAGCAGTAAGGTGGTGCTGGTTATCATCAATAAATCAGTTAGTGTTAATCATATGGGGGAAAGTTACAGGACATGAAATATAAGACCATTTGTTATAAGACGTATTTTAACAGAAATGTTGGCGAAATTATATTTCAAATGTTGCGCAACCCTACTATTTTTATTTACAATTTAAATATATTGTAGCCTAGGTTTAAATACTAGTATATTAAAATTGACGAAAATAGCGATTTTCAGTTGTTTGGTTAATATTGTTCCTTAGATAATTCTGAACGGATTGATATCTAGGCTAAATTATATATGTTCCGACATTTTTCAAGGCCCGTGCGTGGACATTTAACTGCTCACTTTAACTATGGCATTTTTCTCAAAACTACATTTTTTATACTTGTCTAACAAACTATTAGAGCTATCACGCTGAAATTATCTCATAACATAAACACAACATTTCATATAATTATGTCCAGCTGTTTTGAGTTATACGAATACAGATATCCAGACACATACAGACAAATAGACATCTAACAACTGAGCACTTTGATGTTTTCGTGATGTGAAGCGGTTAAGAAATATACTTTAATAAAATTATATGAAAAGTAGATAATAGCTTCGACTTATTGATTGAAGAAACCGTTGGAAGCTTTGTTAAGTATTGCCTTTTACGTAGCCTTGTTGTTGATTGTCTTTGATTCTTCTAGGGGCTTTCCGACATTGTGGTCATGTAACTCCGTGTACTTGGGTGTGCGTAGAATTTGTCTGATAACCTGTGTTACTGTAATGGATCTACTAATGTGTGTATTTGTAAGTGAGGTAGGAATTGTGCAGGAAGCGGACGTAGCCTTAAGTTAGGTACCATCCCAGCATTTTTCGTGGAATAGAAGTAGAAAACCACTTCCAGGCTGAGTATACCTTGTTCCAGCCCTAAGGCCAGAAATACATTTCTTGGTAGAGCCAGGAATCAAACTGGGGTCTCACGGGTGGCAGCCAAGAACGCTGGCCGCTACTCAACAGGGTGGACACGAAAACTTGTAATCAGGGACAAATTTAGAGTGAAATGTGAAAATCAACTGAGTAAGCTTTAGCGTTGTACCGAGTACTTGTTCTTTCATATAAGACTCACAATTGAATTTCGGAGGAGTATCAGCAATGCCATGCATTAAGGCTTTACTGTAGCTACTAGCCAAACATTCGTTTTGCGTTTCCCACAAGCCATATTTTTTGAAAATTCATGTACCATTTTCTCAGAAACTAGATCTGACCAATGTTTTTGAAACTTGGTAGTTTCTACGACACTATATAGATCTACTAGTGGAAGTAAATATATTCAGGTATCTTGATTAGTTCATGGAGCCCAGCTTGAAAAGCACTGACAATTTTACAGAAAATGTCAGTTTTCAACAAGGATGTAAAAAAAAAATCCTGTAATCAATAGGACAATTCTTTAACTTCAGTAGCTCAAAATTGGTTTAAATATTATGCATGTAAAGTTCGTGGGGGTCTGGTTTGAGTATTTGTTCAGAAAAAGGGACATGAGTAAAGGGAATTTTTAACAATATAATCTTTTAAGATTGTTTTTGTAATGCTGTCTCTGACACAAAATATTCAACATAGACCCTTCAAATTCTAGCTAAATAATGAGGAATGTACTCTGAATATACCAAAATAAAACATTCAAGGAAATATCTATTGTATTATTTGAGATATATAACTAAACATCGGGAGCTACATTTTTCTATCGATTCACCCGTCCTGGTTCCCTATATGTATTCTAGAATTATTGCTTGGTCTCATAAGTATGCTTCAAGTGTGAAGGATAAGCTACTGTATTGTTAGGTGCATTGTTTAATAAACCGTTCCGTGATTCAAATTCACAGGAAAATTTACCTGACGCAGAGCGCTTGTTGGTTAAAATGCTCGGTGCTTAGCTTTGGGTCGGTCATCATCTAGAACAATGAAGTAATTATGGAGAGATTTAGTTCCAATTAGTTGTGAAGTAGTGTAACTAGTTAGCACATGGCGACAAGACAACCAACAGAGGTGGCCAGGCTGCGTGCTCTACGACACAATAGTAACCAAGATTTATCACTTCACACGAGGCACGAGGCACGGGGCCCAATAAATTAGTTTATAACGCCAGCCACTCACAGCCATAAATTAGCTCCTGGATAAAAAAAGAGCAGAAGAGGGAGCGCAGTGAGAAATACAGGAACATCAAAAACTGATCATTCCCTCCTCTTCGCTGCGACCCGGCCATATATTGGCTTGGCAATATATAGGTACTGTATTCCCCGTGTCACATGCAAGCCGCTGTTATCTTATGTGGCCATTGGTTCTGTTCACATTTGTGGTTCACTTTACGGACATAAATATTATTGTTGACTCTCTTATATTGGTTGTAGATCGTTTGAAAGAAATGGCTCTGAATAGGAAACGCTGAAAGTTATGACTCCAAAGCCAGTAGGCCTACAAGCAAACAAAACAATAAAATTAAATTAAAGATTTGTCAATACATTTCCTCTGAACAAGAAATGATTTTCTTGGCGTTCCATGCCAAAATTATGTAAACCATTGCGTGGTTCGATACCTGTCTGGATGTATGTAGGCCTACACGCATTACGTGAGAACGGCTGCGTATAATTTTAAGAAATTTGGTGTACATGTCACGGTAATTAGGGTAAGCATGTAGGCTGGAAATTGGTTTTGATGATTGATGAAAATAGGGGGTTTCGGGAGCATTCAATTAGATGTCTCAACATTATCTCCGTAACGACTGGCTTTAGAGTTGCATCGCAAGTTGTTGAAAGCAAGTGGTTGTCATATACCGGCCTGGTAATGAGCTATGCTGTTAATAATGTCATTAATTAAGCCACTGGCCATTTATTCTATTTTCAGGAAGGGTAAGGAAAGGGATTGTGGAATATAATCGGCAGTGGACCTGTCTAAAGGAACCAACGTTGGCCAGGAAGACCAGGCAGTGCAAGGTGACTGGTGTTTTCCTGGAGTTTTATACAAGGTGCGTTCAAAAAGTAACGAGCCGGAGGCATAATTACAGAAACCAGTACCTGTATGTTAGAAGTATTAGCCCCGTCTCTTGAGGCACTTGTCCCACTGTGACACGAGGCGGTGAATGGCTGTCTCATAAAATTCCCTGGTCAGCGATGTGAACCAGTCCCGCACGTACAGCTGGACGTCGGCGTCCGAGGTGAATTGTTGGCCCCGCAGAGCCCTTTTCAGTGTACCAAACAAGGCGTAATCACAGGGAGAGAGGTCTGGACTGTATGGAGGGTAGCCAAGAACCTCCCATTTGAATTTCTGCAGGAGTGCCGCGACTGTGTTGGCCGTATGAGGTCGTGCATTATCGTGGAGCGACCACGGCGGCTATGGCGTTCACTGTCACTCGGCGGTCCTGGGTAATGAGTGCATCAACCAATTGGACGTTGTCATCGGTAATGCAGGGGGGTGCCCCAGACCAGGCATCATTGGCTAACGACACCCGTCCTTCCCTGAAGCGCTTGTGCCACGCCTTGACCCTTGCAAGGGACATGCAGTGTTTGCCGTACATTTGTAACATTCGGCGATGAATGTCCGTTCCCCCTACTCCTTCCGCTGTCAGAAACCGAACATCACCTCTTTGCTCTTCGGTTGACGCCTCCATGTCACTGTTTGCAATGCGACTGGCAGCGTTGGACGATTGATGCATGCTGCTGCTTGCTTTGTATCGTCACGTGACGTGCACGAGTAGTGTGTTTTGGACAGTTCTACAGCCACCTCCACCTCCCCACCTCACAAGATGGCGGCGGCGCGATATCTCTCGAACGCATGGTCGGATTTTGACAAATGAGGTGTCATTGAACTCAGGCTGACACCACCTTTCCAATGGACAACATATTTCAACCTCAAAAATAAAATCTACCCTACTAGGGGGTGAACTTGTAATTTTTTTTAGAGAATCTCTCTTTCCAATTGCAACATGTGAGAGTTTGAATGCCGATATGGATTTAAACGTTGTTCTACATAAAGTGCATGTGTTCGGTGGATAGCCACTATGAATTAACATGCTTGTTTTTTTGTTTCGTTTTTTAGGCATGCCCACTCATGGCTTTTGAAGAGGGTGGGGGAGTGGATCCCTGTGGATGGGTTATTGTTGACAGGTCATTGTTGGCAGGTCATTGATGACAGGTCCTTGTGGACAAGTCCTTGTGGACAGGTCCTTGTGGACAGGTCCTTGTTGACAGGTCCCTGTGGACGAGTCCTTGTCCCTTTGGACCGGTCCCTTTGGCCTGGTCCCTATGGACTGGCTCATGAATTTATTTAAATTATGTCAAAGGGCCTAACTACATTTCGCGTGTGTTGAACTGACGTTGTTCACTAATCCCCGACTACTATAATGGGATAACGATATGAAAGGAAAGTGATGAAATACATGTGAACACGTGCGAGATGTCATTATTAGCATTCTCCTTGTGAAACAAGTCACATCCTGTTTTGGTTCATACGTGAGAAAATGCAAGTTCATGTGTAATATGACCTAAAACACAGGTGTTCACCTGTGCACGTGCACGATAAGAGCTAACAAGTCACAACCTGTTTTGACAGTGGTGAGAGGTGAAGGGGGGAGAGTCAGTGTAAGAGAGAACACAGGTGAAGAGAGAAAGAAATATGTATTGCTCATCTCATGAATCAATAAGGTTAGGGACCTGTATGAGAGGTCGTTGGACTTGGGGTGACATTCTGTTTTGAATATAATATTTATTTATGTCAAAAGGACCTAACTGCACTTTTGTTAATATCTCGCTAACTAATAATCAGAGAGGGTCAAGTGAGGTGTCATGGGACTCAGGATGGTCAACCCTTTTCCATGACCAACGAATTTACCCAAAAGATCTAAGGTCATTAGCTTTTTAATATCTCATGAATCAATAAGGCTAGAGACCTGTATGAGAGGTCGTTGGACTTGAGGTGACATTCTGTTTTTGAATATATTATTTATTTATGTCAAAAGGGCCTAACTACACCTTTGTTGATATCTCGCTAACTAATAATCAGAGAGGGTCAAGTGAGGTGTCATAGGATTCAGGATGGTCAACCCTTTTCCATGACCAATGAATTTACCCAAAAGATCTAAGGTCATTAGCTTTTTAATATCTCATGAATCAATAAGGCTAGGGACCTGTATGAGAGGTCGTTGGACTTGAGGTGACATTCTGTTTTTGAATATATTATTTATTTATGTCAAAAGGGCCTAACTGCCCTTTTATTAATATCTCGCTAACTAATAATCAGAGAGGGTCAAGTGAGGTGTCATAGGACTCACGATGGTCAACCCTTTTCCATGATCAACGAATTTACCCAAAATATTCAAAACAGCAAGGTCATTGACCTATGAGTTTATAAACTAATAATCAGAGAGGCTCAAGTGAGGTGTCATGGGACTCAGGATGGTTAACCCTTTTCCATGACCAACGAATTTACCCAAAAGATTCAAAAAACAGCTAGGTCATTGACCTAATATTTTATAAACTAATAATCGAATATCAACATGTGAGGTGTTATAGGACTTAGAATGGTCAACCCTTTCCCATGGCCAATGAATTTACCCAAAATACCCAATACATTAAGGTCATCGACCTGAGATTTTATAAACTAATAATCGGATACGAACATGTGAGATGTTTACCATGTGTGTGATGAAACATAGCTAGGTAGAGAAAGAATTAGTGTAGGCTACATGTATAGTGATTGACAAGTCTTTTACCATTGAAACTTGTTTTTCAGATCAAACTGCAGTATAGAGAGAGTATAGGTTGTAGGTATGGGTTAATAAATGACGAACGGTGTACACACAAACTCTGATTTATCGATTCAAGAATTAAGAGTAGACTATCTTTAATTGATTGGTTAAAGAGGATAGCTAAAACACAAAAATGCTCAGTGGTTACCGGGACAAGATGGTCGCTACACACACAACAAGCTTTAAATACTTGAGGCTAATAATCTATACACACACACTCGCTTGTTCTAAACTAAACTGTGTTGCTGTCAGTGCTCAGACAGTAGGCTGATGTCAAAAAATGCATTGCTATCAGAAATATAATCATTTCCGGTTGTATAATGTTACCAGCTATCCATTTTGTGTTGCAGTGTTAAGCACTTTTAGCTCTTGTACTGGTGGTCTTAACTCGATTTCCAGGTCTGATGCCTAGAATGAGTCAAACTAAGAAACAAGGGCATGGTGGTGTAGTGGTTAAGCTGTTAGCCTTTTCACTAGGGTTCTATTTCAGGTTAATATGCATGTCATAAACATATTAAACAAAACAAAACAGAGATAACGTTCAAAACTGATTACAATTTTTGTCTTTCCAAATTATTACTTGGATTACAAATACAAAGGTGAACTGGGTTTGATATACAGTTAATGCTGTCTATCACACACTAGACTGTAAGAAAGCCAAAAGAGCAAAAGGCGTAGGTAGAGCAGTGGTAAAATTGCTATATGTAGAGAACTACCTAGCGGTTTTATGAACTGGCAAAGCTATATCGCATAAACAGTGCAGGATACAATCCAGCAATCAAATTTGTATCTTGTGGAACAGAGAAAATGCACTTTTACCTTGATGGATAGCAAATGAGTGCAGATGAATGACCTATGCATTAGCCTACCATAGGGTTATAACCACGAGGTGGAGGTGTGATTCTATATTTTATTGTTTAGAGACATGGCTTTTTTGTAACCAGTAGATTTAGTATTTTGTAAATATTCATTTTTGTAATTGTAAAATAGTGGAAACATTTTTTTTGTAATAGTAAATGTTAAATGTATAACTAAAAGTTATTTCGGATAAGTGTGCATGTCAAGGATAAATAGCGTGGTTGTATTTGTTTTTCAAAGACAGGTATGGTTGTGTGAATGTATGACTATAGATGGAATGATAGAGAGAGAGAGAGAAAGTGTGTGTGTGTGTGTGTTTGTGTGTGTGTGTGTGTGTGTGTGTGTGTGTAGCATTGATTGTTCAACCAAAGCAAACACGGCAAGGTAGAATGGTGGGGTAATTAATGTATATAGCAAATGGTAAATAGTATACTGTATTTTTTTTAACACTTGTGTTTTTTTTAATGCAGCGGTAGATAGGTGTTATTTTGTAAAACAGTCTTACCTACAGTAGTAGTATTAGTAGTAGTAGTAGTAGTAGTAGTAGGCCTATACGTTTTTGGAAACAAACAGAAAGAGAATGCACTATTGCCATGGCCAAGCACTTCCATTAAAATAATTTCAAGAAAATTTTAATCAGCAAATGTGTGTTTTACAAAACTAAACTTTCAGCATGGACTAAATCATAAACGTGTCGTCTGTGATATGAAAAAAATAGGAAATCCATGTTTCCATACCAACACAATTTAAAAACTTAAAACTGACATTTAAAAAATGTAAATGGGAAATTGACAAATGTGTAAACAACAAAATGGAAAATTCTTGTTTCCGTATCATGAAATCCAAAAACTTTAAACTGACATTTTCAAATCGTGTACATGGAAAATTGACAAATGGCAATGTGTGAAATGTGAAAATGAAAAAAAAAATGAACAAATGGCTATCATTATTTAAAAAAATAAAAAACCGTCGTGTTCTATCGTTAAAGTGTGAATCAAACCACATCTACTTATTTGAATCACCCGAGACTTAGTAGACCTGTTATAGTTCTAATATACTTTTAAAATTTTATGTTAAAGCTCGAATTGAACTCAAGAGCTTTAGAGTGCCAGCTAACTATTATAACCGTTACGTCACAAAGACAACTTTACACTACTCTTAATGAACAATAATAAATAAAAGAATAATAAATATTGAATTTTTTTAAAGAATGAACATGGTGACACTGTTTCTGTTGCACTGTCTGCTAGCTACTAGCCAGCAGCTGGGGTCTTAGAAAACGATACAGTTGACATTTTGCAATGAAATGTGACATGTTTCAAAGTATAGTATTATGGGTTGCTGTTGAGTAAAAACTAATCCTGTACAAGGAAGCAAGGGTTCGAACCCCTTACCTAACATTACTATTGCCTGAACATGGCTTGACGACACTGTATTATTATGATACTCGGTACACAAACCATAGAAAGAGTGTATTGTTTAAGATCACTTTCTTTCTGAACATAGGTGGAGATTGTTGATGGTTAACAATGGCATTAATATAGTAGGACGTGGGTATAGCAATTAAGAAAAAACAGACAATACCCATACAATATTTTTATTTATTTAATATAAGCACTTGTACAATAGTTACATTCAAAATACATTTCTTTTTTCTCTATTACAATTTAGTCCTTTTTGATTCTCTTGCATATGAAGGGTAGATTACCTTGTAGTTCAGCCCCTTAAAACAACAACAACACAACCTTTTGCATAGTTTGTGATGTTGATGACTCTTGAGATGTGGAAGATGTATTAAACATAACTTTTACAGCAGTGGTTAAATGTTGCTCAATAAACACTGCACTATTTTGAGTAGCAACATTTTTTTCTTGTACTAGCTTTTTAGCATTGTCATGATTAATTGTTGACACCAACAGTGTTTCATTTGGTGCACCACATTGATGATCACTCACACTTAAAACTTTACCATTTCTACTTTTTAGATTGCCTCGACATTTTTTTGACCTGTCTTTTGAGCATTGCCAAAATATTATCCCTTTTACATTTTGACGATTATAGTTATAAGAGTAGCCTTTATAGAGTACACGTTGTTTACCTTTGTTAGTTGTAGTAAGTTCCATAGTAGCAACTAACCTGTTAGTATGATTTGCTCACTACAAAGGTTATAACTGTTCTGATAATAAAATCATTTAGCTTTGGCTTTTATATTTAATATGTACAGTTTGAAGTGATAGCAAAAGTGAGAGCAAAGTGGTAGCATAGTGGTAGAAAATATAACATGTATTGTTAAGAAATAGTTTAAGCGGTTATGTGGATCCATTACATAATAATTTTAGCACGACGAAGCTCATTTTCTATATCCAATAGTTCTTCCTCATATTCAGTATAACCAGCCTGTTTATAGACATGCAGTTGCTGAAGCCGCCGGATTAGCTTACTTGGATTGTTCCAGTAGACAAATTTAACAAATGATTTTTTAGGTGTAAACAAAGCATTACCATTATATCATTATTATCTTCATCATCAACATCATCATCATCATAACCATTATAATTTCATCATCATCATCATCATCATCATGATCATTATAATCCTCATCACTATTACTATATAGTCCTTTTTGATCCTTTTGCAATACCACATTTTGCACAGTCTGTGTTGCCTTTGATAATGTTGGGAGTTTTTCAGACATTGACAACTGTCCTAACACGACTTTCTGATTAGATGATACATGCTTCTTAACAAACAATGCACTATCTTGAGCTGCAATATCTTTTTCTGAGACAAGTGTTTTAGCATTTTGAAGAGTTTTTTTAAACAGCAACGATGTTTTATCTGGTACACTACATTGATGATCACTCACACTTAAGACATCACTATTTTTACTTTTCAGCTCACCTCGACACTGTTTTGAACGATGTTTTGAACAACGCCAAATAACAGTTCCATTTTTATTAGTTCGTTTTACAATATATGTATATCCTTTATAGAATGCGTATGGCATACCATTGCTATCTGTTGATACTTCCATGTCAATTGTCAAGCATGAACTAATCTCTAGCAATGTTCACTCGATAATATAAATAATAGTTTAAAGTGAGAGGAAAAGTGGACTGATCCCTATGGGTTGACCCATGCATTTAGCCAAATTATGTCAAAGGGACGGGTCCAAAGGGATTAGTCAAAAGGACCTATCAACAGGGACCCGTCCACAGTGACCCGTCAGCAGGGGCCCGTCAAAAATGACTCCCTTCATAAAGGACCCGTCCAGAGGGAGTAGTCAACGGGGACCAGTCCAAAGGGGCAAATCAACAGGGATCAATCAAAAGGGGTTATCGCCTCAAGCTCTGTCATACCCCCCTAAACCCTAGTAGTGAGTAGTCAGTTGGTTTTGATTTATGCAAGCGTAAACATGTCTCATACACTGATGATGGATACTCAAGGCTTCATGGTCAACAAAAACAAGTATATAGTTAAAGAGGTAACTATTATTGATTGCACAACACTGAATCTATTTTTGAAATTTTGACAAAGGGCCTAAGTGCACTTTTGTTAATATCTCGCGAACCAATAAGACTAGGGCATTGTATGAGGTATTGTTGGGCTTTTTGCTGAAGACTGCTGGTAAACACCTATGTTCCCACGACCTTTTTAAAGATGGCGGCTAACCCACGAGGGGTGATTAAAAAGTAATCCAAGCGGCGCTTGTCGATAAGCAAACCAATAATCAAAGGGGGGTATGACAGAGCTTGAGGCGATAACCCCTTTTGATTGATCCCTGTTGATTTGCCCCCTTGGACTGGTCGCCGTTGACTACTCCCTCTGGACGGGTCCTTTTTGAAGGGAGTCATTTTTGACGGGCCCCTGCTGACGGGTCACTGTGGACGGGTCCCTGTTGATAGGTCCTTTTGACTAATCCCTTTGGACCCGTCCCTTTGACATAATTTGGCTAAATGCATGGGTCAACCCATAGGGATCAGTCCACTTTTCCTCTCACTTTAAACTATTATTTATATTATCGAGTGAACATTGCTAGAGATTAGTTCATGCTTGACAATTGACATGGAAGTATCAACAAATAGCAATGGTATGCCATACGCATTCTATAAAGGATATACATATATTGTAAAACGAACTAATAAAAATGGAACTGTTATTTGGCGTTGTTCAAAACATCGTTCAAAACAGTGTCGAGGTGAGCTGAAAAGTAAAAATAGTGATGTCTTAAGTGTGAGTGAACATCAATGTAGTGTACCAGATAAAACATCGTTGCTGTTTAAAAAAAACTCTTCAAAATGCTAAAACACTTGTCCCAGAAAAAGATATTGCAGCTCAAGATAGTGCATTGTTTGTTAAGAAGCATGTATCATCTCCTCAGAAAGTCGTGTTAGGACAGTTGTCAATGTCTGAAAAACTCCCAACATTATCAAAGGCAACACAGACTGTGCAAAATGTGGTATTGCAAAAGGATCAAAAAGGACTATATAGTAATAGTGATGAGGATTATAATGATCATGATGATGATGATGATGATGATGAAATTATAATGGTTATGATGATGATGATGTTGATGATGAAGATAATAATGATAATGGTAATGCTTTGATTACACCTAAAAAATCATTTGTTAAATTTGTCTACTGGAACAATCCAAGTAAGCTAATCCGGCGGCTTCAGCAACTGCATGTCTATAAACAGGCTGGTTATACTGAATATGAGGAAGAACTATTGGATATAGAAAATGAGCTTCGTCGTGCTAAAATTATTATGTAATGGATCCACATAACCGCTTAAACTATTTCTTAACAATACATGTTATATTTTCTACCACTATGCTACCACTTTGCTCTCACTTTTGCTATCACTTCAAACTGTACATATTAAATATAAAAGCCAAAGCTAAATGATTTTAATATCAGAACAGTTATAACCTTTGTAGTGAGCAAATCATACTAACAGGTTAGTTGCTACTATGGAACTTACTACAACTAACAAAGGTAAACAACGTGTACTCTATAAAGGCTACTCTTATAACTATAATCGTCAAAAATGTAAAAGGTATAATATTTTGGCAATGCTCAAAAGACAGGTCAAAAAAATGTCGAGGCAATCTAAAAAGAAGAAATGGTAAGGTTTTAAGTGTGAGTGATCATCAATGTGGTGCACCAAATGAAACACTGTTGGTGTCAACAATTAATCATGACAATGCTAAAAAGCTAGTACAAGAAAAAAATGTTGCTACTCAAAATAGTGCAGTGTTTATTGAGCAACATTTAACCCCTGCTGTAAAAGTTATGTTTAATACATCTTCCACATCTCAAGAGTCATCAACATCACAAACTATGCAAAAGGTTGTGTTGTTGTTGTTTTAAGGGGCTGAACTACAAGGTTATCTACCCTTCATATGCAAGAGAATCAAAAAGGACTAAATAGTAATAGAGAAAAAAGAAATGTATTTTGAATGTAACTATTGTACAAGTACTTATATTAAATAAATAAAAATATTGTATGGGTATTGTCTGTTTTTTCTTAATTGCTATACCCACGTCCTACTATATTAATGCCATTGTTAACCATCAACAATCTCCACCTATGTTCAGAAAGAAAGTGATCTTAAACAATACACTCTATCTATGGTTTGTGTACCGAGTATCATAATAATACAGTGTCGTCAAGCCATGTTCAGGCAATAGTAATGTTAGGTATGGGGTTCGAACCCTTGCTTCCTTGTACAGGATTCGTTTTTACTCAACAGCAACCCATAATACTATACTTTGAAACATGTCACATTTCATTGCAAAATGTCAACTGTATCGTTTTCTAAGACCCCAGCTGCTGGCTAGTAGCTAGCAGACAGTGCAACACAAACAGTGTCACCATGTTCATTCTTTAAAAAAATTCAATATTTATTATTCTTTTTCTTATTATTGTTCATTAAGAGTAGTGTAAAGTTGTCTTTGTGACGTAACGGTCATAATAGTTAGCTGGCACTCTAAAGCTCTAGAGTTCAATTTGAGCTTTAACATAAAATTTTAAAAGTATATTAGAACTATAACAGGTCTACTAAGTCTCGGGTGATTCAAATAAGTAGATGTGGTTTGATTCACACTTTAACGATTGAACACGACGGTTTTTTATTTTTTTAAATAATGATAGCCATTTGTTCATTTTTTTTTCATTTTCACATTTCACACATTGCCATTTGTCAATTTTCCATGTACACGATTTGAAAATGTCAGTTTAAAGTTTTTGGATTTCATGATACGGAAACAAGAATTTTCCATTTTGTTGTTTACACATTTGTCAATTTCCCATTTACATTTTTTAAATGTCAGTTTTAAGTTTTTAAATTGTGTTGATATGTAAACATGGATTTCCTATTTTTTTTCATATCACAGACGACACGTTTATGATTTAGTCCATGCTGAAAGTTTAGTTTTGTAAAACACACATTTGCTGATTAAAATTTTCTTGAAATTATTATAATGGAAGTGCTTGGCCATGGCAATAGTGCATTCTCTTTCTGTTTGTTTCCAAAAACGTATAGGCCTACTACTACTACTACTACTACTACTAATACTACTACTGTAGGTAAGACTGTTTTACAAAATAACACCTAACTACCGCTGCATTTAAAAAAACACAAGTGTTAAAAAAAACTACAGTATACTATTTACCATTTGCTATATACATTAATTACCCCACCATTCTACCTTGCCGTGTTTGCTTTGGTTGAACAATCAATGCTACATACACACACACACACACACACAAACACACACACACACACACTTTCTCTCTCTCTCTCTATCATTCCATCTATAGTCATACATTCACACAACCATACCTGTCTTTGAAAAACAAATACAACCGCGCTATTTATCCTTGACATGCACACTTATCCCAAATAACTTTTAGTTATACATTTAACATTTACTATTACAAAAAATGTTTCCACTATTTTACAATTACAAAAATGAATATTTACAAAATACTAAATCTACTGGTTACGAAAGAGCCATGTCTCTAAACAATAAAATATAGAATCACACCTCCACCTCGTGGTTATAACCCTATGGTAGGCTAATGCATAGGTCATTCATCTGCACTCATTTGTTATCCATCAAGGTAAAAATGCATTTTCTCTGTTCCACAAGATACAAATTTGATTGCTGGATTGTATCCTGCACTGTTTATGCGATATAGCTTTGCCAGTTCATAAAACCGCTAGGTAGTTCTCTACATATAGCAATTTTACCACTGCTCTACCTACGCCTTTTGCTCTTTTGGCTTTCTTACAGTCTAGTGTGTGATAGACAGCATTAACTGTATATCAAACCCAGTTCACCTTTGTATTTGTAATCCAAGTAATAATTTGGAAAGACAAAAATTGTAATCAGTTTTGAACGTTATCTCTGTTTTGTTTTGTTTAATATGTTTATGACATGCATATTAACCTGAAATAGAACCCTAGTGAAAAGGCTAACAGCTTAACCACTACACCACTATGCCCTTGTTTCTTAGTTTGACTCGTTCTAGGCATCAGACCTGGAAATCGAGTTAAGACCACCAGTACAAGAGCTAAAAGTGCTTAACACTGCAACACAAAATGGATAGCTGGTAACATTATACAACCGGAAATGATTATATTTCTGATAGCAATGCATATTTTGTCACCAGCCTACTGTCTGAGCACTGACAGCAACACAGTTTAGTTTAGAACAAGCGAGTGTGTGTGTATAGATTATTAGCCTCAAGTATTTAAAGCTTGTTGTGTGTGTAGCGACCATCTTGTCCCGGTAACCACTGAGCATTTTTGTGTTTTAGCTATCCTCTTTAACCAATCAATTAAAGATAGTCTACTCTTAATTCTTGAATCGATAAATCAGAGTTTGTGTGTACACCGTTCGTCATCTATTAACCCATACCTACAACCTATACTCTCTCTATACTGCAGTTTGATCTGAAAAACAAGTTTCAATGGTAAAAGACTTGTCAATCACTATACATGTAGCCTACACTAATTCTTTCTCTACCTAGCTATGTTTCATCACACACATGGTAAACATCTCACATGTTCGTATCCGATTATTAGTTTATAAAATCTCAGGTCGATGACCTTAATGTATTGGGTATTTTGGGTAAATTCATTGGCCATGGGAAAGGGTTGACCATTCTAAGTCCTATAACTCCTCACATGTTGATATTCGATTATTAGTTTATAAAATATTAGGTCAATGACCTAGCTGTTTTTTGAATCTTTTGGGTAAATTCGTTGGTCATGGAAAAGGGTTAACCATCCTGAGTCCCATGACACCTCACTTGAGCCTCTCTGATTATTAGTTTATAAACTCATAGGTCAATGACCTTGCTGTTTTGAATATTTTGGGTAAATTCGTTGATCATGGAAAAGGGTTGACCATCGTGAGTCCTATGACACCTCACTTGACCCTTTCTGATT
The DNA here is from genome assembly GCA_946902985.2 of Meconema thalassinum. Lineage (NCBI taxonomy): Eukaryota > Metazoa > Arthropoda > Insecta > Orthoptera > Tettigoniidae > Meconema > Meconema thalassinum. The sequence goes on from OX336389.2 coordinate 1,187,284,148, forward strand.
ATTAGTTAGCGAGATATTAACAAAAGTGCAGTTAGGTCCTTTTGACGTAAATAAATAGTATATTCAAAACAGAATGTCACTCCAAGTCCAACGACCTCTCATACAGGTCCCTAACCTTATTGATTCATGAGATGAGCAATACATATTTCTTTCTCTTTTCACCTGTGTTCTCTCTTACACTGACTCTCCCCCCTTCACCTCTCACCACTGTCAAAACAGGTTGTGACTTGTTAGCTCTTATCGTGCACGTGCACAGGTGAACACCTGTGTTTTAGGTCATATTACACATGAACTTGCATTTTCTCACGTATGAACCAAAACAGGATGTGACTTGTTTCACAAGGAGAATGCTAATAATGACATCTCGCACGTGTTCACATGTATTTCATCACTTTCCTTTCATATCGTTATCCCTTTATAGTAGTCGGGGATTAGTGAACAACGTCAGTTCAACACACGCGAAATGTAGTTAGGCCCTTTGACATAATTTAAATAAATTCATGAGCCAGTCCATAGGGACCAGGCCAAAGGGACCGGTCCAAAGGGATCAGTCCAAAGGGACAAGGACTCGTCCACAGGGACCTGTCCACAAGGACCTGTCCACAAGGACTCGTCCACAAGGACCTGTCATCAATGACCTGCCAACAATGACCTGTCAACAATAACCCATCCACAGGGATCCACTCCCCCACCCTCTTCAAAAGCCATGAGTGGGCATGCATAAAAAACAAAACAAAAAAACAAGCATGTTAATTCATAGTGGCTATCCACCAAACACATGCACTTTATGTAGAACAACGTTTAAATCCATATCGGCATTCAAACTCTCACATGTTGCAATTGGAAAGAGAGATTCTCTAAAAAAAATTACAAGTTCACCCCCTAGTAGGGTAGATTTTATTTTTGAGGTTGAAATATGTTATCCATTGGAAACGTGGTGTCAGCCCGAGTTCAATGACACCTCATTCGTCAAAATCCGACCATGCGTTCGAGAGATATCGCGCCGCCGCCATCTTGTGAGGTGGGGAGGTGGAGGTGGCTGTAGAACTGTCCAAAACACACTACTTGCACGCGTGCCCTCTAGCGACGGGCTGTGACCTTCTACGCTCTGGTCTGAACCACACCTCGTTACACACGCCACGATTAGCCGATGTAGTCACCGGTTTGTGCATTCCAGTTTCCAGCTCGTTACTTTTTGAAAGCACCTGAAATAATGAATACGTGTACGTGATGAGATACATCAGGGTCAATTTGAGCCTGTGTCTCTCTCTGTCCGTCCATCAGTTATCGAACGCATTTATTTTCAATGGCTGCACTGTACATCCCAAAAATGCCTCTGGACACCTGACCTTTGACATTTATATTGCCGTCATTTACACGAAAATATACTTGTGGTCACCTCAACATTCATAGCTGAAGCCGATTATCAACAGAAATATTTATCGAATCCAAACCTTATTTGTCAGTCACGTACTATATTCTTGGATAACATCGGATACTAAAGTCACACATTTCACGGATAATTCATTGCAACATGGCGGCAGCGCGTAATTTCAAAATACAGTACCGTATTAAAATAGATAACTCACGTACGAAGAAAACAAGTCCCCAATATAAGAAAATAGGAAGGTATTTGGAATAAGTAGCCCGAGTTACAAAGTAATTACAATAATTACTATGATAACATATATGAGAGATACACTCTACTGAAGGCAGTAGTGAACTTCATACATTTAAAATTAATGATGGAGTCCAGAGGGATTATTTTAACATTCAAGTCGATAAATCAAGACTTAATTCAGCAATAATTATTAACAAAACAACTCGATAAAATGGGAGCCTTAAGTAAGGGAGTTCTCTCCCTAAAACGTTACAAGGCTCTCAGACTGAATACTACACGTAACCACCATCTTGGATATACAAGATATTACGGTGGATATCACAGATTACTTTAGAGCGCGGATTTTGATGACCTATTGAACCCTTAATAAGCTACGCATATTAATTATTCTAATTATTCATTTCATTATATTCTGATTTTACTGCCAGAATCATACAGGAAGGCCAGACTGGATTGCGAAATGTCAAGCTTATATGGAGACAGTACGTTTGAACGTGCCCAGTCCTGAAACAAAGAAGTGACGAGATCGGAATGTTTGACAGATGCAGTATCAGACAAAGGTGTGTTGGGGTCCTGACTCATTTCAGACCGTAATTTCTTTGTCACCCTAGCGTTGTGAGTAAGATAGTTGCTGGGTGAGAGAGACGAGAGGAACTTTCAACCAATCATAGGACAGAGGCTTCTGTTCAAAACTGCGATATTGACGTCATGAACCACCAGGCAGAAAGGCTCACCATTTATAGCGCCAAGAGAGCGTCTGACGCCGGCCTGATGATGAAAACGGGAAAGATTGGATTAAAGAAATCTATGATCGATTCCAGAGCACGATAGCCCCATTGTGACCTGTATATTATTTCAAACTGTTTGATACCTGTCGCATGCCAGTAGTCGCATTATTATAGAAGTTAGTGATAGATTTCCTTCTCCCTCCGTCCTTTTGCTAAATTCACATAAATACTGGCGTCTGAGTGACGACGAGGTTGATTCTTGGTGACACCGTGAGGTGATCGCTTATTCTTTTCGATACCGTGAAGGTATACTGTGTTAAATTTATCAGAGATAGAGTCATTATTGAAAACATTATAATGAAGTTGTGTGCGCACAGCTTAGTGTGAAATTTGTGTATCTGTAAAATTTTAGTAGTCTCCCACGACTACAACTATTAGGGAAAGTCTACGATTAATTTTGCACTAGACAAATCGTGAAAGAAGTAGCTATTGGCAAAATTTAGATAGAGAATTACGTGTGACTATAACTAACATTTTATTTTTATTTTTATTCAACGTCAAGATGGAAATCCAGACCTAGAGAAAGACATCGAACCAACGTTTCTTCGGCTCCATGTGGTCTGAGATGAGCTAAACACTTTGGAGAGAGAATGTCTGGCGATGTTCGATGAGACGACGCAGAAAGAGGAATGAGTACTGAAATAATTTATTTATTTGACAAACTGGTTATGGTTTTGTGGGAACATATTATTTTGTGTAAATATGATTTTTCAATTTTTGTCTTCGTGTTTTATTGTAGATGCTTTATGGTACTGACACACATTAGTTTAGTTCATGAGCAACGTGGCATGTTGTATTTTATTTGTGTGAAGATTTTTTGTTGACGTCAAGTACACGGGGCAAGCGTACTCGAGTGCGTGTCGCTACCGTAAAATGCGCGGCTAAGCGACGCAAATTGGGAACCGATATCATAACAGAAGCGAAACTGAATTAACTAGAGTAGATAATAGAATTGGTGGGAAATCTTTGTATTGTATAGATTTTTATTGTTACACAGGCTTGTGTGTTAATTGCCGTTTGTTGCATTTTTGTTAAGTGAGGGGTCATCTGCCCAATTAATTTATTTGTTTGTGAAGTTACTCTTTTAGTGTCTTGGGACACAAAATCTAGGGATATTTGATTGGAGTGTCGGCGCGTGGTAGAGATGTGTTGTGTTCAGCCCAAAAGCTTTGTTGAGTCTTCAAATATGTGTTTTATGGGATAGCAGTTTTCGGGAACTCTGGTTCTGTCTGAAGCTCTGTCCAGGATGAGCATTTAATCCTTGCGAGGAAAATGTTGGAATCCCCTTCTACGATGTTCTTGCAATTCATTGGAATTGGCAAGAAGTGTGTGAATTTATGTGTCGCGATTAACAGGTGGCGTAAGGGAACTCTCTAGTCTCTTCTTATAAATAGCATGACTCAAAGCTTCGACAAGGAGGGCTCGGGTGAACACAGTGGTTGATGTTGGAAAGAGAAGGTATTTCTACCTGGCGCGCTCCATCAGATAAGAGCCTCCTGTGCTCATTAGTACTCAGCGGACCTGGTCTCCGTTCTTCATATTTATTTAACTTATTAAAGAAAAGCCTGTATGATGATAAAAGTATTGTAATTGGTAAAATGGGTGCTGTTCGCGTTTTGATCGATCGATTCCCAGCGTGTTAGCTTATCCATGCTTTTATTTCATGTAAATATCAGCGGGTTTTAGGCATCTTACTTCTTGTTTGTTTATTGTCATGTTCATTGAGCTCGGGTGGTCTCGATGTTCGGTCACGTTGTTGTCATGTTTGTGTTGAGCAATTTGAGCCATTGGGCAAGCTTCTGTTTTGCTGGGAGTTTCCTGACTCACTGCAATCTCGCTGGAGATCAATTAGTTTATAAATTTTAAATGGTTGCGTGTGTCAGTAAAATTATAATTTTTGGTATGTTATTCTACGAGTGTGTCCCATAAATCCATAATAATGGTTTGCAGTATGGGGGTTTGCAAGCATATTGGCTGTTCCTTCTGTGAGCAAATCACCATCAAAAGTACTTATTTCCTTTCTAGCGTAGTTATAGGCGTGCATACATATTAACCAGACAAGTGGAATTTTGATCCACAATTTTATTTCTTTGGAGTGGACCTTCCTAGGCCACTCAGATCTGTGTAAATTCTTGTACTGTGGGAGTAAAGTTCAGGGTGGACTTTGTGTATGTTGTATTTTCATGTTTTGTTGTTTTTATTCAGTTATTAAATGGTGGTAATTTTATTTGTTTTTCACTCTTTTTCTTAGTTTGTAGTTTTGCATATGGTCCTTGTATTTGTAAAGCAGCCGTCTGGTATTTGAGCTCTAGTGAAAGCATACCCGGACTGAACGCGCCCCGAAGACTGATTCTCATATAATGACGCTGTTATATACAAGGGCACACTATGGATCCTAAAAAATGACCTATAAAATGTCCTCAAATTCTTGAGAAAATAACCTAACATTTTAAAAAAATTGCTTAAACAACTTTTCTTAAAAATTACTAAAAACAAGCAAAATCTTGTTGAAAATTGAAAATCATGAAATTAATTAACTGCTTTGCAGTTATCTACACAAAACGCAAAAACATTATCGGTGTTGTTGTTTGAGTTTTCAGTCTTTTGACCATATTTTGATGAATGCAGTATATTTGCATTAGTCTGTTGGCACAGGCTAGAATAAAATGTGACTTTCCACCGTTGTCTGAGTCCCACTCATGGCAGTGATTGTATGGAAAGCTTTGAGGTATGGGTGGTGCTGAGTAATGGCCTTCAGAGCACAGCTAGGGCCCGTATGTGCTGTGTATGTACTGTCAAAAGTTCTACTCATAGGGTCAGTGCTATTGTTCTGAATCAGTGAGGAAAGCAATGGCAAACTACCTCTCTCCTCACCTTGCCTTGTACGCCTCATTATAGTGCTGCCCATGGCGGTACTTTTTGAGGATCCAACCAGCCTCTGGGATGACTACCTAACAGACAAATCCTCTCCATTGCAGTAAATGACCATGTACATTCGAACATTCTCGAAAGTGAAGGAACGGCGTTTGTCGTAGAGGACATTGTTGTACATTGAGAAGATTCTTTCCACTACCGCAGAGACCGCAGGAGCATACTTAAACAGTGACAAGTCATTGGGTGTTAATGCCTCGTTTATCTCCACAAGTGTAACACTATCTTCAGAAAGTACTTTCACTGTCGTGCAAAAAGTTTTGTATCCCCGATTTTTTCTGATACGTTTATAAATTTCCTTAAGACATTCTCGCCAATATCACCAGCCATGCTCTTCAATGTAGCTTCACATTCTCAACCAGAGTTACAGCTTCATTCAGTGCAATTCTCCTTCCTTGAAGACTTTGTATGGTAGACGGTAAACAACCAAAGTTTAACTTGATATAAGCTGTTTGACCCCGTATTTCGTCATCGCTAAACACCTTTGGGGGTAAATCAATCGCTCTAGCTTCTTCTACGACCGGGGTGTTTACAAAGGAATTCACTGTTTGAAAGTGGTCACGAAAATAAAAACAATCTTCTATCCAAGATCCCCAATGAGTCAATGAGTTGTTATGGGTTGTGGAGGCAATGGAACAGCAGGGGAAAGGTATTTGAAATTTTCTCTGCGTGAGGGTGATTTGATGAAAATCTTTTTAGTATTTGAAATAAGTGAACCAATTTGCGGAAAATGTGACCTCACTTCTTCCGCTGCTCTATTCAAACCATGCGCCAAACAGGTTGCATGTATCATTCGTAAATAATAGTCCGCGATTGATTTTGCCAATTAAATCGTATATGAGGCGGCAACAGTGATAAAAAAATCCGAGCCTTACAGCAGTCGCATAAGATGTGTAACGTCTGACATAGAAGAAACCTCACGTGAAATTGTTGATACACCGATATTTTATACTATTATTGGCACAAATATTAATCTATTGTAAAAGGGAGTGTTTTACAGATATTGTAGTTTATAATATGGAACTCATTTTATTAGATGATTTGTAGCTTCCACCAGCACTAGCCTAAATAAGGAATACGATATGGATCAACTATATTAATAGACGCGACACCGCTCATAACCTTAAATTCCTTATAAACAGGACCTCTTGATTCACAGACCAACACGTAATTTCATATGGATTCTGTTAAAATGAGTCATATTGATATGATAAATATTGTTTAAAAGGATAATCTGGTAGCAAGAATATCTACCCCGTCCGGCATTCGAACCCGAGATCTCTAGATTAAAAAATATAGGCACTAACCCCACGGCTATTAAGACTACGTAAATGCTGTGCACAAGATGGTGACTCATTTCCACGTTCCAATAGTACTGCATTACGGAATTAAGTTTCATTTATATTTTGCTTCTTTCGATAATGTTCCTGCGTGAAATTGAGTTAAAATGCCTTATGACTAGGCCCTCTTGTGAGTAAAGAGAATGTATCAATTTCCGACACCGCGCTCTCATTGTTTCTCTTACCACTGCCAGCTGGGTCTTACCACTGCCCACTGGATCGATCGATCGAGTTGGCAGTGCATCTTATACTTCCGTTGTGAGTAAAGAGAATGTATCAATTTCCGACACCGCGCGCTCATTGTTTCTCTTACCACTGCCAGCTGGGTCTTACCACTGCCCGCTGGATCGATCGAGTTGGCAGTGCATCTTATACTTCCGTTTGATCCACCACTGCCAGCTAGTACACTTCCGTTCGATCGATCCAGCGGGCAGTGCATCTTTTACTTCCGTTCGATCCACCACTGCCAGCTAGTGCACTTCCGTTCGATCGATCCAGCGGGCAGTGCATCTTATACTTCCGTTCGATCCACCACTGCCAGCTAGTACACTTCCGTTCGATCGATCCAGCGGGCAGTGCATCTTATACTTCCGTTCCATCCACCACTGCCAGCTTGATCGTTCCGATCCACTTCCGTCCCCAAGTTTCAAAATCACTCCCACAAAATTATCCAGCAACCGAGCGGAAAGATGTTACACATCAAAAAGCAGCATATTCTCATGCTGGATCCCATCAGGCCACAACAACGACATAGAATTGGTGAACAGAATACATCTAGCTAAATGATTTGCTTTTGTAGAACTTCAAAAGTCAACAAAAATATTTTACCTGGTACATCGAGATCAAGCGTCCCTACTTTTACGTTGGCTACGCACTGACTTTAAGTGTCGGTGCATTCGTCAATGGAAAAGTAGATTTTCTTTCCTGTGACGTACACTGTAATATTTCGCATAGTTTCATCATAGCACAAAGGAATGTAATTCTTTCACAAAGTTGACTCGTCCGGTAAAGAACGTCCCATGTGATGTTCCAGAAAACTTTTCAAGTTTTGGTTGTTCAACATATGTAATGGAATATTCTTTGTCACAAACACGTCGCACAACTCCTTACATAACTCGGATGATGTAACCACTATTTTTCCTATACTCTGAGAAAGTAGCAATTGCGACTTTCGTCATTTGTTGGAATTTCCAACAACCCGCTTATGTCTCTTGTGCCCGATATGCTGTTGCACTTTGAATCGTTTCCCGTCCGCTACCTTAACATAACAAAGCTTACAAAATAATATAGAACCATCGGTCATTAAAACTTCCTCGCCAAACTTACTAACTATGTGTTTTAATCTAGTAGCATCACCAGGCTTCACTTTCGGCACTATTGTAGGCAGCAGGGAACACGTAATTAACTAAAATAGTAAACAAATATGCACTACCGAACTCACTGATCAACTAGGTCACTGAAATGGAGCGAGAAGACGTTTTGCCGACTTAGAGCTATGACGCAAGCCTAGTTCATTGACTTGGAGCGAGAAGATGTTCTGCCGACTTAGAGCTATGACGCAAGCCTAGTTCACTGACCTGGAGCGAGAAGACGTTCTGCCGACTTAGAGCTATGGCGCAAGCCAAGTTCACTGATCTGGAGCGAGAAGACGTTCTGCCGACTTAGAGCTATGACGCAAGCCTAAGTCACTGACCTAGAGCGAGAAGACGTTCTGCCGACTTAGAGCTATGGCGCAAGCCTAGTTCACTGATCTGGAGCGAGAAGACGTTCTGCCGACTTAGAGCTATGACGCAAGCCTAGTTCACGGACTTGGAGCGAGAAGAAGTTCTGCCGACTTAGAGCTATGGAGCAAGCCAAGTTCACTGACCTGGAGCGAGAAGACGTTCTGCCGACTTAGAGCTATGACGCAAGCCTAGTTCATTGACTTGGAGCGAGAAGACGTTCTGCCGACTTAGAGCTATGGCGCAAGCCAAGTTCACTGACCTGGAGCGAGAAGACGTTCTGCCGACTTAGAGCTATGGCGCAAGCCTAGGTCACTGACCTGGAGCGAGAAGACGTTCTGCCGACTTAGAGCTATGACGCAAGCCTAGTTCACTGATCTGGAGCGAGAAGACGTTCTGCCGACTTAGAGCTATGACGCAAGCCTAGGTCACGGCCCTGGAGCGAGAAGACGTTCTGCCGACTTAGAGCTATGACGCAAGCCTAGGTCACTGACCTGGAGCGAGAAGACGTTCTGCCGACTTAGAGCTATGACGCAAGCCTAGGTCACTGACCTGGAGCGAGAAGACGTTCTGCCGACTTAGAGCTATGGCGCAAGCCTAGTTCACAGATCTGGAGCGAGAAGACGTTCTGCCGACTTAGAGCTATGACGCAAGCCTAGTTCACTGATCTGGAGCGAGAAGACGTTCTGCCGACTTAGAGCTATGGCGCAAGCCAAGTTCACTGACCTGGAGCGAGAAGACGTTCTGCCGACTTAGAGCTATGACGCAAGCCTAGGTCACTGACCTGGAGCGAGAAGACGTTCTGCCGACTTAGAGCTATGGCGCAAGCCTAGTTCACTGATCTGGAGCGAGAAGACGTTCTGCCGACTTAGAGCTATGGCGCAAGCCTAGTTCACAGATCTGGAGCGAGAAGACGTTCTGCCGACTTAGAGCTATGACGCAAGCCTAGTTCACTGATCTGGAGCGAGAAGACGTTCTGCCGACTTAGAGCTATGGCGCAAGCCAAGTTCACTGACCTGGAGCGAGAAGACGTTCTGCCGACTTAGAGCTATGGCGCAAGCCAAGTTCACTGACCTGGAGCGAGAAGACGTTCTGCCGACTTAGAGCTATGACGCAAGCCTAGGTCACTGACCTGGAGCGAGAAGACGTTCTGCCGACTTAGAGCTATGGCGCTAGCCTAGGTCACTGACCTGGAGCGAGAAGACGTTCTGCCGACTTAGAGCTATGGCGCAAGCCTAGTTCACTGATCTGGAGCGAGAAGACGTTCTGCCGACTTAGAGCTATGGCGCAAGCCTAGTTCACTGATCTGGAGCGAGAAGACGTTCTGCCGACTTAGAGCTATGACGCAAGCCTAGGTCACTGACCTGGAGCGAGAAGACGTTCTGCCGACTTAGAGCTATGGCGCAAGCCTAGGTCACTGACCTGGAGCGAGAAGACGTTCTGCCGACTTAGAGCTATGGCGCAAGCCTAGTTCACTGATCTGGAGCGAGAAGACGTTCTGCCGACTTAGAGCTATGACGCAAGCCTAGGTCACTGACATGGAGCGAGAAGACGTTCTGCCGACTTAGAGCTATGGCGCAAGCCTAGGTCATTGACCTGCAGCGAGAAGACGTAAAAGATGTAAAACGAAAATAATGGAATGCAGCCAAAATAAATCAGAAACCCCTATTAACGTCAAATTGGCAGGTGAAATGCTAAAATAAGTAGGGGAATCCTGTTATTTAGGAAGCAAAATAACCAATGATGGACGAAACAAAGAGGATATAAAAAGTAGATTGGCTCAGGCAAAGAAGGCATTTCCACAGGAAAGAAATCTGTTGACATGAAATATCGATTTAGGTATTAGAAAGTCATTTTTGAATACCATTGTGTGGACGTAGCACTCTTTGTAAGGGGAACTTGGACCGTTGGCGAAGCAGAAAAGAGGAGCATAAAAGAATTTGAAATGTGGTGTTACAAGAGATCGATGAAGATCAGATGGGTAGATAGGGTATCAAATGGAGAGGTATTAACACGAGTTGACGACGAGAGATGTTTATGGCGACTGTTAGTGAGATAGGACGGTAGGACACATTCTAAGACACCCAGGAATAGCAAACTTAGTTATGGAAGGAAGGACAAGAACTCTAGAGTTAGACCAACGTTAGAATAATGTTAATCAGATTGCCTCGGATGTAATTTTTTTTCGTGTGGCCTCCTGAGAGGCCGAGTGCAGGTCTTTCTGCAGGTCTTTCTAGTCGACGCCCGTAGGCGAACTGCGCGTCGGGATGAGAGATGGAATGGGTGAAGATGAATGAAACTGGTCAAGGATGTGGAAGGAAGCGGCCGTGGCCTGTAAAAAGGTACCGTCCCAGCATTTGCTTGGTGTTGAAAATGGGAAACCACGGAAAACCATTTCAAGGACGGCCGATGGTGGGGCTCGAAACATCGCATCTACTGAGTCAGCAGAGAGCTTGGCACCATGACCTAACGCTGCACTTTAGCCAGCGTAGCCACTGCTGTCGGTGGATGTAAGATGAGGTAGCTAAGTTCAGGACTGGGAGCCAAACCAGTCAAAAGACTGAAGACTCAAACAACAACAGATGTTTCCTTGCTGCGCTGGTAGGTAAACAGCTGAATCTGATAGCCTATTTGTGAATTTATAAGCACTCAGGAAAACCACATAGATGAGGTCTCGTCTGTTCATCCTCTATGTTACTGAAAGCACAGAATCTCTCTCATAGGCTATAAAACGTTTGGGTGACGTGTATTGCGTTTCTTTAATTACACGAGTAACTAGGTTTCGAGGTATTTACTGCCTGTTATGAAACTTTGTATGGACTATTTCAAAAGCTAACGCTTCTCGTAAAATGAAACATTAGAAATTACTATGATAAAAGCAAAGCTGTTCGGGGATTAAAACACGTCGAGGGAAAAGAATTTTATGGGCCGTAAAGGCAGTGGGTAAATGACGTCACCTTCCAGTGGCACACAAGTGTACACTGGGTACTGCTTGGCGATAACTTGCAAGAGATGACGCGCTTGCGCTGACAGTGGATCGCAGCGGTCAATGTTGTGAATGGATGGAACGAAAACCATCACCAATAAACTGATAAAATGCTTCTGAAATTAAGCCGAATGAAATTGCCGTAGCTTTTCTTTACTTTATTCTCATGTGCTGCTCATTCAAAATATCTGATTTTTTTCCCCAATGTTTTGATAAATTACAGAGGTCTGGTATACCTTCATCACAATCATGTTTCCGTGTGAACAACTTATCAATGAATTCCCGGATAAAATAACCAATGCCAATGATTCTTGTTGTTTTTGTTGTTGTTTCATTTAGGGCTTTCTGACATCGGAAACATGTTACCCCAAGTGCTTAGGTGTGTGAACAATTTGTCTGATAACCTGGGTTGTTGTGGTGTCTCTATTTGTATTGAGGCGGGGATTGGTAAGGATGCAGCTATGGCCTTAAGTAGGAACAATCCCGGCATTTTCCTGGAGAATAAATGGGAAACCATGGAAAATATTTCTGAGACGACTGAGGTGGAAATTGAACCCGTATTTTCTGTTCGTTCTCACGAGGCTGTGTGTACCCCGTTCAAGCCTTCAAACCAGAATTAAATTTCTTGGCAAAGCTATGAGTCGAACCTGGATATCTGGAGGAACAGCCAAGAATGGTTACTGCTACACCACGAGATGGTCACCAATTATTATATCTGCCGGGTTATTAGCTTATTTTCATCATAATGAGATATAAACTCAAGTTCGCGGGTGTGTCTCCGTCTGCCTAGGTGTGCGTCCCACTTTTAACGTTTAATTTTCTGGTGGGATTAAAATGAAACTCGACAAATACTATCTCCTCCGAACCCGAATGCCCCTTTAAAATTTCGATACGTTTCACCGATCCAACATGACTGCCACGCGAATTATTTCCGCAGTACTCAATACCTCTGAAAGTATTATAGAATCCAGACTGAAATTTTGTATGGTGATAGAAGACGTATGTAAGTAAACGTCTGTGACATTCAAAAACCCAGTAAGTACATGGTCAAGAAAAATAAATTTAAATAATTAAAATAGCTTATCTGGTGAGGTAATAATTTTAGCGTGGTGAAAATGGGCGAAGCCAATCATTGTTTAGGACTGAAATTTAATGGCTTCTCATGTTGTTCAATCGATTCTGAGAACTGAATTACCTAGTGGCAGTGTAACCGTTAAAACATTCTTTATATGTTCCTCGTATCGTATTTAAGCGATCGAAGTGAAGCTATATATACAATCATAATACTGTTTTTCTACTGATATACGTATAATTATGGCTACTATTTAATACAATATAAATGGCACGCATGCCACTTCTTATAAGATGGATTCTTCTAACTCGTTACGAAATGATCCGATATTTGTAATGCTTGGTATTGTGGACCACTAGCACGAGTACATATTACATGAATTCACCTAACTTGTCACTGATTGATCAGAACACTATTAAAGATGGTATGGAGAACCACATAAGGAACTACTGCTATAAGCTCAGTCTTCAAACACACACTGTAGATGTATTGCTTCATTTTCGCAAATTACAGAAGGAGCACATATCAATTCTTGATATATGATTTCCTCAAACTCATCACAGAATGATACGGCCGTTCTCTTAGAAACTTTGTACGATTCACTACTACTATAGGCTAAACCGATCTTTGTAATATTTTGATAAAATATGGATTGCATGCGTGCCAATACCTTACTCTTCAATAAATGATCCGATATCTATGAAATCTAAACCTAAAGGGGCGTAAATGTACTGTTTCCTTTTTACACACTATAGATGCGCATGTGTCAATTCCGTGCACATGAATTCACCTAAATCGTCGTCAAAAGATCCGATCAAAATCTGCCATAGTGAACGATAATAACACCCTAATCATGCATATGTATACAGAGTGTAACTAAATATGTGGGAAAGCTCCAGGGATTCGATCGAGGACCTGACAACAAGCAAAACATGCCCTGTAATGGTGTATGTGCGCAGTGTAACGCAAATGAAGCATGGTGTTTGTATGCGGAACACTTTCCTAAATGACGTTTACGTAACACCAAGACGTTCAAAGAATACATGCGCGTCTTTGCGAAACAGGCTCGTTAAGCAGACGTGTTGCTAATAATGGACGACCTAGGAGCACAAGAACACCTGACACAGAAGAAAGAGTGCTCAACAATATTGAGGAAAATAACAGGAGCAGCACCAGGAAAATAGCGGCAAATGACCACGAAAGTAAATACACCATATGCTTGCAGGACATGTTTTGCTTGTTGTCTGGTCCTCTATCGAATCACTGGCGCCTCCCCACATATTTAGTTACACCCTGTATAGCCTAAAGGTATTGTTTCCCTTCACGAATTGTAACTATTATAAGTACACGAAATTTCCTCAAAAATGAATTCCTCTAACTTGTCACGGAATGATCCGGTCACAATAAAAATTGGTATGATTGACAAATGTCATGAGTTAACATTTTAATGGTACGCATGGCCACCATTTTGAACGTATAATATTAATGCACTTGCTTTTTCAGTAGAGTAAAGTTTCTATACTGTACTAACTTTATGTTAAGTTTGGAGATTCTAAGTTTATTAGACATCAAGTATATTTTATAGGCCTGCATAGCCTAAATATTCAGTGTGATTCAAGCATTTGAGGTCTCGCATAATAGACTCTTCAGTCACCACTCTCCTCTTTAATTGCTCTATTACATCTTCATTTATCGATTTTAATGTTTCAATAGTACGTAGTCTCGAAAGTATACAGTTGAGGCACTCGCACCTTCATCAGAGTAACTATCTTATACAATACTACTTTTCTGCAAGTTTTCGAAATTCTAATTTTGTCAGATGGTGAAGGTGTAATTTTTATACTTTATATATTCAAGATGGTGGATGCGCAAGAGTTTCAATATGATTACGTTCTATCTCGGTAATTATGTTCGTCATACGAAGCTTCTGAATTCCATTTTTTGTGAGGAATAGTTTATGTACGGCAGACTTATTGGAATTGATTCTCCTAGATACGACTCTAAAAGCCAGAGTAATTAAAAGGGACGTAAAACCAATAACATTATTAGATTTTCCAAGAACTCTTTAATAAAGGCGCCCAGATCACCTTATATAATAGTAATTGGGACTTGCATTTATTAGGGCTCTGAAGTTTGGTTTAGATGATGATGATGATTGTTGTTTTAAGGGGCCTAACATCTAGGTTAACGGCCCCTAGTTTGGTTTAGGCATTATACAATTTAGTTCATGGAAATTCAGATAGTCGCCATTTTGTTTTAGCTAAGATGGTGACAATAGATAAAGTGTGGTATAGATGCACGGGAGTTGGGCTACCTCTGTGGGAAATTTTATCTATTTCGGTTGAGGAGTGTAGGTATTGGAAATAAGATTTCACAACGGACACACACAATGATAGACATACATACACACAGACCTCGATTAACCTCATAAACCTACATCATTTTTATAGTTTATAGCTGAAATTGGCCCCGGGTCGATCCCCGGCTCCGTCAGGGATTTTAGAAACTGGCGTGAAGGTTGGAACGGCGTGCCCTCAGCCTCGTGAGGACAATTGAGTAGCTGTCTGACAGTGAGGCACGACCCCGATCACGAAAACCAAGACTAACGGCCGAGGGGACCCGATGGGCTGATCACGCGTCACCCCAATATCCGCAGGTCAAATGGCTGGGCGGCGGTCGCTTTGTAGGCCTAGGGTTTTCACGGGCTGTAGTGCCAGGGGTTATACTGTAGCTGAAAGTCATTGTAGGCTACATTCCATTGACTGATCGACCCCTACCACTCGCGATCGTTGCTACTATGGTCCCGTTGTATCTTTATGGTAGATGCATGCACACAGTGATAAGTTAGGTGTGGCGCATCACAATGGGCGATGTGGACTCTATTGCCTCCTGCTATGGTGCTCGCATAATCAGGTGATCAGGACTGGTCAGGTAGCGACCCCTGCTGGTAGACAAATGATAAGACAAGCTGGTTGCTGATGTAGACCAGCATGATGCACGTCCAAATGACATAATGAGCTAGAGTTAGCAGACTGGGGCAGTGGGTGTATCTTCTGTCAATGAGATATCAACCACTGGACCGCGGCCCTTGGATTAACTGTGGTGGTTGTTGTTACTTTATTAGGTGGAGCATTGACGTTATTTTCCACTATTCATAAGAATGACAATGAAAACTAACTGCCAAGCTTTCAAATTAAAACGCTACCGTTCACGGTACATGTCACTGAGTAAACCGCTACCTCTTCCGGGATGACCTAGTGAGTGACCAGGGCATACAGACGGTTCCTAAAGTCATGCCACTACACAAAGACTACTACAGATTCAACAATACAGGTACACATAAGCGACATGTTCAACTTACCAGAAGGTGCTGGAAGTTACATCCTCTGTTATACTGAACAAACCACTGAACGCTTAAACACAATCTGAAAAACATGTGAGTTCGTCTATCTTTTCTTGTGTCAAGTTAATACCCCTACGTCTGTTATTTTCTTTTTAACTAACACTTAACCAGTACATTCGAATTTCCGTCTCAATCTTTGGATTGCACTTCTTGAGGTTGGGTTAGCTTCAGGAGATATTTTTATAAATTTCTTCGAGCTCATCAGGTTGGTATTGTGATTATCATGGATTTTAAAGTAATATAGGAGAGCTTTCTTTATTGTCATTTATCAAAATAAAACAATATTAAGTTGATTGCTGCAATAATTTGGGAGATACCAAATATGAGCGATATATTTCATGCGGGCGCCACGATGGATTGGTGACTGACATTGAAATTTGAAGGATACAGTCGGGGTTGGATGGAAAAGTATTCTATTACCAAGCTTATTTGTAATCGTTCTAGACGATCACAATTTATTGGAGATACACACACACGTAAACACGGACTAAATCACATTACACAAGCCTATAAGTCTATTTCATATCATGAAATTAGGCCAAAATTACTATCTCCTGCAACTTAGACTTTCTCTAAATATGCTGGTACCGGTAATGGACCTGAAAGAAGTTGTGTTATTGGTTGGTAGGACAAATACTACTCTTTCCTACTCGTAAATTTAAAATGTTGTTGTTTGAGCCTTCAGTCTTTCGACTGGTTTGATGCAGCGCTCCATGCTTCCCTGTCCTGAGCTAATCGTTACATCTCTACATAGCTACCACATCCTACATCCGAGAAATTCTGTTTAACATATTCTAACCTTGGTCTATACTCACAGTTCTAATCCTCGACCCTTCCTTCGATAACTAAGTTTGCTATTCCTGGGTGTCATAGTATTTGTCCTACCAACCTATCTCTTCTCTTCATTAGCAGTCCCCAGAAACATCCCTCCTCTCCCACTCGTCGTTAATACCCCTTCATTCGAAACCCTATCTACTCATCTGATCTTCATCATTCTCCTGTAACACCACATTTCAAACGCTTCAGTTCTCCTCTATTCTGCTGCTCCAACAGTCCAAGTTTCACTTCCATAGAGTGCCACGCTCCAGACAAAGGACTTCAAATATCACTTCCTAATACCTAAATCTATATTCGAAGGAAGGAAGGAAGCTTGTAGTTTAACGTGACCGTTAATCTCACGATCATAAGCCACGGGACCTCCATTTTACGTGGAATTCGAACCACAGGACATGACATTTCACATCGAAAATCTCACATGCATTGACCGGGAATCGAACCCGGTTCGCCTTGGTGAGAGGCATAATCTATATTCGATGTCAACAGATTTTTTTCTGTAGAAATGTTTTTCTTGCCGGTACTAACCTACTTTTTATATTCTCTTTGGTTCGTCCATCACTGGTTATTTTGCTTCCTAAGTAATAGAAGTCACCTACCTCCTTTAGCTTTTCATCTGCCAATTCGATATTCATCGGGGTTTCTGATTTCCTTCGATTGCATCCCAATATTTTTGTTTTACATTTATTAAATTTCATCATGAATTCTTCCCTCAAGACAGACCATTTAAAAACTCATTCAAATCCTCTGGTGTGTCGGCTAAGATGACGATGTCATCAGCAAATCTTAGAGTTGAAATTATTTCTCCTTGAATCTTTGCTCCTACTTTGAATTTTTCTTCAATTTCCTTCATTTAATGTAAGGACATTTCAATTATGTTAATCCCCTAAATTATAGGGCAAGTCACATGTGCGGCTTCTAAAATATATAAGTAGTAAAGTAGAGAATTCAGTGCCAGAAGATCAACATCTTAATAGTATTTATCTCATATGTTTACATCAAACAGTCCAATAATGCACGAAATATAAAAAGTATAATTTGAGAAATACGCATGCCCACCATTTATAATCCATGAATTCAACATTTTCAAAATGTACTGCATATGTAAATTTCATTCATTGTACTGGTATGTGTTATTAATCATCACTGTGTTTGAATAAATTAATACTAAGTAATAGATGTTTATGTCAGATGATAACATGAGCGCCATCTATTATTCAACAGAACTAAACTACAAAATGAAAATACTAAATTGATGTATAATTAACTTAGAATTTCGAAATTAACATAAAGTTAGTACAGTATAGAAACTTCACTCATTTTCGAAGTGAAATGCCATGTCCTGTGGTTCGGATTCCAAGTAAAAAGGAGGTCCCGTGGCTCATAATCACAAGATTCACGGTCACGTAAAACTACAATCTTCCTTTTAAACTTCACTCAATTGAAAGAACAAGTGCATTGATATTATTCGTTCAAGATGGTGGCCATGCGTAGCATTAAAACATTGAAATCGATAAATTATGGTGCCATTGAGCAATTAGCGCAAAAAGTGGTTTTACACGCTTCAGCTATCTTAAATAAACAAATTAGTGAAATCAATTACTTATCATCTAATAAAGATAGAATTTCATAACATGGACTAAATTAGTACGGTAGGTTATGAGAGTTATTTCGAATCAGGCAGAAGCACAAGGACATGAAGATGGCGGCCATGGGTACTGAACTATTAAGACATTTTGATCGATAAATCACGATGTACTGTAGTCGAGCAATTACCACGCTGTGTGGTGAAGTCGGAATATTGTATGACATCCCAGTTGCACAAATCACAAGAATATTATTGTGAGTATTGCGTCTGTTCAAGTTCCGAGTACACACAAGAATCACGTCCGCTAAGTCCAGAGTACGTAATAGAATGAACTTAGCCCTGGAGCCGGCCACCAGCTTGCCCCGGGATGGCCGCTTCAGTCACATGCCTGGGGGTAGGGGTATGAATCCTCTCTCTTCTACTCCTTCTCAACGATAGCCAATAACAAACTATTAAGGCCTGATAAATAAAATAATCCTTAAAAAAGCGATATCCTCTGTTATCTTGTCATTCTGAAAACCGAAGATTTAGCATAATATTAAATAACAAATATACAGCCTATTTTCATATGTCCTACTTATGTTAATTGCCTTTATCTACATACAAAATTTCAGTTTGATTGCTGTAATAGATTCGTAGATATTGAGAACCGTCTAAATATGTCGGATGGTCGCCATGTTGGATTTTGATATAAAATGTAGGCCATAGTGTTATGAACTATTAGATGACGATTATTACGTATGTTCATTATTCAAACGTTCACTTCGATCGCATGATTAATACACAACAAATAAAAACTTAATTCTCAAATTGCGCACAGCCGCCATCTTTAAGTTATGTAACTTAATTAGACGCCAGTGCATTACCATGTGTATAAACATTTACTGTACCATACTTCACTGCGCTCAGATGGTTAAATCGTGATAAAAGTCTATTCAAATGTTTCATCTTAGCTTGGCTGCCATGTTCGTTTTGTAGTTAACAGGTTTTGAAAGTTTCATAGGTATACTTCTAGTAGTGACCTTTATAACCGTACAAAATTTCAGGGCGATGTATCCGTCATGGTTTCGAAGATACAAAATGCCGGTTAAATATTTTGCACAGCCGCCATCTAATGGTTATGCAAACAATTGAACTAAATTAGATGCCAGTGCATTACAATGTGTATGAACATTTGCTGTACCTAGTTTCATTGCGTTTGGATGGTTAAATCGCGAGAAAAGTCTATTTGAAAGTTTCAACTTTGCTTGGCCGCCATGTTTGTTGTGTAGTCGACAGGTTTTTGAAAGTCTGATCAGTAAAGTTCTAGTTGTGCCCTTGATCATTGTACAAAATTTCTGGGTAATATCAGTAATAGTTTCGGAGATATAGAATGCCAGTGAAATATTTCACACAGCCGCCATGTTGGATTGGTGAGACGTAATAAAATTTGAAGGGCACGGTCGGGGTCGGCCGAGATAGCAGTATGACCTTACTGAGTTTCATTGAATTTGCTCAAGCCGTTTAGACGTTATGAGGGGGGACAAACACACACATACGCACACACATACACACACGGACAAAAGGTGATCTCATGAGCCTATTTATTCAAAAATGAAAATAGCCTAAAAGTATGGAAAAAGGAATAGCGTTTCCATGGTTAAAATATTATCAACGGCTCGTTGATTGTTGAATCTTCCAAAATGAAGTAACTCGGAGAGTAAAATACATCTGTCATCTCAGGCTAAACAAAAATACGATCGTTGGCTTGTGATTCTAACATCCTCTGCCATCCGGCCCAGTGGTAACTAAACCACATGGTCGAGTTAGGTCACAGTTCTTGAAATTGATACAGGATGTGTGTAGGAAACGGCCGTGGCCTTTCGTTAAATACCATCCTTGAATTTGCCTGATTTATAAGTGGGAAATCACGGAAAACCACTTACAAGATGGCTGAGGTAGGAATCGATACCTGCCTCTTCTCAGTTTTGCCTCACCAGGCTAAGTTACCCGCCTCCAGCCCTCAGACCAGAATTAGATTTCATGGCATCGAATCGAATCGAACCCGGGCATCCGCGGTGACAGCCAAGAATGCTAGTCACTATGTAACGAGGAGGAAGAAACTAATAATTATAATAATTAAGAAAAAATATGGGGTAAAAATAAGAATTGTAAAGAGCAACAAAATTTTTGAGAAGCCTAAATGTACACTTCAAAATGTACATTGCTGGCCCTAACCAACTCTCACTTATAAAGCGGATGACGAGATCAGCAACCACCACGTCATTGGTTAATATAAGATCAAATGTAATCTGCAAACTATGGTTTCTTCGCAAATCAGCCAGATCCACACACTCGGTTAAAATGTGGGCCAGGGTGAATACGGCACCACAGGTACAAAGTCAAGGGGTATTCCCTTCTCATTAAGTACGAGTGGGTGGACCTAGCCTAAGTTTACACAAAATGACGGACTCTCTCATGACCGGAAAGATCTCCAAAAATAGAGAAGGAACCAGACACAGCTAAGAATACCCTCGGAGCCACCAACTCCCAAACTCACAAGGCGTGATACTTTGATGGTATAGCTCTATCCAGGGCGCACCATGTATGGTGGGACTAGACACCCTGCCTTCTTCAGGGCCATTTACAGAAAACAGGTTATTCCATGAGAAGAAAAGAAGAGGCCTGACCCCTCAATATATGAGGGCAAGGGTCAATTCAGGCGAGAAAATGAAAGACACCCTACTGTCGACCAAAGTATTATGTGTACTCGAGTTTGAAGGTTGTTTGTTAAGTAACTAATAGACCTATATAAAATCCAATACCATCAACATTTTCGTCGTTCTATTTTACGTTAGTTCATGTAGGTTTGGATTTTTAAATTTATATTTTAATATTTGTTATCGCAGTTGGAACACAAAAAGTGCCCGTTTTTAAGCGTGTTTCAACCATGCGTCACATTTAAGAATTATTATATCAAAAGCCCGTCATCAGATCGAATCCAAATTTTAACACACTATACATTGGAATGTTGTATAACTGGTTTATTAATTTCACAATTTTGTGTGTCCAGGAAACAAAGTTGTTATCATTGTTGTAAGGTAACCTTTTCTCGGCTCAGGGTGGTTGGAAAATGTAGTTCTTGGTTGCGTTGTAATCATTATACATCAAAAAGTTATGCTGTATGACTGTGAAATACGTAAATTAATTCATATATTTTATATCGGTTTGAATTTGTACGAGGAAATAACACATGGTTCTCCAGCTAGCCGCTCCGGCAAAAGCTGTACAGCGTTGCTGAGATGGAGCCGATCACTTCCGAGCGAGACGCGCCATGATGCGTGTGGGCACCATTTCGGCAACGCTGTACAGCTGTTCCCGGAGCGGCTAGCTGGTGAAACATGTGTTATTTCCCTGTAGAAATACAAACCGATATGAAATAAGTGAATTAATTTACGTATTTCACAGTCATACAGCATAACGTTTCGATCTATAAGGATTACAATGCAACCAAGAACTACATTTTCCAACCACCCCGAGCCGAGAAAAAGTTACCTTACAAAAGTGATAACAACTTTGTTTCTTGGACACACACAATTTTGAAATTAATAAACCAGTTATACAACATTCCAGTGTATATTGAGTTAAAATTTGGATTCGATCTGATGACGGGTTTTTGAGATAATAATTCTTAAATGTGACGCATGGTTGAAACACTCTTAAAAACGTGCACTTTTTGTGTTCCAACTGCGATAAAAAATATTAAAATATATATTAAAAATTCCAAACCTACGTGACCTAACGTAAAATAGAACGACGAAAATGATGATGTTATTGGATTTTATGTAGGTCTATTGGTTACTTCACAAACAACTTTCAAACTCGAGTGCACATAATACTTTGGTCGACAGTAGGCGTTGGACACCTTTATACCATTTGGGTTCAAGAGAGTAAAAATGTTGAACATTGAGCGTTGACAGAAAATATGAAAGAGAGGAGCCCGGCGCAATTAAGAGGAAGCAACTCCGAACTTGGCTGGGTCACAGAAAATGTTTTGATATTGTCCGGGATGACACCCAAACTATTGTCCGTCCAGAGTTAAGAGTGTACTACGGGCTCTTATGGCACAAGCGTTGCCACGTCTAGCGAGTGTACTGCTCGATTCTAAGCTGCGTGGACCTGAGAGGAATGTGCATCGCAGACTATTAGTAGTGGTGGTGACGAGTGATGCGGCATCTCGGTCCTTGCGTAGTAACAGAAGCAAATACATTAGTCGATGACTCAGTCACTCATTCCCAACGCCACACTGGTTTCAGAAAAGACCCATGTTAGCAGTATTGGAATAGACGAGTATGTCAGGTAACACGGCGGGCTGTCGACAGGCTTCTCAATTCTCGCCTCCTCCTACTCTGCCTCTGCCCTTCATCCCGCAAGTTCACAGAGCTTGGAACCGAGCAGTAGAAGGGCAGCTATTGTACAGCACTCCACACGAGTAGTACAGCCCGCTGCCGGACTGAGTATCAGCCAGCTCCTCATCCCGACGAAATTTCGATCCTTCGCGTCATTATTATCCGCAACCTTTTACTAAAATTCCCGTAAGAATAACAGAATTTGGATGAACAGTTTTTAATAAAGATAAAGACTGAGTTATTCCCTTAAGGAGTGGGGGAGCCGAGGATAGTAATTGATTTACATAATGCTTAGAACGGATTATATATACTGCGACAATTTACTATTTATTTACATTGGAATTTTAGTTACGTACGGTATGGCTATGACGAAACAATTGAAATGACATGAAAGCTAACCTGAGTCATCCGTTAGATACGGATCAAGTTTAATACGTAATATGGCAATATATTCTCCAAGGTCAGCCTAGGTCAGTGACAGGATACAAATCATCTGTCGCAACGAAACCTACACGGATCCCAGTGAGTCACTTTCATCGCCGAGGCGAAGAGAGTACCCGGAAATAACAAGTAATTTTGTTCTTATATGATAATTCACATATTATTACACGCGTAGATGAAAGATTTTCTTTACAAGTTGCTTTACTTCGTACCGACAAAGATAGGCCTTATGGCGACGATGGGACAGGAAAGGGCTAGGGGTGGGAAGGAAGTGGCCGTGACTTTAATTACGGTACAGCAGCCCCAGCATTTGCCTGGTGTGAAAATGGGAAACCACGGAAAACCATCTTCACGGCTGCCGACAGTGAGGTTCGAACCCACTATCTCCCGATTACTGGATACTGTCGACTGCAGCTATCGAGCTCGGTATCGATAGATGAAAGAAAGTAAACAAAAAATTCAGTGGCACAACGTACATTGGACAATGAATGACAAATACTACAGACTGATGTGGGAAATTTGCGACAATCTGTTCTTTAAAATATTTCTCAAAACAATCATTATCCATTTCATAATGAGCCTTAGCGGTTTATTTTACACAAAATTACAAGCTTCTCATTCGGCTCAAATCGCGTAATTTAACTGCATGAAAGTTCTCTTACGCATATTATTGCAGGTGAGTAGTTAATAATAATAATAATAATAATAATAATAATAATAATAATAATAATAATAATAATATATCACGGGTAAAAAAAAACCGAACAGCAGCACTTTTCTCCTGATTCTTGGTCTTTCTATAATTGTAGACGTTACAAACTATCTGTCGTTCACTGCGCCTTAAAATTTCCCCGGGTTTACGTTTCGCAAACGGAACATCAGCCATATATTTATGCCACTTATACCTAAATCAAAATTATTTTTATATTACACAAAACGATCCCTACACTCGAACACTGTTTCAAATATCTTGGAGAGATCTGGACTCGTGCGTTCAGTGGAGAACTAAGACACGTACTACAGCGTGCGCGCTGTTCCATCCAGCGCGCATACACTGCTGTCAGATACATTACAAAATCATGTTGCATATCAAGAATGTAAGAATTACATATCATTAAATGAATGCTGAGGATCATGTACTCTCCACCCATGACCATTCACCTATTAAATAACATAGCGAAAATTCAGTTTTAAAGACTTCGAAGTCATCAATTCTGGGGTAGTCCGCTAAATGTAAAAGCCCTTAAGAGCCCGTAGTACACACTTAATAGTCCACGAGTAAATACTCAACAGGTCAGTGTTCGCAAGGAGTGCAGCTATTGCATCACAATTCCACTGCGAGGGATTCTGAAACTCGAGTTCCCCGTGGATGAGTACAACAAAATATAAACAAAACGATACAGTGTTTATTCTGAAAATTCTACCTTCGAGTGAAGCGAGATTTCGACCACAATGGAACAAAGATTTATTAATTTCTAGAGGGTTGATAGTCTCCATTAGGTTAGAAAGGTGTACTTTACGTTCCCATATGTGGTGTGGAACCTAATTTGACGACATTATTTTATTGGACGGCCGTCTGGAAGCATCCATTCACTTGAAACGGGTAAGAGAGTCAACAGTTCACTTAAGTTATATAAAGGATAATATTAATGCTCAGTTCGATTTTGTGAACCTGCCGTTTTATTAGTCCGTTTACTATTATCATTGAGTGTACTGGGTCCACCACAACTACAGTATTTCGTGACTTGGTAATCGTACAGTAGATTGTTCAAGGAAAAATCAGAATTAGCTTGCAAAGACTTAAATAAAAAAGGTCTTTCTAGTTGACGCCCGTTGGTGACCTGCGTGTCCTAATGAGGATGAAGTGATGATAAAGACGTCACATACACTCAGTCCCCAATTCAGAGGAATTAATCCCAGGAGATCAAAATCCTCGTTGGCCCAGCCGGGAATTGAACTCAAGATCCTTCAAGACCAAGCGTAGCGCGCTGACCAATTCGCCACATGTACACTAATACTCAACGTACAAATACTGAATGGCTCAACATATTTTACATTATTTTGTATACTGTGCCCTCAAGTATATAACGTAGAGAAGTTTGTAATTTTGCATGACTCTTGCGGTCATAGGCTACGGGGTTTCCATTCTATATGGAATATCAATCACTGGACGTGATTTATCATTTTGAAAATCTGATGTATGTTGGTAAGGAATTATCGTTGTGTGAGAACATTCAACCAAGCACGAGTGGGAGAATGCGGATGTGTTAACATCCCAAGATTATAAAGCGAACGAATTGTTTGTTAGCGTAGGCTATTGCGGTTCTGTACTCACATTTGAAATGAAACACTATTGCTTGTGTTTCACGAAATACTGTTTTAAATAACGCACAATCATATTCAGTAGCACAAAGTACGAATATAATACACCAAAGACACCCATTTTTATAATGCTATCTTAGTGCGCCCCATTCAGTAATTGCCCATCGGGCGAGGATGGCCGGTGTGGGTTCCAGGCTATCCTCGCTACCTCATCTAGTCAGACAGACTTGCTCTTACACGGATCTGGCATAAAGAAAAATACGATTGTATCCAATTAGATTGGACGGGGATTGATTATTAATTACCTAATGGCTAAAATAAACACATGAATTAGGCTGTTTGCTGTTAGTTATAACTCTTCAGTCGGCCAACACGAATTTGCTGGATGACTGCTTTAAGAACCCCGTAATTAATGTAATTAATGTAATTTTACAGAAGTGTTTATTTACTTATTTATTATTACATTGCCGGACTATGACCGTGCATTTCAAAGTTTAATACGTTTCATCATTCCAAAATGGCAGCCAAGCGAAATATTTCACCGGAATTCTATAGCTCCAAATTACTGATACCATCCTGACATTTTGTACGGTGATAAAGAATACTTTTAAAAAGTTCACCCTATGTGACGTTTGAAAACTTGTTAAGTACAAAACCAACATGGCGGTCAAGTGAATTTAAAATATTTAAATGGAGTTTTCTCAGGCAGTGAAACTTATCACGGTAATTGTTTAGGCAACATTGAAACTACTTCAATACGATCATAAACTCTAGATGGAGCTGAGCGAAATTTTAAAATGAAATTATTATTCTTTGTGTCCTCATCATGCGATAGAAGTGAACGTTTGTTTAATGAACCAACGAAATAATCTTTATCTATAGGTACATAGATCTATGGCCTACATACAGAATAGTACAGCAGGACAGTCATCGGACATTATATAGACGGTTCTCAATATTTACGAATCTATTACAGCAATCAAATTGAAATTAGGTATGTTCTTAGAAACCATTAAAATAAGGTCTCGTAATTCTGCACAGGGAAGCCTCCGTGGATTAGGCGGCAGCACGCCGGCCTCTCACCGCTGGGTCCGTGGTTCAAATCCCGGTCACTCCAAGAGAGACCTGTGCTGGACAAAACGGAGGCAGACAGGTTTTTCTCCGGGTACTCCGGTTTTCCTTGTCAACATTTCATTCCAGCAACACTCTCCACTATCATTTCATTTCATCTGTCATTCATTTAATCATTGCCCCAGAGGAGTGCGTCAGGCCTCGGCAGCCGGCACAGTTCATATCCTCGCCGCTAGATGGGGGCTTCATTCATTCCATTCCTGACCCGGTCGAAGACTTGAAACAGGCTGTGGATTTTAATTTTTTCAATTCTGCACAGAAGTCAATAAGAACGCCAATGTCGTCTTCTTATCATAATTATTATTAGTATTACTGTTATTATTATTATTGTTATTATTATTGTTATTATTATTATAATTATTATTATTATTATTAACAACTCATACATCGTGTAAAATATTGCGATTATTCGTAATTACGTTCAGCTGAACTTGACGATTTCAGATTTATACAAATGCTATGCTACGGAACATGCCCATAAAAGGCAGTACCATATTTCGGAAACACTTTATAAACACTGTAGGCTATATAGTTCCTTCATCACTCCAAAGTACAGTAATATCTTATCTTCAGAACACAGCGGATTAGTTGAAAACCATTTATGAACAAAAATAAATTTCCATGAATTAATCACTAAATATACAATGTGGCACCTCCCCGAAGGCTAGTGTCTTGCGTTATTGGCTACCATCTCTGAGGTCGTGGATTAGATTCCCGGCTCTGCTATTAAATTAAATTTTGCTCGAAGGGTTGGTTTTTCCTGTCTGAAATACGACTGTCGACGGTCAAGTTAGGAACTCAGCCTTGTTGACAGCTGGTGCTGAGTTTGCATTAGCTCAAGGGTCATCCCTTGTTCACGCTAGCCTACAAGCGCTAGGCTAATAAACCACTGCGCAGCCTTGCTCACTGATAATCATATCTCAAATGCACATACAGCCTCGTGGTGGTTACCATGTTCACGAAATGCATCGTAGAAATGGTATTCTGTGGTTTCCCAATTCTATACCAGACAAATGCCGGGATAGGGCCTAACTTAATGCCATGCCACGCCTTCCAAATCCCACCTTCAATTGCATATACAGTACATACAAATTCCGCACACACCCAAGTACATGGGGCTGATTATCACGATGATGTGAAAAAGCAAGAAACTGTAACGGGCTTTAGAGTCTTATAAGTGCGAAAGCTAAATATTTTTTTCTGGGTGCTTTGGATCGGAGATTTACGACGAATAATTACCTATTTATACCCTGACTAGCTCCCGGGCTTCTTGTAGAACTTTTCATGCTGAACAATTCTTACACTCATAGTGGGCTATATAGATATATTTAACGGTTTGCCCAGCGTAAGCTTTAAAAGCGCACGGAGGCCAGTTTTTTTGTCGATCTTTTCACTGAAATCGTTAGTGCTGGACTTCCTTAGGTCATCATTAAATTATTTTCTACAGAAACCTTCCTCGAGATATCCTATACAGGATGGTGAAAACCGCATCAAAATCCATTCAGTGGTTCTCGAGATTATACGTGACATCCAAGAATCGGGGATTTTGTTTTATACTAAGTAGAGATTATACGCCAATCAGTATAATTTAATGTAATATAATACCCCTTCCATCCAATCTTAAATTGACTGTGAATTTTGCGGAACGAAAAGTTCAGAGGCGAAATGAGAGTTGCACTTCCAGGTAATTGCGAGGTGAATGAAACTCAAATACCCCTTCCGTCCAATCTTAACTAGATTGTGTTTCACAGGCGAAATGAAGAAAACTGGAGTTGCACTTCCAGGGAAACTCCAAACAAAACCCCCCTTCTCAGAAGTCTTAACTCAACACGACTCAACGGTTTGCTGCTGGCTGTATCTGGGGCAATAGGTTCGCCCACTAGCTAGACTGTAACAGGGATGATAGACTCGCCCATAACTAGCTCGTCAGCTTTCGCCTCAGTAGTCGAATGGACATGGTTGGAAGAAATTAAAACGTAAAAACACTTATAGTGGACGATGTATTGAAGATAGACATATGCTCTCGCGGCCTTTTTTGTAGAACTTTTCATGCTGAAAAATTCTTACACTCATAGTATTTAGATATTTTTAACGGTATGCCCAGCGCAAGCTTAGAAAGCACACGGACGCCAGGTTTCTTTCGACTTTTCCACTGAAATCGTTATTGCTCGGCTTCCTTTGATCATAAGTAAATTATTTTCTACCGAAATCATCCTCGAGATATCCTTTACAGAATGGTGAAAACCACATCAATATCCATCCAGTGGTCCTCGAGTTTACCCGTAACATCCAAGAATCGGGGACTTTTTTATAATAAGTAGATATAGATATATCTAGCTGAATGACGTAATTCAGGCTGGAACTGTACAGTGCGTCTGCAGCTGGTTCGAGTCCACTCTAGAGGCATGGGTGTTTGTGAAGTCCATGACTGTAGGTTCGTTTCTGTATGTTCTTTATTAAATGAATCACTAATAGTAGGCCTACATTATGCAACGAGCCTATAATGGCAATAATTAAGACAAGAGTATGTTTATAAAACGAGTGTAGGGAGTTTTATAATTTCCATACGAGTGTCTTAATTACCATTATAGGTCAGTTGCATACGACTGTTTATGTTTGACGATAATTATGACTTTATTATATGTTTTAACATAAATATTCATAAATATCTGAGGGATTCAGTTATTTCAGTTAGTGAACAGGGCGCGCTGTCTTTGCTGACTGAAAAGAGCGCATGCGTGGGTCAAAGAATTTCGAAAGCAGTGACCATTTACTTGGCTTGGCAATGCAATTGTTTACAGCCTGCGTGATGACTAGTGCCGTCCAGCTCTAGCATAATTAAAATTGTCACCGAAGTCGTTTGAAAGCAATGCGCTGTGTAGAAATTGGAGATGGGGATGTTAAGGTACAGTGCTATTTCTTGTCTCATATTCGCCAGTTTATTTACGCGAACATATGGACGGTGCACTTTCCATGTAGGTAATTTATATAGAAGGATGCTGTGTTGCTAACTTTTGGACGTAGTTTCATAAATTTCTTGCATATGTCATAGTATTTTCTTGTTACCGTAAAGGTTCGTGCTGATTTTGTCTTTGTGTTTGAGATTCTAACTGCAATGGTTGATCCGATATCCAATTTGATCTTTCAAATCAAGTAATTCTTGTCCGACATGTTGGATTTTGGGTGCATGCGCGAAGGTATCCTTACCTAATTGGTCAATTGGCAGGAGAAACTGTCTCATAATGAAAAACAGTACTATAGTGACCAGCATTATGATACAGTTTTCTGACGTATAATATTTATATTTCGACATCGTCGAACATAAAGATCATTAAATGCGCCTAGGCCCTAATACAATTTGGAACTGGATGTATGGTCGTATATGGCCGAAAGCCAAAGAGAAAAAAATATAAACAAATTAAAAAGGTGAGGATGTCTGTTGGAACCAGCTTGGCGTTTGATATGGAATTAGAGTACTGCTATACTGCACAACAGATAAAAGCAGCCTTGTTCTTCACAAGTAGAATAGATCAGCGTTAAACAACTGTGCCAGTGATGGTTGTGCTTCGGAATTAATTGCTTTGATTTCTTTGGTGCTTACGGAATAGATTTTTTCAAGCCCTTCTCTTAACGAGTTTTAAAGCCGGCATTAATTTTTACACACTTAAAAGTCCTCTCCTCATTAGCTCTGTGAGATCGCTACCTCCTCCCTCTCGTGCACCCTCCCCGCCCCTCCAATGGACCAATTGGAAGCTGATACTGCTCATTTGAAAGGGAAATGGAGTACTTCGGTCTCTGTCTGTCACCTGTTTGATGCCCTATATCGCTGGCAACAATTACCACGGAGCAGACATGAGCTGGGACGGGGAAGCCAAATGAGGGAGGAAACACTCAAGACGGCCGGTGCGCTTGTGACATGTAAAAGGTTGGGTTGTGAAGGGCCCTAGGATATGCTCTGGCACTGTGCCGGCGTGGAGCGTTGTGGGAGACTTCAGCCAAATTACAGGCGTTCCCACTTCACGAAACTGCTTCTGCTTCACATTTTATTATCTAGCCTAGGACCTATCGTATCTTCCTCTCGCTTATAGCCTATGAGGAGGAGGAGGACCCGTATTGTAAGTGACCAACATCTATGCCGTTAACTATCGGTTACAGTAGAGTAATTACCAAAACTGATATTGCAACTTTCAGTCGATGAACAAAATCAAATTCCAGTTACCGGTACTGGAATATGTGCAAAAATAACCTAACCTAATTTACGTTTGATTAAGATATACATGCACACCCTTTGGGATGGTGTTCATTAGCCTTCAGTTGGGTCGTCACATTACATTGGATGTACGAAATGTCCGAAAACCTCTGGCCCTTCAGGATTTTTCAGTGACCCTGGACCTGGATCCCGCCACTCCATACTTTGACGCTTGACTTCGGGGTCGTACCTCTGACATCAGGTCTCGTCGCCCGTGACGATGGTTTTCAGAGCCATTCCCTTCCACAGAACATTCACCCTTTTCACTGCCACCCGCCCAACAGGTGTGCGTGGTAGGTTGCATAAATTCATCCTTCTCACTGCCACCCGCCGAACGGGTGTGCATGGTAGGTTGCATAAATTCATCCTTCTAAACACGCACTGTGTCAAACAGGTCTTACACGTTGCGTTGTGTGTCGCCAAAGTTGCCAGGTCGACCGTTCTGACTTTATTCACCGAACTCAACGTGACGAAGCTTTTGAACTCCATCCCAATGGACGCCTTCTTGTAAAGTTTCCAGGACATGTATCGCCAATCTCAGCATTGCATAGTTACGGGAGGGGACTATTTCGAAGGAGAGTAGGGTCACTGTCGTGCATTGTTCATCTATGTTGCTATGTTGTTCACCGAACTTTATTGCCACAGGTTCTATATTGTTATGGACTCTTTGTTCATCATACGTAATTAATTTCATGTTGTTTCTTCACATATGCCGGTACTGGTGGTTGGAATTATTTTGTGTTGACCGACTGCAAGTTACAACATCAATTGTTTGTAAAGCAACTCTGAAAAATGGCTTCAAAGCAATCTTTACCTTGATTACCAAAATACTGTAATCACTACTACTAGTACAGAGAGTTTGATTTATATGCGACGGGAACCCTACCTCGCCCGCTCGCCCGCGTTGCGAGCCTGTCTCCCACCAGGCACTTTGCCGTAATGCGGCGCTCGCGCGGCACTAAATCATTGAGTATAGGAATTTGTACTTAAATTTGTACTTCAATGTGATCCTTGATCAATTTTTTGACGAACTGACTTACGGAGAGCAATTGTCAACTTATTTTCAACAAGATTCTGCCACTGTTCACACTGCCGAAGCATCCATGACAGAATTACGTCACATTTTCGGTACTAGGATTATAAGTCGGAACGTGAGGCCTCCGCGAAGCCCAGACTTATAACCATGTGACTTTTATCTCTGGGGGACGCTTAAAAATAGAATGTATGCGAGAAACCCTCACACTATAAATGAGCTTAAAGGCTATATTATAGCTGAAATACAGTCAATTGGTGCTGAGGAGCTTCAGAAAGTAAATGACAATTTCATAGAGAAGTGCCAGCGATGTGTAGCAGTGAATGTCGAAAATTTTCAGCACGAGCTGTGAACTAGGTAAATACAAATTCCTATACTTAATGACTCAGTGCCGCGCGAGCGCCGCATAACGGCAAAGTGACTGGCGGGAGACAGACGCGCAACGCGGGCGAGCGAGCAAGCGAGGGTCCCCGTCGCTTATAAAACAAACTCTCTGTACTACTAACCCCAAAAGGTTCGGGTTACATTCCTGGCTCTGCCAAAAAATTATCGTCTGAGGCAGAACTGAGCAAAGGATGGGTCTATTCCTACCTAAGCCATCCTAGAAGTACTTTTCCGTGGTTTCCCACTTCTACTCCAGGCGTATGCCAGAATGGAACCTAAATTAGGGCCCCGGCCACCTCCTGGCCAAATCCTAATCCCAATTACAAATACACACATTAGTACCGCCTTTACAATAACAACAGATTTAACATACCCCCTAGTACACGGGCCTACATGACCACGATGTCTCAAAGCCTCTAAATGTTTTAACATCAAGTACCACTACTGCTATCGTCTTAAGTAGGCTACTGAAAAGAAAATCCACAGCCTGCTTCCAGTCTACGACCGGGTCAGGAATGGAAGGAATGAAGCCCCCATCTAAGCGGCGAGGATATGAACTGTGCCGGCTGCCGAGGCCTGACGCACTCCTCTGGGGCAATGATCAAATGAATGACAGATGAAATGAAATGAAATGATGGTGGAGAGTGTTGCTGGAATGAAATTTTGACGGGGAAAACCGGAGTACCCGGATAAAAACCTGTCTGCCTCCGTTTTGTCCAGCACAGATCTCACATGGAGTGACCGGGATTTGAACCACGTACCCAGCGGTGAGAGGCCGGCGTGCTGCCGCCTAAGCCACGGAGGCTATCTTAAGTAGGCTACTAATTAGTTTAAAATAAACTTACATAGTGTAGGAAGAAATAATAAATAAATAAATAAATAAATAAACAAATAAATAAGATGATCAGTAAAGAACATATAGCCTACTTTCTCCTAAATGCATGGGTATAGTTAACTCTTTGTCCTTTTCAAGGAGTATAATTGAATGTTGGGTATAGTAGCTTGTTGAAATACAATGTGCTATACGGATATTATACGTTGATTGTTTGAATCCTCACCGGAATTATATATACACACACTAATACAGCCATCACAATAACACAGATTATCAGACACAATTCAACACTCACCCAAGTACACGGGGCTAAATGACCATGATGTCCATGAATCTCAAATGAAACAACAACTGATTCCTACCCAAATCCTTCCTCGTATAAAAGTACACACACTAGTAAGCATACATACATCACAGTGACACAGGTTATCAGAAAACTTCTACACACACCCAAGTAAATGGGGCTACAAGACCATGAAGCCGCAAACCCCTAGAGAATCAGCAACAGAAACAACAATAGACTCTACCGCGGATCAAGGCCAACGAATTTTAATCGCTGTAATCCTGTGTTGAAATGTGTGGTGTTATACAGTAAGTCTGTAGTACATAATATTTTCGATTGCAAATACACACTATAGGCTATATGCGTAACATTATAACGTGTGAGCAGTTATAAATCAATACATTCTAAAGAAAACGAAGTAAAAAAATGAACTTCCTGGAATATGATCTATGAACCTCCAGACTATGAGTCGATGTCGCCACAACTACGCCACAGATGCCATGCTTAAATACTTGGTTAACAACTGGTTTAGTATAACTCCATAATACAGTATTTTGTTTTGTTTGCAATCAATGATTTCAAGAGCTTTTTCTGCCGTTTCAATAAACCATTTGATACAAAATATGTATTATTTTTTTCAGCACATTCCTGAAAGGATATACACTTACGAAGTTACGGAAATATAGGCTATGGATTTAAGGGCAAAAAATAGCGCAATTTTGACCCAACGGGATGGCACGGACAAGCACGATATGGCATGGTCAGCCTGAACTGTAATTCACTACTGCGGTTACACATTCTATTTTAAAATGCTAATATCCTATCGGTCACCTCCTTGAGGAGAGTTTAAACATCCCTATGTACGGTGAGCGTATTTGGTAAGGCCAGGCCTTGTTGAATCGTAAGTTACGGTTCGGCTATAATACTTGCATGATTCATACATCCGTCATCGTGAAACTATTTGTCTGATGACCTTGTAGTTTGGGAAAAAGACGCTTCCCACATTAAGGTATAATGTTGCCTAATTTGGTAGAGATCGGATGATTAGATTAGTTGTAATTTGATTGAAGCTCAGAATATTTGGCTGGGCTCCATTTCTTTTTTGTTATGATCACAGCGATATACAACAAGACACTGAGTTGTCTCTTGCTAGTGCTACCTCTGTACCAAAGGTGGTTCGATTTGGTTTCGTTGTATTTGAATTGATAGGGGGGATCGATTTGCCTACATACACCATCTTCAATTTATTGGGCTGATGACCTAGTTGTTTAGTCAAAAGAGGCTTCCCACATGGGGGTATGTTGTTGCAAAATTTGAAATAGAGCAGATGATTACGTTAGTCGTAATTTGATTTAAGCTTTGAACATTTGGGTGGCCGCCATTACGTTTCCGTCAAGATGGCGTCGATATAAAACATAACACTGAGGTGCCTATTGCTAGGGCTACCTCTGTACCAAATTTCGTTCAATTTGGTTTCACCGTGTTTGAAATGATAGGAGGGGGGACAGACATACCAAATCACACACACACTCACACACAGACAGACACACAATGTTTTGGCCCTGTGTAGATCTCATAAGTTAACTTTCATTTTTGGAAAAATCGAAAGTAGGCTAAAAAAGGAAAGGAAATATGGAGAAGAAACAGCCCTCAACCCACAAAGAGGGCCATGGAAGGAGGCAGAAACGCGGAAGGAAAGATGATAAACCCGAGAGTTACTAGAATAAAGGGGCACCTTTAGGGACGAGGAGTATTAATCCTCCGATCCCAGAGTCCCTAGGTTCGATGCCTGGTTCAGCCATAAAATTCAATTCTGGTCTGAGGGTAGGAACGGAGTGTACTCGGCCCCGTGAAGTGAAACTGTGGAGGGATGTGTTTGATTCCTACTTCAGCCATCCAAGAAGTAGTCTTCCATTCTAGCCCAGACAAATGCCGGTATGATTCTCATTTTAAGGCAACGCCTCCTTTCAAATCATCGTGCCAATTATGAATACATACACTATCTCATAAGCCACAATAACAACTGTTACAGAAACGTTCAACACACCCCAAATCCTAAGGCTGGTGACCAGGATGCCCTAGCCGATAAATGAAACAACAACTTATCTTTACACAGCATTCATTAATATCTCTTCCTATCGCCTGTATGGAGGGTCTAATATAAGCTTGAACCAAAGGCTCTATGAAGGTATTTCTGTTCTCCATTTGAATACCTTGATAGAGGGGATGTACTGTTGAGATTCAGATTGCTACATCGTGTTTATTAAATAGCTGACCATTGACGATACAACAGGGGTAGGCTGAATTTGAATTTTGAATTTGAATTTATTCATAAAGAAATGCCACTGAGGTTAAAGAGCCCCTTTATGTAGCGTATACAATGTTCTCGCCTGAGATTTTGTAATAAGAAACTAAACCTAGCTTAATAAATAACAGAGCAAAATATAGAACACACTTATTATTAAATAAACCAATTAGCAAACATTTTATACAAGATGAATAATGCAAATTAGAATATAATAAATAAACAAATAACCTACATAATGTATTATTAAATCTATTGGATAAAAATAGTAGGTTAAAAAAAAGGACTACATTCTTTATCTGAATTATGAATTGATCTATTATTAAAACAAGTACATGAGCGACATGATTACTCGAACTACTATCAATTCCACGGAAGTTGTATCATGGATACTACAAATATTATAAAAAGCTGTATGGCACGGATATATTTCAAAAAAATTGTATGAACTATTTATATAACGTGGTTTACGAATTCAACAACTGAGGTGTTTCGTATTCCTTCAGGAATCTTGATATTAGGTATTTCTTGAGTTGTGTATTGTTAACAGAGTTTGTAAATGAGTGAAGGTGGAATGTATTAAAGAGCCGTGAAGCTGTGCAAAGGAATGATTTATTGTATTTAGTTGTACGGTGGACGGGAATCTGTAGAGTGGAATCAGTAAATCTATTTCCTCTATTATGGACGGAGTTCATTGGTTTAAACATATTATAGAGATAACCAGGGGTTTTTGTACACAATATTTTCTGGGTTAGGATAGCAATTGACAGCTGCCTACGTTCACGAAGTTTCAACCACTGCATTTGCACATAATAAGGTGTGATGTGTACATCACGCCTGACGTCTAGGTAAGATGTAACGAACGCTTGCATTTTGAACTCTCTGTAATTTTATGTTGAGTGTTTCTGATAAATCGTTATACACTACTGATCAATATTCGATAATAGGGAGTATCAAAGTATGGATTAAAAGCTTGCGCATTTTTGATGGCGTGTAAGGGATATTCCGCTTCAAGATATGCATTGATGATATAGCTTTCCTTATTACGGCTGCGGTATGCTCTCCCCAAGATAAGGTTCTATCGAGAATTACTCCTAGGTTGTTCACAGAGTTGCTCTAGGGGATATCACTGTCTAGTAATTTTATCGGTGGGAGTGAGTTAAGATCGACAGAGTTAAGAAGTTTAGTATAGCCAATGCATATAAGTTGAGTCTTAGAAATGTTTAACTGGAGGTTATGGTTTTGGGTCCACTCATGGAGGTGAGCGATGTCTTCGTTGAAAAGTTCTATATGGTGAGGAGCATCAGAGGGACTGAAATGGAAGTAGGCCTGAAGGTCATCAGCGTACATATGACAGAGACTGTTTTTGAATACACTGGACATATCATTTATATAAAGCGAGAAGCACAGTGGTCCAAGAACTGGCCCTTGGGGTACACCACTTCTTACTGATTGCCAATTCGATGAGGAGCCATCGAAGAAGACCACCCTCTGTTGCCGACCTGCTAGGTACGATTCAAACCAGGACAATGCATGCCGCGATAAACCAATAGAGTGCAGCTTCGCAAGGAGCAACTCATGGCTTACGCAATCGAAGGCCTTACTGAGATCAAAGAGGCATAGGATTGTAAGCTGTCGTTGGTCAATTGCTGAGCGTATGTCGTCGGTTATTTTTAAGAGCGTGGTAGTTGGGCTATGACCTTTCTTAAATCCAGATTGATGAGGATTTAGGATGTGGAACGCGGTCAAATATTCACACATTTGTTCATGCACTATTTTTTCTAGAACTTTGCTTAGAGCACAAAGTATGCTGATGGGCCTGAAATCACTGCAAGAAGCAGGTATTCTCTTCTTAGGCACTGGGCGGATATTCGCACACTTCCAGAGCGTCGGGTATACTCCGTTTTGTAAACAGAAGTTGAACAAGTGTAAAATGGCAGGCAGGAATATATCGAGACAATTTGAGAGAAGGGAGATTGGAATGTTGTCCGGACCTTTGGCTTTAGTACGAATAGACCTGATCGCTTTCACTACTTGTTCTGGGTATATGTACTTGAAGTAGAATTTTCATGGTTTGGCGGCGGACGAAGTCTATAATGCTCTACGGTCTGGGATATCCTTGTTGTGTTACTGTTGGGAACTACGTGTAAGTAATGATCGCTCAGCTCGGAGGGGGAAACTGGCATTTGGATATCGGGTGGGGGGCTGGCACCTATTCCAAGGGATTTTGCAGCTCTCCAGGATGCTGCAACATTCTCACAGTGTCTGAAGAGGTTATATGTGTACTTTATTTTAGCATTTCTTATCGCTTGTTTTGTGTTATTCCGTAGAATTCTGAATTTTTCATAGTCGTCTGGAAGTTTTGTCTTTAAAAATTCCTTGCGGGCTCTGTCGCGAATCTTTATCAAGTCTTTAATTATTCTGTTAAACCATGGAGTTAAATGGTGTTTAACGTTAACTATCTTCTGAGGGGCATGTTTGTCATACAGAAAGTGGATGTTTTGGTTAAAGAGACTGGCCTTTTCGTCTACATTGTTTGTTTTATAAAACTGCTCCCAAGGGAGTAATTCTGCATCCGCACAAAAATCACTTGAACTAAATTTACTGAAATCACGCACCAGGTATGTCTTGGGTTTTGATTTTGGAGCAGATAAGGAAAATACAGAGTACAAGAGGTCATGCGCTGAGAATCCAGGAGCAGGCCCCTGGCCATATTCTATAACAAGATCATTGCAGTTGGAAGATATTATATCAAGAATGCTATCGCAGGTAGCGGTGTGGAAGGTTTCAGTGAAAGGCAAACATTCAAGGTTGCAGGCATTCAACATTTCACGAATACTTTCCGTTTCAAACGTACCACTGCCAAATCTAGCATTTATGTCTCCAACAACGAAAATATATTTGTAATTCAGTAAATGTGTGTACATATCATTCACGAATGAGTCTAAATAGCCAGCTTTTGGTGGACGGTATACACAAGAAAAGAGTATCATTAAGTCTGGCAGGGTCATTTCAAGTATTAAATATTCCGGTTTCTTACTGTATTCACCCGGAGATTTGCTGACGATGTTGCATTTTAAAGTGTCCTTAACATAAACGGCAACGCCACCTGAACCTTTGAGAAGTCTATCATTACGAAAGACGTTGTATCCACTGAGATAAATTGCAGCATCCCCTATTGAGGGCTTAAGAAATGTTTCACTGACTGCTATTATGTCGAAAGAACTGTTAGCAAAAGTATGGCGGAATTCAGAAATGTGGGAGGAGTCAACTAGAGATTGTGCGTTGATGTGTGCCACTTTAAGCCTGCTTGCGTTTCTCAAGCTAATGTTTGATAGTAGTTCAGCCAATACATGTTCATGAGACATAAAAACGAATACCCTGTTAATTACAGAATTAAGAACATACAGAAACAATATATACTATAAACTGTTTTGCAAACTTGAGATCACTATGGTAATAAAAATAATAAAACAAACGATAAGGTGACCAATAAAAACAATGAATAGCCTAATTTACGCTAAAAAAAAAAGAAAGTCTAGTGAGATAACGAGTATACAGTACCAGAGTAATTTTGAAGTTGATATTAATACCTACAATGCTAGAAACAGAGAGAAGAGAAATGAAATAATTACTTATATACTAGAGCAATGAATCTAATTCTAATTAACTAATAACGTAAATTTGAGTAAGGAAGAAAGAAAACTATTTTAATCTTCCTTGTTTCCAAGTAGCCTCTCCAGGTTCCATATTTATGTTGAAGAGTTGAAATGTTGAATCATCATCTGCAGCGCGATTCTCCAAGGGGTCCTTACTTCAAGGGTGTTGGGTACCGCTTCTTCAACGCCTCGAGGTCTCGATTTGCTGTCAGTCTGTTTTTTGTATCACCCACACGTACCATGATAACACCGTCAATGCTCTACGTGTAATTAAGGCCAAAATGGTCGATAGTCTGTTTCAGTAGGTCAGTGCGGGCCTTCGTTAAATCTTCCCGTACCGTTATGCCGGTGTTCTTTAGAAACTTCTTCGATTTGAAGAAAGCATTCCGATCAGCGTAGGATACGAATTTTACAATAATAGGTCTCCTTTTATTACTGACTCGGAAGCCTACACGATGGGACCTATCAATCTTGGATAGCTCGAGTGGGACGTTAATTTTCCTGGCGACATCTAGAACACATCGATCTGAATCCTCGCCGGGAATTTCTGGTACCCCGAAAATCCTCAAGCTGTTTCGCCTCTGGTACATTTCGATACTATCCGTTTTTTCGTGTAATTGCTGCTCGAGGTCAGCTATTGCCTCATCCCGTTGTGGAAGTTCAGTTTTCAGTTCCCTTATGATGTCCGTATTAAAGTCAATGCTCTCCTTCAGTTTTTCAATGACCTTGTTTGCTACACGTTCTACCAGGTCGTCTAGGAGATCGTTGTTACTTAGCATATAGGCTAGAGATCGCGACACTGTTGAGTCCAAATTGTATGCACCAAGTTGGGTGCTCAGGGTAGTTGTCGTACACTCTAATAGAGCACGTTGCGGGTCAGTCTGTCCTTCAACAGTAGCGCTTGCTCTTCCACTGGCGTCAACGTCTGTAGTGTGAGTTGCCTGAATTGGTTGGGCAATGTCCATTCTTAAGGGTGCAGTGGGGCTATCTACCGGGGAGTATCGCATTTCACCACACTCGGGTCTTGAGAGGTCTTGAGCTCTTTGAGACGGCAGACCTTGTACTACCAGTAGTTGGGGTAGTTCCTGATTTACCGCCAGGGCTGCGCTGCTGTTCACCATCTGAACAATTGTCTTTGTTGGCAGGACTGCACACAGATTCTGCATTGCGCTTGGCAGCCTTCATTTGTTTATGCTTCCTACCCATGTTCTTTTAGAATGCTTTGTATATTATGAGCTAAAACTTAGAGGCGCACAAACTATCTACGTATTTCGAGGGTAACTCAAGATAGACTAATAAAGAGCCAAAACGTTTAACTGAATTGTGATCAGTATTTCGCACGAAAAGAAAATCGCTTTCCAAGACTAGTGCTGGACGAGCCGGTGCTATATAGACTTTGAGCCCAAGCTAACTGGAACGTACCATTGTAGATGCGCCAGAGATAAACACAGTGAGCTCGGCCAGGTAGCAGCGCTTCTCGGTGCTAGCAGTGCTGCAGGCTTGCTTTTGCGGAGCATTGCTGTCTCTCAAATATCAGCCTGGGGCGTAATTCATATTGGTATTAATATATTTCTATAGAGTTTATAACATTATGAATAAACTACTCGTATTTCACGAAAGTATTAACTAGGATTAACCTTCCTAATTAGGAAATTGCATCGTTGCATATTCTTAAATCTTTATAATCTTCCCTTTGCAACTCTGCAGCTAATGCTTGGAGTGGTTTCCGGAAAGAAATGTCGACATG
This sequence comes from Meconema thalassinum, assembly GCA_946902985.2. NCBI lineage: Eukaryota > Metazoa > Arthropoda > Insecta > Orthoptera > Tettigoniidae > Meconema > Meconema thalassinum. The sequence continues at coordinate 1,187,325,209 of OX336389.2, forward strand.
TTACAGCATCCAGTTAGATTAAAATTGAATTTCGCTGAAACTGTGGTTCATGAGGAGCCAACATTCAACTAATATTTGAACTAAAAATACCATAAAGATGGTATATTGGCTTTCACGGCCGGTGAATTAAAACTCAGCAATTATTCTAGGTTTATGCCGTGTCCTGTGTGGGGTTTCGCCTAGGACACCAAGCTGGCTCATCGGCGGGCTATTGGTGTCCCCGCCCGGACCCCACTGGAGTGACGAACTGCGCGCCACCTCCCTTTATATTAGGTGCAACTGCACCACTTGACTGCGAGAACTAAAAGCTCAAGCAGCCTTAACCTCCCTATGAAGGCTTCCAAAATGATGGTATATTGGCTTTCACGGCCGGTGAACTAAAACTCAGCAATTATTCTAGGTTTATGCCGTGTCCTGTGTGGGGTTTCGCCTAGGACACCAAGCTGGCTCATCGGCGGGCTCTTGGTGTCCCCGCCCGGGCCCCCACTGGAGTGACGAACTGCGCGCCACCTCCCTTTATAATAGGTGCAACTGCACCACTTGACTGCGAGAACTAAAAGCTCAAGCAGCCTTAACCTCCCTATGAAGGCTTCCAAAATGATGGTATACTGGCTTTCACGGCCGGTGAATTAAAACTCAGCAATTATTCTAGGTTTATGCCGTGTCCTGTGTGGGGTTTCGCCTAGGACACCAAGCTGGCTCATCGGCGGACTCTTGGTGTCCCCGCCCGGACCCCCACTGGAGTGACGAACTGCGTGCCACCTCCCTTTATAATAGGTGCAACTGCACCACTTGACTGCGAGAACTAAAAGCTCAAGCAGCCTTAACCTCCCTATGAAGGCTTCCAAAAAGATGGTATATTGGCTTTCACGGCCGGTGAACTAAAACTCAGCAATTATTCTAGGTTTATGCCGTGTCCTGTGTGGGGTTTCGCCTAGGACACCAAGCTGGCTCATCGGCGGACTCTTGGTGTCCCCGCCCGGACCCCCACTGGAGTGACGAACTGCGCACCACCTCCATTTATATTAGGTGCAACTGCACCACTTGACTGCGAGAACTAAAAGCTCAAGCAGCCTTAACCTCCCTATGAAGGCTTCCAAAAAGATGGTATATTGGCTTTCACGGCCGGTGAATTAAAACTCAGCAATTATTCTAGGTTTATGCCGTGTCCTGTGTGGGGTTTCGCCTAGGACACCAAGCTGGCTCATCGGCGGGCTCTTGGTGTCCCCGCCCGGACCCCCACTGGAGTGACGAACTGCGCGCCACCTCCCTTTATATTAGGTGCAACTGCACCACTTGACTGCGAGAACTAAAAGCTCAAGCAGCCTTAACCTCCCTATGAAGGCTTCCAAAATGATGGTATACTGGCTTTCACGGCCGGTGAATTAAAACTCAGCAATTATTCTAGGTTTATGCCGTGTCCTGTGTGGGGTTTCGCCTAGGACACCAAGCTGGCTCATCGGCGGACTCTTGGTGTCCCCGCCCGGACCCCCACTGGAGTGACGAACTGCGTGCCACCTCCCTTTATAATAGGTGCAACTGCACCACTTGACTGCGAGAACTAAAAGCTCAAGCAGCCTTAACCTCCCTATGAAGGCTTCCAAAAAGATGGTATATTGGCTTTCACGGCCGGTGAATTAATACTCAGCAATTATTCTAGGTTTATGCCGTGTCCTGTGTGGGGTTTCGCCTAGGACACCAAGCTGGCTCATCGGCGGGCTCTTGGTGTCCCCGCCCGGACCCCCACTGGAGTGACGAACTGCGCGCCACCTCCCTTTATATTAGGTGCAACTGCACCACTTGACTGCGAGAACTAAAAGCTCAAGCAGCCTTAACCTCCCTATGAAGGCTTCCAAAATGATGGTATACTGGCTTTCACGGCCGGTGAATTAAAACTCAGCAATTATTCTAGGTTTATGCCGTGTCCTGTGTGGGGTTTCGCCTAGGACACCAAGCTGGCTCATCGGCGGACTCTTGGTGTCCCCGCCCGGACCCCCACTGGAGTGACGAACTGCGTGCCACCTCCCTTTATAATAGGTGCAACTGCACCACTTGACTGCGAGAACTAAAAGCTCAAGCAGCCTTAACCTCCCTATGATGGCTTTCAAAAAGATGGTATATTGGCTTTCACGGCCGGTGAATTAAAACTCAGCAATTATTCTAGGTTTATGTCGTGTCCTGTGTGGGGTTTCGCCTAGGACACCAAGCTGGCTCATCGGCGGGCTCTTGGTGTCCCCGCCCGGACCCCCACTGGAGACGGCATAAACCTAGAATAATTGCTGAGTTTTAATTCACCGGCCGTGAAAGCCAGTATACCATCTTTTGGGAAGCCTTCATAGGGAGGTTAAGGCTGCTTGAGCTTTTAGTTTTCGCAGTCAAGTGGTGCAGTTGCACCTAATATAAAGGGAGGTGGCGCGCAGTTCGTCACTCCAGTGGGGGTCTGGGCGGGGACACCAAGAGCCCGCCGATGAGCCTGCTTGGTGTCCTAGGCGAAACCCCACACAGGACACGGCATAAACCTAGAATAATTGCTGAGTTTTAATTCACCGGCCGTGAAAGCCAATATACCATCTTTTTGGAAGCCTTCATAGGGAGGTTAAGGCTGCTTGAGCTTTTAGTTCTCGCAGTCAAGTGGTGCAGTTGCACCTAATATAAAGGGAGGTGGTGCGCAGTTCGTCACTCCAGTGGGGGTCCGGGCGGGGACACCAAGAGCCCGCCGATGAGCCAGCTTGGTGTCCTAGGCGAAACCCCACACAGGACACGGCATAAACCTAGAATAATTGCTGAGTTTTAAAAATACCATGCTTAATGGTTCACCAATATAATGCACTAAAACGCTTGCAAAATTCACTAAAAATAATTGTTTGCATACACTTGTGCTGCACTCACTTCGAAACATTTGAATGTTGTTTTAACTAGTAGAATATCAAGGTAATCTTGGATGTAATGTTATTCCTGACAAAATAATACTAAACGTTTCTTACGATACGGTACGTAATGTGTTAACCTGCGGGAGGTTGATCAATCCCTTTCTTCTTCTCAGCGGAGAATATAAAGAAAATGCATATAGCCTATCTGAAAGATGGATGTCAACCTATCGGAGGATATCCTTGGACTCTAGATCGCTAATAATGGAGTAAATTACACTAACTTGATGTTCCATGAAGAATAAAGTAATGACTTAATTTGAAACATACAACAAGAACTTCCTTTATCGGGAACAAACCACTGGAGTGTGGGTGAAATAGCAATAAGGGGATAGATTGTCCCCACATCTGGCCTGAGATAGAGTTTCAGTAGCGTGCGTATGGACTCACTCCACGGTTCGTGCGAAGAGAACCTTGCAACTTTGTGTAGATAAAGACACAAGCATTAACTGTTGTGATATATCCACCTCAGGAAGGCATCCTTCTCACCTCTTGGTATTCTCAGAATAGCGGAAGCAAGTATGTCTCCAAAACCTCCTCAGACTTGGCCTTGCCTTGTCAAGAAACGGATATAGATTACACAATCGTCTTACTCCCGGGATTTGAGGCATTTTCTTTACGCCAACAGCCATTTGTATTGCATAAATTCGTAGCTTAGTTTTATTGTAAGGATGCCCTCTACTTGACCAATTTTAATTGCATTAACTACGGTAGATCTGACGCCAATTCATAACAAACGTCAGAATTCTTCCACGAAGGGGATCTTTAACGTGCCAGTATATCTACTGACACAACTCCCTCGCATTTGCGCACCCTCAAATGCCAACTGTCTGCACCAGGATTCGAACCTGGAACCTTGGGAACAGCAGGTAAGAACGTTACCGCTGCACCGCACAGCCTGTCGAAAATGTTCAGACAACGCTTACATTATGCTGTTTGAAGTAATCGAAATGTAATGTTTTTCAATCGGTCAACACGATTGTACCTAATTGTAATGGTTGGTTCCCTAATCCTGAAAACAATTACATGATAGTAATACATTTATCTCATATAAAATGTAACATATTTTTTCAGGATTAGGGAACCAACTATTACAATTGGGTACAATCGTGTTGACAGACTGGAAAACATTTAATTTCCAGAAAGCTTACTTTATTTATATGTATCATGCATTGTTATTGTTTAAGCAATACCATCAGTTTCTTTTTGTCGTGTGGCCTCCTGAGAGGCCGAGTGCAGGTCTTTCTATTCGACGCCCGTGGGCGACCTGCGCGTCGGGATGAGAGATGGAATGGATGAAGATGAATGAAACTGGGCAAGGATGTGGAAGGAAGCGGCCGTGGCCTGTCAGAAGGTACTGTCCCAGCATTTGCCTGGTGTTGAAAATGGGAAACCACGGAAAACCATTTCAAGGACAGCCGACGGTGGGGCTCGAACCCATGCGTCTACCGAGTCAGCAGAGAGCTTGGCCCCATGGCCTAATGCAGCGCTTTAGCCCGCGTAGCCACTACTGTCGGTAATACCATCAGTGATACAACATCACTTATTTCGTTTCAGCGAAGGAACAATCACAATTCATCAGTAATTATGAAACATACAGCATTTAATAGTCTATTGGTAACGGTCAGGTCTCTAGATACAAGATGGCCACTTAGCAGGCTCGGGTAATAGATTACTTGGACTAAGAGTGTAATGTTTAAGGGCGTAATCCTGACTGCCCCTGATTTTGACTACATCTCATCGACGTAAATTCGTAATTTAAACACCTAAACGTTGACTGGAAATTTTACTATTGGTCCTTCTGCTATGCGATTCTACGGACATAGGAAACTTAACTAAACCATCTTCAACAATCTTTATCTACCGGCTTGCTATCTGTTTCTTTAGTCATGGAGCAAACGAATTAATGTCAATATTTTACGACACAAATCATAATAACATTTTGACACCGATCAAGGGACAGTACTTACATGGTGACTAAGAAAAATTCATGACATCCACCCGTTAGCCTACATCATGTTCCGTTGGGATCTGTTCCATAATGTACGATTTACAGTCGTTGCCTGCTAAATATATGTACATTTTTCTTATGATGGCTCAAACAATACATGCGCATAAATCAATAACAAAACTTAAGGACAAAACAGATTTTCTCCTAAACTCATTTATAGGAAGCAGCCATATGTGGGAAGGTATCGTTAATGCCCAAAAGAAAATATCCTGAAGCTAAAGACAGTGAAGCTACGAAAGAGAAATTTGGACTGTTGGTGCAGCTGAAACGAGGGCTTTAGAAGGATTTTAAATGTGGTGTTACAGGAGAATGTTAAACTTTATGATGAAGATGATGATAATTGTTATTTTAAGGGGCCTAACATCTGGGTTATCGGCCCTGACGAAGATAAGATGGGTAGATAGAGTAACACTAGCAGAGATATTAAGTCAAGTGGGGAAGGAGAGATGATTCTGGTGAGTTATAATGAAAAGATAGGTTGGTAAGGCACATGCTAAGGCACTCAGGAACAGCAAACAAAGTTATAAGGGTAGACTAAGGTTAGATTATGTTTAACATGTAGCCTCGGACGTAGGGTGTGGTAGTTATGTAAAGGTGAAATGATTAGCTCTCAAGAACAGCAAACATAGTTATAAGTAGGGCTCGGAATTTGAGCATATTTGCATAATTTTTCCTGAATAGTACACATTGAAAGAAACCTTTCGGTGGTATTTTCACCTCTCTGGGTCCAACAAAATTGAAATTTATCGAGCATATAAATGCATAAAACCGCGGTTTTCAGAATAGAAGTATATAAATGCATATCTTCTGGTTTTCGTCTAAATAGTTTGTTTTTCTTCGATTTCCCCCCACTCCCCCGAAATCGGGCCCTGACCATCCTTAAGGTTCGAATACAGAAATAATTATTGAAAAGCCTATCTGGTGCGAATAATAGAATAATAGTGATGTATTCTCGTCATTGAAACTTTTATTGACTGATTTAAGAAAATCATTCAAAACTGAAAACGTTGAAAAAATTCTTGTAGTACAGACCAATGCAGATCTACTTCATTAACTCGCCTAATTCTGAACATTTTGTAAATGAACTTTTAAACTGGAACTTTTATAAGAAATCTTCTCTTATATATACTGTACTTGAAAAACTTGAATGCGAGTATATTGCAGTGTATCATCCATACAATTAGAAAATAAAGCTCGCATATAAAGGTATGTTATTGAAGCCTCCGTGGCTTAGGCGGCAGCACGCCAGCCTCTCACCGCTGGGTCCGTGGTTCAAATCCCGGTCACTCCATGTGAGATCTGTGCTGGACAAAACGGAGGCAGACAGGTTTTTCTCCGGGTACTCCGGTTTTCCCTGTCACAATTTCATTCCAGCAACACTCTCCACTATCATTTCATTTCATCTGTCATTCATTTAATCATTGCCCCAGAGGAGTGCGTCAGGCCTCGGCAGCCGGCACAGTTCATATCCTCGTCGCTAGATAGGGGCTTCATTCATTCCATTCCTGACCCGGTCGGAGACTGGAAGCAGGCTGTGGATTTTCATTTCATATAAAGGTATGTTATTGTTTTTTTCGTTTCGCTTTCCTTTCTATAGCCTTTAACGGTGTTTTTCGAGCATATCCAGCATATTGAACCGCATATAATGGGTTTTTCGAGCATATCTATCGAGCATAAAACACATGGTTTTCAGGCATATCTGGAGATTTTATCGAGCATATCGATCTGAGCACTAGTTATAAGGGTTGAGGACAAGAATTGTAGAGGTAGACCATGGTTAGATTATGTTTAACATGTTGCCTCGGATGTAAGGTGTGATAGTTATGTGAAAGTGGAATTATTAGCTGAAGTCAGGGAGGCTTGGAGTGCTGCATCAAGCCAGTCTAAGAACTAAAGACCCAAATAACACATCGTAATCCCCAGAAGTGAATCCCAGAATGGATAGAAACAATAACAAACAGAAAAGTTTACAATCACATTTATTCATAAATGGTTACAAACAGTACTTCACTGTGCCTAAGTCAGATATGTGAAGACGGAAAGCAGAGGTCCTTAGAAAGGGATGAGATCGCCCTTAAGATCCGTGCTTGCATTACATCATCCATACCTTGGTTGACATAGTTTAAGTGTTTAGGTCATAACATAGCCCGTTCCTCCTTCAGAACTCTCTTCAGCTTCAAGACATTTTTTAGTGTGCGTTAACGTTAAACTATGCCTTCTCAAGGCATTTCACACATGTTTTAAGATATAGCTAAGAGTAGCTTGCAGGCCATTCCTTCTGTCAAATATCCTGACTAGGCTGCTGACCTCACTGCGAATAGTGAGGGGGAAATGTGTGGGACCTTAAGCAAAGATTCTCTCAGACCCTGCGTATCCTACACTTAAATAAACTCGGCTGATCACCACAATGTCCAAGCCCTTAATAGAAACAACAGCATTAAATGTATTCGTTTAATGGTTCACTTGAAGTTCCACTTCAATAATATTAATGATAAACGTTCCCCGACTTTCTCCATTCAACTGTATGACTCTTTTAATTATTTTAATGGATTATTTACAAACACTTTTTAAACTCCACTGGCTTATTTTTTGATGTACCTTGTTCAAAAGTTTGTTATAACGGTAACCATAATATTATGTAATGCAATTGGACTGAGTAAACAGTACGGATTCGACGCGCTCACCTGTATTTAGCAAGTCAGGTATCCGGAATGCCATGGCCATATGGTGTGACTAGCGGGTTTGATGTGTTTATTAAATAATTATACATATAATTTGCCCGTTGTCTCATTGTTGTGGTTTAGAGATAATAATAATAATAATGTTATTGGTTTTACGTCCCTTTTAACTACACTGGCTTTTAGAGACGCCAATAGTGGTGGTTTAGAGACGCATATGTGTAAGAATTATTTCCAGCAGGGGGAAATTATTCGGCCAGGGAACCATTTGTAGTTGTTTCATTTAGGGGCTTTGCAACATCGTGGCCATGCAGCCCCCTGTATTTAAGTGTGCGTGTAAGCTGTCTGATAACCTGTGTCATTGTGATGGTTGTACTCTTGGGTATATGTAATTGGATTTAGGATTTGGGTTGGAGGTGGTCGTGGCCTGAATTTAAGGTACAGGAATTTCGCTGGAGTAGAAGTGGGACACCATGGTAGACCACTTCTAGGATGGCTGAAGTGTGAATCGAACCCACCACCTCCCTCAGTAGTTCACACCGTTACAGCCTTCAGACCAGAATTTAAAATTTTGGCAAAGCCAGGAATCGAGCCATGACCTCTGAGGTGATCGCCAAGAATGCTAGCCACTACGGCACGAGGTTGACCTCGGGAAATCTGCTGATTTGTGGTTGCCGCATTTTAACACTCTTGGGATGACGCTATTGGAATGAGCTGGGTAGGAGCCATACTCGTGTGTATCGTAGGTCAACCACTAAACTAACCGTGCCAACTTACCTTATATAACAATGCTAATAATAATAATTATTATTATTATGATAATAACAATAATGATAGATTAAGAAATAATTCCGTGCTAAATCAAAGGAAAATCACCAGGTTAAAGTTATATGCTCTGGTGATCAAGTTTTTACTCCACTGTAGCACGGGAGATATGTTGACGTAGTCTCCAATTTAAGCTGCGTTGAATCTGATACAGAAAAGTGGAAAAAAATAAATTTCAGTCAGTCTGAAATACTAGACGTTATATCATTTCAAATGACGCATGCTACAAATGCTACACATGTTAGAAAGGCTCAGGAGGGCTTCTCGCTTCGCTCGAAGCCCCAGGACTCTTTCAATAGACTCCATTACCCATTAACTTAGGCTTCCCGCGCGGACACCTCTTTAAGGGTCACCCTGTATTTGAGTCTGACATCTTTTACAACTCTTTAAGAGTCACCTATTATTTGAATCTGATATCTTGCAAACCTCTTTAAGGGTCATCCTGTCTTTGAATTGAATCTAACCTACGGTACACCTCGTTAAGTGTCACCCTGTAATTTGCTCTGACACCCTGCACACCTCTTTAGGAGGCACCCTGTATTCTTATCTGGCATCTTGTATATCTCTTTAGAAGTCACCCTGTATTCTCGTGTGACAACTTATACACCTCTTTAGGAGTCACCCAGTAATCTTGTCTGACATCTTGTGCACCTCTTTAGGGGTCATCCTGTATTCTTCTCTGCCATCTTGTACACCTCTTTAAGAGTCGCCTTGTATTCTTATCTGGCATCTTGTATATCTCTTTATGAGTCACCCTGTATTCTTATCTGGCATCTTGTACTGTATTTTGCTCTGACATCCTGCACACCTCTTTAGAAGGCACCCTGTATTCTTGTCTGATATCTTCCGCACCTCTTTAGGAGTCACCCTGTATTCTTCTCTGCCATTTTGTACACCTCTTTAAGAGTCACCTTGAATTCTTATCTGGCATCTTGTATATCTATTTAGGAGTCACCCTGTATTGTTATCTGGCATCTTGTACTGTATTTTGCTCTGACATCCTGCACACATCTTTAGGAGGCACCCTGTATTCGTATATGGCATCTTGTATATCTCTTTAGAAGTCACCCTGTATTTTTGTGTGACATCTTGTACACCTCTTTAGGAGTCAACCTGTATTCTTGTCGGACATCTTGGGCACCTCTTTAGGAGTCACCCTGTATTCTTGTCTGCCATCTTGTACACCTCTTTAAGAGTCACCTTGTATTCCTATCTGGCGTCTTGTATATCTCTTTAGGAGTCACCCTGTATTCTTATCTGGCATCTTGTACACCTCTTTAGGAGTCACCCTGTATTCTTTTCGCTTCGCTCAAAGCCCCAGGTCGCTCGACGCCCCAGGACTCTTTCAACAGACTCCATTAACCATTAGCTTCTGCTTCCCGCGTGGCTGCATGACGTCACGCAATCGCTTCCGCACGGCTGCATGACGTCACTTCCCGCGCGGCTGCATGACGTCACTTCCGTTTCCGTAACGCATAACTTTATAGACTCAAGCATAACGACGAAGTCGACAAGATCATTTGAAATGATAAAAGCACCAATGGCGAACACCCACACCAGTGGGAATAAACAAAGATGCTTCAAACGAATGGCTATAACGTGAGTACAATTATAGGGAAACAATAAGCTTCATGATGGCACTTAAGGTCAAGATGATAGTTACGAAGAATCACTGGGGATACGAGGGGTATTCCGAATGTAAGTTTCGTCAGTTTATTTCACAGTGAAAACGAGAAAGCACATTGTCATAACAAAAGACAAACCTTTGGCTATATTTTCACACAGTCGCCACTATGGCATACCGTGAAATAAATTTCAAGAATGCATATGTTAAGAAATAATTAAAGAAACATGTTATTGAGGAAGATGCACTCTGTGCTTATTTAAAACAAACTAAGGCCTCAGGCAGGTAGTTCTGTAAAATCCTATCTCTTCTTTAAGACCAATTGCAGGCATATATGGTCCTTTTGTCTAAGCTGTGGCAGGAGAGTTAAATGGCCTGTAGTTGGAATGAGAAAGTTTCAGAACAGATAACATACGCCAATTTTTAATGCTAAACCAGCCTGAGTTTCTTCAACATTCTCAAAATGAAGTAGGAGGAGTTAAAAAATCCGTCAACAGATACCGGATCCGCGCGGAAAGGAGGCCAGTGACGCACTCATAGTAGGTCAGTAAGTTTGAAGCTAGCAACAATTAAACTGCTTCACAACGGCAGATTGCTGTGAACTGGATTATTCTAACGGGTAACTACCCATAACCATAGTGGAAATGAATGTGCATGATCTAATTTATTATATTGTGTTGTGTCGCTTCACTATTTACAAGAACATAATAGGCCTATTCATTCGTAGACAAAAAACTATAATAAATATTATAGAATAGGCTAACCTTTTCTTAATAATGAGATTCACTTCGAATCATAAATACTAATATAACAAGACAGATTATACAAAACTTTAATAAAACCACAATTCTAAGTTTTGTATATAAACTTAACTTTAACCCTAGTGATCGGAATCTGATGATGACCGCGTGACGGTCGAAACACGTTATCCTAAATTGCCCCTTATTTCTGTCTGTTAGGTAGTCAGCCTGGAGGCTGGTTGGATGCTCAAAAAGCACCACCATAGGCTATGTGGTTGAAACCCACAAAACCAAGGCAGCACTATAATGAAGCGTACTAGGCAAGGTGAGGAATGAGGTAGGTTGCAATTGCTTTCATCACTGAGTCAGTACAGCTGTACTAACCCTACAAGCAGAACCTTTCAAAACACCCACAGGCACTAGCTGTGCCCTGCTAATTTCTATAACATGTAATGCTATGCGTGAGCAGCAGGAAAAAAGCTGACCCCAACGAGTAATACACGTTTGACGAATCCTTGCCAGTGATAGATGTATGTCCAGAAATCCGATTTCTTGGAGATATTAGTGCATTCTGCACTGTGGCATGAGCTTTGCGGTTGGTCAGTTGGGTATTATGTGAATAATAATACATGCAACCTTTTCAGTGTAGGCTATAGTGTATCCCGGCCAATCATATTGGGCAAATAGCGTGTTGACCAACTGAAACGTATAAATTGATAGCGATAGAAACTATCCTGGTTAAATTCGACCCCCAGCTATATCAAATAGTTCTTCAAGGGCGAGCTGTTTCCATGTCATTGCGAGGGCGTTGGTCTCCAGGGAATAAAGTTTTGCTCTCGTGTCTCACCCACTGTGTTGATCCTGAACAGGAAATCATTGCCTTTACGCTCGTACCGCCACAAGTGTTTGAGGCTTGTTGCCATCCTTGCAGTCTTGTAATCAGTGATAAGCTGTCTCGAGACACATCGTGCCGACACTTTCCGATATCCGAGGACATCGTGAATCATGCTGAGGGCTTCAGCACGTCCATCTCCCATTGTGGATGTGACTTCAAACACAGTGTTGCGCCTGTCGGCTAACACCATTTCCTGTACTCTGTCAACATTTATTGCAGTCGTGAACATGGCGGGGCGCTCCGATCGGTCTTTATCTTCTTCACTGCCTTCTTTTATTAAACATTAAACATCAGCGCCCAACCATTTCACGAGACATGACGTCCTTTATAGACACTCTCTAGGCGGTGATGAATATCTAAATTACTATACTAGGCCCAAAACAACTGTGAACATGGGTTCGTCCAGTAGTGTGCGTCCTGCCGAGCGCTGTTGCCGCGGAGATTCAAGCGAAGGAATGCACGGCTCTACGCTCGCAGTCATTCGCAGTATACACACAACCTTCACCCTGAACACAAGGCGCTCCGAATTTAAATGTACTCGAATGTACGAGATGGAGTGTCTATCGTAGGTATATCCCTGCTTCCAACGAAGTTCGCGTATTCATACAATTGTGATATGAGGCAGATAGCCTATAAATATAATTTGTCACACACAAGCTATTCGTGAACGTAGAATTTAATCCTTGTGAGGCTGAGCATTATTATTATTATTATTATTTTACATGACGTAAATTATACCGCATGTCATTCTGTGTAACATTGGTTATGGACTCTTTATAAGGTAAAACAATAGGGTGGTTTATCGGGGACCGTCATGTGGTGTAGTGGATAGCATACATAGCTGTCACCCATCAGCTCCGGATTCGATTCCAGGCTGTCAGAAATTTAGTTTTGGTTTGAGGGTTAGAACGGGTTACACTATGTCTGACAAGGTAAAACTGAGAAGAAATGGGTTTCCTCGGCCCAATTACAAATACACACACAATTTCAGACAACACAACAACAAATGTTATCGGACAAATATTCTTTCTTTCTTTCTTTCTTTCTTTCTTTCCTCCCTTCCTTCTTTCTTTCGTTCTTTCTCTCTCTATACATAAATAGATTATATATATTGTACCCAATCGTCATCATATGGAACATGTGTTCGTCCCCAGCTAACTCACGGTCTTTCGAGGTATGGGACGTTCATGCCCACCATACGATCACATGCTCAGGATTTGAGTCTGTCAGGTGACTACTCTACTTGAAAGAAACAACATATTCCTAAGTATAACATTTAATGATAGAAAATCATGGCTATACAACATAAAACACAAACAAAAGATACTTTACATTTACTTCCCACAACGAAAATCAAAGTTATCTGTGAGTCTCTCCTTAAAATTAGTGCTTCACCGCTCTCAGTCTATTCAAAATATCCTACCATTGATACTCTCTGACATTTGCGAGTGTCCATAGTGTTCTTCACGTGGCACAATTTAACACAACTGGAATATCACAACACAATAAACACAAATTATCTTTACATGACATTAAATCTGCAATTATTAAACATTTATCCGTTTTACACGGGGCATTTACTTTCAGTAACATTAATTCATTATCTTATGCCGTAATTATTAAGTGTTGTGTCGTGCAAATCGTATTCTTTTTCCCATCGATTTGAAACGCTGAAGTAGTACACATTCCCTTCCAAAATACACATGGATAGAGATGTTTTATAGCTTCACCATACAACGATTTTCTGGGTCTGGTCAAAACATTATCGTTACAAACGTGTCATGTCATTGAAATTACTCTACCCGTAGGAATAAATTAGTGTAAACTGGGCAAATACACTTTACAAAGATGCCTATATTTACTCGGTGCAGTATTCCTCCTCAGAGAATAACTGGGCCAAATATTATCCGATCATAGCGTTCCAACATGGTATGAGTGTGGAAATAAAGCATTTAATTCAATTGGCATCATCACAACAATCATATCTTAATTACTTTTCGAAATATCGAGATTCTTCAGTGTCCCACTACGCTTTTAAAATAAAAGGATCAGGTCAACAGACTTCCTTTCCAAGCGGACAATAAATTAGTTTCGGCTGCCTGAGAAAGATGGCCGCCGGTCTAGTGGCCTTCCTGCCACCCCATCTGGCTTCTCGCAAGGTCAAGTTTATTTACTGGTGCAGTATGTTGGAGGTACCCTGAGTGGGTTGTGTCCCTAGTAAATGAGTCATTCTAATTATTTAACACCTACATTTAGAGAATAATGGGCTCAACTCGGCTCATAATTAATATTCATGGCAGGGGATGGATCATGTAATAGCTTTGCCGTTCTGTGGCGAAATCAGTGGCTCTGGCGCGCATCTCAAGTGAGTATCAAAGTTCTCTCACTGGTGCAGCTGCCTATAACAAGAGGAAATCGGCGTTTCCTATACGACGAACCATTAGTCTTACATCTAAGGGCAGATCAATTAATATATGGGCTCACACAGGGTCTCTAATAGTTATCCCTGGTGGCAACAATTCTGCAAACGGTGGATACAGACAGCCTCTGTCCCACTTCGTTGCGAATAATACAAGTATGCTCCAAGGCGATACTATCTCGTAGATATCGAAGATTTAGCCGACTAGATTCGCCTAACGCGCAAGCTATGTTTGGATGATCCCCGCAACTTATTGACGTAAATCTCTTGATTCTACTTTACTTGCTCGCTGTACGCGGCTCAAACAATACTTCTTATAGATGACTCAATTATTAAAGCACTCACGTCCTCCATGCAATTACTCATAGCCAAAGCTCTATGTAGCTCCCAAAACAAGTATAACTTTACTAGCTTACATTAACTACCTTAATGGTTCTCAAATACAACCCTGTATAATATACCATAATAAACATTCATTCAGCAATTCAATGACACTGAAAAACTCTCATTACCTCGATATTTTACGTTTCTTTCTTACTGTTTACAATAACACAGTACTCTTACATTAGACATGACACACTTTGCACGTACTTTAGGCCTGACATGCCGATTATTTATTCATTATTGTTACCGACCTCAGATTATTATTATTATTATTCTTTAACGTTACCGTTACTTTCATCATTGTCATACGCCGAAATGGCCGTAAACAAATCATCCTCCAAGCCATATTTTACCAAAATACGAGGGATGAGAGCTCGTACATAAATGAATGTTAATTCATAGTCTTAGAGTGATGCTTCGTTGTATGGTAAGCTATTTAATCGTATCAACATATTAAATTTGTACTCACTTTCATTTTTACTGGGTTAGTCCAGCACGCCAGCCACGAGCCTACCATGATGCTTAGCTTAAACCATCATGATATCTATCACACGACACATGGTATACACTTCACACATGGCTAGGGGCGTGGTGGCTCAGCGGTCTAGCTGTATGCCTCTCACCAAGGCGGTCCGGGTTCGATTCCCGGTCAATGCATGTGAGATTTTCGAAGTGAAATGCCATGTCCTGTGGTTCGGATTCCACGTAAAAAGGAGGTCCCGTGGCTCATGATCTCGAGATTAACGGTCACGTTAAACTACAAGCTTCTTTACTTCACACATGGTAATCATATTTTCCATCACTGGCTTTTCTCACTTTGACACAATACATATTATTTTACCACATACACATAAACACTTTTAAAAATCACTGGAATATAACTTTATATACAATTCCCGCACTATTTCACACATGGATCCTTGATTGGACTCCAACTATCGCCTGACCTCAGAGATGCGATGCAGCTAACTCCTGACAACCGCTGGTCTCCATGAAAGTCTATCTTGCGTGTGTGTGCGTTCGATTCCCGTCACCTACAGTTTATATCTCCTCTACTGCAATTCTGTTCAATCCTCTGTCACGACTATTTGTGACGCCTTCTAGGCTCCCGTAACTGTAGTGATCCTGACAATAATGTGTCATTTTTAGCCTACTTTTCACATTTTGCAAAAATGAGGAAAAAGTAGACTTATGAGATCGATCCGGGAAAATGTGTGCCTGTCTGTCTGTCTGTCTGGCTGGCTGGCTGTGTGTGTGTCCCCCCCCCCCCCTATCAACTCCAAAACCAAATTTAGTATGAGTAAAGATGTGCACCGGAATAGCTCACGTCCATATTTGAAAATGATGTCAGTGCTACCAACTGCTGAAAAATCGCACTATAAATTTGAGCTCCATGTTGGATATCTTGCAAGGTATGCATGGGAGCTATTCCAAAATTGGCACACATGTAGATAATACTATTTCAGTTTAATTTCCAGGAGGCCAACCATGACAGTATTGCCAAAATAATTTTAAGCCTTCTGATATGTCCAATGTTTAAATGCATTTAACTTCTACACTATCAATTTGATTTCAACCAAATTTAGTATGAATAAAGATGTGCACCGGAGTATCTCACGTCCATATTTGAAAATGATATCAGTGCTACCAACTGCTGAAAAAACGCACTAGAAATTTGAGCTCCATGTTGGATATCTTGCAAGGTATGCATGAAAGCTATTCCAAAATTGGCACACATGTAGATAATACTATTTCAGTTTAATTTCCAGGAGGCCAACCATGACAGCGTTGCCAAAATAATTTTAAGCCTTCTGATATGTCCAATGTTTAAATGCATATAACTTCTACACTATCAATTGGAGTTCAACCAAATTTGGTATGTAATATCTGTACATAAACAGATATGACTTAGCGTATTCTTAAGAGCCACCAGGGCTGCCAACTGTTAATAATTGCTCTCTTTATTTTTTATCCAAATACCAATATATCAGAAAGTATGCAAGCCAACAGCTTTAAACTATGCACACGTATATTCTGACATTTTAGATTAATTTCGAGTAACTTATATACGTCAGTTCTACCAACATGATTATAAGCCTGCTGATACGACCATTTTCTAAATACATGTAACTTCTATACTATTAGTTGGATTTCAACCAAATTTCGTATATGCTATGTGTACCATAACAAATATGACTATAAGTATTGTTAAGAGCAATCAGGGCTGCCAACTGTTAATAAATGCTGTCTATATTTATTTTACACGAATATCAATATACCAGAAAGTATGCAAGCCAACAGCTCTATACTTTGCACACGTACAGTATAGCACCTGACATTCTAGATTAAATTGGCGTAATTAATACAAGGCAGTGCTGCCAACATGATTCTATGCCTGCCAATATGTCCAATTTTAAAATACATGTAACTTCTATACTAACAAATGGATTTCATCCAAAATTGGCACAACAAGATATAATATTTCAGCTTATTTCTGACCAGCACACGCATGGTATTGTTGGCAACATGCTTTTACGCGTGCTGATAGATCCAGTGTCTAACTGCATGTAACGTCCATTGGACTTCAACCAAATTTTGTATTCTGTACCTTAAGAGATTGAACTAAGAATATATTCAGTCGCCAGGGCTGCCAACTGTAGTGCTCTATTAGGCTACATTATACCAGGTATATTTTGAACTAATTTGATATTTCGATATTACCAACTTAATTTCGTAATTATTCTAGATAGGTTCATATACTTTAGACTAATCATTGGCATGAAAAGTAGGCTGTATAGCTCTTCACGGAACTTCTTGTTAACTATAACAACACCTCCTGGTATGTTCGTTGCCTATAAACATCCTAAATTATCCCTACGCTGTACTGAATTTATACTCGCGTATGTTATTGGTTAAACGTCTACTGTAGACTAAATCTTACACGATGCATAATTACTGTTGTGAAGCTGCATGATGCGCTTCCATTGTTCTCCAAATACATTTGAGCGTCGATACTTTATAAATTCGCGCACTTTCTTGCGTGATCTGGCAGCGTGTTAGTTCACGTGTTGAGTCAAGACGAACTGAAGACGAACTAACTTCCCTTCGAAGCTTCCCCTATATAAGGTTTTCTTGTGAATCATAGTCCACTGGACATTCAGGACCGACTCCCTGCTTGAAATAATACATTTCCAGACAAAGTGAAGTATAATCCTCGTTTGTCTAAGTGTGGAGGTCCCAAAATCACTCGCGTGCAAGCGATCGCTTCGGCCAATTAATTACAATTAATTGCCTTTTTCCATGGCGTCATGACGCTATCCTGGTAATTCCCCCTCTGCTGATCTCCAAAACCTTCCTCCCGAGCGGAAGCAGTTTGTGCAGAGGCTCGTTTATAGATGTAGGCTTTAATTTAGGCGTGAGAACACTCCTAATTTATCTTTCCTAGAATATATTCACCTGGGTGTAAGTTTTATTTCATTTCTATGCTCCAATTGGCTGTAATCAATTAATTTCTGTGGGCGACTGCCCCCTCTCTACCTTTATGCCTTGTGAGACGGTGGATCCCAGAGCCATTAATCTTGAGCTGCTTCTGCGGTCCAGACGAAAATTAGTTCCTTGGCGTCTCCTAACAACGCCCCTTCGCTAACTATGATTTGTCAACTGTCAAGCTGGTTTGCTTCCTTGCATTCAGGCTTCTAAAACGTACATGGGCTTTGTATTTTCTTGCAAAGATCCACCTTAAAAGCTATGATATTCCCGTTCTAGCCGTGAAATCCTGCTATTATGATTATATGCCAATATAACTCATTGCTCTTCGGGTTCCCTGTAGCTATTCCCCCTCAGAGATCAATGATTCGATTCTGGGCAGAATCATGGGCCTGGTCTTCTTTGATAAGACCCGAGTTCGATGCCAGTCTGCCGTGTCTAATTGGGCACAATATATATACTGTATATATGTCTGATTTACGAGAATTTGTATTGGGTAATTTGTCTATCACTTTAGAATGTTATCTAGCGTTATCCATTATTATAATCGATCCCTCTTCCAAGTAATTCAGAAAGTGATGAACAAACTAGTTTTTGAATAAGTCAGCATTCATTTCTGAATGATAATCTGAATCTCTGCATTGAGTACGGAAACGAAAAACCCACTTACTCTCACGTATGAACACCGTTCTCGCCGACCCTACATGACATATTATCAGCCTGCTACCTTTTCCTACAGGTACTCGAAGGCCCCCTCTTCCATACGAATCTTGCCATATGTCCTTCCTTGAGTGGTTCTGGTTAACCCATGTTTCATCCAGGTAAAAGAAAAGCCGTTATCAGCAGAAGTCCTAAGAATATGCACAGTACGCAAAATTTTTAGTCTGGCAGCAACAATGTCGCTTCGTTCTAAAAGGAATTTCCTGCCGTCATTGGTTCGCTTGTATTTGAAACCGGGGGATTTCAGCAGCGTGTGCATGGAAGATACAGAGCCTGTATAATTAATGTTCTCCTTCATTAAGCACACCAACGTTTTAGCCGTTGGAAATTCACCT
This sequence comes from Meconema thalassinum, assembly GCA_946902985.2. NCBI lineage: Eukaryota > Metazoa > Arthropoda > Insecta > Orthoptera > Tettigoniidae > Meconema > Meconema thalassinum. Next base: position 1,187,344,253 of record OX336389.2, read on the forward strand.
AGATCGCACAAATCGAATATTGTTCGACGTAAAACACACTTGTCAAAGTCGTCCAAATTTGTTGCACGTTTCGGAACTATGCGATGTTTGCCCGGTGATCTAAACATGGGCACATTCCCTATTTCAGCATTATTTCTACTCTCGGAAAGAATATTGGACACGGTATGTGCACTTACACCGCAAGCTTGAGCCGTCAGATCCCGTCTCTGTAAGAAATTAGTGTTATCAATCACGTACATCTTTATTCGAAAGCTTCTTGAAAAAGCTGTACACACTGAAAATTATACTCCTCGCCTCACTGTGTAAAACTTTACGAGTACTACCCCTGTCACCTGCTCGACTAGGCTACCACGCGGCTTGCTAAGAGACATTGATTGCAATGAAAAAATTCAGCTCACAGCACGTCTTAAAGCTCCACTACTGTGCACTGAATTGATACTGCAATACTGTCACTCTATAAATACTGTAGTTAGTGTTTCCCCAAGAACTCTTCGTTATCTTCCCCAGCGAACCTAAATATTTCATCACCTAAATCATTCTCTCTCTAATTATTATCCCTTCAGTTCAAGGCCAGATACTATCTCCCGAATGGATGGTCGTAGCGCCTCCGGGTTTCGACAGTCAGCTTCAAAATGTTTAGCTCTGTAACATAGGGTCATCAAAATAATTGAAGAATTAATTATTTTTGTGCGCGCAGAGAAATAACGATTTCGTACAGCACAGCGAGCCTTGCGAGCTGAGTTAACTAGGCAACGCCGCGCTAAGCTATTGGCTGGCGCGGGTGAGCGCGTGAATCTGGCTCCTCCCTCATGTTCACAGTTGTTTTGGGTCTGTTTTTTTTATAGTCCAACGCGCCCATTCATAGCACAGGATAGAAGGCACTTCCATTGGTGACCACGTTCCCATCATTCGTCTTTCTGCCATACTGGTTTTTACTGGAATGTGCCTGGACACGCCGATCTGCTGCTTCTCTCTTTGATTTGGAAACCAGGAAATGCACCAGTGCTCCTCTGCTCTCGCTCTACCCATCGAGATTTCAGGAAATATTTTACTTTGTCATAGCGATATGTTTTCTGTGTTAGTAATACAACTTCCCTGTAAAATGAAATGACGAGATCTACATTCGAGACGGCCCTCATACACTCTTAATGAAACCATTATGGATGATAAATACAGAAGATATAGAGTCGTAAATAAGTCACATAATTAGACTATTTGTTTTGAGAGTGATCTACTTTAGCTACAATTTTACAGTTCTACTACCATTACCGCAGGGCTCAGGACTAGTGAGACGTGTGTGACCACGGGACCCAATCTGAGTCCAGCATTGCTGTGATGGGCTCCTTTCTTTGGTCTATCCTGTCGTACTCTCTTGGTGAGGAGATACTACCTAAGAGGTTATAGAAGCAGAGATAGATTTAGGAGATGATGGCTAGACTCAGTATTGAACAATTTCAAGGCAAGAATTGTAGAAGCAGAGGAAACTTTGGAGCTAACTGCGAATAGGTCGTCATGGAGGCGACTAGTTTGCAAACAGAGGCTTACACCCTAGACAACAGTCTCAAATGAAAACTAGTAATAGTACTGACAATGATAATATCACGTGAACTATGAACGTAATAAGAACACGGCAATGGGAAGCTCAGGACCATTTTTGACAGTGAGGTTAGTGGAGCCATCAAGAGGGGGCCGACAAAAGTCCAGAATTGAATACATGGAACTAATGAATGAACCGTTACTCGAAGTTTTAGCGTGCAATGGCTGTGTATTGTTAGTGTGGTTTAATTAAGTATCGTGGTGCAGGTTTGTCTCTCTTCGTGTGCAAGTAATTAATTAAACTTTATTGTGGCAGTAGTGAGCTTCTTGTGTTGTTAGTGTCTTGAAGTAAGAATATTCGTTGAATTACTTCACGTTACAGGATAATGAACAGTGACTGTGGTCATAAAGAGGAATTCTCGTGCCCATCCCTGGCTGCTGCGTTAGTCCCTAGAACGGACATTAAGATAGGACGTCCCGCCAGAGTTACGGAGCTTCACATTCATGTTTATTGTTACGGTTGTTCTTCATTGCCGCTTCAAAAATAGTTTCGCACGTTTCCTGTGATGTACTACCTGGCGAAGTGGCCTCTTCCAAACTGAACTGAGGCTACACTTTTGGGCCTAACATAAAGTATCAATGCAGCACACGACGGGGAAAATAAGGCTACTATATCATGGCTTAACTTTAGATGATATACGGTAGATCTCATCAAACTTTATATCGTCAATTGTTCATGAGAAGTATTCTACAGTCGTGTGCGCATGTCTATGTAGCATGCGTGTATACAGCATATACCCCACTAATCATAATAGTGTATATGAAAGAGTACCGTATTGAAATTTTAAGGAGTAAGTAGTTAAAATCCCGACTAAGATCGACCTTTACCCATCTGATTTCCTAATGAAAGTACTTTTTAACCATCACAATAGGTAAACAAACCAATCACGGATGAGTTATCTAGTTATAGACCGATTAGGTCAAGTTTACCCTTAATTTAAAATACTTTTTTGTGGCAAATTCAACTTTTAAGTTATTTGATTTCTCAATGAAATATATATTAAAATAATTATAGTTTTATTGATAACACGGTGATATTAGGTAACCTAACCAAAACCGGTCAACACTCATGGTTGTCGCGCTTAAAAATACGGATATTTGAGCGAACAAGCGGTGCGCAACAGCGTTACGTTGAGCGTACTATTCTGTACGACAGAGGAGGACGCAGGCAGCATGGTAGCTGCACGTGAGGTGGTTGTTGTTGTTGTTGTTGTTGTTGTTTCATTTGTAGGGGCTTGGACATCGTGTTCATTTCAGCCACGTCTACTTGGGTCTGTATAGAATTTACCTAGTACCCTGTTTTTCTGTGTTGTCAGTATTAGTGGGTGTATTTGGAATTCAGACGAGGACTCGGATGGAGGCAGCCGAGGACTTAAGTTAGAAACAATCCCGGCATTTGTATGGATTATAAGTGGGGAACCCACAGAATACCACTGTCAGGATGATCTAGGTGGGAATCGAGTCCCAACTCTTCTCAGTTCTGCCTTAGGAGGCTGAGTGTACCCCGTTCCATTCCTCAGACCAGAATTAATGTTATTGACAGAGCCGGAAATCAAACCCGGACCTACGGGCGACAGCCAACAATGTCAGCTGCTGCACCATTGGACGTGAGGCAGCTGCTGAAAGTAAGTGCGCGTGCTTTTCTCCGAACTATATTAGTACATTATGCAACAAGCCTATAATGGCAATAATTTAGACACGAGTATGTTTATAAAACGAGCGAAGCTAGTTTTATAATTTCCATACGAGAGTCTTAATTACCATTATAGGTGAGTTGCATACGACTGTTTATGTTCGACGATAATTATAACTATGTTATGTTCGAATATAATATATTCATAATTTATTTTTTATTTTTTTATTTAGTCAATTTACCATCTAGGTTGGTGGTTCCCACGGACTCAGCGAGGGAACTCACAACTACCGCCTCTATGGGCAGTGTCCTGGTGCCTGGAACATCTGGTCGGGTTGGATACAACTGGGGAGGTGTGATCAGCACTTTACCCAGGCGGCCTCACCTGCCAAGCGAACAGGGGCCTCATGAGGGAAGGTAAGGGATCGTTAGGATGGATAGACAAGGAAGAGGGAAGGAGGCGGCCGTGGCCTTGAAGAAGGTACCATCCCGGCATTTGCCCGAAGACGAAGTGGGAAACCACGGAAAACCACTTCGAGGATGGCTGAGGAGGGAATCGAACCCCCTCTACTCATTTGGACCACCCGAGGCTGAGTAGACCCCGTTCCAGTCCTCATAACACTTCTCAAATTTCGTGGAAGAGCCGGGAATCGAACCCAGGACCTCCGGGGCGGCAGCTAACCATGCTGACCGCTACGCTACGGAGGCGACCCTTATTCATAAATATCTGTCGAGATTTCGCCAGTTTTATGTACTAAACAGAGCGCATTGGAAGCAGAGAATACCTTGTATTCGACCATGGCCTCCTCGCATATTCCACTATGACACTAGCCACGTAGTGAAATTTTAAATAGGAGGCCGTGAAAGTCAGCGCAGGTGCGATGCTATCCTAAACTAATTGGTCACACAACTGTTTCTTGAGCTCTGATTGGTGGGAGAAACTGTATCGTAATGAAAACTTGTACTATAATGAACCTTATTAAAGTACAGTTTTCTGACATATAATATTTACATTTCGCCAGGGTCGAACATATAAAATATGTAACAAAATAGTAATACAGTTATAAGCACTGGAATGAATTCGGTACTTATCTTACAAGTTTTAGGTAGGTATTTTATGAAGAAGACAGTATGAATAAACACATATTTGAAATGAAACATAAAAATACCACATTTTTGAAGTTAAAAATATATATTTTATTATAAAATGTGATGTCATTGCGTAATTACAAAGAAATAAATTACTCAGCATCTGAACGTGCAAAATTATACTCTAAATCTTGGGGAATGTCATCGATATCAGTAACACTCTTTGTCAAGTGCAATGACTTGTAAGGGCGTTTGGTGCCCAGTCAACCCTGTAGGTTTTAAATAGCCATCCATGAACCAACCGCAATTTTCCGGACGCAGTTGGACACAATCAGGATTAGTAACTTATAGCCACATAGAATTGACGTATATTGTACGTAAATGTTGTTTTGTTTTAGCGATTTTTGCCCGGTGGGATCATATTTGCTATGATAATGATGATGATGATTGCTGTTTTAAGGGGCCTAACATCTTGGTTATCGGCCCAATCATATTTGAGCCGAAGCTTTTAATCTTGTACATACATTGTGCATCATCTTACACAGTCGATTATTCCTTTTGAAAAAATGCGATATCTCGCGTCATTTACAATAGTGCAGTGCTTGATGTCATTCATAAGAACAGTAACAGCAAATGTGCCAATCATCCAGTTTTATTCCAAGCTCGTCAAAGATTCATTTATCTCATTTATACGTCCGAATTGAATGGCACAATTTCTCCCTGCAGCATCAAACCTCCATACGTTTCAGCTCTGTTCTAAGCTCGTCCAAGATTCATTTGCATAATTCACCTGACCACAGTCTGTCGGGATACAGACAGAAATGTAACATATCATCGTAGAATTTGTTTTGCGCACACAACAATATATATCGTAGTTGGTACACAATTACCATCGTACATCTTGTACATTACGCACCATCACCCTATACATTCTGTCCCTATTCCTCACCTGTCTAATATGGAATGTTGCCTGGCCTCATACTTTATCATAGTAAACAGCTGGCAATTCACATCAATCCAAGTATTAGATGTAACATCCTCAAAACTACCATGCACTGTTGCCCACATTGACCTACTGGTTCATCGTCATATCTCGTAAAATTAAATTTAGACAACCTCCATAATCCTTCCCAAAAACGTAAAAATTCCCGTCCATCATATTTAAATCAAATATTGCTCTCTCATTTACATTTAATTAATGGCTCTTAATTACACCATAATTAAACAAATGATTCGGTCTCAGTTTGACATAGTTTGCACTTTTATGTTAACATGTGACCTGTTTTATCCATTCCGGCTCCATCTCTAGACGTAAATGTAACCTATATCCAAAATATACTAAATTACAACTCTACACTGGTTCCTCATTGCCTACTGTACTGATGCATATTGAGATATTGTTCAAAGTGTAATCATCTAATTGGTGTGGAAACTTATGACGAGGTTCACTCTCAGATCAGCAGGCGATCAATCCTAGGGCACCCTTTATCCCTCCGGGGTGACTGATATATCTTAGCAATCCCATTTTAGGCTGCTAATCAACGAACATTTCACTCTCATCTCATAAATTTCTTATACAATTATACATTACACGATTGTACTGGATTATCTAATCACTTCACAGTCAAATTTCCCTATTTTCATTTATGAAAAGAATAGGCTTATAAGATCAACTTTTGTCCGTGAGTGTGTGTATATGTGTGCGTGTCCGGCTAATAAAATCTAAACAGCTGGAGCGATTTCATTGAAATTCGGTAAGGACATAGTATTCTTTTGTCCGACACCGACCGTGCCCTTCAAGTTTTATCACGTGATACTAATCCAATATGGCGCCAGTGCGAAATATTTCACTGGCATTCTATATCTCCGAAACTATAATTACTGATATCACCCTGAAATTGTGTACGGTGATAAAGGGCACTACTAGAAGTACATATATGTGACTTTCATAAATTTCTTAAGCACGAATCGAACATGGTGGCCAAGCGAAGTTGAAACATTTAAATAGACTTTTCTCGCGATTTAACTAGCCGAGCGCAAAGAATCATGGTAAGCAAATGTTTGTACACATTGTAATGAACTGATATCTGATTTAGTTCAATTGCTTACATAATATCAAAAAGGCGGCCGTGCGACATTTAAAAATTAAGTTCTCATTTCTTGTGTCCTAATCATGCGATTGAAGTCAGCGTTTGAATAACGAACCTACGCAATAATCGTAATCTAATAGTACATAACTCCATGGCCTACATATACAAATCTAACAAGGCGACCATCCGAAATATTTAGACGGTTCTCAATATCTACTTATCTATGACAGCAATCAAACTGAAAGTTTGTGTGTTGATTTTTTTTTTGTTTTTAGCGTATGGCTTTTAGTGCCGGGAGTGTCCGAGGACATGTTCGGCTCGCCAGTTTTTGTAGCTGCTTCGAGACGGACACCCAATGGGTGAGCTACAAGTACCGTTGGGGAGGAAAGTTGGAATGGAAGGTCGAGGAGTTGGAAGGTAGCGGCTGTGGCCTATAGTTAGGGACCAACCCCGGCATTTGCCTGGAAGGAAGATGGGAAACTACAGAAGACCATCTTCAAGGTTGCCGGCGGGGGGATTCGAACCTCCTCGCCTCCCGGATGTGAGCGACTGCCAGCAGCCATGCCGTAACGACCACGGCTAACTCACCCGGTTGTGTGTTGATAAAGGCTATTAACAGATGTTCGCCTATGGGACCTTCAATAACCTGGTGGACACAAATACAACGTGGCGGCGACGCAAAATGTTAATACTTAATGGACGTTTCTGGCGCAGTGAAACTTGGTGCTAAAAATGCTTACGCAAATTATAATCCACTGACATTTAATTTATTTCAATTATCTTCATCGAATGGCACATAACTCTATGGCCTACACATATAACAATCCAACATGGCGACCATCCGAAATAATTAGACGGTTCCCAATATATGCGAATCTATTACAGCAATCAAAGTGAAATTTTGTTTGTTGATAGAGGGTTTAACATAAATTCACCTATGGATCATTCAATAATCTGGTGAGCACAATTCCAACATTGCGGCAACGCGAAATTTAAATATTAAAATGGATTCTTCTCTCGACTTTTCATCCTAGTGCTGTGAAATTTGGCACGGTATATCATCATACAAGACTTAATATACTGATGTCTAGTCTAATGGAATTTTATGAGAACTTTAAAATGACGGCCGTGCAATGTTTTAAAATCTCATTTTCATTTTCATGAAAACTGTCTATTAACTTCTTCGCAGAACTGCTTGTTCTGGTGTGTTTGTCTGATAACCTCTGTCATAATTGCGTCTGTAGTGGTATGTGTATTTATAATTGATCCTGGGATTACAAAGGCGTTGGCCATGGCCATGTGCTCGGAATTATCCTAGTATTTCCCTAGGATAGAAGTGGGCAAACGCGTAAATCTCTTTCTAAGTCGGCTGAGGCGGGAAAGCAGAATCCACCTTTACTCAATTTTGCCATGCGAGGCTGAGTAAATTTCGTTCCAATCTTCAGACCATACTTTAATTTCTCGGCACGGTCAGAATAGAACCCATGAATTTTGGTTTGTTGTTAATTAATATTTGGGGCCTGGCACACTTTGGTCAACATGCCTGTGCACATTGGTGAGTGTTGAACTTGTCTGATAATAAGCTGTGTTTTTCATAGGACTGCACTGTAACGTGTGTAGCTGTATAAGGGGCAGGGATAGAGTAGGTGCCCCTGGATTTGAATAAGGCAGTTGCCTGGAGGAAGTGTTTAAATACCCGGGGAATAACCACTTCTCAGTATAGCTGCTGTCAGCGCCGGGATCCGAACCTCCGATCTCCGGAATTGTTGCACCTCTACATCGCTGTCATGCTGAGTTACTTACGGCGCACGGCTATGCCGTGGGGTAGAATACGTACCTCGAGAACGTAGAAGGCGTCAATTGAAATGTTTACGATGAGTCATGGTGTAGATGCGAATGGATATCTCAACTGCTTTTGGAACAGCATCAATCAAAATGAAAGTTACAAGCTTCTATTAGCTAGCAATTACAATCCCACCACTATTCAGTTAATGGTATATTAGTTAATGTTTTTTTTATTCCAGGAAGTGTCCACCCATTGTGAACAAACATGCCAATATACTTATGATGTATGCTTCGTTGGCTAATATTTCAAAGTAAATCTTACCGTAAGGCAAAATATATCAGCTTTTCTAGACTCGTTTTGTGTGTAGACAGTGGAGTAGCCTCCTCTCTCATGAATATGGATGTATTCAAATTAGTTCAATCCTTTGTTAATCTTTTGTGACGTCCGGTTCTTAATGAACAAGTAAGAATAAGGAGGCGCAGAGCCGTCGTTAGAATGAGGTGAGGTAGACCGGGATTAAGTTATTTCAATAAAATGCTTTCCGTGCAAACAATAAATCTTGAGGACTTATTTGGCACTGTGGAGATACATGGTATGGGCTATTCTGTAACATTTAGAGGAAATAGCCAATTTGTGTCACTGAATGCTTCAGGTAATTTACTTCCCAAATAATACAATAGAAACCTGCCAGAGAAATTTAAAAGATTTCTCGTTTGTCACAAAAGTAGGGGTCGTTGTATTCTCACCAAAAATTCACACTGAAGGAGAGAAAATGGATAGAAATTTTCTCTTTTGTTGCATGTATTATGAATAATCATAATAATAATAATAATAATAATAATAAAACATATAATAATAATCTAATTTATAAAATTGTACTTTTGTCTTTGTCATTTCATCACTCCAATACTACCCAACGGATTACTGTAAAAATTTGTAAATGGGTATAAGGTTATTCCGGGACCAAATAAGACTGTAATTGTTATCCAAATCGTTAAAGGGAGAGAGGGGGTTAAGGGGTGCCATGAAATTTTATGATCCGATATACACGTGCGATATGCTGCCTGCAACATTTTTTGCCCTGAAAAAAATATTATTTTACGATTTTTTAAAGTTGCCCTTGGTGGCTTCAACAACGAAATTTCATGGCCCAAGAGCCGTTCGAATTTACCTAAGGGATCTACCTACGGATGAAGACTCTCACCCGCTGTGGGGTTGTTTTTATACGACCTGTATTGCTGTTCGTCTAGGGGCCTTACAGAATAAATTCTATGGGAAGAAGTAGGATTTTGGCAAATTTACCTTTATGGAACCTTATTTGTATTGTAACCATCTGGCATACCAACTTAATGCATCTCAGTCTTTATCCACATGACACGTGTACGGTTCCATAATAGAGTTCATTGCTATATGAATGCTCTGGATATTCTAAACTACAAATGATACTCATTGTTGGTAGGAATATTTACAACTTATTAGGTATAAAACATATTTACAAAAATGAATAGAACAAACGAATATCAGACCATCAATCATATCATGGAAGTTTTCCCGTCAAATGGGCAACAAAAATCACATTATTGTAGCTATAAAAGTAGAACATGACTGGAGCCTGAGGTTCTCCTAACATAGCAAACTAGTGGTAACAATGCCCTCACTCTCAAACTATAACATTATTCCGTTAACAATTCCAAATAATTGTGGATTATCATTAATCTAAAATTAAATATATTTTTAATTGACACCACATTACATATTATTCTATTCGAAACATTGTCATTCTCAAATCGGACTTGCTTGTTTTACAATTTATTATTATTATCATACTTATTATTGGATGAGTATTGATATAATTCTAAGGCTTATGGTATGCATTGAACTCCAACCCTTACACTAACTATTTAACATAATCATGAAGTAATTAAATACAATATGTTTTTATAACATCAACAAGAATCATGTATAACTGTTATCTTTCTAGAAATCCAGACGTGCTATTATTTCATCCATAACAAATAATAAAAGCACACATCTCAATCTATATTTATTAAATATAGCCCTAAGCATGATATTTTCTCCTCGCACTTCATAATGCGAATCATCATACCTCAATGATGCCTGAATTCAATCAAGGTGAATTCTGATTCTTCAATAATATCGAACAATTGGGCCTCCATATAGCCAATGGTGCAACATTCTCGCAGTCGACGACGGGTACTCATAGTAATTCTCAAATATCAAATTATAGTTTGGACACAAATGAATAAAATCCATGAAATTTGGTTACAGGCTTACTATGTGACGATACAGCACTGCCACCAACTAATTATTTATTCGGAATAATTTCTAAAATTTCTCAAATTCACGTAAGCTATCAATCTGTATAACTGGCAATTGAAATTTGTAAAGCATACACACATTGCTCTTACTGTATTGGATGGAACCTTACTGAAGGTTGGCACACTCAAAAATCTGGCTCATGGAAAGAGCTTCGAGCATTGGACCCTGTTCAATACATCATGGAACTCGGTGTCATATTTTCATAAACAAAACAAAAATGTAGGTGCATTTAACGTAGCTACTGAATTTGCAGTTTTTGCTGATTCCTAGATACTCATAAATATGTATCACATAACTCATGGCACCCTATCCGTCGATTTTCCAGGGGCATTAAGAAATTTAACATACCATTTTCCAGTAGATTCGTCGATTTCTTGGAGGCATTATACTTCCCCTATAATATAACTGAACATGTTCTCGTGAGATAGCCACCTTACATACAACCATTAACTTCAGAACGACCCTCATCACAGTACGCTTTGTTCCATTCAGAGTCTACTACCCAACTGAATATACCTTAGAAATGATACTAAAAATAATGTAAACGCATACGCATCGAACAACCTGTGAGAATATACTTCCGATGTCTCAGATTTCGTCTCATTCGGGACTTTGGCCATGATTTGCCTCTCGGATTTCAGGGAACTTCTTCTCATCGGGTTGGCTTCCAATGGTGATATGGCTGTTGGTTACGTTTACACACATTTTAGTGTACACACAAGGAAAATAAAACTTTACCTAACATATGATATTTAATTACGCTTATTTGTGCGGACATCTGAGATACTGTTCTTTCAGTACGATTATCGTGACAAACTTCTCCGAACAATGCTTTACCTGAGCAAACGTGCCTCACGAATACTGTTTGTATACGGTTCGTACGCGACACTCACTCACTTTATCGTGTGCGATTTTATGTCACAGTACACGTTATACCATTCAAAATGTACTACGCAATTGAATAGAGCATGTTTATTAATACTATTTCTCTCAATGCTCTTTCGTTTTTGCAATGTCTTCATGTAATCATAATTACCCAGATTCACATTAAATTGCGGCTTCACGATCTAAGAATTGATTATTGTGGCAATTTAATTCAGTCACTTTTGTTTACCACACTAAATCTGTCATACTAGTCTCTGGAGTGGCCTGATTGCACCTCGTACTCACTTAATTTTTTTATCAGTAAGTGATAAATGCAATTAGTTTGTTCCAAACTGATGACTGAACTCATTTGTGTTCAGTGCTTTGTGTCTACGATGTTTGAACTTATTATTTGTGGCGCACTTTCAAGAAGCGGACTGTTGCAGGCTTTGCTGGCACGCAGTAAATCGAAACTGATGATAACTAAACTTTGTAATTTCCTATGTGACGCACTTTCGGTAGGTTGACTTTTGTGGGCTGTTCCCACGAGCGACTGTTCAAAACTGATGGTGGCTCCAAACTTGGAGCTTATATTGGTTCCACTGAAACTAATCACTCGCGAATGCATATAGGCCTATGTGAGGATTTTTCTGATGCACCCTGCATTCAGTCATTATCATTAAACAGGCCTCACCTTGTACAATACATAATGGCGATTTATATAGGCCATGATTTTACATATTCGACCGTGGAATTAACAATAATTTGCATAGCGTCATCATGCCCCATTTCTTCGACAAGGGGAACTCCCTTCATGATGTTGCCATTTATAAGCGCGGACGGATTTGACCCTGAGTTTACGACGATGTTAATAATTATTATTAATATGTATAACCTTTCTTGACGTGTTGTTTGTATAATCACAACTTTGTTTGAATTTTAGATATCTAATAATGTGACTGATTACAGTACACCTCTCCTTTGAATTCAGCGGCGTATTCCATTTTAATGGAGCCACGGCAGTGTTTCTTTTTTATCTGCAAATGGGAAAACCAAATCTTCCTCTCCAGCGCGCGGCCGCTGCTCCTTATCAAAAATAGCTCGGTCCAGTCATTTCCGCTAAACAAAACACCTAATTTTGCTTTCTTTGTCTCCCGTGGTCTCGGATTAGCCTGAGCCTTAATTACGCATATTTAATTAATGTGGGCTTATTATGGGGTGTAATAAGGGCGCAGTATGGACATTATTTGGTCGTTATATGAGGTATTTTTAAGCAAAATTTATTTATAGGTATGGAACTTCCGAGTCCTGTAAAGGCATCTCGGATTATTGGTTGCTTATATGTGACGCGAAGACAATTAATTAAATGAAACAAGTACTTGTGTGAAGAACTAAATACCCTATTTTCATATATCCTACTTATGTTAATTGCCTCTATAAACATGCAAAACTTCAGTTTGATTGCTGTAATAGAGTCGTAGATATTGAGAACCGTCTAAATATTTCGGATGGTCCCCATTTTCGATTTTTATATATGTAGGCTATAGAGTTATGTTATATTGCATGACGATTATTGCGTAGGTATATTATTCAAATTTCAATCGCATGATTAGGACACAAGAATTGAAAGCGAGATTTTAAAATTTTGCACAGCCACCATCTTGTCGTCATATCAACAATTGAAATAAATTAGATGCCAGTGGATTTAAATTTCCCTAAGTAGGCCTATTTACCGTACCAATTTTCACTGCGCTCGGATGGTTAAATCGCGAGAAACATCCATTTAAATATTTAAATTTCGCGTTGCCGCCATGTTGGATTTGTGATCACTAGGTTATTGAAAGTCCCATTGTTTATCTTATGTTCATAGCCTTTATCCACAAACAAAATTTCAGTTTGATTGCTGTCATAGATTATTAGATATTGTGAACCGTCGAAATATTTCAGATGGTCACCATGTTGGATTCTTAGATATGTAGGTCATAGTGTTATGTACTATTAGATGACTATTATTACCTAGGTTCATTACTCAAGCGTTGACTTTGATCGCATGCTTAGGAAACAAGAATAAAACTTAATTTTAAAATTTCACACAGCCGCCATCATGAGGATATATATTAATAATTGAACTAAATTAGATGTCAATGCATTGCAGTGTGTATGAACATTTGCTGTAACAAGTTTCACTGCGCTCAGTTAGTTAAATCGTGAGAATAGTTGCTCGTTTTGTATTTAACAGGGTTGTTAGGGTCACATAGATGAACTTCGAGTAGTGCCCTTTATCGCCGCACAAAATTTCAGGGTGATACCGGTAATAGTTTCGGGGATACAGAATGCCAGTGAAATATTTTGCACAGCCGCCAAGTTGGATTGGTGAGACGTAATAAAATTTGAAGGGCTCCATTGGGGTCAGACAAAATAGTACTATGCGTTTACCGAGTTTCATTGAAATCGCACCAGCCGTTTAGATTTTATTAGGGGGACACACACACACGAACGCACACACACATACTGTTCCGGTTCCTAAGACGTTGGAGTGGCTTGGCTATCTCAAACGACACCCAAGGAACAACATGTTACATTAAAAATTAATTAAAGTAAGAATATTTATCCGGAAAAATAATAAATAAATAAAAAAAGTTGCTCGGGCAGGAACAAGGTCAAATACCTCAGGGCGTTTAAAGGGATGGGCTTGAAAAAGAGTAATCCTCAAACAGGACTGCGTTGCCTCACAGGAATTCGAACTACCATTTAACACTTCAGAAATAACCCAGTATATAAAAGACATATGTCACGTTTATTCTGCTAGACAGAAACAACAACAACAACAAAATATACACTCCTAAGAGAATTACGGTTTCAGTTAGGTTGGGATCTTATGATCCATCAAGTCCTATGCTTCCCTAATCTCTTCCTAACTTTAATCTGAAGAGGCAAGGAAAATAAAAGAGTTCAATAGTTCGATGGTTTGATTGGGTTTTTGTCATATAGCAGACTCGCCTTCGGGCACAATACACACACGTACAAAAACTGATCTCATAAGCCTATTTTTTCATAAATGAACATAAGCTAAAAAAAAAAAACAACCTTTCATACAATTCAATTCGGGAAACTGCAGGATCGGTCGCACTTGTGACTTAGTACAGTCACAAGACCAATCTCTCTGCGGGCTCGGTTGAAGAGTGGTTTTAAACTTCACCATCTGCCGCCCTTGAAATGGTTAACCTGATGCCAGCAAGGCACGAGCAAGTGCATTCGCCGGTTAAGTTTATAAATAATCAAGTAATTTATTTCAGGCGCTAGGAAATTAATTGTAATCCCCCCCAATCTAATGTGGGTACTCAAGTGTTGACCGACCGGAAAGCTTGTAATAATAGATTACTTAGGCAACACTGAAAATGGTTTCTAATATCTCATTGTTAGCAAGCTATACTCATGGTAAAAACGAAAGAATTAGTTGGTTTGTTGGTCGAACATACGAGTGTTTAAGAGAGTTTTCAGGTACGCAGATGCGTGCACGATTCATCAGATGATAAAGCCACCTTGGTAGGTCCAAATTAGAATTTATCTAATGCACATATGGGTAATGAGACAGAATATTCCAGGATAGAAACACTTCAATTTCTTTTAGCGTATGGCTTTTATTGACGGGAGTGTCCGAGGACATGTTCGGCTCGCCAGAGTTTGTTGCTGATTCTATGCGGACACCCATGGGGTGAGCTACAAGTACCGTCGCGTGTGGAGTGTTGTCTGGGGAGGAAAGTGTAATTGTAAGGACGATGAATTGGAAGGTAGCGGCTGTAGCCTATAGTTAGGGACCCACCCCGACATTTACCTGGAAGGAAGATGGAAAACCACAGAAGACCATCTTCAAGGTTACCAGCAGGGGAATTCGAACCTCCTTGCCTCCCGGAAGTGAGCGACTGCCTGCAGCCACGCCGTAACGACCACGGCTAACTCACCACTCTTCAAGTAAACAACCATAATACTACGAGTAAGTTTTAAGTAGATAAAGAATACTGTAAGTCCAGGGCCACGGTAGGCGAATTTTAAAGCGCACCATCACTTCAATGGGGGGCTGCAGCAAATCCAGAGAATGGAGTTCCGAATCCCGGTGCTAATCCTAAGTGTCGTTTGGCTTTCTTCAAAACTCGAGTTACTACCCCATCCCCGACCTCAGTAATTACAGCCTGACACACTAAGAAAGTCACCGCTGAAGCGTAAGTAATCAGACAAATTGAACACAGACCCAAGTACACTGGACTGTTGATCAACATGTCTTAAACCCCAAAATAAAAACAAGAACAACTACTATAGGTTATAGAACGAGCCAACAGGAATACTTGAAAAATGCATGCCCCTTCAGAGAACAGGCCACGGAATAAACGGAACATTGTTCTTCATCCACCTCACCCCGGAGGTCCTGGTTCGATAATTGACTGCCAAGAAATTTAATTTAGGTCTGAGGGTTGGAATGGAGTACATTCAGCCTCGTCAGGCAAAACTGAGAAGAGGTGGGTTCAATTTCCACCTCGGCCATCGTAGAAGTGCTTTTCCGTCGCTTCCCACTTCTACTCCGGGCAAATGCCGGGATGGTTCGAAACTTAAGGCCATGGCAGTCTCCTTCCCAATCTTTAGCTGAATTATAAATATACACACACACACAACTACAGACACCACAATAACACATGTTTTCAGACAAATTTTATACACACCTAAGTACATGGGGCTAAATGACACGATGTCCAAAACCCTCTAATGAAACAAAAACAATATCTTCATCCACCAGGGAAAAAATGTGCAGGGACGGGTACCAATAGCATTACGAAATGTCTGAAGTTATCCTTTTCTGATGAAAGATTTTTATCCTGTGAAATATAGGCTGATGAGATTACGTGTGTGTTCGTAATAAATTATGATTCGCTGGTGCGGTTTCAATGAATCTTGGTAAAAGCCTAGTAGGCTACTATCCCGTCCGACAATGTTAAATCCTTGTTGTTAATGCTTGCACTTAGGTTCGATGACAAGGCTATTAGAGTCGACATGATGAGACTAGATAAGCTTGCGGCTATCAGGAAAATATTTTATGGATTCGAGAAGCAATTATTTATTAAGGTCTGTGTGTAAGTGCATGCCAGCCATAATTTATTTCCATTTTATCCGCTGATATGATTCCAGCATTTGCCTGGGCCAGATATGGGAAATCATGGGAAAGGATTTTTTGGACGGCTGAGAGTGAGATTGAACCTTCCCGTCTCAGTTGTCCTCACGAGAGTCCGTTCCAACCCTGGCGAGGCTGGGCATGTGATTAGAGAGCAACAACACTTGCGCTTCTGCTGGGGAATGTGATGGATGGCGGGAGTAAAGAAGTTCCAGCCAGACTCCTGCGCACCTGTTATTGAACTCCAGTTAATTGCCAAGTAGCAGATGAGTGAGACAACACCCGAGAAAAAGGGTAAGGAATTCCGTGACTTAAGACGGGATTGTTCACTCACCTGTCAAAGCAAGCAAACCGATCGATGGAAACGAAGTGACGGCGTTCAGTGAGTTTAACTGAATTCCTCTTACTATACCGTTGTAGCTATGCGCTACGCTCGCTAAGGCGCGACACTAGGCCATGGGGCTAAGCCATCTGTGGACTCGGTAGACCAGCGGGTTAGAACTGCACGGTCAACCATTCTTGAAATGAATGTCCGTGGTTTCCCATTTTTAACACCAGGCAAATGCCGGGACGGTACATTCTAATATAAGCCATGGCCACTTTCTTCCCTCTCTTTATCCAGTTTACTTCATCTACTGTATATTCCTTTGATCTCTCATTTCCTCCTGTGGTGAGATTGGCGTCAGGAGGGGCTTCCCTCCGTAAAAATGACTTTTTTCTTTATTATGGTGTTTAAAGCCATTTTTCAGTGTTGCCTTAGTAATCGAAATTTGATGCTTTTCAGTCGGTCAACACGATTGTGCCCAAATGATATGGGTTATTCCCTAACCCTGAAAAACATTTACAAGAGATTAATAAATACACTTGGATGACCAGTTTCAATCGTCAAGCGATCATCATCAGATCCATAACACTTAGACGCAGTCGCCAATTTAATTTTATTTTATTTAATTTTATTTAATTCTAGTATTTAAGTTTTTCTAGTATTTAAGTTTAGTAGGTTACGTATATCATATTTGAGTATTCATGTAAGTTGCACTGTGTGTGGTTAAGTGTAAGAGAGGGCATAGAGCCGTAACTTCACCACAATAAAGGCACCAATAAATAATAAATAAATAGACTATTAAATCTATGTCTACAAATATGGGTAATACTGTAGTATTTACAATATGTACACTTATTTAATTGCGGTAGTAGTTAAAATAATATAGCTAGTCAATTTGTGTTAGTTATAGTCTATGTGTTATCTCTTCTTCAGAAATTAATCGCATCTCATCTCCGATCCTGTAAAAACGAGAATAGCAATTTTGTAAATATACACCGTCATACTATACTCAGTAGTATTGAGAGCGGCCTAAGACACTTTCCACGTCGGGGAAGAGTAGCTGGCGTTTGTAGATCAATTGTTCAAATCCCAGCAATGTCAAAGGTTATTCAAAGAGTGATCTTTCCCCGCGTTTTACCAAACTCACTGCCTGTGAATGTCGAGATGGTGCCTGCTATCAAATCCATGGACACCTGCCTAATCCTAGATCGAAAGAAAACAGGTACACACACACTGCACGAAAATACAGATTCCATATACATTCAAGTACTTGAGGCTGGTGACCAACATTGTCCTTACTTGCAAATGAAATAACTACCTGCATATAATTAGACTTCACACAACTTACAAGAGAGCCTCATGAACGTAAATATCCCGATTTTCACAAAACTTGGCACTTATGTAGGCCACACCACGGGAAATTACATGTACTGTAAAGTAGTCACAAAATTTACTTGGGCCATCTATAGGGCAAAATACTACAAGAATAATGTGCGTGGAGAAATGGAGCCCAGTAAGTTATGCGCACCGAATTTTCTTGTATTATCCCACCAAGATCACTTTACTGTGGTGGAAGATTGGCAGGCGTACTGTGTGGTGTGTCTATTACTGGTTCAAGTCTGGTTTCAGGTAGGCGTGTTTGTACTTTCTTTTATTATGTTTCTAGTTTATCGTTGAAGTAATTCATTTTTCATCATATCATACAGTGAATCACATCAAATATGTGAATCGTATGAATCCAAAACTCTGAAAAGTAAGTCCGTATAGAATAAGGACCACTATGATCTATATTTGTACTATTTATGCCACTGGATCTATATGTTCCATTGGCTAGCTATACAGTATTGTATTAGTAGCTTACACATGCCTAAGAAACACTCGTCGAAGCAAATTTGTCAAATATTGACACACTTCTATAACAAGAAGTTCCGTTACGGTCTAAAGAGCATACTTTTCTTAAAATTTAAGATTCCACCTCTATTCCTCTAATAAGACTTATTTAATAAAATAGCTTTAACTGCGGAATTAGACTGGTAGCACTGACATTAAGGAGATTTGCTCAAAATATAACTGAAATCTAGTGGCCTAATAAACAGTACAGTATGTTAGAAATAGTTCCCTTGAGTTGATTCGGAGATATTGAGACTCTATGACTCAAATGCCCAGGAAGAGTTATTAGTTTGTTGATAGAACGGAGAATGTACACACATATCTCTTATGGCAAACACTTTGTGCACAAAATTTGATACAGTACAAATCCACTGAAAGTTATGGAAATTACATGCAGTTAAAAATGGATCTCATAAACGTGCTAGAATTGTTTTGGCAACACTGATATATGCGTTGTTCGCAATATTATCTGCAATAAGATATTATAGTGTACAGCGTATCAAACTGTTTATATGAACATATTCCACGATATTGAGTTTAGGACTGAAATGTTCTCAGAATGTTACCAGGCAGTTGGTAATACTGTGGACTCTGTAAATAAGCATACCGTACTTATGTCTGTTAAGACATAAATTTCACGTGAACAATTGTGTACAAATCTATAGATTAATGAGGCATTTGCATGCAGCTAAACATTATGTTGATAACATTAACTTCGCCGATTTACTGTACTCTTAAGTACGTCTAAAACCTCATGAAATTAAAGTGTGCTAAGTTTGAAGCTTATTACGCACATATATTCTGAAATGTTGTATCTAAGGTAGAAACGTTTTGTGGTAATTAATACACGGTTGGTAATCCTGGTGGCTATTATAATAGGCACAGTCACATGCACTAAAGCAAACATTGCGCTTATAAAAAGTGGATGAAAGCCATTCGTTAGTATGGAAGCTACGTACAGTTACACACTGAACCTATCAGCACAGGTGGAATTATGTTGGCAACACTGTCATGTATGGGTTACTCTAAGTCAATTTGAAATATTATGTTATATTGTGTGTAAAATTTAGAATTGTTGGCCTGCGTCCATTCGGATATACTGAGACGAGGATTAAAACTAATAGAGAGAATGCATCAACAGTTGGCCGCCCTCGTAACTAGTTCCATGACTTATAGTAAACAATGCTCTAAAGGAATTTGTTTAAAATCAAATCAAAAGTATGGAAGTTAAACAAAGAACTTATTAGCACGCGTAGAATCATGTTGACAGTACTGTCATAACCGGGTGAGTTAGCCGTGGTGGTTACGGCATGACTGATGGCAGTCGCTCACATCCGGGAGGCGAGGAGGTTCGAATCCCCCCGCCGGCAACCTTGAAGATGGTCTTCTGTGGTTTCCCATCTTCCTTCCAGGCACATGCCGGGGTTGGTCCCTAACTATAGGCCACAGCCGCTACCTTCCAACTCCTCGTCCTTACATTCCAACTTCCCTCCTTCCCTCCCCAACGGTACTTGTAGCTCACCCATTGGGTGTCCGTCTCGAAGCAGCTACAAAACTGGCGAGCCGAACATGTCCTCGGACACTCCCGGCACTAAAAGCCATACGCTAAAAAAAAAAAAGTACTGTCATATATGGGTTGCTTAAAACTAATCTGAAATATGATTATATATATATATATATATATATATATGCCAATTTTGGAAGAAATAAATTTATTATCATGGAAACTACATCACGCATAGAATTGTGTTTGCAACACTCTCAGTTATGGGCTCCTGAAAATTAATCAGAAATATGATGGTCTATATGTGGCCAGTTTTCGAACAGTTCCCATATCTTCTGTGATATTCACAGAGTTCAAATTTCAATTGTGCATTATCATCAGTTGGTAGCACTGACGTCATTTTCAAATATGACCTTGGGATGTGTACAAATTTGGTGTTGATAATAGCAGCCGTTTAGGAGTTGTTAGGGTGGTGGGTCACACACACAGACGGAAGGACAAATAGAAAGACAGACAGACAGACAGACAGAAGATGATTCAGGGAGACAAACACACACACACACATCTCCCTATATTGATCTCATAAATCTACATTTTCATCATATTTTCAAAATTTGAGAAATAGGCTAAAGATAGTGGAAAGGGATCGAAGGGAAACTTATTCACAAGGGAATCCTAGAGCTTTGGAATTTGACGAGACAAATTAATATGTAGCAAAGGCCCTCTCGTTGAAATGACTGAGGTGTATATTTCACATGTAGGAGATGGAAGGAGAGGGTTGGACGAATCATGGTTTAGTAGTTACGTTTGATTACCGGCTAATTCATGTAGTTTTCGAGGTGATAAGTCATATCCGGTGATTTGGATTCCTCGTAACAGAAAAGAAGGTCCCGTGGCTTATGATTATGAGACTAACGGTCACGTAAAATTACAAGCGTATTGTTGCTGGCTGCATCGTTGGCAGCACCGAAAGCTAAAACATATATGCATAACAAGTAATTCTGTGAAGAACACATTAGTTAGTTATAGTTAGTTATTGCTGTTTTAAGGGGCGGGACTACGAGCTCATTTGCCCCTCATAACACATATAAAATTACTTAAATTTGGAATATAAATTTAAATTTTGAGACGTGAACCTAAATAATTAAAAAAGACCTAAAATAATAAAACAAAAAATAAAATGTAACTGTACCGTAATTTATTAATAAACAAAAATTACGAGAAAAAAATAAGAATTCAAAAACTAACAAGTCTTTGAATCAATGTACATTGGAATATTGAGGTTGCTGGCCCTAACCCATTTTCACTTATGAAGCGGATGACAAGATCAGTAGCCACCACGTCATCGGCTAATATAAGTTTGAGTGTCATCTGCAAAGCAAGGTTTCTTCGTAAGTCAGCAAGATCCACACACTCGGTTAAAATGTGGGTCACGGTGAATACGGCACCACAGGTACAAAGTGGGGTCTTCCCTTCTCATTAGGTACGAGTGGGTGGATTTTGCATGACCTATCCTTAGCCTACATAAAATGACGGACTCCCTCCTTGACCGGAATGAACTCCGCCACACGTGAGTAGTTCCCTTGATCCCTTAATCAATTATTTATGCAGGTAATGAAACACTTCTCTTACAAACCCTAATTTAATAAAAATAATGAAACTTAATAAAACACTTCTCGCACAAGGGCGTTTATGTAAGATGTGTTTTATTAAGTGTACAAATAATGCAAGTATTTATTTCAGGCGCTAGGAAATTAATTTTAAATCCCCGCCCAATCTAATTGGGTAGGCCTATACTCGTGTTCACCGACGGAAAGGCTTCTCCTAATAGATTACTTAGGCAACACTGAAAATTGGCTTCTAATATTTCAATATCGAGAAACTCTCAAGGCACGCATGTTTTACCTTAACTGTCATAGTCTAAAATCAATTTTTTAACGGTGACCACTTTTTGGTAAATGGTTATACACGACACCATCTGATCTACTGAGGGCACCGTTATCACTAGTAGCCGACTATTATAAATGCATGTTTTCCCTCTTTCACCAAATCAAGCCTTGTCATTTGGAATTGTTACAAAAAGTGCCATTGTCCCGATATTTTCAACTTCTTGACTATTTCCTTTCATTCATTCATTCATTCATTCATACCCATGAATGAAGTTGGCAGTTACCCTCGATGCTTGGCCTCTGAAGTCAAAAATCTCCAACACCACCAGTAGTCACCACCTGCACTGGGTGAAAATAAAAAGAAGACTTTGGGAAAATGTGTCCCTCAGGTTGGCTCCTGATCTGTCAACGGAACTGATCCCTCATTTTCCCCAGACCACCTCATGCTACAGTGACTATCGTTCTTGGTTGTCACCCCTGATATCCGGGTTCGATTCCCGGCTTTGCCAAGTCCTTTAATTCTGATCCGAGAGTTGAAACGAGCAAAACTGAGAAAAGGTGTGTTCGATTCTCATCTCAGTCATCCTAGTTTAAGTGCTTTTCCCCACTTCTAACCATGGCTAATGCTGCGATGGTTCCTAACCGAAGATTAAAAATACACAAAACACCTCGTGGTGTAGCGGCTAGCATTCTTGGTCCCAGATATCCGGGTTCAATTTCCAACTATACAATTTTGTGTCTGGTCTGAGGGCTGGAACAGGGTACACTCAGCCTCGTGAGGCAAAACAATGATGAGGAATGTTCGATTCCCATCTCAGCCATCTTGGAACGGGTTTTCCGTGATTTCCCACTTTTGTTCCAGTCAAATGCTGGTATGTTTCCTAACATAAGGCCACGGCCGCCTCTTTCCCAATCCTCACTTGAATTACAAACACACACACTAATACAGCCATCGCAATAACACAGGTTATCCGACAAATTCCTCATACACCCAAGTACACGGGGCTACATGACTACGATGTCGTAAAGCCCCTTACTCAATCAACAACAAATACACACAATACGAAATACACGACAATAACGCAGGTTATCAGCCAAAGTAGACGGAGCTGAAATGACCATGCTGCCCAAAACTTCTAAATAAAACAACCTCCGCAAAATGATACGCTGCAAAGCAACCGGTAAAACAGGAGCAAATTCACTTTCTGGCATTATGTCTGTGTAATGATACCTGCGTCAAAGACAATATTTACCTCCACTGATGTCGGATGGAAGGTTTATGAGGCTGATGATATTTGTGCTGGGGAGTGGAGTGACGACCTGTTTTACATTCCGGGAGGAACAAATTAGCTTTGCACCACTACGTTCAATAATGGGGTGTCCATCCGTAATTGGAAGCAAGGTTCACCAATATTATCCAATCACCCTAGTTTCAAAGTTATAAAACAGCATTAGATTGAACAGAGCTGAATAATACACACATCAAAAAAAGTTTTGCATCACCTCGGTTCCCAGATCTCCGGCATATAGACGTTGACTGTGTATATTGTATCCAAGATACAGTCCCTTTGACTGTTCATAGATGTCACTAAAACTGCTCAAAGATGTAAACAACCATGCATGAGCAGGGCCTATTAGACGGAGGGGGTACGACAGCCGATCAGTTCCAGTCATTCCACCAGGACGAAGGTACGCTGCTCATGTTTTCTGTAGTTCTACCATGCCTAGAAGGTCAATACCGCAGTTCGATCGCGTCCGCATTGTTACTTTGTGTCAAGAAGGGCTCTCAACAAGGGAAGTTTCCAGGCGTCTCAGAGTGAACCAAAGCGATGTTGTTCGGACATGGAGGAGGTACAGAGATACAGGAACTGTCGATGACAGGCCTCGCTCAGGCCGCCCAAGGGCTACTACTGTAGTGGATGACCGCTACTTACGGATTGCCGCTCGGAGGAACCCTGACAGCAATGCCACCATGTTGAATAATGCGTTTCGTTCAGCCACAGGACGTCGTGTTTCAACTCAAACTGTGCGCAATAGGCTGCATGATGCGCAACTTCACTCCCGACGTCCATGGCGAGGTCCAGCTTTGCAACCCCGACACCATGCAGCGCGGTACAGATGGGCCCAACAACATGCTGAATGGACCCCACGGAATTGGCATCACGTTCTCTTCACCGATGAGTGTCGCATATGCCTTCAACCAGACAATCGTCGGAGACGTGTTTGGAGGCACCCTGGTCAGGCTGAACGTCTTAGACACACTGTCCAGCGAGTGCAGCAAGGTGGTGGTTCCCTGATGTTTTGGGGTGGCATTATGTGGGGCCGACGTACGCCACTGGTGGTCATGGAAGGCTCCGAAACGGCTTTACGATACCTGAATGACATCCTCCGACCCATAGTGCAACCATATCGGCAGAATATTGGAGAGGCATTTGTCTTCATGGACGACAATTCTCGACCTCATCGTGCACATCTTGTGAATGCGTTCCTTCAAGATAACGACATCGCTCGACTACAGTGGCCAGCATGTTCGCCAGACATGAACCCTATCGAACATGCCTGGGATATGTTGAAAAGGGCTGTTTATGGACGTCTTGACCCACCAACCACTCTGAGAGATTTACGCCGAATTGTCGTTGAGGAGTGGGACAATTTGGACCAACAGTGTCTTGATGAACTTGTGGATAGTATGCCACGGCGAATACAGGCATGCATCAATGCAAGAGGACGTGCTACTGGGTATTAGAGGTAGTGGTGTGTACTGCAATCTGGACCACAAATGCTGAAAGTCTAGCTGTATGATGGTACAACATGCAATGTGTGGGTCTCATGAGCAATAAAACGAGCTGAAATGTTGTTTGTGTTGATCTCTATTCCCTTTGTATTTAACGGTTCCGGAACTCTTGGAACCGAGGTGATGCAAAACTTTTTTTGATGTGTGTATAATGTCGGTAAATATCAATGCATTTAATTTTGTCGAGTTTGTTGGGTCACACTTACAGGTATTACAGTGGAACGTGGCTAATTCGAACTTCTATAATTCGATTTTTCCCTTGGTCCCTGGCATTTTATATACAATCAATGCTAAAATATCGTGGTTAATTCGAATTATACTTTGGATAATTCGAAGTTTTTAGTGTAAAAAGCCGATCGGATGCCAAACAGTTGGGTCAGTTGGGTTCCCGAAAAACTGTTACGAGTGCAGGCCAAGCAACAAACCACATACCAGAACTTAGGCGTTCTTTTGAAAGTAAAAGTGACGTAAGTGATTCTGTTTTCCGTTCCTTAAATTTGTTATATTTTATTATGATGGCTGAGAGACTTAATTGTTGCAAACAAGTAAAAATCTCAAACATTTTTGAAATCAGTAGATATATCTAAGACTTAACTAGATTTCTGGATCACTACAGTCGTTAAATAGGTGAATAGTACATTTTGGTTTAATTTTTCATTTGAAACTGTTGAGGTTATTCACGATACAGTCATTATAAAGTACCGTGGTCTGTTAATCTGCTTTGTTGAACGTAAATCATTATGTAAACGTAATACAATATATTTTCTCTACCCTTTTCAAACAACTTTCTTAATTCGATTTTTTTACTGGTCCCTTGAGGTTTCAATTATCCAAGTTCCACTGTATAAGGAAAGGTAAGTAGCATTGCCGGCAGACAGAATAAAATTGCGAAGTATGTACCCGTGCACAATGAAATAGCAGTAAAACCATACTTCAATAACACAGTTTTTTACAGGGAGGTTAAGCAACTGTAGATACGCCCAGTATTTTCGCAATTTTTAAGATATCGAAATGTGATTTTCGGCTAATGGTATAAGGCGTGATCAAAACGTCTCCGTTTGAGGGCGTTGCAGCAACCAATGGGTACCCCGGGCGTTTAATGCCGAACAAAAGCGCAACGGGTGGCTGTTTGCCTGCAGCACCTGATGCGTTTCATTAATGAAGGCAACATGTACATGGAGCGCATTGTTGCAGGCGATGAAAATTGGTGCCACCACTGCACAGTGGGTCTAAATCGAAATCTAGGGGGAAAAAAATATTTTTTACGTTTTAATCATGAATTTAGTGTGAATGCAACGTATATAATTTGTTTACTACATAATAAACAATAAACCTTTTTTAAGCTACGTCTACACATGCAAGAAATTGTCTATGACTAGGAGTTGGAGAGAGCATTCAGTTATCTCTTCAGAACAATTTTCAACCCCTAATTTACTTTTAACAAAGTCACAAAGTTCCACTTTTGACATAATCGTCGAAACCTGTGCTTCAAACAGTTGTAAACGTGTGAGAACTGGTTGCGCGGCATCTTCTAAAACGTAAAATAACCAAGTAAGTTGCAAAAAGATGCTAAAAATCTTATAACAGGCGTAAACTACAAGACTTTATATACATTTTAACATTAAGTGGAAATTGACGCAGAGTGACGCGACATACAAAAAATCTAAGTGAAAATATAATTTTAAAAATAATAATTAAATATTATATAATGAAAATATAGCTAAAATTAGGTAACAATTACGCCCATTAATAACTGAAACACGTTACAAAGATCACACCTTCAGCTACATGTTCCATCTTAAAGCATCACACTAACCACAAAGACAACCAAACCACAGCCACTTACATTCACCCTCCAATACAGACTGCTCGAACAGTGGTGACAGATTTACACCAAGATGCGTTTATATCCCAGAATAGTGAGCGGCAACTATATGAGAATGCTATAGAAGTAATAAATTTTGATTTTTTTATTATGAAAATAAATAATTTTTTCCTCCTAGATTTCGATTTTGACCCACTGTGCACTAGGAACCAGAATCGGAAGCGTCCACTATGCAGTGGTATCATCCATCGTCCCCTCGTCCCAAGAAGTTCAAGAGCCAACCATCCGCTGGATAGGTGATGCTCACCCTGTTCTTTGATTACCAAGGCCCATTGCTTATTGATTTCAAGGACCCTGGTGTCTCCATCACCGGGGAACGGTGCTGTGCAACACAGGAGAAATTACGGCGTGCAATTAAGGCGAAACGTCCTGGAAAACTGTGACAAGGGGTACTGTTGCTTTATGATAACGCGCCTCATCATACCGCAAAGGTAGTTACGTACAAGGTACGCCAACTCAAGTGGGAGACACTCAAGCAACCGCCCTATAGTCCTGATCTCTCTCCATGCAAGTATATCGCCTTTGATCCCAGAATAAAGGCCTTGAAGTGTCGACGATGCCTGTCGGACGAGGATGTGCAGCAGACGGTTCCAGACGTCTTCACGCAGCAAGGACACGGTGTTTTACCACACGGGGATCGTCAACCTGGTGCATCGGTGGGATGAGAACCTCAATGCTCACGGCCATTTTGCCTCATTGGCATAACAATTCCTGACTGTTCGGCCGTCAAACGAAAACTTTTTGATCGCGCCTTAAAGTACAAAGAATAGAAAGTGGTTCCAAAGATAATAATAATAATAATATTATTTTACATCCCTTTTAACAACTGCGGCTTTTAGAGACGCCAGGCCATTGAAATAAAGCCCTGAAGGGGATTTTTAACGTGCCAGTAAATATACTGGCACGGCTCCCTCGCATTTGTGTACCCTCAAATGCCAATTGGCTGAGCCAGGATTCGATCCTGCAACCTTGGGAACAGCAGGCGATAACGTTACTGCTCAGCCACGCAGTCAGCTGTTCCAAAGATAAATAATCAAGCTATTTTCACCCGCCTTAGGGCACATCCTACTTCCATCTCAATTTTCGTGTAATGTACTCAGTTACTACAGACAAATGACCAAGTAGCTCATGTCACAGAACACGGCTACTTTGGAATTCAGGTAACGCGGTGGTACAACACCCAGCATTGGCTGTCCTTGAAATGTGTTTTCCATGGTTTCTAGCATAGGTAAATGCCAAAAATGTATCATAACAGACGACAACAACTGGATTTTAACAACTTGCCGAATTAATTCATATTCATTCATAAAAACACTTATTAACTCCCTTAGTGAGGTAGTCAGTCATCTTGCCGTGAAACCCATAGGAGGGAGAAACACACAAACTCGCGGCGCAACCGGGTGCAATTGTTCACCATGACTGCGATGGGGGGCTGCAGCATGTCCAGGGAGAGAAGCTTCGAATCCTGGCTCTGTCAGCGTCTATCTTCAGGATGGTTTTCCTCAGGCATTTATAAACTGTTTCCTTTGAAGTCTCGAGGAACCTACCCCATTCCCGACCCAAATAATTAGAGGTATTGTGCCCGTCCCGGAAATATGTGCGATGACCCGGCCAAAAATTACACCACACAATTTCCGAGAAAGAACAGGGGAGTGCAATAAAAAAACAGGAAAAAACGAATGTGCCTGAATTCTAGTTTGATAATATAAGAAAAACGGCTCGGGTGGCACGAGACAGAGTATCTCCGGGTCGTTACGGGATGGGAAAGAGGGCGCCATCAAACTAGAGTTCGCAAGGACACATTCCTGGAGAGGCCAGAGTTAAAAGAAGGAAAATAGAAATGACACAGATAAAAGAAATTTAAGAAGGTAAAGGAAAATGATCCTTATTTATTCATGGATTCAGCTTGCATTAAAATTCCACACCCTACATATGATCTCGACGGCTAGAGAATCCCTAAGATATGGTGTAATGTCTTTCTGAATCTTGTCAAATCGGTTCAATAAAAAAAATTACATCACAGGACTGAAACGAAAGCCAACTAAAAGTCTCTTCTGTCGCTGCAGGGACTTTTCGGCGCACACGACACGAAAAATTATTAACACTCATCCCTGAGCGATCTAACTTCAATTATACGAAAGAAAAAAAATACACCATCAAATAATCAAGCTAATGCGCCCTGTGATGTGAAACTGCTTGCTAATGAATATATATCGGCATTGCACTACCGTAATTGCACACAAAACAGTCTATCCAATTGTCCAAACTTATTTACAATTATAACTGACAATAATATAATATGAACTCCTCTAACTCAGTTCCTAAAATCAAAAATTGTCCACATCAGTCCACTGATTATCAGGATCAGTTCAAAAATAAATCAAATCGAAATCCTTAATTCAATATCTAATGCTCAATTCAAAATCTTTTAGTGAATCCTAAACTAATAATCTTGTTCAACATTCGATAATCTTTTGTCAATTCAATAATCATCCCTAATGCCCGCAATTATTATAATAATCTTTACATGGTCTCGTGGTCTCGAATCCACAACTAGATTCAAGAATAATCCAGAATCAAACTCCATCAAATGATCATTGAAGTATCAGTGCAACCATACTCGATGATTTCGTTAAATTGCTCATGCAATTGCTGATCAAAGGAGCCAATACCACAACTAGCTCGAACCACACTAGGGAAGCAGAGTTATAAAGGCCACAGCTGTGTCGACGTCACCACTTCTGGGGCACCAGTACGAAGTAGGATATTAAACTTCGAGAAAAAAGATGCCATACATACGTGAAGATTATTACAACCTGAAGGTTTGAGAGGGTCTCATCTTCCCTAGTCCCTTAAAGGGGAATTCAGATGCTCTAAGTTGGTGACCAGCGCTCTGAATAAATAGAAGTCGTTAAATCTCAGCGCTCGCAGCTAGCAACTGTGCTTGCTTTATTTCTTATTTTGAGGAGATGGGGCTCTGGGCTCATCCTCTGGCTACCACATTGCAAGAAACATGCATATTTGAACGAACGGAAGCATGGCCATTATATTGGCAGACAGAGGATGGCGCGTGTCCTAACCAGATAGTTCGGCACACAGTGTACAGACCAGCAAACAGAGCATTTAAAACCATAAATAGTTTGAATTGAACATAATAACTTCGTGACAAGAAAGAAGATCCTAAATATTTTAAAGTAAAGACAATGTTTCGTCAAAATTACTAAAATGTCGATTTTAATCGCCACAGTGTGGACTAAAATAAGGAAAGAGAAAAAGTACACTCCCAATCATGATTGAGCTTGAAAACACCTTCACACATTTGTATTTTTACTTTCGAAAGTCAATATCCAACGTCGTAACATACCCTCGTTAGCCAAATATGGATGATGGGAGAGCGCTCATCTGTGTATCTGTTTTATCTTGCCGCAGATGAGCGTGTAATTCAAATGACAGGCCTCATGCATTGGAAATTAATGTGATGATCAATCACTCAGTGGACTAGGACTTCACTTGTCCCTAACATACTCTTAACACACTCAACACACGTATTTCCTTCGTACACAATGCATCAATACTGATAATGAGCATTCATTCATTTTCATTTAAGGCTGTTTTGCCAATCAGCGTCCGGACTAGTCTGGTAGCCTTTGTTTGTGTACGTATCCCCTATTAGCAGTTAACACCGCAGTCTTCTCCGCTTCTCTTACCCTGTATAGCCAAGTTCACTAACCTCTTAGGTCACCTCTCATCCATCATTCTCATCACATGACCGCACGATCTGAGTCGGCTCATACGAACAGCTTCATCTAACATGTTCATTTCTTACCTAGCCTTTATACTGCATTTTCATTACGAATACGCTCCTGCTATTGTTCCCATCTGTTTGTTCCAGCAATCGTTTGTGCTACCTTCATATCAGTTACTTCCAGTTTCGTATGAGACATCCTGAATCCACCCAGCTCTCACTCACATACAGCAAGGTTGTCTAAATACTGAGCAATGTACGGAGAGTTCCGTCGTTAAATAAGCATCTTTCGTACAGAACACTGTAGATCGCAACTGAACTCACTCCTTTGGCTTTTCCGCACCTTGACACTATCTGTTCAACTGTAATAACATCCCGCTCCAATTTAGTTCCTCCTACCTTCCACCATATTTTCTTGTTTGTAGGGATACGAACCTTCCAAAGTCGAACGAGTTCGGGCGCAATGCTCCTCACAGGCCTGGAGGGTAATTACTGCATTTTACGCAATCAGCGGGGAAATTAACTGGGAGCATTTGGAACGGGACCTAGAGATAGGAAGGTAGTAAAAGGGACAAGCACATAGGCACCCTTCGGGAGGAGGGGGGGGGGGGGGTGGCAAGAATAGATTTGCCGCGCCTGTCAGGCTAGCTGCGCCCAACGGAGGGTTTTTCAGCCGGTCAACACGATTGGACTCAATTGTAATGGCGTTTCCCTAATTCTGAAAAAAAGAAGAAAAAAACATGAGATGAATACAAACACTTGGATAACCAATTTCGATCGTCAAGCGATCATCATCAGATTCTTCTCACTTTGGCTATTACATTTATGTGTGCAAGCATGTGTGATGGTGTTTACAATGAATACACTCATTTAGTTGCAGTAATTATTAAGCTAGCGCAACTAGCCAAGATTTGTTAGTTATGTGTGAATGTATTCTTATTTTTGTTAAGATATTGTGAGCGGTGATTGACATTCAAGTTCGCTTGTTTAGTGTGCTATCTGTGGTTGTTATTAAATGGTGAGGTTAGAGTGGATTGTGAACTTTGCTGATAGTTTGAGCAAAGTGTGATCCGTTCTTGTGCAGCTGCAAACACCACTGCCTACACTGAACTGGAGGAATTTCCTGTGCGGTCTCGTTATCTCTTATCCTCCTTCGTCTTTCCCCCGCATTCCTCAATGTCTATGTTTGTCCGGTAATGTAACATGAGTGCTGACAATTCTAGATCATCCTAATATGGTGTATGGTACTGTATTCTGGGCATCTTCAGCTATTAAAGGTCAATTTTCATTCTCGCTATGCGTAAGCCAAACATCCTCTCTAAGCACACCCGGTATATTCAGAATGTCTTGGAATCTTTAATACTGCCTTCAATGCCAGCCTTGGTTTATTGATGATATGGTACAAAGTACATCCATTCCAACAACATAATTCCCTTGTTGCTTCCTTATCTATCCTGGCTGCAACGTTATGTTGGATATTGCCTCAACAAAAAAAGGGGGGGGGGAAGGGATGGTTCTAATAGTGTAAAGAGGGGTGAATTCTCCATGATTTTTGTGTTCGTTTAAATTATTAGGGTTGTTCATTTTAGCTAAGTGTAACTCGATTGCTTCCTTTATGTCAAGTGCTCCTCCGTTCGGTTTGTGATGTATGATTTTTACGTCAGTTTCAATGTTAGTGAAACTGTATCCTACACCGAACTTGTGTTCGCATACGGCCGAGTGCGGCCCATATTTCTTCACATTCCTGTGATCATTGTATCGAGTGTCCAGTCTTCTACCATTTTGACCAATTTAATGTGCTTGACACCCTGTGCTTTGGCACGTTTTTGAATATACCCCTGACTTTTAGAACGGGTCTTGTTTATTTAGATTATGTAGATGCTTTCTGGTTGTGTTTTTTTTAGTGAATGCTATTTTAATGCCTCGTTTCCTGATTAAATTGGTGATTTTGTATGTATTCGCGTTCACGAAATCAAACCGCGCGAATTTAGTCTCATGATTATCCGGTTTTGGGGTTGATTTATTTCTGTGCCTGGCTGCAATTTAGTCTATTTTGCCTGGTGGAAAATCATTTTCTTTAGCTATTTGCGTGATGAGTCTGATTACTTTATTATATTTATCCTTCGACATAGGTCCATTCAATGTCCTGTAGCTTGTATGCACTATAATGGTTCGAGTGACCATCAATTGCATGCGATGTTTGTGCAGGTTTTTGAAAAGTTGAGTAAGATAGTTCGTTATCTTTACGTTCAATAGTTATGTTGAGATAATTTATTTTCTTGAGAGTGATCTGAATCATTCGAATCATTGTAATTAATTTTGTTCTAAAGGTATTTAAAATGAATAGCTCGATCAACCACAGCCACTACTAGATCGAGATTTGAATGGTATAGCTAGAGTATTTCTTATCAGTTATAGTGTAGGTTGTAACACATTGACAGTGAGTTGGATCTCTACAGTAATAGGGGTTTCTAAATAGCATATAAGCCATCAAAATCCCTGATGTGTTATCAACTTATCTGATTTAGGTGTGCAGTGATATATTATAATCTACCGGGAAAAGCAGCAATTTCAGTCCATCGATGGTTTCGCCTCTAGACTAGAGCATACCACTAATATCTTAAGTTTGCCCACACAACAGGTAATTAGACTGCATAATCTGCATTTTAAAAGCTCCTGTTATTGTAGGCAGCCCAACTTACTGAACTGGATGTGTCTCTTACACCCTATACGTAGTGTTATGCAACTGCAGAATATATTTTCCTCGGAAGCAGATAATGTTTGATATGATATATATTTCTTATCTGAACACATCAAACTTTGCAATCTCATTTAACGAAATTTACTTTCTTTAAGCAATATGAAAGGGTTATTTTGACAAACACGAAACTGGGAGAGCTGCCAGACATGTAGTTTAATAACAATGCGAAGTATAAATTCAGCAGTGCCTCTCTGTTCCGATGTCATGCTGTAATCTTGCTTCTACCTAACTGACTTTCTCCTTCACTCGCGGCCGGTTCGTGGCGCAGTGTCTAGCAATCTTGGATTTCATCCCTGAGATCCAAGTTCGATTCCTGGCTCTTCCAAGAAACTTTATTCTGGTCTGAGGGCTGGAACAGCCTCGTGAGGCAAAACAGAGAAGAGGTGGGTTTAATTCCCACCTCTGCCATCCTGGAAGTGTTTCCCACTTCTACTCCAGGCAAATGGCAGGGTGGTTTCGTACGTAAAGTCACGGCTGCCTCCTTCGAAATCCTAGTCTTAATTACATTTACACACTATTAGGCTGCACACTTCACAAATATACAGGCTATTCTACAAATTCTACACACACACACAAGTACACGGGGCTAATAGACCACCATATCCAAGTCCCTCAAATTAGATAACAATAGCAGCAACATCCGTCACTCACCTCACGAAACTTTCGTTGGCTTATCATAATTAATTGAGGTTGCTTGAAGCAATTTGCCTTATCTTGGGTTTGGTGGTCGTGGTGACTTGTTTAAAGAGGTGAAATATCTAGGTCATCTGTCCTTCATGATATCGTTGATAATGAAGAGGAACGAATGTTAAGTAAGACAACAACTACCACTAACTACTGACTGGTGACGAACTCACACCCAAATAGAAGACATAATCGAGAAATAAAGGGATGAGGGAAATAAAATATAGGGAAAGAAATGTCCTCAAGCCTCTAAGAATAGGGACTGAGGGACTTGGAAGGAAGTAGAGCCATGAGAGGCAAATAGGAAAGGGAAATACAGTAGAAGAGTGTCTGCCCCAAAGTCAATGGAAAAGGGGGAAAAATGGGTCCAGATCAGGATATTTCGGGGTCACCAAAACCCTTAACTCAACTGCCGTGAGTTCTTCAAGGTGTGTCCACTTCGTCGTGAAGTGGCTAGCAATTTAAGATGTCGCCCCAGAGACCCGGATTCGATTCCCGGCTCTCAAAAAAAAATATTCTGAGGTTTGGACCGAGGCTCACTCAGCCTCATGAGTTAAAGGTGAGAAGGGGTAATAATGAAGCGGAATGAACGTGAAGTAACACAACAATTACTCCTAACTGCTGACTCGTGAACTTACGAGTATATACAAAAAGAAGAAGTTATCGAGAATTAGAGGGATAAGGGAAATTATCAAATTGGTCACCTTAGAAATGGTTTTCCGTGGTCTTCAATTTCTACTCCAGGCAAATGCAGGGATGGTTCCTAACTTACGACCACGGCTGCCTCTATCCCAATCCTCACCTTAATTACCAATACAGACACTATAATAATACAGGTTATCAGACATATTTTAGCCGCAGCTAAGTACATGGTGCTGAGATGGCAACGATATCCAAGCCCCTAAATAATACAACAACAACAACAACAACAACAACAAGGAAACAACATCCTTCAGCATGTAGCACTATCCAGGGCGCACCATGCGTTATGGGGCTAAACGCAACATGCCTCCTTTAAGGTAGGGAATGTATCTGTTGGCATGTGGCCTTTCACATCCATTTTAGTCTAATTTGTGGTTACGGTTACGGTTAGAAGAGGAAAGGTTTTACAGAACGTGATTATAAATTTCATGATCATAAACCATGGGACCTCCTTTTTACGTGTTACCCGAACAACTTGACGTGACATTTTAGCAAGTAAATCCCATATGCATCAACTGGGAATCGAGCAAGGAGATTGACGCCTGGGTCATCACGCCCCATTGGCTGTGATTGTATGGAAGCTGCTGAGATATATATGGTACCTAGTAACGCCATTCTGGGCACATGTAGTGCATGTGAATGCTGTTGCACAGTTCCAATGAGGAAAGTAATGACAAACTACCTCAGTTATCACCTTACCTATTATGTGTATCCAACAACATAACCTGTGGTGCTGTCTGATGTCCTAATTAACCCTTGGGGGGATAACCGGACAGACAGATGGACCGAGCAGACAATGCTTTCAGCGGGAACTCATGTTCGGAGACGTAAGTTACTACGAATAACAAAACAAAATATACGAGCCTTACAGTAGTCGCATATGATGTGTAACATGTGATATGTTATCCTGCTATGTGTGTCCCGGGAGCGCAATTCCCTTGTTGACAGTGAACTATTTTGGTCATTGAAATAACTACTTGTAAAACTCCACTGCCAAATCCTGACCGTAATGAATCATAATTGTTATTTTCCGTGGCGGAAGCAATCCACTGCCTACTTGATGCGAGCTTCGCTCTATACCGGCCAGTTAGTGAACCCATGCCAGCGATGTTTTTGAAAATGGCCTTGATTTGCCGATCAGCGCGCTGCCAAGTATAGACGCGATTAAAAATTAGGTGTGCGTAAGGTATATTAAATGTGTTTCTCCCAGTGATATGTTAAGACCAACGAAGTTTCAATTATTGTTAGTAGTCGGCGTTAATATACTGAATTCCTACGTTGTTTGGAATGTTTGTTGATGCGATATAGGTTCCACATAGCCACATGGCCGACAGTACATCGAGTGTTTACATTAAATAAGAATCAAGCAAAAGTATTGAACCCGCTGAGCTATGGTTCATGTGATATTTTTTTTTTATGACAGAGCATTTATGATGGGATGTTGTACTTTTGAACACACCCAGGAAGCCACGTGAAGCTGAGAGATCACGCGATACTTTTTGAAGTAGCGGCGAGTCGCACTTTTGACTTTGGTGAAAACTGCTAATTATTTATCTGAGGTCTTATTAATTAATTTTATCTTTCCACAAGACACAGAATATTCCATTTCGTCATGCTGCATTATTAAAACATTTTGGAGAATGTTTATTTTTACTTTAGGTAAGGTAATACCCTTGCAGATACGCAAAAAAGAACGTAAGTAGTCGCTCAACGACTTCGTTTTGACGACCTACTTTCTAGAGACACCCAGTACCTTGCACTGCGTCTTGAGAATCCGCCTTGTGTAGGCGTGGAATTACATTTGTCCTACGAGACGTAGAAGAATATCCGCTGTTTAGCGTTAAAAGTGATTATAAGGTGCCATCGAGCCCGCTAAT
This sequence comes from Meconema thalassinum, assembly GCA_946902985.2. NCBI lineage: Eukaryota > Metazoa > Arthropoda > Insecta > Orthoptera > Tettigoniidae > Meconema > Meconema thalassinum. Next base: position 1,187,380,868 of record OX336389.2, read on the forward strand.
ACTATTATTCACTGTTGTTGAAGCCCAGTGAACTAAAGAAGAAGCTTGGGAAACTATAATTGGCAAGTATAGTATATTGCACAACATTGCTGTAACACCACATTTTACCCACGCGTATGTGGAGGGCAGATGCCTAGTGGAAATATACAGGTAATAGTGTTACAATTATCCTGAATAAGTGTGATTATAATTGTATGAGATATTTAAATTGCCAAAGTGAAAGTTTCATTTTAAAAACGACGTATAATTCACGGATGCTGCGTGATACAAAAGTAGCGTCACTAGCACGTGCAGAATTATAAAACAGTGTTAGCTCACATGCTAATCCACATCTGCAAGATTAAGGCTGTGTCGTATTTTATAATTGAAGCCTATAACATTCACGACGAATATTATAATTATGAAAGTGAGAGGATGAATTATTACGCAACTTATTTTACTACCCACGTGATTGGACTTTTGTTCACCATGATTGAAGCAGTCACCATGGGCTAATACCATCCCGGTATGAGGGTGACGTTTCTACGGGAACCAGCATGATGGTGGAACTTCCAGGATGACGAACGAGAAGGAAGGAGCCAAAAATGCCATTTCCAGGCATATCCACGAACTTGTCGACAGGGACGAATCGAACCCTGGTCTTTGGAGGAGTCCAGATGGGAATCCTGATGAGGAGGATACCGATCCAGAGAGCCAGAGAGGATTTTGTACAACCCTTGTTGTGGAATAGAGGGCTGAGTGAGAGCTCCTCCATTTCGTGAGTTTTTGTCACACCCCTTCTTTGTTCTAGTTTCTGGTGGTATAGTAGATTTAATGTAGTTTGTGAACCAACCACACTCAGTGTCAGCCATTTTTCTAGGTAGGGATGTAACTAGATTAGTTAGATGTCATTTATTTCAGTTTAGAGTGAGACACCCTTGGGGTCAGAAATTTTGGTCATCCCTGGTGCAGCCTGATGAACGTCGTAGAACGTCAATGCCTACTTTTTGCTGAACCTGATCGTAGTCATTTTGAGGCTATTTTGTTCGACCCTACTTGGGGTAATTTTCAAGTCTTTGCTGACTTTAGTTATGGCAATCAGATGCCATGGTTATTAATTGACTGCATTCTTTGCAGCCATCCTTTGTTATACCCCTGACTGTCGTTAGAACGGTCGTATCATTTAGGTAGTCGACTGTAACTACCAGTTTTGTAAATGCATTATATTTCATTTTGAATAGGCTCAGAAGCTATTCTTGGTCAAGTTTGAACCTAACAACTAGAAGGAATGTTTCGTTGCCCAGCATCGAACTCAGTTCCCAACGTATCATTAAGCAGATCTAGTGTAGTGAATCTGCACCGCAATTATCATTTTTGCTTGTGTCCTGTGAGACACGTTTTTATTTGAAGTACTATCAACTACTGAATTGTATTTTTAAAGCAAAGAGCTTGAGTTATTGTAAGATTACTTTCATTTAGACGTCTTTGGTAGAAAGACGGAATTGTATTATTATATTCAGATTTATAGCGTGTGTTTTATACACGGACTCTTTAGAAGTCCGTAACCTATGGTAAAGTTTTTTATGAACTGGCCAGGTGCAGTTTTATATTGATTAAATCGCCGGCCTTGAATAAACTGGTTATGTAACCCAGTGACCTGAAAGCACGCCTGCTTCATTGTGAGACAAAACTACTATTGACAAGGACAGAGTACGATTTGTATTCGCTTTTCCTTTCATTGCTATTTTGCTTATGGAAATCAGTTTCCACTCTTGTATTTGATCACATGTTTTATGGATCGTTTTTTGTTAGTTAAACGCTCTGTTGCGTGTACTGTCTTCTGACAGGTACAGTTATGTAAGGTTTTCTATAGTATGGTGAAGGCTACCCTGTTATAGCAGGATGTTATTGTATGAAGGTATTTTGAGTATGCCTTGTCCGGGACTGATCCCGTTGACTAGATGTTATTGGAAGGTAACTGCTGTGGTCAGGCCTATCCCAGAGTTATTGAACGCGAGCTTAGCGCCGCTGGTAACCCGTGTTATTGTGTGTCCGAGTTGTTGTACTCGTTGATTATTTTCCGACTGTTGAGTCGTGGCTTTTTGGTGGAGAATGATCTCAGGAGAGACACTCCGTGCCCAGGCTATTGTCAATGTTATTCGCCATAAACCTACGATAAACCAATAAACCGACATCTTAATAATAAGACGCATAATTGTTGTATAACAAGACTAACTAACGATTCTTTCTATCTAACTTTGTCCTTTGCATTCTGGAACTGTTGACATAGCCGTGCAGTTGAAGATAATTTCCTTGTGAGGAAATGACTAGGACAGTTGACATTTTTGTAGCGACCTGAAGCATGCGCAAACCTAGAGTTCGTAGCTTGTGGAGCTCAGGCCATGCGATGTCAGACGTGGTCTCAACTACGCATTCGTCACCGTAATTATTCACATTAGATGACTATGGCTTACAACGAGTAAACCAAGGTGCAGGCAGGAATTTTTAATAAACTACTGTGTCTATTTCATTACTTATTTATTTATTTATTTATGATGTCAAGCGTATAAATCCTACATGTTACCTTTTGTGTGCTGTTAGCACATAGTTATTAAGCATAATTAAATTGTTTGTTTTTCATGGCTGTACACTTAGCTTTTGGATGTAATTGTTTTATTTTACGGACGTCATCGCCGTAAATTTTGTTAATTGATAGGACTTAGCTAGATGAATTAACGTTAAATGTAAATGTTGAAATGGTACCATCCTAACTTAGATTTGTTTTGCTACCCTGTTAAATGTAAATTCAGATATTAGCTTTATCATGTAACTTGAACTAGGGACTTGCGTTGTACCATATTCCTAGTGTTGCTGTTGTTGCTTTATTATTGTGAGTTAGATCTTTCGCGAGGGTTTTCCGTGTCTTCTCAGGTAGGGACCTGCTCTTTATTTTTGTTTATTTATTAGTTTGCGGACTAGCCGATTGTAACCCTCCGAACTAGGCTAGGGGCTTGTGAATTTTAATAAATTTTCACGGTGTTTTACTTAAGTCTGGATGTTTATTTTCTCAGTCTAGTTTTAAGGTGAACCTTTCCTTAGGCGGTCTATGACCATCGTCACCATGTACCACGATCCCTGTGGACTACGGACTCTCGTGCCGCTTTAGCCTTTATGGAAGGTCACCTGATCCTCACGGTAATTTTATTCGATTTATGGGACGTTAGGAAAGTCATCGTGGTTGTTGACTCGACTAGACGGTCTCATAAAATGGCGCACAACGTTGTGGGCTGACTTGGGCCTCATAAAATGGCGCCCAACTCATGTACCGACGTTAACGTGGTGACCCTCAGTACCATGTTATTTTTGAGGATCTTAATGATGATTAATGGTAAATTGACAGGACTGGGACGAACTTAGAAAGTCGTACTGCAGATCAATTGACCGCATGGCATTCATGTTTGATAGAAGTCCATGAGGGTGAGGCTTTAGTGTTAGATAAATGAAGGATAGGATTTTCTTTGATGATGCCTCATCCTAAGTAAATGTAATACTTTGCTTTGCTCACCGTTGTCTTTGTAAATGTAGAAGCACTTAGTTTGCATACTCCAGCTGTACTCGTGATATTTATATAAATGAAGCAAGCTTTATACCACCAAGTAACTAATCATAGCTGTAAGTTCCAGTAGAAATTGATCCCTCACTTTCTCATATATTTCTTATCTATGGATGAGGAAACTATTCGTCGTGTGTTTGGAGAGATGTTGGCAGGTGTGAATGCCAATCTTCAACAGATTACTGCTGACTTAGGTCAGAATACTCAGGCTGTCAATACTGTAATTGGTCATGTAGATCAGGTTAGACAGGACCTAGAAGTCAACACTCAGTCAATAAACAATGTAAGACAGGAAGTCAACAATGTCAGTGGTCATGTGGACCAGGTTAGACAGGAAGTCAACAATGTAAGACAGGACTTAGAGATTAACACTCAGTCTATAAACAATGTTAGTGGTCATGTAGATCAAGTAAGGCTAAAAGTTAACAATGTTAGGACTGATGTAACTCAAGTCAGGGCAGACATGGACACATATAGGGTCGAAGCGAGAAATGATCTGACGGCAGGTTTAGCAGCTGTTAGGGTTGATGTCATACGACACCATCAGGAGGCTAACCAGCGCGTAGATTGCTTAACCGACCAGATGAATAGAGCTAGGGAGGATGTGCAAAACCGATTGGAGGAGCACACAGCTCAAATTCAGACAACCTTGAATAAAGTCCAGATTGACATGAGAGCAGATCTGGAACATACTAGGGAAGAATTCGGGACTCGACTAGATCACGTCGAGGGATTCATCGGCAATGTGAAGAAGGACATGGCAACCATGAACATTGGTTTAATCTTGATGAGAGGAGCTGCCAATGCCGTTAATAACAACGTGAAGACTATCGTTGATGGCATGATGGAGGTTAAAGAAGAACTCAACACCAACAGGAGAAACATTTCTGAATTGACGCAAACCGTAGCCAGCCTACGTGAGACAGTTGATGTTCATCATGAGGAACACAAAATTGACCTCATGTTATTGAGAGGTGACCTCAACGAACACGAGACCACAGTCGAGGCTAAGGTAGCCGTGGTTAGAGACGATGTGGGTAAAATCCAAGAAAATATGTCCAGAGTTGAAGGAGAGATCGATTCCTTACAAAAAAGATTTGAGGAAGTCGCGGTGACCGAGAGGTTAGACCTCAGTTATAACCTTAGGACGGCCATACGCGAGGTAGACACAAACCTCAAGGGAAAGGTCGACAGGATCGAGCTGCAATTGAACGACTTAGGCAACAAAGTCGCAGCCAGAACCATCCCAGGACTTGAAGTAATAGAAAGACGTCTGGACAGACTCGAGACGATTCCTAGAGAGAGACACGTACACCCACAGATGGGAGAATCTCAGGAAACGCCTATATCTCAATCAGGAGGAATGATGCCTACCCATTTCCAACCCAGCGCGCCTATGGAATCGCAACCGTCACAATTTACTAATTCAGCGCAAGGTCAGACCTTGAACTTTGACGCTCATCCGTTTCAACCAGCATCTAATCGAATTAGTCATGAGACTAACACTCCTACGCAGAGTTACATGCAAAATACGTTCAGACCCGCGCATACGCAGGGAAATGTCACCATAATTCGTTCAAGAGAGGAGCAACCAGCTCGCTTCTCAGGAACTGGAAGCGGTGTTACTCCAGTGGAATTCCTAGCCAATGTCGAAAGCTACATACGTGATACTATGGTAACTCCAGAGAGGGAACTAAGAGTTATAGAGCGACTGCTAGAGGGGCAAGCCGGTACCTGGTTCAGAGCATTCAGATACTCATTTACAGGCTACCAGGACTTTAAGGAGGCGTTATTAAGAACATATTGGTCGAGCGACATCCATCAGAGCATCCGAGCTGAGATGTACACTCGAAGGTACAGTTCCAATACACCTACTCGTTATGCGAATTACTTCGCAATACAGCTTGCGAAGCTCCGTTGTCTTCAGCCTCCGTTGTCCGAACAAGATTTGGTGAACACCATTGTTTGGCAGTACCCTGCGGACGTACAACGTGTGTTGATCGCTGCAGGGGCATCCGCTTTCCAGCAGTGTGATCAGATACTGCGAAGGTTGGATGCTAACACAGAACAGTTTCCTACACACCGTCAGCAGAAGGCTGATAGGTGCGAGGATAGACATCTGAATCTGACGACTGTTGATAAAGTGAGCCAGACGCCACAACAAACGCAAACCACAGAGGATTCTGGGCGACGTGATAACAACTACAGTTATAACAGGATAGAATGGAACAACACTCCTTATACTCGAAATCAACAAGATGACCGGCGAAGTCATTGGAACCGGCGATTTGACCGAAGGACGGACGACAACCGACGTCATGAAAACAACCGCCGAGGGAATGAAGGAAGAAATCAACAACACGGAAGTATCCGTAGAGACTATCGATATAGTAGGGGATACGACAGAAATCGAGACCCTAGATACCAGCCAGACAGGGATTGGAAAGGAAGAGCACGGGAGAGCCGTGAGTACCTCCAACAACTGAGAGAATTGCAGATCCAAGAAGAGGGAGAACGGAACCCTACTTCGAGGGAAAATAGAAATTCGGCGCAGGAGACGGAGCAGAACCAGCCCAGTACTTCTCGCCAGGACAGAAAAAAAAAACGCCGAAAAATCAATAGATTCTTGTTCGGTTGAGCACCGAGTAACTGCCACTATATTACTCTGGGAGCCAATCCAAGAAGACTTGTTGGACGAACGACGAACGACGAACCACAATTATGAATTAACACGTCTACCCAAGATCGTAGCCACCTTGAATGAAGTCAGTGTAGTCATACTCATCGATACTGGGGCGATGATTAGTGTAATTTCCGCCGATTGCCATGCCAGACTGAAAGCAAACTCTGAGGTGACAGAGCTGCCTATTTCAGCTGTAAGAGTCAGAGGTGTCATACCTGACCGCGTTGTAACGTGCAAAATCCAGATTCTGTGTACTCTGAAGATTTCGAGCCACGTGTACTTGCACGAATTTCTTGTAATGAAGGGCCTGCATCATGATGCCATTTTAGGCGCAGACTTCATTAGAAAATATGATGGAATCATTGACATGGGACGGAATACGGTAGAGTTCAAGCCGAACGAACCCATTCAGATGAGCCTAATTGAAGAAGAACCGGAATTCCTATCCGAAGTCGACGTAGTCGAAGAATTAAATGGCAAGGAAATTGAGGAGACACTAGATGCCGACGAAGAGGCAGATTCGTTATCAGCACCCATACGTGAGGATCTTGAGGCAATATTGAACGAATACAGGGATATATTCGACACCACACCTGGGGAGATATTAGACTACGAGTATGATCGTGTGTTACTGGATGATTCCCCATTCCAGAAAAGGATCTATCCGATTGCCGAGAAACACCTCGAAGAAGCTGCTAAGAAGATCCATGAGATGGAAGCAGCAGGCACAATCAAGAAATCACCGACTCCTTTCTTGAATCCCATAATGCCTGTGGTTAAGGTAGATGGAAGCTTGAGACTTTGTCTTGATGCCAGAGCCTTGAATGAACGCCTAGCTCCTGAGCATGACAGACCGTCCAAGATTAGGGACATTCTCAGGAAGTTCAAAGGAAAAAGGATATTTTCATCATTGGACTTGGTTGAGTCGTATTACCATATCAGATTATCTGAGCATACTCAGAAATATACTGGATTCTCGTTTGATCAGACTACTTATGTCTTCCGAAAACTACCATTTGGATTGAAAAATGCCGGAGCCACATTAATCATAGCACATGATGCCAAGCTGACTCCTGAAGTGAAGCAGAGAGTAATATGTTATGTGGATGACATAATCATAGCTTCAGAAACAGAAGAAGAGCATTTAAAGACATTGCGCCTTGTTTTTGAGAATCTTCGACAGGCGAATTTTAAGGTCAAATTTGACAAGCGTCGATTCTTTCAGAAAGAAGTGAAATTCGTAGGACACATAATCAATGGAGAAGGATATAGACCGAATCCGGCAAAGATTAGAACTGTTGCTGCATTTCCAACGCCAACCCGTGTGAAACACGTGAGACAATTCTTAGGAATTCTCCAATTCTTTGCTGCTCATTGTGAGAAGTATTCCGAGACTGTTGCACCACTGCAAGGGTTATTGAAAGAGAACTGCAGGTGGACCTGGAATGATGAATGCGAGATAGCTTTCAGGAGAGCTAAACAGACGCTTGTGGACTCAATTCAGTTAGAATATCCAGATTATTCTCGGAACTTTATTCTAGAAACTGATGCATCTGCCATTTTACTGCAGGAAGATGATGAGAAGAAACGTCATTACATCGCTTTCTTAAGCCGACGTTTAAGAGCACATGAATCTCACTACTTTACGACCGAGATAGAAGCACTTGCAATTGTCTACGCACTTGAATACTGGCAGAAACTTCTGTTAGGCCAGAGGATTATTGTGAGAACCGATCATCATGCGTTAACCTTCATCTTAAGAACAAGACTGGCAAGCGACAGGATCACACGTTGGACGCTGTTTCTCCAACAGTTTGATTTGGAAATAGTTTATCGACCAGGCAGAGAGAATGTGTTGGCCGACATCCTCAGTCGGAATCCTGAAGATACTGTTAATGCCATAGACATCGAGGGAGAATGCGAGGAACACCTTCGCCGGCTTCGTCATCTACCCGAAGGACAGCGACGTGAGGAGGAACTCAGACATATTATCCGTTTCCTAGAACGAAGAATGGATCCACAGGATGATCATAATGCAAGAATTGCTGCTGTTGCAGATGATTATTTGATTTATCATCGTATCTTATACACGTTTGTTGACGAGAACCACACTCGACTGCGTGCAGTTATTCCTAGGAGATACCAAGAATCTGTTATTCTTATGGTACATTTATCCATTGGACATGGTGGAACAGACAAAACCATCGCAATCATCAAGGAGTCTTTTACATGGAAAGGGTTAGGAGCCACCGTTAGACAGTGTTTACGTGCTTGCGACGCATGCCAGCGGAACAAGTACACGTCACACTTGCTGAAGGAACAACCTAGACCAATACTACCAACTCAACCTAGAGAGTTATATGCACAGGACCTGTATGGCCCAATACCTAAGGCTCGTCGTGGGAATCGATACATCGTTGTAACTATTGATGTGTTCACGAAATATACGATGCTTCATCCGATTCAAAAAGCTACTGCACATCAGATTATTCAGAGGATTAGACGTCAAGTGATACCGGAGGCAGGAAAGCCACAATTCCTGTTGACTGATCACGGATCACAGTACACCTCAGCAGAATTTGCCAATGCCATGAATGAGCTTGAAATAGGTCATGTTTTATCATCTATTCGACATCCAGAGAGCAACCCAGCAGAATGCGTGATGTCTATTATCGCAAAATTCTGTCGATTATATTGTCAAGAAGAACACTGGCGATGGACTGAAGTCCTTGTTATTATGGCAAAATGTATTAATTCAACAATACATGAGAGCACTGGTCAAATACCTATGGTCTTGCATTTGAACCAGATGCCGCTGAGAATATGGGATCGTGTGATTGTAAATCCACCTTGTTTACAACCATCACATGCCAGCAGACTTTTAGCTGCGAGAGAGACTATGGACAGACAAGCTGCCAAGCGCTTGAGAAGAACTAGACGCCAGAGGTTTAGAGAACCACTAGTAGAAGGAGACCTTATCCTTATAAAGAGACCTGGAATTTCTAGTCCTATAGACCGCATATATGGAAAATTTCTGTCCTTGTATTATGGCCCTAGTCGTATCCGACAGCCTTTGAACAATGGAAGTTATGTAATAGAAGACATTAGGACAGGAGAGAGCATTGGAACATTTAATGCAGCCAATTTAAAAAAATATCACTCTTGAATGAATTTCAAAGCAAATAAAAATGTTATCCCAACATTTTATTTGAAACGACGGAGAGGCAGATGAACCCGCTGAGCTATGGTTCATGTGATATTTTTTTTTATGACAGAGCATTTATGATGGGATGTTGTACTTTTGAACACACCCAGGAAGCCACGTGAAGCTGAGAGATCACGCGATACTTTTTGAAGTAGCGGCGAGTCGCACTTTTGACTTTGGTGAAAACTGCTAATTATTTATCTGAGGTCTTATTAATTAATTTTATCTTTCCACAAGACTCAGAATATTCCATTTGGTCATGCTGCATTATTAAAACATTTTGGAGAATGTTTATTTTTACTTTAGGTAAGGTAATACCCTTGCAGATACGCAAAAAAGAACGTAAGTAGTCGCTCAACGACTTCGTTTTGACGACCTACTTTCTAGAGACACCCAGTACTGTGCCCAAATCTAGGAATGGGTATTCCAAGTTTCAGACACCTAGATATCAAGGGAAAGGCTGTAGCAGCGTTTGAAAGTTCGGATATTTGAATATCGCGCTACATTGCTTCTCGAAGCCATTCGAAGGAAATTACCGATAGTTGGATGGTAAATGACGTAGCGAGTAACAGCAGAGGTGGAGACTATTTATGGATTAAATAGTTAACTATGGAGCAGAGACTTGAGACTGGGATCAGATTACTGGCACGGCCAAATAAAAGAGAATGCAATTAGTATCAAGTAAATCGGACCAGGGATTCAAGAGATATGAGGATGTTTAGATATCAGGCGATGACGCGTGACCCTGACCGTTTTTGTATAAAAGCAAGCTGGAGCAGGCTTAGTTAGCTCACTTCATCACAAGCACTTGGCGAACAAGTTGCGTCTACGCTGAGCCAAGGCACATGGTTGCCACGTCTACGAAGAAGTACTTTTCAAATCGTGATAGTCACGAGAAGTGCTGCGCAAACGAGTTGGAACTTAGTAAGTTTCTGGTGAGGAGAATCACTGAGGTGATAGTATTTCTACAGACATTGGTGGAAATATTTATATTTCCAAAAAGGACATATGCTAGACTTGGTCTAGAAAGTAGTATTTGTCACAGTCCAATAGTAAATTAATACTTGGATGTTTAGATCCATTTAAAGTCAGTTTTCATATTTTGTAACTATTTAACCACTTCGATCCGTCAGTACATTGAAGAATAGTCTATAACGGTGGCGTTCATTAGTCTACGCAAGGGAAACTGCAGGTTGTCTAGCGCATGGCAGATGGTGATATTAATAAACCATGCCCAGGGAACGATCTTCAGAACAGCCGTTAACTGCTTAGACTGTCAATGTTTTTCTTGTACTGATGAGATTACAGTGAGTTAAGTTACAACTGACACATTTAAGAAGAGATCGCTTAGATCTGACCCTTTTCAAACAAACTGTTATGGCTTTGTTAGAAGCCCATATTAAAATGGAACTACAGTCATTTAAAACGTCGAAAGATACTACCACTATGTCTGACTAGACGATTTGTGGGTCTACAATGGCGGCCGATACAAGGATTATACGTGCTTGTCCGATAGGGCATGTCTACGGATAAATCTGGTATAGACCAGGTTTACGACACTTCAAGAACATCAAGAAATGTAAGCCACATTTGAATTATTTTATGCCTAGCTAATTGGAACAAACTATTTTTCTGCAGATGACCAACACATTTTTTTCATCGTATTTAAAGCTTGTAATGGTTTACGCAAGACTAGTTAGATTTATTCTGAGCATTTTCAGCACTCAGAACAGTTTAGGATCGATGACCGAGCATTTTGAGCATTTATTTGAATTTTTCATATTTTTGGGAAATCACGGTAATCAGCCGATGTAACTGTAAAAGTTAAATTTATTTTTGTTGAGGAATGGATATTTTTTCCATATTCGAAGGTTCGAACATGTGGATTCTCACATAATGAGATGATAATTAAACATATTTGAAATAATAATAATAATAATAATAATAATCCACTAATAATAATAATAATAATTTTCGTAATTTTTCTAAATAATTCTTGGATATTATATTTTATAATAATCATATGTATTGAGAAAGAGCCTATGAAGTAGTTGAAACATTTCTAGTATGGAACAGGAGATTTTACGAAGGAGAGTGGTTAGCGCATGCCCGCATTCAACCTACATTTCAGTTCTGGTTGAACAGTTGATATTTGCAATGAGCAAAGTATATGTTTCATATAACACGGAGAGGCATGAAACGGGAAGCAATTGATATTTGTATCAAATAGGATTTTTGTATTTATATAAAATCATGACGTAAATACACTTCGAAAGTGAAATGAAGCTTTTCATGAGTATGGTAAATTCACGGGTTGAACTGAATGGGAAAATAAAATAAACTTGTAAGTTTATTAATCTTCCAGTGTTGATAACAAGCAGAGGCTTGATTTATTGTATAAATTTTGGGAAGATAATTTATGTGTGTGGAATAGTTGTAATGCCATTCCCAGGTGCGCATGTTAAGTCGCAGGAATGAAGGTTTTTTCGAGCATCAATCAAATAGCAGGTTCGATGGCTCAGGTTTATAGTAGGAGTATTGGATCCACACATTTCGTCGTATGAATAACCCGAAGGTTATTTCTTTGAAACCATCAGTTCTTATTTCAACCTTGTTTACGAATTCCATTTAGACTTTGATTTTGCTAGAACCCGGATTTGTCATGATAGTAGTTTATTCTTCTTCAGAGGAAGACCTTTGCCGTTGTTGTTGTTGTTATAATATTGTGTCCTTACACAAATAGTAGAATGGGCCACTGCCAATTTAAAATAATTCTTTAACCACGAATAATTTGAAGGATATTTTCAAATCCTAGTGCCATGAACCAAATGAATTCATTATAAGACTACAATTCTAATTTCCGCATTCTGTCGAAGAATTGCAAGTTGTGAAAGTTGCTAGAAATGGCCATAAATATAAATATTTTTTATAATATTGTTCCCAAGTGGAAAATCTAATAGTTGAATGGTTCAACCATTTATTGATCAAGTTGATGATTCAGAAATCATATGTTTTGTTTGGAACTTGAAGTTCATAATCGAGTCACTTCTCGAATGTTTAATGTCAGAAGAACAATTAATTGTTGTTGTGCTTCGCACAGTTCTTCGATGCTATGCTCAATGGTCAAATACTTTTCAGATGTTGTTAATATGTGTTAATAATTTGTGTTGCTACGATGATAATAATAGTTTCAACGATATATTTTGGAAAACTGGAAAACAAATGAAAGTCTAAGAAATTCTATAAACATTTATTCTACGAGTGTTAATACCATGTAAATAGTCAAACAGTGATCTACGTTATTTCCAGTATGGACAATTCATTTTGCACTGGAATAAAATGTTAATAATTTTGGAACACAGTCCACAGGACTAACAATCGGACTTGTGTTTTCAAAAAGATTGTCAAATGTGTTTGGAAGATTTCTGTATATTGTGTGTAAATAAGAGTGTGGATCGCCACACGTGGATGATGCTGCTTTGAGCATTATTCTTGCAGTCAGATTTTAACTTTAAATAAACTGAGATAATTTTACCAGATGTGTTTCACCCAATTAAATCTCCTTCTATCCTTATTGTTGCATTGAGCCAAAAATCAGCAAAGCATTTTTATAAATTTGATGTCGTTTTTGCGATTTGCTTTAACCCATCTGGCGCTCCGGGATATTTTGATTCTCGTGCTGACTGATTATTGGTAAAATGCATATGTGGTCGTGCGGACTCCGGTCTAAACGGGCACATAAAATAAGATAGAGAGAGAAATGGCTTCGAACGTGGGTCCCGATTTAGACATGGTCAATCGCATGCCGATTTGAAATTGTGATAATATTTATAGAAATATTTTGGGAGTTGAGAGATGTCTGGTTTGGATGAATAAATTAGTAGGAAGCCCAATTAGTGGGAAAATTAAAAATTTAACTTGGTTAATAATTAGAATGGGTTTGATTATTTTTGATAATGGCTTAACCATTAGGGCGTCAAGTAAATTCAGTAGTAAACGTTCGATGACTGGAGATACACATTATTAGAATCCAGGTGGAGGATATTTGAGAACTAGCATATTTTTCTTGTGATATTATGGTAAATGTAATTCGTAAAAGTAAAGAATTTTGTTTTTCCATCACGTCGACATTAGGACAAATCTCATTTTATTATAGTGTTCCAATTAGCTATTCATATTTCTTGTTCTAGTTATAAGCTTGTGTTTGCCACTGTTGTATACCCCTAAGTTTTGAATAATTGAAATTATGGAAGAAATGATGAGAATGATGAGGAGTTTGGAGGAGAGTTCGAAAGAGGCTGGACGGCGTGTAGCCGCTATTATGAAAGAAAATACAGAGGCTTTAGAAAAGAAACTTAAAGAAAATTCTGATTCTTTAGAAAGTAAACTTAAAGAAAATTCTGATAATTTGAAAGAAAGTTTAGATGATAAACTTAAAGAAAATTCTGATTCTTTAGAAAATAAACTTAAAGAAAATTCTGATTCTTTAGAGAATAAACTTAGAGAAAATTTGAATGATAAACTTAAAGAAAGTTTGGAAAATAAACTTAAAGAAAGTTCTGATAAACTCAAAGAAAATTCCGATTTGTTAGAAAGCAGGTTAAAAGATAACTTAAAGGAAAATTTAAACAGTAAATTTAATTCAATGGAAAGTAAATTTAAAGAGAATTCTGAAATTTTGAAAATGGCACTTGAAAGTAAAATGAATAAATTATGCGACAAAACACATGAGCTCGAAACTTCGTTAGCTACTAACGCTAGTTTAATGGACGATAAATTTCGCGATGCCGATCTTCGATCCCAAAGCTTAGCTGATAGGATAGAACATGGTCTTAGGAAAGTTGGTGAAGACATGGTCAACCTGGAAGTCAGAGTGAAGAAGGAGAGTAACGAGATGGGAATTCTAGTTGTTCAGCGTTTAACGGAACAATTCAAGGAACTTGTCATGGGAGAAATAAGAGAAGGAGTGATTCATGAATTGCAAACTGAGATTAAAACCACAGTTGTCAATGAAATTAAAGACACACTCAAGCTGGAGAATCAAGAGGGAATCAAGGAGATTAGGGAATCTTTGTCATCCCACATTGAAGTAATTGCCAAGGATATTCAAGCAACTCAGAAGGACATATCAGATATGACAGGGTCATTGAAAAGTCATGAGGCTGTTATGAACCAGATATCCATTGATGTTAAAGAAAATAGTAAAGAGACTGAAGCAATCAAGAAGATGGCAGAAGAAAACCAGAAAGAACTTGAGGCTATGAAAACTCAAATAAAGGATGAGAAACAGTCTGATCATCTTTTGAAAATGCCGAATGTAAGGGGAAAGGAACAGATACAGATAAATCTAGGAGGAGCTAGAGAGACTGAAAGACAGGATGAGGTCAGGACAGTATTTCAATCCAACCCCATAACTGTATTTAAGAATATAGAAGACAAGCCTTCTAAATTTTCAGGGCGAGATTCTGTAACACCCGTGGAATTTCTGAGAGAAGCAGGTGATTAACTGAAAGATTCTAAGATCCCTAAAGAAAGACAGATCAGGGTAATAGGGAAGTTCTTGGAAGGTCCCGCACTTTTGTGGTTTAGAGCATTTAGATCCACTCTAAATACTTTTGAGGAGTTTTCTCGTGGGTTATTGAAGAAGTTTTGGTCCCCTGAAACCCAACAGCAAGTTAGAGCAGAGTTGTATTCGAAGAGATTCTCGACGTCACAACCTACTCGATACTCTACATACTTTTCTGGACAGCTGTCTAAACTCCAACATTTAGATCCGCCAATGCCAGATAACGAGTTGATTACTGCTTTGATACGACAATTTCCAGCAGACGTCCAGAGGACTTTGATCGCTGCTGATATCTACAATATGGAACAGTTTGATGAAGTATTGCAAAAGCTGGATCATACAAACGCTCAATTCTTCCATCAGAAGGGAGTAAAGAGTAATAACGCTGTGTATGCTGTTATGGCTGACAGTTATTCTCAGACACCTCGAGAGATTCGAGAGGAGCGAGAAGAGAAATCGTCGAGGGAAGATTCCAATACGAGAGGATGGAACCAATACCGTAACAGATACAGTTACAAACCATATGCAAGACCAGATGGTGGTAATCGATACAACACTCGATGGAGAAGACCACGAGATACTCAAGGAAGGTACCAGGAAAGAAGATCCTATGGTAATAACTATAATAACAGAGGGAATGTAGAGACTCGTCAGTCCAACGAAGAATTTAACAAGGACACGAGGAAAAACTTGGAAGCGAGACACCAAGATACCTTACAATTTGTGGAGCAGAGGCCCAATGATCCAGGTCCATCGGGAACACAACAATCCCGGGGGAATGGTAAAATTAAGGATTTTGAATATTGTGGAAGTAAACAATAATGGAAGCTATGAAGTAGCCAATACACGAACTGGTAACATCGTGGGAACTTACAATGCTTCGAATTTGAAGATCTATTATTCAAGAACCAGATAACTTAATGTGTAGATAGGAAAAATAAAAATTTTTCAATTTTTATTCTTTGCTAGGTGTGGGGTGGATGTGCCCAAATCTAGGAATGGGTATTCCAAGTTTCAGACACCTAGATATCAAGGGAAAGGCTGTAGCAGCGTTTGAAAGTTCGGATATTTGAATATCGCGCTACATTGCTTCTCGAAGCCATTCGAAGGAAATTACCGATAGTTGGATGGTAAATGACGTAGCGAGTAACAGCAGAGGTGGAGACTATTTATGGATTAAATAGTTAACTATGGAGCAGAGACTTGAGACTGGGATCAGATTACTGGCACGGCCAAATAAAAGAGAATGCAATTAGTATCAAGTAAATCGGACCAGGGATTCAAGAGATATGAGGATGTTTAGATATCAGGCGATGACGCGTGACCCTGACCATTTTTGTATAAAAGCAAGCTGGAGCAGGCTTAGTTAGCTCACTTCATCACAAGCACTTGGCGAACAAGTTGCGTCTACGCTGAGCCAAGGCACATGGTTGCCACGTCTACGAAGAAGTACTTTTCAAATCGTGATAGTCACGAGAAGTGCTGCGCAAACGAGTTGGAACTTAGTAAGTTTCTGGTGAGGAGAATCACTGAGGTGATAGTATTTCTACAGACATTGGTGGAAATATTTATATTTCCAAAAAGGACATATGCTAGACTTGGTCTAGAAAGTAGTATTTGTCACAGTCCAATAGTAAATTAATACTTGGATGTTTAGATCCATTTAAAGTCAGTTTTCATATTTTGTAACTATTTAACCACTTCGATCCGTCAGTACATTGAAGAATAGTCTATAACGGTGGCGTTCATTAGTCTACGCAAGGGAAACTGCAGGTTGTCTAGCGCATGGCAGATGGTGATATTAATAAACCATGCCCAGGGAACGATCTTCAGAACAGCCGTTAACTGCTTAGACTGTCAATGTTTTTCTTGTACTGATGAGATTACAGTGAGTTAAGTTACAACTGACACATTTAAGAAGAGATCGCTTAGATCTGACCCTTTTCAAACAAACTGTTATGGCTTTGTTAGAAGCCCATATTAAAATGGAACTACAGTCATTTAAAACGTCGAAAGATACTACCACTATGTCTGACTAGACGATTTGTGGGTCTACAATGGCGGCCGATACAAGGATTATACGTGCTTGTCCGATAGGGCATGTCTACGGATAAATCTGGTATAGACCAGGTTTACGACACTTCAAGAACATCAAGAAATGTAAGCCACATTTGAATTATTTTATGCCTAGCTAATTGGAACAAACTATTTTTCTGCAGATGACCAACACATTTCTTTCATCGTATTTAAAGCTTGTAATGGTTTACGCAAGACTAGTTAGATTTATTCTGAGCATTTTCAGCACTCAGAACAGTTTAGGATCGATGACCGAGCATTTTGAGCATTTATTTGAATTTTTCATATTTTTGGGAAATCACGGTAATCAGCCGATGTAACTGTAAAAGTTAAATTTATTTTTGTTGAGGAATGGATATTTTTTCCATATTCGAAGGTTCGAACATGTGGATTCTCACATAATGAGATGATAATTAAACATATTTGAAATAATAATAATAATAATAATAATAATCCACTAATAATAATAATAATAATTTTCGTAATTTTTCTAAATAATTCTTGGATATTATATTTTATAATAATCATATGTATTGAGAAAGAGCCTATGAAGTAGTTGAAACATTTCTAGTATGGAACAGGAGATTTTACGAAGGAGAGTGGTTAGCGCATGCCCGCATTCAACCTACATTTCAGTTCTGGTTGAACAGTTGATATTTGCAATGAGCAAAGTATATGTTTCATATAACACGGAGAGGCATGAAACGGGAAGCAATTGATATTTGTATCAAATAGGATTTTTGTATTTATATAAAATCATGACGTAAATACACTTCGAAAGTGAAATGAAGCTTTTCATGAGTATGGTAAATTCACGGGTTGAACTGAATGGGAAAATAAAATAAACTTGTAAGTTTATTAATCTTCCAGTGTTGATAACAAGCAGAGGCTTGATTTATTGTATAAATTTTGGGAAGATAATTTATGTGTGTGGAATAGTTGTAATGCCATTCCCAGGTGCGCATGTTAAGTCGCAGGAATGAAGGTTTTTTCGAGCATCAATCAAATAGCAGGTTCGATGGCTCAGGTTTATAGTAGGAGTATTGGATCCACACATTTCGTCGTATGAATAACCCGAAGGTTATTTCTTTGAAACCATCAGTTCTTATTTCAACCTTGTTTACGAATTCCATTTAGACTTTGATTTTGCTAGAACCCGGATTTGTCATGATAGTAGTTTATTCTTCTTCAGAGGAAGACCTTTGCCGTTGTTGTTGTTGTTATAATATTGTGTCCTTACACAAATAGTAGAATGGGCCACTGCCAATTTAAAATAATTCTTTAACCACGAATAATTTGAAGGATATTTTCAAATCCTAGTGCCATGAACCAAATGAATTCATTATAAGACTACAATTCTAATTTCCGCATTCTGTCGAAGAATTGCAAGTTGTGAAAGTTGCTAGAAATGGCCATAAATATAAATATTTTTTATAATATTGTTCCCAAGTGGAAAATCTAATAGTTGAATGGTTCAACCTTTTATTGATCAAGTTGATGATTCAGAAATCATATGTTTTGTTTGGAACTTGAAGTTCATAATCGAGTCACTTCTCGAATGTTTAATGTCAGAAGAACAATTAATTGTTGTTGTGCTTCGCACAGTTCTTCGATGCTATGCTCAATGGTCAAATACTTTTCAGATGTTGTTAATATGTGTTAATAATTTGTGTTGCTACGATGATAATAATAGTTTCAACGATATATTTTGGAAAACTGGAAAACAAATGAAAGTCTAAGAAATTCTATAAACATTTATTCTACGAGTGTTAATACCATGTAAATAGTCAAACAGTGATCTACGTTATTTCCAGTATGGACAATTCATTTTGCACTGGAATAAAATGTTAATAATTTTGGAACACAGTCCACAGGACTAACAATCGGACTTGTGTTTTCAAAAAGATTGTCAAATGTGTTTGGAAGATTTCTGTATATTGTGTGTAAATAAGAGTGTGGATCGCCACACGTGGATGATGCTGCTTTGAGCATTATTCTTGCAGTCAGATTTTAACTTTAAATAAACTGAGATAATTTTACCAGATGTGTTTCACCCAATTAAATCTCCTTCTATCCTTATTGTTGCATTGAGCCAAAAATCAGCAAAGCATTTTTATAAATTTGATGTCGTTTTTGCGATTTGCTTTAACCCATCTGGCGCTCCGGGATATTTTGATTCTCGTGCTGACTGATTATTGGTAAAATGCATATGTGGTCGTGCGGACTCCGGTCTAAACGGGCACATAAAATAAGATAGAGAGAGAAATGGCTTCGAACGTGGGTCCCGATTTAGACATGGTCAATCGCATGCCGATTTGAAATTGTGATAATATTTATAGAAATATTTTGGGAGTTGAGAGATGTCTGGTTTGGATGAATAAATTAGTAGGAAGCCCAATTAGTGGGAAAATTAAAAATTTAACTTGGTTAATAATTAGAATGGGTTTGATTATTTTTGATAATGGCTTAACCATTAGGGCGTCAAGTAAATTCAGTAGTAAACGTTCGATGACTGGAGATACACATTATTAGAATCCAGGTGGAGGATATTTGAGAACTAGCATATTTTTCTTGTGATATTATGGTAAATGTAATTCGTAAAAGTAAAGAATTTTGTTTTTCCATCACGTCGACATTAGGACAAATCTCATTTTATTATAGTGTTCCAATTAGCTATTCATATTTCTTGTTCTAGTTATAAGCTTGTGTTTGCCACTGTTGTATACCCCTAAGTTTTGAATAATTGAAATTATGGAAGAAATGATGAGAATGATGAGGAGTTTGGAGGAGAGTTCGAAAGAGGCTGGACGGCGTGTAGCCGCTATTATGAAAGAAAATACAGAGGCTTTAGAAAAGAAACTTAAAGAAAATTCTGATTCTTTAGAAAGTAAACTTAAAGAAAATTCTGATAATTTGAAAGAAAGTTTAGATGATAAACTTAAAGAAAATTCTGATTCTTTAGAAAATAAACTTAAAGAAAATTCTGATTCTTTAGAGAATAAACTTAGAGAAAATTTGAATGATAAACTTAAAGAAAGTTTGGAAAATAAACTTAAAGAAAGTTCTGATAAACTCAAAGAAAATTCCGATTTGTTAGAAAGCAGGTTAAAAGATAACTTAAAGGAAAATTTAAACAGTAAATTTAATTCAATGGAAAGTAAATTTAAAGAGAATTCTGAAATTTTGAAAATGGCACTTGAAAGTAAAATGAATAAATTATGCGACAAAACACATGAGCTCGAAACTTCGTTAGCTACTAACGCTAGTTTAATGGACGATAAATTTCGCGATGCCGATCTTCGATCCCAAAGCTTAGCTGATAGGATAGAACATGGTCTTAGGAAAGTTGGTGAAGACATGGTCAACCTGGAAGTCAGAGTGAAGAAGGAGAGTAACGAGATGGGAATTCTAGTTGTTCAGCGTTTAACGGAACAATTCAAGGAACTTGTCATGGGAGAAATAAGAGAAGGAGTGATTCATGAATTGCAAACTGAGATTAAAACCACAGTTGTCAATGAAATTAAAGACACACTCAAGCTGGAGAATCAAGAGGGAATCAAGGAGATTAGGGAATCTTTGTCATCCCACATTGAAGTAATTGCCAAGGATATTCAAGCAACTCAGAAGGACATATCAGATATGACAGGGTCATTGAAAAGTCATGAGGCTGTTATGAACCAGATATCCATTGATGTTAAAGAAAATAGTAAAGAGACTGAAGCAATCAAGAAGATGGCAGAAGAAAACCAGAAAGAACTTGAGGCTATGAAAACTCAAATAAAGGATGAGAAACAGTCTGATCATCTTTTGAAAATGCCGAATGTAAGGGGAAAGGAACAGATACAGATAAATCTAGGAGGAGCTAGAGAGACTGAAAGACAGGATGAGGTCAGGACAGTATTTCAATCCAACCCCATAACTGTATTTAAGAATATAGAAGACAAGCCTTCTAAATTTTCAGGGCGAGATTCTGTAACACCCGTGGAATTTCTGAGAGAAGCAGGTGATTAACTGAAAGATTCTAAGATCCCTAAAGAAAGACAGATCAGGGTAATAGGGAAGTTCTTGGAAGGTCCCGCACTTTTGTGGTTTAGAGCATTTAGATCCACTCTAAATACTTTTGAGGAGTTTTCTCGTGGGTTATTGAAGAAGTTTTGGTCCCCTGAAACCCAACAGCAAGTTAGAGCAGAGTTGTATTCGAAGAGATTCTCGACGTCACAACCTACTCGATACTCTACATACTTTTCTGGACAGCTGTCTAAACTCCAACATTTAGATCCGCCAATGCCAGATAACGAGTTGATTACTGCTTTGATACGACAATTTCCAGCAGACGTCCAGAGGACTTTGATCGCTGCTGATATCTACAATATGGAACAGTTTGATGAAGTATTGCAAAAGCTGGATCATACAAACGCTCAATTCTTCCATCAGAAGGGAGTAAAGAGTAATAACGCTGTGTATGCTGTTATGGCTGACAGTTATTCTCAGACACCTCGAGAGATTCGAGAGGAGCGAGAAGAGAAATCGTCGAGGGAAGATTCCAATACGAGAGGATGGAACCAATACCGTAACAGATACAGTTACAAACCATATGCAAGACCAGATGGTGGTAATCGATACAACACTCGATGGAGAAGACCACGAGATACTCAAGGAAGGTACCAGGAAAGAAGATCCTATGGTAATAACTATAATAACAGAGGGAATGTAGAGACTCGTCAGTCCAACGAAGAATTTAACAAGGACACGAGGAAAAACTTGGAAGCGAGACACCAAGATACCTTACAATTTGTGGAGCAGAGGCCCAATGATCCAGGTCCATCGGGAACACAACAATCCCGGGGGAATGGTAAAATTAAGGATTTTGAATATTGTGGAAGTAAACAATAATGGAAGCTATGAAGTAGCCAATACACGAACTGGTAACATCGTGGGAACTTACAATGCTTCGAATTTGAAGATCTATTATTCAAGAACCAGATAACTTAATGTGTAGATAGGAAAAATAAAAATTTTTCAATTTTTATTCTTTGCTAGGTGTGGGGTGGATGTGCCCAAATCTAGGAATGGGTATTCCAAGTTTCAGACACCTAGATATCAAGGGAAAGGCTGTAGCAGCGTTTGAAAGTTCGGATATTTGAATATCGCGCTACATTGCTTCTCGAAGCCATTCGAAGGAAATTACCGATAGTTGGATGGTAAATGACGTAGCGAGTAACAGCAGAGGTGGAGACTATTTATGGATTAAATAGTTAACTATGGAGCAGAGACTTGAGACTGGGATCAGATTACTGGCACGGCCAAATAAAAGAGAATGCAATTAGTATCAAGTAAATCGGACCAGGGATTCAAGAGATATGAGGATGTTTAGATATCAGGCGATGACGCGTGACCCTGACCATTTTTGTATAAAAGCAAGCTGGAGCAGGCTTAGTTAGCTCACTTCATCACAAGCACTTGGCGAACAAGTTGCGTCTACGCTGAGCCAAGGCACATGGTTGCCACGTCTACGAAGAAGTACTTTTCAAATCGTGATAGTCACGAGAAGTGCTGCGCAAACGAGTTGGAACTTAGTAAGTTTCTGGTGAGGAGAATCACTGAGGTGATAGTATTTCTACAGACATTGGTGGAAATATTTATATTTCCAAAAAGGACATATGCTAGACTTTGTCTAGAAAGTAGTATTTGTCACAGTCCAATAGTAAATTAATACTTGGATGTTTAGATCCATTTAAAGTCAGTTTTCATATTTTGTAACTATTTAACCACTTCGATCCGTCAGTACATTGAAGAATAGTCTATAACGGTGGCGTTCATTAGTCTACGCAAGGGAAACTGCAGGTTGTCTAGCGCATGGCAGATGGTGATATTAATAAACCATGCCCAGGGAACGATCTTCAGAACAGCCGTTAACTGCTTAGACTGTCAATGTTTTTCTTGTACTGATGAGATTACAGTGAGTTAAGTTACAACTGACACATTTAAGAAGAGATCGCTTAGATCTGACCCTTTTCAAACAAACTGTTATGGCTTTGTTAGAAGCCCATATTAAAATGGAACTACAGTCATTTAAAACGTCGAAAGATACTACCACTATGTCTGACTAGACGATTTGTGGGTCTACAATGGCGGCCGATACAAGGATTATACGTGCTTGTCCGATAGGGCATGTCTACGGATAAATCTGGTATAGACCAGGTTTACGACACTTCAAGAACATCAAGAAATGTAAGCCACATTTGAATTATTTTATGCCTAGCTAATTGGAACAAACTATTTTTCTGCAGATGACCAACACATTTTTTTCATCGTATTTAAAGCTTGTAATGGTTTACGCAAGACTAGTTAGATTTATTCTGAGCATTTTCAGCACTCAGAACAGTTTAGGATCGATGACCGAGCATTTTGAGCATTTATTTGAATTTTTCATATTTTTGGGAAATCACGGTAATCAGCCGATGTAACTGTAAAAGTTAAATTTATTTTTGTTGAGGAATGGATATTTTTTCCATATTCGAAGGTTCGAACATGTGGATTCTCACATAATGAGATGATAATTAAACATATTTGAAATAATAATAATAATAATAATAATAATCCACTAATAATAATAATAATAATTTTCGTAATTTTTCTAAATAATTCTTGGATATTATATTTTATAATAATCATATGTATTGAGAAAGAGCCTATGAAGTAGTTGAAACATTTCTAGTATGGAACAGGAGATTTTACGAAGGAGAGTGGTTAGCGCATGCCCGCATTCAACCTACATTTCAGTTCTGGTTGAACAGTTGATATTTGCAATGGGCAAAGTATATGTTTCATATAACACGGAGAGGCATGAAACGGGAAGCAATTGATATTTGTATCAAATAGGATTTTTGTATTTATATAAAATCATGACGTAAATACACTTCGAAAGTGAAATGAAGCTTTTCATGAGTATGGTAAATTCACGGGTTGAACTGAATGGGAAAATAAAATAAACTTGTAAGTTTATTAATCTTCCAGTGTTGATAACAAGCAGAGGCTTGATTTATTGTATAAATTTTGGGAAGATAATTTATGTGTGTGGAATAGTTGTAATGCCATTCCCAGGTGCGCATGTTAAGTCGCAGGAATGAAGGTTTTTTCGAGCATCAATCAAATAGCAGGTTCGATGGCTCAGGTTTATAGTAGGAGTATTGGATCCACACATTTCGTCGTATGAATAACCCGAAGGTTATTTCTTTGAAACCATCAGTTCTTATTTCAACCTTGTTTACGAATTCCATTTAGACTTTGATTTTGCTAGAACCCGGATTTGTCATGATAGTAGTTTATTCTTCTTCAGAGGAAGACCTTTGCCGTTGTTGTTGTTGTTATAATATTGTGTCCTTACACAAATAGTAGAATGGGCCACTGCCAATTTAAAATAATTCTTTAACCACGAATAATTTGAAGGATATTTTCAAATCCTAGTGCCATGAACCAAATGAATTCATTATAAGACTACAATTCTAATTTCCGCATTCTGTCGAAGAATTGCAAGTTGTGAAAGTTGCTAGAAATGGCCATAAATATAAATATTTTTTATAATATTGTTCCCAAGTGGAAAATCTAATAGTTGAATGGTTCAACCTTTTATTGATCAAGTTGATGATTCAGAAATCATATGTTTTGTTTGGAACTTGAAGTTCATAATCGAGTCACTTCTCGAATGTTTAATGTCAGAAGAACAATTAATTGTTGTTGTGCTTCGCACAGTTCTTCGATGCTATGCTCAATGGTCAAATACTTTTCAGATGTTGTTAATATGTGTTAATAATTTGTGTTGCTACGATGATAATAATAGTTTCAACGATATATTTTGGAAAACTGGAAAACAAATGAAAGTCTAAGAAATTCTATAAACATTTATTCTACGAGTGTTAATACCATGTAAATAGTCAAACAGTGATCTACGTTATTTCCAGTATGGACAATTCATTTTGCACTGGAATAAAATGTTAATAATTTTGGAACACAGTCCACAGGACTAACAATCGGACTTGTGTTTTCAAAAAGATTGTCAAATGTGTTTGGAAGATTTCTGTATATTGTGTGTAAATAAGAGTGTGGATCGCCACACGTGGATGATGCTGCTTTGAGCATTATTCTTGCAGTCAGATTTTAACTTTAAATAAACTGAGATAATTTTACCAGATGTGTTTCACCCAATTAAATCTCCTTCTATCCTTATTGTTGCATTGAGCCAAAAATCAGCAAAGCATTTTTATAAATTTGATGTCGTTTTTGCGATTTGCTTTAACCCATCTGGCGCTCCGGGATATTTTGATTCTCGTGCTGACTGATTATTGGTAAAATGCATATGTGGTCGTGCGGACTCCGGTCTAAACGGGCACATAAAATAAGATAGAGAGAGAAATGGCTTCGAACGTGGGTCCCGATTTAGACATGGTCAATCGCATGCCGATTTGAAATTGTGATAATATTTATAGAAATATTTTGGGAGTTGAGAGATGTCTGGTTTGGATGAATAAATTAGTAGGAAGCCCAATTAGTGGGAAAATTAAAAATTTAACTTGGTTAATAATTAGAATGGGTTTGATTATTTTTGATAATGGCTTAACCATTAGGGCGTCAAGTAAATTCAGTAGTAAACGTTCGATGACTGGAGATACACATTATTAGAATCCAGGTGGAGGATATTTGAGAACTAGCATATTTTTCTTGTGATATTATGGTAAATGTAATTCGTAAAAGTAAAGAATTTTGTTTTTCCATCACGTCGACATTAGGACAAATCTCATTTTATTATAGTGTTCCAATTAGCTATTCATATTTCTTGTTCTAGTTATAAGCTTGTGTTTGCCACTGTTGTATACCCCTAAGTTTTGAATAATTGAAATTATGGAAGAAATGATGAGAATGATGAGGAGTTTGGAGGAGAGTTCGAAAGAGGCTGGACGGCGTGTAGCCGCTATTATGAAAGAAAATACAGAGGCTTTAGAAAAGAAACTTAAAGAAAATTCTGATTCTTTAGAAAGTAAACTTAAAGAAAATTCTGATAATTTGAAAGAAAGTTTAGATGATAAACTTAAAGAAAATTCTGATTCTTTAGAAAATAAACTTAAAGAAAATTCTGATTCTTTAGAGAATAAACTTAGAGAAAATTTGAATGATAAACTTAAAGAAAGTTTGGAAAATAAACTTAAAGAAAGTTCTGATAAACTCAAAGAAAATTCCGATTTGTTAGAAAGCAGGTTAAAAGATAACTTAAAGGAAAATTTAAACAGTAAATTTAATTCAATGGAAAGTAAATTTAAAGAGAATTCTGAAATTTTGAAAATGGCACTTGAAAGTAAAATGAATAAATTATGCGACAAAACACATGAGCTCGAAACTTCGTTAGCTACTAACGCTAGTTTAATGGACGATAAATTTCGCGATGCCGATCTTCGATCCCAAAGCTTAGCTGATAGGATAGAACATGGTCTTAGGAAAGTTGGTGAAGACATGGTCAACCTGGAAGTCAGAGTGAAGAAGGAGAGTAACGAGATGGGAATTCTAGTTGTTCAGCGTTTAACGGAACAATTCAAGGAACTTGTCATGGGAGAAATAAGAGAAGGAGTGATTCATGAATTGCAAACTGAGATTAAAACCACAGTTGTCAATGAAATTAAAGACACACTCAAGCTGGAGAATCAAGAGGGAATCAAGGAGATTAGGGAATCTTTGTCATCCCACATTGAAGTAATTGCCAAGGATATTCAAGCAACTCAGAAGGACATATCAGATATGACAGGGTCATTGAAAAGTCATGAGGCTGTTATGAACCAGATATCCATTGATGTTAAAGAAAATAGTAAAGAGACTGAAGCAATCAAGAAGATGGCAGAAGAAAACCAGAAAGAACTTGAGGCTATGAAAACTCAAATAAAGGATGAGAAACAGTCTGATCATCTTTTGAAAATGCCGAATGTAAGGGGAAAGGAACAGATACAGATAAATCTAGGAGGAGCTAGAGAGACTGAAAGACAGGATGAGGTCAGGACAGTATTTCAATCCAACCCCATAACTGTATTTAAGAATATAGAAGACAAGCCTTCTAAATTTTCAGGGCGAGATTCTGTAACACCCGTGGAATTTCTGAGAGAAGCAGGTGATTAACTGAAAGATTCTAAGATCCCTAAAGAAAGACAGATCAGGGTAATAGGGAAGTTCTTGGAAGGTCCCGCACTTTTGTGGTTTAGAGCATTTAGATCCACTCTAAATACTTTTGAGGAGTTTTCTCGTGGGTTATTGAAGAAGTTTTGGTCCCCTGAAACCCAACAGCAAGTTAGAGCAGAGTTGTATTCGAAGAGATTCTCGACGTCACAACCTACTCGATACTCTACATACTTTTCTGGACAGCTGTCTAAACTCCAACATTTAGATCCGCCAATGCCAGATAACGAGTTGATTACTGCTTTGATACGACAATTTCCAGCAGACGTCCAGAGGACTTTGATCGCTGCTGATATCTACAATATGGAACAGTTTGATGAAGTATTGCAAAAGCTGGATCATACAAACGCTCAATTCTTCCATCAGAAGGGAGTAAAGAGTAATAACGCTGTGTATGCTGTTATGGCTGACAGTTATTCTCAGACACCTCGAGAGATTCGAGAGGAGCGAGAAGAGAAATCGTCGAGGGAAGATTCCAATACGAGAGGATGGAACCAATACCGTAACAGATACTGTTACAAACCATATGCAAGACCAGATGGTGGTAATCGATACAACACTCGATGGAGAAGACCACGAGATACTCAAGGAAGGTACCAGGAAAGAAGATCCTATGGTAATAACTATAATAACAGAGGGAATGTAGAGACTCGTCAGTCCAACGAAGAATTTAACAAGGACACGAGGAAAAACTTGGAAGCGAGACACCAAGATACCTTACAATTTGTGGAGCAGAGGCCCAATGATCCAGGTCCATCGGGAACACAACAATCCCGGGGGAATGGTAAAATTAAGGATTTTGAATATTGTGGAAGTAAACAATAATGGAAGCTATGAAGTAGCCAATACACGAACTGGTAACATCGTGGGAACTTACAATGCTTCGAATTTGAAGATCTATTATTCAAGAACCAGATAACTTAATGTGTAGATAGGAAAAATAAAAATTTTTCAATTTTTATTCTTTGCTAGGTGTGGGGTGGATGTGCCCAAATCTAGGAATGGGTATTCCAAGTTTCAGACACCTAGATATCAAGGGAAAGGCTGTAGCAGCGTTTGAAAGTTCGGATATTTGAATATCGCGCTACATTGCTTCTCGAAGCCATTCGAAGGAAATTACCGATAGTTGGATGGTAAATGACGTAGCGAGTAACAGCAGAGGTGGAGACTATTTATGGATTAAATAGTTAACTATGGAGCAGAGACTTGAGACTGGGATCAGATTACTGGCACGGCCAAATAAAAGAGAATGCAATTAGTATCAAGTAAATCGGACCAGGGATTCAAGAGATATGAGGATGTTTAGATATCAGGCGATGACGCGTGACCCTGACCATTTTTGTATAAAAGCAAGCTGGAGCAGGCTTAGTTAGCTCACTTCATCACAAGCACTTGGCGAACAAGTTGCGTCTACGCTGAGCCAAGGCACATGGTTGCCACGTCTACGAAGAAGTACTTTTCAAATCGTGATAGTCACGAGAAGTGCTGCGCAAACGAGTTGGAACTTAGTAAGTTTCTGGTGAGGAGAATCACTGAGGTGATAGTATTTCTACAGACATTGGTGGAAATATTTATATTTCCAAAAAGGACATATGCTAGACTTTGTCTAGAAAGTAGTATTTGTCACAGTCCAATAGTAAATTAATACTTGGATGTTTAGATCCATTTAAAGTCAGTTTTCATATTTTGTAACTATTTAACCACTTCGATCCGTCAGTACATTGAAGAATAGTCTATAACGGTGGCGTTCATTAGTCTACGCAAGGGAAACTGCAGGTTGTCTAGCGCATGGCAGATGGTGATATTAATAAACCATGCCCAGGGAACGATCTTCAGAACAGCCGTTAACTGCTTAGACTGTCAATGTTTTTCTTGTACTGATGAGATTACAGTGAGTTAAGTTACAACTGACACATTTAAGAAGAGATCGCTTAGATCTGACCCTTTTCAAACAAACTGTTATGGCTTTGTTAGAAGCCCATATTAAAATGGAACTACAGTCATTTAAAACGTCGAAAGATACTACCACTATGTCTGACTAGACGATTTGTGGGTCTACAATGGCGGCCGATACAAGGATTATACGTGCTTGTCCGATAGGGCATGTCTACGGATAAATCTGGTATAGACCAGGTTTACGACACTTCAAGAACATCAAGAAATGTAAGCCACATTTGAATTATTTTATGCCTAGCTAATTGGAACAAACTATTTTTCTGCAGATGACCAACACATTTTTTTCATCGTATTTAAAGCTTGTAATGGTTTACGCAAGACTAGTTAGATTTATTCTGAGCATTTTCAGCACTCAGAACAGTTTAGGATCGATGACCGAGCATTTTGAGCATTTATTTGAATTTTTCATATTTTTGGGAAATCACGGTAATCAGCCGATGTAACTGTAAAAGTTAAATTTATTTTTGTTGAGGAATGGATATTTTTTCCATATTCGAAGGTTCGAACATGTGGATTCTCACATAATGAGATGATAATTAAACATATTTGAAATAATAATAATAATAATAATAATAATCCACTAATAATAATAATAATAATTTTCGTAATTTTTCTAAATAATTCTTGGATATTATATTTTATAATAATCATATGTATTGAGAAAGAGCCTATGAAGTAGTTGAAACATTTCTAGTATGGAACAGGAGATTTTACGAAGGAGAGTGGTTAGCGCATGCCCGCATTCAACCTACATTTCAGTTCTGGTTGAACAGTTGATATTTGCAATGGGCAAAGTATATGTTTCATATAACACGGAGAGGCATGAAACGGGAAGCAATTGATATTTGTATCAAATAGGATTTTTGTATTTATATAAAATCATGACGTAAATACACTTCGAAAGTGAAATGAAGCTTTTCATGAGTATGGTAAATTCACGGGTTGAACTGAATGGGAAAATAAAATAAACTTGTAAGTTTATTAATCTTCCAGTGTTGATAACAAGCAGAGGCTTGATTTATTGTATAAATTTTGGGAAGATAATTTATGTGTGTGGAATAGTTGTAATGCCATTCCCAGGTGCGCATGTTAAGTCGCAGGAATGAAGGTTTTTTCGAGCATCAATCAAATAGCAGGTTCGATGGCTCAGGTTTATAGTAGGAGTATTGGATCCACACATTTCGTCGTATGAATAACCCGAAGGTTATTTCTTTGAAACCATCAGTTCTTATTTCAACCTTGTTTACGAATTCCATTTAGACTTTGATTTTGCTAGAACCCGGATTTGTCATGATAGTAGTTTATTCTTCTTCAGAGGAAGACCTTTGCCGTTGTTGTTGTTGTTATAATATTGTGTCCTTACACAAATAGTAGAATGGGCCACTGCCAATTTAAAATAATTCTTTAACCACGAATAATTTGAAGGATATTTTCAAATCCTAGTGCCATGAACCAAATGAATTCATTATAAGACTACAATTCTAATTTCCGCATTCTGTCGAAGAATTGCAAGTTGTGAAAGTTGCTAGAAATGGCCATAAATATAAATATTTTTTATAATATTGTTCCCAAGTGGAAAATCTAATAGTTGAATGGTTCAACCATTTATTGATCAAGTTGATGATTCAGAAATCATATGTTTTGTTTGGAACTTGAAGTTCATAATCGAGTCACTTCTCGAATGTTTAATGTCAGAAGAACAATTAATTGTTGTTGTGCTTCGCACAGTTCTTCGATGCTATGCTCAATGGTCAAATACTTTTCAGATGTTGTTAATATGTGTTAATAATTTGTGTTGCTACGATGATAATAATAGTTTCAACGATATATTTTGGAAAACTGGAAAACAAATGAAAGTCTAAGAAATTCTATAAACATTTATTCTACGAGTGTTAATACCATGTAAATAGTCAAACAGTGATCTACGTTATTTCCAGTATGGACAATTCATTTTGCACTGGAATAAAATGTTAATAATTTTGGAACACAGTCCACAGGACTAACAATCGGACTTGTGTTTTCAAAAAGATTGTCAAATGTGTTTGGAAGATTTCTGTATATTGTGTGTAAATAAGAGTGTGGATCGCCACACGTGGATGATGCTGCTTTGAGCATTATTCTTGCAGTCAGATTTTAACTTTAAATAAACTGAGATAATTTTACCAGATGTGTTTCACCCAATTAAATCTCCTTCTATCCTTATTGTTGCATTGAGCCAAAAATCAGCAAAGCATTTTTATAAATTTGATGTCGTTTTTGCGATTTGCTTTAACCCATCTGGCGCTCCGGGATATTTTGATTCTCGTGCTGACTGATTATTGGTAAAATGCATATGTGGTCGTGCGGACTCCGGTCTAAACAGGCACAGTACCTTGCACTGCGTCTTGAGAATCCGCCTTGTGTAGGCGTGGAATTACATTTGTCCTACGAGACGTAGAAGAATATCCGCTGTTTAGCGTTAAAAGTGATTATAAGGTGCCATCGAGCCCGCTAATACTATTATTCACTGTTGTTGAAGCCCAGTGAACTAAAGAAGAAGCTTGGGAAACTATAATTGGCAAGTATAGTGCATTGCACAACATTGCTGTAACACCACATTTTACCCACGCGTATGTGGAGGGCAGATGCCTAGTGGAAATATACAGGTAATAGTGTTAAAATTATCCTGAATAAGTGTGATTATAATTGTATGAGATATTTAAATTGCCAAAGTGAAAGTTTCATTTTAAAAACGACGTATAATTCACGGATGCTGCGTGATACAAGAGTAGCGTCACTAGCACGTGCAGAATTATAAAACAGTGTTAGCTCACATGCTAATCCATATCTGCAAGATTAAGGCTGTGTCGTATTTTATAATTGAAGCCTATAACATTCACGACGAACATTATAATTTTGAAAGTGAGAGGATGAATTATTACGCAACTTATTTTACTACCCACGTGATTGGACTTTTCTTCACCATGATTGAAGCAGTCACCATGGGCTAATACCATCCCGGTATGAGGGTGACGTTTCTACGGGAACCAGCATGATGGTGGAACTTCCAGGACGACGAACGAGAAGGAAGGAGCCAAAAATGCCATTTCCAGGCATATCCACGAACTTGTCGACAGGGACAAATCGAACCCTGGTCTTTGGAGGAGTCCAGATGGGAATCCTGATGAGGAGGATACCGATCCAGAGAGCCAGAGAGGATTTTGTACAACCCTTGTTGTGGAATAGAGGGCTGAGTGAGAGCTCCTCCATTTCGTGAGTTTTTGTCACACCCCTTCTTTGTTCTAGTTTCTGGTGGTATAGTAGATTTAATGTAGTTTGTGAACCAACCACACTCAGTGTCAGCCATTTTTCTAGGTAGGGATGTAACTAGATTAGTTAGATGTCATTTATTTCAGTTTAGAGTGAGACACCCTTGGGGTCAGACATTTTGGTCAGCCCTGGTGCAGCCTGATGAACGTCGTAGAACGTCAATGCCTACTTTTTGCTGAACCTGATCGTAGTCATTTTGAGGCTATTTTGTTCAACCCTACTTGGGGTAATTTTCAAGTCTTTGCTGACTTTAGTTATGGCAATCAGATGCCATGGTTATTAATTGACTGCATTCTTTGCAGCCATCCTTTGTTATACCCCTGACTGTCGTTAGAACGGTCGTATCATTTAGGTAGTCGACTGTAACTACCAGTTTTGTAAATGCATTATATTTCATTTTGAATAGGCTCAGAAGCTATTCTTGGTCAAGTTTGAACCTAACAACTAGAAGGAATGTTTCGTTGCCCAGCATCG
The DNA here is from genome assembly GCA_946902985.2 of Meconema thalassinum. Taxonomy (NCBI): domain Eukaryota; kingdom Metazoa; phylum Arthropoda; class Insecta; order Orthoptera; family Tettigoniidae; genus Meconema; species Meconema thalassinum. Next base: position 1,187,413,944 of record OX336389.2, read on the forward strand.
AACTCAGTTCCCAACGTATCATTAAGCAGATCTAGTGTAGTGAATCTGCACCGCAATTATCATTTTTGCTTGTGTCCTGTGAGACACGTTTTTATTTGAAGTACTATCAACTACTGAATTGTATTTTTAAAGCAAAGAGCTTGAGTTATTGTAAGATTACTTTCATTTAGACGTCTTTGGTAGAAAGACGGAATTGTATTATTATATTCAGATTTATAGCGTGTGTTTTATACACGGACTCTTTAGAAGTCCGTAACCTATGGTAAAGTTTTTTATGAACTGGCCAGGTGCAGTTTTATATTGATTAAATCGCCGGCCTTGAATAAACTGGTTATGTAACCCAGTGACCTGAAAGCACGCCTGCTTCATTGTGAGACAAAACTACTATTGACAAGGACAGAGTACGATTTGTATTCGCTTTTCCTTTCATTGCTATTTTGCTTATGGAAATCAGTTTCCACTCTTGTATTTGATCACATGTTTTATGGATCGTTTTTTGTTAGTTAAACGCTCTGTTGCGTGTACTGTCTTCTGACAGGTACAGTTATGTAAGGTTTTCTATAGTATGGTGAAGGCTACCCTTTTATAGCAGGATGTTATTGTATGAAGGTATTTTGAGTATGCCTTGTCCGGGACTGATCCCGTTGACTAGATGTTATTGGAAGGTAACTGCTGTGGTCAGGCCTATCCCAGAGTTATTGAACGCGAGCTTAGCGCCGCTGGTAACCCGTGTTATTGTGTGTCCGAGTTGTTGTACTCGTTGATTATTTTCCGACTGTTGAGTCGTGGCTTTTTGGTGGAGAATGATCTCAGGAGAGACACTCCGTGCCCAGGCTATTGTCAATGTTATTCGCCATAAACCTACGATAAACCAATAAACCGACATCTTAATAATAAGACGCATAATTGTTGTATAACAAGCCTAACTAACGATTCTATCTAACTTTGTCCTTTGCATTCTGGAACTGTTGACATAGCCGTGCAGTTGAAGATAATTTCCTTGTGAGGAAATGACTAGGACAGTTGACATTTTTGTAGCGACCTGAAGCATGCGCAAACCTAGAGTTCGTAGCTTGTGGAGCTCAGGCCATGCGATGTCAGACGTGGTCTCAACTACGCATTCGTCACCGTAATTATTCACATTAGATGACTATGGCTTACAAAGAGTAAACCAAGGTGCAGGCAGGAATTTTTAATAAACTACTGTGTCTATTTCATTACTTATTTATTTATGATGTCAAGCGTATAAATCCTACATGTTACCTTTTGTGTGCTGTTAGCACATAGTTATTAAGCATAATTAAATTGTTTGTTTTTCATGGCTGTACACTTAGCTTTTGGATGTAATTGTTTTCTTTTACGGACGTCATCGCCGTAAATTTTGTTAATTGATAGGACTTAGCTAGATGAATTAACGTTAAATGTAAATGTTGAAATGGTACCATCCTAACTTAGATTTGTTTTGCTACCCTGTTAAATGTAAATTCAGATATTAGCTTTATCATGTAACTTGAACTAGGGACTTGCGTTGTACCATATTCCTAGTGTTGCTGTTGTTGCTTTATTATTGTGAGTTAGATCTTTCGCGAGGGTTTTCCGTGTCTTCTCAGGTAGGGACCTGCTCTTTATTTTTGTTTATTTATTAGTTTGCGGACTAGCCGATTGTAACCCTCCGAACTAGGCTAGGGGCTTGTGAATTTTAATAAATTTTCACGGTGTTTTACTTAAGTCTGGATGTTTATTTTCTCAGTCTAGTTTTAAGGTGAACCTTTCCTTAGGCGGTCTATGACCATCATCACCATGTACCACGATCCCTGTGGACTACGGACTCTCGTGCCGCTTTAGCCTTTATGGAAGGTCACCTGATCATCACGGTAATTTTATTCGATTTATGGGACGTTAGGAAAGTCATCGTGGTTGTTGACTCGACTAGACGGTCTCAGTATTAAGATTTAATAAATCTTAATTGTTTTCAGCAAACATGATAAAATTAATATTTTCACACCAAAGAACGACGACTTGAAGATGATTTATTGTAGGAATATATTAAATGGGATCTCCAAACCTTGAACTAAACTATATGCGATATACATTCGCCATAGCCACATAGCCTACAGTACGTCGTTGTACCGATCTCCGCCATCACGCGCGCTCATTCTTTCCGTCCCATGCACTTCCGTCCCATCCATTTCCGTCCCATCCACTTCCATCCCTTTTTCAAAATCTCTCCCACAAAAATGTCCAGCTACCGAGTGGAAAGATGTTACACATCAAAAGTGATCACTCGCTAGACAATGAAGTGCAAGTTGACGCCTTAATTATAGATTTTGTGAAGGCATTTGATGTCATCTCACATGACAGACTACTCCGTAAATTAGCGGCAACGAAGATTGATAAAATAGTAATTTTATGGATTGAAGAGTTCTTGACTCGTCGCTCGCAAAAGTTTAATATATGTAATGTGTACTCGGAGGCCTGTTTTATAACGACGGGTGTATTGCACCCTCGTTATTTCTGGCACTTATTAACGACTTACCGAATGGGATTCGAAGTGACTTCCTATTGTTTTCGGATGCTTGTGTAATATGCCGAAACGTCATAGCTCACAAGGCAACGTTGAGTTACAAACTGATCTCATTCTGGTCCATAAATGGGCGGTAGACAACAAAATGAAGATAAATACGGGTAAATGAAGTCTCATGGGAGTAACTAGAGGGCGATGGTATAATTTTCAATATAACATCGCCTAAGAATTACTTGTAGAAGAAAACTCCTTCAAATACTTGGGCATCCATGTAAGGAATCATGTGAAATGGACCTGCAAGGGTGCAAGTACCCATGTGGGATGTATCGTCTCCAATGTGTACAATATATCACTTCATTTTGTAATGAGGGTATTAAAAGGCGGTAGTTCCACAACAATAGAATTAGGATATTTGAACCTGGTGATGCCAATCTTTGAATACGGCTCAGTGGTTTGGGACCCATATCAACCTCGGTTCATCAATGATCTGGAGTTGGTACAATGGTTGGCTGCTAGGTTTGTACTCAACAAGTTTAATCCTAGGAGTACTGCAACTCGAATGATAAAGAAATTAGCGCGGGAATCTCTGGAAGATAGACTATACGCCATGTTATCTTTTATACTAATAAGCCAGCATAGGGAGAACTAGGTAAGCGTCTGGAAGATCTCACCTACCTTAGCAGGGCTGATCATCCGCACAAGGTTAAGAGCCGACCATGGCGTACAAATTATGGGAAATATTATTTCATTAATCGTGGTATTGATAATTGGAACTCATTACCTGCCGCAGTCTTCGAGCCTTACCCCAATCATATTGGTGTGTTGAACAAAAATGTTGTATAAATACGCCGATGCAATTACTATAATTTCTAAATCGCGACTTGCGTAAGTGTCATTAAGTGTGTTTGATACTGATGTTGGTAATTTTCTGTAACTGTAAAGATTTACCATTGCAAAATGAATGAATACACGTCGCAGTGTAAGACGTAAGCACTACGACTCTTGTCACCATTTGTTGTAATTTTTGATGGCTATGGGAGGATGTTCTTTATGGAAATTATGCATAACAGCTGTATAACTTTTAATCGATACTTTAATTTTACTGACCGGTTTTAACACCAACTGCGTACATAATTATTACCTAGGTAAATATACGTCAATTTCCATATCTGCAAGGAAGTTTTGTAACTTACTGCATTTTTATCCTGAGTACAACATGAAGTCAAATCTAGCCGCCGACTGGTTGCTATGACCCTCTCCGTGGCACACGGATGAACCTATGAGTCACTGACCCCGATTTTCAAGGGCAAATGGTAACGTAGTTGTTCCGTGAAATCCTATGACATGAGCAGTGTGGAGAGTCCTAATGTACAATTCATGAAACATATTCGTTCGCATACGTATCTTGGTGAGGTTGGGAACAGGTCGCACCAGCGGAAACGACGTCACCGCGTATACCACACTTGTAACAGTGCCATCCTGCAAATTCCGTGGTGGAGTCGTGGTAGCGTTCGAGTTCCAATCTCTGCGGTCCGACGTGTTTTTGTGTAGTTGTCAATCGATACATTGCGAGTGTAACACAACTAGAGCTCCCTTAAAATTATGATTCAAAACAGGAATTTTTATCCCTTGATATATCTTACATCAAATCAATTATTTTCAAACTGCTCTCGTACCCCAAATCGAGTGCAACAATTGCTATTACATGGAAATTAGACTGTCAGATTTAATTAAAATAGGGACTGGTTTAGCCACCAGATTTCACACAGGCTAATGTTGTATTCTCGTGGTTGATGCATGTTTCTAATGGTAAATTTAGATCTCTTAGCAACCATTTTTTAATTCGTAGTATAAAAATGAATACTGAATGAATTCCAAGTGCCCATAAAGCCATGGCATCGCAGAAATACGACAACTAATACATTATTATGTATGAAGCGATATCCACTCAGGTGGATTATATAGACACAGACTGGCTGGGCAGCGGTCCCTTGGTAGGCCTAGACACTTCATAGCCTGTAGTGCCATGGGGTTGGTTTGGTTCAATGGATAATGCGTAACATGTGCCGCTATCAAGCCAACAAACGTCATCGTAGCATAATAACTTGCCATGATATTTTAGTTTTAGTAAAAGGTGGAATTTCATTCTAATTATTTCAATATATCATAATAATAATAATAATAATAATAATAAAAATAATAATAATAATAATAATTCACAGATACCTTAGCCCCATGGCCTAGAGCTGCGCGTTAGCAAGCATAGCTACTGAGCTACTGCTGTCAGTTATTCCATTATTTTAATTACCATTCTATTATTATTATTATTATTATTATTATTATTATTATTATTATTATTATAACTACAGTTTCAACCCTTATTAGAGGGATTGGTTTTGTCCCCCTCACCTGAGATGAAAAGCTGATTAGCTATTTCAGGTCATTGGACATCCCCTTCGCGCTTGGGCGAGAGCTCGCATCCTGGATTCATTAAAAGCAAACTTGTCAAGACGCGACGTCTTCTTGTTCATTAAAAGTTTTACCTACATCAAGGAGGAGGAAGTTCATGAAAGAAATAAGATTTGATTTCTTCTATACTAAAGAGGGTTTCTTAGAGCCGAGATATTATTATATGTGATTCCACTGCTAGGGCAGTGCAATGTCGGAAATAAAATACTTCTGGTATAAAGAGGTGAGATAGTGTACCATAATATACAGGGTGTCTCTTATTAACGTTTAAAACTCTCTATAGCGACGTAGATGGCATTGAGACAAGTAATTTGATACAGTACACTTAGGGTCGCAAGTGTCCGGAAATACCTTAAAAGTGAACCACAACTGTTAAACATATGACGTTATCAGGTGACGGCTCAGCTCGAGCGGTCAGGCAAGCAATGGCATCACCTTATTGATCAGCAATGAATTCATAGCTTTCCACTGAATAAATACTTGTATACGTTACTTGCTAACCACGATAATAAAATCCTACAAAATTATTTCACACATTCCAACCCAGTCAATGCCTCGGAATAAAACAATTAAAACTTCAAAAATATCTCAATGGTATTAATACCCCTCAACCACAGGGTGAGGAAATAAATAATTTACCCAATGAAAACGTTCAATTTATCAATGGATGCAAGGGATGCACTCTACGTATATCGGAGCAGCTGTAATTAATTTCGGTAAGTTTTAGTAATGTTGGACACATGGAGAGTGAGGCATATTTTCGGAAGCTGATCATCTCCATTCCTCGCTGGATGAGGGATTTCATCATAGTGGTTGGACGATGTATACACCTCATTCACAAAACAGTTTTTGTTTGTGGACTACAAACAATATACACCATTGAATGGGGCTGTCACAGTCAGGAGCATTGGAATCTACCAGGGCGGGCCCATTAATAAGGCTATCCCGCGAACATCACTGAGCCCATGTGATGGTAATAGTGTCTCCGTCATTATCACACTGTAATCATCGCATGACCTCAGGGTTAGGTCACAGGATACACGGGAAGAATATGGTTGGAGAAGGTATAAATACCCGTGACTGTAACCTCCATGGCGTGATAGTGCTGTACAACCCGACGTGAGCACTGTCAGGTTGTAGGCCTACATGTTCCCATGACTCGTGGCGTAGCTGTACAAGTCAAGGATTCCCGAAACTGGACTTCAACATTTTCCATGCGGATAATTGTATCTTGGACTGTACGGATATTTAAAAGTTGAGATTTTGTCGATATGCACGAGAATAAAATTGCATTATTATTATTATTATTATTATTATTATTATTATTATTATTATTATTAAGCCTCCGTGGCTTAGGCAGCAGCACGCCGGCCTCTCACCGCTGGGTCCGTGGTTCAAATCCCGGTCACTCCATGTGAGATCTGTGCTGGACAAAACGGAGGCAGACAGGTTTTTCTCCGGTAACTCCGGTTTTCCCTGTCAAAATTTCATTCCAGCAACACTCTCCGCTATCATTTCATTTCATCCGTCCTTCATTTAATCATTGCCCCCGAGGAGTGGCCTCGGCAGCCGGCAGTTCATATCCTCGCCGCTAGATGAGGGCTCCATTCATTCCATTCCTGACCACGTCGGAGACTGGAAGCAGGCTGTGGATTTTCATTTTCCATCATTAGTATTATTATTATTAGTCTATTATTATCATAACGAGATATGTTAACAGTACATGTAAAACACTTGCCGTGAGTAAAGTAGCTTATGGCTGAAGGTAGTGAAGTTCAAAGCGGTGCCCTATTGGAGCATAATCTCATGTATAACTGTGGGTAATTTCAAGCACGTTAATTAACATTTTATTGCTAGTACATGCTGCGACCACAGCGCAGTGGTCAGACCATGGCGGCACGAGGATTTAATTCTGGCGTGACCAGTGGAATTCCAGCTTGCCCGAGCAGCAAATGCAAGCATATTACAGGAAGTTGTTAATAATCATTTCTGGTCATTTAAGTCAGTATTTTCGTGCCTTTGATCTTGAGTTATTTCAATGTTCTCACTAACACACCACCTCGTTATACCGATTAAAGCGGAGCTCTAAAATGTGTCTTGAGTTGTTGGTGCTGTAAAATGAAAGCCCCCCTCTAGGGGCTCATGCCTAGTGTGACGTGGGTTGGCAACTACCGGACCCCAGCTGAGTCCGGCATTCCTTCAACCTACTTGTGCTGGGCTCCTCTCCGTGATATTTCCTGTCGACCTCCTTGGTAACTCTTGTTCTCTGCCGACCCCAACGCTATTAGGGTATCGGAGGCCTAGGGTGTCTTTCAAATTCCCGACATAATTGGCCCTTGTCTCATCTTTCCTGACACCCCTATTCTTCGAGGGGTCAAAACTCCTCCTTTATTTTCATGGTATCTGCTGCCTACTGCTCAAGGCCCTACAGGAGGCAGGGTGTGAGTAGCCCTTCCTCCTATGGTGAACCCTGGGCTCACGGCTGAGAGATCTGTAATTGGCAACCCTGGAGAGTCCAGTGCTGGGTCCGTTATTCCCGGCTTCTATTGACTTTGAGGCGGACCCTCTACTCTTTCCCTTTCCGATCTGCCTTTCATGTCTTTCAGTCCTCATTCTTAGAGAGTTGAAGGCATTTCTTTTCCCTGTCGTTTATTTTTATTCTTCCTTTCTTCGTCCTTTTCTTCTTCTAGTCAGTTGTAAGTTTCATTTAATCATTTTCACAAACACCCAAAGAATTAAGAGGCGATAACCCAGATGTACGCTCCTCAAAGCAACAATTATGATCATCATCAAAATGAAGGGGGAATAGAATATTTCTATAACGCAATGTTAGAATATGTCGAGCAATAATATCCAGACGGTCCAGATTATTATTCTCGAATCCACTTTAAGTTAAAATTCAAGTTTGAGGACTGAAACGAGCAGAGTGCAAATAAACGTACTTATAATTTCTTGCAAGGATATTTCCCTAAATGTATGTTTTCACATTATCTTAATTATCATTATTATAACTGTTATTACTATTATTGTTATCATTATTATTATTATTAACGACTGTGGTAGCTATGCATTCTAAGGTTCCGTATTAGGCCATGGAGCCAAGTTATCTGAAGACTTGGCAGAGAATTGGGTTCTAACCTCACCGACGGCCATCCTTCAAATGTTTTCCGAGATGTCCTATTTTCAACTCCAGGATATGTTGGGATGATGCCTTGTAATTGGCCACGACCGCTTCCTTCCAGCTCCTTGCCCAGTTTCCTTCATCCTCCTTCATTTCATCCTTCATTAACTCGTCTCATGATTTCTCGTTATTCACACTGTGTATTTATTGAGTACATCACCAAACTGGATTCCTGAATAGAATAATGGAATAATAATGGTATTTGATTTGAATCCCTTTTAACTACTGCGGTTTCTTGAGACGCCGGAGTGCCAGAGTCTTGTCCCAAATGGGACCTCTAATGTGCTAGTAAATCTACTTGTACGGCTCCCTCGTATTTGCGCACCCTCAAATGCCAAATGACTGCGCCAGGATTCGATCCTGCAACTTTGGGAAAAGAAGGCAAGAAAGTTATCCCTGCACCACGCAGCCAGTCGATTCCCAAATCGTTTTTATACCTATGAATGAACTTTTTCAAATTAATTTTATTTTCGATAGTTTATATTGGGAGTCCAGTTTGGTGTTGTTTTCAATAAATGCACAGTGTAAATAATGAGAAATAATTGCTCCTTTTAAAACGGTGGATCAACACAATCAACAGGATTCTCTCGGAGATCTACGGCTATTTCGTGCCACTCGGTTGACAGCATTGTCATTCAATATCGACCATTTAGTGGCATTTTACTTTGAAGTTAGTAACATTAAAATTTGAATGGTAGGCATTACTGCAATGTAACACTGACAATTTAGCGATATTTTGCTCTGGAGTTAGTAACATTGAGGTTTCAAAGGTTGGCAATACTGCAGGGAACAATAAATGGAAGAGCCAAGGCGCCTCCCGACCTCCATTCCTCACAGCACCATATATATGGAGGAGCCTATCACACTCTAAAACTCGCACAGGAGCGATCCAGAATACGGATAAATAAAGTGTTATCCCGGTTATCTGTCCTCGTCGGTCGCTAGGGGCTTCGCTTTGTCTTGGAGAAGTGGCTCACAAGGCTTGCACAAACTACGTTTCCTTCTCGCAATTGTATTCAAGCGAAATGGTTGTTATTGCTTAAAGGTATTCTTGAGCTCAGTGATCTGCTCGGTCTACGTAGAAAAATACACGCTCGGGAAAACCAATAGTTATGTATATCGTTCTTCATAACTGATGAGTTTTGAAAGTGGTGTTCGTTAATTACAAGCAAGTACTGGTAGAATGCTAGATCACTTACATACTTCTACACCTACGGGGTCGGGATTAGATGTGATTGATTTGAATGTGTCAGGTGGTTTTTATGAACAGATACCCACCCTGAAGGCAACCCCGTAGGAGGAATTAATGAGAGATTAAATGAGAGAATGTGAATGGAATTGTGCAAGGTGTGGAAGATATTTGCCTGGAGATAGGAATGGGAAACCACGGGAATATTTAACAACACACAATCCTGGAGACAAGGGGCAGATGACCTCACTATTCCGCTCTATAAGACTCTAATAACTAACCAACAAGCCGGGAGACAGACAGGCTCAGTGGCCTTGCATCTCAAAAGCTTTACGTGACCATGCAGCGTACATGAGCGCGTTAATTTGCTAACCACAACCACGATGTGGAGCTGCAACTAGTCCAGAGATACGAGGTTCAAATCCCGGCACTGACAGTGGTTACCCTGAGTGTGGTTTTGCTCAGGATTTTCAGCACATCCCCCAAGCAAATGTCTGGATAGTACCTTATTTCATGTCCTGGAGCACCTACCTTGACTCCAAGAATTACAGTTACTAGTTACTACTGCAGTCGCCAAACAAGCACAAATTGAACGCACACGGGGCTGACGACGAAGATGACCGAAGCCTTTTAAACAACTGTCAATTAATCTCACGTTCATAAGACACGGGGCCCTCTTCTATGTGAGACCACTTCGTGGTGTAGCGGCTAACACTCTTGGCTGACGCCCAGGAGGTTCGGCTTCGATCTCCGACTTTGCCAAGAACTCGAATTCTGGTTTGAGGGCTGGAACGGGATACACTGAGCCTCGTGGCCAAAACTGAGAAGAGGAGGGTTCTATTCCCACCTCAGCCATCCTGGAAGTGTTTTTTCGTGGTTTTCCACTACTACTCAAGGTAAATGCTTAAGGCCACCGCCCCATCCTTCTGAACCCTCATCTGACTTACAAATACACACACTAATACAGACTTCACAATAACACAGATTATCATACAAATTATATATATATATACATATATATATATATATAAATGCACACATCCAAGTATACAGGGTTAAATGAACACGATGTTTGAGTCCCTCAAATGAAACAACTACTTTAATGTTCAATCCGAACCACCGGACATGACATTTCGCCTCAAAAATCTCACATGCATTAACTTAGAAACGAACCACATCAGTCTTTGTAAGAGAGTAAGCCGCTTGACTGTTGCGCAATACCGGCCTACTCTTATACCTTAGCACGCGTAGCTACTGCGGTTCTTCTGACAGCACTTATGGTTATTCTATACTAGAAATAAGTCACACAAGTACATTGCATCTACCAGAAGAGTCAACTTGTGGACGAAAATATGCCACAAAGAAGTTTCCCTCTATCTTGGGCTGTTGACCAATATCCTCAGCCCCTGACTAAAACAGAAAAAAGAAACTGGCACTATGGGAGTAGGTTTAAGAAAGTGTAAAATTGGCTAAAATGAAAGGTAATTTATTGTCTGAGAAATGTCTTAATGGAACAAGTTTCACAGGAATAAAATTTTGTTTCGTGAACAATCACAATGTTAAAATTCAAACAAGAAATAAATTATGAAAATATCCTAATTACGATTTGTTTAGACTACATAGAGGTTGATTACAATCTTGCTAATTGGAACAAGAGCGATATCAATAACATGGCTAGAAGGCAGTGTAAAACACATCTAAATGAAAAAGAGCCTAATTGGGTTATTTGACTTCTGAAAATGCACACAGAAATATTGTGAAAGGGTTAATTTACGTTATGGAATTAACAATATTAAATGAAGCTTTAGGTGTTTCACATAATGTAGAGACCGCTAACGATTGCTGCAATAATATCAGCCAAATCAGACTTACGGAAATGTATTGAATTTGAGAAAGTTCAGATGAATAGTTCGTTAGAAAGTGAATAAAGCACTGGGGAAAGGAAGAACAGATGAACAACCATAAAATGGTTAACAAGCCATGGAAGTTGATTGCAGAAGCTCCTCTGAGAAAAGGAATATTTTAATGCAAATTCTAGAACGAAGACAGTATGTAGTGGTTTCTTGAGGAAGTTGACGCCACCTTTCATAGGTCATGATGAGGTTCATTGCTACGTGAAATCTGACTTCGTGTAGTAGGTTCTGGATTATGTCAAAGCATTTTCCGTAGACCGTGCTGAGGATTATTATGACGTGCAATTGAACGTCTTGAGTAAGTTGCCGTAGATATAATTCTTTTTTAAAACATTCAAAATGTCCGCTGGAGGAATACAACGGAACCGGACGCTACAAGGATCATTTCTAAAAACCAGAAAAGTTGATATAATTCCATTACATTCACTGCTATTGTGTATTTTTGTATTTGTGTATTCGCCACAAGTGATATTACAATACAATTAGGCCAATAGTTTAAATAGGAACGGTTGATTTCGAACAATAATAACAAAATAGTGCAGACAGCTTTACTGAAATTATTCATAATAACAATTCAATAGATAACAGGCTAAATACTTAATCCACATTATTATTAATAATAATAACAACAACGCAACAACCATAGAAGTGTATTACACTGTCTGTAAATAGTTGACACGTTACACAAGTGTTTACAAACTTATGTAATATAAATAGTGTATATATATAGGGTGTCTTTTATGTACCTTCGGAGAATGATAGGTCGTGTAGGGGAGGGGTATAGATGTAATTTGAGATAGGGAAATTGGGGTCGGAGCGGCCTCTTTAACCCCTAAAATAAGGGTTGATTCAGGCTCTCCACGCTGTAAGTTATGCAACCGACCCAAGCCTCTATTACCTTTCTCAATCCTGTAACTCTTGGCAAAATTCATTTCACCATGTGGCGCAGTTTGTCACATTACCTCACTTACAATTCCTTCTGCCTGAACATTATTCCTCTGAAGTTCATATTTAAATGTTGAAACGATTTATGTTCAATTAATTTCCTAAACAAAAGTTTGGTGTTTTTCAGTCGATCAACACGAATTTACCCAAAAGAGTTGGGTTATACCCTTATCCTGAAAAAAAAACCATTTATTTATTAATCTTATGTTATTTCTTGAGGATAAGGGTATAACCCAACTCTTTTGGGTAAATTTGTGTTGACCGACTGAAAAGCACCTAACTTTTGTTTACTAAGGCAACACTGAAAAATGGTTTCAAAGCACATAATATTTTCCTAAATTAAACTAACCGTTTTCAAGAAAAGAGAGAAGAACAATCGAAGATTTCCGCTTAACCCCACTACTTAGGAATATGCTCTATATACTGGGTGTCTCAAAAATGTACTACCATTTTGAATGACTATAAAATGATTATTTATGAACATAGAGACAAGTTTGTACATTTTATTGAGACAGGTATAATGCTTAGCCTAGGTTTCTTCTGGGGATCCCTTCTAAATAAACACCCACGTTTATGCCATTGACTTCAATAGTTATCAAGTGAACCCATGACTATTGGACAAACAGGCAAACAGACAGACATGAAACTACTAAGTAATGTTTTATCGGCAACAGCCTACGGATTATTCATATTTATTCGTCTGACATCCTTCATTGAGATTTATACAACAAAACTGAGTGTACAATGCGAGGAAACATAATATACATATCTATTTATTAATTAATTAATTTATTTATTTACCTAGGTATATGCAATTGTGGTAATTGTCTGGAGTTGAACTCGAATCTCCTGCATTTCACACAGGTGCGTCAATCGCTTACACCAAGAAGGATACTCGCCCGAACGTAGCGAATTGACAACTCTTACTGTATTGGCTGAAGCTCTGGTGACCTCTGGCTGAGATACGTTTTTCTTTTCTATCCGTCATCAAATGTGAGTAGGAAAGTTGTTTGACAGCCCTACGTTGTACGACTCGTGTCATGCATTTTACCTACCCTTCAAAATATCCGACTTCCTTGGACGCGAGTCGATCCCATGACATGAACTCTGGACCACTGATCCAATGAAGGAGCTGGAGTACAACCAGCATTGACGAATAAGTTATTTTCGAATAACCTCGCAGTGTAGCCATGCATGTTAAATCGCTCACAACGGCTGCGATGGGGAGATACAGCAAGTCCAGAGGTCGGAATTTCTAATCCAGGCACTGAAAGTGGCTATCCCGTGTATGACTTTTCACCAATTTCTTCCACACTCCCAACAGGTAAATGCCAGGATAGTAGCTTACTTCAAGTCCCGGAGAACTTACCCCACTCTTGACCATAAAAGTTACAATTACACACATCACTACAGTCACCACAGGAACACAGCTCATACGATAAATTGAACACACGTCCAAGTACAAAGCGATGATTACCAAGATGTCCCAAACCCCTAAAATGAATTAACAATGACTTATTTTGTGATTGACTTGAATGCAGTAGTTGAGAGAGTTATAATCCAGAGCTGAAATCAGGAGCAAATCAATCTATAGAGCGTACGCGCCAACCCTTTTTACATGTATTTACCGGTATCACCACGGCATGTAAAGGGCCTTCAGGCTTGAAATACACGAGATCATGTGCGGAAATTAATGTTTGGTCATAAAGTTGCAAAACATTATGTAAATTGGTTCATCAGAGGGCCATTTCATTCACCTACTCTGTAATTACCTGATATAAGCACGCATCAAAGAAGCCCATAATTATTGAGGAAAGAAACGAGACAGGCAAATAAATATTGCGTTGGCAAAAAACAAGTTCCCATCCATGAATGTAATTGGAGCAAATTCGGGGAAGACTGCTACTACAGCTCAGATAATTCATACTAGGAGAAGGTAGCATCCTAAACAAGGGTTTATGGCTCAGTTTGGCCAACCACTGCATGTGCAATAGTTCCAGTAAACACTATGAGTTCTGGGACCCATGGTTCTCACTCAGTGTTATGGCTTTTATCAAGATAGTATTTCTTTAAGAAGGAAATTTAAATGTCACAGATGTCGGTCAGATTTCTAATCAAACCTGTGTATCATAGAATTATTTTAGAGTAAGACTATAGCTTGTGTCAAAGCGATATTCTTTCAATAGTACGATTGCACCCTGAATGGTTTATGCTAGAGGTAGCTAATTCGTCAACCCTTAATGCATTGCACTAATCAAAATCTTCTGTGGCTTTGTGTACATATGATCAATTCTCTTAGGCAGACATTCCGAATTACAGATTCATAGTTTTTCTCACGGCGAAAATAAGTTGAGGCGTAAGAATGGAAAATGTTGGTGTTGTTGATTCATTTTAGGGGCTTAGCGACATCGTGGTTATGTAGCACCGTGTACTTGGGTGCATGGATGGCTGCACTAGTGAATTTGTTTGCATTTGGGGCAAGGATTAGGTAAGAGGTGGCCGTGGGCTTAAGTACCCTCCAATATAGTGCCTGTGGTAAAAGTAAGAAATCACAGTAAACCTCTTCAAGGATGGCTGAATTAGGAATCGAACCAGACACTTTCCAGGCTCGTAGAGTCGCAAGGGTTGTAATGTCACCTACGCACATACTGGGAATATACAGGACAAGTGAGACTTGCTTGTGAATATAAGTACTGGGAAGACTAATGGCTGGGTGGAAAGATATACAGTACGTAGAAATGAATTCAAAAAGTCAAAATGCTCTGGTGATGTTACTATAGAGTTCTTTTGAATTGCTGATTATAATTTTATAGTCTATATGTCAAACTGAATAGACCTATATTATAGGATTGCAGAAAATTACCGTTTCTCGTGGACATGCCAATCAAGGAATTGGCCACAAAATACAGTAGCTAATTGCCTGGCCATCCATAATATATTACATATGAATTTCGATTATGTTCGATGGTATTGAAAATCGATATATTTTAAAGTTTTTGGCTAGTTTTATATCTATTGAATCAGATTGCTATCAATTAGTTACATCTCGTTAGAGTGCGAATGTGATGATGATCATGATGATGGTGATGATGATTGCTGTTCTAAGGGATTGAACAGCGCGGGCACCTGCCCAAAGTGCGAAAGTGCTTTTCTAAAATAAACACAGTAGTTGTGATATTCAGTTAAGTTACACTAATTATTCTGTCTTCTTTAAAATACTAAGCTAGTGTTCGTGCCATGAATATACTATCTAATCTCCAAGAGAAATATTCAATAAAAATCGTAAGTGAACGGTAGGATTCTGAAACTTCATAACAATATTTGAATGAAATACTTATTGGCATAACATGACTCTTAACTGTGATACACAATTAGTGATGCAGTATTTTTACAGTGTACTTGATAATGTTTATGACAATGTCATTTCGAAATCTAATAAAATGTCTGAAAATATGTAATGCCATTTAGACCATTTAGAGACAGTCCGAAGCTCTTCACATGTTTCCAGTAGTGCGTAGGAACAGTACTTCTACTTCCACACAGTACTCCTATAATAGGCAAAGTCTTCAATGGAACACGCTAGTGGTCCAAGAGGTATGATAAGCAGACCCATTCGCATTGTTGTCCTCGGTGGCTTGACCTGGAACCGTATGTTTGGATGAAATACATGGGTAGTTTTTTTTAGTTTTGGCACCTTAGTTATAACTGGATTAATAACTCACTTAGATGGTTCCAAGTTTCACAGGCCCTCGATGTAGCCCCCACCATTGCGTACAACGTGTTCCCAGCGATGCGGAAGTAGTTGGATCCCGTTGGCACTGCCCAATCTATTGATGGTAGGAAGAGAGCGCTCGGCAGCCTGCTTAACGTCTTCAATGGTACGGAAGCGCTGCCATACTGTTCCCCGAGGGCAAACCGTTAATGCGGCGTACTATTGTTCGTTTCTGCAAGATCATCTCCGAGGAGCTCTGAGAAGGAAACGGCGCCGCCACATGGTTACATCACCCATCGTTCTGCATGACAATGCTAGGGCACACACAGCAGGCGTTGTGTCGGCATTGTTGGATCGCTGGGCCTGGGAGGTCCTCTATCACCCCCCCCCCCCATATTCTCCCGTCATCAGTCCCTGCGACTATGATCTCATCCCGAAGATGAAGATGACAATGACGTTAAGCAGGCTGCCGAGCGCTCTCTTCCTACCACCAATAGATTGGGCAGTGCCAACGGGATCCAACGACTTCCGCATCGCTGGGAACACGTTGTACGCAACGGTGGGGACTACATCGAGGGCCTGTGAAACTTGGAACCATCTAAGTGAGTTATTAATCCAGTTAAAACTAAGGTGCCAAAACTAAAAAACCAACCCATGTATAATTCCTTTCCTGTGCGCCGGGTAACCCTTCTAATTAGACCATTTAGAGTCTCACTTTGATTTTCTTCATGTGGCGTCCATTCTGATGATTTTAAGGATGAAGCTTAAATGTTCCTCACTTTTTGGTGTCATTCATTTAATAACACATGTCCAAGAGTTTTGATCTCACCGCAGTTTGGGAAACGGCAGTCGGCTATACTGATACATCAGCTCTGTGTGACGTAAAATGTTGAGGTGCTGCAAGATGTCTTCAATGTGTAGGTCCATTCTTAGCTTCGAAGTCCCTTCCTGTTGCGTATCCATGAACATACGTAAGGCATATCTGACAATGAGCAAGGAATGACTGCCTTCCCTCTCAGAGTATGCCTTATTTAGGTCCTAAAACATCGTCTCTAATGTCCTTGCATATTCGTCTGCCAGTCCAATTACATGCTTTGATTGGCATGTTCTTAAGTTTAGATAGGGCTGAAGCCTTTTCTTCTGAAATACTTTGAGAAAATACAGAACGGCATCATAGTCTTGAAACAACGTGTTACATAATATGTTAATGTTCTGATGGGAGGGTATAAAATGATCCCCAAACAGTGCTAAGCCGTAGCACTTTTTCGTTTGGACAATCATTAGAAAGTCAAATCAGTTCGTTAGCTGATACTCTCACAAGTGATGTGTACAATAGAGAAGATCTATAATGCTGGGCCAAAACAATCATTGATCAGTTGACCTGGTATTCGAACAGAAAAGATGCCACGAGAAACTATATGAGTAAATCAATTTCATGAAATAACTTTTATCCAACACATTTTGCTACAATAGTCCTATTATATTTCTTATTGGAATGCTAACAGGATGCACATTAGTATGACATACACAGGTCTCTTTCGTTGATACTTTTACATAATGTATTTATTTCTCGAGTGGAACCAAGCACGCCCGACCCGATTAGAGCCCGTTCAAACGTGGACACTGGCTTCCTATACATCGCTCGGGCGGCTGGTTGGGCGTATGGGCCGTGCTCGCTCGATGTTGTTGTTGTTGTTATTGTTAATTGATTCTTGGGACTATTCCTATGGCCTCAGATGCCTGGTACAGAACTTCGAGGTGGAGCTATGTAGATTATTCAGTTTGCATCACTACCTAATATTGAAACCGGAGCTCAACTGGGGATAAATGCTACCTTGTAACCACCAAATGCGATGCGTGAGCTTTCTTTCGAGTATAAATCGCACGTCAGGATGTTGCATGGATTCTTCCCTCCCTTCCTAAATCTGAATTGCATGGACTGGACTCGAACTTGCCATATTGGCATCATGCGTCAGACTCTCCACTGCTGATTCTCCGACGAAGATCAACAGTTTAATTTATGCTAAGCTTACGTATACAATGCGTAACATCAAATCAACCAAGCCGAGGCTTTGCATTTCAACCCCCAAACTCTAGAAACAAGCATTGCCTAGAGAAGTTGGTACACCAGCAGCATGGTATCTATAGAACATCACAATCAGAAAAGTGGCCGATCTTTCCGCGATCTAAAGTTTGTTGTTGCACTTGGTTTTAGTACCAGAGTTAAGTTTGTCGCTTAACAGTATTCTTTAGTGATGTACTAAGAACTTGTTGCTACTGCTAAGTCAGTAGGTCTCGTGGTTCTTATTTCTGATGAGTAGTATCTGCTCTCTATGAATGAGAACTCGTTGGTTAGTTTGTAGAAGTATTTATTAATCTTTGACGATCCAATATATACAAGTTAACACCAGACAGTCAACCTGTTTAGTTGCTGCTGTAACTGGAAGAGGACTTTGCTTCTGAGCCCAGGTCCTTTTATACAAAATCCCTTCATAACAAAGTGCGTTACAGTAGAGGGGCGTACTAGATAACATGTATGTGGAAATATATATCTTACAGGATATGGACTCATGTCTTTGATAACAGTTCCGTGAATTTGATCACTCACAGCTGTTGCAGTCAATACATCTGGAATAACAGATTGAATAATCATATGTGGAAATGTACAGGGTCATTTCCTTAGTCCTTCTAGGAAGTATTTGATAAATAATAATCTACAGATAGTAAACCAAATGTGTTGAAGGTAACATGTTTGTGAAGGAAGCATTTCCTTGTTTCCAAGAACGAGCATTGTTCCAGTTAACACGTTGATAATAGCATATTGAGAAATACATTGGGCAATGATGTTCCTTCTATAGGAAGAATGACCATAACCTTTAGTTTAGAATGGAGTCTGGGGTTCGACCCTGGACGGGATACATAACTCCTCCACCCTTTGTTGCTCGTTATCGTCGTCGATAACAATTTTCTTAAGTCTATTCTTTGCAGATTTAATACCTTGATATATTCTTGTTCTAAATATTAACATAATAACACAGAAAATGAGTATTATAATACTTGTGTTCACAGACACAAAAGTTTTCATTTTAGTATTGTATTCTGGAATGGGTTTTAAATCTAACTTCATTCCTTTCACATCGAGGTGGGATGAATGGAAATTTATTTCGGTTTTAACGTATGGATCATTTGTAGTTGACAGGAGTGGAAACAGGTGCACATAATTTGTAGGTTGCTGTTGCAAAGTTATGCCCATACTTGTAATAGGGCAAGACTCATTTGAGTAGATAACATATGATCCTGCTAATGTTATAGTTCTCTGAGATTCTGGGCAAGTTTGCAAGATTATTTGAGGATTTTTACTAGAGAAAAGGCTATGCTTCTTATTTAGTGGTTGAAATAGTTGTACCTCGTTTTTGACAGTGGCAAATTGACATCTGGTAGTGTCCGTTAAATTACACGAAGTTATTGTAGTATTAAAGAGTATACATGCGTAATATTGAGTAATGTTTATACAAGGTGCGTTAGACCATCTTAAGGTAGGTCCTTGCAAGTAATATTTTTCCGGAGGGATTAATATTAGATTATTGCTAGGTACAGGAGAAATTTTATACAATGTATAAGTTTTAGCAACAGTGATTGGCATATATAATATTACAACCATTTCTTCGTTCTTCATGAGAACTTGCGTTTTTTGACAGTTTAAGGTTCTCAAATTGATGATACTGGTCAGTATGAATTATAGTTTTTGTTGGGTAGATTAGTTGTAAATGCTTTACAATATTTGGTAATCCTTTTGGGAGAACATCTTGATATTTGTCATTTCATTAAATGACAAGCTAATAGTATCTTGCATCACTTTTATGATTTTATCTAATTTGTTCGTACACAAGAGCACATAATGTTGATGTTCCAGAAGGTTAATCTTGAAGTCTTCTTCTTGTAAAATACCTTTAATTTCCTTCATATTATAGTTTTACATGGTTCATGTCATTATAGAACTTTAGAGCAATGGAGTTACTGAATTATACTAATTTATTAATATGATTAATTTCTTTGGCGTTACTTTGTTATAATGCTTTTAATTGTTCTTGTAGATTGTCTAGATCATCTTGGTCTAGATTACCTAATATGAATTTAATTATACTACCTAAACCATTTATAAGACCTCTCTTACTTCTAGGTGTAGCAGGTAGCAACTTATTTAATTCCTATTTTTGTTTCTTTAATTGATTTTCTTAATTCTGATATTAGATAAGGAAAAGTATTATTGCTTCGTGATACGAGACTTGAGATAGTGTCTTGAATATTATTATAAGATTCTTTTAAACTCGTTAAATTGAAATGAAACATGAACCGGTGATAATCGTTAATTATTAAGGCTGGTCCTAATGAGTCGGCATAGAATCCTTGTGTCTGGATGGGCTGTGTGATGATGGTGCCATATCCGGGGAGGAATCTGGAATAGGAAATTTTCTTTTTGGTTTAATGTCCCGAAAATTCCTTACATGAGTTTTACCGTTTCTCATTTTACAGTATACCCTGTTTTCTTCAATTTTGGTAATGATACCTTCGTTGTACAGGTTTTTTGATTTCTTGTTTGTGGTGAGGGGATCTAATACGTAGACAGTTTCATTAATTTGGTAATTATGATTGAAAGTGTCGGTGTTTGGTTTAGTATGACTCTCTTTTACAATTTTCAACTGATTTCCTTGTCTTTCAATGTATTCATTGATTTTGGGACATGGCGAGAAGACGTGGTCTAAAGCCTTATAGTATGGTCCATATAGAACGTTGAAAGGAGGTTGTTTAGTAGTGGAATGGATTGAAGAATTGTAATTCGTGATTATGGTGGTCACGAGCTCTGAGAGCGGAGTGAACTTATCGTGATCTCTGGAGATACGAAGCTTCTCTAGAAGGGTCGAATTCAGTCTTTCTACTGGAGAATTAGATGAAGAATTCAAAGGGGTAGTAGCGTGATATTCGATGTTCGTGGCTTTACAATATTCTTTTATGACATTGTTTTCTAACTCTCCTCCTTGGTCATGTGTGATTTTCCTTGGGAATCCATGGTGGGAAAAGTAAACTTGTAATTGGCTTAGTGTGGCCAGACCTGTACCATTTGGTAAAATGTAGGCTTTTCCATACTTTGAGAAAATGTCAATTATAGTTAATATGCGACTTTGCTCGAAGTGAAACGTGTCGATGTGAATTTGAGAGAAGGGGTGATCGGCGGTGATGGGACCTTGGTTCGATACCTCGTTAGGGTGTCTCTCGTATTTATTTCTCTGACAGAGGTTACATTGATTGATGATTGTCCTAATTTGTTCTCTTAAATGAGGCCAGTAGTATTTGGTCTTAAGATGTTCGTAAGTTTCTACTATACCATTGTGGTTTTCAGAATGATAGTGTGAAATCAGCTGTCTCTGAGTTTCGGGGCTTTCAATGTCTTCCAAGAATTTGGATGACCTGATAATGATTAGTTCAGAAGTAAATAGCTTCTGGCATGCCCTGATGAATGGGATCTCCAGAGTGATATCGTCAAAATAAGTAGCGTACTTGTTTGAGGTTACTATTATTTTGAGGAGGTGATTTGCTAAATCTTCCTGAAGATTCTTCTTTGTGACAATCATTATGTGTCTGGTACATTTTTTAAACAGGTTTTGTTGAAGTACCTTGGGATAATTACCATATTTTACAATAATCTGATTGCGGTTTTGATTTAAGTTCCGTTCAGATATTTTCAATGTGAATATGGGGTCTGCTTGGTTTGAATGGATAGTTTCATTATCCATATCATTTTGGTAGGTGTCATCTCCGGGGATGGCAATGATTAAAGCTGCTTCATCAGCCATGTTAATTTCTACTCTAGAGAGTGCGTCTGCGACATAGTAAGTTTTGTCTTTGACGTAATCAGACTCTCCTAGTTTTGTGCGGGGATATTCTTGAATGTTACCGTATGTAATGGAATTAATTTCCAGTGGCTCAACTAAAATTGGTTCCTTAAACTCTTGTTTTAGTTGTCTCTCTGTGGGCTGTATGGCTTGGTGAGTTTTGGCATCTAAGAGATACATTACACCATATTTAAAATTCAGAACGTACTCATCTTCTTTTTCGATGTTGACGGGAATCGCAGTGTTTGCTGTATCTACTGTGGGTTGAAAATGATTCACATGCTTAAGTGAAGAATGAAAGTGAAACGGTGTGTCCGTCCTGTTGAGAGTGACTAGGTTCGAGGCGTAGTCAATCTTTGCGTCTAATTGAGCGAAATCTGCGCTACCTAAATGATTTAAGTCTTCGATTTTGATGGCTGGGCCAAGCGAAAATCCTGAGACTGTTCCTCTTCATCGTACTCATATTCATAGTACTGAGTGTCGTAGTTTTGTATGTTGTACTCGTCTACATGCTCTAGTGATTGCTGTATGGGACCTAAAGCTTCGTGTTCGATGTTTTCTTCTGAAGGTTCTTAGTGAGCATTCAGATTACCTCTAATGGTTGAAACACCTGTCATCGGCTGTGGAAATTTTTGCTGGTTAGTGGGTGTGAAACGTCGGCCAATATTATTGGGAGTTGGGTAAGGACGATTCATGGAGTTTGGTGGCTTGAAAGGCTGAGTGTTCGGAGCTTGAGCGTGTCCGAAAATTGGTTGTGGTTTATATTTGAAGAAGGGTCTGTGCGTTTGATTTTGCATGAAAGGTTGGTTAAATGGGTTCCTTGGTCGAGCGGGGTTAAAATTCGAGAATGGATTGTGTGCTGAGTGGCCTAGTGGTCGAGCTGTTGGAAACTTGCTAGGAGGAAGTTTTCCTCTTAGTTGGTCCATGTAATCTTCATGGGCGCGAACGTTATCAAAATACCTGCATAACCTGAGGCAATGATTCAGGTCTGTAATCTGTGCATATCTTAAGTATGAACGGTAGGGTTCCAAAACTCCTGCTTTACACGTGTTTAGGCTTAGCTCTTCAAGTTCTCTGAATTTCAATTCCAAAATTTGGTTTTGGTAATTGAGTTTGCATAAGCTTTTCCATTGCACAGTCAATCCTTCCAATTTATCATGGTAGTCATTGTATGATTCGTTTCTTTTCTGGTAGCAATTAGAGATCTCCTGGATGAGAAGTCTCTCGTCTTTGACGTTACCGTATTTTCTTATGAGTTTATCTTTAAATTTTTCATAAGTACTGTTGGCTTCTAAGTCAAGAATGCTACATGCTTCACCTTTTAGTTTTGACTTTATGACGTTAAATAGAAAGTAATTTATTAATACTGAGTTTGTAGCTGACGCTATTCTCTTATGAGTGTTTAGAAACGATTCTGTTCTTACTAAGAAATAGTCAAGACTGCAAGAATTAGTGCCGTTAAATTCAGGCAAAAGCTGTATCTGAGCATATTCGAATTTTGAAAGTAACCTGGTTTCAGGCATTTTGTTTGAATTTATGAAGACGGTTTTCAAGATTGTTTATGAAATAAAATTAATTAAAAGTTAATGAAAATTAAATGAATTTACATGGATTACTTTTAAAAGTTAATTACTTACTTATAAGTGTTAATATTAATCAAAATATATGTGAAAGAGCCCCAGTTAGATTTTCACAATAAAGGAAATAACTTATTATTTTTAATAAAAATATATGTGAAAGAGCCCCGGTTAGGTTTTCACAATAAAGGAAATAACTTATTAATATTACTTTAAAAATTAATGATATGTGGATATCTCGGTTAGATTCTCCACAATATAAGCTAGTTAAATGATATTTCTTCTGAAATAAGGATGATGATTGATGATGATAATACATATTTAATTATTTTCTTAATTCCCTTAATAGTGACAAGCGAAAGACCAGTATAGTCTGCACTAACTCACTTTTGTTAGGAAATGATATTACTTTATTATTAATTTTTGTTTTAATTTGTTTAATTACAATATTAATTCAAAAGTAAATAAAGAGTGAAAGGTCTGCTAATTAGAGCCCACTAAATTATTTCTTCTTGAAAGTACAAATATATATTATTATGTATTTATTTTTGTTTTAATTTACTAGTTTAATTCAAAGCGAAATGACAAGGCAAACTCTACTAGTTAAAGTTTACTGTAATTTGTTTTCGTTTGAAAGGGAAAGAATGTATTATTTAAGTTTGTATTATTATTATTGTTGCTCTCCCAATTTGTTACTTGAAATATTGAACCATGCTTTACTAATAATACTCTAGTTCACAAATAAGGTATTATTTGGAGTTTGACTTACAGACAAGAAAAGATGATCAGTGTTGGCTGCATCCTCTTGGAACTGCGGAGGTGGTTGGTTCTCCTGTGTCGTCGTGTGGTCGGAAAGCGCCTCTGGAGCGTTGTCGGCACGTACGGCGATGGCGGTCGGTTGTTGCGAAAGGCGTTTACTTGGAGCGTGGGCTTCCTGGAAAGTTTGTCGGCGAACTTCCTTCCTTCAAGCTGGCGAAGTTAGTCGTGGATGAAAGGCCTCCCTGAGGTTGTCAGTTCCACTCCTGGCTTGCTGGCTGGTTCATAGAAACGATGACTGCATCTAGTACTGAAGATAGGTACCTTGGTGTCGCTAGTATAGTGACGAAATGCCTCCTTGTGAGGTTTGTCAGAACACTGTACTTACTTACTCGTAGATTATCTGGCAAGGATAATCATTACCTATCCCGGACGGGCCCCCAGTTAAGTTTGTCGCTTAACAGTCTTCTTTAGTGATGTACTAAGAACTTGTTGCTACTGCTAAGTCAGTAGGTCTCGTGGTTCTTACTTCTGATGAGTAGTATCTGCTTTCTATGAATGAGAACTCGTTGGTTAGTTTGTAGAAGTATTTATTAATCTTTGACGATCCAATATATACAAGTTAACACCAGACAGTCAACCTGTTTAGTTGCTGCTGTAACTGGAAGAGGACTTTGCTTCTGAGCCCAGGTCCTTTTATACAAAATCCCTTCATAACAAAGTGCGTTACAGTAGAGGGGCGTACTAGATAACATGTATGTGGAAATATATATCTTACAGGATATGGACTCATGTCTTTGATAACAGTTCCGTGAATTTGATCACTCACAGCTGTTGCAGTCAATACATCTGGAATAACAGATTGAATAATCATATGAGGAAATGTACAGGGTCATTTCCTTAGTCCTTCTAGGAAGTATTTGATAAATAATAATCTACAGTTAGTAAACCAAATGTGTTGAAGATAACATGTTTGTGAAGGAAGCATTTCCTTGTTTCCAAGAACGAGCATTGTTCCAGTTAAAACGTTGATAATAGCATATTGAGAAATACATTGGGCAATGGTGTTCATTCTATAGGAAGAATGACCATAACCTTTAGTTTAGAATGGAGTCTAGGGTTCGACCCTGGACGGGATACATAACTCCAGTATCTCTGAAATGGGATGGCTTCTTGGCTGCTCATGTGGCGTTGATGTGAGCACGAATTGAAAGTGGAGCTACACTGAGCAAACAAGGACACGTCAGCCGTGTTTGCGGTGGCGTATTGATGCTAGATGCCAGTGGAGGCAGGCACGCAATGTTTGGAGCGATAGCTCGAGAAATCGCCCTTAGGTACAACAGTGGTGGTCAGAACTACATTATGTAGCACAGCGCTTTGTTCAGGGACCACTAGTGCGCACGAGTCTGTGGTGGCTATATTGACTGCACTCCCCCTAAATCAGTATATGAGGTGGGCACGATGTCATTGACAGTGCACATTGGAATATTGGAAAAAGTTTGCGACATCGGATAGATCCGGATTCATGGAAATCTCATTGACGGCCAAGCGCGTATACGCTGATTCCCATCCGAGGCTATGGCACCGCTGCACAGTGGGTCAAAATCGAAATCTAGGCGGACAAAATTATTTTTACGTTTTAACCATTAATTTAGAGTGAAATAAACGTATATAATTTGTTTACTTCATAATAAGCATCAGTTAAGACCTTTTATAAGCTCGTCTACACATGCAAGAAATTGTCTATGACTAGGGGTAGGATAGAGCATTCAGTTACCTCTTCAGAACAATTTTCAACCCCTAATTTACTTTTAACAAAGTCACAAAGTTCCACTTTTGACATAATCGTCGAACCCAGTGCTTCAAACAGTTGTAAACGTGTGAGAACTGGTTGCGCGGCATCTTCTAAAACGTAAAATAACTAAGTAAGTTGCAAAAAATCTTATAACAGGCGTAAACTACAAGACTGTATGTACATTTTAACATTAAGTAGAAAGTGACGCAGAGTGACGCGGCATACTAAAAATCTAAGTGAAAATATAATTTTAAAAATAATAGTTAAATATTATATAATGCAAATATAGCTAAAATTACGTAACAATTACGCTCATTAATAACTGAAACACGTTACAAAGATCATACCTTCAGCTGCATGTTCCATCTTAAAGCATCACACTAACCACAATGACAACCAAACCACAGCCACTTACATTCACCCTCCCATTCAGACTGCTCGAGCAGTGGTGACAGATTTACACTAAGATGCGTTTATACCCCAGAATAGTGAGCGGCAATTGTATGAGAATGCTGTAGAAGTAATTAATTTTGATTTTTTTATTATGAAAATAAATAATTTTGTCCTCCTAGATTTCGATTTTGACCCACTGTGCGCTGAGCTGGCCGGAGACAGCAAATGGAAGAGGCGTGATGGTTTGAGCTCTCCGATATCTGGATGGTGTGTGGAATGAAGTTCATCCGTTATTGTAAACAATGATTCCTGATTGTGATAACCACCGTCAACAGCACAATGCGCCTTGCCACGTTGCCTGGGTTGTGGACTAGTTCGACGAAGATGGAATGTGAAACGATTTGCATCATTGCCTAACGCTCCCATCAACGCGGATGTGAACCTAATTAAACATTTGTGGTTTGACTGGGTGAAACATGTTTATGCTATATCACCACTGATTGGCAATGTACGAGTACAGGAGAAACTGCCGGTGCGCTTTTGATGTCAGTTACCCCAGCATAATTTACATCTCGTGAGTTGCCAAGGTTCTGCGGGCTAAAAGTGGTTCTACCTTGAAATAGCTAGTTGGTCACAATGCAATTACTCATCGGTGTATTATGAAATGTACAATTCCTTTGGCCAAGATACCTTTTCGTTTCGGACAATCTTAACCAGTATTCTTTATATCTGGTTCATGATATCATCTTGCAACCACGCTCTGATTTTGTTACTTCATACCATACCTTCAATCTTTCTCTTACGATTGACTAGAGATATTATTACCTTGTCGGTGTTTATTTATTGCTCTCATTACGTCGTTGTGCTTGTGGTTTAGCGCCATGTCCAAAAGAATATTTTAATAAACTTTACTGGCCAAAGAACTCTCCTGATCTCAACCACATGAATGGTATCAACTCGATCGTGTGTATGCCTCGTGATGTAATGTTAATTATTGTTGGTTACCACCCCGGAGGCCTGGGCTTGATTCCCGTCTCCACCAAGAAATTGTATTCTTGTTTGAACTACTGCTATCGTTGGTATGCAAGTCACCGAAGTTGTGTCAATTTTGAAGACTTCCACGAGACCAGGGGCCAAGACGAGTTTATTTTCTACTCAATCGTGAAAGAAAGCCTGAAGTGGCATATTTCGTACTGGTTTGAGTATTATCTTTGTCATGTACAGCTTGATTCATTAAACTCGTCGCGTTATCTGAATGGTTCAGAATATTAGCACACTACTTTAACACAAAACCCTACAATCATAAGGCAGTAAATTTATATTTTATAGCTCTTTGGGCTTGAAACATCTTACTGTATAACACACAATTCACCCGTACGCTTTTCTGCTTCCGCTCAGAGTTTCCAGTCACGTATTATATACATTCGGGAACTGCGCAATAAAAATGTTGACTCTTATATCAGCAATCCCATACTGCATCGTTCGTTGTACTTTCCCTGGGAATCAATTGCACACAACGGTTAAAAGCAGTCTTCCGATTCCCAGGATGGAGATCGAACTGCCATTCTTTTATTCCCTTGGTAGATCTCATTGAGTCATACTTCTGTAATTTCACCGCTATAAGAAGGTTGAAATGTAAACGGATTGTGCTATTCTTCTCCCCAATAGACCTCCGCTAAACACAACCCAATGATTGGGAAAGCGATGTCAACCCGATGAGAATAAATTAAATGGCGGAGGAATCTAACACAAAACAACTGATTTGCTGTTATACTGTACATTATTTAAGACGAATGTCAAGTCAACCCCTGGCACTATACAGCACATGACGAGCTAAGGCCGACCAAGCGACCGCTGCCCAGCCATTTGGCCTGCAGATATTGGGGTGACGCGTGATGAGCGCGTCGGGTCCCCTCGGCCGTTAATCTTGGTATTCGTGATCGGGGCGCTGTCTCACTGTCAGACAGCTACTCAATTGTCCTCACCAGGCTAAGTGCACCCCGTTCCAACCCTCACGTCAGTTTTAAAATCCCTGACGGAGCCGGGGATCGAACCCGGGGCCTCCGGGTGAGAGGCAGGAGCGCTACCCCAACACCACGGGGCCGGCATAAGACGAATGTACATATTGGTAATATTTCCGCTGTTTGTGGGGAGTGTAGGTAGAGATTCCAATGTCTCCCTTTCCATACAATGCTACAGTACTGGTAAATTTCAGTTCTAAGAACCACCACTACCGTGCGTTATCTTAACTAAATAGAAACATATGGATTGCTATTTATATCCTAAAGTAAAATTATGTATTATTAAAACAAGTTTAGTGGCATTTCCTCACACAGTTAATGTGCAGTCAGGGGATAATGATTGTAGATTTTGAAGCAATCAGTGGTAAACCGTTTATCAATGGTGCCGAGTGTTATGGAAACGAAATAGAAAGTAAAGTTCGCCCTCAGGCCTATTGACGAAAAGGGAAATGTGGATGGTAAGGCTCTACACTTCCTAGGATCCCCTCCCCGGTCGTCGTTTAATCCCAAAGAGAATACTTAGGTGTTAAAACCACTATCATTCCCACCATCAACTCTACGACCCCTTTCATCAGAACCCACCGATGAAGCAAATTCCGCTGGTTGAGTCAAGGTAAGATGGGTGACAGTTCACAAATTCGTGGCCCGTACAGAGTTCTAACCCAGTCATTCCCGTTGGGAATCTAACACTCTACTGTCCAGGCTTCCTTTCTATCCTAGGAACATAGGCTACCCGATTAGAACTATTGGCTATGGCAAGCGACAAGTAAATATCCATCCCGAGCAGAAGTTCATAGGCCAGTTAATTTCCATCCCGTCTGAAGCCACCACATCAGGCAGATTCTAAATTGGTATCTCCAGACTGAGAGCCCCATAAATTCAGTGCATAGTTCCCATTAAACCATAGTTAGTTCAAGTAATATACACCTGGGTCAGAAGACCAAAAGTTCTTTATTCTATATTCGTTGAATCTTAACTCCTACTTTGAAATTTTCTCCAACCAATAACATTATTACGAGGCACGTCCAGAAAGTAAGCTCCGTTTGGTAATAAAATTAAATTGTGTACAGATACAGAAAAAATATTTATTGCACAACATTCTACACCTCTTAAACTACTTTTCCACGTAACTGCCGAACTTTTGCAGGCATTTGTCATAGCGTGGCACAAGTTTTTGGATACCTTCTTCATAGAAGTTTGCCGCCGACCCATAAACGAGAGTGAAGACACCCCTTAAGATATCCTACTGTTTGGCCATCACTGTTAGGCAAATTGCGTATGTGGTCAGGAGAACTCCTAAACATACGCAGTTCTCCTGGTAAGCACGCAATTTGCCTAACAGTAGTGGCCAAACAGTAGGATATCTTAAGGGGTGTCTTCACTCTCGTTTATGGGTCGGCGGCAAACTTCTATGAAGAAGGTATCCAAAAACTTGTGCCACGCTATGACAAATGCCTGCAAAAGTTCGGCAGTTACGTGGAAAAGTAGTTTAAGAGGTGTAGAATGTTGTGCAATAAATATTTTTTCTGTATCTGTACACAATTTAATTTTATTACCAAACGGAGCTTACTTTCTGGACGTGCCTCGTATTATTATAATTATTAATATTATCATGATACCTTGTAAGGCGAGTGGATTATTTGACCAGTAGTTATGCGTCCGATAGACAGAAGAAAGTAGGGAGCGCATTTTAAAGCTTTCATAGGGAGGTCATGGCTGCTTGAGCTTTTAGTTCTCGCAGTAAAGAGGCGCAAGTGCGCTTTATAATAAAGGGAGGTAGCGCTTAGTTCGCTACTCCTGTGGGGGTCCGGGCGGGGACACTAAGAGCCCACTGATGAGCCAGCTTGGTGTCCTAGGCGAAACCCCACACAAAACACGGCACAAACCCAGAAAAAATTGCTGAGCTAGGTTATATCCTATTGTTTAGATACGTACGTTATAATATATTCATGGTAGATTAGCACAATATGTTTGTGTATATTTTTACAGAAAGATTCCTTGGTGAATAAAATCTACCAATGTAGCTAAGCACGATACCTTTTAATAGGCATGGTTTGATACCTTCCAACTACTTGGTCAGGTTCATTTATATCTCGCATCAGTTCCTCTGCCAGGAATACCATCTGGCCGTAAGAACCACTCACATCACGTCCACCCTGCCCTTATAGAAACGGGAATAATAAGGGGTAGAATAAATTTATTAGCTAACACACTGTTTAATATTTGTGTGTTGGAAATATTATCCAAGGCTAACTAATTTGGATGCTATAATTATTCTTGAATAATACATACCAGATTTATAAGGCCATAAGCTCTCTCTTCCGCACGCATCACACATCCCTGTGGGTATAAAGCAAAAATTTGCATTTTTCGTTTCTTTATTTTTGTAATGAAATATTTCTATGTATACCTTATTATTTCCGTTTTCAACAGGGTTGGGTATGAGATGCGATGAAGGGCTATGCGGCGGGTGGCTTTTACGGCCGGATGCATTTCCTGTTGCCAACCTCATGTAACCAACCTCATGAGAGTAGTCAATGAGAGATGAAATGAATGAAGATGATTGAAACTGGGCAAGGATGTAGAAGAAAGCGGCCGTGGCCTATCAGAAGGTGCCGTCCCAGCATTTATCTGGAGTTGAAAATGAGAAACCACGGAAAACCATTTCAAGGACGGCCAATGGTGGGGCTCGAACCCAGGTCTACCGAGTCCGCAGATAGCATGGCCCCATGGCCTAGCGCTGCGCGTCAGCGAGCGTAGCTACCGCTGTCGGTAATGAAATATTTCTCTGTAAAATTTAATATATGTAATATATCAATGCATGTGTGAAATAGCTCGTTTGGTTAGACGTAGGCCATAAATTCATTATGTTACTTCTGGTGTAACAGCTTGAACATTATATTATATCTCCGAATTTTCCTTATTAGCGATGCCAACTTTATAAAGACGCAAGCATCTGGGTCCCTCCTTCCAGGGCTAATTACTTACAGCCTGTTTCTATTGTTTCCCTTCCATTGTTCCCCATGTGATGCTACTCTTCGTATCGCGGGTCCATCTTCCGTGGTGCTCTTCGCATCATTCTCGTCATTGTATACCCTGGTGGTGTTTTCTTTTTTATAGTTTGAGAATAATATTGTGTGGAGGGGGAATCACTCGCTGCTATGAACAATATTTACTCTAAGATACAACACATACGTTTTCCAGACTAACATACTCAGCCAAGACAATCCATGTCCATTATTTGCCTTTCATCAAAATTGATGTTTCATTAATCTTTTGCCATATTGTTGACATCGGTCCCATGAACTTGTTAGTATGTGTGAGATTTCTGTCTGAAAATATGTGTTATGTTTATGTCAGTATAAGTGTGTATACTCGTAATTGATGTAGAAATTAGGGGCCGATAACCTAGATGTTAGGCCCCTTAAAACAACAATTATAATCATCATCGTTGATGTATAAATGATAAGGAGTCTTTGAACAAGGAAGGAAGGAAAGATAGAAGGAAAGTCTACCTCTTTTCTCTGTTATTCTAAAGTAACTGTTCATGAGCCATGGGACCTCCTTTTTCCGTGCAATCCGAACCACAGGACGTGACATTTCACTTCGAAAATCTCACATGAATAAACCGAGAATCGAACCTGGGTCTGCCTTAATGAAAGTCACGCAGTTTGACCACTGCGCTATCATTCCCCCACGTTGAGCAGAGACAGCATCCAGAAATTCAACTGAAGTTGAAGTGGGAAATTAAACAAAAAATAGTTCTAACTTTAAGGAAAGTGTTGCCAGATACAGCATCTTCAAGCTAGATATAGTTATTGTTGTTGTTGTTGTTGTTGTTTCTTTTAGGGGATTGGACATAATGGTCATTTCATTCCCTTGCATTTAGCGTATGTGTGTGCAGAGTTTCTCTAATAACGCGTGGTATTATGTATTCTGTAGCAGTGAGTATATATTTGAGGCTAAGATTTAGAAGGTTGTGGCCATGGCCTAAAGTTAGGAACCATCCTGGCATTTGGCTGAAGTAGAAGTGGGAATCCACGGGAAACTACTTCCAGGAGGAATCAAACACACCTCTTCTCAGGTTTGTCTGATGAGGCTGAGTGTACCCCGTTCAAACCCTACGGTTAGAATTACACTTCTTGGCAAAGCTGGGAATTGAAATAAAGACGTTTGGGCCCGGAGTCTCAATACATACCCCGAGAACACAGAAGGTTGTCGCTTGCTTTGTGACAGTGCAATTTGTGCCTTTACAGTACAGTATCAATGGCTCGTGAATCGTAAAAGTATAGGGAGGATAGTACTGTGGCAGAAAGTGATGCCACTGGTTATCTGCATTCCTGACTGACTGCGTGCATGAATGCGTCTGACGTTATGAACCGCTTTAAGCTAACCAGTGTAACTGTAGACTACAGTAAGGCATATGCGTTGATCTTTGATATTCTGTCTATAAATCAAACAGTGCATATTGTGATAACAGCGAGCATTTACCGCATACGCCTGTCTTCTCTCAGTTGGTGTATTCATTCCCTGCCACTGCCTATTCCGTCACACCCTCGCTGCCATGACGACTAGGTAAGGTTACTCAGAGTCATACACCGTTTAGAAGTTTCCTACCAGTTACACAACGACTTCTACGCAACAGATTGTCATAAATACCCACTACATTCAATATTTGAGTATGGAGAGTAAGCTGTGTAAGCTTAATACTTATACCTTCCCTACTTATCAAAAAAATCTGTTCATGAATCTGAAAGTCATTTTCATGGCAACCGAAATTTAAAAGTTTCACAAGTGATAATTCCCTGTTGCCTTCACAATTAGAACCCAATTAGAAGTGACCTCCCGAGCGCACGCTGCAAGAAAATATTTTATGTTTAAAAAACTAACAGTATGATTTTATGAAAGAAACGTACCGTACATGTTTTCATAAATGTGTTCGTATTCAAGCTAATCAATGAAATACATTCACAGATTTGACCCCTCTAGGCTACAAGGCAAGCAGGCGAACTTACCATCACTATAACTAACTGTCACTGATATGAAGCCATATGCAGCCACAGAAACAATGAATTACTTTAATTCATATAATTAATATTCATGATTCTGGTTGACCATAACTTTACAAAATGGAGCATTTTTGTTTTAACTGTTTCCGCAAATTATATTTAGTTATTTCAATGTATCTACCTTCTCTCTGGATCTACTATCCTACTGAATGGAAACATTCATTGCTTTTTCTTCATGTATGTGTAAATAACATGGATTTATTAGAATTGTAATGTTATGCTAAACGTCATTTAAAATCATTTGTAAAATTGTTACATTCATTTAAGGAATACAATTTTCTATAGTACAAAAACATAAATCAGATAGCTGCAGTTTGAGAACACATTTCTGATATATAGTACAGTAACTATTCATGACAACACACAATTTTCTATATTAAGCTATTAAATTATTATTAACAATTCACGAGCAATCTTTTTAAATGAATATCCATAAAGACAATATTTTGCGTAATTTTACGAATGAGAAGACATTACTAACCATACATGCCAATTCTTGTGAAGATTGCATGAAAACCGCAGGTACAAGTCTGTTTTTCCACAGCATCACATGTTAATGATAAATGATATGACCTAACATCCTCGGATGTCCGGTAATACTTCCTTCCCTCAGATTTTATGTCAAAGAATCACAACTCCCAGCGTGATACATGCCCGATCTGATTATTTGCAGACCACGCAATGAGTGACGTTCTTCGCCCGGTAAGTAAAGCTCTCTCCGAGCTATTCCAGTGCCTTTCTTGTTGTATTTAGGAGCTTGTGAAATCTGTGATCACTGTGTATCGGTAAAATTTCCTTCCCTCAATTCAGAGTATATTGCCGCTACTTTTTGAATCACGTTCTTTTTCTATGAAGACAAAAAATTATTTATAACAATTTATATTCTGGTTTATTTGTTAAGTCTTTGACGTCCTTAGAGTTTTAATTCGTTTCTCTTTGCTGATTGGATTTCAACCGGTAGAATGTTTATCTTTTACAACTCGATTGCCATGACTGTTTTAGTAGTACCGGTAATGTTTATGTTCAGTGAAAATGGAGACCTAGAAACCCTAGTTCGTTATTTACTTTAGTCTTCTTTACTCTTACGCACCAAATTTAACCTCTAGTCTCTTATTTTCCCCTTTTTGCCTTAAAGAAGAAAGCCTCTTTTTCCTCCAAGTATTGTATTTTCTACGGCGTGATAGGCTTTGTATATTTGACACGGAAATGTCTCGCCGCGGCTCATTACTGTGAACTCTCAGACTTTCAGCTGCATGTC
Organism: Meconema thalassinum; assembly: GCA_946902985.2. NCBI lineage: Eukaryota > Metazoa > Arthropoda > Insecta > Orthoptera > Tettigoniidae > Meconema > Meconema thalassinum. Next base: position 1,187,448,637 of record OX336389.2, read on the forward strand.
CATACCAAGTGCCCTCATACCTTTCTTTGTGTTTAAATGGCTTGTTCACTGTGAAACGAATAATTAAAGTTCTGCAGCCTCTTCAGAAATCACGTCATTACCTCACGTGAGTCAGACTGACATGAACAATGCCAAGTTGAGTTTAATCTCTCCCTGTAATCGCCACTTAGCAAACCATTCCGCAGTTCCTATCCACATTCTCCCCTCACTTATTGTTTGCAGCTAACACGAGAGAAATTTTCACGTTTGTCTGAGCTGATTATTGTTAGTTGTTATGGAATTTCGAAGTAAAGGATCAGTCAGTTGAGGGATTAAAGTTGAGAATGAACACCGATGTTGTGATTGTTCATGACATGTTTTGTACCTACACCATTAAAATGGAACTTTAACGACAATATACACAGTACGACTGATATATAGATGGAAAGCTTGAATAACATATTTCCACAGCTTAGTCTACGTCTCAACAATACTATAGGCCACGAACTACTAATGACTACACAAGGGTGTTTTCGATAAACAATACCCACAATTTAATTAGCAGAATCTAGCCTAATCTGGAGGGAAATGTTAATAATCTTGAATTAACTAACTGTCAACCTCCTAAAATGAGAAGATCACCCCATGGTTGGTTGGTCCTAAGATTCCTCATACCAGAATCCTAACAATACAGAAATGTACTTGCAAAATGAGATTATTTTCTAATTTTCTAATAAATAAAATACTCCTATAAATTCCGAATAGCATACATGAGACAGTTAAAAGTTTAATTACATCAGCAGAAGGTTGGGGAAACCCAACAAATCCTTAGCTCACAAATGAGAAAAATCTATCCATTATATTTTCCATAAGCCTACCTAATTTTTAATGTGGTTTATAACTACCTAACGCACTGAATACATCTTTTCAAAATAGAATAATTGTTCATGTTATTAAATCATTAATTCTTTTCATTATGCACACGTTATTTCCCCACACCGCTCTTCGTTTCAACCACAGTCAAATTATATATCTTTCAATTCTATCATTTGTTTAATGAAATACGTATAATATAATATAATATAATATAATATACATTTTCATTTGAGGCTGATTTGTTTTTCAGTATCCTTTCTAGTCCACAAGGCTCTGTTTGCGATCAACTCGCCTCCATGATCCCCTATTACTTCAAACATATGTAACATTATTCTAAAATCGCTTCTAATAAGTCGGATTCTTACTCTAAATAATTACCATCCAACTACAACATTTCTCATTTTGAATTCTATTGCAGTAGAATACGCAAATGCTTTTCTGAGTCTACACATTTCAGTAATTCATAAAGCACTGTTTATAAAGTGGCTTCTAGCAAAAAAGAAATCTTTCTCAAATGATACTTTCCATAATGCCACTTTTAATTTACTACTCCACTCTTCTCTAAATAATGATAGATACTCAATGAAAGTTAAACCAAACCAAATGGCATGTGGAGAATTGCTTCAATCAAATATCCATCATATTTAACTAATCATTATCACCATTACCACCTTCTCCGTTAAACGTATAAATTTTTGGAAAATCCACCACTCTTTTAATAAAACTCCTCATAAATCGATTCTGCATTTTGAATGTTGACATTAAATGAGGTACTGCATCCTTATTTAAGATATATATATGAGATCGTTTTTTGATTACAGCGAGACGCTAGTTTGAAGAGCACGCTGATCAGCAGTTCACCGGAGAGCTCATAGATCGCACGGTGGCGCTAGTGGTGAAGTTGAAGAAACTCATTAATGGATATGGAAATTTTGCATGTTTGAAGATTGGATTTCATGAAGAATTCTTGGCTAGGTGTTCATGAAGCCGCCGGAAGAATTTTCATAAAAATCAAGCAAGGGACAACGAGGTAACGAGCATTTTTGTAAACCTACACTGATCGAAGAGAGCGAGGGTGTGAATCCGGTCGAAGGAAGAGCCGGGGAGGTTGTTTTAACAGCGGAGCAGGCGGCCAACAACCTCAGCGCAAAGGGGTATCTAAGGAGTCATTGCCGAGCTGCCCCTAGAAAGTCCCACAGGATCGGCCTACTCAACACGGGAAAAACTGGAGGCCCTAGCGAACTCCCTAGAGGAAGCATTTACACCTAATGACACACCCTCTAACCCGGAGTTCACGCTCAGGATGGAGGCAAAGGTAAATGATTACGTAGCCAATGCGCCCAAGCCGGAAGTCCGCAAAAACAACATTCATGAAATCAAGTGGATCATCCAGCACCTCCCAAATCAAAAAGCCCCAGGCCCAGACAACCTACAGAATATAGTACTGAAGTAGTTGTCTGATAAGGCATTGCAATTACTAGCCCGCATCTTCAATGCCATGCATACGCTCCAGCACTATCTCGAATGCTGGAAACTAGCAAAAATATTAGTATTCGGCAAACCGGGCAAACCCAAGTCCAACCCCGACAACTACCGCCCAATAAGCCTACTAGACTCACTAAGCAAAGTATTCGAGAAAATACTGCTAAAGAGAATAGTAGCGCACGCTAAGGAAAATGGACCTCTCAGAAACGAACAGTTCGGGTTTCGAAACCATCACTCCTCAACACAGCAGCTTATGAGGCTGGTAGAACACACCACGGTAGGGTTCAACCTCAAACGTGACACAGGAGCGGTCTTCTTAGATATACAGATGCCTTCGACAAGGTGTGGCATACAGGCCTATTAGCCAAATTAATAGACTGTAATTTTCATCCTGCCCACGGTAACTAGAAGAGACGGTAGGTGTCACGAGCGAGATGCGCAGTAGTTTGCCGCGTAGATGACGTCATTGGACTCCAACGCTGGGTCTCGTCCGTACTGTTTCCCAAGGTAACCAGTCAAGAGTAGTGAAGTTCGGTGTATTATTATCGGTCTGTAGGTCAGGTGAATGTTTATTTTCATGTTATCAGAATGTCTTACAACCTGTGAACTCGTGCGTGAGTGAAGTGTGTTCTTGTGTTTAGGCCTAGCTTCTATGAGTGGTGTTAAAAGGTGCTTTGTCACTTTACAGATTCCCAAAAGACCCGTCTCTGCACAAACAATGGGTACATTTTTATAAAAGGAAAGATGTGTTTAACTCGAATACAGCTCGCATTTGTTCGGAACATTTTCTGCCTAGTGATTTTGAAAGAGATTTACAATCTTCACTGTTAGGTCTTCCTCCTAAGAGATTGCTAAAAACAGGATCAGTTCCTTCCCCAAAAAATCCCACCATTCCTGCATCAACAGAAAATTGCGAGAGAAATACGCGAGCCGAGAAGCGTGATTGTAGGAAAGATTTACAGTCCCTAATAAAGAACTCGGTAGAAGAATCAAGTGAACATCTTGAGCTTCTTCAGGGAGGTCAGATTAATGATGAGTTTCGCCAAATTGAAGACAATTTGCCCTTGATGTGTGAACTACGTAGTGTTTTGGCAGAAAATGAAAAATTAAAAGAAAGCATTACATTACTTTCTGATTATTTTTTATTATTTTTTTTCTCGTGTAGCCTCCTGAGAGGCCGAGTGCAGGTCTTTCTAGTCGACGCCCGTGGGCGACCTGCGCGTCTGGATGAGATGGAATGGATGAAGATGAATGAAACTGGGCAAGGATGTGGAAGGAAGCGGCCGTGGCCTGTCAGAAGGTACTGTCCCAGCATTTGCCTGGTGTTGAAAATGGGAAACCACGGAAAACCATTTCAAGGACTGCCGACGGTGGGGCTCGAACCCACGCGTCTACCGAGTCAGCAGAGAGCTTGGCCCCTTGACCTAACGCTGCGCTTTAGCGCGCGTAGCCACTACTGTCGGTTACTTTCTGATGATCTAAAGATATCCCAAGAAAAAAAAAGAAAATTGGAGCAAAATTTAAAAAACTATGATGAAATATTTTCTACTTGTCAGAAGCAATATTTATTGAAAAGAAAGTGTACAAACTGGTCTGAAGAAAATGTGGCGAAAGCTGTTACAATACGGTGTATATCCAAGAAAGCTTTATCATATGTTAGGAAAACTCTAGAATACCTCCTCCCAAGTGAAACAACAATTGCACGACGGTTGTCACAATGTTCTACTCCTCCTGGGTTTCTGGATGTCACTTTTAACATACTTAAGGGCCAAGCAATTATTATGAGTGATAACTTTCAAAAGGATGTAGTGATGAGCTTTGACGAAATGAAAGTTAAATCCTATATTTGTTATGACAGTGTCGAAAATGTGTTAGAGAGCCACATGTAAATGTACAAGTTATTATGATAAGAAGTTTAACTGGTAAATGGAAACATCCGATTTATTATCAATTCGACCAGGCGGTCAGTACTGATTTATTTTATGAGACAGTTAGACTTGTTGAGGAAACGACTTTTCGCCTAAGAGCTTTTGTTAGTGATATGGGTGGTTCCAACCGAAAATTATATACAGACCTCGGAATAAGTCCAGAGAAATCCTTTATAACTAACCCATGTGCTGATGACCGTGTAATTTGGGCATTTTGTGACGTTCCTCATATCCTTAAGTTAATAAGAAACCTTCTGTTAGACCACGGATACAGGCTTACGTCCGGTGAGAGAGTTACCAAAGACATCTTCGCTGAGTTAGTGCAATACCAAAATAGTGGGGACTTAAAATTTACTCACAAAATAACTGAACACCATTTGCTAGTTACTGGCAGTGAACGACAAAATGTAAGGAAAGCTGCTGAACTTCTCTCTGGCACTGTGGCAAAGGCTATATCATATATTTTCCCTGGGAATGAACATGTCGTTGAATTTGTTGAAACTGTTAATGATGGATGTGATGTTTTGAATAACAGAATCCTATATCATCCAACAAACATACTCAAAAGTGCTTACGGGACAAATTTTGATGAACAGGATGTCAAACTGAATAAGATGTTCGAGTTGCTCTTATCAGTAAGAGTTATTGGGAAATCTGGCTTGCTGCCTTTCCAAAGAGGTTGCATGATTTCAATCCGCAGTTTGCAGGGATTATTCCGTAATCTGAAATCTGAAGGATATAAATATTTGCTAGCATCAAAATGTAATCAAGATGTTTTAGAATAATATTTCTCTGCTCTCAGAGGATTAGGGCGGTTTTACGATCATCCTCTTCCCACAACAGTAACACAGAGAATTAAATCCCTGTTATTTAGCAAAAGTGCATACGATATAATAAAAACTGGAACCTGTCCCAGGGAAGAGTGTGAAACATTGACTGTAGAAGTTCTCGGCCAAGTAGACTGTGCTATTCCTAATGACTCTGCAGAGCCACTTGAAGCTAACTTGGAAATTTCTGACCCAGAGTATGAAAATTTTAACTCTATAGTAGATTCATTAATAGAGCAGTTTACTAACCAGGAAGATCTCGAACAGAGTTTCCATAATGAGGACAAGGATTTGTTGAAAAGGTTGGTCGGGTATATTGCATATCGAGTTGCAAAAAGGGGGATAGTCTCTGCCTTTAACTACGGTGGAAAAACTGGAAAGTGTATTAGTGTTAGGAATTCAGACTGGATCTCGTCATTGTCTAGGGGAGGTCTAATGAACCCATCTCCCGAGTGGTTCAATATCGCTTGTGAATTAGAAAAATAATTTCAAAGGTCTCACGAAAATGATCTAAAGAAGTGTCCAACAGTGATGAAGGAACTAATAGATATCGTCAGATTTAAATATAGTGAGGTCGATGAGTTTGCAGTTGCATGTTTTGTGAGAACGCGTTCATTTATTAGAATGAAAGAACTGAATAAGAATAGAGTTCTTAAGAGATTGAGTCGGACCACGGGTGCGGATGCTGACGCTACAGAAAGAAGTTAAAGAAGATGAGCAAAATTACATCCTGAAAGGTAGGTTTCATTTGGCAATTTTTAACACAATTTGACCGTGTGTATCTTACTTGAATTATGTGTTCTTATTTAGACCATGTCGGTTAGAACTATTTCTTAATTTTTAGGGCCTGATTTGTCTTAAATGTAATATCATTATCCGGTCCTCTTTATTGCTTCAATAAAAATTAATTGAGCAAGGACCGCTCCACGCATTGCTTTTAACACACAGCAACTCTGCTTCTTGAGCCCAATGACGTCACGTGCTCTCGGCTAGCTGTGCGTGACACCTACCGTCTCTTTTAGTTACCGTGATCCTACCTACATACGCCTCATTAAGTCATATCTAGAAGATCGCACATTCCAGGTTGATATTCTGAACGTGCTGTCCACCAAACGACAGATCAGAGCAGGCGTCCCGCAGGGCAGTATAATAGCTCCCGTGCTGTTCAGCCTGTATACCAATGACATGCCAACACCAGCAGGAACATTAACTTCGTTATACCTCTATGCTGATGACTCGGCAATGACAGCCCAACACTTTCGCATAGCCTGTATCAGGAAAAGGCTGCAGGAAGCGCTATGGGCCCTGAAACCCTATTTCAGAGACTGGCGGATAAAAGTCAATGTTGACAAAAGTCAGTCGGTGCTGTCAACGACGTACTTCTATCGTTAAAATAATAGCCCTTGTAACGACCGGGAGTACAAATGAATACACTCATTCAACATACAACACGCATTTTTGTATTTTTCTACACACACACACAATTACAATTACAATAGAGTAGCTTCTTCTTTCCTAATGATTTACCCCTCATAGTTCATGCTATCACCACTGTTCACCACTACTCACAGCCAACTTGCAATTCGTCCACCAAGCGCACACTTCAATAGCAAACACAACATCCTCCCACCTAATTTAACTGATAAAGTTAAATTAAACAAAAACAAATATACACAAAATTGAAGCCAGTATAAAAATGTTCAATCTAAATATTTCCTGGGTAATTTGATGACTCTCCCTCTTTTTGTCACAATCGTTTCACTTCTTGAGCCAGTCTCTGAACTTTCTTGAGGAACATCATTGGGTTGTCTCACCTCAGTAGAAACATCTTTCACCTTAGCTCGCTCCATCAGCATCTACCTTATGCCAGTTGATTTATTGGCTTCTTCTTGAGCCTCAAGTAAAGGGTACAGTCTCTGCACTGGGCGTAAGAACACTCCTGATGAGGTCCGAAGTCGTACAAGTCTTACAACACCATCCTTTCCGGGCAGTAACTCTGTTACTTTTCCCAACGGCCAGTCCAACCTTTTATCTCTGTCCTTGCCAACCATGACTACATCTCCAATTTATATTCTTGAGCAATCATTTTCTCCAGCTTTTTGTTTCAGTTGTCGCAGATACTCGGCTCTAAAACGCTTCCTCAAATCTTCCCTTAGTTTTACTCTATATTTCACCCTTCTGTTCGAGTCAGTTGCCTCGATTACATCATATTCAGGAATTTTTCCTTTCCTGACATCTTGAATGAACATTGCAGGTGTTAAAGGAGTAGGCTCTAGAGAATTATCTGACATAAAATTTAGTGGACGAGAATTTAGGATGCTTTCGCAATCACAGAGGAGAGTTTCCATCTCAACATAGTTGAGTGAAGATCTTCCAAGCACCTTCCTCAACAATCTCTTCGTCATACCCACAATCCTCTCCCACCATCCACCCCACCACGCAGCGGTAGGAGGGATGAATTTCCATGGGATCCTTCGAACTGTACTATATTCTACAACCTTTTGCCACTCCAACTTGCTAAAGGCATTATCTGCTCCTATGAAATTAGTTCCATTATCACTAAATATCATAACGGGTCGGCCTAGTCTTGCCACAAAGCGCTGCAAAGCCTGTAGAAAATCATCTGTGGATAAGGAAAGAACTAATTCGAGATGAACTGCACGGATCACGCCACATGTGAAGATACATATCCAGGCTTTCTTGTGATCCTTATGAAAAAGTGGTCCAGCTAGATCAACTCCTGTGATCTCGAACGCAGCAGCATCTCTTACTCGTTCCACTGGTAGAGGAATAGTAGGTGCTTCTTGTCTCTTTACTTCCTGCCTCTTGAAAACTACACACTCAGATGTTACAGATCGAATAGTTCGTCTCCCTCCCATAATCCAGAAATGTTCACGCAAGATGGCGAGAAGTCCCTGAACTCCCACATGGCATTGTTCCTCATGAACGCTTCTAATGAGAAGAAGCACTACAGGATGATTCTTTGGCAACAGAACAGGAAATCGAAAATCCACACTATCAGGCCTGTTGGATATCTTTGTCTTCAGGTGGATGATTCCACTGTGGTCTTCGAAGGGTTGCAAGCTTGAAACAGTCTTGTCTGAGACTCCTGTAAAGGCCTCCTGTTGGACATACTTCAAAACTCGAAGTTCAGCCCCTTTCACCTCGTCAGCAGATAAAGGACCCCATTTCTTTGCACTGGATTTCATGTTGGATGCTCTAAAATTATGGACAAATCTGTACATCCAGCCAATCATTCTAATGATTTTGTTGTACTTGGAGAAATACTTGTAATACCAATCCTTTGGGAAAGATGCTCTTTTACAGCAATCATGGAAGAAAAGACTGTCTTTCTCCTTTCTTTACTTATATCTCCTTCATCATAATTTGAGCCTGCAGAAGGCCAGTTATCCTGAGGTCCATACAACCACTCAGGTCCCTCCCACCATTTTGACAGAAGTAGTTGCCGTCCAGAACAGCCTCTAGATGGAAGATCGGCGGGATTTTTAACTCCAGGTACAAAATGCCACTGCACAATCGTGGTCAATTTTCTTATCTATTCCACTCTATTCCAGACAAATGTGCCCCATTGATCTTCCCAACCTATCCATGCTAACACTGTACAAGAGTCAGTCCATAAATATGCTTTACACACGAAGTTGAAGGATTCAATAACAGATGCGTACAGTCTAGAACCAATAGTTGCCGCCAACAACTCGAGTCGAGGTATTGTCATTTTCTTGACAGGAATGGTGTTGAGTGTGGACTATGTGAGAAATGGTTCCACTTCGGCTGTATTAAGGTCAAGAAGGAGGATTGTGATGTCGGAAATTGGTTTTGTAAAGTATGTGATACGCCGGACTGTTTGAGGGTGCAAATCAAAGCAAGGGATCAAATAATACAGGAACTTAGAGCAAAGCTTCGTGAATCAGAAGAAACGGTGAAGGATGTGACTGAACGGCTTTCTACTGGGATCAGTGTGGAAGAGGGCGTGCAGGAGCAAACTGAGGATGACGTTATCATAATGGGTGATTCAATGATACGATGGAGTGCGAATATCTCGAGGAAATCAGGTGCGAAAGTGCGGTGTTTTCCGGGGATTAAAATTGACCAGCTTGCCCAACAAGTGGAAGAATTAAATGTAGAGGACTGTGACAAAGTTAAAGTGTTGTTGCTACATGTTGGGACGAACGATTTGAAGAAGAGGGCTACAGCTGATTACATCATGGGGGAGCTCTACGAACTAGGCAGAAAAGCTAAAAGCAAGTTTAGAAATGCAAAAATTATAATGAGTGGCATTGTTCGGCGGGGAGATGTTCCGTTAAGGCGAATTAAGACTGTAAATGACCGCATGGACTGGGTATGTGCACAATTGGGATTAGTGTACGTAGAAGCTGACTGCTGGATTGGTGGCCGTGACTTCGCCCGAGACGGGCTGCATCTAAATCGACGGGGCGCTTTCAATCTAGGGAGCCTACATGACAGGGTCATCGGTTCGTGCCGGCTTTTGTGAGGAGGAGCAGGTCCAGAGGTTGCCAGCCGATGGGAACAGAAGGAGCTATTTCGAGATATTTGCTGCGGAGGTAAGACTCTAAGATTACTGCAGGTTAATTGTCAGAGTGTAGGAAATAAATTAATTGAATTTTGGAATCTTGTAGAGACGTATTCTCCGGACATTGTCATTGCAACTGAATCTTGGTTATATGAGGACATAAATAGTAGCGAAATAATTCAAGGGACCTACGAAATGTACAGAAGGGATCGGGGAAAGCGAGGTGGTGGGCTATTTATTTGTGTGCGCAAAAATATAGCTAGTTTCTTAAAGTGGGCTGATATGGATCATGAAATGTTATGTGTACACATTTCGGATAAAGGAAATAAATTCCCTCTTCAGGTGATAGGGGCGTATAGAGCACCGAAAGATAACTTTTCTCTCCTCGAAGCACTGTATGATAAAACTTGTACGGGTAATGCTATGAAAAAGAGCATAATAATTGCTGGAGATTTAAACCTCCCCAAAGTAGACTGGTCTGGTGAGTCAACTAGCTGTGGTCAAGCTCAGAGCACTGCAAATAAATTCTTAAGGGAGGGGGGATTTTCCCAAGTAGTTGACTTCCCAACTAGAGACAATAAAACCTTAGATGTTTATCTCGTAAGGCCTGTAGAGCTGTATATTAACTGTCTGAAAGTACCAGGAATTAGTGACCATTCTGGGGTTGAATTAAATATTAGATATGGTGACATTACAAAATTACACTCTGATGTAGCAAAAAAGATCATATTCCAGTATCGCAGGGCGGATCAGGACAAGTTTCAGGGATATTTGAATGAGCTATTTGTAGGATGGGCATCGGAAGGAAATCACATTAATATCCTGTGGACTAACTTTTTGAAAATTTTAAATAGCGCTGTTGATAAATTTGTCCCATTTAAATTGCTGAATCAAAACCCAGATCCTGAGTATTACACACGAGAAATTAGGAGTCTAAAACGGAAAATTAGGAAATTATACAATAAAAGACATGATAGTGACAAGTATATGTTGAAATTTAAGTCCTTATCAAGAGAGCTCGTCTTAAAAAAAGAGGGCTGCTCATGACAGTTATATGCAAGGTTTACTTGGTTCGGGAGGTGATGGGTGGAAAATTTTTTACAGTTATGTTCGGAGAAGAAAGGGAAATTCAAATAATTTGTCGATGATAATGTCCGGTGACGGTAAATTAATTACTGAGAAACAGGCCATTGCTAATGAATTAAATGTCTTTTACGGTAGTGTGTTCAATAAATCCAATAGCTGTGTGTTGGACCTGAACGACGAATCAGGGGCTCCCCTGTTCCACATAAACCAGTCAGCAATTGTAAAGCTAATACAAAAACTACGTATCAGTGTATCAAAAGGTCCTGATAATATTGTTAGTGAAGTACTTAAACTAGGAGGTAGGGCCGTGGCACGATACTTGGAGGTGATGTTTAATGTGTCCATTAACAATGCGCAAATCCCAGATGACTGGAAAAGAGCTACGGTAGTCCCAATATTTAAGGGAGGGAGCAGACTTGAATTGGGCAACTACAGGCCGGTTAGCCTTACGTCCATCGTTTGTAAACAGATGGAGCATCTCATTTGCGACTAGTTGAGGGAACATTGGGAAACATTATCATGGTTTAATGATAGGCAACATGGATTTCGGAAAGGTTACTCATGCGAGAGTCTGATGCTATCACTTTTTCAAGACATTAGCGAATCGTTAGACCATGGAGTTTCAGTCGACGCCGTGGTTATAGATTTTGCGAAGGCATTTGATGTCGTGCCGCATGACATGCTACTCCATAAATTAGCATCAACGAAGATTGATAGGAGAGTAATTTTATGGATCCAAGAATTTTTGACGGGTCGCTCACAGAAAGTGAAAGTCGAAGGCACATTCTCGGATGAAATTACCGTAACGTCGGGTATCCCTCAGGGCAGCGTAATCGGAACTTTGTTATTTTTGGCGTTTATAAATGACTTACCAAATGGGATTCGCAGTGACTGTCGATTGTTTGCGGATGATTGTGTAATATATCGAAAGATACATGACTCACAAGACAATGCAGTGCTTCAAGAGGACCTGAACCTGGTCTATAAGTGGGAGATTGAAAATAAAATGAAAATGAACACAAGAAAATGTAGTCTCTTAAAAATAGGGAAAGTGCGAAGGCAGGATTTTCAATATAACATTGGCTCGGAAATACTTGTAGAAGAAGATTCTTGCAAATATTTGGGCGTTCACGTAAGGAATGATATGAAATGGAGTAGTCAAGTAGGATGTGTAGTTTCAAAAGCTTACAAATCCCTGCACTTTGTAATGAGGGTATTAAAAGGAAGTAGTACCTCTGCTAAAGAATTAGGCTATTTGCCACTTGTAAGACCTATTCTGGAATATGCCTCGGCGGTTTGGGATCCATATCAAGTAGGGCTCATCAATGAGTTGGAAATGGTACAAAGAAAGGCCGCTAGATTTGTGCTAATTGACTTTAATCCCAGGAGCAGTGTGAGCCGTATGTTAAAGAAACTTGGGTGGGAATCACTGGAGGCTAGGAGGATGAAATCTAGACTCTGCTCTATGTACAACACGTATACAAATCAACCAGCATGGGGTGAGCTTAGCAAACGATTGGGAAAGCCCACTTACATGGGTAGGAGCGATCATCCTTTCAAAGTTAAGGGCCGACCACAGCGAACAAATTATGGTAAATATTCTTTTGTAAACCGTGCCATTGATAACTGGAACTCTCTACCTGCCGCAGTCTTAGAGCCTTTTCCGAAACATATAGGTGTGTTTAAGAAAAGACTGACTATTTGTGTAAATACTCCAGTTTAATTGTTGTATAATTGTTATTGAATTGTTATGTATAATTATGTATTTGTTATGTATATACAATTTGCCACCGGGGGACACACCCCCATTGCAAATAAATGAATGAATGAATGAATGCATGAAAGGAGCAACCCTCGTTTTCGCCTGAATCAGTTGAACCGTTACACTGTTCTCCCTTTCCACCCTTAGGTACACAACAGCAGCATATGCCGACTCACTAGCATCACAGAAGGTATGAATACTCCACTTATCAGTAGGATCAGCTGATCTAGGCAACCAACAGGGGACTTTGACTTCCAAAAAGTAAAACAATTCCTCAGTCCACAGTATGAATTTTGATCGAATGTTTTCACCTACTTCTTCATCCCACGTTCGACTCCCAGGCTGTTCGCAAGAGAAGCTTTGGCAGTAGGGTAACAGGACATGAAAACCCTATGGGATCAAAAACTTAATGCACAAATGAAATAATGATCCTTTTAGTGACTTTCGCATCACAACATTTTATACAATTAGGATTTAGTTGAAGGGTATCATGCTTTCTATTCCAAACTAAACCAAGCACCTTAGTCTCGGTACTTTCTATTTCAGGATCAGTTTTCTCCCAACCTCGCAAGTCAAATTTGCAGAGATTCATCAGGTCACTGGATTCTTGAATGAACTTCTCAACATCGCCACTGTTGTTCAAACTTGTAATGCAGTTGTCTACATAGAAACTGTCCATGAGAATTTCTATAGTTGACAAGGAAAACCTGGTATCACCCTGTAGACATCTTTCTCGCAATTGGAAGAGATGGTGATGTATCACTGCTCCTAGTAGAAAGGGACTGCAAACAACTCCAAAAACAACTCTTCGATGGCGGAAAACAACCAAATTATTGTCCTTTTCTCTCCACAGAAATCGTAAGAAATCTCTGTCACTTGGGTTCAAACTTATGTGTATAAACGCTCTTCTGATGTTGGAGACAATTCCAACTCCTTTTAGACGAAATTGCAACAAAAGACTGGGAACTGATTCTATTAAATTCGGCCCTTTATGTAAACAATCATTAAGTGATGGTGCATGCTTCTCATGAGCTGACACATCAAAGACAGGTCTGATTTTGGTAGTAATGTCTTCTTTCAGAATATGTCGATGAAGCAAATAGTGTCTTCCCTTATCAAGCTCAGATTCTAGTACCTCTTCGATCATTCCTTCATCAAGCCACTCATCAAACACATTTTGGTACTGATCATAACAATTGTCAGCATTCAACCGTTTGATGGTTGAATCCAAGCTTTTCACAGCTAAATTAAAATTACTTGGTAGTGGTGGATGTCCTTCCAACCAAGGCATATTAACTTCATACCTGCCATCAGGATTAATTTCTGGGGGGCGTGGTGGCTCAGCGGTCTAGCTGTATGCCTCTCACCAAGACGGTCAGGGTTCGATTCCCGGTCAATGCATGTGAGATTATCGAAGTGAAATGCCATGTCCTGTGGTTCAGATTCCACGTAAAAAGGAGGTCCCGTGGCTCATAATCACAAGATTCACGGTCACGTAAAACTACAATCTTCCTCCCTTTCCTTCCTAGGATTAATTTCTACAGTTTCTACAAAGTGCTTTTGTACTTCAGCCTGCAATTCCAGTTTGGTTTTCTTTTCTGAAGAATCTGTAATACCGATGAGGTCCAATTTCCATAGATCTGCTACATTCATATCGTTCACCAGCATAGATGTTACCAACACAGCTGCATTAGTGTTGGTAGTAGGGAAAGGCACTTTACGCATTAGAGTCCACCCTAATCTAGTCTCTACAGCTACTAGCCCACAGGAAAGATGCTTAACATTTCCGGTATAGAGCTTGCCTGCCACATCTGCACCAATAACAATCTCAATGGAGCCCGCATCTTGATTAACATCAGACAGTTTTACATCAGTGCCCTTGAGTTCTGCCATCCAAGGCCCCTTTTGAATACAAGGCAAATTCCCACATATGTTATCTTGATCCAAGGCCTCAAAATTACAGAGGTATTCCTCATTACAACTTGCCAGATGAATTCTGAAGATATTGTGAGTACAGTTACTGGATTTTTGTCCACCGAAAAGGGAGTGCACAATTACTTCCTCTTTGGCTGGTTGATATCTCATCTCAAGAGCGGTCTGTTTTAAGATATAGGATCTTTGTGACCCTGTGCCAATGATGGGCCGTGATTCACGCTGAACGCCATCACCCCTCACCTGGACCTTCAGGGTAGGAAGCAATACTCCCGTGTCACATGTGAGATTAGCAAGTGCATTGTTCTGTACAACTGATTCAGATTTAGAAGTGTCTTTAACAGATAAACTCTTCCTATTCTTTTCAAGATCTGGACACATAAGAACTACATGTTTTTTTTTAAATCACAAATCACACACGATACCCTATATTTACACTTTTTGGTGATATGGTTTGGCTTGAGGCACGTAAAACAGCACTTCCTGTCTTTAATGAACTGCATCTATTGTTCTAACATCATGCCCCGTGCCTTATAACAGTCTAAACTACTATGGCTGGAGGAATCACAAAATATGCAATCAGTAGATCTGCCATGCTTGTGTTCTTGAGTGGTTAGGAGTCCCATAGCAGTATATGATGTTTCTTGGTCATAAGATTGTGGGTCGCTTCTTGGGTTTGTTTTAACATTATTATCCTATGATGTGACAGTCCAAAACCTGACATGGCAAGTGATATGTGCTCCTCATTTTGTACTTCTGCCTTCATAAATGTCATTAATCTACTTAGACAAATTTCAGCAGTTGTCACACCAGTTGCACTTGCACTTCTCTGCCAGACTCTAAGAACATCCTCTGGCATACAAGACTCTAAAAGTGGACATAATACTGAGGCACATTTTCCTTTGGTTACACCTAAAGTCTCCAAAGAATTTAAATAGCCTTCTAGTTTATCATAGAGCTTGGCTAGGGGTAGTATAGTGCTTGAATTTTCATTTTTAAGGATCAAACTCAGCAGTTCTCTTATACTGTATATACTTCAATCAACAAGTCATCCCTGCAAAACCTAGCTTTTAGGGCTTCTATTACTTGGCTGTAATTATATCCAGAAGGAGGATAACTTTCCACTACATCCCTGGCTCTAGAACCTTCCACTGTGGCCTGTAACAAGTACTGGAATTTATCTTCATTTGACAGACACTCATCACTATGCACCTTCTTGAACTGGCTCCAAAAGGGTATCCATTCCATAACATCACCATTGAATTTTCATAACTCGATGTGAGGGAGTTTTAACTTTCTGTGATTAGATATGTTAGGCCTACTTACTGAATTAGATGCTTCTTCAACTTTTGTCCTGGCATCGATAGTTTCTAAGTCTTGAACTTGAACCTTGACAGTTTCATACCTACATCTATATTCATCTGTTGACGATGACTCTGCTTCGAGTTCCGTATCGCTGGAATCATCCTCGAGAAGAAAATCCATAATCTTCTCATCCATGTTGCGAAGTTTTCCCAGTCGGTATGCAAAACATTGAGGATAGCACGTACCTTTTGTAGATTGACATGATCGGACTGAATTTCCACGATCAAAGCGTTGTAATGTCTTGTAAATGAGCTTCGAGTTACTCCTCTGAGTTTTACGGCTTTATCCATATTAGCATAAGAAGTAACACAATCGATGTAAATAAATTCGGCCGCAACGTTGGACGCCAAATGTCACCGACGTACTTCTATCGTTAAAATAATAGCCCTTGTAACGACCGGGAGTACAAATGAATACACTCATTCAACATACTACACGCATTTTTGTATTTTTTCACACACACACACACAATTAAAATTACAATAGAGTAGCTTCTTCTTTCCTAATGATCTACCCCTCATAGTTCATGCAATCACCACTGTTCTCCACTACTCGCAGCCAACTTGCAATTCGTCCACCAATTCGTCCACTTCAATAGCAAACACAACAGGTAACTTACTCATCACCAAGAAGAACAGAATTTCGCGCCAACCTGACTCAATCCGGCCACTCACACTATTTGCGCGCGACATTCCATTGACGAGCACAGTTAAGTATCTAGGTGTAACCCTAGATGCTAAACTAACCATGCTGCACCATGTCAAAACACTTGAGCGTAAAACCAACATGCGATTACTGCAGCATTACCCATTCCTAAATAGGAAGAGTCGCCTCGACAAGACGCTGGGCATAAACATGTATAAAGCCCTCATAAGGCTTATATTAATGTACGCCAGCCCCGTATGGGGCTACACAGCTAAGTCGAATCTCAAAAAGCTGCAGATAATCCAAAACAAATGCTTGCGATTAGCACAAAAGCTCCCGCGGGATACACCCACGCAGGAGCTAGAACGCATAACAAATACGCCAAGCATCAAAGCCTTTGTGCGACAACTTGCACTAAGGTCACAACGCTCCAGGCGCTATTCGGCAAACCCATTCGTAAGGGCCCTAGGGCGACACGATATGGGTCGAAATAGCAAATACCCTACCGCACGACACATTCTCTTCAGGTAAAGTCAGGGAAGGTAGGTGCTAAGAGTAGCGCAGTGCGGCACTAATCTCAGGGACATACAACACAAATGTCACCCCCAAATGCACATCCCATGGAATATTCCCATGGATAACCCAATTTCCCCATCCATGGAAGTCCTTGGCTAACGGCTCCGGCCAACCAAGGCGGCCACACGCGCTCCCCTTGCTGCATACATGAAGTGTATATATTTATATGAACTAACAATATTTGTCTATGTCTATGTGTACGTCTGTCTGTCAGTTTCAGTGTGTTTGTTTCAGCATAAGTTTAGATTAAGGTCCAAAAATAAAATAAAATAAAACCCCTGGGTTGCCATTAGCTTATAGTTTCAGGACGATTGTATGCAGCGGCGGAGTGACTGATAACAACCATCAGCTATGTCCAGGACACGAGAGAAGAAGCCCCTGTTCGCAAGCGTGGCTCCCCCTCTCCGGATCACGGAGACTTAGTACTAGGACGCTCTAGGCGGGCGGACTGTGCTCCGAACCTAACCCCGGAGTGCAGTTCGTCCACCACTGCGGACGCGCTCAAGGTACTTAGAATACTCAATAGGTAAGCCATTCCGGGGTATGCGCTGTCATTGGTCAGCGCTCCGTGACGCAGTCAGGCAGGCAGAACGCTCTCTATCGTTGAGTTACCCACAGAAATATGAATACTGTTTCACTCTTATTTTACTTATGTCCTCATTAAAGGACAACACCGATGGACTGTATTGTATTTGAAATATTTTGCTTTCGATAGAAAGACATTGAATAACAATCAGGCAGATAAACTGGCAATAAACTACGTTATATTTGCTGCCAGCCTTGCAGTAAATGTTCATTATGTAACGCACTGGCTGCCTACGGCTGTCAGCTTGGGAATCCTACACCAGTGCTCTACGGAAGCCACACATCATTATCATTTTAACTAAACAATATTATAATAATACTAAAAATGCGCTTCTTTTACCCTTTCAATATGTACACCTCAACAAAAGTTAATCAGAGACATTCCGTACCCTTGAGTTTCGTAATTATTTTATTTCATAGACCTCCTGGTGAAGCGGCTAGCATTCTTAGCTGTCACTCTGGAGGTCCGGGTTCGATTCCCAGCTCTGACAAGAAATATAATTCATGTATGTGGGCTGCAACGGGGTACCCCGAGCCTCGTGAGGCAAAACTGTGAAGAGGAGGGATCGGCTCCCACCTCAGCCATACCGGAAATGGTTTTCCGTGGTTTCTCACGTCTACTTCAGGCCGCGGCCACCTCCTTCCCAATCCTCACCTGAATTACAAATATTCGGACTATATCAGACACCACAATAAAACAGATTATCAGGTAAATTCTGCAAACACCTTAGTACACGGGGCTAAATGACCACGATGTCCAAGCCTTCCAAATGAATCAATTGTTGGCCTAATTGTCCATGTAACTGTACCAATTTTAGTGTATTGAAAAGTCTGACCTAAATCATTTCTTTTATCATGTAACTTACTGTTTTACACTATGTCATGTAATTATCTTAATTGTTGGACTGTGAATAATGTTTACATTTTCCAAGCTTCTCGTACAAACAGTACTGGACTAATATTTATGCAATCAATTCGTTTCATTCCAAACTTTTACTAAACAGACGTTAATCAAAAAAGACTAACAACTTACGTTATAACGTGGCTGAACGTCTAAACCTTCTGTCCTGAAGATGAAGCCATCCAGAGCAGGTTCTTCCTTGCTGCATTTTTCTTCATTATCTCCAACTTCGACGTTTTGTTCAAGTGCCTTATACGAATAGAAGTCCTTGTTCGCACATACAAGGCAATAATTTTCCTGTTGATTTCAGGAAATTTAGTCTGTATGATAGATGTTAGGGTTTCCATCACCTTGTTGGGCTTAGAATATTGTTGCCCGTGGAAGGAAGCGAAAATTACTTCAAACTGCGTTATTGCAATCATCCATTCAGGTGATGGAGAAGTGAGCCCTCCTGTGATCCAGTCGTGTTCAGCAGTTAGTTTTTCAACAATAGGACATGTTTCAGCTACATTTCCTAAAGAACTGTCAATGTTTTTGCATTTGAAAGCAATAAAACCTGCGATGTATTTTAAGGCATCGTGGGTCACATCCTCATTGCGACATGTTGAATTGCCATGGTCGAGGTTGATATCTTGAAGCAACTGTTCTTCACTTCCATCGCCTGAATACTCACGAAGTACATGGGATGAGGTGCCTATCACTGAGATGCACAGTTCACTTGAGAGGAACTTCTCGAATTCTTCTGTTGTTTCTTCTACTATGCAGTCAGAAGAGCAACCAGTTTGACTTGCATCCTCAGCAACAGAGACACCACCGGACAAAGGTATCTCGTTCGCATTCCCTGTTAATATTAGGAGGCGCATTCGGTTCTTTACTTCGAAAGGTGTAGGGTTGTTATAGAATACACCAAGGCCGCGAAGACGAGAAAAAAAAAATCGAGGCAATCTTGGTTTAGTCTGGAGGTCAAAATATAGATCACACCAATGCTTTTGAGATCTAGAAAAAGTCCAAAAAGAGAGTTTATTGATATTAAGAACCCTTTCTGAAATGGGAGAAGGCCGCTTCTCTTCCCTAGACGCATGCCTGAACAAATGTCTAGGAACCTTCTTAAGGTGTTCTCCTGGCTTATGTGATTCAGTCCATAACCACTTCTAAGGCGAGCCTTCTCATCCTTGGGGAATCTAGAATTTAGTACATCAAATACATCGTTAATTAATTCAATAATAATTCCTTCCTGATCTTGGTTTAGAATGTACTTCACAGCTTGGGCAGTGCGGCGGGAAAAGAGCTGTGCAGCCATTCTTACATTTTGTCGAGCACGACCACTAATAGCCAGGTGGGCTTGAGAAATATGGCGTGTGATTGTTAGATCACCTCTCTGATGGTCCAGGAGATCTTCTATCAATTTTTTCGTGACAGTTGTTCCGTCGGGTAGAGTAATTCCTTCATCTAGGAAGTGATTTCGAAGAAGTTTTAACAAGTGAGCGACGTCACTAAACACCCACACTTTCTTATTACTGTCTACTGGGTTGTAGAAATACGTCTTGCTAGAGGATACCCCCAGTTCTTTCGACACCTTCGCATTTTTACTCCCCATATCACAAGTGACAGCCACAACACGCACTCCAGCTCCTTCTACCTCCCGGATTATGGATTGTAACAGTGTGCTTGTCATCGTGACATCAAAGTCATAGTACACAGGTTGTTTCCATGGCGAAAATAAGCTGCGAATCATCGCCACCTGAACGTTCTTATGAGGCCAAAGTATCACATCATCAGACGAATCGCAACTCACGCGACCGTCGATGTTCATTTCATCGAAACTTAGAACAGCCAGTGCTTCGAAAGGTTTGAAAGTTTCTGACCTAGCTTTAATTAAACTAAGAACTTCGGTTAAAATGCCCGGTCTACACTTGAACTGTCTTTCCCATTTTTGGAGAGTTGAGTGGCAAGGCAAGGGGTACTTCCTTTTCCTCAAGTACGCATACGCCTTGGGAGAAAGAGCTCTTAAAGTGAGAGCATTCGCGATGTCTCTAGGACCCCATCTAACGCGTTTTTTTTTTCATTCTCAGTAAACAGCGAATTTGGCCAGATGTAAAGCATTGCAACAAAATACGTTTTACCTCTTTGTCTATCACTTGCTTTATGCTCCAATGTGATCTTCTGCAGGATACCGCATGTCCTTTAAATTTAACTTTCTTGAAAGCAGCATTCTTCTGCACCAGGAGAGCATTCTTTTTCACCAGGGCAGCATTTTTCCTCTTTAAGAACTCTATTTCTTTCAATAATTCTTTAATTTCTTGCTCTTTCATTAATAGGACAGGGTCGGTGATTACGTCTGTGTTGGTTTCCTTATCGAGTTTTCTTTTCTTTGGGGATGAAGAAAACAATGTTGTTAGAACCCTCTTCCGCTCTGATCTTGTGTCACAGCGGAGTTCCCGATATGTTACAACCTATAGAGAGAAAGAACTTTAGAACAACAGTTCATGCAAGATATATACTCATGAATTGACAGCTTTCATCAATAACGCTCTTATTTAAAGGTGATTTTCTTCAATGCTCTAACGCTAACGCTACTTACATCTGAAAGTTCATTACAACAGATCCGAACCTATTACTGTATACTGTATTTCCCCGTCCCTACAGAACAATAGGTTAAAGGAATGTCAAGACACTACTCCTACTGCACAAATGTGAAGTTGCACTACCACTTTAACTTCAATTCGTAGATTAATTATAAAAAAGTAATGCCATTTTAAAACTCTCAAACGTGCCCAATGATGTAGGCCTAATAAAAAAAAGAATATATAGAAGTACGGTAACGAAGACTGTAAAGAAGACTGTGTTTAACATCAATAATAAATTATATCGTACCTTATCTCCTATATTGCTGGCCCCTGCTACAGGACATTCAATTTTATCTCCATGCCAGTTGGGTATTTTTTGAGAAGGAACAGCGTCTGATTTCAGTATCTTCCTTAAGGGCAGACCCAATAATTCATTTTTCAAATCCCGCTCGTAGTCCTCGGGAAGGAAATGTACTGAACATATTCGTGCATTGAGCACATTTATGAAGTCCGCTCGCTTGCAACGCGATACCCACTTACGTTGAAATTCCAGGTTTTTGGGGAAACGATGGTAAACTACGTTTTGAGTCTTGTAAGCAATATTATTGCATTGTGCTCGGCACAATTAGATTTATTTTTACTCATTTCACCATGTCTGTTAGGTAGTCAGCCCGAAGGCTGGTTGGATCCTCAAAAAGTACCGCCGTTAGGTTATGTGGGTAAATACCCACAAAAACCCAAGGCAGTGCTATATTGAGGCGTACTAGGCAAGGTGAGGAGTGAGGTAGTTTTTCATTGCTTTCCTCACCGAGTCAGAACAGCAGTACTAACCCTATGAGTAGATCCTTTCACAACATCCACAGGCACTGACTGTGCCCTGAATGTCATTACTAAGCACCACCCATACCTCAGTAGCTTCCGTATAATCACAGCCATAAGTGAGACTGTGACATCGGTGAAAAGCCACATTTTACTCAAGCCTGTGCCAACAGACAAATGCAAATGTACTGCATTCATCAAGAGATGGCAAACAGGCCACATTTCACCATAAACGCAAGTAAAATAATGCGGAAATTAAATAAAGTATGACTTGGTACCTTAACTTCTCCACTAAATACGTTTTGTACACTATAAACAATAACAATACCGCTCATAAACAGACAATGATTACACAGGGAATGCCGCGCGTGGAGACTAGATGCCTGCCCAGTGACGTAGGCGCTTCCTGGCTGGCTGTATGGCGGGAAGCCGGAATACACCTACCTGGGACGCGCTAGTCCCAGCAGTACCAAGCCAACTGATTCCCACATATACTAATCTCGGCGAGGAAACTGATTCTGCAACTGTTGCATGACACACTTCCCCTAACTAACAAAACCTACTCATTTCCATACCCACTTCCATGCATGTGGCAATAACCAAGCCGCCAGGTTTTACGTGTAGGCAATCTTTCCTTTCTGCCTATGCGTTTTTCCCTGGCCCTACAATCCAACCCTTACATATATGCATATATTATATGTGCATATATGTAAAATATACCAATGTTAATACATACCCATGATGCCTGGTAAATCGCGACCGCGATCGAACAGGCGCTAAGCATCAAAGGGCAATCCTTTTCCAAACCCCTATGCTTTCCCTTCTACTATGTAGACCAACTGCATGTCGGAGGCACCAGTAGTAAGATCGGGTGCCACGCGGGGGGTGCGGGAAACGTTTTCGCCCCGCCCCCCCCCCCCCCCCGAAAAAAAAATGTGTTCAGTTAGTCTGCACTCTGTCTTCAGTGATTCTACGGCAGGCGCAACCTGCGTAATAGTCAGTCGCAGTCTTTCTTCATGCAACGTTATTGCCATCTATAACCATCCTACGAACGTGCTGTGGATAACATTTGTAATTTTCTTGGAATATCGATCTGGAATTGTCTAAAATATTTAGTCTACAACCCGGGACCAAGTGTTCTATACAAATTGTGCAAGGAAATAACTTTTACCCAGTTAGGAGAATTAGTGGGGCCGATCTGCTTTTGCGGGTATGGTTAGAGCATTCTCTATTACCCAAAAACTGGCTAGACGGCGATATGGGACCAACATTGCATAGCATGTTAGGTGAGCTTTACTACAGGAATCTACGAATTTGGACACTCCGAGACAGTCAGCATATTGCCTATCAATACAATTTGTCATGTCAAAACTATAATAAATGGTGAAAGACTGGACTCTACAGTGAATAAAATTACAAGTTCGAAAATGTGAAGCGAGTGGGGTAAAACCACTGTTATGTTTCAAATAGCACAAGCCATCATGTCAGACATTCACGAGAGTAATCGTGGACTTCATGAGTGTACAAAAATGAACGCGAGAATGAGCTACTAAATACCAATCCGGTAGGATGGCAGCGGATTCAAGCACAGAAGAAGATGACGATGAACGTAGGCGGGCGATCAAGCGGAGTTCATGCCATGCAAGAGGCACATCAAGAGACCCATTGAACCATGATATGCAACCGAGGACTCGTCACGTAGTAAACATTGGAGAAACGTGAGCTAACTCTAACATGTAATCTTAGTAGCTAGCGAGATGCATTTGGAACTTTCATTTACTATAAAATATCAACACTATTTAGGCATTTAATATAGTTTTGAATATTTTCACTTGTTTACGTGCTGATTGGAATAATCGTCCCATTGATGATATACAGTATAATCAATTGATATTAATTTATGTCAACGAGAATTTTGATAGAGTGACAAGCAGATGTCCTATTGGTTTTTCTTAATTATTCACTTTAAATATGAATGATTTTGCATTTCAATTAAATCCTAAACGTTTTCAATAATTAACAATAAGTCTAGTGGTATTAAAATTCATTTCGAAATAATAATAAATATGTTTTGTTAGATGTTATAAACAATTGTAAAATATTTAAGATAAATTATTAAAATTTCAGTAGCAGAACGTAATATATTTTCCAATATAAAATAGCGTACTTTGGAGATATGAGAATATATTAAATGGAATTTGTTATTAAATTTGGCAGAGAAAATCATATAGTAGTTATCCATTAAACCAATTTAGATGTTGTACATTTATGAAATGCACTATAAAATTAAAGTAGGAACGGAAGGTATTCGAAATAAAATACCGTGTATAAAATAGGGGAATCATTGTCATAGGAAGGGTTTATCGACCAAATATTTATAAACATTTATGAGATGAAATTGTTTAAACGATAACAGCTATTTGGTGCTTGGATAAATGTATAGCAAAATTGTCAGTGTTACAAAAATATAACACTAATATGAAATACAAGGGTAGTTGTCGTTGTAATTGAATGATATGCAGCGTGAAGAGCTGGCATAAAACGGATGATGAAAATTATGATTTGTGTGGAGACGATGCGTCGCCCTCAGGGAGATAGTATCCCGAACGAATAATAATTTTGTTGTGAGAAAGAATAAGTGGTTATTATATTGTTGATAGTGAAAAGAAGGGTAAGACCATGATTGTAGTCGCTTCATATTTTTGTCTTATTCAAGCGTCATCAGTAGAATTCTGTTTAAAGGTATTTGAGCTATTTTCCTGCTGCGGAGCGAAGCTTTGAAATAAATTAGACTTGATCGATCCTGGCAAATAATGAAATAAAATAAATTATTGAGAGAAATAGAAATTCATGAAGTGCATTAAATTGAGATATAAATTCATGTTCAATAAATTGAAGTGCATACATATTGAGATGATAATGCCATAGTGAGATTGAAAGGCCTATCCTGCCAATGTTAAATAAGCCAAGATTATGTTCCTATATTTCTGGAACCAATGAAGATACGACTCTGAATTTTTTACAGCTGACACTTTCACATTATTTATGTGGACTAAAGCAGAATTAAAATATCGAAATCAAAAGAACGAGTTTTATTAATTTTTTAAGATGCAATTTTTTACACAAAATATTTGTAGTTGGACACCCCTTAATTCATGTATATGGAAACCTCTGCTGTAATTCTGCTTCAGTAAGGACAGTAGGATATAATAAAGCATCTCACAAAGTTTCATGTCTGTATCCCAAGTAGGTTTTCAGAAACAGGGACATTAATTGTAAAAAAAGTCATTTTGAGAAAATCAAGTTTAAAACTTTAAATTATAAGAACTTACTCAGATTTTTAAATTAAGGCTCAATAGCACCCAGAAGCATAGTCAGGATCCTCTTCCTGGTCCCCCTCCTTCTCTAAAAACTTTTTCCTTCGGGATGACCTTGCTTCTTTGGTGTTGAACTCTGCTGCACGCTGCGCCTTGCCAATTCTAAATTTGTCTAAATGTTGCAGTCCCTTTATAGTATGACGGCCAGGGTTGATGTGGAGATGCAATAACACTCTTATTCTTCCCATGTTCCCATCATTAAATGTTAACACAGCATCACTGACTCCCCACTTCAAAGTTCCTAACCCCACAAATACATTTTTGGGCACTCGAGTCCAGATAATATTGTTGAACGACTCGTTGAGATTCTGAGTACGCCCATGTAGACACTTTTGGAGAAGGTCTGGATGAGCTAGGTCTCTGTAGGTTGGCTTGATAGCTTCCATAACTGATTCAGGTAAAGAATTCTTGTGTTCAAAATACTCTCCTGCAGCTTCAGCCTTTCGGAACTTACACCATGTTTCAGGTCCAGGTGGGCAAAGTGAATGTACTCACTTGAGAGTTTGTGGAAGTATGTGGCCCAGACTGCTTTCTTCATACATTCTAAATTGTTTACGTTATTTATGATGACCATGCCATAATACTTCTGAAGTTCATTTATTGTTTTATCAGTCAGTCGACCCCTCAGTAGCTTCCCATCTGACAATACAGTGGTGTGCAGAGTTTGTTTCAATTTTCTAAGACACTAATTCACACGAAATTTGACTTTCTTTACACAAAAACAAGCACAGCAGCAGACATATTGGAAACAGAAGAGTAACGAAAATTGAGCGCTGAGTATTCTCTACCAATAGGTGAAGACCACAGCCTTCAACGTGCAGTAGTTTCATAGATATTCGTAAATAAAGAGATGCATGACTAAAATCAACCATTTTGACGGATATGCAAGCAATGTTATAAAATTAAAAATAAAATACTTATAACAGTCACAGAGAGATAAATTATATACAATTTTATTCATTAAACAGTAAATAATATTGTAGGACATATTTTATAAAATGTTGAAAAATTCACATTTTTGCCTCTCAAACTCCCCTTAATTGGAGTAATGTAAATGTATAATATGTTTAAATCTGCAGTGGAAAATTTTCTGAATTTAAATATTGCCGAAAAATAAAAATAATGAATACTGGAATTATAAAAATTATAAATAAAGTGATACTGATTTAAATAATTGAATTATATTGGGAAATTAATAATTAATTAAGTCATTATTATTATATATAATATTTGCAAATGGGTGTAATTTCCCGGTGGCAAATTGTACAAATACAGAAAAGTACCAACAATAACACCAAACAAAATATACACAATTCGCAGTTCAGGAACTATAGCAATTACAGTAAATTGTAGTATTTACACACAATTTCAATCTTCTCTTAAACACATCAATATGTTTGGGGAAAGGCTTTAAGTCTGAGGCAGGTAATGAGTTCCAATTATCAATACCACGGTTAATGAAAGAATATTTCCCATAATTTGTACGCTGTGTTCGGACCTTGACTTTATATAGATGATCTACCCTGCTCAGGTAGGTGGGATATCCCAGACGTTTGCTTAGTTCTCCCCATACTGGCCGATCAGTGTAAGTGTTAAACTTAGCGTATAGTCAGGATTTCGTCCTTCTATCTTCCAGAGATTCCCACCCTAGTTTTTCTATCATTCAAGTTACACTACTTCTTTGATTAAAATCGTTGACCACACACCTAGCTGCCTTCCTTTGTACCATCTCCAGCACATTGATGGGTCCTACCTGATATGGGTCCCAAACCGCTGAGTCGCATTCCAAGATTAACCTCACGAGGATCAAATATCCTAATTCTTTTGCAGTAGTGCTACTGCCTTTTAATACCCTCATTACAAAATGAAGTGATCTGTACGCTTTGGAAACGACACAACCCACATGAGTACTCCATTTCATATCATTTCTGACATGGACGCCCAAGTATTTGCACGAGTCTTCTTCTACAAGTATTTCCGAGCCGATATTATATTGAAAATTATACATTTGCCCTCTCCCTATTCTCATGAGACTACATTTACTCGTATTTATCTTCATTTCGTTGTCAACCACCCATTTATGAACCAGGTTGAGGTCAGTTTGTAACTGAGCGTTGTCTTGTGGTGTTTGACTTATTCGGTATTGTGCCCAATTAGACTATTACACAATCATCCGCAAACAATTGGCGGACACTTCGAATTCCATTCGGTAGGTCGTTAATAAGTGCCAGAAATAACAGGGGCCCAATCACACTACCCTGAGGGACACCTGACGTTATTAAAATGTCCTCCGAGAATACATTACCCATTTTAACCTTTTGCGAGCGACCAGTCAAGAACTCTTGAATCCATAAAATTACTGTTTTATCAATCTTCGTTGCCGCTAATTTACAGAGTAACATGCCATGTGGGACGACAACAAATGCCTTCGCCAAATCGATAATATACAGCGTCAAATTGCACCCCCCTGTCTAGCGAGTCGTTAATATCCTGAAAGAGTGATAACATTTGGCTCTCACATGAGTACTCTTGTCTAAATCCGTGTTGCCTCCCATTAAGCCATGAAAACTTTCTCCTCTGTTCCCTTAAGTAATCATAAATAAGGTGCTCCATCAGGTTACATATGATGGATGTGAGGCTAACAGGCCTATAGTTTCCCATTACCAATCTGTTCCCTCCCTTGAATATTGGAACTATTGTAGCCCTTTTCCTTTCTTCGGGTATTTGTGCGTTATTAATTGATACATTAAACAGCACCCCCATGTATCGCCCAATGGCTGTACATCCCAGTTTTAGCACATCTTCACAAGCATTGTCTGGTTCTTTCGACATATTTCTACGTAGCTTTTTAATTCTTCCTAGAATAAACGATTAGTTTATTCGGAAAGGTGGGCTATCAGAATCATAGTTAAGGTTCAACACACAGCTATTATATTCATTAAACACACTACCATTCCATATATTTAATTCATTCGCAATTGCCTGTTTCTCATTAATTAAGTTACCATCTCCGGACATTATCATAGACAAATCATTGGAATTTCCCTTCCACCTTCTAATGTAAATATAACATTTTTTTCCACCCATCACCCCCTCCCCCAATTAAGTTTCGCTTATAATTATCATGAGCATCCCTCTTTTTGAGGACTAGCTCTTTCGAAATTAATTTAAATTTAGCATATGCTCGTAACTATCGTATCGTTTGTTATAAGCTTTCCTTAATTTCCTTTGAGTCCCCTGATTTCCTTTGTGTAATGTTCCGGATCCGGGATTTGCTTCAGTAATTTAAACGGCACGAATTTCTGAATAGCACGAGCTAAGATATTTATAAAATTTTCCCACACCCCTCCGTCGTCCATCATACAAATGACTCATTCATGTAATCCTGAAATTTGCTCTGTTCTGCTCTGCTGTACTGAAATATTTCAACTGCTTCGACGGAGTCAAGTATTGGAGTGGCACTGTGTCTATTTAGTTCAACACCGGAGTGGTCACTAATTCCTGTAACTTTCATACAACTAATATACAGCGCCACAGGTCGTACTAAATAAACATCTAAAGTATTATTCCCTCTCGTGGGGAAATCAACCACCTGGGAGAACCCCCCTCCTTAACTAGCTTGTTTGCTGCAACGTGAGTTTGACTACCGCTATGTGAATCACCGGACTAGTTCACACTTGGAAGATTTAAATCCCCGGTAATTATAAAACATTCTTTTCCATAGATTTACCCGTACAGGTGACGTCATAAAGAGTATCCAGTAGCGAGAAGTTGTCCTTCTGTGCTCGACACGCCCCTATCACCTGAAGAGAGTTTAACTTTGAATCATCCAAGATTTCTACACATAACAGCTCATGATCCACATTGGCCCATTTTAAGCAACTTACGATGTCCCCTCGAACACAAATAAATAAATAAATGGTAAATTAAAACTATGTAACGAGTTCATAAATTGGATTATTATGATATTATAATAATAATTAAATCCTTAGGATTGGATGATAAAAAATTATTATTTTAGAATAAATTAATGATTGTGTTTGAAATTGTTCATGTGGAATTTATATAAAATTATATGAGTAAGTATAACAACTCAATGAAATTACATCAAAGCATTTAACAAAAATAGAAGTTCTAGTTTAGAAAAATATTATCATTTGATGCGGATCTTACACAAATATTGATATTAGAAACAAATAAATCGTAAAGTGAGAACTAGTTATAAACAGGAATAATCCTGGTTAGTTTGAATAACAGACCATCAAATTTTGTTTTGATGTTGATGCATAAACATATGAATGTATAATGAAATGTTGATTGAAATGATAGAAATTTCGGATTTGAAGATATTTATCTGGGTATGATAAATACAAATCTAATTTTGATATAAGTCAGGACTTGTTAATATGAAACCATGGATTGAATGTTAAAATTTTGAATAGTGATGTTGGTGATTTATTTGTTTTCTTGGGAGTGAACAGTGAATTTAATGTAGAGTTTTCCAAATACCGGGATCAGACAAACTGAACTATTATTCTGAACCACCTCCTAGAAATTAACAATGTAAACATCGCGATACCAGAATGGACTATTAATTTTCAGGGTATCGATCAGTGGAAAAGTGAATATTCGAATGTGTAAATAAGTTTTTTTTTTTTTGAAAAATATTACGAGTGGGAAATATTGGATTCCCAATAGTTGATGTTTTGTGATATTTTTTTTTTGGTTGTGCGGGAGTTTCTTGGTTTTCTTTTGAGTACAACTTCAGACTTTAATTTAAATTTTATAATGAAATGAGATGTTATTATAAAATTGTGCTATTTTTATTTTTCCTTCTCTCATCCTTGCTTGCATATTGTCAAGATCAGTGAAGCCAGCATTTTCTTTAGTTTGCGCCCAGATAGACCCTGAGATGTTTGATCTCGTGCTGAACTGATTTCGATAATTTGCAAATGTGGTCGTTGTACTTCGGTCTAAACGGGCACAGTACGAATGAAGAAAATCCCAACACTGTGGTTTGCTGTTAAATTATCTTAACGATTGAGCTCGTTGTTATAATAATCCACCCCATTCGGTCATAACATTTCTGAGCTTAGAATTAATTTGTGGGTGCATTTCGTACTACATGACTATTATTAATAAGACTTTGACTCCCGTAGCATCATGTATCTGAATTAACGAACTCATATAACTTATCGTGAAACTGTAATTATCACAGAATGAAACGTTAACTTTAAATTTGTTGATTATTTATTTATGCCCACTGTGGCGATTATCAGAATAAATATGTTTTTCTATTCCCACGGCAATCGAAAGGCATAAGGTCGGCCCTCGACGGTGGACAAGATGAGAACTGCTTTGCCCACAGTGGCAGTCAAAACGCATGAGGTCGGCCCTCAGCGGTGGACAAGATGAGTACTGCTGTGCCCACTGTGGCATTCAAAACGCATGAGGTTGGCCCTCAGCGCTGGACAAGATGAGAACTGCTGTGCCCACAGTGGCAGTCAAAACGCATGAGGTTGGCCCTCAGCGGTGGACAAGATGAGTACTGCTCTGCCCACAGTGACATTCAAAACGCATGAGGTCGGCCCTCAGCGGTGGACAAGGTGAGTACTGCTGTGCCCACTGTGGCATACAAAACGCATGAGGTCGGCCCTCAGCGGTGGACAAGATGAGTACTGCTGTGCCCACTGTGGCATTCAAAACGCATGAGGTCAGCCCTCAGCGGTGGACAAGATGAGAACTGCTGTGCCCACAGTGGCATTCAAAACGAGGAGGTCTGTCCTCCACGACTGTCCGGATAAGATTGATCCTCTCTCTCTCCCAAATAAAGGTTCCTATAGGGAAAGAAAAATCCACTTCCTGGTTTAGTGGCTAGCAATCTTGGCACTCACCACTGATGTCCGAGTTCAAATCTTGGCTTGGCCAAGAATTTAACTCTGGACTGATGGCTGGATCGAGGTACACTCAGCCACTAGAAGAGGTGGGTTCAAAACAATCCCCAGCCATTTTATATGTGGATATCCGTGGTTTCCCTATTCTACTTCGGGCGAATGCTGGGAAATTTCCTATCTTAATGCCACGGCCATCTCCTTCCCATTCCCAGTCTCAATTACAAACACACACAGTACTACAAAGTGCACAATGACATAGATTATATCAAACACATCCTACCCACACATAAGTACACGCAGCTAAACGACCAAGATGTCGCAAGCTCCTAAATGAATAAACAACAAAATCCTGGGAACATTCCTCTCATTTTCAAGGTAGTCCCACGAAGAAGTAAATAGTATATTTTAAGCCTACTTTCAAATTTTGAAAAACATGGTAGTAGACTTGTGTGATGTACATGGGTCATGTCTGTCCCGCCCCGTATCAATTCAGACTACGTAACCGAATTGTATGACATTTATTACAATGGTAGTTCTAGTGAAGGGCACTCCAGTGTCATGTTTTATATTGACGCCATCTCAACGAAAACAAGCACACATTCATGGAGAATTCACCTCTCCTTACACTACTAAAAACAATGCCCTTTGTAAACGAGAAACAGCATACCCTTGCAGCCAAGCTAGATGAGGGAGCAGCAAGGGAAACATGTTATAGGATCAAGGTGTACTTTGTATCATATCTTCAATAAACCATGGCCGGCTTTAACAGCAGTATTAAGGTATCCGGGACAGTCTTTTTTAGACCGGTTGCACTTAAAAAGGGCTGATTAGCTTATGCGTGGCGAGAATGAAAAATGACTTTAATAGTTGAAGATGTCCAGAATACAATAACATGCACCATATTAGGATGTTCTAGACTTGGCAGTGCACATACAGTATGTTATATAGGTCGATGAACAGAGATAGTTAGGAATGCTTGGTGGAAGGGGGAGGGGGGGGGGGGGCAAGGAGGATGAAGGATAACGAGTAGGCCAACACACAGAAAATTCCTTCCAGTTCAGTCAATGCATGCAGTGACGAGAGAAGTTGCACGGAACCGGACCGCAAATCACTCAAGCAGCTAAGTTCACAATCCACTCCAACCTGACTATTTAATAACAATCACATAATCACACTAAGCAAGAAAACTTGAAGGTCAATCACCACTATCAGTATCATAACAAAAATATCACATATAACTAACCAATCTCGACTAGTTGTGCTAGTTTAACTACTACTGCAACTACATAAGTGTGTACATTGCAACTACTATCACCCATACTTGTAGGTATAGATTTAATAAGCTAAGTGTAAGGGATCTGATGATGATCGCTTGACGATCAATAATGGCCATCCACGTGTATGAACAGTATTAATCTCATGTAAATATTCTACAGGATTAGGAAAACACCAATTACAATTATTGGGTACAATCGTGTTGGCCAACTGAAAAACATCAAATTTCGATAACTAAGGCAACACTGAACAAGTAGATCCGTGAAGAACTAAATAGCCTATTTTCATACATCCTAATTATGGTAATTGCTTCTATCAACATAGAAATTTCAGTTTGATTGCTGTAATAGATTTGTAGATATTGAGAACCGTCTGAACATTTCGGATGGTGGCCATGTTGGATGTTTATGAATGTAGGCCATACATTTTATATACTATTACAATTAGTTTATTGCGTTGATGTTTTATTCAATCGCATGATTAGGACAAAAGAAATAAAGACGAGATTTTAACATTTCGCACGACATCCATCTTGCGATTATGAACACAAATGAAATAAATTAGATATCAGTGGATTAAAATTTGTATAAGCGTTTCACTGAGCTCGAATGGTTAAATCGCGTAAAACGTCCATTGAAATATTTAAATTTTGGGTTGCCGCAATGTTGGATTTGTGCTGACCAGGTGATTGAAAGTCACATGTTTATAGCCTTTATCAATATAAAAAATTCAATTTGATTGCTGTCATTGATTAGTTGATATTGAGAACCACCTAAATATTTTAGATGGTCGCGATGTTAGATTTTTATATATGTAGGCCATAGAGTTATGTAGTATCGAATGACGATGATTGCGTTCAAACGTTGACTTCGATCATATGATTAAGACACAAGAAATAAAAAACATTTTAATATTTCGCACAGCCGTCATCTTAAGTTTATGTAAACAATTAACTAAAGTAGATGTCAGTGCATTGCAATGGGTATAAACATTAGCTGTGCTTGGATGGTTAGATCGCGAGAAAAGTCTATTTAAATGCTTCAACTTCGCATGGCGCCATGTTATCACCGTACAATATTTCCGGGTGTTATCAGTAAAAGTTTCGGAGATATAGAATGCCGCTGAAATATATGTTGGGCTGATGAGATGTTATACAATTTGAAGAGCACGTTTAGGGGTCAAAAAATATAGAAGTATAGCCTTACCGAGTTTCATTGAAATCACGCCAGCCGTTTAGATTTTATGAGGGGGAAACACACACATACGCACACACACGGACAAAGGTGAACCCATAAGTTATATTTTTTCAAAAATGAAAATAGCTGAAAAATGGCTTCCAACACGATCATAATAAAGATATGTTAACAAAAAACCAAAGATACATTATCCAATGTCTGCAAAACGGCAGGACATATTTCAGGCATATGAGGTGACAACTTTCACGGAATTGAAGAGCTTATTTCCAAAATGACGTAGATCCATGTAATGCCCAACTTCAGAAATGGCGTTTATGTTTCTTCGTATAATTAACTTCAGATATGAATACGAATATAATGTAATTTCATTGATTACTTTTAAGCACAGTCTGACCCTGTGCTTTAAAAATCTCCTATCGATGAAAATGGTGGTAATCGTCTCCTGTAAGGTAGAGTTTTGGAAATAAATCATATATTGACATACGCTTAAACATTTATGAACTTTTAAATGGTTTCAACACAACAAACACAAACTGATGCTCTACATATTCTTCAAAGTTAGCCATGGCCTTGATCTATTACGTGGTATCACGTGATGTCCAGAGAGCCATCGGATTGGTAAACATGGATATAAGACACATTGGAAATAAATACACGTTGGAATTACGTCACTTTGCAAATAAACTTAGTTTTAAAATCTCTGTTAGTACAGGATACACGACGTATTGCGACTTACACCCTATGCTATACGTTGAGAGAACCTATAAACTTGCATATGAACGAAAACACTGACAACCGTCAATTTTGGATTTACATGACTTTGCAAATAGGCTCTTCAATTGCGTATCACTACGCTAATCGTCTGTACAGTACTGTCAAGTTATTGTGGATAGGGTTTACTAAACTCGTTCCGGAGTCTCTCAATACGGCTTAAGCATTGAAGAACACTTATTGAAAACATTTCTTTTTCGTAAAAAGAATTAACAATTTGGGAAACCATTTCAGAGCTATCTGTTCTGTAGAAATAAATGTTTTGAGACCCCTGCAAGATTTCGGGCGTGTTTTCAAGAATCAAGTTTATCACTACTTCTACGGCTATCATTCTTAAAATGGCTTTCCTGGCTATGTGCTTTCGCAATTTTCATCACAATGTTGGGCAATACGATTTTATGTGGAAATACTTCCAAATGTTTTCTTTTTAGATTCTATACTGATGAATGGGCTGGTAACACTTCCTTTCTGACTTAAAGTTTCTCAACTCAATTAACAAAATCAATTGAGTAAGCCGTTAGTTCCATAGCAATGTTGAAATGGACGCTGGAAAAATATTTTCGTCCGTTGTGGACATTGCTTTTAGCTGTGTTTTCTGTCGTAATCATTCTTATACCTACAATATAATTAAGAATATCTACTATTCGTCGTAGTGGCTATTATACTATAACCAGTAACACACTTTGCGAATATTCTTTGATGCTCAAATTTTCAAACTAAGATCCGAAACCTGTGCTACACTATCCACACTCATACTCAGGTATGATTCATTGTTTGCTCAACCCTTAACAGTGGTTCCTTTGAGCCATCTAGTGACAGATGGATAGCCTTTCCTCAGATTTTAAATCCTGTAATCTTCATTATTAGATTAACACGCTCAACTGTTGGTAAAACGCGATGTGGTCTTAGCGAATCTTCGAAAAAGATTTAGTTTAGTCTTCCTCATTCAACATGACAAAGACAAAAAATAATGCAAAATCTTGCCTCATTTGTCTTCGAGTTGATGTTTTCTTAAAATTGTAGCCAAAAGCTTTATCTCATTCTTGTTTTCATTTAAGGGCTTGGACACCGTGGTCATTTCAGCCCCGGGTGTGGAGAGTTTGTCTGAAAACGTGTTATTTTGGTGGCTGTATAGCTCGGGTCCAAGCTCCGTGAACCTGAGAGAAATGTGGATCGCGGACGTTGACGATATATTGTACCAGAATCAAGGACGCTTCTGTGACGTAGAGACGTCGGGAACATGTTTACAACGAAGCGGCAGATTTTGAATCGCGCGCTGCAATCCTTCGAGCAGCGAGTGGAACATGACGTGGAGCCTGTGACGCGCACATGGCCTATGTGACTGCATATTTTTGAAATTTCCTCAAGGCGACGGATTTGTGTTTTTGAAATTAGTACAGTTTTCTGGCAATTAAATTTTCAGAAGATAGAGCTATCTAGGAAGGAGATACGTTCACTAGGACCCGAGATATGGCAATCGAATGTTCGAGAAGGTTTGATTGCTGTGACGCATGGACCTGTGACGTATCGCCGGAACCAGTATAAATGAAGCAAGAAATTTCACTGAGAGATGTACTTCGTCCGAGCAACCGCTCGGGTAAGCATCATCGCCGCACTGTGAATCTATTAATGTATTGTTACTATAGACGACGAATAAACATAGTCGCTGGACTAGTGTTCAGGACTTAGTTTATTGTCAGTGAACTAAGCACTTGCACTATTCACGATTTTGCCTGTCTGGGTGGAACTTAGCCAACGTCTGGTCCCGTCTGTATTACAGATTGACGGGGAGCTTATCCAACATGCCAGTTTATAGGATATTAGAGGGGACTATCTACATGGTAGAGACGTCTGAGGAGTACTCATTACCCAAAAATAGTTTAGCCTACGACGCGGGACAAGTGTTGCCTAGCGCACTTGTTGCAGATATTATCTGATTACTCGCTGAGGGACTAACTTATATTTGGCATTTTTCGACATCCACAGATGCCAGATTGTTAGAGCAAACTCGCTGAATTTCATGCTGCTAAAATTTTTCCTGTCATAACAAGGCAAATACAGAACAGTGAAATCACAGTCTACGAATGAACATTCTAACAGTGAACAAGTCGTGTTCATAAATGGAACATTTCATAATGTTGGAAAGTAGAATGTATAACGGGAGAGTTTATGTACGCACATTTATAACGCCAGTATGTGTCGTTAAATCGTGCGAGGATAGGTTTGCAATGGAGGGAACGGATACGAGGCAATGGAGTCGCTGATGACCAAGGGAGATCACAATGCTAATAATTAGTGGCGAACACCAAGGACACGCATTACCATCACATCAAGAATGAAGTGAGCTGATATTCTCCATGTATTTATTACTAGGCTAATGTAGTTGAGAATTTCTTTTTACCATTCATAATAAAAGGTCAACACCATCTTCGAGTCAAAAGTCATGTGAATTTGTCCAGTACGACAAATGGAGCACCATTGCAGGGTCTGACAATGTAATATACAATTTTCTATACTGTCAGAATAACAGTTACATTGATGTCTTCCTGATATAAGTTAAGACATTCTGAGTTTATTTAAAGGAATTGGAATATTATATATATATCTTTTTAGATGCTTGATCAAAGCTTGGATTGTTTAAATTAATTCCTTAATTATTTAATAATGATAAAGTACAGTGAAGTAATAATAAAAGAGAATAATATTCTATTAATAATTATTTATGTGAGGATACACTGACAAATAAATAATTTAATTTAGTCAAACAATTTGAAAGGTGATAGCACCATTATCATAATTTAATTTACACTATTAATAATCAGTAATGTTATTAAATTAAAAATCATGATATGAGAAAGTTGTAAATAATTTGTGATACTTGTTAAATCAAGGTGAGGGTTTAAACATTTTGTTTAATTATTTATATTTGAATATTTAATAACTAGGGTCATAATAATAATTGTAAATGTTGTAAAAATCATAACAATGATTTTAGAGATTGCCAATAATAATAATTATTATGTGGTTAGAAGGAATAATAATAATTAACATTGAATTGTTTAAATATTAACGGGACTGTGATAAATATAATAACATTTATTTCAAAATTTGTGAAGCCGAAATTAATATTTATGAACAGAGTTAGAAATAACCGTGGTTATTTATATTCAGGAACATGGTTAGACAAATGAGATTGTTTAAATACAGTAATATCAAATGGCAATAGTTTTGAAGGAAGAATAAGTTTAGAAAAGTTTCTAAAAGCACCAAGTAAGAATAAAGAGGGAGGTAAAATAATGGCAGGTAATAAAAATGTATCAACTAGGTTGAATTTGTGTTAAATAGGGGCAGGGAGATTTTGACCTGGAATAATTACAGCTTTTAATTGGAAAGCCTTATAAATTCAAGAATTCACAATAATTTGTATGACGGAATATTACAACACTTATACAAAATATTATTGTGGAGAAAAAAATATTAAGAATCATCAGTAATGATTATTGTTGATAATATTATGCGACTAGGATGTCTGCATTTATATTTATGTGGAGACTGAGGGTCATCCATGAGGAAATTATTTCCTGAGTAGTGGAAGAGGTTAGTGAGAGCATGTGTTGCTCATAGTTGTTACAGAAGGATGAGGCAATAGGGCCGCCCCGAGTTGTGGAAGAGGTTAGTGAGAGCATGTGTTGCTCATAGTTGTTAAAGAAGGGTGAGGCAATAGGGCCGCCCCACATTCCAGTCCAATTCAAATCCTGTAGGATTGGATATTTATTTCCAGCCTGGGTCAATTATCTAGATTCCCGATTTTGTGCCTGATACATAAGATATAATTATTGGATTTGATGAAGCTGACCAAAGCTTTCTGAGAAAATAAATAGTTGCAAATGCAATAAAAGAAGATAAATAAATATATTTGAATGTTTATAATAAATACTTGGGAGTGCCTGAAATAATAATAATACATTTTGAACCAGTCAACTAACTTATTGTCAATCTTCATGAACTAATTTTGAGAGAAGTAAGACCTGTTATAAATAATTTTGAAGAAAATTCACGAATTATAATAAATTCTCTCATGAATATTTTGAAATTTAAATATTTTGAAGATTAACTGAGAGTGAAAATAATAATTATTTGATGAGAAATTTAATTAATTGAATGATAGAAAATTATAACAATTTTTATTGTTAATAATAATTTGTGTTTGTTTATATAACATCATTTGAGATGGTTATCAAATAATTCATTGGTGATGTGAAACTAATTGTAAAAAAGATGATAATTTTCATATAACTCTAAAAAGATGAAAATTATAAGCAAATTGTTCAATGAAACAAAGTCATAAATGCAAATAACATCAACATTCGGCCACCATGTTAGTCGAATATTAGTATTATATCACTGCATCATCCTATAAAAGAATTTTGTGCAATAATCTTCCATAATTATTATTTTTGGAAAGCACATTATGCAGGTGAAAGTGATACAACAATTTTTCGAAATGAAACATAAAATTTATATTTGTCTAATACTTGAACAATCAAAGATCAATCTTCTGAAATGGAAAACTGCTAGTGTACAGATAGGGATCATTCGAA
The DNA here is from genome assembly GCA_946902985.2 of Meconema thalassinum. NCBI lineage: Eukaryota > Metazoa > Arthropoda > Insecta > Orthoptera > Tettigoniidae > Meconema > Meconema thalassinum. The sequence goes on from OX336389.2 coordinate 1,187,487,636, forward strand.
CTCTTGACCGAATCATGATCGCCTAGAAGTGATTAAATAGAATTTTTTAATGATACCAGAAAGGACTGACAATTTTCTGGATATCATTCGTCGAAGAATAAGAGTGTTATTTAATTTTTGTGGTGTGTTGATATTTTATGTGTGAGTGTTTTGTTTATTTTTGATGATTCATGCCAAATTTTTAAATTTTTAATTATAAATAAATTGAGATATTTTAATGAATTGTGCTATTTTCGATTATTTCTCTTCCTACCTTACTTGCATATTACCGATATCAGTGAAGCCAGATTTTACCTAGTTTTTGCCCAGACAGACTCTGAGGTAGCTTATGTCTTGTGCTGAACTGATTTCGGAAATTTGCAAAATGGGGTCGTTGGACTCTGGTCTAAACGTGCTCAATATGATGACAGACGTGCTGGGTTCCCGTTCCGTGCTTAGTAACAGAATCATATACATTGGTCGGTGACTCAATCACTCATTCCCAACACCACTGTTGTTTCAGCAACGGCCCTATGTTAGCCAAATTGGAATAGACAGGAATACCAGAAAACATGGTGGGCTGTCATCAGGCACTTTTCTTCTCGCCTGCCCCTTCCCCTCACCCTACAAGTTCACAGAGCTTGGACCCGAGCAGTATTAGTGTGTGTATTTGTAATTTAGGCGAGGACTAGGATAAAGCCGAAAGAGCCCTTACGTTAGGAAACATCCCGGCATTTGCCTGGAATAGAAATGGGAAATCACAGAATCCCACTTCTACAGCATGATGGCTGAGGTGGGAATCGACCCCATATGTCCTCAGTGTTGCCTACGAGGCTGAGAGAGTCACGTTGCTTTATTTCGTGAATACAATGAACAATATGAATGAATCGAGATTGCAAATGTAAGTTTGGAAGTTGGCTTTATTAATGTTCTTAAGACATCGTGACCGACCATCAACCCCATATATTTGTGTGTGTGAGTCTGTGTGATAACTTGGGTAATTGTCACGTCCACATTTGTATGTACTTTCAATTGGGGAAAGAATTCTAATATAAAGGGAACCGTTGCGGAATGAACTAAGAAATGTAATAAAATTGAAAATGAGAAGTGTAGAATGTTTGAGAGGAAATTAATTGAAATCCTAACACAGAAGCGAGGTGACGAGAATAATGTTTAGCCTTTAAGGGATTAAGCTGGGTACAAGGGAGTGTGTAGCGTGTTGGAATGTCTGGGGGATGTTTACGGGGTTATCCTCTACAAGGGTGCGGAAGGATCGGTTACACAAATCAGGTGTAACACGGGGGAAGCTTCCAGATGTTCAGGCTGTCTGGTAAGCACACGGTTAGGGGTGCTCCTTATCAGTTAAGGGGGATCAGATCGCTCGTATGATTGCGAATTCGTTTTTACTGCAAGTGAGGTGTGCGTAAATGCAGAGTGGAACAGAACTGCTGACTGGCGCTTGGCTACATGTCAGAAGGTGAACTGCTTGCTAAGTGCTTATAAGCATGCAATTAAATACTACTGCTAAGGACTCAACTAGGTCGGGGTTTGAGGGTAGGGGGTTAGCGTGCAATTAAATAAACTGTAAGACCAATGAAGCTATAATTAAGTAGTTTAATGACTACTTATGTGGTGAAGTACTGTGACTTCACTGATCAGCTTTAGTGCTTTAAGTTTACAATGCTTGACAAAGACGATAACAAAGTGTAACAAGGGGTGAGTGTAGGAAATCATTGTAAGGATGTAACTCGTGAGCTCACTCTACCTGGGTATGGCGTCCGTCGAAGTGATGACCGTCAGGGCTTCAGCAGGATAAGACAAAGGTGCCTGATACGTGCAACCATTTATAGTCCTGGCCACTGTGGAATGGCATTTCAGTGCATACCTGACCCAGTTAGTGTTTACTGTCAGTGTTGGGCCTTGGTTGTGTAATAAGTATGGCGTGTCGTTGGTTTCCCTGGGTGATCAGGGTGTTGTTTAGAAATGGGGATTGAAGAGGGTGTAGATGGTGGCCAGATAGTGTAGATAATGTGGATGTGATTTGTGGGTATCTGTGGATAGTTGTAGTCGTATGTTAATGTACCTCTTAAGGACATTACATGTCCTTAAAGGTACAAAAATAATCAAGCACCGACAAGTTGGAATGCCCAAGATCTATGATAATTTCACTTCACGGCATGATATTCTATCCCCCGCACCAGTTTGCTGAGTATTCAATGCGTTCTGCATATCTCTGGCTTACAAGTGAAGTACAATAAGCGAGAGTATTCGTCCTCGAGAAAACGAACTTTGAGTATCTATGCCCTCAGTTCATTTCCTGATTAACCTGTTTTCCGAGTGTCTTTTACTTATGATCTGACGATATATGGCTCACTGCAACTAGAAATTCGTGGATATTTATCATATATAATTTTTAGTTTACAAGCAAAAGGAAAGAGTGTGTATTTACATAAAAATCCTAGCCCCTACTTTCGATTTACCAATTATTGTATTAATCTTTGCTTGTTCTTGCTTAACAATTTGTTAGATAGATTTCATTAGAGAGCTAACTTTTCTCAATTGGTACCATGTTTCGAACTTGGTTAATTCTTCTGAATATTCTGCACCCGATAGTGCATGTTCGATTAGGCGATTGGACACCATGATGATTGATAGAAGGCGGAGCAGCATTGGAACTGCACTGAACTGGTATGTGAACTCTTTCGACCCTGTGGGAATTTATAATTATTCAAAAAATCAATTTGTGGAGAATTTATACATGCTCTGAACACCTTGAAAATTATATAGAATTATTTGAGAATTTTTGAAACATTGGAAACATTTATTATATCGGAGAAAGGCGAAATATGGATTTTTAAGGCACACGAGGCTCGACGTCAGTTCCGTCGATTGCTCATACCCCTCTTCTTGTCGTGCGTCTCGAGAAGATAAGTGATAATGTTCCTGTAGTCTGTAGTCGTTGAATTAATAAGCATCCCTGTATCAGTAGCAGTGGAAATTGTTGGAGGTGAATTTATAAGTGTATCGGAGGCCGTATTGGACTCATTTACGTACGATCAGTGAAATTAATAAAAACGTGACTGAATTGGTTTGTCGATCACAAGGTTGAAAATTCACGTGCATTAGTAAGTACTTATTGTGAGTGATAATTAAGACAACGGTGATAAATTAAAAATTGTAAAAACATAATTACGAGTGCCACGAAAATCCACGTAATTTGAAAATTGAGTTGCAACAGTAATTTGTACTATTAACTTTGACCGCGTGTTCAGCGTCTTGCAACGTGCCAGTTTCCGAGTGAGCATATCACAAAAGTGGTATCGTATAAGCTGTGGTGGGGTTTTATGGGCAATTTGAGAACCGCACCTTAAATTCAGTGAGATAATATTTGTGCACAGTTTAACATTAGAGTCTGTGATAAATCCCTGCGTCACAATTATATCGTACAACATGGAGGCTACACCATCCCAAATTATGCTGACCAAGGATGAATATAATCGTATTATCGTAGGAAAGATGACTTGCTAAACCAGAATGCATTGGGGGAGCTAACGATGCAACTACACACATGAGCCATGAGGAGATGACAGGAGCTAAAGACCGAGGCTCGGCCCACGTCATGCATCGTTCAGTAAGTGAACACATGTCTTAGTACGTATTTTTTGTAAAGGGTTGGAACTGTAGAGTAATTCAGTTGGTTTCACATGATGCACAATCTAGGCAGGTTTTACTCTTAGAAGACGTGTGAATTTATTTGTTTTACGAAGTCTAATATACGCCAAGTAGGCGTCACTTTTCACAATGTATCAGTTTCTGCGAGCAAGCAGTGAGTTGCTTGCGGCCCACATACAATTGAAATGAAACAGGTTACCAGATGTTAGCCAAGGCCAATGCCAGGAATCTAGCAGGGAATTGATAGGCCACACTGCCATACAAATCGTATGTAACTGTGGGGCGTATCTAGAAGGCCATGCCATTCCTTAGTTTTTTCATAAGCGGACCAGAGCCAGTTGTTCACCAGCAGGAAACAAATGACCTGAGAGTGTAGAGTTTTTTTTATTACTAAGACTTTAAGTGGACTACTAGAACATGAACTGTGAAGGACTTGGAAGCGAAGTATCGCCAGTTCGATACAGGTTTATAATTGAGGTCTTACAAAAATGATGATTAAATTTGGATTAGATATGAGGCGTGCTATTATGAAAGCACTGATTGCATAGTTTAACACACGATTATATTTACCTTTGAAAGAGCTGATATCATGAACCTGGTTATTTTTGATCATTGCAATTATATATAAATTAGGGATCCACGCTATATGTTGTCTTGAAGCAGACATTATTATGTGGTATTGCTCTGAGTTTGGGAGCTGACATTTTCCGGCAACAATGAATTTGTTATGTCGTGTTGACCAATGATTGTTGGACCGACGAATCCGTGTTATTGTTCAAGAAACAGGGTGTCTGTGAAGTTAGTGTACAGTGAGCCTATTGCCACTGGTAATATACGAGATGTTTTAGATGGATCAAATTATCACACATAATTACACTGGACGAGTTTTATGGTCCATAACAATTACAAGTACATTTTGAGGTATAAAAAGGTATAAACCGAGACTAATAATCAAATGATATGATTTTAGTGATCATGAATTGTGCTTAAATAATTCTCTGATCCTAAATAAGAACTGAATGCTAAACACAACGTATTTTGATGGACCAAATTTAGAACTTGTTGAACATCGTTATCTTGGATACATTTTTGACTATTTTCCTGACATTTAGACGACGCCCAGTTGGTGACGTGATAACGTGAGAACATGCATTATATTGGTAGCAACGTGAGTCGTGGCATTTTGCCATAGCAATTTGGGGCTATCTTTCTTCTTTCTTTACCCACATGTCCTCAGACTTATGACAGTTTATCACAAACAGTGACATATCGTGGAGGCAGGTGTGCCATTTGCACATAATATAGGAGTGTTTACGTATTATACATATTTGTGTTGTAACTAGATTAATTGTTTTTGTTGTCAGGATGATTGTGCATAGCTTTGGTTTTTCACTTTGCAATAAACACTTCTCGTTTATTTTATTTAACTTCAGATAGGATTCGACTAGATAATTAAAAATAAACGCAAATGTTGGAGATGATGCCGTCATAACGTAGCTATTTGTCCCTTGCTTGTAAATGTAATTGAACACTAGTATTTGTAAACAAGTAAATGACTTGCTTTGCTGTAAATTCACCGATGTCGTTAACCTCCCGCAGACATTCTCAAAGTATTGCTTAGGGCTGATTTTACGTGTCATGCTCCTAATTAGTTTCCTATCGCTTTTTTGTATTTAGGATTATGAGAGGCTTGACTTAGATTTCACAGACAGTATTTTTTTTCTTTCTTTCGGGGCAGATTAGTACGGACTAGCCGTTTGACACCTCTCATAACTAGGCTGGGGATCTGTTCTTAATAAAATAAATTTATTCGGGTTTCAACTTAAGTCTGGCCTCATTCTTGTTTAGCTTTTATGCCGATGCATTCCTCTGGGCTGGTTAAAATAGAACCTCAACTATTCCCGACACCCCCGAGAACAGACCTACGTGCTGAACCAGTCCAGGAATGTCTCGTTCCCCATACGTGTGTGTTGGTTGGAGGAGGATCTTGGAAGGGCCATTTGACACCGGTAGCTCCCCGAAATCCTCGTATAATGGGCACAATACAGTTCATGTTATAATTTAATAATTTTTAGCCTACTTTTCACATTTTGCAAAAATGAGGAAAATGTAGACTTATGGGATCGATCCGGGAAAATGTGTGTCTGTCTGTCTGTCTGTCCTTCTGTCTGTCTGTCTGTCTGGCTGTGTGTGTGTCCCCCCCTATCAACTCCTAAACGGCTGCAGCAATCAAAACCAAATTTAGTATGAGTAAAGATGTGTACCGGAATATCTCACGTCCATATTTGAAAATGATGTCAGTACTACCAACTGCTGAGAAAACGCACTAGAAATTTGAGCTCCATGTTGGATATCTTGCAAGGTATGCATGGGAGCTATTCCAATATTGACACACTTGTAGATAAGACTATTTCAGTTTAATTTCCAGGAGGCCAACCATGACAGTGTGGCCAAAATAATTTTAAGCCTTCTGATAGGTCCAATGTTTAATTGCATATAACTTCTACACTATCAATTGGATTTCAACCAAATTTTGTATGTCATATCTGCACATAAACAGATATGACTGAGCGTATTCTTAGGAGCCACCAGGGCTGCCAACTGTTAATAATTGCTCTCTCTATTTTTTTATCCAAATACCAATATATCAGAAAGTATGCAAGCCAACAGCTTTAAACTATGCACACGTATATTCTGACATTTTAGATTAATTTGGAGTAACTTATATACGTCAGTTCTACCAACATGATTATAAGCCTGCTGATAGTACCAATTTTAAATACATGTAACTTCCATACTATCAGTTGGATTTCAACCAAATTTCGTATGTGCTATGTGTACCATAACAGATATGACTATAAGTATTGTTAAGAGCAATCAGGGCTGCCAACTGTTAATAAATGCTGTCTATATATTTGGTTACCCTAATATCAATATATCAGAAAGTATGCAAGCCAACAGCTCTATACTTTGCACACGTATAGCACCTGACATTCTAGATTAATTTCGAGTAATTAATACAAGGCAGTGCTGCCAACATGATTCTATGCCTGCTGATATGTCCAATTTTAAAATACATGTAACTTCTATACTAACAAATGGATTTCATCCAAAATTGGCACAACAAGATATCATAATAATTCAGAATAGGCTTTTTCTGACCAGCACACGCATGACATTGTTGGCAACATTCTTTTACGCGTGCTGATAGATCCAGTGTCTAACTGCATGTAACGTCCATTGGACTTCAACCAAATTTTGTATTCTGTACCTTAAGAGATGGAACTAAGGTTATATTCAGTCACCAGGGCTGCCAACTGTAGTGCTCTATTAGGCTACATTATACCAGGTATATTTTGAACTAATTAGATATTTCGATATTACCAACTTAATTTCGTCATTATTCTAGATAGGTTCATATTCTGCAGAATAATCATTGGCATGAAAAGTTGGCTGTATAGTTCTTCACGGAACTTCTTGTTAAATACTCTTTCGATGTCTTTCTTTATTGACGTTTTATTCACTCCCCTTATTCTTTTTAAACATCAACGTGGATCTCCTATGTACTACTGTTTTCTTCTTTCTGTGCATTCTCTGATATTATCTGAAAGATTGTTCCAGATGTGCAATGCTTTCTCTTTGTGTAAGATCTCTCTACAGTGATCCGTGTGCCAAGTCGCTGAAGCTTTGGATTCCAGTCACTTCAAGAATTGGTTCAGCATATTACAAGTAGAGGGCATCCGTGTCGCTCTCTGCATTCTCCATGAAGACTCCAACGTTTTATTGCGCTTTGTCTAGAATCATGCTATGTAATTTTTTTTTTCATGTTGCCCATATGTTTTCCCCACTCTTTCTCTCCCTCCTTTACCCTCTCTGTCGTTGCTCGACAACACGTTTGAAACATTCGTTCGCTCTTCGCTAAGTGCTTGGCTCAGACTGTTCGGCTCTCTTCCTAGTAGGTGTCCATCCTTTTCAACTATGAGTTGATTTTCAAATCAGTCGCCATGTTTTAGCAACTTTTAACGGCTGGCCGTGAAACCTGACGTCTCTACGATGAAAAGATAAGTACCTGAATCAGTATTTTTCCAATCAAATTTTATGGAGCCTATGTAAATCTTAATTGAAACATTCAAATGAACACTTTCTGCAACATTTAAACTTTTAAAACACTAGTACAATTTGCTAACGGTCCAACGAGGGATATTACTTTGGTTAGCTAAAGCTTAATTAAACTCGCCATTGAATGGTCATGAAAACCTTCTAGAACTATCTGTGTAAAAAAGGGGGCACTTTCCCTCCCAACGAGGGAATTATGCTTATCTTTTACAGTTTGAAAATAAGCTTTTCTTCGAGGGATTTTCTACAAAATCTTGAAGTTGTACCAAGTCATTCTTAAATCGCATCGTGGGATTTTCTCCTTGCTCCATTTTATACTACTTGCATCTTGTGACATTTGAAACCAAGCAATAGACTCTGTATTGTGCAACAAACAACTCAAAAACTCAATAACTTTAAACTACCGCTAATTTCGAATTCATACCAAACTATAAACTGCAATAGTGACTTATCCGTGTGCTTCCAAATATTGGTTTCAGTGCAAACCATATGCATTGGGTACGCAAACTGCGACAATACGAGCTCAAGAAAAGACTTGAAACAAGCCCCATCCCTGCTTTTCCATTCCCCAATTACCAACAAATAAATTTAAGGGAACAATCTTTGTACATTTTATTATTAACTTGAGGCTTCACTGTGGGTGACCTCCTCATTTTGAATTTAGCATAGCGTAATTTCTGTTTAAATAACTTGGGGTTTATAAATCCACCTTTCAATTTCTTCTCTTATTTTCATGCTGCGCCCAGTGACTGTGATTACTACGTTTGATTAATAAGGTAGATTAGTCGAGAATTTTTGAACATTTTTAGGGTTCAGTTTCTTAACAGGTCTTAGACCTAAAATCTCATATTGTCCTTAAAACACTTTCTCTTGTGTTAATGTAATAAATATTACTCTCATTCGCTGGAGCAGAAGTCCATTCTTTGCTCGAAGAGCTTGTTATGTGTGGCATTTCCTTCCCCATTTTTCTCGAACTACTTTCTGTACTTACAGAAACAATTGCAAACTCTTCTGTGAAAGCCGGGTTGAAGATGAATACGCAGTCATGTGTGACGGTCTCTGCCAAAGATGGCACCACATTCACTGCGCCGAGCTGCAACAGGGCCAGTTCAACGCTCTCAAGTCTTCTAATAAAAAGAACTCAAAATTATTATGGTTATGTTCTAACTGTGAACAGGACTTTCTAATGTACAAAGCAGATAAATCTGTACAAGAAGAGTTACGGTCATTAAGAACAGATATGAACACTAAATTTAATGAGATGTCAGACATCATATATAAGCTAAGAGATCACACTTCAGAACCAATACGTGAACTGACTACCGAAAATACTGATCAGAAGTCAAGATCCGCAAATAAATTAGAAAGATACCACCCCACCTGCATCAAACAAATACATAGGCCAGAACTATTTGAGAGATAAAACCTACCTTCAAATAAATCCAGGAAAATCAGACCAAAGAAACACAGAAGGAAAACAAAGTCACGTTATCCAGAAAGATAGAGAAGAGGGAATTTCCAACCAGAGACAGACAGAAGCGCTAACTAGAAGTAAAGGACAGAATGAGGACCCGCAAAATAAATCGGAAGAAACACAGGATCACATTACTCAGAAAGGGAGAAGAGAGGAAATTGACAGTCATGGATCGACAGATCCGTCAATTCCAAAAGCTGGACCACAGAGGGAGTTAGTGATTAGCACTAACACTACAGAAAGGCAACACCGACCAAGCAACGAGGAAAAGGATGAGGGCATCAATACTCAAGGATGGATAAGAATAGAAAACAGAATAAGGGGAAGAGATGAAACAACTGCACAAATCTAAAATGTGACGAACGCAGTAACGACACGGACGAATCAAAACAAAACGAGGAATACATCCTTTATCATTGGTTCCATGACGGTAAATAATGCAGAAATCAAAGCTGCAACAAAAAGAGCTTGGCTTTATATAGGAAAACTGCATGAATCCACGACGAAAGAGGACCTAGAAAGACATTTTCACAAGCAAGGTATCACGGACGTCATTGAATGCGAGGAAGTAGAGACTAGGGGTCACCATAAAGCTTTCAAAGCCGGGATACCTTTCACAGACATAAACAAAGCCTACGATACCGCGATATGGCCGAAAGACGTATTTGTCAAAAGACATCGTTTTTTTTTCGAGGCTCCAGAGAGGGTGGACGACTTGAAGGTTAAGCTACTGCTTTGGAACGTCGAGGGACTTCGATCTCTGCTGACGTTATTACCTGACTCAACAATGGAAAAATACGACATACTCATTCTCACCGAACTTTTCTAACAGAAAACATCGATGTAACAGGCTTTTATTCGGAACATGCAATGGCGACGAAAAAACAAGCAGGAAGACCAGCGGGAGGCATCTCGTGCTTTCTAAAGCCACACATAGGGAAAATAAAAAACACTTACAGGGAAGACAACCTGATAATTGTAAGCATGGACACCATAACCATAGCAGGGATGTATTTTCCCCCAAAGACTCACACCGTAGAAATCATAGACGCAGTTATGAACACTCTACGTCATATCAATCCACGAAACACTATAATTCTAGCGGGAGATTTCAACTGCAGGATTTACATTAAGACACAGAAAGGCGAAGAACTACTCAATTTGATGAGGGAAGAAGGTTTTATCCTCATAAACGATCCCAAAGAGAAAACCTACTTTGCTTACAATGGCAGCAGCACAATCGATCTCATCTTCTACAGAGGTCCACAAATCCAAATCAAAGGACTCGATATAGGCTATTTCCATACAGTAACACCTCTCAGGAAACATTGTCCACTAGTAACAGAGTTAAAAATACCCCAGGAAGTACAAACCCCAATAAAAGAAAACTCTAAGGAAATTAAAAGAGTACTGAATATGGACACCCTTGCCGAAAACACGAACTATCTACAGGAGATCGAAAACCACATTAACAGTAGTCATTTACAAGAAGCGGCGGAGAAAATGAAGGAGTTCATCCTAACAGGTAGCGTCCCCCAGATACATCGCTTCGCGAAGCCATGGTTTGATGCAGAGTGCTACCATGCAAGACGAAGAACTCTACAAGCTCTAAGAGTGGCAAGAGATTCAAATACAAAGAACGACCTTGCAGCGTACTCCTTGCATGGAAAAACATATAAAAACATTTTAAAGACAAAGCGAAATGCATACACAGAAGCGGAAGGAGAAAAAATGGCTATGGAAGCATTGAGAGACCCTTTCGAAGCACTGAGGCCAAGAAAATTCAACATAGCAGCGAAAATACCCATGGATACCTGGGCAAGCCACTTCAACGGTATACTTAACAAGAACGATGATCAACAAGCTTACCCCAACACAAGTGGAAGCACAAAGATTACAGGTCGGCATTACTTCACTAAAGAAGAGGCAGAGTCAACTATTTCAGCACTCAAGAATGGGAAAGCCGCTGGTCCACACGGAGTGATCAACGAACATATAAAACAGACATCAGATATCTTACTAGATACATGGACGGACTTATTACATAAATGCATAGACCTGGAAACAATACCAGAGAGCTGGAGAAGATCGACTATTAAAGTATTGTACAAGGGAAAAGGAGACTTCTCTGATCCCAACTCGTATAGGGGCATTGGACTCGAAAACAACATGTTTAAAGTACTGACAAGACTTATCACTGAACGCCTAACCATAGAGATCGACCATCTGATCCCAGAGAAGCAATTCGGATTCCGGAGAGGAAGAAACACACTACATGCTGTAAAGAACCTCCTGGATGACATAGACGATACCTTACGGTTACCAAGAGGAAAGCTCCATTGTGTTTTCGTTGATTACTCCAAAGCCTTTGACATGATCGACAGAAAACTCCTAGTGTCAAAATTGGAACAGCTCACCGGAGAAGAACACCCGCTGACCAATATAATAAAGGACATCTTAACTTAAAACAAGTTCTCGATTGATGACTCCGTATCTACATACGACCTAATCCAGACCAATGGCGTACTACAAGGGGACCCCCTCAGACCACTTTTATTCAACGTAGCTACAATCGACATCATTAAGACAATAAAACAGGCAACGAAGTCTACTTCACTTTATATGTATGCCGACGATATGGTTCTCGCATCGACAAACATTCAGGACATCCAGCTTTCCCTCAACGCGTTAGCACTATGGACAAATGAAAACAGCTTCACAGTAAACGAGAAGAAAACCCAACAAATGACCTTCCGAAAAGGGGGAAAACCCGCAGAGGAAGACATACTTTACTACAAGGACACTCCATTGGAAAGAGTAAATGCATTCCGGTACTTATGCATCACACTTCAGACTACGACGACATCGTTTCGGCTACATATAAAGGAAAGGGTGACGGCAGCAATAAAAGCTTTTTATGGAATCAAAGACATAAGAAGTTTATCCATACATACAGCAGTGGCTCTCTTCAAAGCAAAGATTATACCAATCTTAACCTATGGTTTGGACCTCATTTGGCTTAAACTGACGATAAAAGACCTATCAGCAATAGAAAAGGTGACAGCCCGCTACATGAAACCAGCCTTAGGCTTATCAAGGTTCACGCTCTCAAGGCTCGTCTATGAGCTGGCAAGAGAGACTCTTCATGTGGAGGGCTTACGTCTACACTACGAACTTCAATCAACCGATGCGACCAGGAATTTAATGGAGGAGAGAGAGAAGAAACGACGAGAAATATGGCCGGAGTTCTTCTCTACAGATGCCATGCTAGACCGAACGTGGATGGGACCCAACCAAAAACTACGACACGTGCTGACCCGGTTGGCGGTGCACGGTTACCACCACTTGATCTGCGCAAAGACTCACTTTCATGAGCCAGACGATACTTGCGTATGCAGCCTGTGCCATTCAGTGTGTGAAAGATACCATATCACCTTATGCAAGCAAAGACAAATTTCTCTCACTGAGTATAGTGAAATGTGAACTAAATTACAGGGTTTATGATATTTATGTATATATGTATTTGTGAATACACTTTCGTGCGCAATTATACTAGTATTATTCTTGCTAATTTCAAAATTATTCCCAATCATTTGTTGTGTTCATGGCGAAACTTATGTTGATACTTGACTTAAAATTCATTCTAGCAATTCTTGTAAATTGTCAAATGCGGGTGTAGTTCGCTCAGCAAACTTCCTACTCGAGGTAATTATTGCTTTGTCATATCAATTTACCTCTCAGATTGTAGTTTTGTCAACGTTAGGTTGGTTAGTCATACCTCCGTTAAACGTCTAATCAGCATACTGCTGAATAAAATTTAGCCCACTTTTGAACACAGCAATTATTCTTTTCTAGTAATTTTGCTTAGTTATAATTTTCTTTCTAAAGGCATCGAGAGCCTTCTACCTCTTTCTACTGTATTGTAGGTACAATCGTTCTCTTACTTTGAGGTCCATCCTCGGTGGGTAGTAAAGATTTTCTTTATTGGTTTCATTCTCTTCAGCATTCAGAATGCTTTTGAAATAATTTCTCGTAGCTTTGTCAAAATATTTATAACCCCTTGTTAGAATTTTCGCCAGTGACCTGAGTCGCTCTACAGTCACCCTATACAGTACTCTTTTTCGTGTATGGAAGGGTCAGTGAACTTGGCGACTGCTTGCTGGCAATCTCAGCAACCTTTCTTTTCATTATTGCATAAAGTTATATCAACAACTTTTATGTTCGACCCTCACTATTATGTGTCTGAAAACTGTATCATAATGATGGTCATTATAACACTCTTTTTCATTATGATACAGTTTCTCCAGCCAATCACAGCTCGTTCATTGACCAATTAGGTAACGATACCTTCACGCGTGCGCTCAAAATCCAACATGTCGGACATAAACACAACATCGAACTATAATAAATTACCGACATGGAATACGCACCGTCCATATGTTCTCGTAAATAAACTGGCGAATATGAGACAACAAATAGCACTGTACCTTAATATAATTTCTACACAGCGCATTCATTGTCTTCAAACATCTCCAGTGACAATATTACTGAGGGGCGGCAGATGTAAACATATGGCCTGCGTATGGCATTGCAAGCACACAGAGCGCATGCGTCGGTCGTCCAGAGATCTTGAAAGGCAGAGATATAACACCCAACGCTCGCTCTGCGATCATGAAATTCAAGTAGCTGACTCTCAACAGATATTTATGATAACAAAGTTATAGTTATCGTCGAACATAAACAGTCGTATGCAACTCGCCTATAATGGTAATTAAGAAACTCGTATGGAAATTATAAAACTCGCATACGCTCGTTTTATAAAAATACTCGTGTCTTAATTATAGCCATTATAGGCTCGTTGCATAATGTACTAGTTTATGCACACTCTTGGTTGTCTCTTTCGCAAGCAAGACTGTGATTTTCTTGTTAATTTCATGAATTATGCTTTGGCATTTCTTTTTGCTATAGTTAACCAATGTTTGCAACATATCCTATTAAGAATTACAGTTTGAAGGCTAAGGTTTGTTTCCCATCTTGAATTTTTTAGCCCTGTGTTATCCTAATTGTTCACGCTTCTGTAAACATTTTTATTGTTATTTTATCATAAAATCTTTCTGCGGATTCGCTCCCTTGTTGCCTAATTTTGTTTTTATTCCCAAGCCTTTTCCTTTTCTCACATAATCTTCCCTCGGTTAGAGGTTAAACCTTGGCTTAACACTCCATACCTCCGCAAAATTTCGACAAATCTTCGTGTTTCACATCCCACAGACCCCAAACCACTGTCAGTTAAAACGTTTATATATAATTTATGTATGTGTCATATATGTATATCACTTTCTTGTGGAATCTATAACTACCGCGATTTTGCACCTATCAGTTTGCATTTTCCACATGATATGAATCTGTTTAAAATCTCTGTCGAGTTTGTTAATGGACAAAATCTGTCGAAGGGGGTGAAAATGGGGAGCTTTTTTAAACAAAAACAAAAACAACTATCGCTATAACTCTCCTAATATGCGAAATGTCGAATCCATTCAAAGTTCACACTCTGTGTCGAATAAGGGCCAAACATTTATGTTTGAAAAGTTTTCTGATAGCACCAACCATTGACCAAAGGAGTGGGAAAAAGTGAGCTTTTCGGGAAACAAAAATCATATCTCTCTTAATAGGTACAATATCAAAACCGTTTAAAATGGTTAATAGTCCTCTAATTATTACCTAAAACTTTTGTCTGAAAGAATGTTTGATATGACCCACCGTTACGCCAAGAGATGACCAAAATGATTTCGGAATTATAAGAAAATGCCAAGAGCCATCAAAGGTTACCATGACTACGCCACTAAATTGATGAGACAAGAGCCTCCAGAGGGTGCCATGACATCGCCACTGCACGAGATCACATTCAGTTTTCCATCTGTCCATGTGGGAAGCGGCATCGGTGGTGTAGTAGGTAAACATGCTGAACTTCTATACCCAAGATCACGGGTTCAAACCCGACCGAAGTCATCGGATTTTAAGAGCGTTAAAATCTCTCAGTATGCCTTCCTTCGGAGGGGAAGTAAAGCGCGGGCCCATGTCATAGATTTATGGCATGTAAAAGAACCTTCCACTAACTACAACTGTGTGAAGCGAAATTTGTAGGTTAGATTTGATTAATTCTCTAAGTTACAATTTTCGTTGTCAGTGCTGGTTGTAGTGGCATATAGAAATTAAGTTCACAGCTAGGTGTCGTTGACGGTAGCATTTGATAGCAAAGGTAGGAACTACTATTTGAAATTGACCGTCTGCAGTCCTTACCTGAATTACAGACTAATGCAGCCGTCACAATTAACACCGGTTATCAGACAGATTCTACACACACCCCAAGTTTACGGGGCTAAATGACCGAGTTGTTGCAGCCCCTAAACTGAAGAACCAACCAACATCCCTGCCGGAGAAAAAAATTTACGTGAGGAAGTAACAGACCGTTAGATAGTTACACATCAGTGTCGAAACTTTGCTTAAGGACAGTGTGACCACCAGTATAAAACAAGATGTTCAGTAAAGAACATATAGCCTTCTCCTGAATTCATGGGTATAGTAGTAACTCCTTGTCCTTCTCAAGGAGTATAATTGAATGTTGGTTGTAGTAGCTTGTTGAAATACAACGTGCTATACGGATATTAAACGTTGATTGATTGAATAGTCACCAGAATTATACATACACACACACACACACTAATACAGCCATCTCAATAACACAGGTTATAAGACAAAATTCAACACTCACCCAAGTACGTGGGGCTAAATGACCATGGTGTCCATGCATCTCAAATGAAACAACAACAACAACAACAACAGCTTCCTACCCAAATCCTTCCTCGTATAAAAGTACACACACTAGTAAGCCTACAGACATCACAGTGACACAGATTATCAGACATCTTCTATACACACCCAAGTAAACGGGACAACAAGACCATGATGCCACAAAACCCCTAAAAAATCAACAACAATAACAAAAGTCTCTACCGCGGATCAGGTTCAACGAATATTAATTGCGGTATTCGTGTGTTGAAATATGTGATGTTATAAGTATATATATAATATTTTCGATTGCAAATACACACCACAGTATATGCTTAACATTATAACGTGTGAGTGTATATAAATCAATAAATACCAAAAAGAACGAAGTAAAGAAATTTGAACCTGCAGTGATTTGATCCACGAACCCCCAGACTAAGACCCCAAATCGCTACAATTACGCCACGGATGCGCTACGATAATACTTGATAAACAACTGGTTTAGTATAACTCTATCATATTTTGTGTTGAAATCAACGATTTCATTAGCATTTTCTGACGTTTCTATAAACCATTTCATACTAAATATGTATTATTTTGTTCAGTACATTCCTAAAAGGATATAAACTTAGGAATTTACGGAAAATATGAATTTACGAGCAAAAATAGCGGTCATGTTTACAACGGGACGGCACGCGCTCACAATGATATGGCACGGTAAGCCTGACCTGTTAGTCACTTATACGGTTTCATATTCTATTATAATATGCTAGTATCCTACCGGTCACCCCTTTGAAGAGAGATTAACGCTCCCTATGTACGATAAGCTGAATTGTTGAGGCCAGGCCTTGTTGAATCGTATGTTACGGTTAGGCTATATTACTTGCATGATTCAATCATCCACTATCTTGAAACTATTTGGCTGATGACCTTTTAGTTTGGGTAAAAGACGCTTCCCACATTAAGGTATATTGTTGCAAAATTTCGTAGTGATCGGATGATTAGGTTAGACGTAATTTGATTTAAGCTCTGAACATTTGGTTGGGCGCCATTTCTTCTTTGTTATGAGGGGCGTGGTGGCGCAGCGGTCAAGCTGTATGCCTCTGACCCAGGCGGACCGGGTTCGATTCCCGGTCACTGCATGTGAGATTTTCGATGTGAAATGCCATGTCGTGTGGTTTCGGATTCCACGTAAAACGGAGGTCCCGTGGCTTATGACCGCGAGATTTATGGTCTCGTTAAATTACAAGCTTCCTTCCTTCCTTTTTTCTTTGTTATGATGGCGGTGATATACAATACGGCACTGACTTGTGAGTTGTCCCTTCCTAGTGCTACATCTGCACCAAAGGTGGTTCGATTTGGGTTCAGTTGTGTTTGAATTGATAGGGGGAATCGATTTGCACACTTACATGGCCGCCATCTGCAAACTATTGGGCCGATGACCTTGTAGTTTGGTCGAAATATGCTTCCCACAAAAAGGTATGCTGTTGCAAAATTTAGTAGAGATCAGATGACTAGGTTGGTTGTAATTTGCTTTAAGCCCTTAACATTTGGGTGGCTGCCATTACGTTTCCGTCATAATGGCGGCGATATAAAACATCACACTGAGGTGCCCTTTGCTTGTGCTACCTCTGTACCAAATTTCGTTCAATTCGGTTTCACCTTGTTTGAACTGATATTGGGAATCGATTAGCACACATACATGGCCGCTATCTGCAAACTGTTGGGTTGATGACCTTGTAGTTTGGTCAAAAGATGCTTCCCGCAAAAAGGTATGTCGTTGCAAAATTTGGTAGAGATGAGATGATTAAGTTGGTCGTAATTTGATTTAAGCTTTAAACATTTGGGTGGCCGACATTACGTTTCCGTCAAGATGGCGGCTATTTAAATCATGACACTGAGATGCTACTTGCTAGTGCTACCTCTGTACCAAATTTCGCTCAATTCGGTTTTACCGTGTCTGAATTCATAGGGGGAAATGATTTGCAAACATACATGGCCGCCATCTGCAAACTTCCTACAAATCGGTTTGTTGTTGCAAAATTCGGTAGAGATCAGATGATTAGGTTGGTCGTTATTTAATTTAAGCTTTTAATATTTGGATGGCCGCCATAACGTTTCCGTCAAGATGGCGGCAATATAAAGTATGACACTGATTTTCCCCTTTCTAGTGCTACCTCTGTACCAAAGGTGGTTCGATTTGAGTTCAGTTGTGTTGGAATTGATAAGGGGAATCGATTTTCACACATACATGGCCGCCATCTGCAAACTATTAGGCCGATGACCTTGTAGTTTGGTCACAATATGCTTCCCACAAAATCGTATGCTGTTGCAGAAGTTAGTAGAGACCAGATGATTAGGTTGGTCGTAATTTGCTTTAAGCCTTTAATATTTGGGTGGCCGCCATTACGTTTCCGTCAAGATGGCGGCATTATAATACATGTCACTGAGGTGCCTATTGCTAGTGCTACCTCTGTACCAAATTTCTTTCAATTCGGATTCACCGTGTTTGAATTGATAGGGGGAATCGATTTACACACATACATGACCACCATCTCCAAACTATTGGTCTGATGACCTTGTAGTTTGGTCAAAATATGCTTCCCCAAAAAGGTATACTGTGTCAGAATTTAGTAGAGATCAGATGATTAGGTTGGTCGTAATTTACTCTAAGCTTTGAACATTTGGGTGGCCGTCATTTCGTTCCCATCAAGATATCGGCGATATAAAACATGGTACTGAGGTGCCCTTTGCCAGTGCTACCTCTGTACCAAATATCGTTCAATTCGGTTTCACCGTGTTCGAATTGATAGGGGCACAGACATTCAGAGTATACACACTCACACACACACACAGACACACAGACATACAATTTTTGGCCCTGTATTGATCTCTTAAGTCTACTTTCATTTTTTGCAAAAATCGAAAGTAGGCTAATAGATCCCAAATGTCGAAAAGGTTACCGTCCCCATTCGACAATAAAATGTTAAAAATATGCATACAAAGAAGAAAAACAAAGTTTATTAATCTCCAAAGTGTAAAATACTTTCTTATAATGAGAATTATAAAAAGAGGTCTGGTGCCTCTACAAAAACCTCCATATTTTGCCTATTTTCGCCTATCCCCTAGTTTGCCCGGTGAAATCTACCTCCGCCTTCTGGCGTGCCGAGAGGGATTCTTATATTATTAACTATAATTTATTATGAGCCCGAGAGAGCTCATGGCTGGGTGATATTTAATGGAAATAATAAAGAACATGTCATGCAATTGCAACAGAACGCGCCCTGTAGCAGCGCAAAGCATACAGGAAATATGGGAGATGTTTTGAGTTTGGACACTCACCTGTATAAATAATTCTGGGCACTAACTAACACATTTTTGCAACTTAAAAGTCTCAGAACATTCCATTATGTAGATCTGCTTAAAGGAAACATTGAGATGTTTACCGATTTTTTATGTGAAGTAAAAGGTATTAACACCGCAGATTGGCAGCAGGAAATGGACCATCAACGACTCCACTTTTGACCTGCACGAGGCAGAGACTGCGTAGCACACTGCTTTTTCTGTTCCGCAGCCGACCAAGGCTGCCGTGATTATTCTGTTGTACAGCCGTCCATGGTAGACGTGCTTGTGAATTGTCCGTCTTGTGAGACGAAGAAAGTCTTTGAAGTCCACCTAGTGGTGAAGAACTTTTTATTAAGTGCTTCCGACAAGTGAACAGTATTTTTGATCACAAATGTGCTAAAACTTTCTATGAAAGCGATGTAACATTTCGTACACGAGGCGATAACCATAATTTGTCACACACGAGGTGTACTGATAATATCTGAGAACATCTATAACAAGCCGCAGTGTTAATGCGAATCAATTATCTGAATTATAATCAGTGACAAATGATCTACATGCACGTGCCAGATGCACGATTTTTCACGCATTTTTGGTGATTATTCTTACATTTGTAACATCATATTTCGAATGTGTGGTAGCCGACATTGAGTGTCGAGTAGATTCAGTGAAGCAGACAGTGCAAAGGACAATTTATTGAGAATCTGCAAATAAAGCCAGTGTTTCATCATACAAAACTGTGCTAAGATTAAATGCTGTGGAAATCACGTGTGAGATCAGTGAAATGTATAACCACGTAGATCACGCGTACACCATGCTTTCTCTGCTGACCACGGTCAGTAGTATGGAGTGAGCACCTATAATGTGAGAAATATTCTACGAGGAGACGACTACACCATGGCAGGAGGATTATTCATCTATTCTCTGGGAATGGGAACCCAGGAAACCTTCAACCCAACATTCGTTCATGAGATCGAGATCTTTGCTCGACAAGCCATGCGTAAGAAGAGGAAATGGGATGGTATATGCTTGATGCCCAAGCTATTACATGGAACCTTGACCAACCATCCAAGTCTCTGTTATACCATGATATGTGTGGACATGTCATAATGGTGAATACTATGTGAGTTTGTACTTTATCTCATTGTTCGGGTTGAGCTGTGGTGGAGTAATAATGTCAAGTAGTTTAACCGAACTCGTGACATCTAGTCAGGTAGGGCTGTATATAGTATAATCTATTTCTTTTCCAGAAGGTAGACACCTATGTTGGTGCGTTGTGATGGTGATCGCAGGACGTTATGTCCTAATTACAGGGATAGGAAGGACCACAAGTTACTTGGACTTGCTTTGGCCAACCCTTAACACGGGCCAGATTTGACATTGAGTGATGGACAGCCACCTATTTGTCACTCATTTATTTTGTGAACCCCTGTCAGCGATTCTCCAATTCACGCCCCTGTACAATTTATTTTTTGGCTTTAACATAGGCCGTATCAGTTCATGACCGACAGAAGTCATGCCTTTTGTACAAGTTTAATTTATGCTTTATTGTGTGCTTTGAAGCCACATTAGTTCAAGTTTGTACTTATTTGGGAACTTCAATAACGATGCAAAGCCAAGCAACGAACCCCAGGTTATCCCGTATCATTTTAGACATCCTGGCAGTTAGTAGGATTGTCGCCTGTTAAACTATTTTGTTTGTGTCAAGTGTTGAGACACGTTAAAGTTATCTGAATGCCCAAATGTACATATTGTATGAGTGGAGTATCTTTCACGAATACCCAAAGCCAACTATTCCGAGTGGAATATCTGTAAGATATGATCTTTGCAATTTTTTAACATTGCCTATAACTTTAAATGATATTTTCATGTGGTAACTTAGCCACGCACCATTGGTTGCTACCTTGTATATTTTAGAAGCCAGCGTTATCCACTAATGACTTCTCTGAAATGTTTTAAACGCCTTTGGAGTGTAGAATCGCCAGACGCGATAAGGTTTTAGCGTGCTGTGACATGCCAAGGTTGAATGTGAACCATATTTGGATCCGCGCACTCGATGCGAGACCAACAGTTTGACTGATAGACTGTCCGCGCATGCGCACGTACACCTTTTGTGTGTGGAATGTATTGATTGATCCTCAGACCAAGGCATGTGAAGTATTTAATGCAAGCATATGTTTGATTACGTCATTGGACGTGAAATGTAACTTTTTAACTCTTTAGAAAGCGCATTGTTGAGCACTTGGAGTATGCTATTATGAGATGAGAAGCTATTGTCTGTAATATTAGGTTTTTGTGACACTATTTTTGTAAGCTTCTAGGTTTGTAGAGCGCTTTTGCCGCTCTGTCGTACAGATTTAATCTGCGACCATTTTTCCAGGATTTTACCCGAAGAACTGTTTAGAAGAGCTTCAGGCCCCTTCAGTGTTATTGTGAAAACCGAGTCTAGTAACTCGTGTTGTTATTGTGCCGGCCAGGTATGAGCCGATGTTGATATTAGGTGATGATCTTTGTACACTTCACTTGAGTTAAGCTTAGGTGTCCATTGAGAATGAGCCAGTATTCTATTAAACCTACGACAATAATAATAATGCTTCTAATAATCAAGAACTAATTATGTTAATTAAGACGACCATAATGATAGTAAGATTTCTGTAACTTGTAATTTTATGCGAACTGGCCAACTCTCTGGATTAATCACATTTCCACCGGGAAATTACATGTAGACTTTTCCCTACACATTCTTGAGACGATAGAGTCGCTGCGGACCATTAGTTCTCAACTAGTGGCACTCGACCCTGATGTAATGTAAGTCATGATGTTGATCATGCATTTGCCGATCTAATCAAATACTAGATGACCCAAGAATACAAAGAGTGCTCTTGCGTGTACGCAGGCTGTTGAATAAGAAGGTTTTTTAAACGCTGTGTTTTATTTATTGATTTATTTATGTGAATTTGTATGTTTACCTGATGTACCCCTTAGTTAGTAAGAGTGTTTGTGATATTTCCTTTTTCAACTGGTTGTCACATAGCTTTTGCTTTAATTGTTTGTTTGCTACGGTAGTAAGTCTCCGTATACTTTGTTGTAATTGTCAGGATTTAGCTAGAATTTAACTTATTTAAAAATAAATAAGGGAGTGGTACCATCATAAATTCTTTATTGATCATTGCTGTTAATTTAACTTTTTTCACAACTAACCCGTTTCATCAGTGTAGAGTGTACTTTACGTGCCACTGCCCTAGCTTGCCGCTTTTGCTTTTCTTGTAATTAGATCTTTCGCGGGGGTTTTTCCACTTACAATCAGTTTAGGATTTTCAATACTTTGATTTTTTTAATTTAGCTTGCGGGATTAGCCCGAAATAACCCCTCCGAACTAGGCTAGGTGTTTGTTAATTCTTTCATAAATTTTACCTGAGTTTACGTAAGTCAGGATGTTATTATTTTTATAATCTAAGTGTTTCTGCGGTGTACTTCTTGGGTCCTTTCACCGTATTCTCGGTGTCTGCCCGATCGCCCCGGGATGCTGCGTCTTCGTGCACATTGACCTATAGGAAGTACATCCAGTCCTTTTTGGCTTATGTGACTTGACGGTGAGCCGCCTGGGGAGTCATCTCGGTTAGTGGCAACCCAAACAACTCGTCTGACGGGCTCAATAATATATTTATTTTAACTCAACTTTTAAGATCTTTACTTCAAAATACAAAATTTACTATAGGAACCATGTGCGTCATTGCCATGCTTGTATCGAGGCTGTTGGCCGTGAGGTTGAGGAACGTTTATGAGTTTGTATACACTGATTCCATTACTGTGGTCAGTTGCCTGCAGAGGAGGAACCAGAATTTCTCTCTGGGAGGGGCACCCCTACTTGATTTTTGGGACCTACTTAATTTTTAGAGGGTGTTAATAAGAAATAAAAACTCCAAATAAGAAAAATAAAAACTGTGTCATTTGTAAAACACAACCTATATAAAAAGTACATAGAGACAATTTATTTTGCCTACTTCCGTAACATTTACAGATGTGATAGGGCCAGTTTTCTCTTATGTTTTGTAGCAAAAACTTCCAACACTTCTTCAGGCTTAATTTCACTTGACATGCCCTGATATATGTGCAGTAAAGCCAGTTCATTAAGTCTGTCTTCCGACATAGTACTGCGCATATACGTCTTCAGACGGCGCAATGCTCAGAAGGAACGCTCAGCTGTACTTGTTGTAACTGGCAGTGTACACAAAAGCTGGAGTAATATTCTCACATTTGGGAGAGCATCGGCCAATTTATACGATTTGGCTCCTCTTAAAGCATTAAAACAGGGAATGCTTGCTATTGTAACTTCAACAAATTGCATTGCATGAAGGACGTCCATGTAATCTGCTTGTGGTTTTCGTGCAAGAGGTAACGTTACTCCCAAAATATCAGCCAACACAACCACACTAATCAAAACTCTGATGCCATGATAGAGTTGAGGAGTGGAAAGGCGTTGCTCCCCCTACCATCAGGAGAGTTGGAAATAGTTTCCAAAACGGTGGGAAGAGCAGGAAGGTTTTCTATGAACGTCAGTACAGCCTTATGTCTCTCCAACCATCTTGTTTCACACAACGTTTTGAGCCCATGTTTTCCTGGCTTGAAGTTATGATTTTCCTGCATTTCGTCTTCGAGCTTTTTAAATCTTGAAGCTGAGTCTCGGAAGAAAATTGGCCGAAGATGATATGACACCTACTGCGTCTCTAATGCTAGACACAGTACACGCTTTGCTGACCGCTAAGTTAAGCCTATGGTTGGCACAGTGACTGCAGGTAGCTAATGTCTGGATCTGAGCAATGCGAGCTTGCACACCTTTAAATATTCCACTCATACTTGAGGAACCATCAAAAGTTTGTCCTCGGCAATCATTTATGTTCATATTAAATTTTTCAAGCTCTTGTAATATTGTGTGAGCCAGGTTCTCACCTGTGAGATCAACTACATAAACAAACTTTATGAAGGCTTCTTCAATCCTAATTTCCTTAGTATTGAAGTATCTTATACAAAATGTAAGCTGTTCTTTGACAGATACATCAGTAGTCTCAGCCATAATGGTGAAAGACTTCGAAACTTTTATTTTTGTCACAATCTTTTCGGTTATTACTTCACCGCAACACTCAATAATAACGTTTTGAGTTGTTTTACTAACGTAACTGGTGTCATTTCCACAAGTTTTCAAGTGGAAAGCCAAAACGTCATCACCAGCATCCATCCAAAATGTCAATAATGCTCTGAAATTTCCTTCACCGACCGAACTTCCATCAATGTCTAAGGCCCCGTCATCTCTGTGCCCTCTCAACGGTATGTTCTGGGAAGCACATAAAATTGTTTTAATGATAGGTATAAGTCTTTTGCGGGTCTCTTCATTGATTTGATTCTCTGCATTGCACATGATGGACTATACACATCAGCCTTGTTCTCATGTATCATTAAGAAATTATGATAGGCAACCATGTTTCGTTCGTGGCATTGTGTGTTTGAACGGCGCTTGAGTAATTCCACAACTTTCTTGTATGTTTTCATTGGCTCACAAATCAATTTTTCAAGTTTTACACCGTTTACTCCTCCATCAGGACGGCCAAATAAGATACAAATTTTGCACAGACCTCCGCTCTTTTCTTCACTGTAAGCCAGCAATTCATAGGTTTTTAAGCAGCTGCTTTGAAAAGATGGATTTTTGTTTCCTTCTGGAACCATAGGAAATTTGTAGTCTGCAGAGGGGGTCCATGAATGTTTGAACAACTGGTACTTTTCTTCGTTTTTCAGTGATGCTATGGGAGCTTGATTTGACAGAATCTTCCCCAAATCACGACCTTTAAAGTAATTATCTAAGGACATTAGTCCAACATCACATTTTCCTGTTGCAGCTGATGTTGTAGTATTATTATAGTCAATTTCATTGTGGTGAAAATCAGAAGCTGTATCTTCGGAAAAACGCTCAACCGCTTCCAGTTCATTGTTGTCTTCTACCTGAAAATAAAATAGATTAAAAAATGGAAGGTGGATGTCACAAAGGAGCTTGAACATTGGAGATGGTATTTATGGAGGCTAATAGGGGGGTAAGGAGAGCTTAAATTGTGACACTAGCCGCTCGGCTACGCTGACCTCTCATCTGGATTACTCGCGACCCCATGGTCCGATTTTGACATGCGACGTATCGTTGGACTCGGGCTGACGCCCTCTTTTCAATGGACCACTAATTTTAACCCCTAAACAAAACCTACCCCTACTAGGGGGTGAAATTGTTATATTTTAGTGAAAGTCGCCTTTCAAATGTGACATGTATAAGGTGCGCTGCTAATATGAACCTAAATGTTGTTGCTCATAAAGCGCATGCCGTTTGCTGGATGCCGCTATGAATCAACATTTTTGTTTTTGTTTTTTACACATGCGCACTTGAGGATTTTGTAAATAATTATTTATGGATGAGTTTTTTTTATTTAACCAAAAGATTGAAAACTAATAGGTCATGTGCTTTTTAATATATTGCGAACTAAAAAAGCTATAGACTTGTATGAGGGGTCGTAGGATTTGGGATGACGCCCCGTTTTTTAATGTAGTTTTGATTTTTGTCAAAAGGGCCTAAGTTCACTGTTGTTAATATTTTGAAAACGAAGAAGGCTACGGACTTGTATGAGGGGTCGTTGGATTTGGGATGACGCCCCGTTTTTGAATGTAGTTTTGATATTTTGTCAAAAGGGCCTAAGTGGACTTTTTGTTAATATTTTGCGAACGAAGAAGGCTACGGACTTGTATGAGGGGTCGTTGGATTTGGGAAAAAGCCCCGTTTTTGAATGTAGTTTTGATTTTATGTCAAAAGAGTCTAAGTGCACTTTAATTAATATTTTGCGAATCAATAAGGCTACGGACTTGTATGAGGGGTCGTTGGATTTGGGAAGACGCCCAATTTTTGAAAGTAGTTTTGATTTTTGTCAAAAGGGCCTAAGTACACTGTTGTTAATATTTTGAGAACTAAGAATGCTACGGAGTTGTATGAGGGGTCGTTGGATTTGGGATGACGCCCCGTTTTTTAATGTAGTTTTGATTTTTGTCAAAAGGGCCTAAGTGCACTGTTGTTAATATTTTGAGAACGAAGAAGGCTACGGACTTGTATGAGGGGTCGTTGGATTTGGGCTGACGCCCCGTTTTTTAATGTAATTTTGATTTTTTGTCAAAAGGGCCTAAGTGCACTTTTTGTTAATATTTTGCGAACGAAGAAGGCTACGGACTTGTATGAGGGGTCGTTGGATTTGGGAAAAAGCCCCGTATTTGAATGTAGTTTTGATTTTATGTCAAAAGGCCTAAGTGCACTTTAATTAATATTATGCGAATCAATAAGGCTACGGACTTGTATGAGGGGTCGTTGGATTTGGGAAAGTAGTGGAGTAGTGGCGCTTCTAACCCACCCATTTTATTTGTACAAGACTGTACAAGTTAAAATAATTAATATCTCTCAAACGCATGGTCGGATGTTGATAAATGAGGTGTCCTAGGACTCGGGCTGACGTCCTCTTTCCTATGGACCATGTATTATATTTTTCAAAAAAAATTTAAAATTTTTTGTTTTCGAAAATAGGTAATAGTTTGAAAACCAAAAATGATAGAACGTTGTGCCATGGCTCAAACGAATGGTCTTTATGACCTTTATTTTCTATAATAAAAATTTTTACTTTTTATGTTTTTTTGAAAATACTCGAATTTTGAAAATCCTATATTTTGGAAACTAGGAACTCTACAAAAAAAATTGTTTGACGTAAATCAATGGTCCCTACCCCCTCTACCCCCAAAATAAATTTCAAGTATCTAGGATGAAAACCTGTAGTAGTGGGATGATGACAGAGCTGCTTACAAAAGCAAGTGGTGAGCCCCTGCGACCTTGGAATGGAAGGAGTCATGCTAGGAAGGCGTGCTTGGATTCGTTTTTTTCGTCTCGTTGCGCTCTTTACGGAAATGTAGATGTCGAAAAGGTGAAATGCTGGAAACACGGTTTTTTTGGGGGGGAAAACCATGATTTTGAACGTTTTGCTATATCTCGCGAACCAATCATGCTAGAGGTGTGTTCGACAGGTCCAAGTACTCGGGGTGATGTCCTCTTTGCTATGGACCACTCATTGTAATTTTAAAAAATTTGGGAAACTCGATTTTGGGGTAAACACGTGTTTTTTGTGATTTTTGCCGATATCTCACGAACCAATAACGCTAGAGACGTGTACGAGGTGTCCTAGGACTCGGGCTAACGCCCCCTTTCAAATGTGGTAGATAGTTTTTCCAAAAAGATAATTCACAAAGGGCCTAACGCCATACATGTTGAAATAACGTTTTCTTTTTCTTTGCCTGTTTATAATGTCCATGAAGCGTGGCGGTTGAGAGAGACGATACGGCTGGGTGTGTGTGTGTTTCAACGAACCTGTCGCTAACCACAAGGACCATGCTTAATAGAACAATCGCTATTTCGACGGGTCGGTTTATGACAGAGCGAGGGTGCGTTTTTCTGATATTTTACCTTTGACGTGTAAACGGTGATGAGAACTTGATTCTATGTTGGTCGAAGCGAGTACAGAAAACAAACTTACAGGAGGTGAAGGTCATTTGAGCTTATTGGAAGGCTCCGGTCTGACTTGACAACAGGTGCAATGGAAAAAATGACCAAGACGCTTGAAGGTGAAATAATCTGACCATCGTGGTGGCAGGGGAGTGTGAAAGGCATGCACACACATTTGTGAAACCACATGTATGCTAAACCAGTGACATCCTGTTTTGCTTCGTACGTGACAAAATGCAAGTTCATGTGAAATTTGATCTTCCACAGGTGTTCGCTTGGGTGTTATCTGTCCACGTGCGCGATAACTGTTAACAAGTCACATCCTGTTTTGCTTTGTACGTGACAAAATGCAAGTTGACGTGAAATTTGATCTGCCACAGGTGTTCACCTTGGACGTTAGCTGTCCACGTGCACGATAAGAGATTGTTCAAAGCGTGAAAAAAAAGATTATACATGCAACGTAGCATATATAAAGACATGTCGTTATCATTTCCACACTCACTTAGGTGACTACCTTTGAACACACTGCGTTGCAAGAAACCCCTGGTCTTGTTTATCAGTTTTGGTGTTGGTGGAAAATACTTAACCTTGTTGTGGGGTAGGTATATATTTATTTATATATTTATTGATTTTTATATAAATACATGCAATTATTTATTGATTAGGTAATTAATGATTTTTATTTATTTATTTGTTTGCAGATAACGTGTATAGCCTACCTGTCGTGTGTCTGTGGGAAATATATATTAAAGAAAGAGAAAGACAGACCGATAGAAGAGGAAACCATTTCCACACTAGCCCACGAGACGGGAATATAGCAAAGCATTACACGTGAAGGTGAGATTTGTTTTATTATATAATATAACCTGTTTGATTTTGTTTTTGTTTATGAAATGCATAAACTATATGGAATGGATATACTTATGGTGGTTTATTTTATTTCTTTTTAGATATTTGGAGAAAAAAAGGGTTCACTGCTATAGCAAATACAGTTGAAAACCAAGTGGCTTTAGAGTGGAACCCTTGTCAAGCAGTCTACAGCTGAAAACTCAGGTGAGAGTGTTCTTTCAAAATAATGTCTTTTACTGCTGCGGATACGTTAACTTGGGAGCCCCTTGAGTCTTGTTTCAAATCACGTGTGTGCTCTGGCCGCGTGGTCAATGTTAGAAAAAGTTTGATTCCCAAAGAATTTTTAGAATCTTGTTTTGAAATTTTTAAAATTGAAATTTGTACAGCGCAAAGGTTGCATACGGCTTTAAAGGTGAATACAGAACTGGTGTGCGATTTCATATATAAAAAGAAGGATGTAGAGCATAAAGAGACATTTTATATTTGCAGTAAAATGCAAGAGCTATTCTTAGCCCATAATTTGGAACAGTGGTATGAAACCCACGTGGTGAATGCCTTGCTATCAAAATTTGATAAACTGCAACAAGGACCGAGTGGTCTAGCCTTAGACAAAATTCATCATTTGCAAATCAACATTTGTCAATTCAACCCGTTGAATGCTGGGTCTAGCTTTATTGAAACACCACCAGCAATAGCTTCGAAAAAGGCAGTGGTCAATATTGAGAACCATGACAATGATTGCTTTCTGTGGTCTGTGGCTGCCTATTTGCAGCCGGTACAACATCATGGTTGTCGACCTGGGAAGTACAAGGCCAAGTTTGAAGAATTGAAACAGACTTTAAATTTAACTCGAGTATCGTTCCCTATGGACTTAACCGAGATCCATAGGTTTGAACAAGATAACCAGGACTTTTCGTTCATGGTGTATGGCCTTGATGGTGATGAGATTGTGGGTCCTTTTTATGCCACAAAAGAACCGAAACGACACCACATTCATCTTTTATATTTATCTGTAGGAGAGGTGAATCACTATTGCCTAATTAAAAGCCTGAGTAGATTGCTAAGCAGACAAGTGTCTAAGCACACTGGTGTAAAACATATTTGTGATCGATGCTTGCAATATTTTAAAACCCCTACGCTTTTGGAACGTCATATGGTAGATTGCGTTTCTCAGGAAGCGGTGAGATTGATATTGCCACAAGGGGGACAAGGCTGTGTTAAAGTTTAAGGACATTCACAAGCGTGACACTGTTCCCTATGTGGTATACGCAGATTTCGAAGCACTCACCACACCCATGGCGGGATGTGAACCAGATCCCACCATCAGCTCAACCACACCCATTCAAAAACATGAACCCTTTGCCATTGGATTTAATGTGGTGTGTGCCCATGACCCCACGCAATCCGTTTACAAATACCGTGAGGGGCCAGATTGTGCCAAATGGTTCTTGGATGAACTTGTCAAGTTGGTCGATCATGTACAGGAATTACTAAACCACCCAGTACCCATGAGCCTATCTCCAGAACAACAGCAGCAGTATGAGCATGCCACGACATGCCATATTTGCGAAAAGCCTATTTTAAATAGAGAGGAAAAAGTCAGAGACCACTTGCACTTTACGGGGGAGTTTCGTGGAGCTGCGCATAGTAAATGCAACTTGAACTTTCCAGCTCCTCGTTTCATCGGTGTCTTTTTCCACAATCTGGCAAATTATGACATTCAGTTTTTGATTCGTGAATTGGGTCATGTCAATAAGGGCTCGTTTACCATTATCCCCCAAATACATGAGCGTTTTACAGCCCTGACATGGTGGTTGGGCAACTTTAGCATTCGATTTTTGGATTCCTTTAAGTTTATGGCATCCTCGCTAGACAGCCTTGTGAATGGCTTGAATGAGGAGGAATTAAAAAATACTAGAATGCATTTTAATGATCCTGAACAATTTCAATTGTGCATTCGGAAAGGTATATTCCCGTATGATTTCTGCAACAGCTGGGACGTGTTAAAGCAAAGAAAACTCCCACCACAAGAGAAATTTTACTCGAAACTAACACGCAGTACCGTTTCCGATGAAGACTATGCACATGCATGTCAAGTTTGGCGAGTGTTTGGCATGAACACGCTAAGTGAATATGCTTTGCGTTACCTAAAACTGGATGTATTGCTGCTCACTGATGTGTTTGAAAAATTTCGTGAGTTGTGTCAACACATTTACGGACTTGACCCGGCTCACTATTATACGAGTCCTGGGCTCTCGTTCGATGCCGCTTTGAAATACACTCAAGTGGAATTGGATTTACTCACTGACATAGACATGGTTCTATTTTTTGAAAAGGGCATTCGTGGCGGCTTTGTATCACTTAACCAGCGCCATGCCGAAGCGAACAATGTCTACATGCCTGATTATTCACCAGACAAACAAGAATCGTACTTAATGTACTATGACGTGAATAATTTGTACGGTTACGCCATGAGTCAGCCTTTGCCCTATGGGAAGTTTGCTTGGCTGACAGACAAACAAGTGTCAGAATTTGATGTGATCAAGGCTAGCCAAGAAACAGGCCGTGGATATGTGCTAGAAGTGGATATTGAATATCCCTCATCCTTGTATGATGAACATGCCGATTTCCCATTCTGTCTTGAGCAAATGGTTCCCCCTGACAGTAAAGTGAAAATTGAAAAACTCATGGGCACACTTTACAACAAAAATCGGTATGTGCTACATATCCAAATGATGGTGCAATGCCTCGCCCAAGGCTTGGTGTTGAAGAAAATCCACAGGGGTATTTCTTTTGCTCAAAAAGCATGGCTTGAGCCATACATGCGACTCAACACAGAGCACCGACAAATGGCAACACAGCAGTTTGAAATTAATTTTTTTAAATTAATGAACAACTGCATCTATGGCGAGTCCATGGAGAATGTCCGCAAATACCGCGACATTAAATTGGTCAATGTCTGGGAGGGGCGGTGGGGTGCCCGGCGGTACATTGCCAAGCCAAATTTCAAATCAATCAAAATTATCGATGAAGATTTGGCTACTAATGAAATGAGTAAGACCAGTGTGACCATGGATAAGTCCATTTACTTGGGTCAAGTCATTTTAGACTTTTCTAAATCGGTCATGTATCGATTCCACTATGAGTTTGCCAAACGCCATTTTGAGGACGTCTCTCTTTTGTATATGGACACGGACTCATTCATTTACCACATTCGCCACTGCAACCCCTATGACGTCATGAGGCAACATAGTGACTGGTTCGACACCTCTTGCTATAGTGCTGACAACGTGTTTCAGCTGCCCATAAAAACCAAGAAGAAAATGGGCGTTTTAAAAGATGAATGCGGTGATTCCATTATGACGGAATTCGTAGGTTTAGCTTCGAAAATGTATGCTTATCGCACACTCGACTGTAAGGAAGCCAAAAGAGCAAAAGGTGTAGGTAGGGCAGTGGTAAAATCGCTACGTGTTGATGACTATCTAGCGGTTTTACGTACTGGCAAAACTATGTCTCATACACAGTGCAGGATACAATCCAGCAACCATCATTTGTATCTTGTGGAACAGAGAAAACGCACCCTCGCCTCCATGGATAACAAACGTGTGTGGGCTGATGACCTGCTCACCAGCCTGCCCTGGGGTTATGATCGCAAGGAGGAGGAGGTGTGATTTCACTGTTTAATCGTTTATGGGACATAGCTTTATGTAACTTGTAGATTTAGTATTTTGTAAATATTGTTTTTTTGTCATTGTAAATAGTAGATTTTGTAAATAGTGGCAACCCACTTGGACCTTTTGCTCTTTAAAAAAAAGTTCTATGCAAACTTATTTTTTTAAATTTTTTTGATTGGTAAATAGTATGATTCTTTTAACGCTGTACAAAGTTGTGTTTTTTGTAAATATGAAATAAGTAAGATTTTTAGTAACTTTAATAACTAGTATTTAATTATTTTTCGTAATGTAAATGATCAAATAAAAAAGTTCTTTTGGGATGAGTGTGCATGTCGAGAATGTGCTTTTGGGAATAAATAAAGTGGTTGTGTTTGTTCCCAAAGACAGGTGTGAATGTATGAGTGGAAAGAGAAAGCTGATGTATATGGTTGACCAGAGCAAACATGGTGAGGTAGGGTGGGTGGGTGGGGAGGGGGTAAAAGGTCACTTATATACTCATTTTGTTTTCAATAGTTTCGTTTTTTCATTGAAATGTGGCAGTCAAAAGACATTATTTTTGTAAAAACAGTCTTACCTGCAGTAGTCGTAGACCTCGACGTTTCTCCAAACACGCATCAGCACATTGCAGCATCGCCATGGTCAAGCACTTGCATCAACATCATTGTCAAATCTCAACTTTCGACATACACTAAATGGAAAAATGTGAAAACAGCAAAATGGAAAATCCATGTTTCCATATCACCAAAAACGCAGAACTTAAAACGAACATTTAAAAAAAACTGGAAATGGCCATATGTGAAATTTGAAAATTCAAAAAAACTTCAAACGGACATTGTTTAAAATGTGTCATCAGCAAACTGGAAATATCCATATCATCAAAAACGCAAAACTTGAAAACGAACGTTTTCAAAAACTGTAAATTGCAAAATGATAAATGACAGTGTGTGGAATTCATCATGTGTGAAATGTGTAAAATGAAAAAATCAGCCATCAACATCACGATTTCTTAAAATTAAAAATAACAAAACATCGTGCTCTGGAAAACTTTTGTTTTTATTTCATAGTCATAGTGAATTGACAAAAGAAAAATAGAATACAAACAAATCCCAATTCCTCACTCCTCAATGTTTATGTCCATGCATCATCAACATTCCTTTCATAGCACTCATGACAATCAGGGCTGCCATTCTTTCACCCACTGAGGCATCATTGGATGTGAAACGTTGTTTAGCTTTCTTCAATAACAATTTATCTGCCACATGTCTTAAACCAGGATGACTATGGCGATAAGAAAGGTCATGTTCCTTGCATGCTTGATCCAAAAGATTAATGGGTACATCACCCCGTTGTAAACGTTTTTCGAGACGAGTTCCAGGGCCACAAAAACGATAACCTGGAAGATGGATTTCGAAAGGTAAGTATTGAATTACTTTGTCAATGACGCCATTGCCAGTACAGGTCTGGCATATCCTTTTCCATCGATGGTAAAAAGGTTTGGTCTTCCTCCTCCTCTGTGGACGATGTTTGTGTTTGTTGTTTGTTGTTGCTTTTTCTCGCCATGACACCCGTGGAATGATTCAACAAAGTCTTTACATGGACTTTTATGACCGTGATACAGTTTCACTAGCTGGCAAGTCGCACACTGACGCATAGACGGTATTTTTGCCATGGCCACTTGCTTATGGTGATCGTAATCCGTACAGGGTTGCAATTCACTCAACACAGGTGGGTAGATTATAGGCTAGGGAATAACCCACCCACCAAGGGAAGATGATTAAGAGAAGGAAGTAGATTTGGGATTGGAAAAGAAGGATAGAAGAATAGGAGGAGAGTCCCACAAAAGTTATTAATTTGACTTTTAATCCATTTAGAAGCGGTTGCCACCGCAAATATGTGCTCGGATACCTAAAGTGGCTACGAGCTTGGTCGAAGCTGACGGGAACCGCAGCTAAGGCTTGGGCAGTTTGCCAGAGAGAGGCTTTAGTGTGTTTCCTTCCAAGCACGAATAAAAGTACTATAGGGAAGGGTGATGATCTGGCCAGACAGATAGTAAACGATTTATTGTATATGAACGAGGGCATAAACCTAGGAAGAGCTAGGAAAGCCAGGATCCTGCCTAACTGTAGTATCAGAGAAATGATGAATCCAAAAACAAATATTTAATTTATTTAACAATGCAGGAAGTTTGAGGAAATTAACAATTATGTAATATAATTTTAATAAACATAGTTCATTTGAACTTTTTAACAAATAGGGTCGCAGACCTCTTAACATCAAACAGTTGCTCCAGGCAATTGACAATTTACAAGGTTTCAAACCTTACATGTTTCTAAAATCTTTATAAGAGTTAAACCAATAAACAATGAAATGATTAAAGCTTGAACGTGAATTGGAGTACAAAAAGTGTACCTTAAGAAATTCTGGAGAGAATGTTCTAGAGAAAGTGACAACTTTGAAAATAACAATAATAACAACGTGAAAATAAGATAGAAGTTCCTAAAACTTCTTATATTTATACAGAGTTAATATATGAGAATTATACAAAGAGGACAGGTCACTTACTGTGAAACCTGGAGAAAGTGAAAAGGAAGTTTCTAGACTTCTTATGTTTAATTAAGAATCACGAGAAAAATGGGGCAGTTTCCATTTCGTGAAACCTGAACATGACTCGCTCAAGAGTTTAGAGAATTGTTTTCCCTGATTATGGGAAAGGAACAACGTGAATTTAAAACTTGTATCACACAAGCAATTATGCAGAATTTACTTAATGTTAAACTAGCAAAGTTGGAAGGGCACCTCGTGAGTGACACCTTATAGAGAAGTTTCAATTTTATAAATAATGGTTGTTAGTAGAAGGTTAAGGAAAGATCATTGGGATATAGGATCAATGTTCATGGTCGTATTTAATATAACCGGACGATCGCGACGCGGTAGAAACGTGGAGAAAGCACTGTTTATCACTGTAGTTTATGAAGATGGATTCAAAGTTCACTATAGAAACACTAAAGTTCATGAAAAAGAAAGTTATTGCAATTATGGAAAGAACTGATGAGAGTCTATTTCTTGAAAAAGTTGTAATTTACAATTAAATGCGCCATAGAATTTTCCAGCGGTGGACGAAAATTCACTATTGTAGTAATTTAGTTTTAAACAGAATTCTCCCAAGTACGTGAGAAATACATGACGGCAGGACTCGTAGATTGAGTACCGAATCTGGAAAGTTCCAGAACAATCTTAGTAGTAAAATGGGGCTAATGTAAATCCAGCGGAGGAACTTGCTTTGTAAATTACAGACAGTGGGTATTAGATAATATCCCACGTAGTGAGAAGATTTCTCATTTGGCAAGCATAAGAAATGCTGCTTTCACTAAGATTAGCTTGATTAAACAAAAGCTCAACATGGAAAATCCCGCGGAGGATGATTTTGCCCCAAAATAAGTAATTTCACACTGCCTATAAAAGATAGTTAAAAGCATGTGGTAGGTAAAATCATGAAGATGAGGTTAAAACTTGAAGCAGGTACTTATCTTTGTTGCATGGCGAAGGTGAAGTTCCCTTAACCGATACTTAATGCGCCAACATGGCGTAGAACGTAGAGAGTGTCTCTTGGTTTGAGGAGACCGGCTCTAGTTGAGCCCTGACTGATCAAGTCAACTGCCGACTGAGAAGTGAGTGCAGCTCAACGGAGCACGGAGGGTCCAAGAAAAAGGGGAAAGAGAGGGGGGTAGGAGACAAAAGGAGAACATATAAGCATTGCCAACTTAAATACAACAAATTGATTTCTTGGTGAGCTGGTCTTCAAGGAGTTGATAGATGATACTAGCGCAGCATGGTGAGTAAAGAAGTAGACGTAGTCCTCTTGCTCAAGGAGAAAATAGCTGACGATGGTAACGAGATCTGGTAGCCAAATGGATAAGTAAGTCCTCTTGCACGATGAGGAATTGAGTAGCTTCAGAGGTTCGCTACTAGATGACGCTAGGTGGACCACAGAAGTTATATATCTGAAACATACTTATGAAGACATGAGAGATATACCCAACAAGGAGAAAACAGATGATCACTGTTGGTGTTTGGCAAAGAGGAAGGAAGAAATGAACATGCAAAGAGCAATAGACAATATATCTCTCGTACCGTGTATTCAAAGAATACACCATACTGGGGGGCCAAACACCAACAGAGAGCAAATAAGCAGTTACACATTTATTGGAAGCGGAGCGATCAAAGACAGTGGTCTTGTGATCGGTCCATTTGTAGTCAAGATTCTGGCCACCCTGACTCTCTCATCTCTTCCAGGGTAACATTCGGTCACCCTACCAGAAATCCATACTAGGGGGGGTGAAATATCCCTAACCAAGACCAAGTCCCCTACTTTAATGTCGGGACTGGAAAGAAACCACTTCTGCCTCCGTTGCAAGGAAGTTAAATATTCCAAGTTCCACCTTTTCCAAAAAGAATTACGGAGGGCTTCAAGTTTCCGCCAAGCGATAGGTAGATTAGAATCCCTGTAAGAATTAGGAAGAGGAGGAGGGGCAGAAAGAGAAGTGCCGATAAGGAAGTGACCAGGGGTGAGTGGAAGTAGGTCATCAGGGTCATTGGAAAGTGGAGTTAAAGGGCGAGAGTTAACAACACCTTCAATCAGAACAGACAGAGAATTGAATTCTTCGTAAGTCAGAATTCGATTACCTAAGACTTTTCTCAAATGACGTTTAGTGAGCTTTACGCAAGATTCCCACCTACCACCATGATGCGGAGCGTAAGGAGGTATAAAGCGCCATTTGAAACCTTTTGAATAAGAAAAATTAGAGATTTGTTCCATGGCAGGAGAGGAAGTGAGAGCTTTCTTCCACAGGGAGGCTGCGCCCTGAAAGGTGGAAGCGTTATCAGAGAACATCTCAGAAGGAACACCACGCCTAGCGGTGAAACGAGAGACAGCTGATAAAAAATAAGAAGTAGAAGCATTCGTTGCTAGTTCCAAGTGGATTGCGCCGGTAACCATGCAAACAAAGAGAGAGACATAAAGCTTACCAAACAATTTGCGTTTAGCTTCAGGAGAGTTTCGTTGATATTGGAACGGACCCATATAGTCCACGCCAGTTAAAGCAAATGGGCGTATAGGAGAAGAACGAAAAGAGGGCAGATCGCTCATTAATTGAGTGTTGATTTTAGGTTTCGCTTTGAAACAAGGAATGCACTTATGAATTACAGAAGAAACTTCATGAATTCCATTTATAATCCAGTACTTTTCTCTTAAGAGGCAGAGCAGAGTACGTGTACCAACATGAAGATTACGGTAATGAAAGTCACGTATAATTAAAGAAGTAACGTGATGTTTGGAAGGCAAAATAACGGGATGCTTTTTGTCCTCAGAGAGTAAAGATTGCGAGAGCCTTCCACCTACCCTGAGTAACCCATGGTCATCAAGAAACGGGGCTAAAGCACGAAGACGACTGGATTTGGGAAGATCTCTTTTAGAAGAAAGCAAAGACAACTCAGAAGAAAAGGCTTCTTGCTGTGTCAGTTGTAAAATCTTAATGGTAGCGAGATTCAATTCATGATTGGTAAGGTGTGGTTTAGGGAGAAGAGGTTGGTCAACCACAAGATATTTCCATCTAAGGAGATAGGCAGCAATCCGTAGTAATTTATGGAAGGAAGAATAGCGTGACAACAAAGGATGAGATGCGTTGGAAACAAGACACGAAGCAATGGGTAGAGGTACTTTAGCGTCAGGCAAGTTGGAGTTTGTAGCTGGGGGTTTAGAAGGCCATGAGGAAGATTCGTCGATTAGCCACGAGGGCCCATGCCAGTACAATTGGGAAGCTGCCAATTGAGAGGGTAAACAACCGCGAGAGATGATATCAGCTGGATTATCCGCACTGGGAACATGCCTCCATTGACATCCAGAAGAAAGAGTTTGAATTTTGGAAACCCTGTTCGCGACAAAAGTTTTCCAGTGAGAGGGGTTTTTGGCGATCCAAGAAAGGGCGATCATAGAATCGCTCCAGAGATAGATTTGCGAGAATTCGACCTTTAATACTTCCCGTAATTTCTTGACAAGTTCTGCAGCCATTAGTGCAGCGCACAGTTCGAGCCTAGGTAAAGTGATAGTTTTAAGAGGAGCGACCTTCGATTTGGCACAAACAAGGTTAGAAACTGGAGATCCATAGAGTGAATCGTGATAAACTAAATATGCACAGCAACCATAAGCTTTTTCGGAACTGTCCGCGAACACATGAAGGAAAAAAGATGCATTAGAATGAGAGCTGATTAAATTCCTGGGAATTTCAATGAGGGAAAGATCCAGCAAATTGCTGCGAAACGAGAGCCAACGAATAAGAAAAGAAAGAGGGACAGCGTCATCCCATTCACATTTAAGTGACCACAGCTCTTGCATGAAGAGTTTGGCTATGACAATAACTGGGGCAAGAAATTGAAGCGGATCAAAAATTTTTGCAATTTCAGAGAGGATTTGTCTTTTTGTATTAGGAAGCTCTTCTGCGAGCGTAACTTTATAGATAAGAGTGTCAGTGCTAGTGCACCAATGAACTCCTAAAGTTTTTATAGATTCGGAGTTTCCAAAAATTTCGACAGAAGAGGGATCTACGTCTTCGATGGGAAATTGGGCGAGAAACTCAGGGGAGTTGGAGTTCCACTTATGAAGTGGGAAACCTCCATTCCTTAGTAATGCTTGAAGTTCTAAAGACACAAAAGAAGCTTCTTCCAAAGTAGAGAAGGACTGCAAGTAATCGTCAACATAGAATGACGTAGTTAGTGCTTCAGAGGCTTTGGGGTTAAATAAATGACCATCTTGTGAGGCAAGCAAGTGTAGGGATCGGATAGCAAGGAAAGCAGAGGGTTTTAAGCCATAGGTGACCGTTTTCAAGCGAAATACCTTAATGGGCTTATTGATTTCATCACGCCACAAGATTCTTTGAAGATCTCGTTGTTCTGGTTGAATTAACACTTGACGGTACATCTGTTTTATATCGGCTATGACAGCTATGGGAAATAAT
The DNA here is from genome assembly GCA_946902985.2 of Meconema thalassinum. Lineage (NCBI taxonomy): Eukaryota > Metazoa > Arthropoda > Insecta > Orthoptera > Tettigoniidae > Meconema > Meconema thalassinum. Next base: position 1,187,527,107 of record OX336389.2, read on the forward strand.
CGAAAGTTTAAAAGTATAGCAGATAAATCTGATTGAATAGCAGGACCAGAATAAAAAGTGTCATTAAGGCTGTTGCCGTTAACGTCGGGTGATGAACCATTGAAAACAACTCGGATTTTATCTTTTACAAAAGGGTTTTTCCACACAGGATGATGATTTAAATAAACCGTTTCGATTGGGGGGTGCAATTCATCATCGGATTTGTTAACAACCTCCATATGATCTAAGCTTTCATACTCATCCATAAACTCAGTGTACTGCTTTTTGACGAGGGGTTCCTTTTTAAATTTGCTCTCGATAGCAAAGAGAGCTTTTCGAGCTTTAGGCTGAGAGTTAATAAGTTTGGGGGGATTGTGTAATCTTGGCATTTGAACAACGAACCGGCCATCAGAAGAACGAGTGGTCGTGTTCAAAAAAAGTTGCTCACAGAATTCATTTTCTGAAGAAGTTACATTAGGAGAATCAACATTTTCAAGCCTCCAAAACTGTTCCAGATCAGTATTGGAGAAGTAACATTGCGATGCAGGTTGGGGTGAATAATGGGGAAGTTGCCCTGTGACAATCCATCCAAAATTAGTGTCTCTAGCGACCACGTTTGAGGATAGCTTGCGAACCTGTTTCCGAAGGCAGTTCCAAAAGACATTGGCACTAAAGAGTATGTCAATGGGATTTTGTGTGTTAAACGAAGGATCGGCTAACCTTAAATGCGAGGGAATGTTTAACCCCGAAATATCAACCGAATGACTAGGAGTGTCTTCTCCAATGCTATTGAGAATTAGACAATTAAGTTTAAGAAAGTTGTTTCTATGACAAGTATCTCTTATGGTTAGTTTTGAAAATTGTAAAGCTTGCGATTTTGAGCTGTTGATGCCTGACACATTGATAGAAGTGGGGTTTACAGGTAGGCCTAGTTTTCTAATCAGAGAATTAGATACAAAATCATGAGTTGCCGCTGAGTCTAGAAGACCGCGTGCACGGACCCAGTTGCCAAAGTTATCCTGAACGTCAATTTGAACAGTAGACAACAATACTTGAGCACTGCGAATGGACTTAGCATTTTGAATGTATGATGAAGCATTAGAACTGTTAACACTATCATTTTTAGGAGAAGTGGATGCTGTTGATGACCTTGCCTGATCATGACGATGTAGCAGAGTATGATGAGCCTTTTCACAATGGTAGCAAAGTCTTGTGGACTTACAGTTAGAAGCAGAATGCGTGGGCGCTAGGCAGTTGAAACAATGTTTGTTTTGAGCGACTAATTTTCGTCTGTCATCGACTGACATTTCTTTAAAGGATTTGCAGAGGTATAGGGCATGGGGATCTTTACAAAGTATGCACTTTACCGGTTCGTTTAAACTTTTGTGAGGTTCACCTTGCGTGTTTAAAACAATAGAGCTAGCAACACGACGTTCACTAGACCTAGTTGGGTAACCAGTAGTGTTTGATTTGAATTTGGATGAGCTGGACCCTGGTTTTTGGGTATTAGACGCTGAGCGTTCACTTTTGGATTTGATGGACATTAATTCAAATTTGGAACTGGGAGATGAAGGTTCGCTCTGATTAGCTAGCGCGGTTAAAAGTTGGCATCTAGCGTTTATGAAAGTGACTAAATGCTCGTAAGAGTAGTCGTCTTCCTTAGAAAGTTCAATTTCCCAAGCTTTGAGGGTAGCAGCATCAACTTTAGAAACTACTAAATGTATTAGGAAAGTATCCCAATGTTCAGTAGGCTGCTCTAATTGGGACAAAGCTTTAACGTGGAGTTGGGTAGTGTCAATTAAAGTACGCAAACTAGTGACGTCATTGTGCTGTGACGCAGGTAGGTTAAATAGAGCCTTAATATGGCGTTGAATACGTAAACGTGAATTTCCATATCTTTATTTTAATAAGTTAAAGACAATGGGGTAATTTTCGGCACGCAGAGGAAGTGCTTCAACTAACTGCAAAGCTTGACCTCGAAGGATAGATCTCAAGTAATGAAACTTGTAAATGACTTGAATGTCTTCATTGTCATGAACAAGGGAGCAAAATAATTCATAGAAAGAATCCCAAGTGGATTCATCTCCAGAAAAATGGGGTAAATCAATTTTCGGTAAAGTAGGTTTGGGCTTGTGAGTGCTCTCACGGAAAGAAGTTTGGGGTTCGTGAAGGGAACCAAGAACAGAAGCGTCCTTTTTCTGCTCCTCTTCGAGTTGGCGTATTATTTTGAAAGCAGAACCTATGCCTTCGTAATATAAGTTCTCTACTTCGACACGATCTTCTGTTTGATTGAGCATACAAGTTTCAATTTCAGTTTGAATGTTACAGTAGTTTTCATAAGAACGTTCAAAATCCTTTACACGATGTTTCAACAAATCTAATTGCGCGTCTGAGGGATCTAATTCTTTTATGTACCTTCTGAATCGGGTAATTTGCCCTTTATAGGATGCTCGTTTAGAAGTAAGTTTTTCATCCTTATCCTTATCAGTGGGAGCCATATTAAAGAAGATAAATGAAAATGTAACTCACGAAACTGTGGAACCTTGGAAATGCTGTCAAGCTGGCAGCAGCAAATGAGTAGAAAGAATAGGACACACCATAGGAGACAGGAGCGGCCTCTTTCCCGTTCACAGGCTTTGCACGATGTGGTTATAGCTGAAATATTCAACACAGATATTAGAAATATGCAAAGTATTGTCAAATGACACTATTTTAAAAAGAGAAAAGAAAAAATGGGCTCTCCCGGGTTTCGGAACCAAATTTTGGGTAGATTATAGGCTAGGGAATAACCCACCCACCAAGGGAAGATGATTAAGAGAAGGAAGTAGATTTGGGATTGGAAAAGAAGGATAGAAGAATAGGAGGAGAGTCCCACAAAAGTTATTAATTTGACTTTTAATCCATTTAGAAGCGGTTGCCACCGCAAATATGTGCTCGGATACCTAAAGTGGCTACGAGCTTGGTCGAAGCTGACGGGAACCGCAGCTAAGGCTTGGGCAGTTTGCCAGAGAGAGGCTTTAGTGTGTTTCCTTCCAAGCACGAATAAAAGTACTATAGGGAAGGGTGATGATCTGGCCAGACAGATAGTAAACGATTTATTGTATATGAACGAGGGCATAAACCTAGGAAGAGCTAGGAAAGCCAGGATCCTGCCTAACTGTAGTATCAGAGAAATGATGAATCCAAAAACAAATATTTAATTTATTTAACAATGCAGGAAGTTTGAGGAAATTAACAATTATGTAATATAATTTTAATAAACATAGTTCATTTGAACTTTTTAACAAATAGGGTCGCAGACCTCTTAACATCAAACAGTTGCTCCAGGCAATTGACAATTTACAAGGTTTCAAACCTTACATGTTTCTAAAATCTTTATAAGAGTTAAACCAATAAACAATGAAATGATTAAAGCTTGAACGTGAATTGGAGTACAAAAAGTGTACCTTAAGAAATTCTGGAGAGAATGTTCTAGAGAAAGTGACAACTTTGAAAATAACAATAATAACAACGTGAAAATAAGATAGAAGTTCCTAAAACTTCTTATATTTATACAGAGTTAATATATGAGAATTATACAAAGAGGACAGGTCACTTACTGTGAAACCTGGAGAAAGTGAAAAGGAAGTTTCTAGACTTCTTATGTTTAATTAAGAATCACGAGAAAAATGGGGCAGTTTCCATTTCGTGAAACCTGAACATGACTCGCTCAAGAGTTTAGAGAATTGTTTTCCCTGATTATGGGAAAGGAACAACGTGAATTTAAAACTTGTATCACACAAGCAATTATGCAGAATTTACTTAATGTTAAACTAGCAAAGTTGGAAGGGCACCTCGTGAGTGACACCTTATAGAGAAGTTTCAATTTTATAAATAATGGTTGTTAGTAGAAGGTTAAGGAAAGATCATTGGGATATAGGATCAATGTTCATGGCCGTATTTAATATAACCGGACGATCGCGACGCGGTAGAAACGTGGAGAAAGCACTGTTTATCACTGTAGTTTATGAAGATGGATTCAAAGTTCACTATAGAAACACTAAAGTTCATGAAAAAGAAAGTTATTGCAATTATGGAAAGAACTGATTGCACTATATAGATGAGAGTCTATTTCTTGAAAAAGTTGTAATTTACAATTAAATGCGCCATAGAATTTTCCAGCGGTGGACGAAAATTCACTATTGTAGTAATTTAGTTTTAAACAGAATTCTCCCAAGTACGTGAGAAATACATGACGGCAGGACTCGTAGATTGAGTACCGAATCTGGAAAGTTCCAGAACAATCTTAGTAGTAAAATGGGGCTAATGTAAATCCAGCGGAGGAACTTGCTTTGTAAATTACAGACAGTGGGTATTAGATAATATCCCACGTAGTGAGAAGATTTCTCATTTGGCAAGCATAAGAAATGCTGCTTTCACTAAGATTAGCTTGATTAAACAAAAGCTCAACATGGAAAATCCCGCGGAGGATGATTTTGCCCCAAAATAAGTAATTTCACACTGCCTATAAAAGATAGTTAAAAGCATGTGGTAGGTAAAATCATGAAGATGAGGTTAAAACTTGAAGCAGGTACTTATCTTTGTTGCATGGCGAAGGTGAAGTTCCCTTAACCGATACTTAATGCGCCAACATGGCGTAGAACGTAGAGAGTGTCTCTTGGTTTGAGGAGACCGGCTCTAGTTGAGCCCTGACTGATCAAGTCAACTGCCGACTGAGAAGTGAGTGCAGCTCAACGGAGCATGGAGGGTCCAAGAAAAAGGGGAAAGAGAGGGGGGTAGGAGACAAAAGGAGAACATATAAGCATTGCCAACTTAAATACAACAAATTGATTTCTTGGTGAGCTGGTCTTCAAGGAGTTGATAGATGATACTAGCGCAGCATGGTGAGTAAAGAAGTAGACGTAGTCCTCTTGCTCAAGGAGAAAATAGCTGACGATGGTAACGAGATCTGGTAGCCAAATGGATAAGTAAGTCCTCTTGCACGATGAGGAATTGAGTAGCTTCAGAGGTTCGCTACTAGATGACGCTAGGTGGACCACAGAAGTTATATATCTGAAACATACTTATGAAGACATGAGAGATATACCCAACAAGGAGAAAACAGATGATCACTGTTGGTGTTTGGCAAAGAGGAAGGAAGAAATGAACATGCAAAGAGCAATAGATAATATATCTCTCGTACCGTGTATTCAAAGAATACACCAACAGGGTCTTGAGTCCATGATTTTGGTACATGTTGCCAGATTTCTTTGACCGCGTTGGCGGCCACATAATAAATGAACGACTTGGGCAGCGCCAAGAGTTCCTCTTTGGTAAAACTGTCTAGTTTCTTTTTGCACACAAAGAACTTGCCGATGGCTTTGTCCGTAGCATTGCCTTTCTCCATGGTATCACGTGCTGTAGATGTTTACACGTCGCTTGTAGAAATCTCACTGACGTCATTCACAGGTAAATCTTGAGTTATAATTTTGTTCAACAACTCCCAGCAGGCATGGGTGGTTAACCAATGAAAGAGATGCCACGCATGTGATAGGGCTGTATGGGTAATGTTGCCACAGGAACAAGTATCCATGAGCGTTTGCAGGGAGGGGCAGCCCAACTCCATGAGGTCGATACATTGACAGTAAGACGCCAAAAATGGTTGCAACCATTGACGTTTTTCATTACCTTTCACAAATACCACATTGGCCGAGGACAAGTGTGCTTTCATGACCACGTCCAAATATTTATAGGAAATGGTTCCCTGATTCCAGTCTAATTGCCTATGATTTTCAATCCACTGGGTTTGTTTACGGTCTTTTTCACACAATAAATCAAGAGCATGGGGTGGTTTAAATAGCAAATGCGTAGCTTTTGATATCCAAAACGTGGTACAATCGATCATGACCACTTGTTTAAATATAAATTTGTTGTCACCAATTTTAAACCCTTGGCAATCCACAATGAGTGTGCGCAACATGTTGACGCTTGCCTGGACCAAGGTCAACTGACGACTGACTGACGATCAGGTGTGATCATGACATAGACTTACCTGCCATGCTAGTTTCAAAATTGAGGTTAGGGTAGGACAGTGGGGGCATGCAAAATAAGAATTTAAGAATTACATCATTTTATTATCATAACACGTCTTACAGGCTTTTCTCATTTTAGGATAAGGACGATAGCAACTGATACAACAATATAGTCTCTTGTGTTTGTAACGTCCATAACACCGATGATGTCCCAATGTCTCTAAACTAGGCGTTTTTGATGGAGAGCTGCTCACCGAAGCACCATGGATACCATACGGCCCACATGTATCGTAACTTGTTTTTTTTTCATCACCCAGAGACACAAGTGAGGGATAGCTTGAATGGCAGGGTATATTTCCCACTTTCATTCTGCACAGGTAGGGGCAGGTGGGTGACCAGCGCTGATGTTCCAGCATGGGTTCATCGCCCTCCTGCCATTGGTCTATGATGATGGGACAAAAGGCACATTTCACTTCATCTCGTTTTTAAATAGTAGAATCCAGCGGCTGCCAAGGCTTGAGGGTTTATGAAAGGCACTGGCCATGTGGCAAAAGTCTTGAAACGTTGTTCCTCAGAGTTTAAATTCATGGATGTGACGTCTCTTGAGGCTTTAAAGCAAGACATGACTGAGCGGCTTGACGTGGGTTGAGCTGTTATTTATACACTCGTCACTTGGTTGGACAGTGGATAATAGTTGACTTGTTTGTGATGAATAATCAAACAGTAGGCCGTCGTATTGGCTGGTACATTGTCATGCGTTTCAAAATCTAGTCGAATGTCGATATTGGATGGCTTGACAGACTCTTCCAGGTAAGAACAGTCAAAGACAATCAGTGGTGCTCTTGCCTTAAACGCTTGGGGTAGTAGCATGGGGCCGTTCTCTTTTTGATAATACGACCATCGAAATTTAGAAAACAAGTCGTACAGAGGGCCAAACTTATTTTTTGAAAAATCCAAATCCAGTCCTTCATAGGGAAACACAGCTTCGTTGAGGAAAAGACGTGCATTTCTCAATTGCAGGTGATCAAATTGCGAGGCATCTTTGGTTTGTTGATACTTGCGATTCGTTTGAAAACCCACGATCAGGTAGAGAGGTCTCTCTGTATAGCGAGCTGTTTTTACAGACCAACTGTGTGTGTTGGTAGTGGGGAATAGCGGATACTCATGGAGTGCCCAGCTTCTAAATTCCATGGGTAGAGGCATATCTCTCTTTACCATCTTGAGTATGTCCAGTTTTTTGCTATCGTTAAGGGTCACATGAGGCACTTTCCATAGCAAGCGTTGTAGTTGAACTTTTGAATCGATGGGGGCATTGTCGGCTCCCTTGAGTGCATTGTTATCACTCCTGTCTCTCACCAGATAAAGCACTTGCCTTGCGTTGACCACAATGCGTTGGTGATCTTCAGCAAAGCCTAGAATCAGTTTAAGAGGTAAATATCCAGTAAAGGTTCCATCAGTGTGTACCATCCAGTCATTGGTCGAGTCAGGACACCAACCTGCCATGCAAAGTGTTTTACCTTCTTCCTCACTATAAGAGGGGTATAGTTTCATGACACTGGAAATGCCCACATTTCGAGTGCTATCCACCACGATATCGTTAATGACATACCGCACTTCAGAAAACAGAAAGGCCAAACCATGGTTGGCCAACTTGGATGTGGTGGGTGTAGAGCCATCGGCTTTGGTGAGCCGACCTTCAATCTGAATGACACTTTCATGCGGTAGGGTGTAAATATCTTGGTTGTTGATAACAAATTGAATTTCATCATTGTTATTGAGTCCAGGTGTTTGAGCTTGATAGGAATGGAGATCAATTCTTACCACTCCTGGTTGCTCCTCGATGTGGTTCGCTATCTCTAGGATAGAATTCATTATGAGGGTTGACGTGGTAACCCAAATGCTGTAAAATCTGCTTGCCTTGAGATGTTAACGTGTATTCACGTGGCAAACAACTAACACCATTCCTAGACGGTGTTGTTGCTTTATACACAAACTTCATAGTGGCTTTAGCACCAACTTGTAAGTCATTGTGGTAGAATCTAGATCAATGAGTTGTTGATCTCTATTGATCAGTCTTAATGTTATATTACTAATACTATCGACAGCCACAGAATGAAAAAGCACCACTGGAGGGTTTTCACGAATAATATAGCCAATGGGCGATGTCACAATAAAGTCATAAAGCGAATGCGATGGTTCCTGATTGGTGTACACTTGGCTAATAATATTACACGTCACCGACACATGATGGTCCTCAATGAATTTCACTTCATGGTCTGATTCATGTTTTTTGTTGGGCTCCAACACACGTGGTTTAAATCCTAGTAATGGGCCAATGGAATCGGGGTGTGTTTTAAAGTCAATGTTGAAGGTAGAGAAAATACTGCAGCGATGAGTGTTGGCATTGCTTACAAGTTCAAACTTGTGCGTTCCGTCGAGAAATGACTTTAAACCATATTGATTGATCAACACCACATAAATGTGTTCATAAATGTCATCGATCGTGTATCCACCAGAGTTCAGGGTGAGCACAGAATCGTCATAGTAAAACTTGTTGTTCACATTTTCACGTATGTTGTATATTCGATTGTACGTTTCAAGAGTAACAAGTCCTAAACCATAGGGTTTTTCACTCAATTCGATAGGCGGGTAAAAATCTAGGCTGACTTCAGGTCCACGTCCATGCACTGTAAACGTTTTACTTTCTGCCGACATACTGGTGGCGTTTTTGCTTCTGCTGCGTCTTATATAAAAAAATTAAACACAAACGTCCACACTGTTGGCTGTTAAACGTTTGCTCTCGTTTCACATTATAATATATCTTGATCCTGTTTCCAAAATAGGTCACTAGTTCCATGGGCGGGGGCAAATTCCCAAAACTGTCAAAGTACCATACCGTGGATCCCTCTTTGACATAAGCTACATAATGCGTTCCTGGTCCTCGGTGATCATCCAAATTGACAACAGCACATTCCTGTTTCCAGGGTCGTGGGGGTAATTGGTTTCGCATAAACACACCTCGAAAATGAGAAAGCTTTAGTTGTTTAGCATAGCTTTCCACTTGTTGATGCGTCAGGGCATGTCTTGCTATGGCTGAGGTTAATTTTTTTTTATTTTAATATTTCGAAATGGTGAAATCTCAAATCCTTGTTGATAAAAGGCTGGCTTTAAATTGGTATTTCTAGCCCCCATGGCAATCGCTTCCATCGTTTCATTGTGTCGCTGACTTTCTTTGAGTTGTTGCTTGCCCTGCTGCGCGGCTTTAATGGTTTTCGCCACTGCACTGGCACCGCCCAAAAGTGAACCCAGAGCAGCCAAACCAGCAAATAATGCAGGTAAAAATCCAGCTCGTTTTGGGACGGGAATCACTCGCCCTTGGTTTGAAACCTGTCGCCGACGTTTTGGAATAACATGTCTCTGTGCTGCTCGAATGGCTTTCCTTATGGTCAATACATTATTTTTTCTTTTTTTCTTTCGCAAGGGCTTGTCCTCGAATGTTGTAAGCCCAGGCTTTGCCAAGGACAAAGTCCTTTTTTTAGTCTTTCTCACTGCATACCTTTGTTTCACCATGATGATAATGACCCACAACCTTTCACAAGAAAGTTTAAATCACAACTAACGTCAGATGGTTATTTCATGGCTGTATATTCCAATTCCACATAAAGTGGGAAATCGTTTATGGTTTTTCCCGCTTGCTTTTCATCCCATGTCAACATGAGATGAAGGGATAATTCGTCACCTGCATTGACCATTTCATGGTTATGGATCAACATCCTATGACCATTTATCTTTATTTGTAAATGGTTCTCATCAGGTATGGCATATTTGATGTGAATGGTTCCATTATAGTGTAATCGATAGTGGCTTAAACCCGAAGCAAGCACATAGGTCAAGTGCTGATCATGGACTAACGGTAAATGGTTTCTGTCATTCACAGGTTTTTCATTTGTCAGATACACTAAAAATACACATGGGATAAATTTATAAAGCCTTTTCATTTCATGGGTCACGTAACGCTTGGTACAGACATCGTCTTCGTCTTGCGGGTCTTCCACGTGAATAATCCGATGATGATTAGCGCTATAGCCATTCACCGTAAGCTGAGGCACTTTGTCATTAAACTCATACACTTTGTTATCCACATACTTTTTCGTAGTAACGTCTGTAGACACTTGAGGATGTTTTACATGGGTTAACCGCTTTCCCTTAAAGTCATAATCTCCCTGTTTTGAGCGTGGCACTACTAACGTATCCACATAGTGTTTATTAGCAGGATCTGTTTCTTGTTTAGGATCATGTATGGGGACAGGCCTAGCTTTCGCCATCAACGCACGTCCAAAGACATCCATCGTCAACCTGTAGTACCAGTCTACTGTTTCTATGACATGGCTCGGTGTCCTGTATATAGACAGCCTGCTAGCCTGTCTAAGCCTTAGTTGAAATGAAGATTATTAAGCAGCAAGAGTCATTCCCCGTGGGGGACGTGGTTTCCCATCTCTGTCCCACATCACGTGAACAACGCCATGGTTCACTGTTTCCATCTTCCATTCGCTGCATCATTGTGGGGCCTTCCGGCTGTGGAAAGACAAATCTTTTGCTAACGCTCATCACAGCGCCCAATGGTCTGCGTTTTCAAAATATTTATATTTTTGCAAAATCTCTCCACCAACCCCTCTACGTGTTTCTGGATCAAGTCATGTCTGGATTACAAAAAGAGAATATGGGTTATTTTACATTTTCCATGCAAGAAAATGTGATTTCACCGGATGAGGTAAAGCCTGATTCACTCATGATTTTCGATGATGTATCCACTGAACGTCAAGGCATCATTCAAAGCTATTTCAGCATGGGTCGTCACAAACATATCGATTGCTTCTATCTTGGACAAACGTATTCAAAAATGTCCAAACAGTTGATTCGTGACAATGCCAATGTCATTGTTTTATTTCGTCAGGACGAGAGGAACAGTTGTCACATTTATAATGAACATGTGAATCCGGATATGACCTTTCAAATGTTTACAGAATTGTGTGCCAAGTGCTGGAACACTCAACGTCATGCCTGTTTAGTCATTGACAAACAAAGTGAACTCAACCAAGGACGGTATCGCTTAGGGTTTGATCATTTTATTGCTATTTAAGGCCTTGTCTCATTCCCCGGCAAGTCATTTGCCAAGACACCATGGCGTTAGCAGAGAGTCAAATGAAAAAGCATATTATTAGAGCAAAAAATACTATTCGCCAAAAGTTTCGTCAATTGAAACAATCACGTGCAAATCATGCTTTGTTTATTCAGCAACATTTAGCACCTCCACTAAAAGCCATGTTGAAACCCTCTTTCAAGCCATCTGAAACGCTACCCACCGTTTCACAAGCCACGCAGACGCTGCACGAGGACCCTGAGGAAGAGGAAGAGGAACAGGAAGATTTGACTAGTGTTAGTGAAGTTGAGGATGAGGAGGAACAAGTGTTTACGCCTCAAAAAAAGGCCGCACCCCTTGCAGAGTTTTTGAGAAAAAAGAAATCCTTGGCCATGGTCGAAACACCTTGCCCTTCCAGGGCGTCTCCGTTTTCACAACTCTTGGCCACCCCTCAACATAAAGCTCAACTGAAAACCATTTTAATAAAATATTATGGATCAACATTGGAACCCTATTTCACCGATCTATTTATTGGAAACACAGATACCACGTATGGTGTTCGCTATGAGGATGATAGTTTTAAAATTGGCGATTCATCCATTAAATTTGCTCGTACTAAAGCTGTCATTAAAAACATCAACTATAAATTAACGCCAGGACTGTTAAAGCTGCTCTTTTCTCGGACCCCCTCTTCCCATGATTATACGTCAGAGGATCTTGACAAATATAAATCCATTTTATTGGATACCCATGCCCACAAAAGACAGTATGATCCCGCTCAACAAGTGAATGCCAATATATCTCAAAAATATAAAACCATCATTGCAAAAATGTTTCCCACCAGTCAAAGTACTCGTCGTAAAGTGTCCGCTTCAGGAGTGACATTTAAACCATTAAAACCCCTTGTGGATGTTACCTACTGGCACAATCCCAATAAGCTCGTCCAGCGGCTACAGTTATTGCATGCCTCACGTCAAACAGGTCATACCGGTCACGATTGGGAAATTCAAGAAATTGAACAAGAACTTCGAAATGCCAAAATTATTGTTTAAGCCCTCACCCATTAAAATGGGTATTGCTCACGAGTTGCATCGCCCAGCTAGGCGTCATTATCCACGACTCAAGGTGATTTCACGAGGTGTGGATGAACTTTGGCAGGCTGACTTGGTTGAAATGAAACCCTATGCTGGCGTTAACGACGGTGTACGCTATATGTTGACCGTCATTGATGTCTATTCCAAAATGGCCTTTGTTGAACCTGTGCGTCGCAAGTCTGGTCCACTAGTTACCAAGGCCTTTCAACATATTATTCAACACTCCAAACGTCAACCTCAGCTGCTACAAACCGACCAGGGGAAAGAATTTTTCAACAAGGACTTCTCCAGTTTTCTCAAATCTAAGGATATTCACCATTACACCACGTACAGCAACCTCAAAGCCAGTGTGGTCGAGCGGTTCAACCGAACATTGAAAACCCATATGTGGAAAGCGTTTACCGCTCAGGGCACGTATCGCTGGTTGGACATGTTACCTGAGCTAGTGTCACGTTACAATGACACCAAACATAGAACGATTGGGACCAAGCCACGCCTCGTGACTAAAAATATTCAGCGATTGGATAAACTGTTTAACCCCATAAAAACAGCCGATCCTAAACGTCACCGACTGAACATTGGGGATTTTGTTCGTGTGAGCAAATTTAAGTCTGCCTTCAATAAGGGCTACACGCCACAGTGGGGGACTGAACTATTTCGAATTCGTCGAGTCAACTTGGACACTCCAGTCACCTATTTACTCGAGGACCTCAACCATCAACCCATAAAAGGTAGATTTTATCTCCATGAACTTCAGAAAACAGCATTTCCTCAGCATTATCTTGTGGAAAAAGTGTTGAAACAAAAAGGAAATAAACTCTACGTCAAATGGTTAGGGTTTAACTCTACGTTTAATTCTTGGATCAATAAATTACATGTTGTGTGAACCTGTGCAATTTTTAATTTATTTATTCACACATGTTTTACACCACCTATAGCTCTGTGTGTACAGTCCTCAGATCCACATATTTCTTTCTCTTTCCACCTGTGTTCTCTCTTACATTACCACTCCCCCTCTCCCTCCCTTCACCTCCCACCACTGCTGTTCGCAGCTCTTGCCTATCTATTGGTTGTGACATCATTCCGACAAGTTGCATCATACTTTTCACTGATTCAGCGATTCCCACGCTTTGACCATTCTGTTATCAGGCACGTGGACAGCTAACGTCCCAGGCAAACACCTGTGCCAGATCAAATTTCACATGGACTTGCATTTTGTCACGTACGAAGCAAAACAGGATGTCACTGGTTTAGCATACATGTGGTTTCACAAATGTGTGTGCATGCCTTTCACACTCCCCTGCCACCACGATGGTCAGATTATTTCACCTTCAAGCGTCTTGGTCATTTTTTCATTGCACCTGTTGTCAAGTCAGACCGGAGCCTTCCAATAAGCTCAAATGACCTTCACCTCCTGTAAGTTTGTTTTCTGTACTCGCTTCGACCAACATAGAATCAAGTTCTCATCACCGTTTACACGTCAAAGGTAAAATATCAGAAAAACGCACCCTCGCTCTGTCATAAACCGACCCGTCGAAATAGCGATTGTTCTATTAAGCATGGTCCTTGTGGTTAGCGACAGGTTCGTTGAAACACACACACACCCAGCCGTATCGTCTCTCTCAACCGCCACGCTTCATGGACATTATAAACAGGCAAAGAAAAAGAAAACGTTATTTCAACATGTATGGCGTTAGGCCCCTTGTGAATTATCTTTTTGGAAAAAATATCTACCACATTTGAAAGGGGGCGTTAGCCCGAGTCCCAGGACACCTCGTACACGTCTCTAGCGTTATTGGTTCGTGAGATATCGGCAAAAATCACAAAAAACACGTTTTTACCCCAAAATCGAGTTTCCCAAATTTTTTAAAATTACAATGAGTGGTCCATAGCAAAGAGGACATCACCCCGAGTACTTGGACCTGTCGAACACACCTCTAGCATGATTGGTTCGCGAGATATAGCAAAAGTTCAAAATCATGGTTTCCCCCCCAAAAAACCGTGTTTCCAGCATTTCACCTTTTCGACATCTACATTTCCGTAAAGAGCGCAACGAGACGAAAAAAACGAATCCAAGCACGCCTTCCTAGCATGACTCCTTCCATTCCAAGGTCGCAGGGGCTCACCACTTGCTTTTGTAAGCAGCTCTGTCATCATCCCACTACTACAGGTTTTCATCCTAGATACTTGAAATTTATTTTGGGGGTAGAAGGGGTAGGGACCATTGATTTACGTCAAACAATTTTTTTGTAGAGTTCCTAGTTTCCAAAATATAGGATTTTCAAAATTCGAGTGTTTTCAAAAAAACATAAAAAGTAAAAAAGTTTTATTATAGAAAATAAAGGTCATAAAGACCATTCGTTTGAGCCATGGCACAACGTTCTATCATTTTTAGTTTTCAAACTATTACCTATTTTCGAAAACAAAAAATTTTAAATTTTTTTTGAAAAATATAATATATGGTCCATAGGAAAGAGGACGTCAGCCCGAGTCCTAAGATACCTCATTTCTCAACATCCGACCATGCGTTTGAGAGATATTAATTATTTTAACTTGTACAGTCTGGTAAAAATAAAATGGGTGGGTTAGAAGCGCCACTACTCCACTACTTGGGAAGACGCCCAATTTTTTAATGTAGTTTTGATTTTTGTCAAAAGGGCATAAGTACACTGTTGTTAATATTTTGAGAACTAAGAATGCTACGGACTTGTATGAGGGGTCGTTGGATTTGGGATGACGCCCCGTTTTTTAATGTAGTTTTGATTTTTGTCAAAAGGGCCTAAGTGCACTGTTGTTAATATTTTGAGAACGAAGAAGGCTACGGACTTGTATGAGGGGTCGTTGGATTTGGGCTGACGCCCCGTTTTTGAATGTAATTTTGATTATTGTCAAAAGAGCCTAAGTGCACTGTTGTTAATATTTTGAGAACGAAGAAGGCTACGGACTTGTATGAGGGGTCGTTAGATTTGGGATGACGCCCCGGTTTTGAATGTAGTTTTGATTTTTGTCAAAAGGGCTTAAGTGCACTTTTTGTTAATATTTTGAGAACGAAGAAGGCTACGGACTTGTGTGAGGGGTCGTTGGATTTGGGAAGACGCCCAATTTTTGAATGTAGTTTTGAATTTTGTCAAACGGGCCTAAGTGCACTTAGTAATATTTTGTGAACTAAGAAGGCTACGGACTTGTATGAGGGGTCCTAGCACTTGGGATGACACCCTGTTTTTGAATTGATTTTTTGATTTTTGTCAAAAGGGCTTAAAGCTATACTATATGTTGAAAAAAAATTTACCTGTTTAAAATTTAATTAAGAGTGGTTGTTGAGAGAGACGGTACTGCTGTTATGTGTCTCAACGAGCCTGTTGTCGAGCACAGTGACCATGCCTGGAAGAAATTAATTGCTATTTTGGTGGGACAGTGGGGCGGGTTATGACGGTTGTTTTTTATTGTGATGTAGCTCATGACAGATGGAGGTGAATATTTGAAAACGTGTCACGTGTACTAAGATTTTGTTTACCCTGAAGGGGATCTTTAACGTTTTAGCCAACGGTAATGAGCGGCACCGCTGTCTGGCACAGCAAATGCTTGTAGATTATGAAAACCTACAACATTCGGTCGACCAAGTGATGTGCATGAACCCAAAGAGCCAAAACGGTAAGCTCATTGCCCTGAGATGTTATAAACTAATCATTGGACCTGGTGAAAGTGTATGCTTATTGGGTACATGTACTGAGGATCACCGCTTGCTAGTAATTATTATAACAGTAAAATGTTTAATAATAATAATAATAATAATAATAATAATAATAATAATAATAATAATAATAATAATAATAATAATGACACACATGTTTTCTTTTCTAACAGACACGCAGTCCTGCTCACTGGAAACTGAATATTGTACCTAGCCAGAGGACTTGTGAGAGAGACAAAAATGTCTGCGTCAGCAGGAAGTGTGTTATCAGCTTACTTGCCTCGTGGTGGCTATCAGGTGTGCTGTTTAAGCAGAGACCGCCATTTTGGTTCTGAGACAGTAGGCATACCAATGTATAAGAGGCAGCCATTTTGGTTCCTTATCAAAAACATGAAACAAGTATAAGGTACGCGAATCTTATCGCGTTTGAGGAATGTGGGGAGGCGTGGGAACACGTGTGAGAGAGACAACATATCAAAGTCAAAACGCTGAGAAAATGCAACTCTTTCTGTTGCTTGGCTAACTGATAACGATTGTGTTAGTCATGCACTTGCCATTTAAGCACACGGACGTATACAGTAGAGCTCTGAACTGAACTTTGGAAGAAACATCCTTTTTTTTTGCAAGTACTTATGAATGATTATTTTAATGATGTCATGCTAATGAACCTTAAATTTGTAGTTATTGATCAGGTAATTAATGATTTTTATTTATTTATTTGTTTGCAGATAACCGGTATACCTTACATGTCAGAGATACAAGAAACCATTGCGTTTTTGGGCTCTCTAGAAGGAAACAGTAACAAGCCAGTGCAAGTGAAGGTGAGATAATTTTCTTAAACTAACTTGTTTCATTTTGTTTTGTTTGATATTTTTTTATTTTATTTTATGAAATGCATGTATTAACCTGAATTTAGGTATTTATAGCGGTTTATTCTATTTATTTTTGGAAACTTGGAAAGAAAAGCCTTACCACTGTAGCAGTTGCTGAAAACCCAAAACGCAGTAGAGTGCAACCATTGTTTCCAGGCAGTGAACTATTGAAAACTCAGGTAAGTCTAACTTAAAAATGCTATTCCATTTTACTATTACTGAAAACTCGTAGACAAAAATTTCATTACCTGTACATGACTAGGACGATGATTTCTTTCTTGAATAACGGCCATGTATTGACAAACTGTACAAGACTATAATGTTTGTTGACTGGGGAAATTACAAGGCTATGTTGGATTCTCTAAAAACAAAAAAATAAATTTAATTTATGGGTGGTTCCATACAGACTCAATAAATATCCACTGGTTTGAACAAGATAATCTGAACAAAATGATAAGATATTTATTTTTGTTTATATATTGGTTAAAAGGAAATGTAAATGACTGCAGCTTTATAAAACAGTACATGGGTTACTGTTAGTGCAGACATACAGTTTACTTTTAAAATATGTTTATGGTGTTTTTTATTTAATGCCAATTAACTTTAAAGCTTAATTACAAGTATTGATTGATTGATTGATTGATTGAGTGATGAGTTTTTTTATGTGTGGTCATACGCCATTAACATAGTGAACAGACAGTGAAAAAAAGCATACATTGTGGTTTAAAGTACTGTGTGCAACGTTAATAACTCACAATAAGAAAAATGTTATTATAACACATGGCGTTAGTACCAAATACAACAAGTGAACAAGTTGGTTTACCACGCGGGTTAAATTTAATATCAGAACATGATCGTTGGTTAACATTTGAATCCTGGCCTGTAGGCTTTTTGTCAACACACAAACTTGCAAGAGGCCTTTTTTTTACGTGAACCGAGAAGATGTGGTGCGCTGTGGGTTTTGTCGTATTGAACTTTCACACTGGGAAGAAGGGGATGATCCGTTTAGAGACCTTTGCGATGGTCTCCTTGTTGTCCTTACATGCTTGGAATACAAGTACGTAACATACCCGTGTATTCATTTTACCGAACCACAAGGCCATTGGCCGCTACTTACGTTGCTGAATCACAAATAAATAATAATAATAATGATGTATTACCAGCCAACAACGGTAGTGTCGATATATGTGGACCATATGCCATAGACAGTGTTGAATTGGCATGTGCTTTTGAAAAATTGGGAGTTTGCAGGACTAAAGCACTAACACACCCAGAGTACAGCTCTGTTGAAAATCGTTTAGAATATTATAAAAATGTTTGGCCATTAATATTAAAACACCTTACCAAACAGCTAAGTGAAGCTGGATTTTTTTATACTGGTGAAGGGGATAAAACAATATGTTTTTATAGTGGATTTGCTTTAAAGGAGTGGTAAATGACTGATGACCCTTTTGTTCAACACACTCGTTGGTTACCTAACTGTAAATACATGGGGTTGCTTAAATGTCAGGAATGTGTGAACACTATTCGTAAAGAAAGCGTGATTGCAGCACAATACATAAAAATGCCTTTAGAGTTAGAACATGCGGAGCAAATACATGAGGCTGAAAAAAAAGACTTGTCTCACGAACAGATACAAAAGTGTGACCAACAATTATGTAAAATTTGTTATCAAAATGAACTAGGTGTTATATTTTTGCCTTGTGGACACATGATAGCCTGTGTCAAGTGTGCATTAGAACTCAACACTTGTGCTATATGCAGAAAAGCAGTATCTGCTACAGTTAGGGCATTCCTTGCATAAATAGTATAATTTATTAGCCATGCATAGTGCAAAATCCCTAAATGCACAATATTATTACAGCTGTTTTAGAGTGTAATAGATATGCTTTTCTTTTGTTTATAGACTACTACAATGAATGTTTTGAATGCCGTGGGTCAAGCATGTGGCTTAGAGACAAAGAAGCTCAGCGAATTGCCAACGCATATTCCATTCCGCATTATCAATATTCGGAAATTCAAAACAGCAAATGGTGATCGTGTACTTTGTGTATGTGAAAACCTTGAGACATTTCTACCAACACGGTTTAGTGATATGTCGGAGAGTGTTTTTGATGAAGTCAATAATGCTGTACAACCTGTACACTTAATTAATGAAGGTTTTAAAAACAATAGGTGAATGGTTCGTTTTAATTAAATAAAAAAACAAATGTCAAATAATAATGGAAGATATAAGTCATGACAATGGACTGAAAGAAAAATATGTGTATAGAATAATAATGTTTTAGTGTTTAGTATTGTCTTAAAAAATATTGTCATGAAACCTAGAAAATGTATATAAAGTTTGTAAATAAATGAAAATAATGGTACAATGTTGTTTTATTTTCTACAGAAGTCAGAATATTTAACATTGCAGAGTGTACATGTTTATGACAATAAAAACACACTTAATACAAGTCTTTGCCTTTACGATAAAGTGTTACAGTTAAAAACAAAGCTTGTTGTAGATCTTTTTTCTTCCACGGTGAACAATAGGCATGAATGCGTTATTGTCTTGTTTCGGATCATTGTCACTATCATAATCATAAGCAGCATGATCTATATCACTAATATTACAATCACCATAATTATCCTCAACATTATCCTCAACATTACTAAAACCAGTTAAATATTCCTGTTTCTCTTCCTGTTCCTCTTCCTCTTCCTCTTCCTCTTCCTCTTCCTCTACAGTGTCCTCATGTAGAGTCTGCGTGGCTTTTGATAATGTTAAGGGTTTTTTGAACATTGAATTATTTTCAATACTAGTATTGTTTTGTAGCACTTGCTTTTTAGCATTTTTATGATTTTCTGTTGACAGGAACAATGTTTCATGTAGTACACAACATTGACGATCACTGACACTTAAAACCTCACTATTTTAACTTTTTAGCTCACTGTGACATTGTTTTGAACGTTGGTTAGAACAACGCCAAATAACAGTTCCATTTTTATTGTTTCGTTTCACAATATATGAATATCCTTTATAGAATGCATGAGGCTTCCATACATAGTCACTGATACTTCCATATCAACTGTCAAGCATATATTAAGCTCTAGTAAAGGCAACTTGGTAATAAGAACAATAGTTTAATGTGCGAGCATATATGGATGAAAATGTGGGAGCAAAAAAAAGTTGGGTGCAAAACGTGGGAGCAAAAAGTGTAAGCGAACGTGGGAGCAAATATGAGAGCAAAAAAAAGTAGGAGCAAGTATGGAAGCAAAAAGAGGGAGCAAATGTGAAAGCAAAAGTGGGAGCAAATATGAGAGCAAAAAAATAGGAGCAAGTATGGGAGCAAAAAGTGGGAGCAAAAAGTGAGAGAAAAAAGTGGGAGCAAAAAGTGTAAGCAAAAGTGGAAGAAAATATGAGAGAAAAAAGTGGGAGCAAATATGGGAGCAAAAAATTGGGAGCAAAAAGTGGTAGCAAAAAAGTGGGAGCAAAAAAGTGTAAACAAAAGTGGGAGCAATCAAGTGTGAGCAAATATGATAGCAGAAAGTGGGAGCAAATGTGAAAGCAAAAGTGGGAGCAAAAAGTGAGAGCAAAAAAGTGCGAACAAAAGTGGGTGCACAAAGTGGGAGCAAAATGTGTGAGTAAAGAGTGGTGGCAAATGTGGTGTTTTACTAAAACAATCTTACCTAACCTAACCTAACCTAACCTAACTTTATCCAACCTAACCTAACCTAACCTAACTTCGCCTAACCTAACCTAACCCAACTTCACCTAACCTAACTTGACCTAACTTCACCTAACCTAACTTCACCTAACCTAACCTTCCAACTCTCAGATCAAGAATTAAATTCTGGGCATAGTGGATTTGGATCCCAAAACCTCTGGGATAACATCCAAGTATACTAGCCACTACACTGCGAGATGGGCAAATTATCATGCAACACAACACAAAAAGTAAAAGCTTTCTGTAGTCTAACTCATTGGCTGACAACCATAGTTTAGAATTCAAACCCAAGACCTCAGGACTTTTGTTTTGAACATTATCAGAAATATTATTCCATTTACATTTTGCTGCTGCTTATAGCTATAAGAGTTGGCATTAATATGGGGAGCAAAAAAGTTGGGAGCAAATGTGGGAGCCAATATGGGAGCCAATATGGGAGCAAAAGTGGGAGCAAATATGGGAGCAAATGTGGGAGTCAATATGGGGGCAAAAGTGGGAGAAAATATGGGGACAAATGTGGAAGCCAATATGGGAGTCAATATGGGAGCAAATATGGGAGCAAATGTGTGAGCAAATCAGCTCACCTCGGATTTCACCAGTGAGTACTCATATCCACCGCTAGGTAGCGGAAACATACTTTGCGTGTTGTATGTAACTATCTTACAAAGTTTGACTGCATGCAAAACGTGCTTGTATAAGCAGTGCATATAATTTTAATATACAATTAACACTAAGTGTTTAGAACTAACATGTATAGCCTTGTCTAGGGTATATAGAGGATCATTAGCAAGAAAGACTGACTAACCCAGAAGTGTAAAGCCTTGCCATATGCAGTAAGCACCTGTTGGCAGAAGATGGTTCCTAATAATAACGGACTTAATGAATATGAAACGTGTTTTGAGTGTCGTCTTAAATCCTATTTTATACGTTTTGATACGTGTAAGGATTTAAGACGACACAAACGTCTTTTGTGAGTCGTCTTTTGAGTCTGCTTTAGTTTTGCAAACTCCCAATTTTTCAAAAGCACATGCCAATTCAACACTGTCTATGGCATACGGACCACATATATCTACACTACCGTTGTTGGCTGGTAATACATCATCATTATTATTAATTATTTGTGATTCAGCAACGTAAGTAGCGGCCAATGGCCTTGTGGTTCGGTAAAATGAATACACGGGTATGTTACATACTTGTTTTCCAAGCATGTAAGGATAACAAGGAGACCATCGAAAATGGTCTCTAAAGGGATCATCCCCTTCTTCCCAGTGTGAAAGTTCAATACGACAAAACACACAGCGAACCACATCTTCTCGGTTCAAGAAAAAAAAAACGGCTTTTGCAAGTTTGTGTGTTGACAAAATGCCTACAGGCCAGTATTCAAATGTTAACCAACGCCCATGTTCTGATTTTAAATTTAACCCACGTGGTAAACCAACTTGTTCACTTGTTGTATTTGGAACTAACGCCATGTGTTATAATAAAACTTTTTCTTATTGTATGTTATTATCGTTGCACACAGTACTTTAAACTACAATGTATGCTTTTTTCACTGTATGTTCACTATATTAATGGCGTATGACCAGACCTAAGAAAAAACAACTCATCACTCAATCAATCAATCAATCAAACAATACTTGTAATTGAACTTAAACGTTAATTGGCATTAAATAAACAACACCATTAAAATAATTAAAAAAATAAACTGTGTGTCTGCACTAACAGTAACCCATGTACTTTTTTTTATAAAGCTGCAGTCATTTACATTTCCCTTTAAGCAATATATAAACAAAAATAAATATCATATCATTTTGTTCAGATTATCTTGTTCAAACCTGTGGATATTTTTTTGAGTCCATATGGAACCACCCATAAATTAAATGTATTTTGTTTTTGTTTTTAGAGAATCCAACATAGCCTTGTTCCTTTCCCAGTCAACAACCAATATAGTCTTGTACCGTTTGTCAATACATGGTCATTATTCAAGAAAGCAATCATCGTCCTAGTCATGTACAGGTAATGAAATTTTTGTCTACGAGTTTTCAGTAATGGTAAAATGGAATAGCATTTTTAAGTTAGACTTACCTGACTTTTCAATAGTTCACTGCCTGGAAACAATGGTTGCATTCTACTGCGTCTTGGGTTTTCAGCAACAGCTACAGTGGTAAAGCTTTTCTTTCCAAGGTTCTTAAAATAAATAAAACAAACCGCTATAAATACCTAAATTTAGTTTAATACATGCATTTCATAAAATAAAATAAAATAATATCAAACAAAAAAAATGAAACAAGTTAGTTTAAAAAATAATCTGACCTTCACTTGCACTGGCTTGTTACTGTTTCCTTCTAGTGGGCCTAAAAGCGCAATGGTTTCTTGTATCTCTGACATGTAAGGTATACCGGTTATCTGCAAACAAATAAATAAATAAAAATCATTAATTACCTGATCAATAACTACAAATTTAAGGTTCATTAGCATGGCATTATTAAAATAATCATTCATAGGTACTTACCAAAAAAAAAAGGATTTTTCTTCCAAAGTGTAGTTCAGAGCTCTACTGTATACGTCCGTGTGCTAAAATGGCAAGTGCATGAATAACGCAATCGTTATCAGTTAGCCTAGCAACAGAAAGAGTTGCATTTCCTCAGCGTTTTGACCTTGAAATGTTGTCTCTCTCACACGTGTTCCCACTCCTCCCCACATTCCTCAAACGCGATAAGATTCGCGTACCTTATACTTGTTTCATGTTTTTAATAAGGAACCAAAATGGCTGCCTCTTATACATCGTTATTCCTACTGTCTCAGAACCAAAATGGCGGTCTCTGCTTAAACAGCACACCTGCTAGCCACCACGAGGCAAGTAAACTGATATCACACTTCCTGCTGACGCAGACATTTTTGTCTCTCTCACAAGTCCT
Organism: Meconema thalassinum; assembly: GCA_946902985.2. Classification (NCBI taxonomy): domain Eukaryota; kingdom Metazoa; phylum Arthropoda; class Insecta; order Orthoptera; family Tettigoniidae; genus Meconema; species Meconema thalassinum. The sequence continues at coordinate 1,187,550,522 of OX336389.2, forward strand.
CTGGCTAGGTACAATATTCAGTTTTCAGTGAGCAGGACTGCGTGTGTGTTAGAATCGAAAACATGTATGTCACTATTATTATTATTATTATTATTATTATTATTATTATTATTATTAAACTTTTTACTGTAATAATAATTACTAGCAAGCGGTCATCCTCAGTACATGTACGCATTAATCATACACTTTCACCAGGTCCAAAGATTAGTTTATAACATCTCAGGGCAATGAGCTTACCGTTTTGGCTCTTTGGGTTCATGCAAATCACTTGGTCGACCGAATGTTATAGGTTTTCATAATCTACAAGCATTTGCTGTGCCAGACAGCGGTGCCGCTCATTACCGTTGGCTAAAACGTTTAAGATCCCCTTCAGGGAAACAAAATCTTAGCACCCGTGACACGTTTTCAAATATTCACCTCCATCTGTCATGAGATACATCACAAAAAACAACCGTCATAACCCCCCCCCCCCCCCCCACTGTCCCACCAAAATAGCAATTCATTTCTTCCAGGCATGGTCACTGTGCTCGACAACAGGCTCGTTGAGACACATAACAGCAGTACCGTCTCTCTCAACGACCACTCTTAATTAAAATTTAAACAGGTATTTTTTTTCATCATATAGTATAGCGTTAGACCCTTTTGACAAAAATCAAAAAAATCAATTCAAAAACAGGGCGTCATCCCAAGTGCTAGGACCCCTTATACAAGTCCGTAGCTTTCTTAGTTCACAAAATATTACTAAAAGTGCACTTAGGCCTTTTTGACAAAAAATCAAAACTACATTAAAAAACGGGGCTTCTACCCAAATCCAACGACCCCTCATACAAATCCGTAGCCTTCTTTGTTCTCAAAATATTAACAAAAAGTGCACTTAGGCCCTTTTGACAAACAATCAAAACTACATTAAAAAACGGGGCGTCATCCCAAATCCAATGACCCTTCATACAAGTCCGTAGCCTTCTTCGTTCTCAAAATATTAACAACAATGCACTTAGGCCCTTTTGACAAAAATCAAAACTACATTCACAAACGGGGCGTCATCCCAAATCCAACGACCCCTCTTACAAGTCCGTAGCCTTCTTCGTTCTCAAAATATTAACAACAGTGCACTTAGGCCCTTTTGACAAAAATCAAAACTACATTAAAAAACGGGACTTCACACAGTGTGTCGAATCCCATATCTAGGTGGAAAAAATTCACTGTCGCAAATGAAAGTGAAAACTGGCTCATTCGATAGTGAACAAACCAGATGGTGACCTTCGGTCTTCCTTTCCGCTCTCTGGTGCGTAGGAGGGAGGTATAGTTGCTGAAACGTCTTCCTGGCATTTATCAGGTCATTTAATAGGAGGTGTCGGAGTGAACCGAACGTTGTGATTCTTGTGAGTTCAACGAGGTGTTGTCTTCTGCGGCTCATGGAATAGTGAAAAGAGGTATGTGTTCACACTTATATGCGTAATACAAACTTTCTGCAATAAATAAATTATTTACTTTATGAGTGCCTCATAGTGCCACTTTACTTTAAACGTCATTCGATAGGAAATTTAATGTAGATTCAGGATCTGTAGTGGTTTGGTTGCGCACGAATGTGCATGATGGTTTATTTTCTTATTTTCAGTGACTATGTGGGCATTACCGCGAGAAGAATTTTTCAACGCATGGCGGTCGTGTCGTAAATAGGGGCGTACAGACGTCATATTTCAATATGTTATGAATACATTTGATCCTAGCCGACTGCGGTGGCATCTAGATGCTAAGTTCTGAACTAGGCCTAGTAGTCGTTGACGGTGGCCTTTGGTGGCAAAAGTAGCAACTATTTGAAAAATTCAGAGTTTCCGTCCTTACTTGAATTTAAAAGACAGATACACACACTAATAGAGCCATCACATTAACACCGGTTACCAGACAGATTCTACACACACACACAAAATACACGGGGCTACATGACCGCGTTGTCGCAGCCCCTAAACTGAGGAACCAACCAACCATTTGATCCTACAACTCTCACTGACACTCAGGTGCAGGAGCTAAGAAACAATATTAATTTGATATCCCATAATATTAACAAAAATGGAAGTGCTGGTAGAACAATGCCACGTACAAAGGTAATACTCCTATGGAAGCTATTGAGTTATTTAATGACCCCCAAGGAACATTGACATCAAATGATGAAGACCAGTATAGCAATGACTACAATGCTCTGGACTCGACAGAAGAATCAGGTGACGAATGAACATTAGACATTTTGTTATTATTAAGGGGAGTGAGATTAATGAGAACATTACTTGATGAATGGACGTTTTCTTTTTTATTTGCAATAGGAGAAATAGGCCTAATATTCAATATATTGCGCCCTTATCCTATAGGCCCCAGGCTAAGTTCGCATGGTTCTTGGTCATGCAGAGTGTATATCGTTTAAATGAGCTTCAAATTACAGAGGAGAAGGAAACCGGATTGCATATTATTTAATCATGGCAAGCGCCCGATCTAGGTTGCAAGTCGAGCTCATGTACGTCGCAGGCAGTACCAGCGACGTATTGCCCAAAGTTTGCCAATACAGCGAAGTCTAGAACATGCTTCTATGCTACGCATCGACCAGAGCAGGTGCAACATTTCAAGGACTTCTTGGGAAGCTGACCTCAATAATTTGTTCTCTTATGTTCTACGCTACGCCGCAAGTTAGCAAAGCCCCGCCCCTAAATCACTAAATAAATAAATTGTGACAATACGATAACACCCAGGGTCGAACCCTTAACGTCACTAAACCTGGAATATTCCTAAGATTTTTCGCCAGTCATCAAACTGAATAGATCATCATGATATCATTAAATCGATGATCAAGGAAATTAGTTCCTTACGCCAACAGTCTGGGGTGGAGAGTTTGGTTGCGCTGGTAGGGATAGCGTCCATGTCGTCAGAAATAGTGCCAGGGGACGCAAGATGCATATTTGTGGAAGCCACGATCGAATGTCGGTGACAATATGATAATAATACGGCCTGATTATCAATATTAATTTGCATATATTGTGAAGATGGTGTACGGTCTGAAAGAAGAGCTCCCGACAGCGTAGAAAGATTAGTGTTGAGTGCCGCCATGTGAAGGATATATCCCCGCACTCTCGTGGCTGCAGGAGTTAGTTGGCAGTAGTCTGGAATAGTTTCGCGTGAGCAGTTCTGCGTAGTTTGCAGTGAGTCAGAGTCCGGTTTGCTAGTTGGTTGGTGGCAGACGGTGGGCGAGAAGGATCGTCGCATAGCTACGAATAGTTAGCAGTGGGAGCACGCCAAGCTAAATAATATTGCACCACAATTGGCGAAATACAAGTGGACGGTATTTAAAGAGACATAAATTGTGTTAAATAAAGTATTCATATGCGGGAAAGCAATATATTCGCTCAAATTTATATAGTAGACTTTCCACGCCAAGTGCAGAGACGGTGTTAGCAGACGCAGGAGTGAGGAAGACGTAGAAGGACAATCGAGGTCCGAACCGGAGTCCAGTTGAACCGGCACGTCATCTGCGAGCTCATCATTCGGAGGGAAATACGCGTAGAACTGGGCAACCCATGGCATCGTGAAGAAAGAGCTAGTGAGATAGAAATACGTGTGGTTATATTGCGCAATCCCTGCAAAGTGTACAAAAGTGTCTAAAATAATAAATTGCGTGTTTAATAGGGTACTAGTATGTGGTAACCTTATGAAAGTGTCAATAATAGTTTGTGAAGAAAATTGAGTGAAACCCAGCGTAATTATGATGAAGAATTAATCAGTGTAATAATGTATTCAGTGATGATGTGTGATTGTGATAACATGTAAAGCCGATGGAGAGGAGCTGCGAAAGATCCCTGCTGAAAGGAATGATGGCAGCTGACGGGAGATCACGATGAGTATTAATCTTTGATTATATTAAGTCATTGTTTATGGGTGTATTCTTAGGATTACCATAGTTGTGTAAATAATATGTTAGTGATTGATTTTTGAAGTTAGATTTATTTTGCTTAGATATGTGGGCACGTGATGACGCGACGCTGCTGATTTATTTTCAGATGCTTGGCAGAAATAACTCTCACAAGTCGTACATGTTGGATACACTGGTAGGAATATATGTTTATTTATTTGCTAGAGTATGTGTATTTCAGCCCAGGAAAAGACGGAGGAAGCCCAGAGTGAGGCATGTGGTTTTGGATAAGAATGAGAGAGAGATTCGAACATTTTTACGGACATAATAATAACACAAGTTATTAATGATAATGTAGAAATAATAATAATAATAATAATAATAATAATAATAACAATAACACGAGTGATGGAGGGAAATTTTTAATTCCGTAATGATGGTATTTTGATTTTACACCTGGTGAGATATTTATTTAGCTAAGTTACGCCCTGGAAGTAAGCTAGGAACGTTACCTTTGCGTCTCCAATATATTTGCTCTAATCAGGTAAGATACGATTTGTGAGAGAGTGCACTGAACAACTGTCTGAGTGTTTTGGAACATTTATGAGCATTGCGTCGTGGTGATATGCAGAAAGGTTATGATAAACGCATGCAAAATATGGTATTGGGATGGTCCCATGTGATCCCAGGTAAGCTACGACGAATGAAAGAAAAAAAATGGTAAGAATTGTGAAATATGTGCAGTTAGGCTGTAGCGGACATCGCCTTTTAGTTTTCGACCTTTGATTAAATTAGGAAAAGCTATATAAAAAGAGGGGGGACGTCGCACCGAGTCCTAAGACACCTCATGTATCCAAATCCGATCATTAGTTAGCGAGATATTAAAAGCCGATGACCTTTTTGTTTTTGGTCTTTTGGGTAAATTTATTGGCCATGAAAATGGGTTGGCCATTTTGAGTCCTACGACACGACGTCACACGTCCAAATCCGATTATTAGTATATAAAATCTCAGGCCGATGACCTTGCCGTTTTGGGTCTTTTGGTTAAATGAATAGGCCATAAAAAAGGGCGTCATGCCGAGTCCTATGACACCTCGTACAAGTCTTTAGCATTATTGGTTAGCGAGATATTAAAAAGCCGATGACCTATTAGTTTTTGGTCCTTTGATTAAAGTATGGGGCTATAGGAAAAGAGGGAGCATCACCCCGACTCCTACGACACCTCATATGCCGAATTACGATCATTGGTTAGTGGTGTATTCTTTGAATACACGGTACGAGAGATATAATGTCTATTGCTCTTTGCATGTTCATTTCTTCCTTCCTCTTTGCCAAACACCAACAGTGATCATCTGTTTTCTCCTTGTTGGGCATATCTCTTATGTCTTCATAAGTATGTTTCAGATATATAACTTCTGTGGTCCACCTAGCGTCATATAGTAGCGAACCTCTGAAGCTACTCAATTCCTCATCGTGCAAGAGGACTTACTTATCCATTTGGCTACCAGATCTCGTTACCATCGTCAGCTATTTTCTCCTTGAGCAAGAGGACTACGTCTACTTCTTTACTCACCATGCTGCGCTAGTATCATCTATCAACTCCTTGAAGACCAGCTCACCAAGAAATCAATTTGTTGTATTTAAGTTGGCAATGCTTATATGTTCTCCTTTTGTCTCCTACCCCCCTCTCTTTCCCCTTCCGTGGTCTCTCCGTGCTCCGTTGAGCTGCACTCACTTCTCAGTCGGCAGTTGACTTGATCAGTCAGGGCTCAACTAGAGCCGGTCTCCTCAAACCAAGAGACACTCTCTACGTTCTACGCCATGTTGGCGCATTAAGTATCGGTTAAGGGAACTTCACCTTCGCCATGCAACAAAGATAAGTACCTGCTTCAAGTTTTAACCTCATCTTCATGATTTTACCTACCACATGCTTTTAACTATCTTTTATAGGCAGTGTGAAATTACTTATTTTGGGGCAAAATCATCCTCCGCGGGATTTTCCATGTTGAGCTTTTGTTTAATCAAGCTAATCTTAGTGAAAAGCAGCATTTCTTATGCTTGCCAAATGAGAAATCTTCTCACTACGTGGGACATTATCTAATACCCACTGTCTATAATTTACAAAGCAAGTTCCTCCGCTGGATTTACTTTGGCCCCATTTTTCTACTAAGATCGTTCTGGAACCTTCCAGATCTTGTACTTTATCTGCAAGTCCTACCGTCATGTATTTCTCACTTACTTGTGAGAACGCTATTTAAAATTGAAGAATCTCACTTCTAAATTACTACAATAGTGAATTTTCGTCCACCGCTGGAACATTCTATGGCGCATTTAATTGTAAATTACAACTGTTTCAAGAAATAGACTCTCACCTATATAGTGCAATCAGTTCTTCCAATAATTGCAATAACTTTCTTTTCCATAAACTTTGTGTCTCCACAGTGAACATTTCATATGTTTCAATGAACTATAGTGAAAACCAGTGCTTGCTCAACTTTTCTACCGCGTCGCGATCGTCCGCTTATATTCAAATAAGGCCATGAACATTTTCCTTAATTCCCATTTCTCTTTCCTAAACTTCTCACTAACAATCTGCAATAAACTTTTAATCTAGGTCTGTTCCAATAAGGTGTCATTCCAAGAAGTGCCCTTTCATTTTTGTTGGTTTATCATTAAGTATCTCTGTATAATCTTTGTGATACGTGTCCAGCACACGTTTCAAACTTACATTGTTCCTCCCTTCAAAGGCAGGGAAAACAATTCTCTCAACTCTTGAGTGAGTTATTTTTTGGTCTCGCTAAATGAAAACTGCCTCATTTAACTTGCGAGTCTTATTCAAAGTATAAGAGGTCTAGAACCTTCCTTTTGATTAACTCTTCAGGTTCACAGTAAGTGACCTGCTCTCTTTGTATAAATCTCACAAAGTAATTCTGTTTAAATATAAGAAGTTGTAGGAACTTCCTTTTTGTTCTTTATGTTTTACAGTTTGTTATCTTCGAAGTTGTTATTCTCGTTAGAATGTTCTTTCGGAGGTTTCGTATAGTACACTGCCTGTACTCCTGTAAATGTTAAAACTTTAATTATTCCATTTTGCCTATTTATGAAATCTTACCAAGATTTTTATACACGGTTTAAAAAACCTTAAAAATTGTCAATTGCCTGGAGCAACTGTTTGATGTTAAGAGGTCTGCGACCCTATTTGTTAAAAAGTTCAAATGAACTATGTTTATTAAAATTATATTATATAATTGTTAATTTCCTCAAACTTCCTGCATTGTTAAATAAATTAAATATTTGTTTTTGGATTCATCATTTCTCTGATACTACAGTTAGGCAGGATCCTGGCTTTCCTAGCTCTTCCTAGGTTTATGCCCTCGTTCATATACAATAAATCGTTTACTATCTGTCTGGCCAGATCATCACCCTTCCCTATAGTACTTTTATTCGTGCTTGGAAGGAAACACACTAAAGCCTCTCTCTGGCAAACTGCCCAAGCCTTAGCTGCGGTTCCCGTCAGCTTCGACCAAGCTCGTAGCCACTTTAGGTATCCGAGCACATATTTGCGGTGGCAACCGCTTCTAAATGGATTAAAAGTCAAATTAATAACTTTTGTGGGACTCTCCTCCTATTCTTCTATACTTCTTTTCCAATCCCAAATCTACTTCCTTCTCTTAATCATCTTCCCTTGGTGGGTGGGTTATTCCCTAGCCTATAATCTACCCAAAATTTGGTACCAGAAACCCGGGAGAGTCCATTTTTTATTTCTATTGTTTGTCAAGTGTCATTTGACAATACTTTGCAAATTTTTAATATCTCCTTTGGATCTTTCAGCTATATCTACGTCGTGCAAAGCCTGTGAACGGGAAAGAGGCCGCTCCTGTCTCCTTTGGCGTGTCCTGTTCTTTATACCCATTTGCTGCTGCCAGCTTGACAGCATCTCCAAGGTTCTACAGTTTTGTGAGTTGTATTTCAATTTATTCTTTTTATCATGGCTCCTACTGAAAAAGATGAAACTCTCATTGCTAGACGTTCTTCTTATAAAGGGCAACTCACTAGATTCCGAAATTTTATCAACAAATTGGATCCCGCCGAGTGTGATTTAGATATCTTAACACATCGTCTTAAGTTGTACGAACGGTCTTATGATTATTATGACCAAATTCAAACCGAGATCGAATCCGCTTGTCCAGAACTGCAATCGGATCGGGACGAGGTTGAACCCTTGTACTTTGAAGGAATTGCAAAGGCCCACCAACTGATCCGCAATATCTCAGAACCGGACACTAGGGTCATCAATCCGGCCCAGTTAGCACCCGCTTCAGTTCACAAGAACAAACCGAAACCGTTACTTCCCAAGATAAGCCTACCGCATTTCTCAGGCAAGGAAGGTGAATGGTATTCTTTTTACGAACTTTACTGCTCCCTAATTCATGAAAATATCGAGATCCCAGACATACATAAATTTTATTTCCTCCGTACGTCTTTGGAATCTGAGGCCTTGACCTTGGTGGAGTCACTGCCTTTAAGCGCAGACAACTACCACATCGCCTTTAATCTCCTTAAAGAGAGATATGGCAATTTACGTTTGAGTGTCGCTCGACACATCCGCTGTCTCTTCAACTTACCTGCCGTAAAACCTAATGACGTCACATCTTTAAGAGACCTCTTAGATTCTATGCAGTTAAATGTCAGAGCGTTATACCAGCTAAAACAGCCTGTCCAAACATGGGACACCATACTTATTCACCTAGCTACATCAAGATTCGATTTTTCGACACTGAAGGCCTGGGAGATCGAACTCACCTGCAACAAGGAACATTCGTTCGAACACCTTATCTCGTTTCTCAACAGTCGATGTCAATTCCTTACAGCACTCGCATTTCAGTGCGAAAAAGTCGAAACGAATCCTCAGTGTCAAATTTTTGAAAAAAAACTTGCTTCTTCAAAGGGACATCAGCCCCCATTTGTCAAAAATAAACAAACCCGTTCTTCTTTCAATCATTCAAGAGAAGATATCAGGCCGCTTAACAAATCGTTAAAATGCACGCTCTGTAAAAAGCTTCACACCTTGTATTTGTGCAAATCCTTTAAAGAATTGTCTGTCGAAGATCGAAGGAAATTTGTCTTGAATAGCAAACATTGTTTCAATTGCTTGTCACCTAAGCATTCTTCTTCGAACTGTACGTCATCAAATCTCTGTTTCCATTGTAAAAAACCGCATCATTCTTTATTGCACGTTCACGATAAATCGAGGTCATCAGCACCTGCCTCTTTAAGCTCCATGCAGAGCAGCTCCGAACAAACTAATGCTTCTTCCTGCATTTCCAACGCCGAAACTTTTCATAGTGCGCAAACCCTGTTGACCACTGTACAATTTGAAATCCAAGATAAATTTGGAAATTGGTCTCGAACCCGTGGTCTGCTCGATTCCGCTTCAACGCACAACTTTGTTTCGCAATCGTTGATTAAAAAACTAGGTCTTTCGTCATCGCCTACTTCTATCAATGTGACCGGCATTGACAATTTGAAAACTCAAGTTTTGCAGTCTTCAAAATTGAAAATCAGAGACGTTTGCCAAAGAAACACCAATCTTAATTTAAACTGTCTCATTCTTACTAGTATTGGTAAAGACACTCCAAGTCACTCCATTAATACTTCCGGTTTAAACATTCCCTCGCACTTAAGGTTAGCCGATCCTCAGTTTAATGCTCAAGGTCCCATTGATGTGCTTTTCAGTGCCAATGTTTTTTGGAATTGCATTCGCAAACAAACACGCAAGTTATCTTCAACCGTGGTCGCCAGAGACACCGATTTTGGTTGGGTTATTACTGGTGAAATTCAACATCCCAGTGTTCAAACCAAAACGCAATGTCATTTCGTCACAGCTGACATAAATCCCATTTCTGAAAAAGAGAACGCTCATGTTTCAAATCTCAATATTTTTGAAAACCACTTGTCGAAACGATGTCTTATCGTGAACAACTGCGCTAACCCTGTAAGTTGTTTAAATGGTTTTTCTTTCTTCCCGCACAAAATGGCAATACAAGTTCGCCTTGCTTTGTGTTATTTCGTCTATCTTCTTATGTCATTTTTTATAGCAGTTAATTGCTTAAACTATTCCTCGAAAACTATCTTCCCCTTGTGTAAAACCATGGCTATCAGTCACCATCACTTTGCTGTACGCTATGTATCACTTCTTTCTTTATGTAGAAGGATGGCCACGGCCGGCTCCTCCCCCCTTCCTCGCAATTGGAAGTCGCTCATGAAACCGATTGAAACTCTGAATTCTATAGCATCTAGAATAACTATTCTTATGCATAACCTTCTTCTCAATGTCCCAGCTTGTCTTCTTTGCTCGGAAGAATTAAGCTTCTTTTTGTTGAAATTTGTCCGATTTCGTGATCCTCTCAATTATGCGAAATTGATTTTCTACTTTATTTCATATAGCTTTAAATTGCTTTTTCACGTCCAAGTTACGATTGACTGCATGTCGTGTGACTCGTTCCGCTTTAAGTTACAGCTGATTCAGCTAGTGTGTGTGTACTCCGAACTGCTTGTTTTTCAAACCTGTTTGTTTACAAGCCTGAATAACGCCAAGTTGTTGTTTATTTCCTGTATGATTGCCAAAGGTCAAAACAAGTTTCTCTTATCTCAACTTTGGCTGATTGCCAAGCATTGTCTGACGAGTTGCTACTACAAGTACAGAAGCCGTTTACCTACTTCCCAAAATAAACTCGTTCCGCTTAAGGACTCTGTCAGCTATTTATATGTCTTATCTCGTTGTACTATGTGTGTCAAGGCCGTACTTGTTTACGTCCCTCACTTACTCATGCTCGTATTCCATAACTGCTTTGATCCCTGTTTCAAAACTTCGTTGCGTATTTCTCACGCGCGTATGTATTGCAATTTGCTTGCATATTTTGCGATCTTAATGTTCATTGATGAACAAACTTGTTTTCTCTCGTCGTCACATTCGATGTGTTTTTGTATTCATGCTTGTCATGTCACGTTTTTCGCTGACTTAAGTATTTTTCTGAGTAAACCCTTTGATACTCATTATGACTTGAGGTTATTGTTTATGGCTACTAGTTTGTTACCTATGGCGTTCTTGCTTTCTACTCGCATAGTTCCTTTGTTTATTTGGTATATTCTTGTCCTGAATAGATGTACTTGTTTCTATACGCTTTGTTTAAACTTGTTAATTCTCCTTTTGCATTGTATCGTAATCTTTACTAGTGCTTTATTTCCCTCCGCTTCTAGTTATTTCGTGATTGAAAGTGTCGTTAATTCTCGCCTTTCAACTCCGCTTTCCAATGACCCTGATAACCTCCTTCCACTTACACCTGGTCGCTTCTTTACACGCACTTCTCTCTTTGCCCATCCTCCCCTTCCTAATTCTTTCAGGGATTTTGATTTACCTATTGTTGGGCGTAAACTTGAAGCCCTCAGTAATTCTTTTTGGAAGAGGTGGAACTTTGAATATTTTAACTTCCTTGCAACGGAGGCAGAAGAGGTTTCTTTCCAGTCCCGACATTAAAGTAGGGGACTTGGTCTTAGTTAGGGATGTTTCACCCCCCCCTAGTCTGGCCTTTTGGAAAAGTGACCAAGTGTCACCCTGGAAGAGATAGGAGAGTCAGGGTATTCAGAGTCGTGACCACTAATGGTCAGATCACAAGACTACTCTTCGGCAATTGTTTATTATTGTACTTGTTTTTCTTGCTCGCTGTTGGTGTCTGTCCCCCCAGTATGGTGTATTCTTTGAATACACGGTACGAGAGATATAATGTCTATTGCTCTTTGCATGTTCATTTCTTCCTTCCTCTTTGCCAAACACCAACAGTGATCATCTGTTTTCTCCTTGTTGGGCATATCTCTTATGTCTTCATAAGTATGTTTCAGATATATAACTTCTGTGGTCCACCTAGCGTCATATAGTAGCGAACCTCTGAAGCTACTCAATTCCTCATCGTGCAAGAGGACTTACTTTTCCATTTGGCTACCAGATCTCGTTACCATCGTCAGCTATTTTCTCCTTGAGCAAGAGGACTACGTCTACTTCTTTACTCACCATGCTGCGCTAGTATCATCTATCAACTTCTTGAAGACCAGCTCACCAAGAAATCAATTTGTTGTATTTAAGTTGGCAATGCTTATATGTTCTCATTTTGTCTCCTACCCCCCTCTCTTTCCCCTTCCGTGGTCTCTCCGTGCTCCGTTGAGCTGCACTCACTTCTCAGTCGGCAGTTGACTTGATCAGTCAGGGCTCAACTAGAGCCGGTCTCCTCAAACCAAGAGACACTCTCTACGTTCTACGCCATGTTGGCGCATTAAGTATCGGTTAAGGGAACTTCACCTTCACCATGCAACAAAGATAAGTACCTGCTTCAAGTTTTAACCTCATCTTCATGATTTTACCTACCACATGCTTTTAACTATCTTTTATAGGCAGTGTGAAATTACTTATTTTGGGGCAAAATCATCCTCCGCGGATTTTCCATGTTGAGCTTTTGTTTAATCAAGCTAATCTTAGTGAAAAGCAGCATTTCTTATGCTTGCCAAATGAGAAATCTTCTCACTACGTGGGACATTATCTAATACCCACTGTCTATAATTTACAAAGCAAGTTCCTCCGCTGGATTTACTTTGGCCCCATTTTTCTACTAAGATCGTTCTGGAACCTTCCAGATCTTGTACTTTATCTGCAAGTCCTACCGTCATGTATTTCTCACTTACTTGTGAGAACGCTATTTAAAATTGAAGAATCTCACTTCTAAATTACTACAATAGTGAATTTTCGTCCACCGCTGGAACATTCTATGGCGCATTTAATTGTAAATTACAACTGTTTCAAGAAATAGACTCTCACCTATATAGTGCAATCAGTTCTTCCTATAATTGCAATAACTTTCTTTTCCATAAACTTTGTGTCTCCACAGTGAACATTTCATATGTTTCAATGAACTATAGTGAAAACCAGTGCTTGCTTAACTTTTCTACCGCGTCGCGATCGTCCGCTTATATTCAAATAAGGCCATGAACATTTTCCTTAATTCCCATTTCTCTTTCCTAAACTTCTCACTAACAATCTGCAATAAACTTTTAATCTAGGTCTGTTCCAATAAGGTGTCATTCCAAGAAGTGCCCTTTCATTTTTGTTGGTTTATCATTAAGTATCTCTGTATAATCTTTGTGATACGTGTCCAGCACACGTTTCAAACTTACATTGTTCCTCCCTTCAAAGGCAGGGAAAACAATTCTCTCAACTCTTGAGTGAGTTATTTTTTGGTCTCGCTAAATGAAAACTGCCTCATTTAACTTGCGAGTCTTATTCAAAGTATAAGAGGTCTAGAACCTTCCTTTTGATTAACTCTTCAGGTTCACAGTAAGTGACCTGCTCTCTTTGTATAAATCTCACAAAGTAATTCTGTTTAAATATAAGAAGTTGTAGGAACTTCCTTTTTGTTCTTTATGTTTTACAGTTTGTTATCTTCGAAGTTGTTATTCTCGTTAGAATGTTCTTTCGGAGGTTTCGTATAGTACACTGCCTGTACTCCTGTAAATGTTAAAACTTTAATTATTCCATTTTGCCTATTTATGAAATCTTACCAAGATTTTTATACACGGTTTAAAAAACCTTAAAAATTGTCAATTGCCTGGAGCAACTGTTTGATGTTAAGAGGTCTGCGACCCTATTTGTTAAAAAGTTCAAATGAACTATGTTTATTAAAATTATATTACATAATTGTTAATTTCCTCAAACTTCCAGCATTGTTAAATAAATTAAATATTTGTTTTTGGATTCATCATTTCTCTGATACTACAGTTAGGCAGGATCCTGGCTTTCCTAGCTCTTCCTAGGTTTATGCCCTCGTTCATATACAATAAATCGTTTACTATCTGTCTGGCCAGATCATCACCCTTCCCTATAGTACTTTTATTCGTGCTTGGAAGGAAACACACTAAAGCCTCTCTCTGGCAAACTGCCCAAGCCTTAGCTGCGGTTCCCGTCAGCTTCGACCAAGCTCGTAGCCACTTTAGGTATCCGAGCACATATTTGCGGTGGCAACCGCTTCTAAATGGATTAAAAGTCAAATTAATAACTTTTGTGGGACTCTCCTCCTATTCTTCTATCCTTCTTTTCCAATCCCAAATCTACTTCCTTCTCTTAATCATCTTCCCTTGGTGGGTGGGTTATTCCCTAGCCTATAATCTACCCAGTTAGCAAGATATCAAAAAAGCAGATCACCTTTTAGTTTTGGGTCCTTTAATTATTATTTTTTAAAAATAACTCATCCATAAATAATCATTGTAAAATCCCGCCATCTTGCAAAAACCGCAAGTGCACATGCGTACAAAACAAAAAAATATTGATTCATAATAGTGTAAAGCCTTATTTCTATTATACATGCAGAGGAAAGTTTACTGAAAATATTACCCCCGGGTAAGAGTAGTTTTTATCTCAGGGTAAAAATATGTCGTCCATAGGAAAGGGGGAGTCACTCCGAGTCCTGCGACACCTCATATGTCCAAATCCGGCCATTGGTTCGCGAAATATTGGAAATCTTACTTGGCTGAGGATGTACAGTCACTATAACAACACAGGTTAGTGCGTTTAAGTCTGCCTCATCTCTCTACTGGTATCTATTTCTCCGGGTGATGGTACGGTAAGGCTCGGCATCTTACATTCAGAGGTGGCCCTAGCAATGTTTCCAGGTGGTGGGCCCCCTCTCCGGTGAAGACTAAACTCTACATGCAGACTACTGTAGATATTAACGAATTAATAATAATAAAATTACTAAAACGTCTAGATTACTGCCTTCCTCGCTTTTGCGCTTGCAAATGTTTATGTTAATTCTGAATAATTCAAGTCCTGGGCAATACTATTTTCTATAGATAAAATTGCCAGAATTGACAGTCTATCCTGACAAATGATTAAATGTAAATACATTTTTATAAGCTTTAATTTACTAAAACCTCGTTCTCCTTTGGCGTCAATTACAAGTATGGTGACCAAAATTCGAAGTGCTGTTCACATATTTGAGATTATATTTTGCCAACCATTTTGTTTAATAAGTTGAAAAGCATTTTATGGTTCTGCTGATTCAAGCTCATTAATAATAATATATTTAATGCAGCCAAATAGCCATAACTTAAAATATAAAATATAGGATACATTGATGGGTTACATATTTGCATATTCACTTATAGACATTGTTCTTTTTGTACAGAATTCTATGTGGTACCGTTCACACATTTTTCCACATAATGTGCACTCACAGTCTATACTTGTGTCATGGAAGTGTTTTGATTTGCAGAGTAGGTGGTGAAAACCGTGAACTGCCAACCTTGTAATGACATGTCTTAGTTCGAAATTAGCTTTTGTCCACGAGCGGTCTATCATGGCCCCTGTGCCATAGAAGTCTGGTTGTACTTCTTCTCTCTTCTCCGTCAACGTTGCCAGAAGTTTCTCTGATGCACTGGTGCCGGTAGAGGTATGCTTGTCCTGAGGTCATCTACGAGGAAAGTTTCTTTCGCCAGGAAATATACAAGTCTAGATCGTGTCGTTTTTGATACTCCTATCACCTTCTTTATGTAGTTCGCTTTCACCCTTTCCAAGATGGATAGGTTCCTCGTAGTTAAATGTGTCCAGATGATTTCAATGCCATAGGTCATTATTGGAAGAATTTTTACTCTGAATAGCAACATTGCTGTCTCCAGACTGAGTGATCTGATGTCTTTTATTTCGTGCATTGCCATCATTGCTTGGGTTACCTTATCTGTGACATGTTTTGTGAAACAATATGCACTCGATTGCAGTGTGATGCCTAAATATTTAAAGTCTGGAACTATCTTTAATTTTATATCCCGAATGAAAATCTCTGCTGAGGCGGGTATTCTTCCTCCTTTTCGGAATATCATGGTGTCTGTTTTTGAGATGTTGATGTCCAGCTTGTGTTCAGAGCACCACTTTTGCACGTCATTTACAGTTTCCTGGAGTTTTTTAAAATCTCTGGATCCCATTACAATGTCATCAGCATATGCGCAAGAGAATACTCCCTCCTTTTGGGCTATTTTTAGGATATCTGTGGTTGATATTATAAACAGCAAGGGGCTCAGTGGGTCTCCCTGTAGGACCCCGTTTGATTGGGCTATCGGTTCTGATAGAGTGAGGTTGTCCGAAATTCGTACTTCATTCCATTGCAGTATTGATGTGATGAGATTGGCCCATATGTTGTTCATGCCTAGCATCTCCTTTAACTTTTCTGTCACTAGCTTTCTATTTATCAGGTCGAAAGCCTTTGTGAAATCTATAAAAATTGTGTAATATTTTCCGTTGTCCTCTAAGGCATCCCATATTTGGTTAAGCAGAAGTTCAATAGCGTTTAGGGTAGATCGTCCCTTTTTAAACCCAAACTGGTTCTCTGGCAGGAGCTCGTTTATTTCCTCATTTAATTTTCCTGTTATAATTTTGGTGAAGATTTTGAAGGGGCAGTTTTCCAGTGCTATGCCTCTGTACTTATTGGGATCTCTTGGATCTCCTTTCCCTTTATATAAAACCTTTACAATTGACTTTCTCCACTGGTCAGGTATGGAAACTGTTTCTATACATTTGTTATATAATTTTGTCCATATTGGGGCTAGCAGGTGTGCAGTGTCTTTTACATATTCATTATAGATCCCGTCCGGTCCTGCGGCTTTCTTAATTTTGGTGCTTCCTATGGCGATTCTAGTTTCCTCAATGGTCAGAGGTACCCAGTCTGTTGGTATTTGTGGAGAGATGATATGTGGATCTTTTCTGGTGTGCACTAGACCCTCGATGTTGAGAATCTTGCTGAAGTGTGATTCCCAATTTTCCATGTCTATGTAGTGTGTCTGTGATTGTTTCTTTGGACGTAGGGCTATGAAGGGGTTTTTCTTGGCTTCCTCTGCTGGCTTCCTGCCCTCTGCTTCTAAGTAGGCGCGCTTCTTTTCTTTCAATGTTCTCTTGTAAAGATTCCTCTTGTCGTTGTATATGTGTAGTAGACTTTGGTTATTCAAGTTCTGCCTTAACTGTTGTAATTTTTCTAGGGTCTCCCTCCTCAGCCTATGACACTCACTATCAAACCATATCTTTGCTCTTCATGTGGCCCACGGAATGGCGGCCTTTTGTAAGATTTCCTCTATTGTTCTTTTTGCGTCCTCCAGCCTTGAGTTATCTATTAATGAGTCTAAAAGTATTGTTGAATCGAGCATAGCTTATACTTTCTCGACATCTATTTTCCTTGAAAGGGGATGAGTTGCCTTTTCCTGTAGGTTTCCCCATTCCCCTTGGATATTTATTTCAAGTGGTAAGTGTTTCCTTATCACAGCTTGGTTTGCTGTCCATAATGGAAATACGTTTCCTGTTATTGGTCCTTTTGTAAGTGCTATATCTATTGTGCTCTTTCCGTTGTGTGAGGTGTATGTGGGGATTGTGGGGTTGTTTAGCAGGATGAAGCCTTCTTCTTCCAGTTTCTCCAGAACTAGCTTGGTTTTGTAGTTAGGAATGTCTAATCTGCAGTTATGGTCACCTGCGATAATTATTGGTTTATCTTGCTTGCTTTGAATGATCATTTGGCCTAGCTCGTCCATTATGTCGAATGCTGTTATGTTCGGTTGGAAATAAGAGGCTATTATTATCAGGCCGCCTATTTCCAAAAGTAGGGTATGGTCCTGTTGCCTTGTTGATAATATTGGAGTTAGGTGTGGTTTTAGTAAGATAGTTATCCCCCCGGAAAGTCTACCTTTTTCTCCTTGTCTAGCTTTAAGATGAATACCATAGAAGTGTGGGTGTTGCCAGTCATCAGTGACGAATATTTCCAATAGGATTGCTATATCGTAACCTATTAGAAAGTGTTCTGGGCTCATACTCATAGCACTCTTTAGCCCTTCTATGTTCCACATCATGATTCTTAATTTTCTTGGTGCGTCTTTTAAGTTTTGATTCTTTCTATCAACTACTTTCTCTTTTGAGTTATTCGTAGGAGTGACCAATTTCTCGAGTGGGACGAAAGGTCCGAAATCGAAAACGTCTGACATAAATCCCTGTCGGCCAGAAATCCTCCTCATATACCCTTTCCATTAGTTCGAATGGGATCCCCAATTTGAAAGCTTTAGTATCGTAATTGGTTGTTATTTCTTCACCCGTAACGTTTTCTATAATTCCTCTGTTCTCTAGGTACTTCTTTATGGCACCGGTGGTGGTGTGCGGGCCTACACGCCCCACAAAAAGCCAAGCTTTCTTCTTTGCTGCTTGATACTCTTCAACTCTTGGACCTGAGCTTATCGTTGCGTATTGCTGCCTTGTTTGCCTTCTATCTGATTTGCTGGCAACTTGAACCCATTGCCCCGGATAGTTGGCATATTCCAGGTCTTGAGTTCTCACCTGTGCCAATTCTTGTGATGATGGCCTTAGTTCGTCAATTTCCTTGTAACTGCTCGCCTTAACTTCTGCTGTTCTCTCGTCACGTTTTGGTGTCAGTGTTGAGCGCTGAGCGCTTTCTATTTCCTCTTTTATTAATTTCCTTAAGTTTCCTGTAAGGGTGTCAATCAAATATGTTAGTTTTTTTGTGACATTATTGGTTAATTTATCTTCCAGTGACGTGTGGTCTGGCTCCTGGCTGTTGTGGTTATAGAATTCGCCGCTTGATATCGAGGCTTGGTGGGTTGTACTTGTAGTTCCTGGTGTTACGTCTCTAGTTAGCGCGCTAGTTGTGTCACACGAACTGTTGGTTGTAGATGCCAGAGATCTTCTCTCTCTTTTCTTTGCCATCTCTGAATCTGTTTCATGCGCACTGTCGATAGAAGGCGCCACATGTTTCACAGAGCTTCTGTCTCTTGCCTTTTTCATCTCTGATTCCGGGAAGCCATTAACCTCTTTTCCTACATTTGCTAGATCAACATACTCATGTTTATCCTTGGTTTCACTGTCTTTGCCTTTGTTCATGGATCGGAAACAATCTTCCAAGGTACTCACCGCTTTAAGCAATTCCTCCTTCATAACTTTACTTAGTTTGCCGTTTACTTGCTCTATACTTCTCAATTTCGTGAGAGCAGTTTTCAATCGTTCGTCTTGTATGTCCGCCATGTTTATGAGACTTGTATAATGAGTGTTCGAACAAATACTTTCCTCAAGCCTCCAGGAAGAATAAACGTTTTACCAAGCAAGATGCTTTCTCGTTAGAATGTGCTTCCGCAAATTATCTGCTCGAATGAATGATTTATTGCATGTAGAACAAATATATGACTTTCTCCTACTGTGAACAAGTACTTTGAGCAAACGATTAGATACATATACGACATGAGTAAGGCTTGTTACTAGTGTGAATCAGCATGTGTAAGGTTTGCAGTAAAATGCCTTATTGCGATCGCGACCAGCTTCTGTGTGTTTTCATTTGCTAAATTTCTTCCCACATTAGTGACAGGGAAGCGTTCCGTCTCCTGAGTGATCCGCCCGGCACGGAAGCGCTGGGAGAGAATTTCTTGGTAAGTGGGTGATGTGTAACAAGCTAGGCTTAACCTCACTTATAACGCGCCATGAGAATGTTTAATTAACATGTAATTTTGGCTTGATACACTCTTAATATAACTTCCCCAACAATTCCACGGCTAGTTGGTCTTACCCGCAATCCGCAACACTTGGAGGAGTATACGCACACGGCTTTCTTTCTACATATAACGTGATTTATAAGGACATTGCACTTAGCACTTTGCCGCCATCAAACACCCCCCAGAAAGAAAGGTCTGATTCAAGCTCATTCAACGACGGATTCCAGTGTACAAGTTCCTCAACCAATTCACAACCAGGTAGGCTATGTCATATTTTCCCCATGTGTTAAAATTCTTTCTAAATTTTCACAGTCTGTTTCTAGTTTGGAATTTTCAGGAATTGTTTTGATATTGTACAGTGAGGGCCCTCCATATAGAACGGAGACTCGCCATGGCCGTGTGGCGGCGAGGGTACGGTGTATTTCACTGTGTAGAGCAAGGCATTGGTGCTAGCAGCAGCGTAGCGCCCAACTTGTTAACACATTTACACTATTTAACGTATTTAATAATCATAGTTACTTATATAACTTTCAAAGTAGTTGCTGGAAATGCTGTACTTCAATTTCTAAACACACCTTGCACCAAGGTAGGAAGTTTTGGTGCACTCGCTGTAATTCATCCCCACTGATATTTCGTACATGTGCAGTTATTTCGTTCTAGAGAGCCTCCAGACTACTAGGATTGTTTCTGTATAGGCTACCTTTTGTTTGAGGTTCATCCACAAGTAAAAATCGCACGGAAATTCGATGTTTTGTTCTATACCTAACCCTGTTCACGTGATACGAGGTAGGCTACAGTACTTCACAGCAACTCTTAATAATCACAACTAAGGTATCTTGCCAAACGCGTATGTAAGAAATGCTATGACAAAAGCCAGGGCTTCCCAAACCGCTGTTGAAATCGGTACATGTTATTAATCTGGCGGTGAGGCATGGCGACCTGTCCATGGCACGGCCACTGCGAGGCTCCGTTCTATAGGGTGGGCCCTCACTGTATAATGTTGCTATAATATTATTCGAATCCGACATATAATATCCTAGCGGCTTCGGTGGAGTAGTTGGTAGCATGCTGAGCTTCTATGCCCAAGACCGCGGTTTCAAACCCAGCCGAAGTCATCGGATTTTTAAGAGCGTTAAAATCCTTTAGTATGCCTTCCTGCGGAGGGGAAGTAAAGCCGGCAGTCCCATGTCATGTATGTAAAAGATCCTTCCACTAACTAAACGCGTGTGAAGCTAAATTTCTAGGTTAGATCTCGTTGAAATGCTCTATTGCGCCCGTTGACGCATGTTTGCTCAGACAACAGAGACTAAAACTTATGCTGAAATGTAACTGAACATACCCTGCGAGCGGCGGGAAGAAGCTGAAGCAATATCGCTTATGATTATATTTTTCCTTATTTTCACATTCCAAAAATCAACTATAATTATAACCAAGTAATTCTGCATATTTGAAGTACAGCACACTTCGTAAATCGAAGAAACTATCAATTTACGCGGCCAACTCATATACTGAGAGCACGTCATATTTGGTAACTCCAGTTCCTATTTGTCTGTGGAAGAGACAACATGTGCATGATGGAGCACAAGTGAAAGGAAACCATCTGGCAGGAAAAATCTGCGAATAACTTTCTTATGGATAGCCATCATGGCATTGTGTAATAATTGAGAGTTTGAAGACATTCACCCTACGAAAACTGTAAAATATTTTTATCACTATCCGAGGTGAAATGATGGACTTGTGTGAAGAAACCTTTGCGACCGCATGGTCTCATTCTCACGCACACACACATATTTCAGTGTTCTACAAACTGTGTATTTAACTAACTTCATAACTGTACAAAATCTACAAGTACAACCTTTATTTGCGGGATGGGCAGTATTTTGATTTAAATTGTGTTAATAGTTTCTTGTGTAAATATCAGTGCAAGTCACGAGTGAGTGTCGCACAAGCGACAGAGACTAGAGCCAGTGGTGGAGTGAAAATGGGCATTTTTTTACCGCATATTAGCTGCAGTGCGCGAATGATTTATTTAATTATGTGCTACATTTTTACCAACGCTAACATCGCAATAATGATAAACCAGCAGATCTTCAGATTCAACTCCAACCACGCGATGGCATGTGATTGCTATATCATGCGTGGGGAATTGGCGACGGAGGTTGTCCAGACACAATGAAATGGCAACCTAAAGCCACACACGAGACCGCATACAACACCTCATGGCGGGACTCGAACCAAGTGACGCTGAAGCTGTAAGTCAGATCAAATATTTATAGCGTATTGTAAGAGTGGAAAACAGTAGACTTAGTTTATTTTGGTTTCATTTATTTAGTGCACAATGCAGGTAGCTAATTATAAGACGCGTGTGGAAAATATAAGTTTATTAAACATTTATAGACGCCAGGAAGGCTGGATTTTCAATGCTCATTCGTATCATTTAAAAACAAGTATTATCAACTTTTATTTTTGTCAGGCTGATGACAAATAAACCAGTTTGACAATGTTAAATCAAGGCCAAGGTTACGAGCCAAGTCCACTACACAGCACACTCGATTCTAGGCAGTGGATTAATATTTTGCGTTAGAAGGCTGTGAGATTCTTGACATTATTACAAGTGGAATGCAGAGTTCCGTTATTCACATTTATTGGCCAGTTCAATACTTGAAAACAGGTTTATTTCCTTTAAGAGAAGCCACACAGGCAATGAATGAAATTGTATTTTGTAACCTAATGAACGCAGGTTCGACTTATTCAGGGAAGAGGCAATTTTATAAACGCACACACACAGTTAGCTCGTATCAGAAACCTTCATGTTTATTTAAAGCGTTGTCAGGATGTGTTTTTGTACACATAATCTTTCTTACCAGCAATTCAAACGTGTATCAATTAGGATTCCACACTTTTGTAAATTAAGAGTATTATATGAGTCGTGACGGTGGATGAATACCTCCGACATTGTTATTGTGGTTATATCGGTGGTAATGAACTAACTAAAGTCGTACCAAAACCGAAGGTGCCTGGATCAATGGATCCGAAATAAGAGTAAAGTAATTGGTGAAGACATAGGATGTCTAATAAGTGTGATGAAATATTGGTGAAGACACAGGGTGTCTCGTAAACTATTGAACTATTGAGTTATTTGCTTAAGTTGGATACAAACGTTACCTGAATACATTGAACGCTTTTAAAGGTCCATAAACTGAACAACAATACTGTCAGGAATAAATAATTGTGTGAAACTTTAATAATAATCAAAAATAGGGTTTTGAAAACTAACAAATCTTATAATTCCCCCCTGAACCTAAATAAAATTTATAAACATTAAAAATAAACTATTTTTCTGGACCAAATGTTAACACTTAGATATTGTTAAGCTATTGTAGATACTTTTTGATACATTTTCACATGATTAGTCGACCAGTAATTGGTGATGTAATAACTGAAGCACACACATCAGATTAGTAGCAATATGAGTCGATGTAATTGTTTAATTACTATCGCATTTGCAGGCTTTCCTATATTTTCTATTTTCTTAACACTTTGACACTATGACCGTTTGTTACAAACAGTAACAAATCGAGTACGTAGGCAGTGCCAATTGCACAACCATAGGAGTGATGAATTATTGTATGCATTTGTGTCGTATTAGCATAGTTTTTTATTCAGCAACATTGTGCACATAGCTTGATTTTCTTAGTAATAAACTCATCTCGTTTATTAATTAATAATATTTAGGACTAGCTAAATCTTAACTCTAAAGATAAATGTTAGAGATGGCACCATCATAGCATAGGACAAATTTTCCCCTTGCTACTAAATGTAAATGTTCTAGTATTTGTAAACAAGTAAATGTCTTGCTTTGCTGTTTTGTTTTTATGTTTGATCCACCCGTAAGTTATTTCGATGTAATTGCTTAGGGCCGATCTTAAGTGCCATTCTCTTAGCTTGTTCATTTTGTCGAATTTTGTATTAGGACCATGAGAGCAATTTAGATCTTGTTTAGGACCTTTTTTTTTACATTTCTTTCAGGGCAGAATAGTATCGGACCAGTCGTTTGCAACTCTCATGCTAGGCTAGGAATCTATTCTGAATAAAATTTATTTGTGATTTTAACCTAAGACTGACCTCTCTTTTCTTGTTTAGTTTTGTTATCGATGCATTCCTCTGAGCTGGTTAAAGATCGAACCTCACTAATTCCCGACACCCCCGAGTGCAGACTTTTGTGCTACACCAGCCTATGAATGTATCGACCCCCCATACTTATGTGTTAACTGGAAGAGGGTCTCGGAGGCTCGGAGGCTCCCCGAAACCTTCGGCCAGTGGGCACACTATCAATGTTCCAACGTTCACCACTAGGTGTCAGTGACATCTGGTAGTGAAAGTTGGAACTACTTGAAATTGAACTGAACTTTTAGCTCACCCCATGGGTGTCCGCTTGAAGCACTCGGGCACTCGGATACTCCCGGCAGTAAAAGCCATACGCTAAATTATAATATAACAAGCTGTACCCGGCATGCGTTGCAATGCCAATCAAAGAAAAAGTTGGCGTTGAAATTATGTTTCTTGAAGTGCTTTTGTATACACAATATGTTTTTCAATTTCCGTTAACTGCCTCTAAGCTATCGTAAAGTGGATTAACTAATTTAGAATCATTCGCGAGAGCGTGCACAACAACTTTCCCAAGTTTCATCGCAATAGGATGAATTGCATATGAACGTACGCGGAATTTTGTTTAAACGATTCGTGTGCTGTCACTCATTTGTTGCATCGACTCGTGCGCTACCTATTCTGAAATGGATTTACTAAGTCGAAAACATTCCCTGGCATGTACACAATAACTCATCAATGTTTCATCGCATTCGGATGAATGGTATATGAACGCATAACGTTTTTTGAACGATTCGCGCCCCGACACTCATTTGTTGAATCTACTCGTGCGCTACCTATTGTAAACTGGATTTACTAAGACAGAAAGTTTTCCTGAAGTTCACACAACAATTCACGAAAGTTTCATCACCATCGGACGAATGGTATATGAACGCATACGGGACTTTGATTAAACCCTTCGCGCGTCGTTGCTCATTTGTTGAATCTACTCGCGCGCTACCAACTGTAAAATGTATTTACTAAGTTAAAAACCGTCCGTAAGTGTCCACAACATCTCACCCAAGTTTCATCGCTATCGGACGAACGGTATTTGAATGCACACGGGACATGTTTGAAACGCTTCACGTGTCGTCGCTCATTTGTTGAATCTACTCGTGCGCTACCCACTGTAAAATGTATTTACTAAAGTTAGAAACCTTCACGTAAATGTCCACAACATCTCACCCAATTTTCATCGATATCGGACTAATGGTATATGAAGAAATAGGGGACTTTGTTGAAACGCTCCACGCATCGTCGCTCATTTGTTGAATCTACACGTGCGCTACCTTCTGTAAAATGCATTTACTAAGCCAGAAACCTTCCCTGGAGTGCACACAACATGTCACCTAAGTTTCATAGCTATCGGACGAACGGTATATGAATGCATACGGGACATGGTTGAAACTCTTCAAGTGTCGTCGCTCATTTGTTGAATCTACTCGTGCGCTACCCGCTGTAAAATGTATTTACTAAGTAAGAAACCTTCACGTAAGTGTCCACAACATCTCACCCAAGTTTCATCGCTATCGGAATAATGGTATATGAAGACATAGGGGACTTTGTTGAAACGCTCCACGCATCGTCGCTCATTTGTTGAATCTATTCATGCGCTCCCTTATGTAAAACGCATTTACCAAGCTAGAAACCTTCCCTTGAGTGCACACAACATGTCACCCAAGTTTCATCGCTATCGGACGAATGGTATATGAACGCATACGGGACTTTGTTAAAAGGCATCGCGCGTCGTTGCTCATTTGTTGAATCTACTCGTGTGCTACCTAGTGGATTTACTAAGCCAGAAACCTTCCATAAAGGGTACACAACATCTCACCAAGTTTCATAGCTATCAGACGAATGGTATATGAATGTATACGGGACTTTGTTAAAACGCTTCGCTTCTCGTCGCTTATTTGTTGATTCTACTCGTGCTCTACGTATTGTAATATGGATTTACTAAGCCAGAAACTTTCCCTGGAGTGTTCACAACCTCTCACCCAAGTTTCATCGCAATCGGATGAATGGTATATGAACGCATACGGGACGTTGTCGAACGCTTCGCGCGTCGTCAATCATTTGTTAAATCTAAACGTGCGCTTCGTATTGTATAATGGATTTACTAAGCCAGAAACCTTTCCTGGAGTGTACACAACAATTCACCAAAGTTTTATCACTATCGGACTAATGGTATATGATCTTATACGGGACTTTTTTGAAATGCTTCACGCGTCTTCGCTCATTTGTTGAATATACTCGTGCACTACCTATTGTAAAATGGATGTACTAAGCCAGAAACCTTCCCTGGAGTGTACACAACATCTCACCCAAGTTTCATTGCTATTGGATGAATGGTATATGACCTTATACGGGACTTTGTTGAAACCCTTCGCGGGTCGTCGCTCATTTGTTGATTCTACTCGTGCTCTACCTATTGTTAAATGGATTTACTAAGCCAGAATCCTTCACTGAAGTGTACACAACAACTTACGCAAGTTTCATAGCTATCGGACGAATGGTATATGAATGCATACGGGACTTGGTTGAAATGCTTTGCGTGTCGTCGCTCATTTGTTAAAACTATTCGTGCGCTATCTACTGTGAAATGTATTCACTAATTTTGAAACCTTCACGTATGTGTACACAACATTTCACCCTAGTTTCATCCCTATCGGACGAATTGTATATGAACACATACGGGACTTTGTTGAAACGCTTCGCGCATCGTCACTCATTTGTTGAATATACTCGTGCGCTACCTATTGTAAAATGGATTTACTAAGTCAGAAACCTTCCTTGGAGTGTACTCAACATCTCCCCCAAGTTTCATCGCAATCGGATGAATGGTATATGAACGCATAGGAGACATACCCCAAGACAGACCCACAAACTATCACATAACATTGATTTATCTTTATATATATAATTCTTCGACACGTGTGTATGTGACTGAACTCCTCCTAAACGACTGAACCGATTTTGATGGAATTTGGTATGTATATTAGGGTGGGTCCATGTATGGTTTAGATTCACAATCTGACCCGGTAGGTGGAATGAACACAATTTTAGAACCACATTTTACACACAATTTTAGAACCACAATATACAGTCAAAAACAGTCGTCATGGAAACCACTAGCCTTGACCTTCGTGAAAGCTGATGTCTTTGGACGGTTTGTCTCTGCACGTTAGAGCCACCTGGTCGCAACCGGTGCAACTACCGCCATTACATACACTCCGCCCGTGGCGAAAAGTTGTGTTTTATACCAAAGGTGGCAGTGATGTCGAATTCTACTGTTTGTCTCTGCACGTTAGACTGGTACAAAGTCCCGTATGCGTTCATATACCATTCATCCGACTGCCATGAAACTTGGGTGATATGTTGAGTGAGCTCCAGGGAAGGTGTTTGGCTTAGTAAATCCATTTTACAATAGATAGCGCACGAATAGATTCAACAAATGAGCGACGACGCGCGAAGCGTTTCAAAAATGTCCCGCATGCGTTCAAATACCATTCGTCCGATAGCGATGAAATTTGGGTGAGATGTTGTGTATACTCCAGGGAAGGCTTCTGGCTTAGTAAATCAATTTCACATTAGGTAGCGCACGACTAGATTCAACAAATGAGTGACGACGCGCGAAGCGTTTCAACAAAATCCCGTTTAAGTTTATATTCCATTCATAGATTGAGATGAAACTTTGATGAGTTGTTGTGTACACTTAGTAATCCATTTCACAGGAGGTTCCGCACGAGTAGATTCAACAAATGAGCGGCGACGTGCGACGCGTTTCAACAAAGTCCCGTATGCGTTCAAATACCATTCGTCCGATAGCGATGAAACTTGGGTGAGATGTTGTGTACACTTACGTGAGGGTTTCTAACTTAGTAAATCCATTTTACAATAGGTAGCTCACGAGTAGATTCAACAAATGAGCAACGACGCGCGAACTTTTATTCAAAGTCCCGTATGCGTTCATATACCATTCATCCGATTGCAATGAAACTTGGGTGAGATGTTGTGTACACTTACGTGAGGGTTTCTAACTTAGTAAATACATTTCACAGGAGGTTTCGCACGAGTAGATTCAACAAATGAGCGACGACGCACGAAGCGTTTCAATAAGGTCCCGAATGCGTTCAAATACCATTCGTCCGATTACGATGAAACTTGGGTGAGATGGTGTGTACACCCTACGGAAGGTTTCTGGCTTAATAAATCCATTTTACAATAGGTAGCGCACGAGTAGATTCAACAAATGTGTGACGGCACGCGAATCATTTCAACAAAGTACCGTATGCGGCCATATACCATTTATCAGATTGCGATGAAACTTTGGTGAATTGTTGTGTACACTCCAGGAAATGTTTCTGTCTTAGTAAATCCAGTTTTTAATAAGTAGCGCACGAGAAGATTCAACAAATGAGCGACGGCGCGCGAATCGTTTCCGCAATGTCCCATATGCGGTCATATATCATTCATCGGATTGCGATCAAACTTTGGTGAATCATTGAGTACACGCCAGAGAAGGTTTCAGGCTTAGTAAACCTATTTTACAATAGGTAGCGCGTGAGTAGATTCAACAAATGAGTGACGGCACGCGAATCGTTTAAGGAAAATCACTTATGCGTTCATATGTCATTCATCCGATTCCGATGAAACTTTGATGAGTTGTTGTGTACACGCCATGGAAGGTGTTCAACTTGGTAAATCCATTTGACAATATTGGTAGCGCACGAGTAGATGTAACAAATGAGTGACGACGCGCGAAGCGTTCCAACAAAATCCTGTATGCGTTCATATACTATTCATCGATTGCGATGAAACTTTGATGAGTTGTTGTGTGCACTTACGTGAAGCTTTCTAACTTAGTAAATCCATTTAACAGTTGGTAGAGCACAAGTAGATTCAACAAATGAGTGACAGCGCACGAATCATTTAAACCAAATCCCGTATGCGTTAAATGCCATTTATCGGTTTGCGATGAAACTTTGGAGAGTTGTTGTGCACGCTCCAACGAATGTTTTTAAATTAGTTAATTCAATTCACGATAGTGTAGAGGCAGTTAACAGAAATTGAAAAAAATATTGTGTATCCAAAAGCACGTCAAGAAACAAAGTTACAACACTTTCTTTGATTGGCAGGACAACGTCTGCCGGGTCAGCTTGTATATATATATATATATATCATAGGAACACTCCAGTGAACTAAAAGTATTGAATATTAGTATTACTATAACGTTGCTAGAATAAATTTAATATTGTGCGCTTATAGGGATGTAAGTCACTCTTAGGTATGATGATTATCTACGCAAACAAAATGTGCCTCACATGATGTTGTTTCTAACATCATATCTTACATAACATAACATAACAACATTTAGTATACTCAGAGATTACCTGATTCAACAATAGAAACGTTCTAAGAATTAAGTTTCAATGCCACACAGACATAAATCACAACCTACATGCACAAGCTTGACAACGAATGCCAAGACGAGGGCGGGTGGTCGGCGAAAGAGGCGCAGCAACGGACAGAACTATACAAGTAGGTAGATATTGGTTTCACCTTGTTAATATTTCTAGAACGTTAAGTTCAAACTTCACGCTATATGTTTATACTGTATCTTTCAAATGCGCACGTCCCAGCTCACTGATATATAGAATTAATTTTTGTGGGTAGGGTTAAATAAGGTGATTGTTTTTATCTTCTTTTTTGCGCATACAATCATTGCCATTCCTTCGCCCCCCCCCCCTCCCCCTAC
Source organism: Meconema thalassinum (assembly GCA_946902985.2). Lineage (NCBI taxonomy): Eukaryota > Metazoa > Arthropoda > Insecta > Orthoptera > Tettigoniidae > Meconema > Meconema thalassinum. The sequence goes on from OX336389.2 coordinate 1,187,579,888, forward strand.
CTCTATGACAGCGCCCGGTGCCGTCGCACCGTCCTAGGGCCGCCCCTGCTTATATTCCATGTTCCAAATCGCTGTGCCAAAGGGGAAATAATGTCAAGGGCAAGGCAATTGAGGCACAAAGGTTTAAGTGACAGTTTCCGGGATGGAAGATGCCAATTAAGGGATAACATTTTACTGTGGTATTTAAGCGGCAATAAGGGGGTTGTAAGATGCAATAAAAATCAACAGTTCACAGCATATTCATAGCTGCTTAGTGAGAATAAATGGCTCAACAGGCACTGAGTGGTTTTATCCGACTTAGCAGCAGAATAACTTGCCACGTGAGATAAAATACATGCGATGGTGGACGATATGACTTCACTATGAAATGAAACAGTAGCAGTGCCGGCTGATAAACTCGTGGGTCGGGAGGGCGATCCCGGTAATTTCTTCTCGCACCTCTTGGCAGAAGATATCTTCTTCTTGTTCTCCTCAACCTGGCGGTTGGTGGGTAGCATGAATGTCTTCGTCCAAAAGTCTTATGTCCTGATCCCGCTGTTTGATCAGGTGGTACGGACATCTTCCTCCGATGTCATCAAAGAACTGTGCTCTTGGTCGTCCTCTTCCTGCCTTGCCTTCCATTTTCCCTTCAAGCAGTGTGATGCACCGTGGCGAATGCCGGAGTAGGTGGCCTATCCAATTATTTCTTCTTTTTTTGATTGTTTCTGTCAGATTGATAATTTCCTCTGCTCTTCTTAGAACCTCTTCATTAGTTAGCCTTAGGGTCCAAGATATCCGTAGCATTCGTCGCCAGCGCCACATTTCAAATGCACATAATCGTTTCTTGTCGGCCTTCAATACTGTCCAGGTTTCGCAACCATAGGTCGCAATGCTCCAAATGTAACTTTTAATGAAGTTTTTTTCACTTGTAGGGATATGGCTTTGGATGTCGGGAGACTTCTCTTCTTGTTGAAAGCTTCTTTAGCCTGGGCTATTCGAGAGCGGATTTCCTTTTCACACCTCCCATCAGAAGTAATAATGCTTCCCAAGTACTTGAAAAGATTTACTCGAGCCACTCTTTCTCCTCCCAAACATACATTACTGTTCTGACTACCATCTCGACTACATTTCATTATCTTGGTTATTGTTTTGTTAATCTTCGTGTTACATTTTACCCTTAGATTATCATTTAATTCATGTAATGCAATTTCTAGTTTTTTCTCATAATCTGCTATGAGGGCAATGTCATCTGCGAAACGCATTGTTTGGTACAATTCACCGTTTATTTTTATTCCATGTGTGCAGTTTGTTGAAAATTCTTTTATTGCTTCTTCTACATACACATTGAAGAGCAGAGGTGAAAGGCTGCACCCTTGTCTTACTCTTTTTCCTATTTTCGCGGCCATTTGTTCCTTTCCAATAATTTCTGTCTGGTTCTTGTACAACTGGTAAATGATTTTCCGATCTCTGTAGTCCACGTTCAAGCTTTTAAGGGCTTTGAACATAATGTTCCAATTTACATTATCAAAAGCTTTCTCTATGTCAATGAAAGCAATGAGGATGTTTTTATTGATCCTTATGGGCTTTTCAATAATTGTTCTCAGACTCAGGATTGCCTCCCTCGTTCCTCTGTTACTTCTGAACCCGAATTGATTTTCTGAGAGATTTTCTTCAATTCTCTTCTCTATGCGATGGTAAACAATTCTTGTGAGGATTTTGGAAGCATGAGTTGTCAGGCTTATGGTTCTGTAATCTTGACATTTCTGTGCATGGTTATTTTTGCAATAGGTATCAGTACAGTTTTCTCAAAATCTCCTGGTATTTCTCCTGTAGTATACATGTCATTTACAAGTTGATACAGAGAAGTTTTTGCCTTATCACCCAGTGTTTGCAGGATTTCGCCTGGGATTGAGTATATTACGGGGGCTTTCCTTAGTTTTAAACCTTTCAAAGCTTTATCAAATTCCTCCCTAAGTATACTTGGTCCAAAACCATCTTGTTCAATATCAGTGTCTTTCTCTATTACATCGTCATCTAGTTGGCCTTCATATAAGTCTTCTACATATTCTTTCCATCTTGTAGCTATCTTATCCTCTTCTATTATCACATCTCCATTGTTGTCTTTTTTGTACTCAAGGGCATTGTTTGCCTTTGGAATTGTCTACGAACTTACGAGAAAGCTTGTTCGTTATTTCCTTTAGCCATGTTTTCATCTATCTCTTTGCATTTCGCTTCAATCCATTGTTCTCTAGCCTTTTTGGTTTCTCGGTTAATTTTATTTCTTATCTTCTTGTTGTCGTCATGGTGACCTCTCCTTTTGGCCATTTGGCGCTCGGTCATTAATTCCAAAATGTGTGGTGTAATCCAAGGCTTGTAGATTCTTCTTTCTTCTTTTCTAAAACACTTTTCTGCTGCATCAACTATTTGCCCCTTGATTTCTTCCCACTTTTCTTGGATATTATGTCTGCTCAGTCCCTCAGGATCAATCTTGTAATCAGTTACTTTCTTGAACTTTTTAATTGCTTCGGTGTTTTTTATTGCTTTACTCAAGTTACATTTAGGTGTGGGTCTTTCTATCTTTTTCTTTTTGAGTTGTAGTTGACTCGTCATCAGCAAAAGGTTGTGATCAGAATCGACATCAGCTCCAGGGTAGCTTTTACTTAGTTTTACTTGATTTCGATATCTTTCTCTAACTAGTATATAATCTAGGTGATATATATTTCCATTTCCTGGCATTGTCCATGTGTATCTTCTTCTCTTTGGTTGACTAAGTAACGTATTTGTGATTACAAGTGAGTGACTTCGACAGAATTCAATGAGTCTATTTCCTCTTTCGTTTCTGGATCCCAAACCAAAGTTCCCTACCGTGGTATCTTCTCTACCTTCTCCAACTACTGCATTCATATCTCCCATAATAATGAGATTTTCCTCATCCTTGACCTTCAGCAGCATTTCTTCCAGTTGTTCATACACTTCCTTTACTTCATCATCTGTGTACGCAGAGGTGGGCATGTACAGTTGAATTAGAACTGTATCTCTAGGTTCTGTCTTTAACTTGATGAGAGGCATATTTTCATTATATCCCCATATACCTGTCACTCTCTGTCCTATTTGCTTTGACAAAATAAATGCAACACCTCCTGCTCCATCTGAGCATCCAGAGTATAAAACTCTGAATTATCCGCTCCATAAATCTCCGTTACCTGGCCACCTTACCTCACTCAGTCCCAACACATCTCTTTGTAGTCGTTTCATTTCATTCTTCACATTCTCCAGCTTGCCACATTTCTTCAAATATCTCACATTCCATGTTCCTATTTTGAACTTCGTCTTCTCCTGCATCGCCCTCCGGAGATCCGAATAGGGGGCTATTCTGGAATATTTTACGTTTTAAGACATCATCATGCATTCATTCCTGGGATATCATAAAGATCTTTAATGTGGTGGTTACCCGGTGCCTTCCACATTCTGATTCCGTTGACCAATCTTGGTTCATCCGCCTTTAGGGACGATTTCTCATCCCATGGACAACAGAGTGCCCAAATCCTCTACCCGCTCCTCCGCCCTCCAAGAGGCCGTTGGCACTTGGGAGAGGAGGGACCTCTTATACCGGAGGTCATTCGGTCACAACAACAAACACATAATCCTTAACAGGAAAAAGATATCCCTAATGGCATGCCTAGGCACGACGTTCAGGTAATCTTTAAGCTGCTGCATCCTTCTTTCGCCTTTCCGGCCGTTCAAAGTAAGCTTACTGCTCTTACGCGTGGACCGCCGTTGAGGACTTTAATTGAAACAAATAATTACAAAATAGCTAGGACCATATGTTAATAAAGGATATCTATCAAAGAAAGATCATATAAAATTGGTAATAATTCAAAAGGTAGGGATCATCATCTACTACAAGGAAGAAGGATGTAAAATCGAGTTTATTTTGTATGCAGTGAAAATATAGGGTTATTACTCAATATTCTTGATATATGACTAACAAATATTCAAATTTGGTTACTGTAGCACAACGGCGTTGCGAGTTGTGAATCTTTAAAGTCGACATTTCTCTCGAAACCCGCCAAAAACCAATACTTTTTACATTACACCGCTACCTGCCATAAAATATATTAAAATACGTTTCTAAACGTTACCTTTATCATCGATCAACGCAGAAATAAACAAGGAAACTGGTGATGTTGCTTGTTTTTCTATAGGCCTTTTGGGTATTTTGCTATTTATCTCCAAACTCCGGTGCACATAATTTCTGCGCCGGTAGTAGAGTGGCAAGGGGAGATGAATTATTTTCCGGAGCAACAGAGCTGTAAGGACTCCGCACACTTCGTCCCTCTCTCCCTTACGTCTCACCCCCGCTCACCATGGCACATCTTCGGACGGAAGGCTGAGAGACCGTAACTGCGCTGATCTTGATAGAGCTACAGATTTACAATGACATGTAATCTTCTTAGCATAGTTAGAGTTCACCTTTTTATTCAAAATATCAAGAGAAAAAAATGAGAAGTCTTTCCTGGGAGTCCTAATGGTCCAGCCGCTACTGGTAGGCTATAAAGGACGAAATTATAATTCTGCCATTTCACCCAAATTAGATGAAAACTGACTGGCGAGGAGGGTCACGGTTGAACTGTCCAAGCTCCCAACACGATAACGAATATCGTCATTGGCAAAGAGGAAAGTGTGCGTTGGATAGTTTTATGATTGTGATAAATGTAGGCTTACTATAGGCAATTGAAGGAATATATATAGTTATTTAATTAAGTTTTGTAGTTTGTCACCAGGGCATAAGAATATATAATATAAATCATCTAATTTGGGTTAAAAATACATCCCTAGTCTTCCAGGTTCCCTTGCACCGGGGCGAGGTTGCTAGCAATATCGTCAAATTTTGTCTTCCAAGTGCTTCGCGGCGAAATATTAAGATCTGGGAACTTTTGAGATCCATTAAGGGATATTTGAAGTTCTCTTTAAAGACGAGACTAACCTTCATAATGAAGATGTTTCTATCAACCTGAGTTCTGCTTGGACATATTCGAGCCTTGTGTAGATTTTTTTTAAATATACTTAATTATTTATTTACATAGGTCGCAATGAACCAGAGCTTGTGTTATGGACAATCAAGTAGCATAGTTACAGCTTGGCATATATATATATTTTTTACATGATATTGTATAGGTTAATGGTACATTATATTGTTAGAGACTAACTTAACAGAAGTTATTCGGTATGATACATTGTATTGCTTGGCTATTGAATATGGGCTATTCATTCCTTTATAGGAAGTCTTTTGATTTCCTCTTAAATGTTTTTATAGAGAAACTTTCCTTTATGCCTAATGGTAGCGAGTTATACTCCTTTATTATAGATGACATAGTTCCTTTATTTCCAAATTTAATGTATTGGGAATGGCTGGTGAATGTTCGATTTACTCCTCTTGTTGCATAATGATGAATGCCATTTGCATGGGTAAAATGGGTGTGTATCAATTTGTTTTGTAATTTGTATACAAATACTGTTGCTGACATAGCTACTTGTTTTCGCAGTGGCATAACTTTAGTTCTTGCGTTTAATTCATTTGAGGGTGTGAGCAGTGGCGTACCGACGGGGGGGGTTAGGGTTTAACCCCCCCAGAGACATTAGTTTACATGACTCCTTATATTGTCCCATCTATCAATCTATCACCTGGAAAATGTTTTGAATTGCTGCCAGTGAGGCTTCTTTAGGCTACTCCTTTGTAATATAATTTTAATGTGAACACGTTCTTCACGTGGTAAATGACCTCCACTCAACTCGCAACGAGACTTCTCCAGCTTTGGCGCTAGCTACTGGTTATGGCCTGGGGTAAACACCCTTAAACTACATGTTAAACGGAGCAAGAGGGGCAGATGACCTCGCTGTTCTTCCACTTAAAGCAATAATAACTAACTACACTAGGCGAAATATCAAAATTCTCGTTTTACTGTTAAAGTGTGCGATTGGTAACTTTGTGTTGTTTGAAGCCATATTTTCAGTGTTGCCTTAGTAAACAAGAGTTTAGTGCTTTTGGGTACATTCGTGTTGACTGACTGAAAAGCACTAAACTCTCGATTGGTAACTATCGTAACGCAGCTTCGTGCTGCTTTAAACGTGCATATCTGTGAACTGCTAGATCGTGAGTCACACTTTTTTTCCGAATTTATTTGTAATGCGTAGTGGATCGATTTATTATTAAAAATCAAGAGTAGATGTTACATGCAACACTGCCATTGCAAGTAGTTCATCTTTAAGTATTGAAAATGAACTTGAAGAATTATCGGCTACTACCAAGCCGGCTACCGACCAAATACATCGAACAGACTTAGGAGGTTATGCTGGCCAACAGGTGTGTTTACAATATGATTCATGATAATCGCTATTTCTGTAACTGATTTGAATTTCGATGCTTTACCTATTATGTTATACCGGTATTTGTATGGCCTTGGCCTACGTATGTGTCGGTACATGTTAATTATTTCAATGTTGTGATTTACTTTTTTCTTTAGATTGATGATTATCTGAAAAATGAACTGTTGGAAAATGCCTGGACACCTGGAAGCAATTTTAATTTCCCTTTATCGGGTCCAAGGAATCTGAAATTTCAGTTGAACTGGTTATCAGAGTGGAAATGGCTAGTTTATTCTCCTTCAAAGAACGGAGCCTTTGTAAATATTGTTCGTTGTTTTGCACCATTGTTTGGAAACAATCTTCATCGCCAGGTAAACTAGTAACATTTCCTTACATGAACTGGAAAAATGCGAAGGAGGATTTCAAAAAACACCAAGAAACCAAGTATCATATGGCATGTACGGAAAAGGCTGCGAACTTTCTCGCCATATACAAAGGTACAAAACCTGCTGTTGACGTAATCTTGGATAGGGGTGTTCAATCCAACATATTATGCAACAGGGAGAAACTCATACCAATAATTAAATCTGTGATTTTCCTTGCTCGAATGGGCATTGCTTTCCGTGGTCACAGGGATTCGGGACCTGTAAATTTAGATTAGCCTCTCAAGAAAGGGGAGGGAAATTTCAGGTCTCTTCACGAGTTTCGAGCAGAAGCTGGTGATACAATACTAAAGGAAAATTTGATGACCGCATCCTTAAATGCAACATACGTAAGCCCACGGATTCAGAATGAAATTATTTCATCTTTGAATGACATTATATTGAAAAGGTTAGTCGATCAGGTGAAAAAAGCTAAATACTTTTCTGTTCTTGCTGACGAGACCACAGACATCAGCGGTGAGCAGCAAATGTCACTATGTGTCCGTTTCGTTCAAGATAATTCCGTACATAAGGAGTTTCTGCAATTTATTGCTATCAATGATGCTTCTGGGTTAGGCCTTGCGAATAGCATATTGCCTGGTTTGAAAAGTGTGGGACTGGATGCAGAATATCTCGTAGGGCAAGGTTATGATGGAGCTAGTGCCATGAGGGGATCCTACAGAGGTGCTCAGGCCATTGTACGAAAACAGTTTCCCAAAGCCCAGTATGTTCACTGTAGTGCTCACTGTTTAAACCTGGCCATTTCTGAAGGGTGTAGTGTTGCAGAGATTAGGAACTGTATGGGTACAATTGAAAGAGCTTATGCCTTTTTAGTACTTCACCAAAGAGGCAGGCTGTGTTGACAAATGAAGTTGAAAGTATGGAAGAGAAACCCCGAGTGAGTAAACTCAAGAAGTTATGTGCAACGAGATGGATTGAAAAGCACGAGTCTGTTCGTTCATTCATTGAACTTCTGAAAATGTTATTGTTGGCATTAGAAAAAATAGCAGCTTGGGTTGATAAGAAGGCAGCTACAGATGCGCAACTTCTTCTGTGCGCTATCAGCAAATTTGAGTTCTTGATAAGTGTATTTGTCATTCATGAAGCATTTCAAATCACACTTCCTCTCAGCAAATACCTTCAAACTGAAAATTTGAATCTCAGTCAAGCAATCAACGCCTCCATGAATGTTAAGAGGTCTCTTGAAGAAATGAGGGCAGATGCAGACGCAAGGTTTTTGTGTGCATATAATTCGGTATTAGAGTTCTGCAAAGAATTTGGAGTGCCTGTAGTTCAGCCTCGAACTGTTGTTCGACAAACGATGAGGAACAACGTTTCATCTAACGATCCGGAAGAATATTATAGGCGGGTTATTTTCATCCCATTTCTTGAAGAAACTATTTCATCACTTGATGATAAATTTGTCTCCCAAAAAGAAACTCTTCAGCCATTGCAAACGCTAGTTACCACAACTGAAGACGAACTATCCAACCAAAGCATAGCTGAAGTAGAAAATGTAGCAGAATTTTATGGACTTCCCCTTAATATTAGAAGCGAGCTACTTCTCTGGAAACAAACTCTGAAATCTTTTGAAAAGAAGCCCAAGAGTGCTATAGATGCTTTGTCAATATGCAATAAGAACATGTTTCCAGTTGTGTATAACCTGCTTGTCATCATGGCTACCTTACCTGTCACAACCTGTTCGTGTGAAAGATCGTTTTCGTCCTTAAAATTCTTGAAGAACTATTTAAGGAATTCAACTAGTGAAGAACGCCTTAATGGATTAGCTTTGATGTTCATTCATGATACTCTTGATGTTTCAATTGAGGAAGTACTGAATGACTTGTCTGTCAAACCTAGAAGGCTTGATATACGATTGAACTAGACTTGTCTAAGTCCTTCAACAAATTCCAGATTCCTTGGTTTAGCCCGATTGACAATTTAGACATTTCTTATTGTCCGTTTGTATCTAGTGCAATATCTATATTGGGCTAAACTCTTTTCCGTATTTTTTATTAATCTTTTATGTTTTCAATTGTGTTTGTAATATTGTTTAAAGTGCTGAAAAATATAGTTAAAATAGTTTTCATGCAAAGAGAATCATCATACATATATTCTTTCATTAGTATAGATCCCTCCTGTGGAGCTCACAAGCGACCGATCGTGCCAAATGAGCATTCAGATGAAAGAGAATAGACATTAGCAGCGACGAATTGCACTCTATTTTCATAAATATCAATAATTTCTTTAAAAAATGACTAAAAAAATGTACGAAGTGTGAGATTTGTTGATACTGTTGCTGTAGGAAAATATACTCCGTAATTGCTGTCCACTTCACATTTTGGACGCTGTGACACCTGTTTCGTGTCATTTTAACATTATGAGGTCTTTGCTTTATCATTTTGCATGGATTTCAGAAACAGTAAGTCAAAGGAATGAGTACTCAAATCGTATAATTTCAAAAATATCGAATAACTGGTGAGTGTTACAGTTAAGATAAATCAATGGACTCAGCACACAAATTACATTAGCAGTGACGAATTCCATTCTAATTTCATAAATATCAATTTTTGTTAGAAGTGTGCGATTTGCAAATACTGGAGCTCTAACATGCTGCAATTAATTCTCTCGTTATAAACCTATCGGGGAAGGGTGGTTTATGAACATGCGAGATTTCTCGCTTGGGTCCGGTAGTGTTTATTTAACTGAGTTGTTGCTTTTTATGAATTATATTCGAATTATCCTTATTATAGGACATTACTATGAATGAAACCCCCCACCCCCAGAAGGAAATCCTGCGTACGCCACTGGGTGTGAGCAAAGGATATCCAACGATATATTTTTTGCGCTTTTCTGGAGTATCTCAAGTTCTTTTATCAGCTCCTTCTTACAATACCCCCATATGAAATTCATGTACATTAGATCTGAATGTATCAGAGCAATATATATATATATTTCAATTGTTGGCTAGTAAGACAGCTAGGCCTATATCTTAATCTGAAAAGAATACCAATTATAGGGCTGATTTTATGTTTTACATTTTCTACATGATTTTCCCAGGTTAGTGTACTATCTAGTGGGATACCTATGTATGTTGCCGATTTAACCGTTTCTATTCCTTTGTGGGCTATGTTGACTATGTTTGTGGTCTCAATCTTGTATGATGGTTTATGGAAGAATAAATATTTTGTTTTAGTGATATTCATAACCATTTTGTGTGCTCTCATCCAATCCACCAGCTTATTGAGATCATAATTAATATTTAACATAATTTCCTGTTCAGATGTTCCCAGATAGAATATCATTTATAATATTTCAGTTGTATGCATCCCTCCTGCGGCGCTAACAAGCGATCGATCGTGAAAAATGAGCATTCAAATGAAACAGAATATACATTACCAGTGACGCATTGCACTCTAATTTCATAAATATCTATAATTTCTTTAAAAAATGACTTAAAAAAACTATACGAAGTGTGCGATTTACAGTCACTGTTGCTCCATGAAGATAAGCTCCATAATTGGTGTCCACTTCCCATTTTGGCCGCTGTGACGCCTGTTTCATGTGATTTTATCATTCTGAGATCTTCCCTTTATCATTTTTCATGGAATCAAAGGAATATGTACTCAAATCGTATAATTTCATAAATTAGCAGTGACGAATTGCATTCTAATTTCATAAATAGCCAAGAAAGAAACCAGCCACAGCAAGCTCTCATGCTCACGCTCCACTCAAGAAAGCGAAAGCACCCCTGTAGATAACGTGCAAAGGAGTTTAGCGCTGAACGCTATACAAAGAACCAGGAAAATTGTCCTGCAGGTGGTGTGCTAAGGAGTTTAACGCTGATCGTTGCACTTAGGAACAATGAAGCCTCACTGTAAGCAGGGCGTGAAGACGTTTTCAAACGAGGACTGTCCTGATAAGGGAGAAAGAGGCTCCTCAGCCAACAAGATAGAGCAGGAAATCTTGAACAAGATGCTTTCATAAATATCGAATAACTGGTGAGTGTTGTGATGATCCATCTTTCAGTGATTGACTTCTTAAGTTAGAGAACGTAGAGCTTGGAATTCTAACATGTAAATAGTGTTCTATAGGCTAATCGTTTGGTTGAAATAAAAACCTAACAACCTTTCTCCTTAAGTAACTCATTATGTACATGAAAGATTTCTCGCACGGGTCCTCTAGTAAAAATATAATCTGCAAATAGTTTAAGCTTGAAGCCTCCGTGGCTTAGGCGGCAGCACGCCAGCCTCTCACCGCTGGGTCCGTGGTTCAAATCCCGGTCACTCCATGTGAGATCTGTGGTGGACAAAACGGAGGCAGACAGGTTTTTCTCCGGGTACTCCGGTTATCCCTGTCAAAATTTCATTCCAGCAACACTCTCCACTATCATTTCATTTCATCTGTCATTCATTTAATCATTGTCCCAGAGGAGTGTGTCAGGCCTCGGCAGCCGGCACAGTTCATATCCTCGCCGCTAGATGGGGGCTTAATTCATTCCATTCCTGACCCGGTCGGAGACTGGAAGCAGGCTGTGGATTTTCATTTTTCAAATAGTTTAAGCTTGCATTTCAATTCTAATAATACTATATCATTAATGTAGTCCAAGAAAAGAATTGGTCCTAAGACAGAACCTTGAGGTACTCGTGTGCAGATTCTCATTTGAGATCCTTTTACATTATAAATTGCAACATATTGTTTTCTGTTTGTGAGGTATTTCTTGAACCAGTCATGTGCCACTCCTCTGATGCCTGCATGTTCTACTTTATTAAGGAGAATCTTATGGTCAACCAGATAGAAGGCTTTTTGAAGGTCAATTAGTACACCAGCAGCTAGTTTGTTTTCATCTAATGCCTTTTCTTCATCAGTTACTACTTCAAATATAGCACTATCAGCTCCTTTATTTGGAATAAACCCATATTAGCAGTTTGCAAAGTAATCATATTTCATTAAGAAATGCATAGGTCTTCGTTTAACATCGCTTTCTAGAACCTTGGTGATGGCAGATACAATATTAATGGGTCTGTAATTTGATGGGTGGATTTTGTCTCCTTTTTTGTAGATCGGGACCACCCTAGAGTCTTTACAGGCATAAGGGAATATACCAGTCATCAGTGAAAGATTTATTATTTTGACAAGATATGGTGTATGGCCCTCAAGACACAATTGTGGCATGACATTAGTAGTCTAGTGTTGTCCTCCCTTATATTGGTTTTGTGTTTTAGGGAGTTTATAATTTATTTTATTTCATTAGCATCAGTAGGTAACATAAAGATTGTCCTAGTGCTAGTAGTATTTTTATATCTCGTAATGTCCGAGGTAGAACCATTTCCTTGATTTTCCCATAAACTGTTAGCAATATTGACATAATATGTGTTGATTTCATCACATATATTTTCCTTTTTTCTCGATATTTTTGCCGTCGACAGTAAGTTTGACAAATTCAGTTTTTCCCTTCTTTGGCCTACTTATCATCTCATTAACAACATTCCATACTTCCCTCTGATTATTTGCATTTTGAATTTTTTGGTCAAAGTACTTTCTTTGTAGGTTTCTCTTAAGTTTTGTTGCTTGGTTGCTAATAATTTGATATTTTTCTAACATTTCTGCAGATGGTTTTTTAACTTTGATTTTTGCATAAATCTTATCTTTCCTGTGTATTAGTGCTAATAGATCGTTGGAATTAGGGCCTTCAAATCATAACTTATATCACATATCTTTATAGCAGAACATACATCAACAACGGATCTTGGCAACTGCCGCACACACTGTTAGAACAAGAAAAAAAACACTCGAATATGGTTTGCCAACCTAAAAAATTACATTACTGCAAGGACAATCCTAACATACTCCCACCTTAAGTTAACAAATCCTGATGAGTGAACTTAACCCCTTTCACACAGATCAATTATAATCTCACAAATCTAGCCTTCGTGGAGTCTTTATTTCTCGACCTCAAGCTGTCACATTAGGTAAGTCTGTAGTTTGATTCAGTTCTTCCACTGCCTCAGTCCTCTCTTGAACACTCTCCTTAGCCAAAATGTCACATTTAACAATACCTTCCCCTTCTACACCTTCCAAAGGATAGAGCCGTTGGATTGGTCGTATAAGAATGCCAGCTGATGTCTTCAAGCGTACTACTCGAACCTCCCCATCATGTCCAGGTATCAACTCCTCCACTCTGGCTAAAGGCCACTCTAGGCGTTTCATGTTGTCGCTTCCAATGAGCACAGTTCCCCCCCCCCCCTTAACAGGCCTGTCCCTCCATTTAGTACTCCTAAGATTCAACTGTCCCAAATACTCTCGCCGAAATCTTTTCCTAATAGCCTCTCTGAGTTTTTGTCTGTAAGATATTTTTGCACAAACATTCATAGAGTCTATTTAATCCATGTCAGGCACTCCCACTTCTTTGATTTCTTGCAATAACATTGATGGTGTTAATATAATTAGGTCTTCAGACTTACTGGACAGATAAGTCAAAGGGCGAGAATTCATTTAAGACTCGCAATCACAAAGAATGGTCGACATCTCTTCATAGTCTAACTTTGCTCAACCGAAAATTTTCCGAAGAGTCTCTTTCAAGATTCTTATTGGTCTCTCAGACCATCCACCCCACCAGGCAGCACTTGGTGGATTACATTTCCATTGTATCCTTTGTGTCGTACTGAAGCACTCGATCTTATCAAAGTCAACTTTACTGAATGCATGATCAGTTACGACGAAGTTTCTGCCATTATCACTACAAGTTAAAGTCGGCCTGCCCAATCGGGCTATGCCACGATGAAGCGACTGAATAAACTTGTCAGTAGACAATCCTGAAACAAGTTCTAGATGGACTGGACGGTAAACGCACATGTAAACAGACATATCCAGGCCTTTTTCTGGTTCCTTAAATAGAGTGGTCCAGCCAAGTCAACGCTTATCAATTCAAACGGAGCAGCGTCTCTGACTCGATGAATAGGTAATGATGCAGCCACAGATTCTAGTTTGCGAGCAGTGAATCTTTGACAAACAGTGCATTTAGATGTTGCTGCCTTACTGGATCTTAGTCCTCCAAGGACCCAGTAGTGTTCTCGTAGTAATGACAACAGTCCTTGTACACCCACACGGTTGTGTCTATTATGCTGGCCTTGAATAAGCAGAACTAGCACTGGGTGTTTAGCAGGCAAAATCATAGGATACCTGAAATCTCTCCTATCTTCTCGTTCGGTCAGCTTTGTTCTAATACGCAGGATTCCATTTTTATCTCTCAGTGGACATAACGACAAAAACTTTTCATCCTTTATGCCAACAAATGCCTCCTGTTGTGCAGTTCTAATGACATACGTTTCTGCACATTTAAATTCCTCTACTGTGAATTCTCCTGATTTCCGAGCATCTAGATGACGACAGTAACCTACATAACGCAACAACCATCCTTCCAAGCGAAGAATCCTAGAGAAACTGGAAAAGTATCGGTATAATCAGTCTTGGTCATTCTTTCCTATAGCTAGTAATGAGGATCTTACACACATCCTTTTTTCCTTCATTATCTCTGTCTCATCAGTTTCATTTGGAGTTTCCGGCCATGATCATGGTAGTCCTTTCAGCCAATCAGGACCCTCCCACAATTGGGCCTTCCAAAGCTGTTTTGCACCACATCCGCAAGAAGGTAAGTCAGCCGGATTAATTTCACCAGGAACATGTCTCCACTGATCAGCTGATGTCACATTCTTAATATCTGTCACTCGGTTTCCAACGAATGTCAACCATTGATCTTCTCGGTGAATCAAAGAAAGGACTGTTGTTGAGTCACTCCACAGAAATGCTTCACGGATATTGATTCCAAGACCTTCCACCACTGAGTTATGTAATCGTGCACCGATAGTAGCTGCTAATAACTCCAGACCGGGAATCGTCATCTTCTTCATTGGAGATATTCCCGCAGTAGCTCGATCAATTGTACAGATACTCTGTTGACTGTGACGCATCGAATATAGACTACAGCATCATATGCAGACTGGCTCGTATCGCAGAAGGTATGCAAACTCAGCTTTCCTCCTCTGCATACACCTATCCACCTGGGAACTTTAATCTTCGTCAAGAATTGAAGTTCAATGACCCATTTAAGAAATTCTTTCTTGATATCATTGCTAACTTCAGTGTCCCAGCCTTCCTTCATCTTCCAGGATGACTGAAACAAAAGATGAGGGCCTAAAGATGCCGGACAAGTAAATCCAATGGGGTCATACACCCTGTTCAAAATGGAAAGTGTTGTTCTCTTTGTTATAAGCTTTGATATGTTGAACTGCAGGCCCTCCGAAGATATCTCTAAAGAGTCCATTTCCCTATCCCAAGACAATCCCAAAACATTAGTAGTCTGGATTCCTCCAGAATATGAGTTGTGCAACGTATGCTCCCACCCCCTTAAGTCAAATTTTCTTTCTTTCATGACATCAGATGCTTCTTTCTTAAAACCGCGAAGCTCTTCTAAGTTGTCAACACTACTGACACAATTATCTACATATAAACTTGTCATCAGTTTCTTCAAAGTATTGCATGAAGCAGTGTCTGTACTATATTCCGCTTGGTTAAGTCTGCTCAGCAAAAGGTGGTTAATCACAGCTCCTAAGAGGAAGGGACTACATGTCACTCCAAATACTACTATCCGATGACGATAAACAACTACCTTTCCTTCACTGCCAAACGAAAGGAAACGAAGGAAATCTCTGTCTGACTAAAGTAGACTCATCTGAAGGAATGCTCTTCTTATATCTCCAATAACGCCAATGGCCCTCACTCGGAACTGCAACAGGATCGTTGGTATATATTCAATCACGTTAATCCCTGTTTCCAGGCACTCATTTAGTCAAGGTTCTCCTGCCATTTTCGTAGAAGCATCAAATACAGGCCTGATCTTAGTGGTACTGATCTTCTTTAACACATGGTGGTGAGGAAGATAGTGTCCATAATTAATCAGTTCTGACTCTGGAACCTGTTCGATTACTCCCTCAGTGATCCATTCAATCATAACTTGTTGGTGGTTTTCTACCAAGCCATCCCTTTTCAGTTCCATATAACTCAAATCCAGCCTCTTCAAAGCTATATCATAATTATCTGGTAAAGATGGATGACCCTCCTTCCAAGGCATGTGTACCACAAAACGTCCTTCACTGTTAATTGACACAGTCTCCTTGAAATGCTGTAGAGCAGCTTAATGCAACTCCTACTTGGTTTTCTGCAACACCGGATCTCTGACACCAATGAATTCCAAGTCCCATAAATCTGACACTGGAATGTTCCTGACAAACATTGACGACACGACCATACCACAATTGCCTCTTGCCTGAGCCCCATTCACTTTACCCATCACAGCCCATCCAAGTTTAGTTTGCATTGCTACTAACCCACTGTCCAATTTCTTGCCTGCTCCAGTGAAGAGTTTACCTGCTACATCAGCACCAATTAACACTTCTATTGGTACTATCTCATCTCCTACATCTGTCAGTTCAATATTTGCATCTTCTAGCTCTTGCACCCAAAGTCCTCTCTGGATTCGACCAATATCTCCACATATGATTTTTGATCCAACACTTGAATAGTAAACCGGTAACTGTCATCTATACTGCCCAAACAAATTCTGTATGTATTATGTTGGCTAACTTCCGTTTTACTACCCCCGAACAATGAGTGAACAACCTTCTCTTCTTCAATAGTTTCATAACCCATTTCAACCGCAGCCTCTTTCAAAGCGTAGGACTTCTGTGACCCTGTATCTATGATTGCTCTGACTGTTCTTTCAACATGTTTTCCTACTAACTTAACTCTAACTGTCTGCAAGTACACTTCAGGAGAAGCTAATGATCTTGCATGCAATGCTTCAATAGGCTTTGGTTCCTGCTGCTCCCTTTTGTCTGATAATTTCTCATCCTCTTTGATATCCTTATTGGAAGGCAATTCTGGACACTTGATGGGATATTTCCTGTGACAAATTACACATTTAAGTGTAATTCTACAAGTCTTTGCACAATGTCCTGGCTTCAAACACACAAAACAACATTTTTATTTGATATCCTTATCCTCTTTTCGTCAAGACTTAGTTCCTGAGCACTAAAACACTCACTACTGGCATGAATACCATTGCAAAATGTACAGTTATAGGTTAGACTTACTTTCTTTTCTTTAGTGACAAGTAAGCCTGCCGCTGTCTGTATTTCTTCTACTTGAATACCAAATTTTTCCCTCTCTTTATCCTTTTCGAATTTGATTCCAGACATCGCTATACAGATTCTTTCTTCTCCCTCTGCTTCCAGTTTGATGAAATTCATCAATCCCTTTAGACGGTCCTTTGGACTTCCTCAGGGGCGATTTCTCCGAGCATGCTACGCTTGACAAGCGTAATATTTTTCTAAAGCAGGCGAGTAAAAAAAATATTACAATATGTACCGTATCTGAAATAGATCTGCGTTATACAAATCACATGTTGCATATATATTGGCGAGTACAGTGAGGCTTGCTCTTGTCGTAGGAGATTCAGCCGAGTTGTCAACACAGCGAGAAATGTATGCGCGTGCAGGTCTCCTCTCCAAGGCTGGCAGCAAGCTGTCACGCTTGTTATGTGCATTTGGAAGCTCTGGCCCAAGAGCTGTGTTGTGTCAGTGACGAGTGTACTGTAAGTTACCATTTATGTGTTCTGAATGATTTGACGTGCTGCAATGGGTTCAGAACCGTGCATTATTGACAGCTTGTTATAAAATCCATTTTTTCGGAGGACTATTCAAGAGAAAACAGAATTATTAAGAAGTAGCGGACCCGTGCGAGAAATCTCGCATGTTCATAAGTCATACTTTCCCCAATAGGTATATAATGAGTGACTTAAGGATAAAGGTTGTTATGGTTTTATTTCAACCAAACGATTAGCCTATAGAACACTATTTACATTTTAGTTAGAATTTCAAGCTCTACGTTCTCTAACTTAAGAAGGCAATCACTGAAAATTGGATCTTCGTAACACTCACCAGTTATTCGATATTTGTGAAAGTATCTTGGTCAAGATTTCCTGCTTTATCTTGTTGGCTGAGGAGCCTCTTTCTCCCTTATAAGGACAGTCCTCGTTGGAAAACTTCTTCACGCCCCGCTTACAGTGAGGCTTCCTTGTTCCTAAGTGCAACGATCAGCGTTAAACTCCTTAGCACACTACCTGCAGGGCAGCTTTCTTGGTTCTGTGTGTAGCGCTCAGCGCTAAACTCCTTTGCACGTCTCTTACGGGGGTGCTTTCGCTTTCTTGAGTGGAGCGTCAGCATGAGAGCGTGCTGTGGCTGGTTTCTTTCTTGAATATTTATGAAATTAGAATGCAATTCGTCACTGTTAATGCCATTTATGTGCTGAGTCCATTGATTGACAGCTTAGCCGTAACGCTCACAGGTTATTCCATACATTAACTTTCAGTCAGAATTCCAAGTTGTACGTTCCCTAACTTATGAAGGCAATCACTGAAAATTGGATCATCATAACACTCATCGATTATTCGATATTTATGAAATTATACGATTTGAGTACCATATACATTGATTGACTAATTCTGAAAGCCATGGGAAATTATAGAAGAAAATCCTGAAAAAAATTAACGTTTAATAGTTATAAGGTTTTAGACGCCGGTTATACGATTTAGAGTACTCAATCCATTGATTTACTGTTTCTGAAAACCATGCGAAATGATAAAAGAAAAACTGTAAGAGAATTAACGCTCAATAGTTTTAAGGTTTTAGACGACATCTCATAATTGCAGCATGTTACAGCAACAGTATTTGCAAATAGCACACTTCTTACAAAAATTTATATTTATGAAATTAGAATGCAATTCGTCACTGCTAATTTATGAGGCCTATAAGATGATGTTGATGATGATGATGATGATGATGATGATGATAGTTTTAAGGGTTTAAACGACAACTCATATTGTAGCATGATTCAGCAACAGTATTTACAAAAAGCACACTTCTTACAAAAATCGATATTTATGGAATTAGAATGCAGAAGAAAAACCTGTACCCAATCCATTGATTTATTGATTCTGAAAACCAGATAGAAGAAAAACTGTAAGAGAATTAACGATCAATAGTTTTAAGGTTTTAGACGACAACTCATAATTGCAGCATGTTAGAACAACAGTATTTGCAAAAAGCACAATTCATACAAAAATCGATATTTATGGAATTAAAATGCAGAAGAAAAACCTGTATCGCGGCATATTAACAAACCTGGAATTTAATAAATCCATTGTTTATACGGATGAGCTTAAATCATGTGTGTGCTGAGTCCATTGATTGAAAGCTTAGCAGTAACACTCGCCGGTTATACGATTTGAGTACCGGTACCGTACACAATCCATTGATTTAGCCCACTGATTCTGAAAACCATGGGAAGTGAAGAAGAATGAACTGTAAATGAATTAACGATTAATAGTTCTAAGGTTTTAGACGAAGTAACACTCACCGGTTATACGAATTGAGTACTGAATCCATTGATTTACTGTTTCTGAACACGATGCGAAATGCTAGAAGAAAAACCGTAGAGAATTAACGTTCAATGGTTTTAAGGTTTTAGACGACAACTCAATTGCAGCATGTTACAGCAACAGTATTTGCAAATAGCACACTTCTTACAAAAATCGAGATTTATGAAATTAGAATGCAGAAGAAAAACCTGTATCTTGGCATATTAACAAAGCTGAAAATAAATCCATTGTTTAGGCGAATGAGTATAAATCATGTGTGTGCCGAGTCTATTGACTGAAAGCTTAGCAGTAACACTCGCCGGTTATACGATTTGAGTACTCAATCCCTTGATTTACTGATTCTGAAAACCATGGGAAATGATAGAAGGAAAACCTGTAAAAGAATTAACTTAATGTTTAATAGTTCTAAGGTTTTGGACGACGTAACACTCACCGGTTATACGATTAGAGTAACCTACTCAATCCATTGATTTACTGTTTCTGAAAACCATTCGAAATGATCGATATTTATGAAATTAGAAAGCAGAAGAAAACCCTGTTTACCAAAATCGAGATTTATGAAATTAGAATGCAGAAGAAAAACCTGTATCGTGGCATATTAACAAACCTGAAAATAAATCCATTGTTTAGGCGAATTAGTTTAAATCATGTGTGTGTGCTGAGTGTATTGACTGAAAGCTTAGCAGTAACACTCGCCGGTTATACGATTTGAGTACTCAATCCACTGATTTACTGATTCTGAAAACCATGGGAAATGATAGAAGAAAAACCTGTAAAAGAATTAACTTAATGTTTAATAGTTCTAAGGTTTTAGACGACGTAACACTCACCGGTTATACGATTAGAGTAGCCTACCCAATCCATTGATTTTCTGTTTCTGAAAACGATTCGAAATGATCGATATTTATGAAATTAGAATGCAGAAGAAAAACCTGTAAATTAATGGACGTTTAATAGTTTTAAGGGTTTAGACAACAACTCATAAGTGCAGCATGTTAGAGCATCGGTATTTGCAAGTCGCACACGTTTTACAAAAATTTATATTTATGAAATTAGAATGCAATTCGTCACTGCTAATATATGAAATTATACGATTTGAGTACACTTTCCTTTGTTTCCATGAAAATGATAAAGGGAAGACCTCAGAATGTTAAAATCACATGAAAAAGCGTCACAGCGGCCAAAATGTGAAGTGGACACCAATCATGGAGCGTATCTTCCTGGAGCAACAGTGACTGCAAATCGCACACTTCGTATAGTATTTTAAAAGTCATTTTTTTTAGAGAAATTATAGATATTTATGAAATTAGAGTGTAATGCGTCACAGATAATGTATATTCTCTTTCATTTGAATGCTCATTTTTCACGATCGATCGCTTGTGAGCGCCGCAGGAGGGATGCATACTACTGAAATAATATATATGATGATGATGATGGTTGGCCCTGTCCGGCGCTGCCAGATTTAAAGACACAGCGCAGGGAGAAAAATAGAGAATTTGTAGGCCTACGTTCGATCTCTAATACGCCGAAGAAACTGAATAAACTGTTGTGCTGGCTGAGTTTACTATTTTCTGCTGATAACGGTGTATGGTGTAAAAGTGGCTTTGACAATTTGAATACCTTGACACTGTCCATTACAAGACATGAAACATCTGCAAACCATATGAAGTGTTTCTTGCAGTTCAATAGCTTCGGGCTTACACAGATCGACCACCAGCTGGTTGAACAGAAAAGCATCAGTGACCAACTTCATAATGAAAAGGTAAAGAGAAATCCTGACAAAAGAGGTAAAGAAAAATCGTGACATACTTAAACGATAGATCGATGCGGTGTGTTTTTAGCCAAACAGGAACTACCATTTCGCGGACATGGCGAGTCTGCAACTTCCGTAAACAGGGGGAATTACAGCGAGCTTCTACAAATTATAAGTGAATATGATCCTCCTCTGGCAGCTCATCTGAAAGACTCCACCATTTTTAGAGGGACGTCGTCTGCAATCCAAAATGATTTGATAGCAGAAATAAGTTCAGTAATTGTGAGAACAATAAAGGAGGAGCTTGAGCAAGCAAATTTTGTGGCAATAATGTCGAATGAAATGTCCGATATTATTAATAAGTCACAACTCTCTACTTTACTCCGTTTTGTAGACGAAAGTGGTGAAATTCCAGAGAGGTTTCTTGGTTTTGTAGACGTTAGTAAAGATCGCACTGCTGGAGCCCTCTTAAATCATGTCCGTGCTATTTTAAAAGAGTGCATTTGTGAGAAAAAGATTGTGGCTCAAACATATGACGGTGCTGCTGTCTTAGCCGGTCATGTGAATGGGCTCAATAAACTAGTTCAAGACCAGTATCCATGTGCAACATTGTTATAGCCACCTATGGAATTTAACACTACTGCAGTCTGCTTCAAAAATCAAAGAATGTACGATTTTCTTCCAAACAATGTCAGGACTTGCTGCATTTTTTTCAAAGTCTACAAAGAGAACAGCTGCTCTTTGAGATTTTGTTCATAAGACGTTGCCAACAGTAGCTCCAACGAGATGGAATTTCGCTTCACGTCTTATAGTCTGTATGGACATGTTGATACTGAAATCGATGTTTATGGAGGACCGTCCTGCTCTAAAAAGCGTGCAATTAGTGATGAACCAGAAAAATCACAATACAAACGTCTATTCAATATTATTGGCAATGTACTTGTCCAAATAGGAGAGCGTTTCAAATGCATAAATATGTTTGTGTTCTTCTCACTGCTGGATTGTTATTTGTTTGAGAAGCACAGAAATAAGTTTCCAGACAGTGATGATAATGCCCTAGAAAAGACCTATGGGTCATTTTTCGACATTGTTCGCTTAAAAACTGAATTAAGTGTGATGTATTCGTCTGCGGAGAATAAAGAGAAAAGTGTTTCAGACTTAATACAGTTCATGCATACTAATAAATTGTACATGGGTATGCCAGACATTTTCAAGCTCATCACACTGCTAGCAACAATTCTTGCTACTACATCCTCTGCAGAACGTTCTTTTTCAACACTGAGACGTATTAATACATATTGCAGATCGACTCAAGGTCAGGAGAGGCTATCATCATTAGCTATGTTGTCGATCGAAAAAGGATTGCTTGCAAAAATTAGATTACAGTTCTCTTTCTATGATGAAGTCATTGATGGTTTTGTAAAGAAAAGCCGCAGAGTAGAGTTTGTTTTCAAGTAGGTATTGAACCCGAGGAGGTTATGCTGACTGGAATCGAACGCGGTTCTCAGAGACTGTGATCTCAGTATAAAGGTTCCACCAGGGAACGAACCCGAAGTCTGTGGAGGGAGTTTCATTGTAAAAACCCCTAGAGAGAAGTGTATATTAAATCACTGGTGTGATTTCAGTTGCAGTGACATTATTGATTAAAATAATGAAGGGAAATTGAGCAGAATACAGTATTATTAGAATACTTGGTGTAGGCTATATGGGGCTTGGAGCACTGCAAGTGCAGAGTGGACATTTTTGCAAATTAGCCCAGAATTGTGGGAGGTGTTCAGTGGAGCCAAGTCAATCATTCTGACCTCATTCTGTCGTCTGGAAGAGGGTGAGGGCCTGAATAATGACCCAGTTCTTCCCCGACGGAGAATGGATTTGAGAATGGTGGGGAGAGATCACAAGGAAAATCATTGATTACTCGTGATTGGAGTAACGCAATGACATGAGACTTGCCCACAGGTGAATCTTTAGACTAGAGGCTAATTTTAGAGCCTTTAATCTGCGAAATTGACGCATATTTAAGGAAGTGCGGAAGGACCGTAGGACGATCATTGTTCGCGGCGGGATTTGAGGAGGTCGCCAGGGAATCCCGGGAGATAGCGTCCCCACGCTATAGAGAAAGGAATTAATATTAATTAATTGGCCGAGCGATTCTTCAGCACGCAGTCAGTTCTGGGATCAGAGAAGAAAAAGGAACCCAATGAACATGGTTTCGAGACCAGAATCATGCTGGGAGAGGAGCCAAGATCCCGCGGGAAGATTGCGCTCGACTTTCTGTGTGAATCCGATATAAGGGAGTCGACCCTTAGCAGAGCAGTCAGTTACAGGTTAGTTACAAGTTAGTTGCACTTCAGTCTTACCCTAGTTGGAGCCAGTCTCACACCAGTTTGTCACAGTTTGTCAAGAGAGGCGCGGCCAGTCGTCATGGCGGAACATATGTTGGTCCGGCTCATGAAAGGACGCCCGCACAAAGAGTTCTACATTTGAGGTAAGCATTTGATAAGCTTTTATTAATAATAATCGCGCTGCAGGTATACTCAGCAGTACGAACAATGGCGTGTTCACGTAGGAAGCATCGTGTAAGATGAGTGGCATAACTATTGTAAATAATAATAATAATTTGTGTAAAGTTATGGACAGTGTTAAGCGCAATGTATCAAATATCGACTGATCATTCATGTCTAATTACGCTGGAATGCGCTGGGAGAAACTTTACGAAGCATTTGGTAATGTTTTAAGGATACCAAAAAATAACGCTCAGGACGGAAGTTAGCATATCTATGCGACGCAAGAAGCTTACCGTAGGAGTATGGATAAAAACTGTTGGTGAATTCCGAGGGCAGGTAAACCAGACTTTCAATCAGGAGTTGGTAGGAGCACGGGAGATGCCATCGACACCTGCAATTTTGATATCTTTGCTAGGGAATTTCAAGCAATGAAAAGTGTACACAGTGACGTGTGTTATGTATAAAGCATATGTAAAATATCTTTTAAAGTAGTGGTTTTATAGGTGTTATAAAGTGTCACATGTTTGGGAGCAATAGCTCCCTTATAGAAATGCAAAGTGCCGCATGGTTAACGGAAGTTGTGTGTCATAAAATGTGTGTATTCAAGATAAATATGTCGCGTTAAACCTGCATATGGCAGGCGACTTGGAAGGATATGATTGGTTGAAGCCACCATGAGAAGCCTTGAGAGATGTGAGTACCCCACAAATTACGGTTAATTAGAGAATATAGGCCACTGCATGTGACGTGATTTCAGTAAAGATGCCAGTAAGAATCAGATTAGGAGGTAGACCCTCCAGGTTTAGTCATTATTGTATTGATTTTTATAGAGTTGAGATGTTAATGTGCATCAATAAGTGGATTAATCATTACCACTATTAATTAAGATGGCAATCAGTTATGTAAATGTTACGAGCACAGTTGTTCGAGTTTTGAGATGATTGGTTGTGTCGGATTTTGGTAAATTATGTCAGAAATCATAATAATAATAATAATAAGGAATGATTTTGGTAAATTATGTCAGTGAGAATAATAATAATTATGAATATCAAAGGTATTAATGAACGCATCAGGAAATTGTTGTAAACAGGAAATAATTACGCTATTTGCAAGACTTATCGATCCAAGCAGTAAGATTATACAGCAAGATTACATTACGGGATTAAAGAAAGAGTTTGATATCAGAATATTGTATTAATGGGAATATAATTATGCAGGAATGGAAGAGCTTTTAGTGAATTGAATTTGCAGCTTATGTGAGAAGCTTATAGAGTAATTGATAGATTTCTCTTAATATTATAGGACGAAGTCGTAACATTAGGTAAGGAGCCAGGTGGTCTATTCTACATATGAAATCTCCTATGCCGGGGGCATAGCGGAGATATACTTTGTGCCAGAGTGTAGTGTTGGACCCTAACTCTGATGAAGGATGGAATGTTCCGGGTTGGAATCCCGTGATTAGGTGCGAGGAAACGAGGACACCTTGACACTCTAATGATTCCCCGAGAACTTATTATTGTGAGTGATTCGGCTTGTTGAAGCGAACCTCATACCAGCAGCATTGGGCTGACCACATATTATTTAAGACACCGGTTGCCTATGAGACCAATGTTTTACGAACCTCGTACCTTCATGTTGAATGGACCTGTTTGGTGCCAGTAATTATTTTATCCTCGGGGTAGGAATAAATAAAAAGCTCATTCACTACCTGTGAGCATAATATTCAGTTAAGATCCATTGAGATATGTGTGTCATTGGGAGCACAGTATTGTCTTGTAAAATCTTACAATGCTTTGGAAGTAAGCCTTCAAACATAAAAGCGGGGGTCGAGTTAGGGTGGAAACCCAACCCACTGCTATTGTATACCGACCGCTCGAGGAGAGGGTCTGGGGACGGTCAAGGCGAACCGTGAAAGCAAGTTGACAGGAACAGATTTTAGACCCTGTTAATGACATGAAGTGAAATATTGTTATGTTGAGTAATGAAGCCATGTGGTTTAACAACACATTGATAATTATATATTATCCTGATGGTTCATGATTTTAGCTATCTAACAAATGGTTAGACGTTGCATTTATACTGTCACTGACAACTTTTTCTGAAGTTGGTTACCAGATTCCACAGGCTACGCGCGCAAGGTAGTTTGATTATACCATCCGACACAACAATAACATAACGTTTTTTATATGAAATCACAAAACGGCATGCAGTGGAACTATATAAATAGTGGAGTAGTGGTAGCTTACATAAATATGGAGTTGCACGTAGTTTGCTATGCAACACCAGAATAGGCTAATGCATGTGAAGCATTTGGTGGGAAAAGAAAGATCAAAACACACACGGTACACATAATTGTCAAATTAAGAAGGTTTTATGAATCAGTAATGTTGTGATATTAAAGAAGTCACATTGTATGACAGTAGTGTCAATGTACAGTTTGTTTCTGAAGTTGTACGTGCATCAGCGCACTAGAATATCTTTGTGATGTTCACATAAGGGTAAAGGTTTGTGGTATGATATGATTTAGTATGATTATATTATGTTCATATTGGTGGATTGTGGAAAGTAATTTTTGTTTGCTTTTGTTTTATGGTTATGGGGATTGTTTTATTTTGTTTAAAGCCATGATTTTATTTACTGAATTAAAGTTTTAGAATAGAGTTGTGCCTTATCATTGTAGAGTTGATACCTCTTAGCCTCAAATCCAAAGTATGCAACTGCTCAGTGGGAGGACGGTACACCCTCGAGTCCTGAAGCTAGCTGGAGGCAGAAGCATATTTTCCATCGAGATTTTACGCATGGGTACATGGAAAATGATATCCTGTACAGTGATTTGAGCTATAGGTACAACTAAAGTCGGTCTATATCTAATGCACACAACTCTATTAAAGTAACAATTAACATGAAGTAGGGGAGGACCGCACCTAACCTAGCTAAGCTCTGATACGCACAATATAAATTTTGATAATGCAATACGTCTAGTATGCATATATTTATCATGGCGAGACCCAAGTGGGGCATTCGACAGTACAACCGAGACCTTGGAGGGTTGCTGTTGTGTCTTAACGTGGACCACCTCCCATGACTATACATTATCATGTCGCCCAGGTGTGTGGGGAAAAGCTTGTCATTACCTTTTACATTATCATGGCCCAAGCAACGTGGAGCGGTATAAATTCATTATGGAACCGCCTGCGTCAGTGCAATATGAGCGATCTTGGCATTGCACATGCATGGCATACTTGACATCATTACATTATTCATTATCATGGCGCCCAACGTGGGGATTATGGGATTTAGGGAAACCCATAGATTTTTTAATGGTATTTCATGGGGAAAACCATAGTAATTGTTGTTTTGCCTCAAACTGTGTTTGAGTGATTTTTAAGTTCAGTAGGCTTTTGATGTAACGCAGAATCTCTCTATTGAGAAGAGGATTACCCAAGGGTATGAGCGCTACATACCAGATCCACAATTTATCATAATATTATCAGGTTTTGTACGACGTTACAATATGTGTACAGTGTTTGATGTTTCTTTTCAAAACATATCCACACATTTTTTCCAGGAAGCCTGCCTGCATATTTAAGTGTATTATTGTGAAAATGTCAGGCACGGAGGAAATTTTGCAGGTTATTGCAGGGTTGAAACAGCATTTTGATGCTGTCAACGAGCAAAATAAGATGGAAGCTAAGGCTTTCAAGGAGGGTATAAACACTCGTTTAGATGCCAATCAGGAGGCAATTAATGCAAATCAGGTTGCAATGAATGACAACCAGGTTGAATTGAATAATAAGTTAGGTCAAATGCAAGAGGTTATTAAGACCAAAGTAACAGAAACTGTTGTAAGCATTGTATCGGAAATGCAGGTTAAAACAGATAAACGGTTCGAGGCCATAGAAGCCAAACTTGAAAGTAACTTACAAGCGTGTAAGCATGCTCAGGATGAAACCAACAGTAGGTTAGACGCGTTGTCTAACGACATTAAGGATATTCAAATCCAAAATGAGGCGAATCTCGAACGCCAAGCGAAACAATTTTCAGAGTTTACGAGAACGGTAGACCAGAGATTAGAGGAGAACGACTCTAAATGGGACCAGAAATTGAAAAGCTATGCTAGAGCAATTAACGGTGATCTCAAGAAACAGGACCAGAATATATTAGGTCAATGCCAAGAAATAGGTGAAATCAAGGCTGTCGTTAACGAGAGTAAAGAGCTGATAGGAAACATGAAGGGCCAGATAAGCAAAGTTCATCAAGAACTGGACCAAGTTCAGAATGACATTGTTGTAGTCAACAAAAGGCAAGAGGAGAATAGAGGTGAAATTGTTATGGTCCAGAAGGAAATGTCAAAGGTCAATGGACACATTCGAGAAGAAATCAAAGGATTGAGGGAAGAACTCGAAGTGAGAGAAGGCCAGAAGACAGAGGCAAGCGACAAGACCCTTGCTCAAATTAAGGAAGATGTAGAGGATGAAATCTCCCATATCAAACAAAGTCTGAAAGAAGACAAGAAGAAAATCTGTCAAGTAGCCGAGGAAAATCGAGATAGGCTTACAAGAATAGAGAAAGAAGTCATTACTCGTCTGGAAAGAGCAGAGATTCGCCACAGTCAAATGGAGACTAGGATAATAGCACAGGAGGAAACACTTCTGAAAGATCCTAAGTCAAGTGAAGGCAGCATGGAAGATATGAGGAAAACAAGGTGGGCAGACTTAGAAACCCAACCTATAATAAGGAGTGCTACAGGCCCAGGCGAAAGTCCTTATATGACGCCAGGTGTACCAGTTGCGGCATCGACGCCACACGAAAATGCTATGCACACCCAGGTGATAAACGTCATCAGGGCAAGCGAAGAAAAACCAAGGAAATTCTCAGGTAGCCACTGTAATATGACACCAAAATATTGGTTGAAGGAAGTGACTGAATATCTGAATGATGCACGAATACCACAGGAGCGCAGGCTACGAGCTATAGAGAAATTAACAGAGGGGGAGTGTGCATTATGGTTTCGCAGCTTCCGCTACACTTTCCATACTGTTGAGGAGTTTCGGGAGGCATTTTTGAAGAGATACTGGGACGCAGCGACCCAACAGAATTTACGGTTGGATTTATATGCAAAGAAATACAGTACCAACAACCCAACGAAGTACGCAGAATTTTTTATATCGCAGATGTGTCGCTTCAAAGTACTGGATCAAAAACCGAGCGAGCTGGAATTATGTATTGCCATCGCCAAGTAGCTTCCATACGAGATCCAAAGACTACTAATCTCGGCTAATGCGAAAACTGCTATAGAAATGGAGACAGTTCTTAGACAACTGGACCTCACAACAGCAAATACGATGCGTCAGAGTCGAACCGTGGAACAGGTACACGTGACCAACGCGCAGACTGACCAACAGCAAGCTCCAAGGAACAACAAAGCTACGAGCACTGAAACATTAGATTCCTATGGACGGCAATGGGAACAGGAACCCAGAAGATGGCAGTCAAAGTACAAAGGGAATGCTAATAGAGGAGGAAGAGGTCGAAACTCGTGGAATAAGCAGAATACCAGGGGTAAACCGTACCAAAACAATGGAGGTAACAATGGCCAAGAAGGCAGCAATAGAAATTGGAGACCCCAAGAAAGAAGAAGTAACTTCGATGACGAGGTAGAAGAACGATATCACGCTTCTTTGCGATACCTCGAGGAGAGGGGAGATGAGCCCCAGAAACAACAAGTCCGCTGGCAAGAAGTTATGCAGAACAGGACATCGCCAGACAGATATGGAGATGGAGCTAAGAGTTTGGAGCTACAACGCAGCGAACAGGAGAGAAGAAACTCCAAGGGGACGGGCGCTGAAGAAAAAAAAACGCCAAAATTAGAAGAGTTCGAGACTGAGGGATGGAAGTCTGTTAACATCATCAATTGGATAGCCAAACCGGAAGAGCTAATCGAGGATACAGGAGGATCACAGGTCATGGTCAAGCGAAAATTGCCTATTATAATAGTAAGAGTGGCAGGATTAAAAGTAAGAAGTCTGTTAGACACGGGGTCAACAGTGAGCCTCATGACACAAGCTTTATATGATGAAATAGCCCGAAGAGAGAATATTTTGAAAATACCGATCTCTAGTGTCAAGATAAAAGGGGTAATTCCAGACCGAACGATGATATGTAAATATCAGGTATCCCTAGATATACAGATAGGAGGCTCTATTTTCTCACAGAGTTTTCTGTTAGTAAACAAACTGCCTTATAACCTACTTATTGGGGCAGAATTTATAAGGGAATACAGAGTGATAATCGACCTAGCACAGGACAGGGTTATGTTCCATGTGAATGAAGAAACTGAAGGCTTGGGGGTCGCACTCAATGAGATTGAACCAGGGTCAAGTGAACAAGTATGGCATACATACAGAGAGGTGGCTGAGGAAGAAGTGTTAGTTATTGAGCAGTTAGAAGAAGAGCTGAAAACACTAGCCACAGACCTGGAGAAAGATTTGGAAACCAAACTGGAAGAATATATTTCGGAAAATCTAGAAGAAGCGAAAATTGGGCTAAAAGAGAAGGAAAAATTAAAGCAGTTATTACTGGAACAGAAGGAAGTCTTTGATTCGAGACCTGGTCGTATAAAGAACTTCACTTATGCTTTTCAAGTCAGTGATTGGACACCATTTAGGCAGAAACCCTACCCTATAGCTGAAAAGCATTATGCTAAAGTGAAGGAGGCAATTCAGGAAATGTTGGAGGCCGGTGTTATTGAGAAGACACCTACGCCTTATGTAAGTCCATTGGTAATTGTACCAAAGACAGACGGAACTGTCAGAGTCTGCCTGGACCTGAGACATTTAAATTTGAAGGTTATTCCAGAATTTGACCAAGTGCCACCTATTAAAGAGATCCTCAGGAAGTTCAAAGGGAAAACCGTATTCACAAATCCGGACATCACATTCAGTTTCCATCATCTTGAATTAGAGAAGAAAACTAGTCTGTTGACAGGATTTATGTTTGATCAACATACATACACATTTTTAAGGCTACCTTTTGAGTTGAAAACAGCTGGTTCAGCACTGATAAGAGCGTTAGATCGCAATCTATCAGATGAAGTGAAAGAGAGTACCATCAGATATGTATACGATATTCTACTCACATCAGAATCTCTGGAGGAGCACATGAGAGACCTGAAGAAGTTGCTAGATGACCTTCGAGAAGCTAACTTTAAGGTTTATATCAAGAAATCGCACTTCTGTCAGAGGGAAGTCAAATTCCTAGGGCATGTTATTAATGCAAATGGAGTGAAGCCTAATCCAGATAAATTGGAGGTAATTCGAAATTTCCCTCGACCCACGAAAGTAAAACACGTCCGACAGTATTTGGGAGTAATTGGATTCTTTTCGAACCACTGCCCAAACTATACTACGACTGTAGCACCCCTGCAGGACCTATTGAAGAAAGGCGGCAGATGGAATTGGACGGAGCAATGTCAGGAAGCATTCGTGAGGTCAAAACAAATGCTTTTGGAATATGTGAAGCTGGGATACCCGGATTATACCCAGAAGTTCATCATACAGACGGATGCATCACTTATTGGGATCGGAGCGATGCTATTCCAGGAAAATATTGACCAGCCTGAGAAGAAAGTTTTTATTGCCTTTATAAGTAGGAGGCTGAAAGCCCATGAGAAAAATTACACGATTACAGAGATAGAGTTGCTCGCAATTTTGTACGCGTTGCAATCTTGGCATAAACTCGTGTATGGCTTCCAAATAGTCCTCAGAACAGACCATAAAGCTTTAACATTTTTGTTAAAAACAGACCTGTCTAGCCAGAGATTGACAAGATGGTCCCTGTATATTCAGCAATTTAATGTGGAAATAGAATACTGTCCAGGGAAAGAGAATGTAATACCGGACATATTAAGCCGTTACCCCAGAGAAGAGGAAGCGTTAGCTGTCCAGATTGAGAATCGAGATCAGAAGACGTTGGATGACTTAAGGAATCTTACCAACCTGCAACGCGAAGACCCGTGGTTGAAGATGATGATCGATTACTTCGAGGGATGCTTAGCAAGGGGAACTGCAATATACGGAGAGGCAGAGGCATTGGCAACAGATTATATATGGTATAATCAGATATTACACAAGTGGGATGATGTAGATCATACACGTCAAAGGATTGTGATTCCTGCATCTTTGCAGAGGAGATTGGTGTGGCTAGCACACAGAGCCTTTGGACATCCAGGGATAGACAAAATGTGTGCTCTGTTGAAGGAAGCATTTACTTGGCCTAAGTTGAGAGAAACGGTGAGAAATGCTATTAGGACATGTGATCTATGCCAAAGGGTAAAGCCAAATCCCTTTTTAATGAGGCAACGACCTATCCCGTTGTTACCGGAGAAGCCAAGGCAGTTATTGAGCATAGACAACTTTGGACCATTGCCTAGAGCACGTAGAGGCAATAGACACATTTTTGTAGCCATGGATGTATTTTCGAAAATGGTGGTATTATGCCCCATACAAAAGACAAGTTCAAAGCAGGTCTTGAAACGCCTGAAAGAGAGAGTTATTCCTATTCTTGGGAAGCCGGATAACATTCTCTCGGACCACGGAAGTTGCTTTACGAGTGCAGAATTTCGTCGAGAACTGGAAACTCTAGGAATTAGGCAGATTTTATCTACCATTCGCCATCCTGAGGCAAGTCCAGTTGAAAGAGTAATGAGACAGATCCAGAAATACATGAAGATCTACTGCTCTGAAGCGAATTGGCGTTGGATTGAATTCCTAGAAGTAATTGAATACTGTATAAATAATACTGTACATGAGGCGACAGGTCAGGTTCCCGTGACTCTACATCTGGATCAGAGACCGGAGAGACCGTGGAATGGTGTCATTCCATTACCAGTAGACGCACAGCCAGGTCGAGAATTGAGGATCCAACGAACCTTCGAATATCTCAAAGCACAGGCGGAGAGACGTCAGAGAAGAAATCGTGCGAAGAGGTATCATAGACCGCTTCTCGTCGGAGAGAAAGTTTTAATTAGGAAACCAGCCAGTTCAGATCCAGAGGCACGGAAGTATAAGAAGTTCATTTTTGCTTACCACGGCCCGTTCGAGGTGATAAGAGACCTACAGAACAATGCATACAGGTTAAAGCATCTAGAAACTGGAAACGATGTCGTTATGAATGTAGCCAATTTAAAGGTTTATTATCCGCCAAAAGAATTCGACGAACAAGAAGAAGTATTAACAGCACACACCCAACTCAACGTGGAGAGCGAAGTCAGCCAGGCAGTCAGAACTGAAAGTTCGAGCGGCAAGACGGAACGAGAAGCAGACAGTTTGCCCAGTGGAAGGGACGAACAACAAAGATGCCAGTGTCTGCGAGAATTCTATGAAGAAATGGTTGCAGCGGCGAGAGAGGTTGAGGCCATAAATACGACCCTCCGCCGGGAGAATGAACAGCTTAGAAAGAGCGCAGCGTGGAATGGGGAGCTGTACTAACCTACTCGCAGCCAGACGAGGTGAAGGACCCCAGATGTAAACACAGACAGTGATAGACAGTCAGCTGGTTACTTATAGAGAGCCACTTGCAATTGACTTCTATAAGTTTCGCATGGGGAATATGAACCCGAGGAGGTTATGCTGACTGGAATCGAACGCGGTTCTCAGAGACTGTGATCTCAGTATAAAGGTTCCACCAGGGAACGAACCCGAAGTCTGTGGAGGGAGTTTCATTGTAAAAACCCCTAGAGAGAAGTGTATATTAAATCACTGGTGTGATTTCAGTTGCAGTGACATTATTGATTAAAATAATGAAGGGAAATTGAGCAGAATACAGTATTATTAGAATACTTGGTGTAGGCTATATGGGGCTTGGAGCACTGCAAGTGCAGAGTGGACATTTTTACAAATTAGCCCAGAATTGTGGGAGGTGTTCAGTGGAGCCAAGTCAATCATTCTGACCTCATTCTGTCGTCTGGAAGAGGGTGAGGGCCTGAATAATGACCCAGTTCTTCCCCGACGGAGAATGGATTTGAGAATGGTGGGGAGAGATCACAAGGAAAATCATTCATTACTCGTGATTGGAGTAACGCAATGACATGAGACTTGCCCACAGGTGAATCTTTAGACTGGAGGCTAATTTTAGAGCCTTTAATCTGCGAAATTGACGCATATTTAAGGAAGTGCGGAAGGACCGTAGGACGATCATTGTTCGCGGCGGGATTTGAGGAGGTCGCCAGGGAATCCCGGGAGATAGCGTCCCCACGCTATAGAGAAAGGAATTAATATTAATTAATTGGCCGAGCGATTCTTCAGCACGCAGTCAGTTCTGGGATCAGAGAAGAAAAAGGAACCCAATGAACATGGTTTCGAGACCAGAATCATGCTGGGAGAGGAGCCAAGATCCCGCGGGAAGATTGCGCTCGACTTTCTGTGTGAATCCGATATAAGGGAGTCGACCCTTAGCAGAGCAGTCAGTTACAGGTTAGTTACAAGTTAGTTGCACTTCAGTCTTACCCTAGTTGGAGCCAGTCTCACACCAGTTTGTCACAGTTTGTCAAGAGAGGCGCGGCCAGTCGTCATGGCGGAACATATGTTGGTCCGGCTCATGAAAGGACGCCCGCACAAAGAGTTCTACATTTGAGTGAAGCATTTGATAAGCTTTTATTAATAATAATCGCGCTGCAGGTATACTCAGCAGTACGAACAATGGCGTGTTCACGTAGGAAGCATCGTGTAAGATGAGTGGCATAACTATTGTAAATAATAATAATAATTTGTGTAAAGTTATGGACAGTGTTAAGCGCAATGTATCAAATATCGACTGATCATTCATGTCTAATTACGCTGGAATGCGCTGGGAGAAACTTTACGAAGCATTTGGTAATGTTTTAAGGATACCAAATAATAACGCTCAGGACGGAAGTTAGCATATCTATGCGACGCAAGAAGCTTACCGTAGGAGTATGGATAAAAACTGTTGGTGAATTCCGAGGGCAGGTAAACCAGACTTTCAATCAGGAGTTGGTAGGAGCACGGGAGATGCCATCGACACCTGCAATTTTGATATCTTTGCTAGGGAATTTCAAGCAATGAAAAGTGTACACAGTGACGTGTGTTATGTATAAAGCATATGTAAAATATCTTTTAAAGTAGTGGTTTTATAGGTGTTATAAAGTGTCACATGTTTGGGAGCAATAGCTCCCTTATAGAAATGCAAAGTGCCGCATGGTTAACGGAAGTTGTGTGTCATAAAATGTGTGTATTCAAGATAAATATGTCGCGTTAAACCTGCATATGGCAGGCGACTTGGAAGGATATGATTGGTTGAAGCCACCATGAGAAGCCTTGAGAGATGTGAGTACCCCACAAATTACGGTTAATTAGAGAATATAGGCCACTGCATGTGACGTGATTTCAGTAAAGATGCCAGTAAGAATCAGATTAGGAGGTAGACCCTCCAGGTTTAGTCATTATTGTATTGATTTTTATAGAGTTGAGATGTTAATGTGCATCAATAAGTGGATTAATCATTACCACTATTAATTAAGATGGCAATCAGTTATGTAAATGTTACGAGCACAGTTGTTCGAGTTTTGAGATGATTGGTTGTGTCGGATTTTGGTAAATTATGTCAGAAATCATAATAATAATAATAATAAGGAATGATTTTGGTAAATTATGTCAGTGAGAATAATAATAATTATGAATATCAAAGGTATTAATGAACGCATCAGGAAATTGTTGTAAACAGGAAATAATTACGCTATTTGCAAGACTTATCGATCCAAGCAGTAAGATTATACAGCAAGATTACATTACGGGATTAAAGAAAGAGTTTGATATCAGAATATTGTATTAATGGGAATATAATTATGCAGGAATGGAAGAGCTTTTAGTGAATTGAATTTGCAGCTTATGTGAGAAGCTTATAGAGTAATTGATAGATTTCTCTTAATATTATAGGACGAAGTCGTAACATTAGGTAAGGAGCCAGGTGGTCTATTCTACGTATGAAATCTCCTATGCCGGGGGCATAGCGGAGATATACTTTGTGCCAGAGTGTGGTGTTGGACCCTAACTCTGATGAAGGATGGAATGTTCCGGGTTGGAATCCCGTGATTAGGTGCGAGGAAACGAGGACACCTTGACACTCTAATGATTCCCCGAGAACTTATTATTGTGAGTGATTCGGCTTGTTGAAGCGAACCTCATACTGGCAGCATTGGGCTGACCACATATTATTTAAGACACCGGTTGCCTATGAGACCAATGTTTTACGAACCTCGTACCTTCATGTTGAATGGACCTGTTTGGTGCCAGTAATTATTTTATCCTCGGGGTAGGAATAAATAAAAAGCTCATTCACTATCTGTGTGCATAATATTCAGTTAAGATCCATTGAGATATGTGTGTCATTGGGAGCACAGTATTGTCTTGTAAAATCTT
This sequence comes from Meconema thalassinum, assembly GCA_946902985.2. NCBI lineage: Eukaryota > Metazoa > Arthropoda > Insecta > Orthoptera > Tettigoniidae > Meconema > Meconema thalassinum. The sequence continues at coordinate 1,187,615,845 of OX336389.2, forward strand.
ACAATGCTTTGGAAGTAAGCCTTCAAACATAAAAGCGGGGGTCGAGTTAGGGTGGAAACCCAACCCACTGCTAGTTTATACCGACCGCTCGAGGAGAGGGTCTGGGGACGGTCAAGGCGAACCGTGAAAGCAAGTTGACAGGAACAGATTTTAGACCCTGTTAATGACATGAAGTGAAATATTGTTATGTTGAGTAATGAAGCCATGTGGTTTAACAACACATTGATAATTATATATTATCCTGATGGTTCATGATTTTAGCTATCTAACAAATGGTTAGACGTTGCATTTATACTGTCACTGACAACTTTTTCTGAAGTTGGTTACCAGATTCCACAGGCTACGCGCGCAAGGTAGTTTGATTATACCATCCGACACAACAATAACATAACGTTTTTTTATATGAAATCACAAAACGGCATGCAGTGGAACTATATAAATAGTGGAGTAGGGGTAGCTTACATAAATATGGAGTTGCACGTAGTTTGCTGTGCAACACCAGAATAGGCTAATGCATGTGAAGCATTTGGTGGGAAAAGAAAGATCAAAACACACACGGTACACATAATTGTCAAATTAAGAAGGTTTTATGAATCAGTAATGTTGTGATATTAAAGAAGTCACATTGTATGACAGTAGTGTCAATGTACAGTTTGTTTCTGAAGTTGTACGTGCATCAGCGCACTAGAATATCTTTGTGATGTTCACATAAGGGTAAAGGTTTGTGGTATGATATGATTTAGTATGATTATATTATGTTCATATTGGTGGATTGTGGAAAGTAATTTTTGTTTGCTTTTGTTTTATGGTTATGGGGATTGTTTTATTTTGTTTAAAGCCATGATTTTATTTACTGAATTAAAGTTTTAGAATAGAGTTGTGCCTTATCATTGTAGAGTTGATACCTCTTAGCCTCAAATCCAAAGTATGCAACTGCTCAGTGGGAGGACGGTACACCCTCGAGTCCTGAAGCTAGCTGGAGGCAGAAGCATATTTTCCATCGAGATTATACGCATGGGTACAGTATATCTAATAGATACAGTAGTTGCAAGGTCTACACACACTGACGTTTACTTGTTTAACCCTTTATAGGGCAAAACTATTTTTTTATATTTATGCGTTTTTACATTTTAATTTATTTTAATTATTATAATTATTAATGATGTTATTTTATGGTTCTCCGATATTAATGTTTATATATTTATTTTTAATTTTCAATTTATGTTCTTATAGATTTAATTTTGATATTTTTTATGGAATTAATTAACTAATTTTGATTATATTTTTACAATCATTTTCATATTGGTTTTTAAATTTATGTTCATTTTTTTAATTTTTATATTTCTTTTATTATTGTAATTTTATGATTTTTATATCTATGTTTATATTTATTTTTACACATTACTTGTTAATGTTTTCGTTTTTATTTTAATTTTATCAAACACATTATGAAAATTCTCCGAAATTTGACTTAAAGATTCAACTACCGGCATTTTGGAAAGTATAAAGTATAAACTGTCCTTATGACAGGTTGTTAATATAGAGAGAGACCACTATATCATAAAGGGTTAAATTATATAATAACTGGCTTAGTGGCTTGTCATGATTTGTTAATAATTATAAAACGTGTCCGATTGTGATTTTTTTTCCCCTCCTTGAATCAATGTAACTAGTTTGAATGCATGTTCATGTAACCGATAATTAAAATGTTTATGTGATTTAGCGATTTTTGGTTTTATAAATTTTATTCATTCAGAACTATGCATGTCCCACCCCCACCAACTTTCATGAATGGAAGAGCAAGCCTGACTTTCATGACCAGGATTCGCCCCTGGACTTCCTCCAGCAGTTGACTGTCGTTGCCATATCCTGAGCAAGTCTTTAGGAATACATGACTCGACTAATGGAAATAACATAGTCTCACGTTTTTCAGTAGTTATACCCAAAGACACTATAAAGACCTCAAGTGGGACTCTAGTTTGTCATATAAAGCTGATAGTAAGCGTGAAGACCCTAGCACAGTGTTCTTCAACACTAGAGAGATAAGTTCTCGAATGTATAGGCCTACCTCTATCAACATATCCCCTTTTCCAAATCGTGATTTTAAGGCTTCTATGACTATAGGTTAATTTACCGCTGTTGGGGGGTAGCTCTTCACTAAATCTCTCGCACGGGAACACGGCATAGTGGACTGGATCAAATACTGAAACTTATCTCCTAACTCAATGCTTTCATCTTGATCAAGCTTAGAAAACTCTCCCCAGACAGACTCCTTAATATTGCCGCAACATTTCTTAAGTTCAATCTGGGGAAGCTTAAATTTCCTTTTTTGAAAGTTAATTCCTGTCTGACTGCTTGTAACACTAACATTGTCACATTCTTTCACTCGCTTATTCAACACAAACTGTAAGTTGTCTTAAAATACTTGCTAGTATATTATTTTCTTGTCATAATTTCTGCGTCCAGCTGATCTTCTGTTGCATGTTCTTCTAACATCAGGGTGAATATCTGTTCATCAAGTTTCTGAAGTTCATCGTACTTCAGTTTTAATAACGGAAACCTCGCTTCTGCTTCAATCACGCGTGGAGATTCGGCAGAATCCAACTCTACTTTCATTTCGTTGTGCACTCGTGTAAATGCCGTTCTTGTAACACTTCTTACTTTACGTGCCCTTTCCATATTTAACAAATATCCTGTCACGGTCGCCAGATGTTGGAATTAGGGCCTTCAAATCATAAGTTATTACACATATCGTTATTGATAACAGACATCAACAACGGATCTTGGCAACTGCCGCACACACTGTTAGAACCGTTGCCTACGTTATAATACAAGGCCGGGAGATGCCGCACCATGACTGGGGGGGGCAACTGAGTTCAGCATTCTGCCGCTAGGATCGCATTGTAACTCCCTCAATATGAGCGCACTATATGAATTTAGTATTGAGATGGGAGAATACTCGGGCTATTTCTTGCACATTTACAAAAGTGTGGTTTATCATTCATATCTATAACTCACCGGAATATCATAAACAAGCAGACTTTTCTTAGAGCTTCAGTACTTTCCTGTTCAGAGGCTTATTGTGAAGCTGTAAAAATCGTTCATTCCTACTCGTGCGATTGAAGGCTAGGTTGTCCAGGAGCGGCTTCAGGAACTTCTTCAAAAGGAGAATCGGAAGTTCAGAATCGTTGCATTGGTCACACAAATTGTTTGCCAGAACTTGTATTTTAATAAAAGTGTGCTGTTTGTCACTAACTTCTTCCGTGGCAGATACTGGACAGCACGTGATACGCATTGCATAATTTGCTCTAGTAACACCACAAATGATGTTTTAGGGTACCTCAGTCCTCCAAGATCTTGAAATCGTATGAGGCTGAGGACCGGGCTTTCATTCGCAGGAAGAGAAATATGTTGTAAACAACCTTCACAGCTTGTATTTTCTTCTGCTACGCGCACTAGATACCCAGCCACCATTGCTACTGCTATGTTCCTAAAAATAAAACCAAATTGTTGAATACCGTAATCGTGTTTAGATAAAAACACAATGCAATGAAAATAAATGGGCAGGTTAAAAATGTACATTCAACGGGGTTTCCAACTATAGCAAGGACGTGTTCGGGAAGCTCCGGTACGAAGGCAGAATCCGTGACAATGTCCTTCACCTGGCTCTTGAAGTTGGTTCCTAGAAAAGAACCTGGACCCTACGCTGGATACTAAGTCTTCATTCCTTAGTTCGACGTTTCCATGGCTCGAAGCTGCGATAATTCCAGTGTGAAGGGTAGATTCAATAGCATAAATACAAGATCTCACATCCATCATATCATTGAACCCCCCTTTTCGTCTGAGGTGACTGAAAAAGAGCTCGACATCGTCACACGATAAATTCCTTGTTAGGACATAGTGGAAATTGATGCTTATTAAATATCGTATGCATGCCACTGAAGAGAGAGTTGTCAACTCCAGAGCGTGGTAAGTCTCTTTAGTAAATTTCCTAAACTTATCGAGATGTTGCTGAATGTCCTCAATGTATGGCAGAAATACGTCCGTTAACCAGTGCAGTCTTTCATCGTCCATCTCACTAAAAATCATCTTATTGTCATTTCTGGAGTGCGTGCCATGGGATGTGTTACAGACATCATGGATATCAAACCATTTCTGAAAATGTCCCATAAAATTTATAGTCTCAAGTAAACTGCCTTTGTCATTAATTTTCTCAGAGCATACGACTTCCATACTTTTTAAGCCTGCGACAACTTCAGGTGAAAACACAACTTTGGCCCTGGAAACATTCATCTTTTCCAAATTACTAGAATAATCCACCTTCCTGGAGAGTTTCCTGACAGGTTTTATTCCCAGAGTTTTCTGAAGATTATAAAGGATCTTCAAATGATTACTTGTCACATTGTTGCCATTTACAAAGAACTCCCTAGACAAGTACTGCGATCGTACATTCTTGATAATGTGACTGGGATCAAAACTTATAAAGAGTGGTCGATTTTCATCAGGAGGATGATTAATTTCATGCGTTATACGACCCACGCATAGCGTTTCAAACATCGAAACATTCACTTGACAGTTGTCAGTTACAATTCTTAACACTCTGAAACCACTTTCTTCGACTACCTTCATAACATCTAATACCAATTTTGCCAAGTGCGCTCCAGAAATAGAACAAGTAAAATAAAATGACACAGGAATTCTGTAAGAAGAAGATAGTCTTTGAAAAGAATGCAAAGTAACTTGTTGGCTAGTTTGTCTTCAATACCAAGAGCGTCTAAGTCTGCGTCACTCATGCCGAGAAACATGTCTAAATTCCTATCGTACACAAGCCTAGGCTTTATAGCCATTTCGTCAATGACAAGGGAGCCCACTTTTGCATTCTCGTGTTCCAGTGACTTTTCCTCTGCCATCAATGTTGCTCTGATCAATGAAGTGATGCCAGTCTCTCCTTTCGAGTACCCTACGTATGTCTTCCAAGTTTTGGGATGTGGTAGGTGCAAGATACTTAGTTCACGTAACAATCGATAGCCTGTCGGTGACCTAGTAGCTAGAAGAACACAAATTTTAATTGTAGTTCCTTGGTACTTATATTTTTTCATTCCAAATGCTTGCAGCTGTTCGAGCAAAAAAATGGCTTTGAGGCTACCTTGTTGGGCTTCATTTTGAATTGAAGACAGCTGCTTGTTCATATCATATTTCTTAGTTTTATATTTCTTCAATTCAGCCTGAAGATCATGAAGTTTTCTTCGTAGCTTGTCAATTACAGCGTCTCGCTTAGCAGTTTTTTCGTAGCACTCCACAGTTTCTTTCGAAGAGCTTTCCTAACAACTGGCCTTGAAATGGGTGAAAACTGTGTCCCTATACTTCTACAATTTATCTCGTCTTCACAAATAGGGACAAAATTTCTCACAGTTCCTGGAGAGTCACATTTTCGTTTGGATAAAGGAGTGTCGTCAGTTTGTTTTGGTGGTTCCCTAGCTGTAGTTGTCACTTGTTAGTGGAGAGGGAAGTCTGTAAATACTGAAGGTACGGATTTAGGCAAAATAAATCTTCTAATTGTGCTCACACTGTAATTGTCTTCTCTGAAATGCCTACTACAAACCGCCGACCTTTTAGAAGGAGTCCACACACTACCTGGCTTATCACCTCGTCGAGAAACAGCTATAATCCACTTATTCCTGATTGATAGGAAACGAGTGAAATGAAACTGAGTTGCACATTCCCTGCCGGGACGTACAAAACGGAACACAGCAGTAAACCATTTAATAAATACTCATGTAAACAACCACTATTTGCAAGTCACAATTGAGTTGAACTGGCGCGAATGCTGGAACTAGGGTGGTACAAAGCGAGCCTAGTGGTCACTGGCGAAACCTCATGGTGATTCATTTTTAGCTCAAAACAGCTTGCATTTCCAGACCTTGTATTTAGCGTAGGCAACGGTTAGAACAAAAAGCACTTGAATTTTTTTTGCCAACCTAAAGAAATTGCATTACCGGTACTGCAAGGACAATCCTAACACTTATATTTCCTGTGTATTAGTGCCAAAGGATCTTGTGTGATCCAGGGTTTTATTGGTGGGGCTCTTGTCTTCTTATTCGTATAGCCTATTTCATAGTACAGGCTTCTATTCCTTTATTAATAAAATCACATATTTTTTTGTAATAGGCTAGTCATTGATGTTAGTTTCATTGCATACAAATTCTTGAGTTACCGTACTAAATATTTATTAAGTTTTTTGTAGTTTAATTTATCCTTTTCTAATGGCCCATCATCACATATTGAATTCCTGTTAATCTATTTGTTTCTAATTTCACAGATTAGTAAATGGTGATCGCTCAAGTCATTATCATTATTATAGATAGGCCTACCGGTATTGGGCTACATATTTTTCACAGTTGTTCACCAATACACCATCAATTAGAGTAGAGCTAGTTTGTGTTACAAGAGTTGGATATTTTGTATTACATAATACTAGACCGTAAGATTTGACTAGATTAACATAAGTACTACAGTAGAGTCTCGCAAACTCGGCCTAATGTGGACCGAAGGGTGGCCGAGTTCGCGAAAATGCCGGGTTATCGGGAAATATGTTAAAAAGAAGTAATTTAAAACGATTAAGTCACTACAATTACAGTACTTGAATATACTGTATTGTTCAGTACTGTACTGCATAGAAATCAAGGGAAACAATTACTGTAAATTATAAAAGAAAACGTAGAAAAACTAGACGAAAGACAATATAATAACGCTCTGTGCGAAAACACAAAATCAAACAAAAATCATGATTTTTTCTCCTGTCAGGGTGGCCGAGAAATCCGGGGTGCCGGGTTACCGAGTGCCGAGTTTGCGAGACTCTACTGTATACCAGACCCAAAACATCTGTGAACATGAGGGAGGAGCCAGATTCACTCTCTCAGCCGCGCCAGCCAATAGCATAGCGTGGCGTTGCCTAGTAAACTCAGCTCGCTAGGCGCGCTGTGCCGTACGAAATCGTCATTTCTCTCCGTGCACGAAAATAATTAATTCTTCAATTATTTTGATGACCCTATGTTAAAGAGCTAAATATTTTGAAGCTGACTGTCGAAAGCCTGTTGCGATACGACCAGCCGTTCGGGAGATAACGTCTGCCCTTGAACTGAAAGGATAATTAAAGAGAGAATGATTTAGGTGTCGATATATTTAGGTTTGCCAGGGAAGGAAACGAAGAGTGACAGTATTGCTGTATCAATTCAGTAGTGGAGCTTAAAGAAGTTAGTTCTGTGAGCTGAAGTTTTGAACTCATAACAATGTTCCGTAGCAAGCCGAGTGGCAGTCGAACAGCCAGGCAAGAAATGTAATTTTCAGGGTAAATGGCCTTTTATAGAAGCGTTCGAATACAAAAGTACGTGAAAACATAAAATATGATAACCTGTGTTATTGTAGTGTCGGTAATTATTTATGTACATATATATATATATATATATATATATATATATATATTTGTAATTGAGTCGAATAAAACTCACATCTTCACAGTTTTACCTCACGAAGCTAAGTGCAACGAATTCTAAGCCTGAGACCAGAACTAAACGTCTTGATTGAGCCGTGAATCGAATCCGGACCTCACGGGTGAAAGCAAGAGTTGTTGTTGTTGTTCCTGTTGATGATGATTGTTTTAGGGGCTTTGCGACAACGTGATCATGTAGCCCCGTGTATTTGGAAGTGTGTGGAATTTGTCTGATAACCTGTGTCACTGTGATGTCTGTAGTAGTGTGTGTATTTGTAATTGAGGTAGGATTTGCGTAGGAAGTGGCCTTGGCCTTACGTTAGGTACCATCCCGGCATTTGCCTGGAGAAGAAGTGCGAATCCACAGAGAAACCACTTACAGGATGGCTGAGGTAGGAATCCAACCCACATATTCCCAGGTTTGCATCACGAGGCTGAGCGAACCCTGTTCCAGCCCTCAGACCAGAATTACATTTCTTGGGAATCGTACCCGAGCCTCCGTGGTGACAGCCAAGAATGGACAGCATTGTGCTAGCCAGTACACCACAAGGTGTTCTCCAATAAACAAAAACTGATCCCAATAAATTGTTTTCTGTATTTCTATTACCTTATAAAGAGTCCACAAGCAATGTTACTCAGAATGGCATGGAGTGTAAATTGCGTCATATGATATGATAACGTTGTAATTGTTGTTTAATTTAAGGGGCTTGAACATATTGGTACTTTACCCCGTGTACTTGTCTGAAAATCTGGCTTACTGTGGTGTCTGTATTAGAGTGTGTGTATTTGTATTCTGGTGAGGATTGGGAAGGAGGCGGCCTTGGCCTAAATTAGGAACCATACCGGCATTTGCCAGGAGTAGAAATGAAAAACCACTATCAGAATGGCTGAGGTAGAAATCTAACCCACATCTTCCCAGTTTTGCCTCACGAGGCTGAGCGAACCTTGTTCCAGCCCTCAGACTAGATTTAACTCTAGCAATACCATGCTAAGCCTCCGTGGCTTAGGCGGCAGCACGCCAGCCTCTCACCGCTGGGTCCGTTGTTGAAATCCCGGCCACTCCATGTGAGATTTGTGCTGGAGAAAACGGAGGCAGACAGGTTTTTCTCCGGGTACTCCGGTTTTCCATGTCACAATTTCATTCCAGCATCACTCTCCACTATCATTTCATTTGTCATGCATTTAATCATTGCCCCAGGGGAGTGGGACAGGCCTCGGCAGCCGGCACAGTTCATATCCTCGCCGCTAGAAGGGGCTTCATTCTTTCCATTCCCTGACCCGGTCGGTCGACTGGAAGCAGGCTGTAGATTTTCATTCCAATACCATGCTTTTCTTCAAACCACGGGCTACCAACGGGATGGGGAGGGGATGTATTTTGTGGCCACCATAATAACTTCTTTTTGTGTGATTTGCATCATCCTTTAATCTTCATACCTAAAATGGTAAAAATATAACTTAATTAACAACAGTTGCAAACAAAATCAAAAAATCAAGAAAAAAGAAGTTAAGAAAGTAAATTATTCACTGATCATACTCTTCGCCACACGTGGAACATACGACTGTTCTTTACTGTGTTTTCGTCATTTGTACCTCTTGCAACCAGAACAAATTATATTGGTTTTGTTCATTTTGTTGTACTTTTGCCCTTACCACTGTACACAGTATGACGAGGCACACGAACTACCAACGGGAGGGTTTTCCGTGCCCACCAAAAGAAAATTGTTAATATCTAATACAAGAATTAATTTTTTTTAAGTAAATGAGTGGTTAGGTAACTGGATTCAAAATAGACAATAACTGTGTGTACAGTAAGCATGGAAAAGGAATACCAACAATAAACCGTAAAAAATAGAACTGGTGGACACGAAATACCATTGGTATTGTTAGGGTTAAATAGCTTGGCAGAGCCGGGAATTGAACCCGGACCTCCTGGACGATAGCCAAGAATGCTGGTCGCTACATCAGTAGGTGCTCACTTGCACGAATAACGTTTGTGTGGCATCTTATATCTGGCTCATATCACACTGTGCGCACTCCGTTGTGAGCATAGATATTCGTAGGATTAGGCCCCCAGCTCGTACATGCACTTACATTCGAAGCGCCTTGTGTTCAGGGGGAAGGTTGTGTGTATACTGCGAGCGTAGAGCTGTGTCATCTCTTGCCAGTCTCACAGTGGCAACAGTGCTCAACTGGACGCGCGCTACTGGGTGAGCCCATGTTCACAGTTGTTTTGGGTCTGGTATAGTAGTATATCGGTCCCTAAATAATAGATCGATATTCATATAACCTAGTATTATAACAGGATTCGTTGAGTAATGTACCCGAAATTACCTGCCATCAGCTTGTTGAAATCCCACGAAGATCACTGGATCGTAGAACCTGGAAAATCCCGGCTAAAAACCCCCAGATACTACCAACAAGAGACGGGGATAATAGGGCACAGGGTAATCTAACCAGGCAAAGTTAAGAAAAAACAATGGCTAAACGAGAAAAGCAACAGCTCAAAAGAACACGAGATCTACATAAGAATGTAATCTGAGGCGTAAGAACACCTAGAAATACCCAGCAATGGCTTTCTTAACGTGACCTCTACTCACTTCTATAAATCACCACAATCGTAAAATTAAAATGGAACTGAAAATATTTATTCAGAAAATGGCATAGCATAGATAAAGATCTGAAAAGACGTTGACAAACTTGACAAAGTCAAGAATAAAGCACAAAATTGCTCACCACAGACCTCACTGTGCAATTGCATTTTGTCATAAACAAATATTAAATTCAACACACAAGCATGGGTTGCAAAATCCCATTAAAATATCTAAATCCACAAAGAAACTCCTACTAGATCTAGCATGAGATCTGTTTCGTTTTCAGTAGGTAATTCCCTCAATGTACATGTTCATATTAACCCTGGAATAAAATTTTATACATACATACAATCTTGTTCCAACACCTCTCAGAGTGTTATGTGAATAAACTTGATGATCATACACCCTCCATGAGTGTAATTTGTTTTGTGGTTTCGTGGTAATTATTTCATATATAATTGGTGTCTCTTGGACCCAATAATCTTTTACGTGAATAAGCAGAAAATCCAAATTAAACCAACACTGATCTGCAGGTTAACCAGAAGGGAAGATTATGAAACTACGTTAGCATTGTAGTAAAATCCAGAAATAGGATAATAAAGATCCTTTACTCAAATTATAAATACTCATGTCTAGAAATGCATGTTTCCTGATAACACATTATCGCCATTTAGTTCGATATCTGTAATTCTATAATCATTTTAAGTCACACTTGACTATTTATACATCATCCATTCAACAATGGATTTCATCGATACCATTTTAAACATTATTTAATTACTACATAATTTAATGGTGCCACTTCCATTCAACAATGGATTTCATGGATACCATGTCAAACATTATTAAATACTACATAATTTAATGGTGCCACTACATGGTCTTATCCATATGATAGATCTACTCCACTGAGTTATGATTATTACTGTTTCATATTTATTTATTTATTTATTTATTTATTTATTTATTTATACATTTATCATTTTTAGTCACCCTCCATGGTAATACGAATAATTTCATTACTGATATATTTTATAGTTACAGTTTGCGAATAGATTTGCATTACTAGAACTAAACAAGATCGTAATACTTCGTATAGAATATTGAAAAACGTTATCACTTATTTCTCCAAATTATCACTGGAATTATTAGTTATGCTGTACGATAGTTTATTATAATCACAAATCTGTTGAAGGATATGCCTCCACATTCAGTTATCTGAGATTCTCGTTGATGAAAAGAATATAAATACCTTTCAGAATATCATCACTTGAGTACTATTCGATACAAAATGTATGAAAATACCATCAGGAATGGATTTCAATAAACTCAATTCTAACTTGACCTTCGTGTGTCAAAACTAGAATTTTAATAAGGATCGACATTTCTCAAGCAAATTAAGAAATAATCCTGCTCGAATGGATTCCAGAAAATAATATAGGGTTCCTACACCATCGACGAGGGTGATCGTAAAGGTAAGCACTTACATAGTCGATTAGTCTGTAGTCTACTAAAACTGGAAATATCTCTTAGCAAAAGATACAAAAATCCTATCACACTAAGTGTGTCCTCAATAAAGTCCAAACTGTCTAAATCGACGTAGAAAATGTTCAAAAACAACAACAACTTTCCAACTAAACAATCAGAAAGATCTCTAGGAAATCGATCTAGTGATAAATGAGAGGGCGAATAAATGTGTCATAAATAGACCGCAATGAAAGTTCAAAAACACTATCTTAAATAGTGTAGAATAAATAAAGTCTTCCCCTACGTTGCTTCTCTTCACTAAAATAAAAATGTTCCCATATAAATTACTATAAGTTAATTTTAATTGTGTAAAAACACACAACAAATATGGATGCATCCCTAAATCTAAATCCAGTTGAGAATAAAATCAGACATGAGTAAAACGTCGTGCCTAAATTCTACCAATCGACTATACTAATAAAATGAAAAATATGACAGTTACTAAAACATTGCAATATCTATGCATTACTACTACTGATGGATGTTGATTTTCAGTACCTTCTCGCCAGTCGCTGATGAAACAGAAAGCAATGATATGCCTCCCATATCACTCCTTCTCCATACATGGAAATGTCCTGGGCCGTCCTGGTATGCCGATGAAATCGAACTCCGGACTGCCAGTCCCCAACCCACGGGTTCCAGATAGACATCTGAACGACACCGGTTGTTACTGCCATTTCACGTACTTAAGGTTTTGAATATTCCCGAAGGGAATATGATGAAGTTTCCATTTGAGCGGAAATGGTAGGTGTGTCTGTACCAACTGACGAGCCGAACGGCACACTGGGGCTAACACTTTGAGCTAACCGGACCATTTTTATCATTTATTGATATTTCACGTACAGTCCATCGCGTTCCGTAGAAAGTGCTCGTCACATAGTAGTAATACGCGCTCGCCCGAAGCGATAGTTGCATTCCAATGCCACCATGCCATAATGAGCGAACAAGCTTAATGAAATTTAGGATTAGCAATAACATTCGAAAAATATCAGTGTCCGTTCCTCATAATGCATATTGTGTCGCTCACATCGCAGTACTCATGTTTGAAGTGTCTAGCCGATCATAGTTACAAGGTAACTAGGCATGTGAACTATTCCTCCCGACATCTGAATTACAATTATATCGTGAAAATAAGAGGATTGAATCATAACGTTCATGAAGTGCATAAGTATCACTATACTTATGTCCATAAAAACAGCACTATTCTGAAATAAGTGTTAGACTGCAAGTATTTCAGTACACTTGCAATGTTACTGTTACTAGTTGCACAGAGCTTGCCTAACTTCACATATGGCATATTCTAGTCTGCACGTTACAAAACACATTTTCAGAATGTAGTATGAACTCACTACTCACTACTGAAAGTGAATAAGTTTGAGTTCATCACCACATAACTCTACTTTCTTACGGCCTCACACAAGTTTACACGTAGGCCTCGTGCTAGCGATACGTATTAGTAACACCATAACGAATAGAATAAGAAGTGATATCACTGGCCTAGTACCCCTGGTCCGCCGCAGCGCAGCGCTGGCTCCGATCTGTGATGTAAGTTAGCATTGGCGCTTACGAGACTTCTAAAACCTTGCGACCTGTTTTACATGTTAAAACACCGCAAGATATCCTCATGGGCGCTAATAAGTTCGACATCTCCACTTACATTACTGTTCCCAATTATAATGTAATAAGTCGTCTCCTGTAATAGTCCAATTTCGACAATAAGCGAAGACAGAGAGCAAGTTCAAAATGCAATTAGTTTTGCCAGCTATCGGTAAATTAAATAAAAGAACGGAACAATTAACCTCGCTATCAGAAAGGATTTCTTCACATTGTTACACATTTAACATCCCCTTAACAGACTTGCAACACAGAAAAAAAAGCCGTACGAACGCAACTTTCAACTTTACCGTAGATTACTATAAAATTCAATAATAACCATAAATCTCACTCCACAAACACCAAAATCAGTAAACTACCATCATTTCAGAAGAACTTAACATTAAACAGACATAGAAGGCATAGTCATGACCCCTTCATAGAGTAGGCTATTGTCTAAAACTGATCACGACTCCTTCAGCATTACGGTACATATATGTTTTATAACTCATTGTCTTTTTATTCTCATCCCTTTCTTCACAGAAGTAGTCTTTAATGGCATCAAGAGCATTTTTATTTACACCATACTGGACAAATACTTTGGCAAATTAGGAAATATATGTGGATCAGAATAGTCTTTCAATCGCCAGTTGTTTCTTGGGAGAAGTAATACTTCCTTCCCTTCTATCACAAATTTGTCAAATTTAACAATTAAATCTCCTGAAAAGTGAGCATCACAGATGTAGGACTTTTCAGTAAGTTCCCTATCTTTCCCTGGTATGGCCCCTTTGCACTTGATAAAACGTTCCTAATCTTTAGGAGGTTTGAAAAACCGTCTGACCTCTTTACTGTCCCCATAGCTAGATCTGCATCCTGGTACAAAAGAGCAAGGCATCTTCACTACTCACATTAAGCACTCATGAACATGTAGGGCTAAACTGCTGTTTACTTACATTAAATAACAATAAAATTTACACACGAAGATAACGTCAACACACGACAAGAAATTAAATTCCATTTCAGTTAATGCTTCCTACAATAGCATTTCAGGTATTAATACTATGAAGTAATAGTGTAAGCACTTGCGGCAAGATGGCGTCACAGTGAGAGTGTAGTGAAATAGCAGCTAGTTTAAATATTTGATAAAAGGGGTAAAATATTATAACAGAGGTTTAAAATCTATAAAGTTACTTTCCTTAGGTCAAGTGAAATATGGATTATTGATAGTACTGTATTTAGAAATTCTTATTGATAATTTAATAAACTTAAACTAAGTTGTGGGAACGTGTATCCAAAGATTCGGTGACTTCTTCAATCACTGTTTGAACCAAGTAGAGCAGTGGTGCTTTTACGAGTTTTCACCCGATTGGAAGATATACGTATTTCACATTCTTCTTTATTGGTAGGTAATTAGATTAATTCATTTAGCTAGTAATAATTAACATAAATTTAGTGAAATTTGGTGTAAATATCAAGGCTAACTTAGATCTCTAGTATGTCGGCAGTAAACAGTGTTAGTGTCTCGTCAGGTAATGTAACCGTTACGGATTTATGCTCGTCGTGCAAAATAAAAGTAAAAAATGCAAATAAAATCATCACAAGATCTCATGTAAAATTGAGTGAGGAGAAAAGTGAAACCGATTGTCGTAATGTAGGCCTACCGGTACCATCATGCGAATGTCATAACCTGAGAAACGAACTGTCCTCAAAAGATGAAATTATAAAGCTGCTAAAGGAAGATATTACTAAGTTAATGGAAGAGTTGAATAAATTAAAAGGAAACAGAGAGGAAAGCAAGGAAACTTAGTCCAAATTGGTTGCTGGTAAGGTAAGATTGAATATGCCTAGGCCTATAAATGGAGTACCGGTACTTGTAACTGAAATTCCCGTCTCAAATTCATTTGGAGCGCTCGTCGAAGAAAATGATGACTTTCTTCAAGAAGAAAAGAAGAAAGTGATAAAGAGAAAATCCAGGAAGATGCGGATATTTGCGGACAGTCACGGGAGAGACGTAGTAGCAAGCGTATTGGAGAGAAACGGCGAAATGGAGGTCACTTCGACAGTAAAGCCAGGAGCACCCATTGCAGCGGTCACGAACGAGATGATAGGAGAGTGTGCAACCCTCACTTCAAAGGACTATGCAGTAATCATCGCTGGAGCAAACGACATCTATAGAAATGAGAGTAAAAGGTAATCAAAGATTTAAAGGGTACATTGCCATCCATGCTTAACACAAATGTCATTATTGTAAACATTCCGCAGAGATACGATTTAATCCCCAAATCATGTGTAAATGTAGAAATAGAGGCTACAAATGGTAAAATTCGTAAAATTTGTAAGAGTTTTCCAAATGTCCAAATGATAGATGTAAGTAAATTGGACAGGAAGTTCCACACTCGACATGGCCTACACTTAAATAGGTTAGGAAAAGAGTATCTTAGTGATGAAATCTGCAAAATTGTAAATTCAAATGGTAAGAATAGTTCAACAGTAATACCTTTAGAGTGGAAGCAGGGAAACTTGCAAAAGAAGCCAAAAGTGAGGTTTGGCATTCAGATCTTTCGTTGCCAAATTTTACTGAGTGGAAAAATGGTATTTCGGATTTGTCTAGCAACAATAATAATAACAATTATGATAATAATAATAATAATGTAAATAAATCACCAACACAAGCTTGCAAAAGTAACAAATTTAAACTTTACCATCAGAATGTTCAGTCTCTCTTTAATAAAATTGATTACATAAATCTAATGCTTAAAAATGAAAGACATCTCAGCACTATGTATTTCAGAACATTGGCTGAAAGAGGAACAACTCGAATTAATTCAATTCCCAGGGTTTATACAAGCTAGTAAATACTCTAGAACTAATATTAGCCATGGTGGTACTTGTATCTACTAAGAAATAATTTAGATCATGAACAGTTAACAGCTTATGATTATCTATTTATGGAACAGGATTTTGAATTCTCTGCCGTAAAAATACAGCAGTTTAAGTTAATAATTGTATGCGTAAACCGTTGTCCGTCAGGAAAGTTTCCTTTATTTATAGATAAATTAGAATTGTTACTCAAAAACATGAGCAAAGTAAATTTCGATATAATAATTTGTGGGGATGTAAATGTGGATTTCTTAAAATTTGATAGAAATTGTGTATTATTAACACAGTTACTAATTTCCTATGGACTGAAACCTACAGTAAATACCCCAACAAGAATAACAAAATTTAGTAAAACTACTCCTGATCAAATTTTTTTAAATACAGATAAATATCACCATTCAATAGAAATCTATTGTCCGGGTTTTTATGACCACCATGGACAAATAGTGAGTTTTGAAGTACCCGAAACAATCAATAATAATGATAATGGAGTAAAATCAAAGTGCAGGTCATTCACTGAAACAAATGTTACATATTTCAATGACTAATTAAATAAGGAAACATGGTCAAAAATGTATAAACTAGAAAATGTAAATGATAAATTTAATGCATTTGACAGTACCCTAAAACACTATTTTGAAACAACATTACCCTTTAGACAAAGAACTGTTCAAAATAACAAAACTAACAATTGGATAACAACAGGGATTATAAATTCATGTCAAAGAAAGAAATTTCTACACAAATTATATAAACAATACCACACAACACCTGAATTCAATTTATACTACAAAAATACACTAGCATATTAAATAAGGTAATAAGACTAGCAAAGAAAATGCATAATGATAATTTTATTTCCGGATCATCTAATAAAAACAGGGCTATGTGGTCCGTGATAAAGAAAGAAACTGGAAAATCTGCTAAAATACAAAGGAACATTACACTGACCAGAAATAATAAAGTGATAAATAATCCAGAGGAAATAGCTAACACTTTCAATGACTATTTTCTGGAAATTTCACAAGAATTATTAAATAAATCACAGGTAAATACACTAAATTCTAATAATAAAATAAATATATGTAGTGATTCTTTATTTATAAATCATGTCACAAGTGAAGAGGAAAGAATAGTTATAAAAGAGCTAAAGAATAAATTTTGTGCTGGCATAGATGGCATCCCAGATGCAATTTTAAAGAAATGTGCAGAAAATATAATAAATCCACTTACACACTTAATAAACAGTTCAATTCTCTCAGGAACTTACCCGGATATTTTGAAGTTATCAAAAGTAATTTCAGTGCACAAAAACGGTTCAAAAGATGAATTAGATAACTATCGTCCTATTACCTTACCAACTGGTATCGCAAAAATTGTTGAAAAAAAACATGTGTAGGAGACTGATAAGTTTTATACAAAAAAAAATATTATCAAACTCACAACATGGATTCAAAACGGAAAAATCTACACAGACAGCAATTTATGAATGTATTAATAGTATACTGAAATTAATTGACAATAAGGAGCATGTAACTGGCCTATTTTTGGATTTATCGAAAGCATTTGATGTTGTTGACCATAAAATCTTCCTTACAAAACTAAATCAATGTGGTAATAAAGCTCTAGCTAATAAATGGATAGAGTCTTACTTAACAAGGCGTAAACAAATAGTAAGCTTGAGACACAAGGATGATGGAACCAAATTGCTTAATGAAACATTGTCCAATGAGGGAATTATTAAATTTGGAGTACCCCAGGGATCGGTTTTGGGCCCACTATTCTTCCTTCTATATATCAATGATATAACACAGAACGTTCATTCACATAAGGAAATTTTGTTTGCGGACGATACAACACTCGTAATAAAAGGTGAAACTAAACAGGTCATACAGCAGTCTGCTGACTCCGTTACAGGAGAGTTAACCAAATGGTCACAAGATAATCGCCTCATAATCAACTATAAAAGACAGTATGTCTAAATTTCCACACTATACAGAATATGAATCCTGCGAAGCCCAATATAACATTAAATGGTAATCAAATAGAAAATAAATCAGAAACAAAGTTTTTAGGACTATGGATACAACATGACTTGAAATGGAATAAACATATACAATATCTGAATACTAAACTGACCTCGATGTGCTTTGCGTTACGAATTTTGAAAACCTGCAGTAGCATGCACACATTAAGAAATACTTATTTTCTGATTTCCATTCATACTTAAGATATGGGGTCATATTTTGGGGTATGTCGCTAGATGTACTTTGAAAGTATTATGTTTTGTAAAAAGAATTTAATGAATAAGGATGTTTTTCTTAAAACAAACAATGATGTTCATAGGCATAACACAAGACAAAATCAAAACATTCATATTTCACACACACACACACACGAGCATATATCAAAAAGGAACTTATCACACAGGAGTTAAATTATACAATAAACTACCTCAGTATATAAAACTTACCCCAAAAACAAAAACCTTTGATAGAATGTTGAAAGCTTATCTGCAGTGTCATTATTTTTACTCTGTAGTTGAATATCTTAGTGTATAGAAACGATGAAATCTATAATTATATTTTACTTTTCTATTTTAATTCTAATACCTAGCTGTAAGTTGTTGTATTTATAGAATTAAGTTTTCATACTATGATAATAGAATAAGGTGTAAATAGTTGTCCAATAAGATTGTATCTCTTAAGACCTGTTATTGTAATAAGTTATGAATAGTTATAGTATTAGTATTACTGTATATACCTATTAGTACTGTTATTTTATAGATGTAAATTCTGACGTGTCCTATATCAAAAATGTATTGTATACATGTATTTGATCAAATGGAAATAATCAAACTATCTGTCTATCTATCAATTAACGTTTGCACAGAACATCACCAAAACACTCCGACCTATTAAATACTTAATATATAGCACATAAACGCATAAACATATGTGGAAATCAACAATCTCGACTGTAGCGCTGCATAGCGGCGAGTGCCAACCCGATCCGTATTCATTACATGCTTTTGAGGGAGAAGAGATCACACATTATATTCTATTCGTTATGGTAACACGCTAGAAGGTTGTTCTGCCCTTGGCAGAGATAGGGCCTACTTAATAATCTGTCTTCCTCAAGCCACCCGCAGATTCACGAGGGTGAACTGCCCTCTCTCCAGCGGTGCGTAGATCGATAAATCATGTCCTTAGCGCATAATCAGAATGGCTTACATATTTCATGAAGTCTTGCAAATGAAATTAGCTCTTCAAAAATCTTATACAGTGTCAATACATCTTGGATAAATGCTGAAAAGCATAAGTTAACTTCTCTTCCTCTTTATTAGCAATAAAGTAATCCTTCATTAATCAATCAATATCTTGGATCTATGCGTGACAAGTTCTGGGCATCAGGCTGCATAATTTTTTTTCAGCCCGAGCCTAGCCACAGTATGTATTTCCGAGCCTCTTATTGGCTGTTATGTCAAGCCATTCTCCTGGTTCCGAAACGAGACGGTAGATAGTAACAGGGGTCACATCCGATCAAACATGGAGGAAGGTTATCGAGTGAGATGTGGATAATATTCGATGTTGAATTGCATTATTAGCGTGAATCAGGCATGAAACTTGCTTTAGTTCAAGTTTAAAACAACTCACGCAGCAAATGAATGCGTTCCAATCAACATTTAAGGTCTAAGTGAAATCATTCGACATTTAATCACATGTATTAGCACCTATGATAATATACTTCATATACGAGGGCAGATTTGCACAAGTGGTAGCGTGCGAGCTTGGTGACTTTGATGTCCCGGGTTTAAGTCTGCCCTAGGGCAGAGATTTTTACTTCTTTTGAATTATTTTATAATATCCTCCCTACCTTTTACAGCATGTTTTATGCCTTGTTTTATTGAAATTATCTGTATGGGTGATTGAAATAATAAACTTTGTTGAGCGGAATTCTTCCCTATTCTCACTTGAATTTATATTCCTCTGCTTACTGTTCAACGCGGCTAGCGTTCTTGGCTGTCTCCGCAGAGGTCCAGGTTCGATTCCCAGCTCTGCAGAGAAATTTCAATTCTGGTGTGAGGGCTGCAGCGGGGTACACTCGGCCTCATGAGCCAAAACTGAGTAGAGGTGGGTCCGATTCCCACCTCGGCTATTTTGGAAGTGATTTTCCATAGTTTTCCACTTCTACTCCAGACAAATGCCGAAATTGTTCATAACAAATGCACGACCGCCTCCTTGCGAATCCTCACCTGAATATCAAATACTCACCATACTACTGACACCACAATAACACAGATTATCAGAGAAATGTATTTATTTATTTATTTATTTATTTATTTATTTACAAGTAGGAGGGCTCAATGACCACCATATCCAATTTGCTCAAATGAACAAGAGCAATATCAGCGTCAACTTCTGCAGTGGTCAAGCTGCTTGCCTCACCAAGGTGGACCGGGTTCGATTCCCAGCTCTGCCGAGAAATTTCAATTCTGGTGTGAGGACTGCAACGGGGTACATTCAGCCTCGCGAGCCAAAACTGAGTAGAGGTTGGTTCGATTCACACCTCAGCTATTTTGGAAGTGATTTTCCATAGTTTTCCACTTCTACTCCAGACAAATGCCAAAATTGTTCATAACAAAAGCACGACCGCCTCCTTGCGAATCCTCACCTGAATATCAAATACTCACCATACTACAGACACCACAATAACACAGGTTATCAGAGAAATGTATTTATTTATGTATTTATTTATTAATTAATTAATTTATTTATTTATTTACAAGTAGGAGGGCTCAGTGACCACCATGTCCAAGTTGCTCAAATGAACAAGAGCAACATCAGCGTCAATTCCTGCAGTGGTCAAGCTGCTGGCCTCACCAAGGTGGACCAGCCTTTAATGAGTCACAATGGCAAATCGTTGTTTGGTGAATAAATGTGGAAGCACAATGCCACTGTAAAAAATCACATGAATAAAACAGTTAAGACATGTCAAAGGGTAAAGTAATGTAAACAATAAGTTCCGAACAAGTACAAAAGTGTTTAGTTTTATTATATCTCATAAGTCCAATGTTCAATGGTACACCAATATTGTAAATACAGTAGTTAAATATTGTGAAACTTGTCAAATGTAATTGTAAGATATGACACACAGTTCTGACTATTTCGAATGCAAGTGCTGTTTTCACTCCGAAATCTAGATCCTTGAGTTCAAACAAGATAAAGGATACAGTTGTTGTTTTTAGAAAAGTGAGGCTACTTTGGAAAAAAAAAAACATTCATTATACGTGTCTATCATAGACACGAATTAGTATATATATATACTAAGGTAAGAATTAAATATTTTGCATTTAAAATGAATAAGTGATTCAGTGAGATCAAACTATACGTCGCTTTCCCTGTGCCATTTGAATGAAGACTTAGCTCATAAAATAATAATAATAACAATAATAATTTAGTGGCTTTTATTATTATTCACTGCTCTGTGTTTATACATTCAGAATGTCTGAGCTTTATCTAAATTTGAGTTTGCCATATTCAGCTACATACTGGTGAGCTTTATCTAAATTTGAGTTTGTCATATTCAGCTACTGACTGAATGTAACGGAAGCTCTTCGTGCAGTCTAGATTATTCTGTTGCGAAATGTGATGCTTTCTTAAACTACTTTAAAAGAGCACCCACAGCTCCGAACCTCACAACGTTAAAGGAATGTTACGATAATCTACAAGACACACAACCAAATACTAACGACAGTGCTCCATATTTAATGAATAAACTAAATTGAATAGATCTCAATACCAAACTGTTTAAAGGTACCGGTGTGTTCCAAAACAACATTTCAAAATCAATGTATTAGAAAATTATCAGAATATACTGTAAGTGTCGTGTGTAACCAAGTTCGACAAGCTAGTGAGTGATCTAGAAGAGACAATCAGTCTCTCCTTCAATTATATCACCAACATCAAGAAATTATCACCGAAAGACTTGAAAAATATTATTAAACATTTACAGACTGTTCATTCAAAAATTGTCAAGAATGCCATGTATGAAAGGTACTAAAGGTTATGTATGTAATAATTTTAATATAAGATTAACCACATGTAATCTTACTGATATACCAGGGTGTGAACTTGCAGAAATTAACAATGATGTTCAAATATTTATACCATTAAATAATGAACATTTGCTATTAATTAGCAAACAGCTACAAACAATTTTACAAATCTGTAGTGAGGGTATCAGGCCCAAATATTTTATATACTAATGAGTCCTGTCCTATCGCAGCAATCGGAATTAAGTTGGAACCAAAACCAACAAATTATGTTCATAAATTTACTATCACGAATACTTCTGATCAAATCCCTACCATAAATAAAATAAACTTCCAATTACGTTAATAAAATGAAATGCGATTTAATTTCTGTCACCCCAAATTACCTCACTTCAAAGAAGTTTGATTATACAATTTGTAATTGTGATTTTTACTTTGTATGTATACTGTTAATAATATGTTTACAAAGATTGTATAATTTGTATAAAAATGTAAACAAAAAACCCTGCCACAGCAGCCCATGAGGGCCTAGGCCTACCAAGCGAATGCTGCCTAGCTATTCGGCCTGCAGATATTGGGGTGACGCGTGGTCAGTGCGTTGGGTCCCCTCGGCCGTTAATCTTGGTTTTCGTGACCGGGGCGCTGCCTTACTGGCAGACAGCTACTCAATTGTCCTTTCGAGGCTGAGTGAGTAGTGGTTTTGTGACAGTTCTAGCGCCACCTCCAACTCCCCACCTCACAAGATGGCGGCGGTGCGATATCTCTCGAACGCATGGTCGGATTTTGACGAATGAGGTGTCATTGTACTCGGGCTGATACCCCCTTTCCAATGGACAGCATATTTCCACTCTAAAATAAAACCTACCCCTACCAAGGGGTGAAATTGTATTTTTTTTGAAAATCTTGCTTTCCAAGAGGCATGTGTTCGGTGGAAAGCCATTATGAATTAACATGCTTGTTTTTTGTTCTTTACGCATGCCCACTCATGGCTTTTGCAAGAGGGTGGGGGAGCGGATCCCTGTGGACGGGTTATTGTTGACGGGTCATTATTGGTGAGTCATTGTTGACAGGTCATTGTTGACAAGTCATCGATGACAGGTCCTTGTGGACAAGTCCTTGTGGACAGGTCCTTGTGGACGAGTCCTTGTGGACAAGTCCTTGTGGACGAGTCCTTGTTGACAGGTCATTGTTGACAGGTCCTTGTGGACGAGTCCTTGTGGACAGGTCCTTGTGGACGAGTCCTTTTGGATGAATCCTTGTGGGTGAGTCCCTTTGGACTGATCCCTTTGGACCGGTCCCTTTGGCCTGGTTCCTACGGACTGGCCCATGAATTTACTTAAATTATGTCAAAGGGCTTAACTACATTTTGCGTGTAAAGCAGTGTGTTGAACTGACGTTGTTCACAAGTCCCCCACTACTATAATGTGATAACGATATGAAAGGAAAGTGACGAAATACATGTGAACATACAAGGGATCTAACTTGGTGGATGGATGTGTCATTTGTAGTTGAAAGAGAATAATACATGTTCTTAAGATGTTAAAACTGTGGAGATGGTACGAGCAGTAAACTGAATTGTTACTTCCTGTGTCATATTACAGACATGGCAGAGAGCGCGCAGATCTGTTGCTAAGACTAACGCTGCAGTAATTTGAAACCGCAAGTGTTCATGAAGACAATGGGTGATGATCATGCAAAGTTAGCAGTTATTGGATATTACTCAGGTGTTCCTTCCGGTGTCATGTTGCTGACATGCCAGAGAGCGCACACTGCTGTTGCTATGACTGATGCTGCAGTAATTTGAAACCCCAGGTGTTGATCAAGACAATGGGTGATGATCATGCAAAGTCAGCAGTAATTGGATACCACACAGGTGTTCCTAGTGTACTTTGGACTCACAGCTGTATTGGGAAAGGAATTGCAATGATCTGCAAAACACTGCTGACACGAGCGATGAGAGTTTATATAAGAGAGGTGTCATATATTTCCCTACTGTCAGTCTTTATTACTCGCTTTGAGTGAACAGTGCTCTATTACTGCTCAAGAGTTGTAAAAAAGCATTTTTGGTAGAAAATCATTAGATTATTTTGCATGGTAAGTATTTATTATTAATGGATTGTGGTCTTTTATAACTAATTGATGTTGAAGTTATTGATTGGAACGTATTTATTGATTGATTTATTGAATTGTTTACAGATAATTGGGTACCTGTAGGTTACCAGATTCCTACAATCTGTTCATTCAGTGTCAGCAGTTGATAAATTATAAAAAGGTAAGTGCCCCTCTAATAACTTTTAAACAGTTAGAGTGATATTTTCCAATGTTCACCACTATATGTCAGTGAAAATGGTATATTTGGCAGTCAAAAGTTGGAACTACTTGACCATGGTGTGTAAAGCTAATTTTGTAGGTTAGATTTTCATTACCGCTCTATTAAGTCTGAATGTTCATTGCTAGGTGTCAGTGACAGAGGGAATATTTAAAGACTTAACCTCAGTTCACCTAACATAACCTAACTTTACCTAACTTACCCTTGTCACGTGACATGATTTACAAGTTTAGACTTGCTTTATGACTGACTATGACGTCACACTTAGCTCACTTAACTGGTGGCTGCTGGTTTCCATCACGTGACATGTTCTATAAGTTTAGACTTGTTTTAAGACTGGCTATGACGTCACACTTAGCTCACTTAACTGGCGATCCCTGGTTTCTATCACGTGACATGTTCTAAAAGTTTAAACTTGTTTTAAGATTGGCTATGACGTCACACTTAGCTCACTTAACTGGTGATCGCTGGTTTCTATCACGTGACATGTTCTACAAGTTTAGACTTGTTTTAAGACTGGCTATGACGTTACACTTAGCTCACTTAACTGGCGATCACTGGTTTCTATCACGTGACATGTTCTACAAGTTTAGACTATAACGTCACACCTAGCTCACTTAACTGGCGACCGCTGGTTTCTACCACTCTATCAAGTTCCAATGCTCACCGCTAAGTGTCAGTGATAGTGGTATATGGTAACCCTCAGTTAGAACTACATGAAGTTAGACTTGATAGGAGTTCACAGATGTTCGATTTATATACCCTGCTATAACCATTGACTGGAATGTAATTAAACTATTTGTATTGTACTTTGTTTTATCATTTATTAACATTTATGATTTCTTTCTTTTATAGGTAATTTCGAAAGTGATCATAATGTTCAAGCGTGGTGACTGTAAGAAACAGTTCTCAAGACCTGACAGCCTTCAACGACAAGCAAATGTTAAACATGACATTAAAATGTTTGTGTGCAGTCATTGTGCTACCACATTTAACAGACAAGACAATCTTGCACGTCATGTAAATTTAATGCATGTTAGTTCAGCACCATTTTCGTGTTCAGTTTGCGAACTTGGTTTTTCCGCTGTAAAGCGATATCAATCCCACATGGTTGAAGTGCATGGTGAACAACAAGAATTAAAAAATGTAAAACCAACAACTAGCACGGAACCTTTAAACGAATGTGATGCTCAAAAGCGTAAACGTTCTCAAGATTGTGAAAATAGTTGTGCAACAAAAAGAAAGAAGAATGGTGAACCTTCGATAACACATTGTGATGTATGTAATATTGATATACCTTCTTCAATCATTCATGGACATTTACGCAGTATTCATCATAAAATAACGCTTGCCATGAAAGAAATTCTGGAAATGTTCAACAAATTGGTAGTACATTTAAAAGTCGAATTGCTAGTTATAGACTTTATAGTAAAGAAAAAACTCAAAGTATTGAATTATTTTAAAAAAAAGTTCAACCTACTGTGTTTGGCTTGGTAGGTAATGTTTTATTAGAGCATAAAACAATTAAAATTAATTTTGAACTTTTTGGACTCTATGTAAAAACTGGGAGCGAAGGTGAAATTACGGATATCAAATCCTTTAATACAACAAACATAATTGTTAGCGAATCAACTAATATCAACATATTTCAAGTGCTATCATTGTGAAGAGTGAAGAGTTCCAGGAAAGGGGGTCAGGCTGGGCGTTGGTTGAAGTACTTTATTTGGAAAGCAACCGGAGAAAATATAACCCCCTTCAAGCAACATCATACATTGATTTACCAGTTTGGATCAAACGTAAGAAAGCTTGTGTTAACGTTCTGAATAGTGACCATGCATGTTTTGCGTGGGCTGTAACTTCAGCTCTCCATCCAGCAGTAAGGGATGTGGAGAGAACATCATCATATCCTCACTATTCTTCAGTGTTAGATTTAAAAGAAATAGAATTTCCTATGGCGATAAAAGACATTCAACGTTTTGAAGACCTGAACAATGTCAGTATTAATGTTTATGGATTGAAAATAAGAGTATTGGCAACTCAAACTAACACTTGGGGCGCTGCGGTCGTCTGGATAAGTAGGGTAAAAATACTCAATAACACGCGTTTGATATGGAACACTTTTATATTTTTCGGTTATAATCAGTAAATGTGGTCCCTAAAATAATGACAGTGTTATTTTTGATTGTATATATGTATAACTGTGCGATACACGTGATCTAATTTGTGTGTTCCACGGGATTTTATGTGTCAATTGCATATTATCAAGCATCGGTTGTCTGCTGGTATTTGTTTTTGAGCAGTTCGAGTCATGGCGCTGTTACGTTTAAAAGCTATATTTCAGTTTGCTCACTGTACCATAGACTGTAGAAATTATTTGCTGCTTGGTAGGGCGAGGGATGAGTTTAACTTGTATTAAAACTCGGGGGACACAGGAATTGCTTGATTTGGATGGTTAGCTGGTGGGTTTGGTGTTGAATATCGGACTGGTAGCAGGGTCTCGCAGAGTAGATATTTACCCTGCGAAGTCAAATTAGGCCTATATGACTCGTAGTGCAATGGCTCGGATATCGCAGAGCGAGGTGATGGCGGTTGGTAGGATAATTGGAAATGAACTAGGGAGAGGGAAGGATACCTGACTGATGAAGCTTGGCTGTACTTGGCTGTCTTGGAGCGGCTTGGCTCGGCGTAACAGTGAACAACCCGTCCTGTCGTCAGTGAGTGTAGTGGTGAGTGGTCCAACCCGCTCCTGTTGCCCGTATTTATTTGGTATCGTCACCTTTCGGCTATTGCTATTTACATCTTTTGGAAAGTGATGAAAACTTATATCCGCAGCCCTTTTATGCATCGACTTACAGCCGTAAACTGAGTAATATACTTTGCTTTTACTAATTTTACACTCCATCAACGAGTAAAACTTATTACTTATGTATAAAGACACGAAGAATTTACCTCGATCTGCTTACGAATACAAGAAACCATATACAAACAGTCACCACGTGACAAATGTACCCTACTTGGTAAGTTTCTCATTTTTACCGCTAGATGTCATATCAGATAGCTGGAGTTGCCAATAGAAGGTCCTCTATATTATACCCAGGAAAAAAAGAATGCTCATGTAAATTTACTGTACGTAACTGAAGGTGAAAAGGCCCACTATTGTTGGATAAAACATTTCAGTTGACTTGTTGGTAGTCAGGTTTCAAAACAGGTTTGTAAAAAGTGGTTGTGTGATGGCTATTTGCTACATTTCCAGAATGAGGACCAACTAATTCAACACCAGAAATGGGGGTGTAATCATGTATGTATGGTATTACCGACTCCTAAAAATAACATTCTAAAATTTAAGGATTATGAGAAACAGCTTCGAGTACCATTTGTTATATATGCTGACTTCGAGGCTTTGCTAAAATCATTTAATACATGTTCATCGAATCCAGCCCAACCTTTCACCAACACTACTCACATTCATGAACCTTTTAGTTTTGCATATGATATTAAATGTAGTTATGATGACTCTTTAAATAAGTTTGAGCTCTATAGAGGACCTGATGCACCTAAAGCTTTTATGGAAAGACTTGAGAAAGATGCCATCCGTATATCCTCTATTTTAAATACGATCATTCCAATGGATCCACTAACATCATCACAGCAAATGGGTTTTGAAACTGAAACTAATTGTTTTATATGTGGCGAATGTTTATATACGGACAGGGTTCGCGATCATGACCATTTAACAGGAAAATATCGTGGTGCTGCTTTAAGAATGTAATTTAAATTATAGAGTAAGTAAATTCATTCCAGTCATTCTACATAACGGTAGCAAATACGATAACCACTTTATCGTTAAAGAATTTGGAGCTTCAGATGTGAAAATTGATGTGATTGCAAATAATAAGGAACAATACATATCGTTCACAAAATACATCAAAACTGACAATAAAAAAACTATAAAACTGCGATTTTTTAATTCCTTCCGCTTTATGCCAAGTAGCCTTGATAAGCTGGCTAGTAATTTAAAATCAGATCAGTTTCATGAAATTCAACGTGTCTTTCCTAAAGAAGATGATTTTAATTTGATTCGTCAAAAGGGTATATTCCCTTATGAATATATTAACTGTGTGGAACGTCTTGAGGAGTGTTCTTTACCACCAAAAGATGCATTTTACAGTTCGTTAAACACAAGTCATATTAGTGATCAGGAATATTTACATGCACAACGTGTATGGACACAGTTCGACATTCAAACTTTAGGAGAATTTTCAGACATATATTTGAAGACAGATGTGTTATTATTAGCAGATGTTTTTGAAAATTTTCGGAATGTTTGTATGAAAACTTATGACCTTGATCCTTGTCAGTATTTCACTGCTCCTGGGTTAAGTTTTAGTTCAATGTTGAAAAAAACGAAAGTAAATTTAGAATTGATGACTGATATAGACATGATTCATTTTATAAAATCATCAATTCGAGGTGGATTAAGCCAATGTAGTGGGCGATATTCTAAAGCGAATAATAAATACATGTCTAGCTACAACCCTTGTGAAGAGTCAAAGTACATTGTCTACCTCGATGCAAATAACCAATAAGTTTGGGCTATGAGTCAATATCTACCACTGAAATATTTTCGCTGGCTGACACAACCTGAAATTGATGTCTTACATGTTGACACTCTAAATGATAACGATGATAAAGGATATATTTTTTAGGTAAATCTTGAGTACCCTAAAGAGTTACATGATGAGCATAATGATTTACCATTTTGTCCTGAGAATATGAAATCTCCATACATCACATCACGAACAAAAATGTTAATTGCTAATGTAAATGATAAATGTAAATATGTAATACATTATCAAAACTTGAAACAGTGTTTACAGCATGGATTGAAATTAACTAAAATTCATCGCGTATTGCAATTTCATCAATCAGCATGGCTCAAACCGTATATTGATCTAAACAATAACTAAGAACACTATCAACAAATGCTTTTGAAAAAGATTTTTATAAACTCATGAATA
The DNA here is from genome assembly GCA_946902985.2 of Meconema thalassinum. Lineage (NCBI taxonomy): Eukaryota > Metazoa > Arthropoda > Insecta > Orthoptera > Tettigoniidae > Meconema > Meconema thalassinum. The sequence goes on from OX336389.2 coordinate 1,187,645,327, forward strand.
ATAGTGTTTTTGGAAAGACTATGGAGAATGTTGATAAATGGGTTGATGTAAAGCTGATAACAAAGTGGGAGAATGATGGTAAAAGGTATGGTGCGAGCAACTTAATAAGCAAGCCTAACTTTCATAGCTGTTAAATTATTCATGAGGATTTAGTTGTAATACAAATGAATCGTCTTAAAGTAACTTACAACAAACCCATATATGTGGGTTACACCATTCTGGAATTGTCAAAAATACTTATGTATGAATTTCACTATGATTATGTAAAGAAAAACTATCTTGATAATGCTAAATTACTCTACACAGACACAGATTCTTTTATTTATGAGTTTAAAACTGATGATTTTTATGAGGATATCAAAACTGAGCTAAATAGGTTTGATACAAGTGACTATCCCGAGGATAATATTTACCATTTACCTCTAGTAAACAAAAAGGTCCTTGGGAAATTTAAGGATGAATGTGCTGGTGTTATTATAGACACCTTTGTAGGCACAAAATCTAAATCATACAGCTATATGACAATTGATGATGTAGTAGTAAAAAAATTAAAAGGAGAGAAAAAGAATTTTGTTAGTAAAGAGTTAGATATAAGCGATTATAAAAACTGTATAGTTGGTAACCCACCTGTATTATATAAGAAAATGTGTGTATTTAGAAGTAAAAAATCATCAGCTACATACCAATTTGCTGAACAAAGTTGCTTTAAGTAATGAAGACAACAAACAATTCATTATACCCAACACATTTGATACTCTTGCTTGGGGAAACAGTCGCATTCACGACTATTACTTTACTTAAGTCTAATGATCACTATAATGTAATATTTGTAGTGTGTTTTATATTGTAATATTTTTTGTAAAAAAAACTGTAAGTAGAATGTATAATGTCAGGTTACTGTAGTTTAGTAAAAATAAGATAAGTAATACATTTTAGTGTAAAATGTTTGCTTTCGTATATTACGAAAAATATGTTTTAAATAAATGTACCGAATGTGTGAACTAAACGAGGGAAATGTAAAAAATGTAAAGTGGAAATTGTAAATATCCATGTGTGAAAAAGTGAAATAGTTATCACCATTTTAAAATTAAATGACATTGTGATCTGGTAAACCTTGTTTTTATTTCACAACAACAAAAATGTACAGAATTTGTAAACTAAACAAGGAGAATGTAAAAAACATGAAAAGTGGAAATTGTAAATATTCATGTGTGAAAAAATGAAAATGAAGAACTGGCTATCACCATTTTAAAATTAGAAGATATTATGATCTGGTAAACCTTGTTTTTATTTCACAACAACAAAAATGTATAGAATGTGTAAAACTAAACAAGGAGAATGTAAAAAAATTAAAAGTGGAAATTGTAAATATTCATGTGTGAAAAAATGAAAATGAAGAAATGGCTATCACCATTTTAAAATTAAAGACATTGTGATCTTGTAAACCTTGTTTTTATTTCACAACATATATGGCTTTACAAAATAGAATACAAAGAAATACCAATTCCTCAATTCTTTTCAATGTTCATGTCCACTCATCATTAACTTTCCATTTATAGCACTAATCACAATTAGGGCTGCCAACCTCTCCCCCACTGAGACATCACAGGATGTCAAACGTTGTTTATACTTTATCCGCTACACGTCTTAATGCAGAATGCCTATGGCGATAAGAAATGTGCATGCTCGATCCAAAAGGATTAATAGGTATATCACCACGCTGCAAAGGTTCTTCAAGACAACTTCCAGGACCACACAAATAATAACCAGGTTGGTAGATTTCGAAAGTCAAGTATTGAATGACTTTGTCAATGACGCCATTGTCAGTACAGGTCTGGCATATCCTTTTCCATAGGTGGAGAAAAGGTTTGATCTTCCTCCTCCTCTGTGGATGATGTTTGTTGTTGCTGCATTTTATCTCCATCACACCCGTGGAATGAAGAAACTATGTCTTTACATGGACTTTTATGACCGTGATACAGTTTGATCAGCTGGCAAGTGGCGCACTGTCGCATAGATGGTATTTTTGCCATAGCCACTTGCTTATGGTGATCATAATCTGTACATGGTTGCAATTCACTTAACACAGGGTCTTGAGTCCATGATTTTGGCACATGTTGCCAGATTTCTTTCACTGCATTTGCTGCTACATAATAAATGAACGATTTTGGGAGAGCCAATAATTCTTCTTAGGTAAAACTGTCTAGTTTCTTTTTACACACAAAGAACTTTCCAATCGCTTTATCGGTAGCATCCCCTTTTTCCATGGTATAATGTAGATGTTTACACATCGCTTGTAGAAATCTCACTGGTGTCATTCTCAGGTAAACCTAGAGTTTTAATTTTATTTAACAACTCCCAGCAGGCATTGGTGGTTAGCCAATGAAACAATTGCCACACCTGTGCCATGGCTTTATGGGTAATGTTCTCACAGGGGCAGCGGTCCATGAGTGTTTGCAGCGAGGGACAGCCCATGTCCATTAAATCGATACGTTGACAGTAAGACGCCAAAATGTTTGTAGCCATTGACGTTTTTCACTACCTTTCACAAATTCTACATGGGCAGAAGACAAGTGGGCTTTCATGACCATGTCCAGGTGCTTATATGAAATGGTTCCTTGATTCCAGTCTACTTGCATATGAGTTTCAATCCACTGGGTTTGTTTACGGTCTTTATCACACAACAAATCAAACGCATAGGGTGGTTTAAACATTAAATGGGTAGCTTGCGATATCCAAAAAGTGGAATAATCGATAATGGCCACTTCTTTAAATACAAATTTGTTATCTCCAATTTTAAACCCTTGACAGTCGACGATTAGTGTACGCAACATGTTCACTCTTGTCTGGATCAAGTCCAACTGACCACAGACTGCCGATTGTTCAGTAAGGTGTACCCATGTCATTTACTTACATTCCATTCTAGTAAAATAAAATAAAAATATTGAGTAGTCACAATGGAGGTTAGGATATGACAGGGGGGGGGGGGGACATAAGAAATAATAATATAACAACAACAGCCAATTTTTTAGTACATTATTTTATTAGCATTACAAGTTTTACATTCTTCTTTCATTCTAGGATAGAGGCGGTACCAACTCATACAACAAAAAAGTCTTTTGTGTTTATAGTGTCCATAACACCGATGATACCCCAATGTCTCTAAACTGGATGTTTTTGACTGTGAGCTGCTCACTGAAGCACTGTTGACACCGTAAAGTCCACATGTATCATAACATTTTTCATCACTTAGAGGCACGAGTGAGGGGTAACTTGAATGACAGGGTATATTACCCACCTCCATTCTGCACAGGTAGGGGCAGGCAGGTGTCCAGCGCTGATGTTCCTGCATGGGTCCGTTGCTCTCTTGCCATTGGTCTAAGATGATGGGACAAAACACACATTTCACTTCATCTCTTGTTTTAAATAGTAGAATCCAGCGGCCGCTAAGGCTTGAGGGTTTATAAAAGGCACCGGCCACGTTGCAAAGGTCTTCAAACGTTGTTCCTCAGATTTTAAATGCATGGATGTAACTTCTCTTGAGGCTTGAAAGCAAGACATGACTGAGCGGTTTGACGTAGGTTGACCTGCTATTTATACACGTGTCACTTGGTTGGACAGTGGATAATAGTTGACTTGTTTGTGATGAATGATCAAACAGTAGGCCGTCGTATTGGCTGGAACATTGTCATGCGTTTCAAAATCTAGTCGAATGTCAATATTGGTTGGCTTGACAGACTCTTCCAAGTAGGAACAGTCAAAGACAATCAGTGGCGCCCTTGTCTTAAAAGCTTGGGGTGAAAACATACGACAATTCTCATTTTGATAATACGACCATCAAAATTCAGAAAACAAGTCGTACATGGGGCCAAACTTATTTTTTGAAAAATCTAAATCCAGTCCTTCATAGGGAAACGCAGCACCGTTGAGGAAAAGACGTGCATTTCTCAATTGCAGGTGATCAAATTGCGTAGAATCTTTGGTTTGTTGATACTTGCGATTTGTTTGAAAACCCACGATCATGTAGAGAGGTCTCTCTGTATAGCGGGCTGTTTTTATAGACCAACTATGTGTGTTGGTGGTCGGCAATAGCGGGTACTCATGCAGTGCCCAGCTTCTAAATTCCATGGGTAAAGTTATATCTCTCTTTACCATTTTGAGTATGTCCAGTTTTTTGCTATCGTTAAGGGTCACATGAGGCACTTTCCATAGCAAGCGTTGTAGTTAAATTTTTGAATCAATGGGGGCATTGTCGGCTCCCTTGAGTGCATTATTATCACTCCTGTCTCTCACCAGATAAAGCACTTGCCTTGCGTTGACCACAATGGGCTGGTGATCTTCAGCAAAGCCTAAAAGAGGTAAATATCCAGGAGCGGTGCCATCGGTGTGTACCATCCAGTCATTGATCGAGTCAGGGCACCAACCCGCCATGAAAAGTGTTTTAGCTTCTTCCTCACTATAAGAGGGATATAGTTTCATGACACTGGAAATACCCACATTTCGAGTGCTATCCATCACGATATCGTTAATCACGTAACGCACTTCAGAAAACAGAAAGGCGAAAGCATGGTTGGATAACTTGGATGTGGTGGGTGTAGAACCATCGGCTTTGGTGAGCCGACCTTCAATCTGAATAACACTTTCATGCGGTAGAGTGTAAATATCTTGGTTGTTGATAACAAATTGAATTTCATCATTGTTACTGAGTCCAGGTGTTTGAGCTTGACAAGAATGGAGATAAATTCTTACCACTCCTGGCTGCTCCTCGATGTGGTTCGCTACCTCTAGGATAGAATTCATCACGAGGGTTGACGTGGCAATCCAAATGCTGTAAAATATGCTTGTTCGGAGATGTTAACGTGTATTCACGTGGTAAACAACTAACACCATTCCTGGACGGTGCTGTTGCTTTATATACAAACTTCATAGTGGTTTTAGCACCAACTTGTAAGTCACTGGTGTGGTAGAATCTAGATCAATGAGTTGTTGCTCTCTATTGATCAGACTTAACGTTATATTACTAACACCATCGACAGCCACAGAATGAAAAAGCACCACTGGAGGGCTTTCACGAATAATATAGCCATTGGGCGATGTTACAATAAAGTCATAAAGCGAATGCGACGGTTCTTGATTGGTGTACACTTGGCTAATAATATTACACGTCACCGACACATGATGGTCCTCAATGAAATTCACTTCATGGTCTGATTCATGTTTTTTATTGGGCTCCAACACGCGTGGATTAAATCCTAGTAATGGACCAATGGAATCGGGGTGTGTTTTAAAGTCAATTTTGAATGTAGAAAAAATACTGCAGCGATGAGTGTTGGTATTTCCTACAAGTTCAAACTTTCGCGTTCCATCGAGAAATGACTTTAAACCATATTCATTGATCAACACCACATAAATGTGTTCATAAATGTCATCTATCGTGTATCCACCAGAGTTCAGGGTGAGCACACCATCATCATAGTAAAACTTGTTTTTCACATTTTCACGTATGTTGAATATTCGATTGTACGTTTCAAGAGAAACAAGTCCTAAACCATAGGGTTTTTCACTCAAATCGATAGGTGGGTAAAAGTCTAGGCTCACTTCAGGTCCACGTCCATGCAGTGTAAACATCTTACTTTCCACCGACATACTGTTGACGTTTTTGCTTATGCTGCTTCTTATATTAAAAAAAATTAAACACAAACGTCCACACTGTTGGCTGTTAAACGTTTGCTCACGTTTCACATTATAATATATCTTGATCCTGTTTCTAAAATAGGCCACTAGTTCCATGGGCGGGGGCAAATTCCCAAAACTGTCAAAGTACCATACAGTGGATCCCTCTTTGACATAAGCTACATAATGTGTTCCAGGTCCTCGGTGATCATCCAAATAGACAACAGCACATTCATGTTTCCAGGGTTGTGAGGGTAATTGGTTTCGCATAAACACACCTCAAAAATAAGAAAGCTTCAGTTGTTTAGCATAGCTTTCCACTTGTTGATGCGTCGGGGAATGTCTTGCTATGGCTGAAGTTAAAGATGTTTTTATTTTATTTCGAAAAGGTGAAATTCCAAATCCTTGTTGATAAAAGGCTGGCTTCAAATTGACATTTCTTGCCCCCATAGCAATGGCTTCCATCGTTTCATTGTGTCGCTGACTTTCTTTGAGTTGTTGCTTGCCCTGCTGCGCGGCTTTAATAGTTTTTGCTACTGCACTGGCGCCGCCTAAAAGTGAACCTAGAGCAGCCAGACCAGCGAATAATGCAGGTAAAAATCCTGCTCGTTTGGGGACGGGAATCACTCGCCCTTGTTTTGAACCCTGTCGCTGACGTTTTGGAATAACATGTCTCTGTGCTGCTCGAAGAGCTTTCGTTATGGTCAACACATTATTTTTTATTTTTTTGTTTCGCAAGGGCTTGTCCACGAATGTCGTAAGCCCAGGCTTTGCCAAGGACAGGGTCATATTTTTAGTCTTTCTCACCACATATCTTTGTTTCACCATGATGATGATGACCAACAACCTTTCACAAGAAAGTTTAAGTCACAACTAACGTCAGATTGTTATTTCATGGCTGTATATTCCAATTGCACATAAAGTGGGAAATCGTTTATGGTTTTTCCAGCTTGCTTTTCACCCCATGTCAACATGAGATGAAAGGATAATTCGTCTCCTGCATTGACCATTTCATGGTTATAGACCAACATCCTATGACCATTTATCTCTATTTGTAAATGGTTCTCATCAGGTATGGCATATTTGATGTGAATGGTTCCATCATAGTGTAATCGATAGTGGCTTAAATCCGAAGCAAGCACATAGGTCATGTGCTGGTCATGAACTAGCGGTATATGGTTTCTCTCTTTCACAGGTTTTACATTTTTCAGATATACTAAAAATACAGATGGGATAAATTTATAACGCCTTTTCATTTCATAGGTCACGTATCGCTTGGTACTGCGCCCGAATTCACCAATCAGTACCTATATCCGCTGCACTGTAAAGGATTGCAGGCACGAAATTACCCAGCTCACAAATTTACCAATGTCTGCTAAGTAAAAATTGGGAATTCCAGGAACACATAGGGTAGATATTATTGAAAGAAAATAGTATTACCAGCCTAGGTACAAATTTCTACTATCATTTACATCTGAGCAAATCGAGAAACTCCAATCTCGAGGGGTGATAAGGTTAATCTATAGTGAGCGCCTGTATCTATACCTAGCAATACTATTTTCGGCGATGACGACAATGAAAACGAGCTCAGCTAAGATAGAGATTGACTGATTCGCTAAAGAGCGCCAGCCGTTTATTGTGCTAATAAAAGTACAAATATAACTGACTGCCTGTCTGTGAATAGTGTCTCCCTGACACTGCAATAAACTAATCTCAAAACCAAACTAAACGTGACACTGATATAATAAGAAAATTATGAAACGGCCTGGTTTTTAAACATTACCCTATTTTATACAATCCGTTTCATCTCCGAACCGTAGTTCCACATCTAAGTATAAAAATTATTCAACATTAACTATATTCATATTTACACTAATTCATGGTTCGCACAAATCTACACTTAATTGTGTTGAAGAGATTAAATTGTCTATATTACAAATGAGTCTTTACCACTCAACTTCTGTAACAAACACCGCAACTCTATCGGTTGAAAGTATAAATACTTGTCTAAATCAATAGAACATAAGTGACAAACATTTAAGCTAAGCACTGTTCTTACTTTGTCTTTTCCCATTTTATCATTAAATCTTGAAAAATTCCTGAAATTCTTTGCTCTGTTAACAATTCTCTGATAAACGTGAATACTCGAAGTGCATGGCATTTAACCTTCATTCCACACTCCTCTTTCAAAATTATACAACAATCACATTATTTCTTAAACACCCTGTACAGAACTTCCTTTAAATACACTCAAACAACGTCACAATCGCTGTGATCAATACTAGCAAAACTTGAGACTCCTCAGTCTCCTCTCGTGAAAATACGTAACTCATTTACGTCTACAATTCCTTTCTTGCACGGTATTTAAAATCTAAACTCCCATTTCAATGCATTTTCTTACTTCATGCAAAGAAAATTAGTAACTTTATTAGATATCCACGTCCATTGTGAATATTGTTCAAGAAACAAACTTTAACAAACTTCCCTATCCTTATACAACTTCTCCTCGTGCCTATAACTTCACTTCTGCAATAACCTTCTGTACAGTTACTTTTAGATCACCCTGTGATTTAACATTCCTAACTCTTTTCAACGTGTTTAAATTCAATTTCACATTATTGCAACCTTCAAAGAATTATCAGTAAGAATTCATATTTAATAAAATATAAGTGTGTCTTCCTTTCGTGAAAATATTTGTTTAACAAATTTATCTAGGCTTTTAATGCTCTAAATTTGTATTGGACATATATATATATATAGGTTCTTGAAATACTTTCGTTACTAGAAAATATGTTTTATCACGTTACAGCATAGATCTACATATCTATCTGTCTCATTACTGTGAATTTAGTAATTATTGGTTTAATCATCTATCAAGCATTTGACTATCTTTATCAGATTTCGTGTCGTGTAACAATTCAATTTTGTTCACAATTGGTTGAAAATAAATTTCTGACACTCGAATCAACATAATGAGTTGTCGAAATATTTGACACTTCGTGTAATAATATTTTTTAAATATTCGGTACTTAAATTTGGTTCAATATGCTTTCTATAGTTCGTTCAATATTATTTTTTTAAATTGTTTACTATACTTTTGCTTTAATTTGTTCACAATTATACATTCCATCGCTGCGCATAAAACAGATTTATTTAGTTCTATTTTAACGCAAATATCAATAATTCTACACGATTTTATATTGCAATGATTTTTAACGTTAACAACTGCGCTAGGCAAAAATTTCGTCCAAGTGACTGAAATTTTCAAAGAACAAGAAAAAAATGACTCTTAAGAAAATACGAAAAATACTAGATCAAAATCTACATAATTTTAAATACACTGACAATATTATACGGTTGGTCAATTAGGATAAACACAGATTATGACTACTATTCTACCAAATATAAAGCAATCTCTTCTCTACCTTGTGTTGAAGACGGTCTCGGAAGTACCTTGTCTCGTCTGCCAAACCAAGAATGTCTGAGCGCAATGCCCACAGCTATGTAGACCGGTTGTGACGGGACCAGCTGGACATCTCCCCCAGTGGAACAAGGTCGGTGACATGCCAGGGTTGGCGACCTCGCCGTGAAACAACCTGTCTCGTCCGCTCTCCCCTGCTCGTTCACTGCACGTCGTCTGGCTCTTCTTTCGATACCCCATCTCTGCGTTGACGTCTCTTATCAAGGTTGAAATTCGTTCGTTTCATAAAGTCTCGGCGAGTATACCAGATGTATAATAACTCTTGTTGAAAAGTAGAGGTTCGTTCTGTGATTTTGCGCATCGCGTAGATGTTCTGCTGCGTTTTCCATATTGTGAATTCTGGAATTCAACTCTTCATTTTTGTAGCTTCCACTTCCCTATCATATGCAGCTTAGCACATGGTCATTCTCGTTTCTCTGATGACACTTTTATGACTTCCCCGTTGCCAATTTCTGAACTGCATTTTATATATAATGTTCAAGTATGAGTTCAATCGAAGTAATAATAAAGCTCTCCTTGTAGAAATGAAATGTTTTCATGCGATGTATAACAGCTTCGTTTGAAACACTGTAATATCAAGCTATATGCTGTACTGTTCTGCAGGAGAATGTTTTATGCTTTGCAAGTTACAGTTCACCTTACTTCACTCGTCTTTCCCAACTTTCATAAAGCGTGGCACTATACTGAATAAATACTAGCTTCTTCTCTCGGTCTTAACTCGTCGAGATCTCAAATTGGAAAGAACTCTTCTCCCTGGCTCTCTGCGTTCGCCAAGTTCTTCACTCTGCCTCCCCTCTTCCGGTGTGACGTAACTCCAATCACCTCTCCTCACTCAGTCTGTACTTCGACCTTCGTCCCTTCCCCTCCTTCATGACGTAACTCTCGCTCCTTGTGGCGTGATGTGCTCTTACATTGTAGACCTCCCTACATTCAGATAATAAATATATATCCATATTTAAATTATTCCTTCTTGCCTTCCATAATTGTTTAAGATGCATAGCATTTCATTAATTTCCACACAGATTTTCCCATATCTCACGAATATTAAGGAATAAAAGATTTTAATTCATTCTTTTATTTTTCCTGGGTCCCAGTTCATATCCAGATTGGTTCTTTGGTAATGGCCTTAAATAAATTCTGGCGCAGTACAGACATCATCATCTTCTTGTGGGTCTTCCACGTGAATAATGCGGTGATGATTAGCGCTATAACCATTCACTGTAAGCTGAGGCACTTTGTTATATAACTCATGCACCTTGTTATCCACATACTTTTTGTAGTAACATCTGTAGACACTTGAGGATGTTTCACATGGGTTAACCGCTCTCCCTTAAAGTCATAATCTCCCTGTTTAGTGCGTGGCACTGCAGACCTATCCACATAGTGTTTATTAGCAGGATCTGTTTCTTGTTTAGGATCATGTATGAGGACAGACCAAGCTTTGGCCATCAATGCACGTCCAAAGACATCCATCGTCAACCTGTAGTACGAGTCTACTGTTTATAAAACAAGGCTCGGTGCGATGTATATAGACAGCCTGCTAGCCTCTCTAAGCCTTAGTGGATATGAAGATAATTAAGCAGCAAGAGTCATTCCCCGTGAGGGACGTGGTTTCCCATCTCTGCCCCACATCACGTGAACAACGCCATGGTTCACTGATTCCATCTTCCATTCGCTGCATCATTGTGGGACCTTCCGGCTGTGGAAAGACCAATCTTTTGCTGACACTTATTACAGCGCCCAATGGTCTGTGTTTTCAAAATATTTATATTTTCGCAAAATTTCTCTACCAACCCCTCTACGTGTTTCTGGATCAAGTCATGTCTGGATTACAAAATGAGAATATGTGGTATTTTATATTTTCCACGCAAGAAAATGTTATTTCACCGGATGAGGTAAAGCCTGATTCACTCATGATTTTCGATGATGTATCCACTGAACGACAAGGCATCATTCAAAGCTATTTCAGCATGGGTCGTCACAAACATATCGATTGCTTTTATCTTGGACAAACGTATTCAAAAATGTCCAAACAATTGATTCGTGACAATGCCAATGTCATTGTTTTATTTCGCCAGGACGAGAGGAACAGTCGTCACATTTATAATGAACATGTGAATCCGGATATGACGTTTCAAATGTTTACAGAATTGTGTGCCAAGTGCTGGAACACTCAACGTCATGCCTGTTTAGTGATTGACAAACAAAGTGAACTCAACCAAGGGCGGTATCGCTTAGGGTTTGATCATTTTATTGCTATTTAAGGCCCTGTATCATTCCCTGTCAAATCATTTGTCAAGACACCATGGCATTAGCAGAGAGTCAATTGAAAAAGCATATTATTAGAGCAAAAAATACTATTCGCCAAAAGTTTCGTCAATTGAAACGATCACGTGCAGATCATGCTTTGTTTATTCAACAACATTTAGCACCTCCGCTAAAAGCCATGTTGAAACCCTCTTTCAAGCTATCTGAAACGCTACCCACCGTTTCACTAGCCACTCAGACGCACCACGAGGACCCTGAGGAAGAGGAACAGGAAGATTTAACTAGTGTTAGCGAAGTTGAGGATAATGAGGAACAAGTGTTAACACCTCAAAAAAAGGCATCACCCCTTGCAGAGTTTTTAAGAAAAAAGAAATCCTTGGTCATGGTCGAAACACCTTGCACTTCCAGATCGTCTCCATTTTCACAACTCTTGGCTACCCCTCAACATAAAGCTCAATTGAAAAACATTATAATAAAATATTATGGATCAACACTGGAACCCTATTTCACCAATCTATTTATTGGAAACACAGATACCACGTATGGTGTTCGCTATGAGGATGATAGTTTTAACATTGGTAATTCATCGATTAAATTTAGTCGTACTAAAGCTGCAATTAAAAAGATCAACTATAAATTAACACCAGGACTGTTAAAGCTACTATTCTCTCGGACTCCCTCATCCCATGATTATACGCTAGAGGACCTTGGTAAATATAAATCCATTTTATTGGACACCCATGCCCACAAAAGACAGCATGATCCCATTCAACAAGTGAATGCCAATATATCTCAAAAATATAAAACCATCATTGCACAAATGATCCCCACTAGTCAAAGTGGTCGTCGTAAAGTGTCCGCTTCAGGGGTGACATTTAAGCCATTAAAACCCCTTGTGGATGTTACCTACTGGCACAATCCCAATAAACTCGTCCAGCGACTACAGCTGTTACATGCTTCACGTCAAGCCGGCCATACTGGTCACGATGGGGAAATTCAAGAAATTGAGGAAGAACTTCGAAATGCCAAAATTATTGTTTAAGCCCTCACCCATTAAAATGGGTATTGCTCACGAGTTGCATCGTCCAGCTAGACGTCACTATCAGCGACTCAAGGTGATTTCACATGGTGTTGATGAACTTTGGCAAGCAGACTTGATTGAAATGATTCCCTATGCTAGCGTTAACGATGGTGTACGCTATATGTTGACGGTCATTGATGTTTATTCCAAAATAGCGTTTGTTGAACCTGTGCGTCGCAAGTCTGGTCCACTAGTCCCCAAGGCCTTTCAACATATTATTCAACAATCTAAACGTCAACCTCAGCTGCTACAAACCGATCAGGGAAAAGAATTTTTCAACAAGGATTTCTCCAGTTTTCTCAAATCTAAGGATATTCACCATTACACCAAGTACAGCAATCTCAAAGCCAGCGTGGTCGAGCGGTTCAACCGAACATTGAAAACCCATTTGTGGAAAGCGTTTACCGCTCAGGGCACTTATCACTGGTTGGACTTGTTACCTGAGCTAGTGTCACGTTACAATGACACCAAACACAGAACCATTGGGACCAAGCCACGACTTGTAACCAAAAATATTCCACAACTGGATAAACTGTTTAACCCCATAAAAACAGCAGACCCTAAACGTCATCGCCTTAAAATTGGGGACCATGTTTTTTGTGAGCAAATTCAAGTCCGTCTTCGACAAGGGCTACACACCAAATTGTGGGATTGAACTATTTCGAATTCGTCAAGTCAACCTGAACAGTCCAGTCACCTATTTACTCGAGGACCTCAACCATCAACCCATAAAAGGCAGGTTTTATCTTCAAGAACTCCAAAAGACAGCGTTTCCTAAACATTACCTTGTGGAAAAAGTTGTTGAAACAAAAAGGAAATAAACTATATGTAAAATGGCTGGGATTTAGCTCAGCCTTTAATTCTTGGATTAATAAATTACATGTTGTGTGAACCCGTGTGCCTTGTATTTATTTATTCACTCATGTTGTACTTAACCTACAGCCCTATGTACAGTCCTCAGCTCCACATGTATTATGAACATTACATATTTCTTTCTCTCTTCACCTGTGTTCTCTCTTACACCAAATCTCCCCCTCTCCTCCCCTTCACATTCCACCACTGTCAAAACAGTTTGTGACTAGTTAGATCTTACCGTGCACGTGCACAGGTGAACACCTGTGTGTTAGGTCATATTACACATCAACTTGCATTTTCTCACGTATGAACCAAAACAGGATGTGACTTGTTTCACAAGGAGGATGGTAATAATGACATCTCACACGTGTTCACATGTATTTCAACACTTTCCTTTCATATCGTTATCACATTATAGTAGTGGGGGACTGGTGACCAACGTCAGTTCAACACACTGCTTTACACGCAAAATGTAGTTAAGCCCTTTGACATAATTTAAATAAATTCATGGGCCAGTCCGTAGGAACCAGGCCAAAGGGACCGGTCCAAAGGGATCAGTCCAAAGGGACTCATCCACAAGGACTCATCCACAAGGAATCGCCCACAAGGACCTGTCCACAAGGACTCGTCCACAAGGACCTGTCCACAAGGACATGTCAACAAGGACTCGTCCACAAGGACTAGTCCACAAGGACTCGTCCACAAGGACCTGTCCACAAGGACTTGTCCACAAGGACTTGTCCACAAGGACCTGTCATCAATGACTTGTCAACAATGACCTGTGAACAATGAACCACCAACAATGACCCGTCAACTATAACCCTTCCACAGGGATCCGCTCCCCCACCCTCTTACAAAAGCCATGAGTGGGCATGCGTAAAAACAAAAAACAAGCATGTTAATTCATAGTGGCTTTCCACCGAATACATGTCTCTTGTGTAGAACAACGCTTAATTCCATATTGGCATTCAAACTCTCACATGTTGCACTTGGAAAGCAAGATTTTCTAAAAAAAATACAATTTCACCCCTTGGTAGGGGTAGGTTTTATTTTAGAGTGGAAATATGTTGTCCATTGGAAAGGGGGTATCAGCCCAAGTTCAATGACATCTCATTCGTCAAAATCCGACCATGCGTTCGAGAGATATCGCGCCGCCGCCATCTTGTGAGGTGGGGAGGTGGAGGTGGCGCTAGAACTGTCACAAAACCACTACTTGAGTGCACCCCGTTCCAGCCCTCACGTCAGTTTCTAAAATCCTTGACGGAGCTGGGAATCGAACCCTGGGCCTCCGGGTGAGAGGCAGGTGCGCTACCCCAATGTAAAATACGAGTCAGTGAGGACATTCACTTGTCAATAAGGGGGCAGGAGTTACGTTGCCCACTGGCACGTCACCTGAAACCTCACCTTGAAAGTACAATAATTTGAAGTTGATTTTAGTTATTGATTTTAATGTTTTATTTCCACGGCACTTACAGTACTATCTTAGATAGGCGTATATGAAGCTTTCAATACAGTAAGGCTTTCGCACAAGTATATCTTCTTACCAGGTTTTGTTTGTATTGCTGAATTATGCTCTGAGTTACGCATAAACAGCATCATAATACAGTACTGTATATTATAATTCAGTGCTATAGGTCCCTTTTGTGGCGCCCACAAGTAACCGATCTTTTCAAATGAGCATTGAAAAGAAACTGAATTACCTTGAGCAGTGACGAATGACAAATATTTCATAAATATCGACATTTTGTGTATAAAGAAATGTTTAATAGAATAAAATACACGATAGCCCCTGCCAGAACTGTGTCGCGTCGAGCCCACATAACAGCAAAGCAAAGCCAGATCCGTACACAGCTAGTCCCTGCTCTGCGAGCCTAATATTGTTGAATGCAAGATTTCTCGCACGGGTCTCCTAGTTTCACATATTAAAGATAATAAAGAGAGTGTCTGGCAATCTAAATTAAGGTAAATATGACCCTGTTATATACTGTAAGTACACAGTAAACCTGCAACAATGTTTTATATAAAAACTATTTCAAAAGTGACAGCCAATAATTTCAGGACAAAAGCAACAAACTGTGAATTATCTCGGTGACCACAAAATAAGTCTCTATTATGTAAATACTGATATATGACAAACTAAAAAACCTGACCATTCCAAATGAAAGATGTACAATGACTGCAATAGAATTTATTTTAATGCAGAATAAATAGTTAATATACTGAAGTTTGTTACTAAACATTCTTAGTATTGTACCCAGCCGTCATCATATGGAACATGTGTTCGTATCCCAGCTAACTCACGGTCTTTGAAGGTATGGGGCGTTCAACCCACCTTACGACCACATATTCAGGATTTGAGTCTGTCAGGTGACTACTCTACTTGAAAGAGACAACATATTCCTAAGTATAACATTTAATCTTAGAAAATCATGGCAATACAACATAAAACACAAAAAAAGATACTTTACATTTACGTCCCACAACAAAAAAAATCAACATTATCGGTGAGTCTCTTCTCCTCAAAATTAGTGCTTCACCGCACTCAAGTCTATTCAAAATATCCTATTATTGATACTCTTCGACATTTGCGAGTGTCCATAGTGTTCTTCACGTGGCACAATTTAACACAAATTGGAATATTGTTTTAGATCCCTTAGTTGGGGGTAGTTAGATCTAAAACGGATGTGTTATTGTGTTGATTTTGAGAGCGGTTCCTAGAGGGGGGGCAGCTTCCCGTAGCTGGGTAAGCTGACCAGTGTAGAGTGTTGTTTAGTGTTGGGATGCAAGGGGATGCTCCTATAAAGACGTAAGTGTAACTTGGGGGATGAACCTCTGCGTACAGGTTAATGTACTAGCCTCTCAGCTCGTTGGAGAGAATTATATAACCGACGTGCGTGCGTCAGCTATGTGTGGGCGGCTCGCTTGTGAGAGACACAATAGAACTTGAGCCGGCGATTATAAGCTACTGTTGTCACGCTTACTCGTGGCGGGAATCAGGAAAGGCGTTAGGACGTAAAGAGGCGTGTAATTAGTAAGACAAGTGTAGTGTACTGACCAAGTATTTATTGGTCAGTGATGTATGAATTGTAAGTCCCTTTTAGGGGAATGTAATAAGTGTTACAAGTTTGAGTGTACAAGTTTGTGGGGTAGGTTACAAAATATAGGATCTCTGAACACTGCTGACTCACCTGATGATAACAGCTAGGGCCTCCGGCTGACACACTGTATGACTGATAATCGAGAGAGCTGTCCTCCTTAAGGCCTTCCTCTTATAGGCTTTGGTGTTGTGCTGTCAGCATTCCACTGGCATAGATGCCCCAGTTAGTTATGTGTAGCTGTTTATGGTGTGATGCAAGTGTTTGGCAAGCCTTCCAGGCTGGTTAGCTGCCCTTGCTGTGTGAAAGATGTTGTTCTGGACTTATGAGATTTGCCAGTTAGGGATGGTTTTAATAGATGATGGAGGGTGGCTTCCAGGGGGTGCAACCCCCTGGGGGCCTGTACAATATCACAACACAATAAACACAAATTATATTTAAATGACATTAAATCTGCAATTATTAAACATTTATCCGTTTTACACGGGGCATTTACTCTCAGTAACATTAATTCATTATCTTATGCCTTGATTAATAAGTGTTGTGAAGTGCGAATCGTATTCTTTTTCCCATCAATTTGAAACGCTGAAGTGGTACACTTTCCCTTCCAAAATACACGTGGATAGAGATGTTTTATAGCTTCACCATACAACGATTTTCTGGGTCTGGTCAAAACATTATCGTTACAAACGTATCATGTCATTCAAATTACGCTACCCGAATGAATAAATTAGTATGAACTGGGCAAATACACTTTACAAAGATGCCTTTATTTATTTGGTGCAGTATTCCTCCTCAGAGAATAACTGGGCCAAATATTATCCGATCACAACATTCCAACATGGTATGTGTGTGGAAATAATGCATTTAATTCAATTGACATCATCACATCAAGCATATCTTAATTACTTTTCGAAATATCGAGATTCTTCAGTGTCCCACTACACTTTTAAAATAAAAGGATCAGATCTATTGACTTCCTTTCCATAAGGACAAAGAATTAGCCACGGCTGCCTCAGCAAGAAGGCCGCCGGTTTAGTGGCCTCCCTGCCACCCCATCTGGCTTCCCGCAAGGTCAAGTTCATTTACTGGTGCAGTTATGCTGGAGTTACCCTGAGCGGATCGTGTCCTTAGTAATTGAGTCAATCTAATTATATAATACCTACATTTAGAGTATAATGGGCTCATCTCGGCTCCTAATTAATATTCATGGCAAGGGATGGATCACGAAATAGCTTTGCAGTTCTGTGGCCGACATTAGTGGCTTTTGCGCGCATCTCAAGTGAGCATCAAAGTTCTCTCACTGGTGCAGCAGCATATTACAAGAGGAAATCGACGTTTCCTATACGAAGAACCATTAGTCTTTCCTCTAAGGGCAGATCAATTAATATATGGGCTCACACAGGGTCTCTAAAAGTTATCCCTGGTGGCAAAAATTCTGCGAACAGTGGATACAGACAGACTCTGTCCCAGCTCTGTTGCGAATAACACAAGTATGCCCTAAGGCGATACTATCTAGTAGATTTCGAAGATTAGCCAACTAGATTCGCCTAACGCGCAAGCTATTTTTGGATGATCCCCGCACTTATTGACGTAAATCTCTTGATTCTACGTTACATGCTCGCTGAACGTGGCTCAAACAATATCTCTTACAGATGACTCAGTTCTTAAAGCACTCACGTCCTCTCTGCAATTACTCCTAAGCCAAAGCTCTACGTAGCTCTAAACAAGTATAAATTTACTGGCTTACATTTAACTATCTTAATGGCTCTGAAATACAACCCTGTAGAATATACCATAATAAACATTCATTCAACAAATCAATGACACTGAAAACCTCTCTTTTATCTCGATATTTTAAGTTTCTATCTTACTGTTTACAATAACACAGTATTATTACGCTAGACATGACACACTTTGCACGTACTATAGGCCTGACATGCCCATTTATTCATTATCGTTACCGACCCCAGAATATTATTATTATTATTATTTAACGTTACCGTTACTTTCATCAATGTCTTACGCCTAAATGTCCGTAAACAAATCACCCTCCAAGCCATATTTTACCAAAATACGAGGGGTGTGAACTCGTACATAAATGACTGTTAATTGTTAATCTTAGAGTGATGCTTCGTTGTATGGTGAGTTATTTAATCATATCAACATATTAAATTTGTACTCACTCTCATTTTTGCTGGGTTGGTCCAGCACGCCAGCCACGCACCTGCCATGATGCTTGTCTTAAGCCATCATGATATTATTCACACGACACATTGTATCAACTTTACACATGGTGATCATATTTTTCATCACTGGCTTGTTCACTTTGACACAATACATATTATTTTACCATATACACATAAACACTTTTAAAAATCACTGTAATATAACTTTATACAAAATTCTCGCACTATATTCTCACACATGGATCCTTGATTGGACTCCCACTATCGCCTGACCTCAGAGATGCGATGCAGCTAACTCCTGACAACCGCTGGTCTCCATGAAAGTCTATCTTGCGTGTGTGTGTGTTCGACTCCCGTCCCCTACAGTTTATATCTCCTCTACTGCAAATCTGTTCAATCCTATGTCACGACTACTTGTGACGCCTTCCAGGCTCCCGTAACTGTAGTAATCATTACAATAATATGTCATTTTACCTATGACAACACCTCCTAGTTATGTTCATTGTCTATAAACATCCTAAATTATCTCTACGCTGTACTGAATCTATATTCGCGTATGTTATTGCTTAAACGTCTGCTGTAGACTAAATCTTATACGATGCATAATTACTGTTATGAAGCTGCATGATGCGCTTTCCATTGTTCACCGCTAATACATTTGAGCGTTAATACTTTATAAATTTCGCGCACTTCCTTGCGTGATCCGGTAGCGTGCCAGTTCACGGGTTGAGTCAAGACGAACTGACTTTCCTGCGAAGCTTCTCCTATATAAAGCTCCCTTGTGAAACATAGTCCACTGGACTTCCAGGACCGACTCCCTTCTTGATATAATACATTTCCAGACAAAGTGAAGTATGATCCTCGTTTGTCTAAGTGTGGAGGTCCCAAAATCACTCGCGTGCAAGCGATCGCTTCGGCCAATTAATTATAATTAATTGCCTTCTTCCATGGCGTCCTGACGCTACTCCGGTAATTCCCCCTCGGCTCATCTACAAAACCTTCCTCCGAAGCGGATGAGGTCTGTGCAGAGGTTCGTTTATAGATGCAGGCTTTAATTTAGGCGTGAGAACACTCCTAAATTATCTTTCCTAGCATACATGCATCTGGGTGTAAGTTTCATTTCAATTCATTGCTCCAATTGGCTGTAATCAATTAATTTCTGTGGGCGACTGCCCCCACTCCACTTCTATGCCTTGTAAGACTGTGGATCCCAGAGCCATTAATCTTTGGCCGCTCCTCCAGTGCAGACGAAAATTAGTTCCTTGGCGTCACCTAGGAACGCCCCTTCGCTAACCACGATTTGTCAACTGTCAAGCTGGTTCGCTTTCTTGCATTGTGGCTTCTAAAACGTACATAGGCTGGTATATTTCCGCAATAATCCACCTTAAAAGCTATGACATTCCCGTTCTAGCCGTGGAATCCTGCTCTTATACTTATATGGAGATATAACTCATTGTTCCTCGGGTTCACTGTGGCCGTTCCCCCTCAGAGATCAATGATTCGATTCTGTGCAGAATCATGGGCCTGGTCTTCTTTGATAAGACCCGAGTTCGATGCCAGTCAGCAGTGTCTAATTGGGCACAGTATTAGGGTAATTTGTGAAGTACAAACTGAGGATAATTGCAGAAACTGAGGACAATTTCAAATACAATCTATTTTCATCCTGTTGTTCATTGAGAATTGTCTTGCATAATTCAGTTTGCATTTTTTATCTTGCAAATATTGACCATCACTTTTGAAACGCCCTATTGCAGTCTCTTTACTTAGAGGAATGGGTCTTGCCCAAGGATGTATTGTCGGTCACGCATTGGGATAATTGGTGCATGGTCTTTCTGCGCTTCTTGCCTTTCGGTGTAACATAGCCATGCTCAGCTACGCGAGATCGTTTAGCAGGTCGACCGCTTTGAAGACACTTTCTTCGGGTATTCCAGATCTTCTTCTCGAAACCGCAGTAGGCTGAACTGGTATGGATGTTGATCTCCTTCCTGCAGAAATTCTCAGTTGCTGAGTAGGCTTAGCGTAGCAGTGCAAAGCAGATAATATGGAAGATTCGGTAGCTAGAGACTTGTGCGACCTGTGAAATGCTTTTATGGCCGAGTGATACTTAATTGGGTTTGTTTTAAATTTAGACATAATATCACTTACAATTTCCTGTAGTTTTGTCTGCGAGTCTTCAAACATAGCTTCATCAGTCTGTAACCTCTGTTTATCATTGACATCTTCAATTGAACGGGAGTTTACATCCTGGTGAAGATTCCCACAGGACGAGGTACTGACATTACTTGTGTCACATTCCTCAGAAACAGCATGTTCTATGGAATGGCACGTTCCTTTCTTAGGACTACTATAATTCAGGGAGCCGAACCATCCATCTGGAATTTCAGTCTTTCCAGTTGCGATCCAATAAAATTCCTTCCGACTGTTGGAATCTGACGGAAGAGCGTTAAACCCTGCTGCATTGTATTTTATGTGAACTGCATGCTGATGTTTGCACGGTGCACCAGATTTTCCAACAAAGCATTCACACATTCCACTGGCCACATCTACAACATAGCGTATGTTACGCGAAGAGTTAGAACATATTGAATATAGGGTGTCCTGTAGATGAAGGACTTCCAAATTTTTTATTTTGTCTCCATCAGGTAGATACTGTGATTGTAGGTGATGGTCCAATCTATTACTAATTACGCTTATGATCTTACGCTCATAATAAGCGCACATGTCTACAGAAATGAACTGTAATAGCTGAGCAACATTGAAAGCTCTATTTCTTCTTAGAATGCGGTCCTTAAATACACGGATAGCTGCTTCAGTTACATTGTTGGTATTATTCCCTCTGGTACTCAGTTCACTTCTGTAACACAAAGCCCAACATTCGCTGCGTTTCTCCATTTCATTTAAGAAATGTAGGGATTTTGGGTACTTTTGAGAAATGCCTTTCTTCATTTCCTCCAGCTGGTTCTGAAAATCATCCATAGTGTCACTGTACAATAATCGAGATATTTGTGCGAATAGTTCTTGGCGGTCTGATGAAGAAATACCATGTTTTGAATCATACAGCCAACGCCAGGTAGCTTGCAAAACATGGAAAGTGCACAGAAGCAGATTCCATTTTGGAAAGCATTGTTTCAGTGAATTTTTTCCGATAAACAATCATCAGTTATGAAATTCTCTGGGCCAGT